>CM031238.1:855350446-856720446 GCA_018340775.1 Taxus wallichiana var. yunnanensis | reverse complement strand
AATTAAATTATTTTTGAATGGAGTAGATTATATGATAAGATAAGATGAATCCTTATTTATTTTCTTAAATGTTGGGAATCAAATTTAGGTATGCACTGAGAAGATATAGATAACAAATGTGTCAAAGGAGTGCAAATGTCACAATTCTAGAGGATAGTGTCCCTAACCCTAAAATAGTTATAGGTTTCTAAGGCCTACAATTGAGATAAAGAGAGGTATCCTACTAGAATTCATAATAAGGGATGAATCAAGAAATGGATAAAGCCAAGGGGAATAACATAATAAGATGAATAAATAGACTAAATAAAACACACATCTACCCTAATCTATAGAAATGAATAAAAATCATCCACACAAAAATAAACATGAAACAAAGTAAGGAGAATGGTTAGAGATACTTACATGTGGTGTGACCATTTATGCATTGATCCTCCCTAGAGACAAAAACACTGAGAGATAATATCTATGGGTGGAGAAGGGGAAATATCAAGAAGAATACCTCTATTCCTATCTCACTATGGTGTCCTGAATGTAAAAGGATAAGCTCCAAAACCCCAAGTCTAACAACTATATGTGAATATGTGCAAAAATTTCCAATGTGAAAGTAAATTGAATTGTTTAGAGTAATGATAAATTGATACTAAAATTAAAAATGAAAGCGTATACATACCTGACATAATCACCCATGGGAAATCCTATTTTCCATAGGAAAATTAAATCGATAAAATCACCCATAGGCGATCATTTTGACTTTGGGGAACACCTAAGATCAAGGGGTGAAAAACAATGGGAAGTGGAAGCCGAAAAAAATTGAGGTATGAGGAAGGTACAAGATGATCGAAAGAAGTGAAAATATAATGTATGAATGAGATTAACTGAACATAATGATGGATACATGTAAACAAGAGAGTAAAAAAGTGAGGATAGGGTGATTATGGTATAAAGGATAACATAGTGATATATCTCAAATTTTTGGTTCAGCTTAAGTGACCAAGTCGTATCACACCCCAATCTCAAGTATTATTCTTGAGGCACTCACTCGGGAGGATAATGCATCAACAACCCCTACATAATATGGTGGTATAGATCAACTTGAAAATCAACTTGTAGCAATTAATATGATATACATTGAGTTACATTCATTTAATTATCAAACCAAGGAGCATAGACTTGAAATATTGTCAGTGATGTATGCACCATTATAGTGATCTAAGAGGTTGAAAAGGAAATAATTAGTAATAATCTTGGAAGTAAAAATAAAACTCATACTTGGAAATGTACTATTGCTAAATGTTTATCATTGAAATAAAGTTGTAGATTCAGAAAGAAATATTTTTAAGTAAATAGGCATGGAATAAAATAATGGAGGGGATGTAGCAAGCCTCAAGTGGGCCCTGACTTGGGTGTTAATACCTTCCTAACTCGTGACTAAAAACTAAATAACAAAAATTGGATTCCTTTATTGATTTTCATAAAACATTACATCCAGGAACAAAATATCAGAGTGATCTATGTTCTCTAATTTCAAATATGACTCTCTAACTTACTCTCTTGTTCATTGTGAATTGTTATGAGAACAACCCTTTCCTTTTATACCTTATCATTTATAGCACATGAGAAGAAAAATAATAGAATAAGGATTCTTCAATAGAGCGAGTGAGATATTCAAAACATATTTGAAACACATATCAGGTGTTTAACTAATCAACTAGTTCTACAAAAACACATAACAGGTGTTAATCTAACAATCGAGTCTTTATCAATGACCAAATCAAAGATTGATTTATTTCCTAGTTTTCTAAGTTCCTATTGTAACTACTTCTCCAATGTGTAAGTACTTGGGTGCCACAAATCCATGTTTAAAAATATCTTCATAAATGTGGGCTCTTTGATGTGAATGATTTCATTATGCTACAAATTAGTTGATGTGGACACGTTATTTGGTTGTGGAGGAGTTCTTTACGGACAGTTCCTTCGTTGCATATAGAAAATTACTTACAACCAAGAGTGACATCAACACATATAATCATCCAAAAAAATTATTGGAATAACAAGAATAAATACACACATAATATCATAAAATAAAGACAATTATGCATAACTATATTAATTAATCATTATTCCAAAATTTCATGGTTGTGATCGTGATGTTCAAAGAATGTTCCTTGGAAACACATAGACATGGTTTAAAATAGCCTTATCAAAATAAAAAAATATGAGTTCTTATGAAATTAATTTATGTTGGAAGCACGAGATATCTTGAGATGTGGGGATGAATAAGTCTATTAAAAATTTAAACCATTTCAATTCATCATTCATTACTAATCAAATAACCATTCAACCATACAACAACCAAATGTGTGTTTACTTAAGCATTGAATACACCATACATAATAATAAGAGAAAAGAGTACACAAGAGCACAAAATGTATGTGGGAAAATCTCAAGGGAAGAAAACCCTTTGAAACATTTTTGATATTACTCACACATCAAATAAATTTAGTAAAGCACCAACCCCTAGTTTAGTAGAGCACCAACCCTACAAGGAGCACCAACCCCTAATTTAGTGAATCACCCACTCCAAAAGGAGGATACAACCCCCTAGGATGACCAAGCACCAACTTATCCACCTGATTATGTCTGATCTCTAATTTTTCTAATGCCACAAATGATGGAGATCACATATTCATCGCACAAACCCTAGGTCTTCAATCTTGCTCTTTCTTCTTCTTTCTCAACTTTTCATGGCTCTAAATTCTTTCTCTCATGTCTTAAATCAGTCCTCAACCTGTCATGATCTTCCTCATCCTTCAAATAATGCACACATACCTGCAAATCACTCTCCTCTAGGTTGAATTTTCCCTCCAAGAGCACTAGTTCAAAAATGAACCAAAACACTAGCTTTATAACCTTCTCTTCCTTTTAAACTCACAATAGGTCAGTCTTAACCCTCTTTCACGACCAATGAATATTTAAAAAATCCCAATAACTTCATACAAATGGTCACATATGACCCAATGATGCAAGAGAATCCTTCATGATGCTTGGTGAAGAACCAACTAGTTTGAATAAGCCTTCTCAAGGCATGAATAACATGTATAAAGTGTTTGAATATGTTTTCCCTCCAAAATCTATGATTCAATTTGAATTATCATGTAATAAACTCTTTTACTATAAGAGTTAAACTAGAATTTATGTTTCTTAGGTGAATATGATTTGTTTCATTATTAGGCTACATTGGAAGAATATAAGAATGGACATAGGATATGGTGGAGATTTTATTGAGTTGTGTACCATATACAAGATATGAAGACTGACCAAGTGAAGGGCTGTTGAGGGAATCTAGGAAGTTTTTGAAAAAAAACTCCTAATTTTGAACAAGATGATATAATCCTAGAGGAGCTCAAACATTCTTAGATGAAGGGGATTAATATCAAGAGAGATAGTAGTAAGTCGAGAAAAAGTGAGTATGTAGGTCACTAGGTAGAATGGAATAAAAAAACGAAGTTAGAGAAGCATAATGATTGTGCATGTTGTATTAAGATTAATAAATATGAAGTGGATCATATTTATAAGTATATATATGCTTATAAATGTTATATTACATGTTTTTAATTTTTCATTTATAACAAGGAAGTTTATTGTATATCTACAATAAAAATCATGTGAATTGTTGAATACCATGTCATGTGCAATGTCTTTTCATGTATTTCCCAAGTGTCTAATGGCGACCAAATGAGAATTTATTCTTAAAGACATGATATTATGGATTAGAATGGTTTGAAATGTTACTTAAAAATGTAATGAATGTAGTTTAGTCCTGTAAAAACTATAAGCGAAAATAAAGATAATATTACCTCTCTCGGACTCCTATAGAAACTAGATCAAGGTAAGGTGAATAAAATGCCATATCTCATGGAATTGAAGGCCTAAAAATCTGAAACTTATAACATATGACCTATAAATCATCATTAACCATAATAAAAAAATAATTTCATGATTTTCCCTCACACTCACCAATTCTTGATGACATTCTTGGTGATAAGAAAATACGAGTACTAGACCTAAAAAGAGAAGATGCTTTCAAATCTAGGGATGAACCATAAAGACCTGAGTTCTAAAATTTGGAAAAATAATTTAAGAACATCCATCTTAATTTTGGAAAATGTTTCAAAACATTTGGATGCTCCATCAAAAATTTCTTGATGACATAAATTCTAATAACAAGGATGCATGGAAACCGGTTGTGAAATGTCTTCTCACAAAAAAATAGTCATAACTTGCAAACGCCATAACAAAAATGGATGAAATTTGGAATGTATGTTACTTGTATATATTTATAAAAGCTATAAAATTTTAAATTAATTTGCTATGAGTAGAAAAATATGTATACAACAAAAAAATTGAGTCATGGGTGTAAAACAACGAGTTGAGCAAGTGAGATTCGATACAACTCGGTAAATTTCGATGTCTTAAAACTCAATGATGATATTAATGAGGTATTAGAGGATTTTCAATATCTTCATGATGGTTTATATTGTGTAAGAAAATCCTTCCAACCCACTGCTACAGTACATCCTGAATTTAAGCTCATTAGTGGACTGTATAATCAGAGTTTCTTCAAATTATGGTTAAATTGATCTCTATCTAATGTTTTAAAGTCTAATAAGGATTTTAAGGGAACATTGGAGTGATCTCAAGGTATTCATGAAGGTGTGATAGAATCTCCTTAGTTCACTATTACACCACAATCTTCATCAAAGGTATTTAACAAGATAGGACAGAGGGTATAGAAAAGAAAACATCTCAAGGAAGAAATGTATGAAGAAGGTTCTTGGAGTGAATGATGACACTAAATGTAAAGTTATATCAGGTATATAGTTCATAGATCCTATGGTTAATGATCAATATTAATCTAGTATTGGTCATGGTGTTTCTTACCATATTGACATAATGTCTTTTAAAGAACTCAATAAGCAGAGGTGTCAAGATATATGAATTTGATCATAAATTTTATATCATAGAGACTAAACTTGAATTGATAGGAGAATACATCATTAAGAAAGGATCAATCTTGTTAGTAGAATGAAGAACATGCACTTTGTGGCATGTGGGTTTATGAAGCAAGAACATGATATGCGTATGAAGAATAGATGAGATGAGATGTACAAAGAAATATTTGGTATCGAGATCCTGTTGGTACCTTTGTACTTTCTATTTTTTTATAATTTGGATGCGTGATTCATGATTAAGAAGAGTTTCTTATATACATGTTTTTGTTAATGAGGTTGGTTGATGCTGATTTACAGAAGATTGAAGGGAATTGTGAGAAGGAACAGCCAAGCCATTAAGGTTTTGAAAGAAGAGAAGCTAAGAGAGGCTTAGAAGAAGAGCTAGTGAAGCTCAAGAAGTGAAAGGAGATCTTCATAGTCATAAATGATTCAAGAATTTTTTTGAACTTGAGGTGGAAGAGACTCAAGAAAGAAAGATGGAGATAGAAATACTATTGAGAGTGATGAGAGATATATCTAAAGAGAAAGAGAGAAGGAAAAATCAAAGAGAGGAAAAGTATCAAAGGGAAGTGGAAGAAATCAGGAAGATAAAAGAGAGGATTGAAGAATTAGAGACTATGATAGAAACCATGATAAAAGTACCAATCCAAGGAGTTGGATGGAGGATAAGGAAGAGAGTAAAGGGGCCAGTTAAGCTACTTATGAAAAAGAGAAGGCAAGAGCTAATTTCCTTAGAGAGATAAAATAAGAAAGGTACTCATGGAAGAATGAAGAGTGAAGTACCTTGTGAAGAGAAGATGGTTCTCATTGTAGAGAACAAAAAAAATGGGTCTCTAAGGAGGAATTTGGAAAAGAAATCATGAGGAAAGAAAGAGTGTCTATGACGCAGGCACTCATGGATATGTTTTGGCATGTTGTTTTGATTTCTAACTCTATATTTCAGTTTGTGTACAGAGATGAAGGATGGTCTAAGGAAGATCAAGGATATGACCTTGAAATCAGTAAAAAATGGGTAAAATCAAGAATCTATAAGGGAGAATGAGGAAGATGTGAGAGAACTTGTGATAGTTCAAGAAGAAGAAATGCATTTGGGAGTAGCCAATGAAGAGGAAAATAGATTCATTCAGTTAGAAAATGAAGGTATGGGTGATGAAAGTGAATTCTATGATGCAGTGTCTAATGAAATAGAATAGGTACAATAAAAAAGAAGAGTTCTTAGGTGAATAAATTTTTAACAAAGATATAAGCATGCAACATAATGATGAGAATGTAAAAGTAAATTCTAATTTTTATCATACATATGAAAAGGAAATTGTAAAATTCCAATCCATCCAAGAAAGTGTAAATAGACAAGAGGTTCTCGGGATGAATTTAGCTTATAAATATGTATTTCTCATGGTTCTAAGAGGTCAAATGTATATGTATAGCTCATGAGGAGGATGAATGAGGCAAAAACTAGAAAATTGGCTTATAATCATGGATATATAGTGCCTAAATGGGTTAAAAAGGAAAATCCTCCAATAATAACTCAAAGGTTGGAGATCAAAAATGCAAAGGATAATGAAAATGCATCTCAAGAAAGTGCATGTGATGTTAGAGAAACCAATAAGTTGGCAGTTGACCCAAGAAAAGTTTAGAGAAAGGTTTGAGAAACCACAATGTAGTCTCCCTTACCTCTATCCTCTAATCTTTCTTTAACACCAAATGCATGGGCCTATCACCCAAGTGTTGGGCGCTCACCGAGGCACACTCGGGTGTCAATCCCTTCCTTTATGTGATCCTTGCGAGAATGTTCCTCCATTAATGGAGGAAAGGCTTACATAATAAGAACACATGTATTTACTCTAGTACAGAGGTAGTAGATCTAGTTCTAAGCATAAATGCTCCATGAGATAAACATAAACATCACAACAACATAATGGAAATAGATCTAAACCATGAATAACATGAAAACACACTAGGGTTTGATCTTATAAACACAAATATACAAAACAAAGCTCCATATATTGATTAAATCCATTTACAATAGCCATATTACATCAAACAGGGTCATCTCAGACCATGTACATCATGAAATAACATTCCACCCTATAAAACTACTTTGAATAGAGATCCTAGCTATGATTTCCCATTACAGCCCATGTTCAAACCTAAGCACATACATATATGCCTAGTAACAACATTCTTGTAGCACTTCATACCTCTTCATCTCTGTTTATTTCGGACCTCAACCCTCCTTTAAATAGAATCTAGATTCATAACCATAGTTTTACCCATGAGCAGATCGCATGCCAAGTAGAAGTGTGTTCCTCCATGATCAAGTGCTTATGTTAGTTTGCAAAGGCCTCCACTAACTGTAATGATCCTCCTAGGAATATTCCCTACATGGAATATTATTTTCTTGACCTCCAAGGCTCCAGGATGGCACCTTATCCATTTATCATGCCTACTTGATACCTCACATGTTTCTCCTACGACATCACCTTAAAAATGTAGCTAAGTCCCAAACCCTATTCTACTTCCACACGTCAACCTCTCCTCTCAGGCACCTTTCCTTAAGTGTCTTCCCACTCGCTTGCCTTGCACGCGTGTGTTCCTTTCGCTTTAAGACATAGTTACTTCAGGGCCAAACATTACCCCACACTACATGTGTTATCCATCCCCGAAAACACTCTTCTCTTTCACCAAATAATGAGTAGGAGAAAAAAAAATTACAATTGAATAAAGAATGGGAAAATAAAAGGATCTTGCTATCGTTGCATGAGGAGTGTGAAGTATCTCTTCACGGATGCTTCAATTTTATCCAAAGCATCTACCTCACCCTATGCATGTTGAATTAAATCACCCACTAATGTGCTAACCTCACAAAACTTAGCTCACATCCCTTAGCCTTCAGCGTATCTTCAATGTTTTCCATTTGCTTACTAAGTTCAACCAGTAGCATCCATCCTGCGAGTGACTTGGGGGTATAATTCCTTTAGTTTATTTTTAATCGAAACCCTCAAGGTTTTAATCACCTCTGATTTCTTCTCAACTTCAACCAATATATTATCTCACTTCGCCATATTTCCCTTGTTTTTATCTTGAAACTCCTTCAAATCTGCCTCATGGCTAGCAACCAATATGTGTGTTAATTTATCTCTTTCGCCATAGTTATCATACACAACTTCGGACATTTGCATTGCGGTCTTCACTGAGGTAAGGAGCTTAGAGTACCGAGTTATTGTCTCCCAAACATTCAAATTTTCTTCTTTCTTTTAGCGTGCCAACACCTCTTCTACCGACTCCAATGTAAGTGGTGACCTCTTCATTGTGAGTATATGTGTCAATTATTCCAAGAAGTGCATGGTCAAATCATACTTCTACTTGGGAGGGGCTAGGTTTGGATGCTTTAAAATAATGGAATTTGAAATGAATTTTACCTTCTTGTATACTTCACGCACCTTCACCTTTTCATCCCTCAGCTCATGCCTTAACTACGCATTGATGAATTCCTTTTTTTTATTTCTCTATCCCTCTTAATGATCTCCTCATTCTTTTTCCCAAGCTCATCCTCCAAAACTCTTATTCTATCATTTCTACCTAGAAGTCTTACTTCTACCTCCATTGATACTTTTTTGAGCACATTGCAAACTTGCTCATCCAACAGCGATTACTAGGAATTCACAAGAGGTTTTATTCCCTTGGCATCTGGAATTTTCATCAATGCATCACTATTAACCTCAAACTCAAGTTCATCAATGTGGGACTCAAAGGCCCAGGATATCAATTTCCTTGTGCACAGGTATGCACCCTCTTCATCAAAAGAATACCAAGCAAGGATTTGGTATTTGGGCATTGTGCTTTGGAAACGTGTGTGCAATACCTTTTTGGATCATCAATGTAAGTCATGGCATGTTCTTGTGCCACTACTACGCCCTTTCCACTGTGTGCACTACCTTGGGGAAACTTACTACCAGGTTGGGATCTCTACCCATGCTTCCATACTCTTTCCCTATACTTGCACTCTCCTCTATTTCCTTTAGCACTTCATTGGTGCTACACTCCACCTTGTGTTCCACTAACTATTGTATAATACCCGCCACCTCCTTCTCTATTGTGTCATCTATCTGTTCTCTGGTCAGGGTCAAGGTCTTCTAAGCATGCATGTCTACTTCCTCACTTCCTCCTATATTGTGAGCGCCTTCTTCATAATCATTTTATTCTTCATCAAACTCATGTATATCATGAACAAGGGGACTCTTACCTTCTTCGTGTTCTTCATCCTCCTCCTTAGATTCATCACCCTTCATGTTCTTAATCTCCTTAGAGTCCAATCTGTGTGCCACTTTCTGATTCTTATTCACTGGTGACTCCTCTATCATAGGGGAATCTTCTTTTCCTGGTGTCTTTTCCTTAACAAGAGATTTCTTCCTCCTTGTGCAGTACTTAGTCCTACGCTGACTTGTTCACTACTGCAATCGAACACTACACACACTCAAAGCCCTTCGTGTTGTGTTATTTACTCTTTCTCTCTTTGTTCCTTTCTTCAAGGCAGGGTGCTCTAGGATATATACATCATCCTCCAAGTACGTTCCCTATTGTAGGTAACTTGGTTTACCCTTGTTTTTGTTTTACCTACAATAGGAATTAACATTGGCTTCATCATATTTACTTCATGGGAGACATACTTATTCACATGCACGTGCTTTTTAGGGTAAACCAGACTTCAGGCATAGCGCATGGTAATCCTGATCTACCTCAGTTAGATAAAATTTGAACTTCTTTTCCTCCTTGAACTGTTAACCACGCTTTAAAAGTATTGTAATGTGAAAGAAAAGGGTAGTTTACACTAAGGGATTTTTGTTCCATCAATCAAAGTAAATCTTCCTATGCAGAAGTGCTAGTATACAGAAAAATCATCCTCGCCATCCACCAAGGCTGGAAGATTCTCTAGGATTCTCCATTTTTCCCCGAATACATCGCACATTCACTTATACCACTTCTCTAAGCATGCTTTGTATGGTGTAGTCATCAAGTCACAAGTGTAGGATTCAAACCTCTTCACGGAGAGGGGTCTTCATCAAGGTATTCCCATACATAGCTGCTTGGCCCATCGGGCACTCCAATCTCTGAAAACACAATGGTAAGGAGAACATTACCATACATAATCTTATCTCCATCATGCGTTGCATCTATAATCTCCTCCACAATGAAGGCCGAGAGGTTGTAGATTTTTCCTTCTAAAATATTCTTGCAAATGTTCAACCATTTCTTGTTCACTTGCGTCCAATGCTCCTATCCATTCATCTTGGTAAGTAGATGTGTGGCCATCTTCATAGTTGGGTTTGTGATCTTGCTAATGTCAAAGTAGTGTGAACCCTTCTTATACTCGTACTCTGTGGTTGTCTCCTTGATGGCATCCTTGTCATCCAAATCATCCTCTTTTATCTCTCTATCTTCAATGTTATCCCAACTAACTGGAGTTTTACATTTCCTTCCATATAATGCTTCAAAAGGTTCCATTTTAAGAGAGGAATGGTAAGTATTATTGTAAGTAAATTCCATTAAAGGAAGGTATTCTTCTCATTTGTATTGCTGGTCCATACAGTACATTCTTAACATATCTTCCATAACCTGATTTACTCTCTTTGTTTGACCATCTGTTTCCGGATGGTATGTAGAACTAAAATTTAGTTTTGTTCCTAAGGCTGCATTTAATGTTTTCCAAAAATGGGATGTCATTCTAGGGTCTCTATCAGATATAATCAATTCAGGTACTCCATGTAATCTGAAATTTTCATGCACAAATATTTTTGCTAAAACAAGTGAATCATCTTTAAGATTACCAAGTAGTAAAATGTGCTACCTTTGTTAATTTTTCAAACACAACTAAAATAACATCATGTTTATTTTTATACATAAGTGCCCATGAAAAAATCCATACTTATTACTTGCCACTTATATTGCAGTATGTTATGAGGATATAGTAAACTAGTTAGGTTCATATGTTTAGCCTTAACTCACTGACATTCAAGGAAATGTGACACAAAATCATTTATGTCTTTCTTCATCCCTTTCCAAAAATATTGTTGTTTTACATTAGCAAGCATTTTTGTAACTCTAGGATGTCCTAAGTAAGGTGAATTATGAAATTTCATCATTAACTTTTTCTTAACTCATTTTCCAAAGGTACATACACTTGATTCTCATATCTTGAAATTCCTTCATTATCGAAAATGAAACCCTTGTATCTAGCCTCATTAGGATCTGTAGCAAGTGTTGTTTTTACTTGCTGAAAATACAAATCAGAATTCATGGCATTCTTTACTTCATCTTTAAACTGAGTTCTCAAAGTTACAAGTGTGGAAATATGTTTCCTATGAATTAGTGCATCTGCCACTCTATTTTCTTTACCTTTAATGTAACTTATGTTAAAATCATATTGTGACATAAAATATAACCATTTTTCATTGTCTTGCATTCAAATTTGGCTAAGTGAAAATATACTTCAGCCCAAGGTGGTCATCTTTTAACTCAAAGGGTCTACCTAAGAGATAATGTCTCCATACTTGAAGTGCATGAACTATGGCAGCAAGCTCAATCATGGGGAGCATAATTCAACTCGTGTAACTTGAGTTTTTTTCTCTCATAAGCTATAACATGATCATTTTGTAGAAATATACCTCCTAGTCCTTCTTCAGAAGCATCTGTAACTACCGTAAAGCTTCCATTTGGATCCGGAACAGTCAAAATAGGTGTAGAAGTTAGCTACTCTTTTAGAGTTTTTAATTTTGATTCACATTCATCACTCCACACAAATTTTTGTCTTTATTTTGTAACGAAGTAATCGGGCAAGAAAATTTTGAAAAATCCTTAACAAATTTTCTATAATAACTGCAAGCCCCATGAAGCTTCTAACTTCATGTACATTTTTAGGTGTACGCCATTTAGCTATTGTAGCAATCTTTTATGGATCAACTGTTATTCCATCTTTTCTTATGACATGTCCTAAATAATGCACTTTTGTTTCATAAAAGGAACATTTTGACAATTTACCATACAATTTTCTCTTCCTCAAAATTTCAAGTACAATCCTTAAATGCTCATTATGTTCTTCTATGATTTTGGAATAGATAAGAATATCATCCAGGAATACAAGCACAAACCTGTCTAAGTATTCTTAAAATATAGTATTCATCATATTCATGAAAGTTTCAGGTGCATTTGTCAAACCAAAAGGTAAACAGTGAATTCATAATGTCCATACCTTGTTCTAAAATTTGTTTTATGAATATCTTCATCTTTAATTCTCAATTGATAATATCTTGAATGAAGATCTATCTTAGAATAAATTGATGCACCATGCATATAATCAAACAGATCATCAATCCTAGGAAGTGGATATCTGTTTTTGATTGTTGCTTTGTTTAACATTCTCTAATCAATACAAATTCTAAGTGTTTCATCCTTTTTTTTCACAAAGATTACTCTGGTGCTCCCAAGGTGGAAACTCGGTCTTATCAAGCCCTTAGAAAAATGTTCTTTTAACTATGCCTTAAATTTTATTATTTAAATTGTAGTCATATGGTAAGGTGCCTTGGAAATAGGTTTAGTTCCAAGTTTGATTTCTATTGTAAAGTCAAATTCTCGTTTAGGTGGAAGACCAGGTAGTTCTTCTAGAAATACATCATTGAAATCTCTTAACAGTAGATACTTTTCCAAGAAATTGCTACTTTCTTCTGTTGTTTCAGAAATTTTTACTACATATAACATGTAGCCTTTTTTTTGCCTTCTTAAGTTGCATAGTTGACAATTTCCTAACTAAAATTTCTCGTTTTACCCTTAAATCTTTGTTATTTTCTACAGATCATCAAGGCATCTAATGTGTTTTTCAAAACAATCAACTTTTACGGTATGTTCAAAGCAAGCCAATTAAGCGTAATAATGACATCATATGACCCCAAAGGAGCAACATAAAGGTCTACTTCGGTTGAAAAACTTGGTAATTCTAAAACTGCTCCAAACAAACATTTACTAATAGTATGGACAACATTATTACCATAATGAACAATCCAAGATTTTTCCATTATTCTAGATTTTCTTTTTAATTTTGTAGCTAATTTACTAGAAATGAAACATTCTATAGCACCAAAGATCAAAAAGTATAGTAATAGGTGTTCCAAATAATTTACATGGCACTTTTATGGGTGTAACTTGCTTTTTAACTTGCTTATCAGCTATTGCAGCATGTATCTTATGTTGTTGGTTGTTGTCATCTTTCTTTAGAGGGAACTGATTTGCGTAGTGATCCTTACCACAATTATAACAACCCCTACAGGTCCCCTTTTTGGTTCAAACTTATTTTTGGTCTTGAAATTATTGTTTTGACCTCCATAAGCTTTTTGCCCATTATTGTTATTTCTTACAAAATTGTTTCTATTATTCGCAGAGGTTTATTTGTTGTTGTCTTCTTATTGTTATCAGCCACAAACTTGTTTTTAACTCCAAACTTTTTCCATGCCACCTTTTTAGGTGCAAGTGATGAAGAAGAGTTGGTAATTTTCTTTCGATTCTCCTCTTTATGTGTAGAAATTGCCTTTAATTTTTGTTCTTGTCTTATGGATTTTTCTACAACCCCTTCCATAGTGGTTGGGTTGTGTACATCTACTTCCCTCCAATGACAGGATTTAACCCCATAAAAACTTGTGTATCCTAAACTTTTCATCAATTTGATACTGTGGAACGTACTTAAGAAGTTTGGTAAACCTCTCCCAAGACTCGATTCTGATTAGTTTTCCTTGGACAAAATTCTAAAATTCATTCATTTTTTTATCACAATATAGTTTTGGTAGCAGTAGCGCTTCCTAAAGTATCCCTTAAACTGATCCCATGTAATACTCATTTCATCAATATTCAGTTCAGCCTTCTTTGTTGTCCCACTAGAGGATGCTTTTGGGAAATATGGTAGGCTCCCCATACTTTCGACTTTGTTTATTCTGTGAAGTTTGTTAATGCAAAGTAATTCTCCATTTCATTGAGCCAATTCTCATCCCCATCCCCAGCTTTATCGCCACCAAACTTTGGTGGACTTATCATTTTTATGTCATTAGTAAGTTTTGTTGTCAATCTTGCCTTTTTATTTTTAGGTGGATTAGTTGCATTTACAGCATTATTATTTTCATTTGCAGCATTGTTATTTTTGCATTCTCATTACCAACACCCATATTTCTAGCATTGACATTATTTCTAGGAGGTGGCTGATTGTTATTATCAGCATCATCTTCCTTCTCTTCATTTCCCATTACTTGTTGTTCAAGTACAACAAGACGATCTCTTGTGTCCAACAGGGCAGCAAGAATCTCATCATTTTTATGCGGTAGTTGCCTCTCCACCGGAGGTAGATTATTTACAGCACCTCCCCTTGTTCTAACCATTTTCTGTTAACAAGAAATTAAGTTTTTATCAGATATGGACTCAATAGGTCCAAGAGTTGCAACCTTTAGCTCTGATACCAAAATGTAACATCCACTTTTTATGACTTAGAAACAAGGGGAAAAAAATTACATAATGTTCTACACACATTCCAATCTCATAAAACCATATGTAGCTATAATGACTTGGTGTAACACCAATCTCTCATTTCATGACTCGGTATTAAACCGATCTCTCATGTTTAATTTTTTTTTGTGTATACAATGTATACTTTGGTTCTTTTACCCATTACGGGTCACTCAAGTGTTTTATCTAAGAAGCGTATATGAGTATCTGTTATTGATACTTATCTAAAATCCGTAGTCTTAGACTAGGTGACATAAGACAACACAACCAATAGTTTACGATACTTTGGCCAAAGTTTTAAACATGTTTACCATGTTTACATTCCAAGACGGCATACTCGTCAAAAGGAATATATGTCTTTCACCCCACTCGAATGTTATCTAGATTGGTCTTCCTTGACTTCATTCAACCAAACCGAGTCAAAGTTTCACACTAAATAGGAACAACTCACATACACTAGTGTTGTAGTCTACTCATGGTGACTAAGGATAAGTAGACATACTTGAATTGACTCTCGTCGATTCAAGTGTGTTTATTTACCATAATTCAACATGATTTGATGACTACACTTTTCCATATGCCTATCTCATTTTAGAGTAAAATTGTGAACCGAAGTTCCTCTTATGACAATTGAGTTAATTGAACTGAATGGGGTGTTGACGCATAGTGGTTGCATCACAATATCCTTGTAATGACTCCCATCATTAAGAAGGTACTGTGACATCACCTATACTACAACAACCTACTAAGTTCTTTTAACAAAACTGACATACTTAAAGAATCATTAAGTTTTATTAACTTCATCTTATTAATTGGTTTAATTATTCATTACACATCGTACCTAGGGTTCCACTAAGTACGTATGGTTGATCCAATGAGAAAGGATCTTAAATGCACTTTTACACCATTTAAAGGTATGCAGATAAGATATGTGTTCATGCTTATGAACTCTTTAATCCTTACCCATTATTTCATTAATCATTAAATCTCATTATAAATCAAGTAAGTAAGGTCATTAAATCTCTTTACTTTAGTTTAGCAATGTAAACAATCTTGATTGAAAGCTTGTTAATTAGACTTAGTGTTATCATAATATTTGAAACCATCTTACTAATTATTTAAGCTTCCCAATTACCATTTATTGTTCCCATAAAGTAGAGCATACAACCAATCAACATTAAAGATCTATACTTTATCACATAAATAAGGATAACATACTTGGTTCTAATTTAATGATGAAAAAGAAGTATCCTCTTCTTCCTAATTAAGGACTATTTTCCTATTCATGAAATCTGAAAACATAAGGAGTATATATTTAATAAGAATGCCACATCCAACTTTATAGTAACTATCCTTATTTCCATTTCCGAATAAGGGTCTATATATCATAATCATCATAGTTATACCATTACCCCAAGATTAAATGATTTGGAAATATATATAGTTCCTTATCCAAGCATCACTCTATACTTTAGATTCTATTAAGCCATGCATGTTAATATTTAAGAATATTAATCAAATCTAAGTCATGCATTATGCAACAATTCATTTATCAGAAAGGGATTTCACTTCATTCCAAGCTTAATAAATATTCCATAAAATTATAAGAAAACATTTCTTAGCAGTACAAAACTAATTTGATACATCCTCATAGTTTTTCCAACAAGATCATTTCAATACATAAGGCATTATAATGAAGTAAATGACTTCGTTAATAAAACAAATGTAACTTTCTAAAAGTCTTTCTCCTTTCACTTTTCATGAAGTCCATCTGTCAAAATTGTTAGCATGAGTCAGTTCACCAAAACTAAGCATGATAAGCACTATGACATTAAAACAATATGATTTTATCTAACCACTTCGTAAAAGGAACACTACTAATTATGAAAATGTTCCAAGTGTCCAAAAATAAGATCAATTAAATAGACTACCCAAAAAGCCACAATGTCAGAAATAGAGAAGAAGTCACTAAATCTCTTTAGGTACCAATTTCCCATAAAAGAAGTTAAACAATCCAACAATATTAATTCCTTCTATATTACAGTCATGATAATCATTTCAAACATGATAACATTTAAAACTGTAACCAAATATTATAGAATAAAGTTAATAAAATTTCAAGATTAGTCCTCATTAATATCAATTTAATTCACCAAGCCATAAGTTTCCACTATATCACAACCAATTTCCTATCACCAATCTAAATGAAATTGATATAAAACATGAATGACTCAAAGATGGACTGAATGCGGTCACCATAATTCCCTCCAACCAAATCCCTTCCACTATCCATAAAAGGATGCCATTAAAACAAGGAAAAGACTCAACAATAACCAAATATACTCACTATACATTTCTTCAAGTGGTTTACTCTAGTCCATTAAAAAAATTCTCAAACACAAAGATAATGAACTCCTGAAGGGTTTGCCAAAACAAACTAAGATCAAAACCAATTGATCAATACATTTCAAATGATCAAGCTACAATTGAATGCAAAAACAACTCTCACATCCAAATTACAGGATAATGAAAATTGAACAAAGACAAAAGAATAAATGCACATAATACGTCCTTCATCTGGTAGGGATCAGGATCTCAAATTTAAGGCTTGATAAATTCCCATAGTAACCAATTCAAAATATTAACAAAATTTATCACTAAAACATTTTAAATCAACCAAATTATAAGCTCAGTCTCTAATGAGATGTTTTCACAGAGAATAACATTCAACAAATAACATGCCTCGGTCACCAAGGAATACGTCCCTTGTGACATTGATGACCCGATAACCACAATAATCACCAAGTTTGAATGAGAAATAGGTACAATACCTTAATATCCAAACCATGATGCTCAAAGACTACAAATCTTCGAAGAAATTTTGACAAAAGAAAATCAAAACCCAGTTTGAAGTATAATACGATGACCTAGGACGATCAATAATCAACGGAGTTCAAAACTTAAGTGACCCAAGAAGGGTAACTAAGAAATAAAATGAAACTAAAATGACAGAGATAGAAAATCTATCGGTCCTCCATCTTACCTATGTACATACAAAGCTCGTAATACCTCCGTTGAGAGTACCCATTATGGGTCGAAGATCAACTCACATAATAACAACCAAAAAGAGCAGTTACGAATTTAAGCCAAAACGAATGACCCAAAAACCAAAACCAGAGCCAATTTTAGGTATATAAGAAGTCAACACAAATAGTATTTATTTAATCTTTACCAAAATCTAACAAGACTTCCACCAAAACCCTGTGAAATCATTTAACGCCAACAAAATACAAATATAAGGAGATATATTTATCATAAACACAATTATTCACAATTTAATATATTGTAGACATAGTTAACTTTCCAACCTTTTTAAAACTAGAAAATAAAATATAACACACTTCAAACCAACGCAGTCATTTCTATCAAAAATAAACTAATAATCTTCCAGAAATGCAAAGGAGTAAGGAAAACATACCATATTCAAAGTAAGAAACCGAATCTCATAAACTTTTATAAGGAGCAAAATTATTTTTATGAAATCATTAAATAAAACATGTTATTGTAAAGAGATAGAGCTTATCATGCCTGGTAGTGCTCCTAGTTTCTTTTCCATGCTTCAAGCCTTTATGTGAAGCTTCCACTAAGATATTTCCACCGAAAAATTCAACCAAATCCTCTGAAACTCCTCCATCTTTCCTTTATAGTTTCCACAAAAAAAAATTGACTTTATTTATGTCATGCAATGGTGATTTTTAATTTGCAACAGAATCAAACTGATAGTTCAAAAAATGAAAATACAACATGCAAAGCCAAAGAGCTCAAAAATACGAATGCACAATAAAACCAAACCATTCCTTTTTCCCCAAACCCATTTTTTTATTCCCCATGTGGTTTCCGCCCAAGTGTCGAGGCTCATCAATGCTAGTAGGACTGCCGCAGTTGCTCCCAAAATTCCCACTAATGTCATCCCTTTTGTTAGTTACAACTAACAATTGAAATTTCATTTAAGTAATGCTTAGTAGAGTTGTCATCTTAACAAATTCCACCACAACCTTGCCTCAGCCAAAATTGGTGACAACAAAACATTTATTAGTCCATTTAAATATTCCTTACACCTTTGGAATGGTGCCACCACCCATTCCCTAACTTTCCATCCAAGCCAACCACACTTCCCCTTAGGTTAGTTCGATGCCATTAGGTTAGGTTTCCTTAGTAATAGTTTATAAACCATAGCTTAGGACCTTAGGAAAAATTTGAATTATAGCTTAGGATAAATTAATGTAATTGACCTAGGACATTCCTTCAACGCCCTTCTTAGGAATTAATAATCATTAAAAATATAATCACCTTAACTTAGGTTAAGGATAAGATAAATAATCAAAGGCATTTAGATTATTTAGGTCCCAAATAATAATCAAAGGACATTACCTTTTGTAATTTTATCAAAACAACGTAATTAAGTCAAATAGAAGGGTATGTCCTCACGATGCTACAGGTCACCCTATGATCCAAAATGCAAGCTTGAGTTCAGAAATCAAACATGTTGATCAACTTAATCAAAATGATCGAAACATCGAAGAATCATAGACATGCCTTGGATCACTGCAATTGATCCAAGGTATGGTTATTCCCGTATTTATGAAATAGGAGAAACAAGTTCACAAATGAAAATTAATCCATATGCAGATATATTCTTATAGACTGACTTTATTTCATTCACCAATGTAAAGAATGTATTTCAAAGTTCAGCATGAAGAGTATAAGATATACCTCAATATTAATTCAGAATTGCCATAGTATGACTGTATCCAATTTTTAGAAGATAAACATATCATCTACAACAAACATGATTTATCAGTTTTAAAGAGTACACTATCTTCAAAACAAAAATCAACTATCAACGTTTGCAACTTCAGTTACAGAAGTAAGCAAGGATATCAACCATGGCGAATGCATTACCAAAACTTGTTGATATGATGGGTTTTCCTTTGCTCTTTCCCTTTCCCTTCTTCGGTGAAACATTAGATCCCTTCCTTGGTGTCATTTCTTCTCATCTAGTCCTTGTAATCTCTTCCTTCTTTCTTTCCCTAACTCTACTCAGTCCTGTGGCTTTATTCCTTTGTGAAAACTCTAAATCTTTTGCCCTAGTTCTACAAACCCTAACCTGGAAAGTGTTCCTTTCAAAAGATAGTGTAACACCCATGGGAATCCTTCAAACACACTTCTATGCCCACACTTGTGTAATCCCTTTCCACTTCTACCTCAAAAATCTGTTAAATCTCCTGTTACACACGCAAATATCCAAAAAATGTTCTTCGCAAGGATGCCCTAGTTCACGAGAGCTCTTCAACAACAAACGTAAGGTAAAAAGAATAACTCACCCCGACCTTCTATTTATAGCTTTTTTCTTTTCCTACACAAACTCCCATGCCACCTACCAACGTACAATCACATTAAAGTTGGATTTTTCCAATGCCATCCTTCGGACATTTTGTCCAAAGACTTTCCCCCTCCACACGCGAATTCATGTGAAAATTTCCACAACCTTATGGCACGTAAAACTTCTTTGACAGTAGATTAACTTGCATGCACTCCCCGCTACGAAGTATGTCAACCTTTACGTCCTTTACCAAATTCTTTCCTTCTCTTATTTCCTATGGTTTTTACCCTTGTATTTGGTTTTGTCAAATCCTTTTTGACACCAATCTTCTCTCATGATCCTCTACTATGCGTGCTTTTTGAACCCACACACATTTGATTTTCTTACTCGTGCCACCTATGCACATCACTCCCAACACTTATCCTTTGACACTTTTCACCCCACACTAAATAGATGTACACTCATATGCACATTAAAACCCCTTTCAAAACGTAATAAAGCTACCGACACGCAAACACACCCAAAACGAAAAGACAAAGCACGGTGACAAAAATGTAAACAAAAAAAAAAGGAAACTCGCATTAGGAGAAATCCTAAGCTACATGGAAATATTGCCTTATTTACAAACACCAAGAATACTTATTTATAGTAGGGCTTCACCTAATACCAATGAAATACCCCGGGAACCGTGTTCCATCCAAGACTTGTAACTTGTAAGTGTCGAGTCAAGTATATAGGATATAATATACGGCCCCAACCAATGGAATTTGAGCTTCCTAGGATAGCACAGAAACTTAGAATCATAAAGTAGAACCATATGCCCAACCTCAAACTTCTTGTTCTTCATGTGTCTATCATGTCATGTCTTTCCTGTCATTTTTCTATTTTCTAATTCCATCATTCTATGGCACGTCACTCATCTAACTCCATAATTTTATCAATGTGTTCCTCTAATGTTTTTTCATCGGCCAATCCTCCCGCGCATGCAATGTGTAGAGATGGAAACTTGAATTCCACAGCAGAATTACCTCTGCACCAAACACTAATTGAAAGGTTGTGGCCTTGTTTAGTCTTTTATATAAGTAGTCTACGGTATGATCATAACACGGTAGAAACTTTATCATCTCGAGTCCCTTCTACCAACATCACAAAGCTTGGTCAATGTGTGGCTTAATATCTTATTAAATGTCTCAGCGGTTCCATTAGCTTGTGGGTGATAAGGGGTAGTCTTGTGATGGGCCACCATAAATTTCGCCAATAGGATTCTTACTTTGTCTAATTTAGGAAATGAGTACCCTTTACACTTGTTAAGCTTAGTGGGCATCCATACTTACTGATTATATTCTCCCACAAGAATCTAGTTGTTGTTTCGACATGTAATCCTTCATAGGTGCCACTTTTGCCCATTGTGTAAGATAGTTTATGCATGTAATGATATAGTGTGAACCCATCCTTCGCATATCGGGAGATAGCACCTACAAATTTAATTTCCCACTTTTCAAATGGATCTACACTAGTAATAAGTCTTAGTGGCATCTTGTCTCTCTTCCCTAGTTTCCCAAGGTGTTGGCATTGATCACGGGCCTTACCATACTCGATACAATCCTTGTAAACTATTTCCCACCAAAGACCAGCTAAAAGGATATTGTGTGTGGTTACATTCCCCGCATAGTTTCCTCCTGCAATTCCACCATTAGCCTCTTCCATGATTACAAGATGATCATATTCCAACACACACCATTGTAAAACCTCATTACAACCTAGCTTATATAAGTCTCCACCAATTAACATATAGGACACGGTGCGTATAGCCAACTACTTTTTCTCCAAGGTCTTCATTCCTTCTAGCACCACACCCGTCCATAGGAAAACAACAATATCCTCTAAGTTAGAGGGTGTACATTGTAATCTAAATAATTGTGCATCGGGCATTGTATTTTTGATGTTTTATGTGTCCTCACCTAAAATAATCGTGATATATGGTCGGTCCATTACTTTTCCTTGGTTTCACAACAATCTGTAAACTCTAACATCTAAAACAATAGTATCCAACAGCATATATGCCCTTGTAAAATGGTCTTGTTCATGAAGTAATTTAATTCCATGTGGTCAGTGTAGAAAATAAACTAAGTCATGCAAGCAAATACTACCTAAACTTGTGCAAAGGCGTAGATCATTGGTAATGCCTCACACTATGTGGTGGTATAATTTTCTCATCTTGTGTTAATTTCCTACTCGTGAAACATAGTGGATGATCAATAATCCCCTCTCCAGGTTGTGCCAACACTACTCCTATTACCATACCTGATGCATCAACATGCACATGGAAAGGCCTATCCCAAGAGGGAAAGCGCAAAATGGGCGCAGTAGTAAGTTTCTCCTTTAAGGTGTCGAAAGCCCCTCTGTTGCATCTCTCTACAAAATAAAACTTACTTTTATGTTTCAATAACTCTTCTAGGGCATGGAAATCTAGGCATATCCCTTGATGAATTTTATGTAGTACCCGTATGCCCCAGAACCCATGCACGTGATTTGACTGGTAGGCTCCTCCAATCCCACTATAACAACAACTTTTGTGAGGTCTACCAATAATCCTTCCTTGCAGATAATGTGTCCCAAGTGCATGCCAAAAGAAGTAGTAAAGACACACTTCTTAATGTTGAGCAATCTACTAAACTACTTGTATATTTCAAAATCGATCGTAAATTGTCACAATGATATTTGACTAGCCCATACATTATCCAATCATCTAAGTAAACTTGTAGAAAATTATGGATGAAGTCTTGGAAGGCCTGCATAATAATGCATGAAAACACAGCAGACACATTCTTCAATCCAAAAGGCATGATTGTATAAGAAAAACTTCCCCATTCAATGGTGAAAGTTGTTTTCTCCTGGTATTCCTTTGCAATTCTCACCTGGTGATAACCTAAGAATCCATTTGTAAAAGAATAGATCTCTTGCCTAGCTACACCTTCCGAATATCTTCTAGTAAATGGGGTTGGGAAAGGATCTATGACACATGCAGCATTGATATCCCTATAGTCTACACATATCCTTATTCATCCATATTTTTTATACTAATGACCATCGGGCTCACCCATTCAGATTCCTCAATGGCCTCAATGATCCCATATTCTATCATCTTATCAATTTCCTCCTTAAATTTCACCGATAAATTTGGGCTCATTCTTTAGGGTAGTTTCCTAATGGGGCTTGCACCTTCTTTCAACTTTATCCTCATTTCGCCCAACGAATGATGTACTCCTTTTAATTCATGGTATCTGCATGGGAACAAACTGGGAAATCATGTAGAAGTTTTACCACTTTTGAAGCCTCCTGGTCTATCCAAGAGTCTCTAATAATAGCCTCCTTAGGCTCTGCTTTGCTACCAATGTTAACCTTCTTCATTTTTAAGGATTTTTGGTAGATGTGTGCTTGCTCATCCGCTTTGTCCAATACTTCACTCGTACCTTCAGATGGTCAACATCCAAGTTATCCACCTCTTCATCATCTATCAAGTAGACCAACTTTCCCTTTTCTCTCTCCATGCAAGTCCACTCAAACTTTACTTCTTCCACTTCTTCTTCAATGAGCGTTCCCCAACTCAAGTTCTCTTATAAACTCCAAAATTCGGTCCTCGGCCATGGCATAATCTCCCAAGGTAAGGCACTTAACTACCTGTAGTGCCTCATTCACCAATTTCTTAGGGGATTGGTACTCAAAATTTTGGATGATATCCATCATCATCTCCTACCAATTCCCCATCTGACGATGTAACTCTGAATGGATGTACCAGGCGTGCGCATAACCATGCAAGGTGGAATAAAATTTATGCACCCATAGGGAAGGGGGTAAAGCATCCATGCCTCCCATCCAAGTCTTTTCACATTCCTGAACATGGTATGAGGTGGATCCCTTCCCATTATAGTCATAAATTTGAGATGATGCATTGCTTCAGAGAAACCTTACATAAAGGGAGATTCTCACTTTGTACCATTCTAGAAGGTTGTCTCGATGGGTTTCCCACCAACGTGTCATTGTTTTGTACAAGGTGTAGGAAAGTATATTCCTTCTCTCCACTTGACACTTCCACTTGATCTCCATTTATCACAGAAAGACATCAGGGCTTCCTCCCTAGTGTAGTGTGGCAACTGCCTTCCTCTCAAGTGCCTAAATAAGTGTGCTTTGACAACTCAAGTTCCAATATCCTTCAGATGTCTTCCAACTAACTCTTATGTCCATTGCACCCAATTGTCACAAGAAATGTTGGTTGTATCACTTATGGATTGTGCATCATCTCATTGAATGACCCCTTCCTTTGATGGTTGAATGAACTCCGGGTCCCTGATGGTGCGCACATATATCTTTTTTAAGTCTTCTTCACCTAATGGCTCCACATACGGTTCAGACCATCCATCAGTTAGTGGAATGATTATGTGCTCTTCCTTGTTTGCAAAAATAATGTAGCCCTTATTAAAATGCAAGTTAGCATTCTTTGCATAACACCAAGGGTGCCCAAGTAATGTTGGGAAACTATCAGCCTCAACAAGCTCTAGAACCTCAAAATTTCTAGTAAACTTTTCCCCTTGAATAGTAATGGATGCACCTTTCAACACCCCTAGAGGCATGGTATTTTTCCTGTTAGCCATGTACAACACATTCAAATATGGATGCAATGGGGCCTCCCCATTTGATTCTATGCATCAAGAGTAAGAAAATTGACCTTCGCACCTATGTCAATTAATATATTACTCAGGAGTGACCCTTCAATGACTACATTCAGTGTGATCTCCTTGTCATAATCAATGTTGTGAGGAGGTAGGTTAGCATGTAGAACTTGTCTCTCATGCTCTCTTCTAGTGCGTGGTAACTTTTCCCTCATCCATTCTCCTAACAGAGGAATAATGTTTTCCTATCGAAACATTAGACACACTTCCCTAACCTCATCCATATTGTCTTTGAGGAACCTCAATGCTCTTCTTCTACTCCAATTGGTGTGATTCCTCCTTCAAATAATGGATTTCTCCTTATAAACTCCTAATCACCTCCATGGTTTCTTGGTATACTTCCTTTTGGTGGGTAGGATCAGGATATTTCCCATGTATCACTTCTTCTCTTATGATAAGGGGCCTCTACTTTGGTTCCTCTCGGGTGCGTGTAGCCTCAACATGTGTAGTGACCAAAATAGGCTCTAGCTCGGAGTTAAGTGTTTCCCTCAACATCCATTGTAGGTAAATCCTCTTTAGACTCACCATCCCCGTGCCTTTTTATTCTTCTAGTTTTTTTCTCATGTGATCATACACCTCTGGGAATTCTTCATACTTGTGATTCTTCTCTCACCATGAGCACCGCAATAAGTCGTGGCACTCACACTTGTAGTCTTTAATTGATCCACGGTTGTAACATGTCCCACGGGGAAAGTCACCTCTTCCTCTACGACCATTACAGCCTCGAAGCTGCGCATGAAAATATCTTCCTCAACCTCCTCCATCCACTCACCCTTCATACTGACGATCCTCAGCCTTGGAACTACTCCCAATGTTATTCTAGCACACACCAAGATCAATGGTGTCATGGATTTGGTCTATCAATCGATAGTCCTTTGTATCATGAGTAGTGGATGTGTAAATATTACAATAGCAGGACATATTTTATGGATCGCACATTGCAACAATGGGCATCTACTTGCATCATGATCTTTGTAACAAATTTTAAAATCTACTAACACGGCACACACCATATTTCAAGGGAAATTATCCTTCATGTGCCCCTCCACTTCACAATTTGTGCACCAAAGTCCACTGTGTGTTTCATGAGCCAAATTCGTAGACAACTTCTCAAGTTGTTTAGCCATGGAAGTAATTTGAGCTTCCAAAATGGACTCACACCAGTGTCAACACTCCCACAACCTTGGCGTGTAAAGTAGCCTCCAACACCTTGCGCAGATCCATGAAAGTTTTGTGTGAAAGGGATCACCTGAAGGGTGTGATCAAGCCCCCAATGAACCATTGTGCATGCTGGGATGGATGGATATCATAGGATAAATTTGATAGAAGAGTCTTAAAACATGTGTCATACTCCCACATGCTCTCTGTCATATCTTGTTGGATTTCCTTTAATGTGTTGATGCTCTCTTCGCTCAAAGTTAGGAATGTGGAATTCTACCAAGAAGTCATCATGTAGCACAATATAATCCACCACCATCTCATGGGGGTCATACTTCTAGTACCTACTATGTGTGCCCTTACAATGTAGTTACAAACTGACTTGCTTTCTACTATGGGGTAGTGATGCCCTTTGCACGCCATAGCAACTTGCACTTGTGTACATGCTCCACGGCATCCTCAATGCCCTTGTAATTAGGTAAGTGGAGTGACATATCATAAAACACATGTTGATGGTGTTGTGGACCTTGCCCACTAAATCTAGGACCTTGATTACCTCTTATGTTGCCAGCTCCTATTCCTCCAAATCCACTTAATCCTCCTCTTGTAGAAGAGCAGTAAGGGCATGATGTAGTTGCGCCTATGAACCCATCATCATGCTAAAATGTGTGCCGACAGTCTATGATATCAAACCACTCCCAGATGTGTTTCCCACACCACTTCCAAACATGATACCCAAACCTTGTGAACCCACACCTTTCCCAAATTTCATACCAGACAGGATACCTCCAAACACCGGAAATGTATGTGTTATCATAGATGTACTGAATGAAAAATTATATCTACTAGGTTTCACTCTACTACCAATACCAATACCAACTAGATTATCAAAACTTATCTCATGAACTGGAAAACTAAATGCAAGGGTTTGTTTGTCATGTGGGTTAAGATGTGTGCCCATGACTCTCCTCATTTCTTCATATGACGAGCTCTCTCTAGAATCTGAGGGGGTTTCTCTTCTCGTGCTTACCAAGATGGGGTATCTTAGACTTCTCAAGTTCCATGTCCTCCACATGAACCTCAAATCCTTCCCACAACATTTGCCTCCATAAATCCATCACTCTTGAAGCTTCACATTATCTCACCAACTCCTTGTCTCGTGCTTCATTATACTTAAGCCGCCCTCTACTCTCTCCATTTCCATCGCAAAGTCCACCATCCTTCACATACCATCTTCTACACCCCATGCTTAGTGGGAAGTTATCCAGCCCTAGAATGTTCCACCATACTCAAAGTGATGATTAGTATCTTAATTTCTAACAGCATATCACACAAGAATGATCCTCTTGGCTCCCACAAGAACTCAAACTCAATAATCTCTAGGAAAGAATATGTAGAAATCATGTATTTCGAGGTATATTTAGTCAACACTCCACTCCACCAATGATCAATAGAAATATTCCATGTTAGATCAACATCATGCAACCTCTGATACTCTTCTTGGGTCCAAACATGAGGTCTATAGTACTAACTCTTCCTCGATGCATATGTTGAGAGCCATTCATACAACTCTACTAGGAAACAACAAAATAATGTATCATAGAGCTCGTGATACAGGTTCTCCTCCACCCATTTACGTGCATCAAACTCAAATCTAGTGTTGAACCTTTGAGAAAAATCATCCTCTGTGATTTTAAGCTAGGTCTCGACGTTGTTCAAGGTCGAGACACTCCATCATCACTCATCATTCTCACAACAACTTCAAAATAGGTCCTTAAAAGGAACCAGCATGTAGTCTCCCTTACCTCTATCCTCTAATATTTAATTACCCCCAAACACACCGGCCTATCACCCAAGTGTTGGGGCTCACCCAGGTATGCACATGGTGTTGAGCCCTTCTTTATGTGATCCTTGTGAGAATATTCCTCCATTAATGGAGGAAAGGTTTGCAGAATAAGAACACATGTATTTACTCTAGTACAGAGGTAGTGGATCTAGTTCTAAGCATATATGCTCTATGAGATAAACATCAACATCACAATAGCATAATGGAAACCGAAATAAACCATGAATAACATGAAAACACACTAGGTTTTGGTCTTATAAACACAAATATACAAAACAAAGATCCATATATTGATTAAATCTATTTACGGAGCCTTATTACATCAAATGGGGTCATCTCAGACCATATACATCATGAAATAACATTCCACCCTACAAAACTACTCTTATCGAGATCCTAGCTACGCTTTCCCATTACTGACCCATGTTCGACCGAACACATACATATATTCCTAGTAACATCATTCTTGCATCACTTCATTACCTCTTCAACTCTATTTATTTCAGACCCAGTCCTCCTTTAAATAGAATCTAGATTCACCACCATAGTTTCACCCATGAGCAGATCGCATTCTAAGTGGAAGTGTGGTCCTCCATGATCAAGTTATTATGCCATCTTGAAAAGGCCTCCACTAACTATAATGATCCTCCTAGGAATATTCCCTACGTGGAATATTATTTTCTTAACCTCTAAGGCTCTAGGTTGGCACCTTATCCATTCATTATGTCTATTCAATCCCTCACATGTTTCTCCTGTGAAAACACCTTAAAAATGCGGCTAGGTCATAAACCCTCTTCTTCTTCCACACACCAACCTCTCATCCCATGTGCCTTTCCTTGAGTTCCTCCCCACTCTCTTGCCTTGCGCACATGCACTCCTTCTGCCTTGGGACTTAGTTACTTTAGGTCCCAACATTACCCCACACTACGCATGTTATTTGTCCCCAAAACACTCTACTCTTTCACCAAAGAATAAGGAGTAGGAGAAATGAAATAATCTACAATTGAATAAAGAATGGAAGAATAGAAGGATCTTGCTACTGCTGCATGAGGAGTGGGAAGTCTTTCTTCATGGATGCTTCAATTTTATCCCAAGCATCTACCTCACCATGTGCATGTTGAAGTAAATCACCCACCAACACGCTAACCTCATCAAAACTTATCTCATCTCCCTTAGCCTTTAGCGTATCTTCGATGTTTTCCATCTACTTGCTAAGGTCGCCCAACGTGTCCATCCTACGAGTGACTTGGGGGTACAATTCCTTTAGTTTATTTTTAATCGAAACCCTCAAGGTTTTAATCACCTCTAATTTATTCTCAACTTCGGCCAAGATCTTATCTCACTCCACCCTATTTCCCTTGTTTTTCTCTTGAAACTCCTTCAGATATGCCTCATGGCTAGTAACCAATATGCTTGTTACTCTATCTTTGTCGACATAATTATCAAACACAACTTCTGTCATTTGTGTTGCGGTCTTCACTAAGGCAAGGAGCTCGAAGTACCAAGTTATTATCTCCCCAATCTTCAACTTTTCTTCTTTCTTCTGGCATGTCATCATCTCTTTTGCCGACTCCAATGCAAGTGGTTTCCTCTCTATGGTGGGTATGTGCGTCAAGTCTTCCAAGCAATGCATGGTCAACTTGTACTTCTGCTCAAGAGGGCTAGGTCTAGGTGCTTTAAGATAATGGCTGAAGTACTTTTTCCACTTAAATAAGCTAAAGTACTTTTTCCCTTTAAATAGACTTCCATGACCTTCCTTTATGCATTGCAGTTGTAACCTCTTGTATACCAACACTACTTCAGTACCACATACCTCCTTCATATATCTTACCATGCCGAAGTATATAACCTTTTCATTGTACACTAATTAGTCTCCCATGGTGTCGCGTACCTCATGTTATACTACGCGACTCTTTCTCCCCTACGTGGTCTTTCATCATCTTCATTTTCTCTAAAACACCTCTCTTTCTATCTTCATGCCAAACCTCCAAAATGAGTTTTCGGTCAAACTAATCTCCCGAGAAAGCTGCTAACCCTTTTCATGATCTACCACACATAATAGGTATATGCGATCCTCAGTGCATGAAACCACTTATGATGTAATTATCTACTAGCGTACTCAATGCAAAACATAACAAGGGATGAAAAAGACAAAGCAAAGTGATGATGAAAGGAAACATAAGGAAAGGAAAATGCATTAAAGGAAATCCTAAGCTAGTTGGCAACATTGCCTTATTACAAAAACCAGGAAGACTTATTTATAGTAGGAAATCATGTGCCATCTAGCGCTTCTAAGCGGAAAGCACCTAAATCAAGTATATAAGTGATAATATATGGCCCCAACCAGTGTAATTTAAAATTCCCAAGATGGTGCAGAAACTTTGAATCATTTAAAAGATCCATATTCCCAACCTCAAGCTTCTTATTCTTGATGTTCCTATCATTCCACACCTTCTGCATGACCTTTTCCATTTTCTAACTCCATCATGCTATGACACATCTCTTGTCCAGATTACATAAACTTGTCAATACATTCCTCAAGTGTTTGTTCATCATTTAAACCTCCTACGTGCATGATACATAAGGATGGTAACATGAATTCAATAGGTAACATACCTACCATGCCAAACACCAACCAAAAGGGTGTTGCTTTGTTCAATATTTTGTAGGTTGTTCAATATGACCATAACACGGCAGATACTTTGTCATCCCAATCCTTTCTTCCAATATCACAAATCTTGGTCAACATGTGATTCAAAATTTTGTTAAAGGTTTTTGTTGTCCCATTATCTTGTCGGTGATAGGGTGTTGTTTTATGATGCACCACCATAAATTATGCCAATAATATCCTAACAGTTTCATTCAAAATTTGGGTACCCCTATGACTTATTAAACTTAACGAGAGTCCATGCCTGGTTATTATATTCTCCCAAAGAAAGCCTTGTTGCAGTGGCTATAGTGTAATCCTTCATAAGCGCGGCCTCTACCCACCTTGTAATATATTTGGTATAAGAAATAATATAACGCGAACCTTCCCTACATGTCGGTGGGTAAATAGGGCCCACGAAGTCAATTTCCCACTTCTTGAATTGTTATGCACTAGTAATAGGTATTAATGGTATTTCAAAGCATGATGCCCAAGGCTGGAAATGGTCACAACCCTTGGAATACTTTGCATAATCTGTTAGCATAATTTAGCATAGGTATATTTATTGCATTTTATTGCATTGTCTTTTATTTAATAATGTGCAACATGTGCACTCTAGTTTAGTGACTTGCATTCAATATTGTTATGTTGGATAATATTCAATATTGGTATTAGTAGTAATTACATGTGCATGTGAGATGGGTCTTATCATCTCGTAGTTCGTGCCTGATAGGGTGTCATGTCTATCCATATGAGGTTGTCTAATATCTATAAATATTACAGCTCTTGCGTTTTTATGTAATCTAATTTCATGATCAATAATATTTGTGAGGCTTCTGTCCCTCTTTGGTCATTGCAATCTTATTATATTCTATCATTTGATATCATAGTAGGTTCTATCCAAGAAAGGTTGAAGAGGAGCACTATTGGAGAGGATCCATTAGAGAAGAAGATCTGCATCAAAGGAGAGCCATTGAAGCATCCCGCAGCCTCCATTCCTTCCAAGCATCCCTCAACTAAAATTTGACCTATCCACTTATTTGGAAGGTAAAAAAATTTGATTAGTCATTGGCATAGCCAATTGATCCAACATATTGGCGGAATATTTTAGATTTGGAGATCTTTCAAAAAAAAAAAAGATCTAAAGATTTGGGGTAGAAAAAAAAAGATCTTGAAAAAGAAAAGGAGAAAGATCTTGAAAAAAATTACAGATCTAAAAAAGAGTGAAAAAAATCAGATCTGAAAGTGGAGGTGTGAAGAATTTGGGAGCAAAGGTTGAAGCAGTCCCATCCAACAAAATTCCAGCGAGATAGCTCTCGGAAAAAGAATAAGAATGTCATCCTCAACCTACTATCACAACCGCATACTCTCAAGTTCAAGCACAATGAGAAGGTTGAAGCTTTTTTTTAGATGAGTTGATACTTTGAGAGCATCTCTACTTGGCATTGGAAAAATAGATAAGTTGAATGAGGACCTCGTACCAATTGTGTTGCGAGCACTTCCTCCTTCCTATAGAATCTTTGTGACAACTATCAATATGAGTGAACACACAGTCACCTTTGAGAAGTTGGTCAATCTACTCCAACAAGAAGAGGCAATGAACAACAAAGATCATGAAGATGAGCAAGCACTATCTTCCAATCATAAAGGAAAGGGGAAATTTCAGTCCAATCACAAGAAGTCCCAACAAAATCAAAGTCAACAAAGGGACCAAAGTCAAAGAGACAACACCAAGAAGTGTCCCATTTGCAATAGAGGGGGACATGACATCAAAGATTGTTGGTACAATTCCTACAAAAAGGGTTCATCAAGCAATTCAAAACCCAACAAAAAATAGGGTAACAACAATTCAAATCAAGGGAAGTCCAACAACAACAACACTCAAGGGCAAAAAAATGGTAATTGGCAAAGAAAACCCAAACAACAAGGGTACATTTCCAAACATAAGGATGATTCAGATGAAGGACACCACATATATTCTACTCAATTTGATGAAGAAACCAAGTCCACACAAGATATCTCGGTATGTTGACTCTGGACCAAGTGTAACTCAACAGATGACTAGATGCAAGAGCCTCCAATGTGGGATGCATGTTCCAACTTGATTTTTTCCACAAGGATGATCAAGCTTGAGTAGCCAAAGACACACAATCTGCAGAACTATGGCATCATAGATATGGTCACATTAGTTTTGGCTATCTCCAAACACTTCAAAAGGGCAACATGGTGAAAGGATTGCCTACACTCAAGCACAACACTAACAAGTGTCACAATTGCCTAGCTAGAAAGCAACATAGAGTACCCTTCTAGAAGAACACATATAGAGCTAAGGGAAAGCTTGATTTGGTGCACACCGATCTTTGCAAGCCCATGCAACCAAGTCATTCTAGATGTCAATACTTCATGCTTTGTGTTGATGACTACTCAAGAAATATGTGGATATATTGTCTAAGAGACAAGAATCAAGCCTTTGAGACATTTTAGAAGTTCAAAGCACTTGTTGAGAATGAAGATCAAAACTCTCCACTCAAATCGAGGGGGGTAATTCACAAGCAATGAGTTCAAGACTTACCTGGAAGCTTATGGGATTCATCAACAAATGCCTCCTACTCACACACCATAGTAGAATGGTATAGTTGAGAGAAGGAATCATAATATCATGGAAATGGTGCGATGTATGATTGATGACTCAGGTTTAACAAAGACATTTTAGGCAGAAGTTACAAGAACTGCAGTCTATTTGTTAAACAGAGTGCCCACAATAGCTCTTGAAGGAGTGACACCTCAAGAAGCATGGTCAAATCGAAATCATCAATTACACACCTAAGAGTATTTGGGTGTAAAGATAGCATGCACATACCCAAGAAGAATAGGAACGAGTTGGATATGAAAGCTGAGAAATTGATATTCATTGGATATAGTGAAGAAGCACTTGGTTACAGATTATGGGATCCGAAAGCAAAGAAAGTATACACAAGTAGGGATGTTGAGTTCTTTGAGAAGAAACAAGCAAATGCTCCACTTAACGACTCAACAAACATGAGAATACACCTCTTGTGAAGATAGAATTTGATGTTCCCACTGAAGATGATAGTGATGAATTGGATGATGGTGAAAACTTGGATCCACCACAAGCCAATGGAATAGCTAAGAAGTTACCTAAATGGTATACTCAATTAATAAGAGATGCAAATTTGGATGAAGCACCTAGCACATCATCCAATCTTGGACCTAGAACTCTGCAATCAAGCTCGTGAAGAGGTCAATTATGCCCTAATGAGTAGAGTTGTTGAAACAGTTGAGCTATCTACGAGTTCATGAAGCCCTATAATCAAAAGCTTGGAAAGTGCCATGGATTGAGTATCGATCGGTGATGAAGAACAACACATGGCAACTTGTCGACATTCCACTAGGAAGAAACCCATTGGATGCAAATGGATATTCAAGACTAAGTACAAATCATATGGGACTATTGACAAGTATAAAGCAAGGCTTGTAGCAAAGGGGTATGCACAACAAGAAGGCATTGATTATGAGGAGACATTTTCTCCCACAACCAAGATCAAGACGATTAGGATGATCTTTTCTCTAGCTATTGCACAATTTGGTTGGAAAGTCCACCAAATGGATGTGAAAAGTTCCTTTCTTAATGGAGATTTGCAAGAAGACGTCTATATGACTCGGCCCAGAGGGTTATGTAATACTAGGAAAAGAGATGATGGTATGCAAACTCATAAAATCTCTATATGGCCTAAAATAGGCACCCGGGCATGGTACATCAAAATTGATGAGCATCTCATAAGTCATGGATTCGAAAGGAATCCTTGAGGCCCCAATCTTACCTCAAAAAGAAAGGGGGAGATTGTCATTGTGGTTGTTTATGTCAATGATCTAGTCATTACAGGTAGTTCTATGAAGATGATCAGATGCAACAAAGAAGGATTTTAATTGATCATTCGACATGACGAGATCTCGGGCTCCTGTACTATTGTCTTGGGTGGAAGTATGGAGAAAATAGAATCATATCTTTGTGTCGTGGTTTAAATACACCAAGACAACGCTTGAGAAATTTAGGATGATGGACTACACTCCTATTGCTACACCTATAGAAGTGAGACTTCAATTATCTCGTTCGATCCATCACCACCAGTGAATGCAACTCTCTATCGGTAGTTGATCGGGAGTCTCATTTACCTAACATATACTAGACCAGATATTAGCTTTACGAGTCAGCTATTTATCACACTTCATGCAAGAACCGAAAATATGTCATTGGAAAGCAGCAAAAAGAATACTGAGATATCTAAAGGGTACAGTTGACCTTGGTCTAGAGTACAAGAAGAATGACAACTTCTTCTTGACAAGATATTCAGATTCAGATCATGCAGAAACATGGATGATAGGAAGTCAACATCTAGGCTTCATCTTCTTTATGGGATCTGGACCGATATCATGGGGAAGCAAGAAACAAACTTTGTTTCTCACTCTTCTACTGAAGTAGAGTATCGAGCTGCAGGTGAAGTTGTTTGTGAAGCAATATGGCTACGCCGAATACTGGAAGGAATTGGTCTACCACAACAGAAATCTACTCTAGTATATGTTGATAATGAAGGAGTTAAAGCTTGTTTGCAATCCCGGTATTTCATGAGAGAACCAAGCATATTGAAGTACTGAGTTCATTTCATATGAGCATGTCTTGAAGCACAACATATAGCTCTAGTTCTGTCCTACAGCTAAACAATGAAGGTAGATGTTTTCACTAAGTCACTTGCACGTGAAAAATTCACACTGTTCAGAGAGTTCCTCTCCACTTCATTGGAAACTATGCAAAATTAAGGGGGAATGTTATCATAATTTAGCATAGGTATATTTATTGCATTTTATTGCATTGTCTTTTATTTAATAATGTGCAACATGTGCACTCTAGTCTAGTGACTTGCATTCAATATTGTTATGTTGGATAACATTCAATATTGGTATTAGTAGTAATTACATGTGCATGTGAGATGGGTCTTATCATCTCATAGTTGGTGTCTACGATAGGGTGTCATGTCTATCCATATGAGTTTGTCTAATATCTATAAATATTACAGCTATTGCATTGTTATGTAATTGATTTCATGATCAATAATATTTGTGAGGCTTTCATTCCTCTTTGGTCATTGTAATCTTATTCTATTCCATCATAATTTATATAATGTTTCCCACCATAAACCGACCATCAAAATCATTGGTAACGGTGGCTCACCCGGGGATAGTGTCCACTTACAGATACCACCATGGCCTCCTCCATAATATCTTTACACTCATGTTCAAGTACACAACCACAAAACTTCATCGACCTAGTTTATATAAGTCTCCACTAATCGGGATGTGGTGTGGAGTTGAATGGAAAGTTATTTCCTCTCTATGTTTTGATTCCTTTGGACTCCACACCCGTTCAAAAAAGATAGAAATTTCCTCCAAATCAAAGGGCACACATTAGCTGAATAACTATGCATCTAGCATTGTGTCCTTGAATGCTCTGAGAGCGTGTCCTCACCTTAATTAATCTTTGACAGGATCACCATAAGTTTCTTTTCCTAGTTTTATCACAACTATAAACTCAAGCTCTTAAAAAGTATTATCCGGTGGTGTATGCACCCCTTCAAATTGGGCTTGTTCACCAAGTACTTTAATGCCATGTGGTCTGTGTAGAAGATAAACGGTGTTGCTAGCAAATACTACCTAAATTTTTGTAATGCTTATATCATCAACAATTCCTTACACTTCATGGTAATATAATTTTGTTCCATTGGATTGACTTTCAACTAGCAAAACACAAGGGATGGTCAACAACCCCTCACTAGGTCGTAACATAAGACCACTCCAATGCCATCCTAGTGCATATTTCATGACATGAGAAGGGCTTATCCCAAGAGGGAAAACCCAAAATGGGCGTAGTAAGAATCTTCTCCTTAAAGCATTAAAATCTTTTACCTGTGTTACGCCTCATCCCAATGAAATATCCCTTTTTACTTCACCAACTCCTCAATGGCATGAAAAATTTGGCATAGCCCTTGATGAGCTTCATGTAAAGCTATAGGGTATGCCCTAGAAATTTGTGCACTACATAATTTTAAATGGTGGGTCCCTCCAACCCCAAAATCATAGCAACCTTGGTAGGATCCACCAATAGACCCAGTTTGGTACTCCTATGCCCGGTTAGATAATATGACCCAAGGTAGCATGTAAAAGGAGTGGTGAAGATACACTTCTTAATATTTAGAGAGATGCTCAACTACATGCACCTCTCAAACATCAACCTGAGGGTTTTCACAATGATCCTTTACTAACATGTACACCATCCAGTCATCCAGTAGACGCAAAGAAATTTGTGAATGAAGTCTTGAAACACTTGCACCACAATGTGTGACAATACTACAAGCACATTCTTATGTCCAAATGGCATCACCGTGTAAGAAAAACTTCCCATTTGGTGAAATTCATATTTTCCTAGTCCTCCTTTGCTAAATTATTACGGTGATATCACAAAAACACATCTCGTAAAGGAATAGATCTCACGGTTATTCTCCTAAAAAAAAATAGTAAAGGGCATTTTGAAAAGGATCTATCACACAAGCAACATTTAAACATCTATAGTCTACACATATCTATATCCTTCCATCTTTCTTGATGTTGATTACCATTGGGCTAACCCACTCAGATTCTTCAATGGCCTCAATGATTCCAGACTCCAACATCTTATCAATTTCTTCCTTCACCTTGACACGTAGGTTAGGATTCATCCTATAGGGCCTTTTTTTGGAACTGTCAAAACCCCTTCCTTCAATTTGATCTTTATCTATCAAAGAGTGATGAACCCCTTTTAACTCATGGTGCCACATGGGAAAATGTCGGGAAATCATGCAATAGTTCAATTACCTTTGAAACCTCTTGGTCTGTCCAATAATCCCCAATGATGGCTTCTTTCGGTTCCTCTTCAGTGTCAATGTTGACCTTCTTCATTTTCAAGGGCTCATGGTAGGCGCGTGCCTTCTCATTTATACTTTCCAAAACCTCACACGTACCCAAGGTATGATCAACATCTAAGCTTTCCACTTCCTCATCTTTAATTAAGTATACCAACATTTATTTTTCCTTCTCAAGGTAGGTGCACTCAAACTTCACTTCATCGGCTCCTCTTCTTCAATGCACAGCCCACATCAGTTCTCCCAACAATTATGACACAATGTCCTCAACCTTGGCATTATCTCCCAACGTAAGGCACTTGACTACCTATAAATCCTCATTCACTGATGGTTTAGAAGATAGATACTCAAACCAATATGGAATAATAATGTTGTCAACTCTTGCAAAAATTCCATGTTTGTCGATTCGCAAGTCCGAATAAACATATGTATGAGGGTCATCAATCCTCGCCATTAATAATGTTAATCGGGTTGGTGTCGAAGGTTGTATGCATTAAGAGAAGAAGATCTTGGAAATCAGCTCCTTTAAACACAACCAAACTCGCATAAAATAAATCACACACAAATTTAAAGGTACACACGTAGAAATGTAAATACACTTGTAGGAATATAAAGGCGTGCTTGAATAAAGGAAATCACACTTGCATAAATATAAACACACTTGCATAAACTAAAATTTTTGAATTGGAAATAAGCAAAATTAAATGAAAACACCACGGGTTTACAACAAACTGAATGTTACAATACAAAAAGGAGAACAACATAACAAGATGATAATTATAGAATAAATAAATAAACACAAATTATTACAAAATAAAAACAAAATCAGAAACATCTTCCTTAGAATGAGTGGCCATCTCATTCCTTGGAAGAGGATTTAAATCATGCTTCGAGATCTTAACTCAAAACTACAAAATATTGGAGAGAAAAGAACAAATTCATTTCTTGGTAGTAAAACATTACATATATGAGTGTGGAAGGTTGAATTTATAATTTATGTGTCCAACCAACTTATTTTGGGAGATATAATCTAATCTTATATTATTCTAATCCTAACAACTAAGATCTCCATCTCCACAAAATATGGAGAGAGAGATATTATTGGATTCAAAGTCTTATCTCACTTATTTTAGGAAGATTTGCTCCCAAATCTTCTCCTTGCTTTTCGGTAACAAGAATCACAATGATTTTATTCTCCTACATTATTGTACGATTTTTTTCCTCAAATTATGATTTTGACCAAATACCTTTCCCGGATTTTCTATTTGACTATGTTGTTTTTTATTGTGGAACTTTTGACGCTTGTCTAATACACTTTTTCCTTGAACTGTAGTTCACTAAAAGTTAGATTTCTCTTCATTAGTAAAACTTGTAGAAAATATGAATGAGGTTTTTTTAAAACACATTTCTATGTAAAAAATATCTCTCATATTCTTTGTTTGACTTTTCTCTTTCTATTTATGGAACTTTTAGTGCTCGTTTGATACACTTTTCCTCGAATGCAGCTCACTAAAAGTTAGATTTATCTTCATTGGTAAAACCTATAGCAAATATGAATGAGTTTTTGTTAAAAACATTACTATGAACAAAACCCTCTCTCATATTTTCCATTTTACTTTTTTGTTTCTGTTTATGGAACTTTTAGTGCTCGTCTGATACACTTTTTCCTCAACTGTAGCTCACTAAAAGTTATATTTCTCTTCATTGGTAAAACTTGTATAAAATATGAATGAGGTTTATGTTAAAAACATTTCTATGAACAAAAACCTATCTCATATTTTCCATTGGATTCTCTGATTTTTCACAATTCCTCAAAAACTTTCATTTTGTTGATGCAGGTTCCAAAGCTAATATTATCGTTCCTTTTATGCAGTTCCGGAACTAAATCTACAAGTTACGGAAATAAATATGCTTTGTCCACAAATTGAAAGTTCCAGAACTAAGCTTTATTCTATTGATGCAAGTTCCGGAACTAACGTTGTCATTCCTTTTATGTAAGTTTTGAAACTAAATCTGTAAGTTCTGGAACTAAATCTACTTTGTCCACAAATTGTAAGTTCTGAAACTAAATGTTATTCGATTGATGTCAAGTTAAGAAACTAAATATACGATTTCCAAAACTAAATCTATGAGTTCCAAAACTAAAACTATGAATTCCATAACTAAATCAATGAGTTCTAGAACTAAATCTGTGAGTTCTAGAAATAAACGTGTGAGTTCTGGAACTAAACCTACGAGTTCTGGAACTAAATCTGCAAGTTCCAAAGCTAACTTAAAATAGATATAACTTTTGAATGTGATCTTGGATTGAGATGATTCATTTTTGAACTTGCATAATTTTTTGAGAGGAATATGAATATGAAATCATTTTTGAGTTTAGATATACTTTCCATGATCAATTCTACTTTTCCCAATACTAGCATTATCTTTCCTTTATGACCTGCATACACAAGACTTCGCATCGTTTCCCAAATAATCAATAGGATTAGTCAACAAAATAGATAACAAAATATTTCTATAGAATGAACAAGATATATATCTTATATTTTATCTTAAGCAAACTCTAAGTTCCTAGATTACATTTAAATCCACTTTCAAATGTAACTTGGAAGGACAAAATAATGGTAATTTATGGCCAATTTATGGCCTCATCACATACCGTGCACGCGCACAACCCCGCAAGGTTGAATAGAACTTGTGCACCCACAGGGAAGGGGGCAAGGCTTTTGGGCCTTCCTTCTAGGTCCTCTCCTACTCCTGAACATGGCACGAGGTAGATCCCTTCCCATCATAGTCATGTATCCTAGTAGGTGCATTGCTTATGAGAAATCTAATAAAGAACATGATTCTTACCTCACGCCACTCCATAATATATCATGATGTGTCATCCACCGATTCGTTGTTGTCCCCCGCAAAGTGTAAACTAGTATATTCCTTCATTCTACTCAGACAGAGTCCACTGGACTTCCATAGCGCACAAAAATACATCATGGTTTCCTTCTCTGAATTCACATTTCCTTTTAATTCTCTCCCAACCAATTCATATGTCCCACACACCCAATTATCACATGCAATGCTATTTGTATCATTCATGGAGTGAGAATCATTCCACTGAATGACTCCTCTTGATGGTTGAATAAACTTTGGGTCTCTGATGGTGCGCACATATATCTTATTTAAGTCCTCTTTACCCAAAGCTTCCACATAAGGCGCAGACCATCCATATGCTAGTGGAATGATCATGTGCTCCTCCTTGTTCTCAAAATTGATGTAGCCCTTATTGAAATGTAATTTATCATTGTTTTTAATAACACCAAGAGCACCCAAGTAACGTTGGGAATTTGTTTGCCTCGACAAGCACCAAGACTTCAAATTCCCTAACGAACTTGACTCCGAATAGTTATGGAAGCATTCTTCAAAACTCTAGGGGGTTAGCCTTATTCCTATTCACCATGTACAACACGTTTGAAGATGGCTACAATGGTGGTCTCCCTATCTAATTCCATGCATCCAAAGTGAGTACATTAACTTTTGCACCTTTTTCAATAAAAATATTACTTAAGAGTGAACAATAAAAATAGCATTCAATGTGATCTCCTTGTCATAGTCCAGACTATGAGGGGGTAACTTAACATGCAAGATTTGCCTCTCGTACCCACTTCTAGTGTGCAGAACTTTCTCTCTCAACCATTCTCCCAACAGCAGAAAGATATTCTCCTAGCACAACATCCTGCACACTTCCTTGACATCATCTACATCCTTTCGAGGAGTTTGAGAATTCTTCGTCTGCTCTAACTTCCGTGACTTCTCCTTCAAACATTGAATCTCTCCTTGCAGACTCCTAATTACCTCCATAGCCTCTTGATACACCACTTTCTCGAAAAGTTGGAGCAGGTACTTTCCATGCAACACCTCTTCTCTTGTAATGAGGGGCCTCTACTTTGGCATCTCCCTGATTCAGCACATGTAGTTACCAAGACAGGCTCTAACTTTGCATTAGACACTAGCTTACGGATGTATAATGCTTCGGCATGCTTCACACTTACCATCCCCAGCGTCCTTGTCCTACTTCTTATACTGAATCTTCTTATCGTATAACTCAGGCAGTCCTTTTACTTGTGTTTCTTCCTACACCTTGAGCATTGCAATAATTCCAGGCATTCACTTTTATAATGCTCTATAGATTGTAGTTAAAGCAAGTTCCATGGGGAAAGTATCCTCTTCCTTCACTGCGACTATTACGGCCTCTAAATCCTCCACGAAAGCCTCTTCCTCTTCCTCTTCCTTCACCATCTGTGTGCCTTCTTCATTGGCAACCCTCATCCTTGGAACTATTTGCAATCTTGGTTTGGTGCACAGTGAGTATTAATGGCATCATAGGTGGTAAACATACATATCTTACAATACCATGATGTGTTCTTATGGAGCGTGTGTTGAAGCAAAGGGCATCTACTTGGATCATGATCTCCGTGACATATTTCACAATCCAATGACATGGTGCGCACCGAATTCCAAGGGTAACTATCCTTTGTGTGGCCTTCTACCTCATATTTTGTACACCAAAGTCCACTATGAGTCTCATGCGCTGAATTTACAAATAACTTCTCAAGTTACTTCATCATGGAAGCAATCTAAGCCTCCAAAAGGGACTTACTCCAAAGATCAACACTTTCGATAGCCTCGGCATGAAAAGTAGCCTCCAACGCTTCGTGTGGATCTATGAAAGTCTTATGTGAGAGTGCTCATCTAAAAGGTGTTATCGGACCTCCAAAAAGCGATGAGAATGCTAAGAAGGATGGATATCATAAGATAACTTTGACAAGAGAGTCTTAAAACATGCATCATACTCATTGACACTCTCTTCCATACCTTATTGAATTTCCTTGAGTGCGTTGATGCTCTTCTACTCAAACTCGGGAATATGGAATTCCATTAAGAAAGCATCACGCAACACCATTTAGTCCATTGTTATCTAATGTAGGTCATAATTCGGAGTACTAGCTATATACGCACCCTTGCAATGTAGTTGCAAACTAACTTGCCTTCACTCTAGGGTGCTGATCCCCTTTGTATGTCATAGTAATTCACACTTATGAACATGCTCTGTAGCATCCTCAACACCTTTGTAATTAGGTAAATTGAGTGACATCTCATAGAATATGTATCTACTGGGGTTGTGGTCCTTGTCCACTAGGTCTAGAACCCTTATTTCCTTTGGTGTTTCCTCCACTAGATCCGCTAGATCCACTCACTCTTGAGCTCCCATATCCACCAGATCCTCCTCCTGTAGTATGTACAAGGCACGAAGTGGTGTTACTTTGTGTTCCCACTTTGTAAAGCTAAACCGAGTCCCAGCGGTTTTTATGAAGTGGAACTACTCCTAGATGTGATACCCATGTTCTACGCGTGCACACCTTGTTAAAACAATTCACTAAATAGGATACCACCAAATATAGGAAAAATTTGCGCGGCCATAGAACTCAAAGAAAAACTATATCCACTCGATGCTCCTCGTTTGCCAACTTCAACACCAACTAGACTAGCAACACCTCTCTCAAAACTTGGAAAACTAAACACAAGGGCTTGATTATCGGGTGGGTCCAAATGCATGCCTACTGACCCTTCTCTTTCCTTCATCTCGATGAGCTCTCATCAAAATCGAGGGGTTTCTTCTCCCACATTTTCTAAGATGGGGTAAAGATGCATCGTATAGGTTCTACATCCTCCACATGAACCTCAAATCCTTCCCGCAATGTCCGCTGCTATAGATCAATTGTTCCTGTAATTTCATGTATTTTCCCAACTCCCTCTCCCAAGCTTCATTATACATGAGTTTCCTCTCTTCTCTCCATCTCCTTTGTAGGATATGTCATCTCCTTCCACCCCTACTTTTGTGCCCTCTTGGAAGTTTAGATAGCCATAGTAAATACTTCTAAAGTTAGAGTGATGATCAAAATCTTAATGGCTAATAGAAAAACATGTCGAAAGATCCTCGGGTTCTTGCAAGAACTAAAAATCAGTAACCTCTAGGAAATAATAAGTGTAAATTGTGTACTCCAACGTGTAGCTATTCAACACACCTCTCCACCAATGATCAACAACATGATTCCACACCGGATCAGCATCATGCGATCACCGATAATATTCTTGAGTCCAAACATGATCTCGATAGAAATAACTTCTCCTTAATGCATAGGCTGATAACCATTCATATAGTTCTAATGGAAATAAACAAAAGAAGGTCTCATAGAGATCATGATACAAATTCTCCTCTACCCATTTACGTGCATCAAACTTATGTCGGTGTTAAATCTATGTGTAAACTCATCTTCCGTGTTTTTAAGCCAAGTTTTCAGGTTTTCCAAGGTCAAGTGTTCTCCCATCATACACCATTCTTGCAACAGCTTCAAAAGAGGTCCTGGTAATGGAACCAAAATGTAGTCACTTTTCCAACCTTTCAACTATCCTAGGCACATCAAAGCATATCACCTAGCCTATTTGGGTGCTCACCGAGGCACATGAATGTGTCAAGTCCCTCCTTTATGTGAGCTTCGCAAGAATGTTTATCATTAATGGAGGAACAATGCATAGATATAAATGCACACATTCTATGACGGAGACAAGAAATCTAGACCCAACATAAATACATCATAACATAAATGAAAACATCATAATCACATAGAAGAACTAGATCTAAGCCATAAGCATCATCAAGAACATAAGGGTTTGGACCCATAGACATAATAAAGAACACACGGATTAAGATCCATCGATTCGGATATTAGGACAACCCTATTAGTATTAATTCATCAATATTACGATGTAGTCGATACATCAACAGAGTTTCAATGTTCTTCCTACAATGTCTTTCATCACAGAGGTTACAATTTAGATTACCCACATATTTTCTAGTTATCCCACTTTAACCCCATTTTCTACACATTATCCATACGTCTCTCCTTTTTTTCTATGAAAATCAATACATAAGGAGGATCATGGAAGGAATCTCCTCTAACCGCTTCATCATTACTCAAGAACATGTCGAGTATCATCGTATGCAATCGCCAACTAAACCATAACTAATTCCACTTTATAGCTCCTAATCCTATCATGATAACCATATCTTGGAATATGCTTTCCTTGAGTTGCAAGGCTTCATTTTATAACCTTATCCATAACCGCTCCTAGTCGCCTTTCCACTTGTTCTTCTATCGTAACTTTAACCATGGTCCAAAAAGTGACTAAGTCCCGAACATATCATGTGCGGGCGTGAACCTTTGTGCCTCCCCAAAATTTACCTCCACGTGAGTCTACACACCTTGATTCTATGTGCCACAATCCTTTTGCACCTCGGTACTTAGACATTTTAAGGGCTCAACACAAGGAATGAATAACATGTATAAAGTGTTTGAATATTTTTCCCTCTAAAAGCTATGATTGAGTTTGAATTATCATGTAATAAACTCTTTTACTACAAGAGTTAAAGCAGAATTTATGCTTATTATGTGAATATGAGTTTTTTCATGATTAGGCTACGTTGGAAGAATATTAGAATGGTCATAGGATAAGGTAGAGATTTTATTGAGTTGTGTAATCATATACAAGATATGAAGATTGACCAGGTGAAGGGTTGTTGAGGGAATCTAGGAAGTTGTTGAAAAAAATCCTAATTTTGGAAAATATGATCTAATCCTATATTAATGAGACCATTCTTGGATGAAGAGGATAAAATATCAAGAGAGAGAGTAGAGAATTCAAAGTAAGAGTGAGTATGTAGGTCACTAGGTAGAATGGAAAAAAAACAAAGTTGGAGAAGCATAATGTTTGTGCATGTCGTATGAAGATTAATAAATATGAAGTGGATCATATTTGTAAGTATCTATATGCTTCTAAATTTTATCTTGAATGATTGTAATGTCTCACTTATACCATGGAAGTTGATTGTGTGTCTACAATAAAATTCATGTGAATTGTTGAATACCATGTCATGTGCAATGTCTTTTCATGAATTTCCCAAGTGTCTAATAGCAAAAAAATGATAATTTAGTATTAAATCCATGAGATGATAGATTATGATGGTTTTAAATGTTACTACAGAGTTAATGAATGTATTTTAGTCCACAAAAAAAACTACAAGTGAAAATAAAGACAATATTACCTCTCTCGGGCTCCTATAGAACCTAGATCAAGGTAAGGTGGAGAAAATACCATATCTCAAGGAATTGAAGGCCTCAACATCATAAAATTATAACATATGACCTGTACATCATCATTAACCATAATCAAAAATAATTTCATGATTATGCCCTCACATTTGTCAATTCTTGATGACAGTATTGGACTGATAAGAAAATACAGTCACTAGACCTAAAAAGAGAATATGCTTTCAAATCTGGGAATGAACCATAAAGACATGAGTTCTAAAATTTGGAACAAATAATTTAAGAACATACCTATTGAGTTTGGAAAAAAATTTCAAGACATTTGTATGCTCCATCAAAAATTCTTTATGACATAACTTTTAATAACGAGGATGCATGCAAACTGGTTGACAAAAATGTCTTCTGAAACAAATAATCATAACTTTTAAAGGCTATAACGAAAATGGGTGAAATTTGGAACGTATGTTATTTGTAGATACTTCTAAAATATATCAAATTTTTAGAGATATGGGTAGAAAATATGTACACACGACAGAACATTTATGAATCGTGGGTGTAAAAAAAATGGTGAGCAAGTGAGATTCGATACAACTCTGGTAAATTTTGATGTCTTAAAACTTGATGATGATATTAATGAGTTATTAGAGAATTTTTAATATCTTCATGATGGTTTATATAGTGTAAGAAACTCCTTCCAACCCACTGCTACAGTACAACCTAAATTTAAGCTCATTAGTGGACTGTATAATCAAAGTTTCTTCAAATTATGGTTAAATTGGTCTCCATCTAATGTTTTAAAGTCTAATAAGGATTTTAAAGGAACATTGGAGTGCTCTCAAGGTATTAATGAAGGTGTGATATAATATTCTTAGTTCACTTTTACACCATATTCTTCATCAAAGGCCTTGAACAAGATAGGACAAAGGGTATAAAAAGACAACATCTAGAGGAAGAAATGTATGAAGAAGGTTCTTTGAGTGAATGATGACAATCAATGTAAATTTATATCAGGTATATAGTTCAAATATCATATGCTTAATGATAAAGAGTAATATTGTATTGGTAATTATGCTTCTTACCATATTGACATAAGGTCCATTTAAGAACTCAATAAGAAGAGGTGTCAAAATATATGAATTTGATCATAAATTGTATATCACAGAGACTAAACTTGAATTGATAGGAGAATACATCATTAAGAAAGTATCAATCTTGTTAGTAGGATAAAGAACATGAAATTTTTGGCATGTGGGTTTATGAAGTAAGAACATGATATGCATATGAAGAATATTTGAGTTGAGATGTGCACCACCCAAGTAGGTCGCCCAACTAAAACCACTTTTCATGCACCAAAATCCTTAAAACCTTTCCATTTGAATGAGAAAAATCCCCTCATTCCAAAACCATGATTATTCAAGCTCCCATATTCATAAAACATGAGTAATATATCATTTAAAAATTAACCATTGTCACAATTTACATTAACCAATCATATTATTTCATTTAATGGGCCCATTGGCTCTTTACCTTCTCAAAAACAGATGTTTCCAACAACTTGATTTCACCTTTGGGCTTCAAGACCACCCAAGAACACCTAAAATATGGCATGTGACCACTATATGGAAATTTAAATACCTATAAAAAAATCTAAGTTAGAGCTCATGAAACATCCCATGTTTCAAACCACAAAAACGTTTGCCCTCACCAAATCATGTTGCCCAAAAACCATTTTTCAAAATAAGATGATAAACACACTTTTTGTCACTTCCAAGACCTAAAAATGGATTAATTGTATGATAATTTCATCCCTCTTCACTTTAAAGGTGGTATTAAGCATCACCCAATCCATATCATGCTCCAACCAACTCAATTCTTTAGCAAAACCAGTTATGTCCTAAATAGCCAAAAATATTCTTGTCTAAAAATTTACATGGAAGTCATAGAAAAAATCATCATCATGAGACAAACCTTATATAAATGGAAATATATATGAATTATATTTTCAACACAACTTTAATCACAACCTAACTCTTCGTGTAGCTCCTAAAATGCCCATTTTACCAAAGACTGCTCCAAACTGTCCCAAAATTGCCCTTTGACCAGTCAACACAAATAGGGCACAATTTACCATTTTTATGCATCCTCTTGACCTGAAAACTTCATGGAAATAAATATAATCTCTTACGATATCATAAATGACAATTTAGTCATTGCATCATTTGGAAAACGTCTCCTCAAACTGGAACTATTGAGAAAGAAGCAAATTCAAGTGGGTCCCACATATCACCACATGCTATATCATACATTTCTATAAATATGAAAGAGTCCTATACAACAAAAAATCATCATTTTTGAGTATCTAATCAAAAAGGGATGATATAAGCACTTTTCTACAAGTTACTCCTAGTTAGGGTTTCAAACCACTTTGTCTTCTTAACGATCGTTCATAAAAACATGACGATCAAACCACCTCATTATTTTTGTGAAATATTTATAAATTACCTTATAATATATCCTAAATATCACATGTCCCCATGCAAATCACATTTTCACAATGAGCATTAGAATATCCATATTTGCTTTAAAAAGACACAACTTACCCGGTTTCACTAAAACTTGCATATCTTCAAAAATATTCTTGAGAATGCCCTTAAATTTGGAAATAAGTATCACGAAAACCTGATCTAAATTTAAATACTCACCATATAGCCTATATATCTATAAAATTCTCTAGCCACAATGGCTTACATATGTAAACTCGCATGTTTCTCACATGTTGATTCCTAAGGACCTCATAGAAGCATCAAACCACTTGAATATATACAGAACCTCATCATACATGCATTTTATATCATGATCATGAGGTTTTCATGATTTTAAAATATTTATTTGGTTCAAAACTCACATCTCCATCTCATTTTGCATGCACCACGGCTAGAAACAAACTCCGGAATGACCGACTCAACATTGAAACCTCATGACTTGACCATGAGCAACCTCATGCAGACACATATACACCTTAAACACACCTCATGTATCATTTATGACATCATAGCAACCTCCACTCAACTTGGGAGACCACAAATCATGACTATACCTACTCAACCATGCTCACAGGACACCATGACAACTCAACAATCCACTCAATCTTCATACTTGACATCGAAAAACATCATAGGGAGACTCGCATGGAACCACAACACTCTTTTTCCATCAATGAAGTCTTACATCAATGACAACACAACCACACAATGGCCAACAATCTCCCCCTTTGTCATTGATGGTAACCATATTTATAAATATCGATGGCAACAAACATGACCAATACACATACAAGACTCTTACCATGTTTCTAAGGCCTCTCTCCCCATTTTTCATCTATGAAAAATGATACACTAACTCAAGACATGAAAATAATGACAACATGTGACTCAATACAATGTAAACAATGCAAAAACACAACTTACTTAACATACTTTCTCCCCTTGGGACCAAAAACTCTCATTTTTATTCCAACAACAACATAATAGATCCTATGGACCTATATTCATCCTCAAAACTTCTCCCCTAAGTTGATACACCTCATATTGGTCTTCATCCTTTATTTTCATCACTATCTAGGTTTGTTTTAAGCTCAAGTACACAAAAATTACCTCCAAGACTTATAAAAACTCTTCTTAGGACCATTTTCCTTGACAAAGCAATCTTAGTGCAAAATTGACACACTTTGCCATGCTCGTAAGTTTACAAACCTCATGAATCAACTACTTATGGATCCCCCTAGTTTTTACAATCCAACTTTAATTTATGAATGCAAAATTTTAGTACTTACCTTGTCCTCATGCCCTTATGATGACTCAATCTTCTTTAGTATAATCCTAAAGCTTCTTTTTAGTGTACTTTTCCCTTGTCCATGTTGTTCCACTCTTCTTTTGAGGACTTAATTACTCCATAAGCCATGCAACCTACAAATATCACTTACTCTTTGCTATAAGTCTTCTAAAGGTTAGTTTACCCTATTTGAGAGATTGAAAATTGAACTCCCCTTGTCTTGAATAACATATTCGGACCTATAGGTTGTCATACAAAGTTATGTCTCATTCATAAACCCCCGACCAAGTATGTTTTTTCATTTTAGCTCCTTTTCTTACTTTCTTACTAGACTCGAGGAAAACATTAGGCTCCCCCTCAACCTAAGATACTTCTACAAGGCATTTAACATGTTCATATGATCTTGAAACCAAACCATCTTGATCAGGACCTTTGCACTTAATTTCAGACCTATATCTACGTACTTTGCCTCTGCCTTTGCATGTCCACATTTTTGACTTAATGGAATTATAAACTCATTTTTAGACTTTTGAACCATCTGAACTCCTTTTCATATGTCACAAACTTGTTAGGAAATAAGGGATAAAATATGTGGAATAATCCCTCACAAAATCGCAATAGTAGAAACTAATATGCAAAAATATTATAGATCTCAAATAAAAGTGTAGAATAAAATAACACAACACAAAGAGACAGTATTTAACATGGTTCACCCAATTTGGGCTACGTCCACAAAGAATCACTTGCTCAAATTTTATTACAAGCCACCGCTCTCTCAATACAATACCTAGATCCGTTTGGAGCTATGCTCAACAAACTCTACAGAATTCACAGCCAAATTCAAAACACATCTACAATGTTTTCATTATATCTACCATATGCACAAAACCATATAAATAGACAACTACTTAAGGAGTTTTACAAAGCGTGGGTATCAAAACCATGGGCCAAAACCATCCTATAAACCTATGGGTCAAAAAACCCCAGCGAGACAACTGTGGAAAGTGTACATTACTCTTAGTGTATAGTATTCAACACTTTCTCACATGAAAACAAACTCCACAACCTAACAAGACTAAGGTTTGACTTGTCTGCAATATAAAATTCTCATCTTGTAAGCATTTTCCATTATACACCTCTTCAACAATGTAATGGAGAACTTATCAAGACATTAACATTGTTACTAACTCGGGATCAGGTTTATGCTTCATAGTCCATATATACTTGTTCAAGTTTTATGACTTCACACAAATTTGACAAACTTAGACCAAATTTGTGTACCATGGGCCTTTACAAATAGCTTTCATCTATGATCTTCACTTTCTTGACACTTTCATCACTGGATCGGGATTATATGAGGCACAAAACTCTTTAGGAACATGGTATGCATATTGTTAGATATGTAGGTAGTCATTTAGGCTTACAAATTTAATGAAATTACTTGTATAAATATGATTGTGAGCAGAAATATGACACTAAGGAACACAATAATACATATAAATGATCTCAATATGTAAGTAGAATAGCTTCCCCATTTTGAGGGGTCAACCTTCAAACCATACAATAAGAATAAAATGCTCAATATATGATGATCAAATACTACCTAATAACCCCTATATATATTATTATTATGATAGGGATATCACCAAGTCCGGCCCATTAATGATAATATAACATATATGAAAGAGATACATCATGATAAGAAGTTATGATAAACAAGTTAGATATATACATCTAATGTAAGATATATGATTAAGGACGTAACATGCCCCTCCCCTTCAAAGAAACATTTTCCCCAATGTTGGGAATCCACGGCTCCTTGCACAAATGTTTCATCCTCCCATGATGCATCCTAAATATTCATATTCTTTCACTTGATCAAGAACTTAGTAATGACTCTAGTTCTCATTTCTTTAGTGCATGTCTGAATAATGCATTCAAGTTCCAATCTGATCCTTCCTTTCTCATCCAATTCCAAATGTATTGACTAGGTGGAAATGTGTTGCCCAATAACTTTCTTCAAGCAAGAAACATGGAAGACTTGATGTATTTTACTTCTTAGAGGGAGCTCCAACTTTTTGGTGAGAAAATTTGTTGGGTGGAAAAACTTGTGGATTTCTTGCCAACACTCTGGGAATCTAAGTCCCTCTACTTACTTAACCGGTGCGGTTGTCGTATATTCATGCACGAGTAAAGGTTGATTTTCCTAGTGGCCTTGTGGTCGGGGATCCAACAGGGGCACTCCCTAACCCCGCATCAAAGCTAGAAATCTCTTTCTAGGGAATACTTTGTCTAAAGAGAGGAAAAGAGGAGTGGGAAATGATATGGAAGAACTAATGTTGCAGGTAGAAAATTAGATTCTTGCACACACTAGTTAGAAATTTCAACTCATGCATTTATGAGAAGAAATAACTCTGCAAAAAACAACAAGACCAAATCAAATTTATTGATCACAAAGTATCAAGAAACCCCTTAGTCAAAGAAATCTAGAAACTCCTTCTTCTTGTATTGAATGCTCAAACATAATTTGTACATAGTGTGGGAATGGAATAAATTTGAGAGTGGAGTCAAGTAGAATAAAATGGCTATCTCATTTTCTTTCTCTAAGTACAATGCACTCTTGAGTTTACAAGATCAATTGCCAACCCTTTGAAATGGGAATGGCTTTACAATTTATAGAATGAGAGGTGACTTATTATCTACCCCCAATGGATTTTCATATGTCCTTGTGTAACTTAAAACTTTTCAACTTCCTAGGAGAATATTAAGTCCCTTTTTATAACATAAAGGTGACTTATTACATTAGGAACATTAGGACATATGAAAAAGTGCAACCCCAATGTGAAATTAGAATATTGGAAAGTGAGAGAAAGATGGGGGAAGATGATATGTTGTTCACGATGAATTTTGTTGATCCTTGTTGATGGAAAGCTCCAAATGCAGTGAAACTCTGAATCTTCGAACTCCTTGCACACTAAGAAACTCCTTCAAATTAGCTCACGAACGCTCGCCAAGTTGAATGAACTAAGATGGATCTCAAATTCCCTGTGAAAAATTCCTAGGATGATCCCAAACAATAATGTCCCCCTGAATGATTATCCTTGTACATCCCATTGTGCCAAAAATTGTTCTTTGAGTGTAACTTACTATTTTTAGTAAGTGTGAATTGTGAGCCAAGATGACCTTTTTATGACTTTGCTTATGATACTCCCTTTATGTTTACCACCTTCTTCGCATCATCTTCAAAGGTTGTCTTATCTAAAGTAACAAACCCCTATGTAGTAAGACATTCTATTTTTAGTAAGTGCATCACGGATGTCAGATTGCGACAAAACAAGTCTTGAAATTTTGGGTTTTATTCCGGGGTTCCACGCTCCGTGTTTGAGTAACTCCTTCATCTAAACAAGTGGGAAAATGATATTTTCATGGCATGGGAAGAATACTGACAAAAAAACATCCCTCCATATCCCTAAAAAATAGGGGCTTCATGGCGCAAAAACTAGTTCATGTGAAACTAGATTTTTCAATGATCATTCCTTCCAATTTTTTGTGCGGTTTCACCCACCTGGAACCACGAGAAGTGACATGGAACTTTTTCATAGATGTTATTCATGTGACATGGCACCATAATGAAAAAAACAGCCCTTCATATCCCTAAAAATATGGGTTTCATGGCACAAAAACTAGTTCATGGGAAACTAGATTTTTCAACGATCATTTCCTCCAATTTTGGGCGATTTCGTCCCACTGGAACCCTAAGAAGCGGAGAGGTAGCTCGCTGATTTTTTCCATTACTTGTGCCATGGAATCCATTAATGGAGATTCAAATTTTCAGGTCTATTTTTTGTATCCATTCATGACAAAATCAACTCCATTGCGATAGGTTTTGCTTCTAGTGCTTCACGCGAAATTTTACTTCAATCCGACAACCGGTTTGATGGGAAATTCAACTTTTTCTTCGTTGAGCTGGAATGGAGATTTATTTGCTGTGAACATTCCTTACTATGAATGGGAGGTTTGAATATGAGTATTTTAGTGGCATTCAAGAGAGAATAACTCAACAACAGATGGTTTTTCAATATGTGCAATGGTTTGTAAGATATGTTTGATTCTTGGTTTTATGGCAATGGAGTTTTCAGACTTCTTCTTCTCTGTTCTTCATTCTTTCTTCTTAGTTTGATCAATCTTCCTTATATGACCTATGTGCCATCATGGAGTGAAGGATAATTTTCTGTGATGGATCTGGCTCAAGGTTCATCAATGGTGGAGGGGTGATAGGAAGTTGCAGAGGAGTTTGGAGAAAGAACTGTACAAGAGAGTTAGATGTTAGAAGTTAGAAGTAGGAGGGATTTTAAAAATTTGAAAATTATCCAAGGCATGGAGTGAGGTGAATTTTTCAAGGTTTTATTTCCCTAACATGTGAGGGATGTGAGGCACATAAAATTCCACAGTGGTCCTAGAGCTGACATGTGGCGACGATTGGACGCAAGGAATAAAGCTGAAAAATCACTTGAAAGCACTGAGGGGCTGGAAGCTGGTCATATGGGTGACCAAAAGTCTCCTCTAGGGGATGGGCACATTTTTCAATGTGTGATGTCCCTAACCTATGAGGGACATGAGGGACATCAAATTCTATGGTGGTTCTGGAGCTAACATGTGGCGAAAATCCGACGGCAAGGAAGTGGAGCTCCAAATTGCACTCGGGGGCTAAACTAACAATCCTGATGGTCGCATGGGGTTCTAGAGGTCACATGGGGGCTGGGTGAATTTTTCCAAGGTTTATGTACCTGACCCTCAGGGACACGGGGACATAAAATCCCACTAGGATCCTAGAGCTGACACGTGTCCTCCCAAAATTTGGCTAAGTCTGAACTTGCTCCAAGAGGACAACTTGCGACGATGATAACTTGAGCTCCGGTGGATTATTTTGGCAAAATTTTATATGATCTTGACTGTAAATGTCCTTTTGAATACATTTTTGGGGATCTCATTTATTTCTTCTTCCATTTTTGTCACGAGAAAAATCTGATTTTGATTTGGTACTCCACCTGTGCCTGAGAAAAACTACCTGCGGACTGTCCGCTAAACTGTTGTGAAAACTATGATTTCACCATATTTTAGGGATTATAATTATATTTCTATAGATTTTTTTATCCTAACTCCATCTGGAGCTCCTGGAATCACCCTTCGAAGCTTCAGTAACTTATTTTGGCTTGTGCACTACCTAGGCCTGTGAATCCCCAACTTTGATGAAACTACCCCAACTGCTCCAAATATTCCCTGAACCTTCCAAAATCACCTTCATGATGTTCCTATGCCTTTGAATCACTTCCACATCCATTTTGGATTTTCTTCTCCACTCCATGGAGTTGCTCTAGTCCTAGGAAGGCCAGTGATAACCCTTCCCACAACTACCTATAGCTTGCAAATGAACTCCTAAAATCACCTAGGGGAATGAATGGACTTTCCTAAATCACCTAGGGGAATGAATTAACACCAGTTGGGATGATCTTTTGGATTTAGGCAGACCTGGGGTGTCTTGGAATGATAGGACTTGAAAAAATGGTACAGGGGTATCGTTGTCGTGCTTGGAAATTGTCAATTTCAATGTTGCACATTTACACAACAACAAGCTTATGTGGCACACTAAAAAAAATTATGTAACATTTGGTAAGGAACATAGTATTTAGGAGAAATCTTATTGTCCTTCTTCTTTTATTTTAATGATAATTTCTTATATGGCTACAACTGTACAAAAACAAAGTCACCCTCTTCAAAGTGTCACTCACTATGATGTTGATCAACCTATTGCTTCATTTGGTTTTTTTCCCTTTCCGATTCTCTCTAAGACTATGGAGTACCTCATTTTGGTGATGAATGTGATATTTTATTTCTTTCACCTTTGGTTTGACCTTCAAGCTAGATATGAGTGATGGAGGATGGTACCTGTAAAGTTCTAGAAATGGATACATTTTGGAGGAGGTATGAAATGAAGTATCATACAACTATTCTATAAGTGGAAACCATTGTACCCAAGGTTCTTGTTTATCTAAATTAAAACATCAAAGATATCCCTCTAAACATTTATTTACCACCTCAGTTTGCCCATATGATTAGGGATGATAAGTCGAACTCTAGGCCATTTGGGTACCCAAACAAGAGAATAAATCAGTCCAAAATTTTCTTGTAAATATTAGATCACAATCACTTACTATAATTTTGGGTGTGTCGTGGAGCTTTTGAAATGTGTCCATAAATGAGATGGAAACTGTACTAGCTGTGAAAGGATGAGCCAAGGAAAAAAATGAGCATACTTGGTAAGTCTATCCACCACAACCATGATGACACTTTTCCCTTCGATTTAGGTAATCTTGTTGTAGACATCAAAATCGGGTCACACCGCCCTAGGTCCCTCGACAAAATAACCAACTCGAACACACTCACCTAACCATGGCCCCTTTCACCCCTCTAATATTAATTTAATTAATTAAATTAAATTAATGATCTCACATTATCTATTATTGAAATATCCTAATTGGATAATGCCCACACTATCACCTCCCCTATACACCTCATTTAGCCACCTCACCCTAAGACCTATTCTTAGTATGTTTCCATAACTAATTAAGACCTACCTAAACCCTAAAAATCAAAGCCTACATTCCCTCTAACCACATTCCCGCACGTTAGAAAGGAAGCTTCCATTATAATCCACGAAGAAAATGAAGCGAGATCAAGAAAATCAAAGGGATCTACCCAATTTAGAAAACATAGGAAATCTCACCTTAACCGATGCGGTTACCTAAACCACCGCAGTCAACTAGGAACCATCATCGATTACTGTTTAATTCCCAAAAACAACCTTATTTCGAGGTTAGCACATTTCTAATAACAAGAGATGAAAGTAGAGTTACATGCGAGAAGAACCAGAATTCATACACGCACCAAAGCATCCACAGCCAACATCAAAAGTAATCATAGAGCCATTTGCCTTCACGTGAGCATCCAGGGAAGTGCTAGCACCACACCAAGTTCCTTCTATTTTATCACCCTTTGTTTCCAACCAGACCTCAAGCTTGTACAACAGTAAGTGTTTTGTTAACCAGCACTTGTCCATTGTCATTTTAGTAGACTCTTTTACTTTTGTTATTAGTTTCTACTCCCATTGCCAGATCTACACCATTTACCTCCATGCAAACTTGACCATTCTTTCACCCACACCATTGAACTACCCATACTCGGTTCTTAGAGATCCCTGAGTATACCTAAGACCTACATAGACCTTGTCATTTCCCTTTCCATTTCCATTTAGCTTTAGATCTACCCTCACATCAAGTTTTTATTGGGTTTCTTGTACCCGACCATACCGAAATCTTTGGTTACCTACAATTTTTGTTGGTTAACATAAATCGACATCGGTCATATCGGACCGACGTCGTTCTCGTGTTTTTACCCTCAGACCAAGAACAAAGCTAAAAACCTCCACCAAATACCCAAAACAATCCAGAATCGGACCACGACCTTGATTTAGCCCATAGCTTAGCTTTGTTGTGAACAAATTTGCTTATTGTAGTCACATGAGATACCTAAATCATTTTAACTACAGTAGGATTTCATTAATTATTAACATCAAGTTGTTTTAAACATTGGATTAATAAATCAGGGAGTATTACACTTCTGAATCTAGCATATCTTTAGGAAGTCTAATGCATATATTGTTTAAATTTTATTTGGTGGTCTTGTTTTCTATTTCAGGTAGTTCCTCCTAGCTAAAAGGAAGCTCTCATGATCAGCTGTGGATCAAGAATTCATACGCATGCAACAACCTACAACCAACATTTTAACAGGTATTCCTCCTAACCCTCTACCCTTATCTGTTTTGTCAACATTCAAAGAAATGCTCTAGAATCAAGTGAAACATTTTGGCACACCCAGTGGGACCCATTTGGGGTTCTTTACATTTCTTCATTTCTAGGTGAAAAGCTACATGTTTTTTTCCTTTCTAAAAGGTTCTCACATTAAATTTCTCCCTGGAATCTTCTCTTCTTCTATTGTCTAAAAATAATCATATTTTGGTGCTTTAAAATGAATATTTCTTTCCTTTCATTAGTATTGCATTAGTGAAAGAGCATCCCTTCTCCTGTTCATCTTTTGTGTCATTGAATTCAATATTTCGATTTGGGTTTAAAAATCAACTTCATTTCATTCTTGCTTTCTTGCATTAGCTCACATTAACTGAGGGAAACCTATACGCTAGAAGTCATTCCCAGCTGATGGTTGATAAAAATCGTAGAAAGCACACTTTCTCTCTCTCTCTCTCTATCTTACCAAACTACACAAATTCAAAAATATACACATTATTAAACTTCATTTTTCCTAGGAATGCCTCTCAATGATCGCACTGATTAGAGGATTGGTAGCTACTCTCACTTCCTTTGCTTCGTCAAGTCATACATTAAAGGAAGGCCCGCCCCTACCATAACATACCAGAAACCTCTCCTTGTAGATCTCCTTCTTCGTAGGAAGCCATCCTCACAAAAATTCTATTCTAAAGTTCATGAGTCAGTCCTTAATAGCATAAGCTGAACAAACATAATAGAAAAAGCACTCTTAGGATCGTATTTTTCTTAGTGTTTCTGTTTGGCTTGCATTTTGAGGTGAGAGGACACGTTCTTCATCTTTTCATTTCTCCTTGCATGCTCCTCATCATAGTTGGTGTATTCTAGCTTCATCTGAGTGTGTTTGGACCCTATTTTCATCATTCTCATAATTATGGGTTTGATTCCATATCTGATTTTAACTCACAACCACCTTTTCTTCATCTCTATTTCAATTTCATAGTAATTAGTGTCGGTCTAGTGACCGTCATCGGTTACCCTGACCATCATCGGTTTGACCAAACCAAAGATCGATTTCTTGTTCTTTTGGTTAACCTACCCAAAAGGACACCTGCTTCACCTTCTTTGCTATTCAGAGTCTTTATCACTCTCATCATATTCACTATCTAGGTAAATTCTATCAACATCTTGTCTACTTATTATCTTGTCAACCTTTTGCCTTGTTTTGAAAAATTGTCCATTTTACATAGTGACCGACCACAGTTTCCTATGACCGACGTCGGTTTACCGTAACCGGCATCGGTTAACCTGTTCAAATTTCCAGCTAACATTTTTTACCTAATCCACCTACCACCTCCTATTTCTCCTATCTCTGTTGTATTTTTGTGTCATTTACAGAAAGTAGTCCTACCACATTAGTATTTGTTCACATGGTGCTGATGCGTAGCCAAGAAAATGCCCTCATATTCCATGTCATCTATCAAGCACTCCCACCTAGCCCTTCGTCACCTTCTATTTTATCACCCATGGATCCTACCCAACCTATCACTATCACCACAGGGGACGAGGAGTTTACACGACTCCTTGACCAGAACCCTACCGCCTTACAGTTTTATCTTTCCCACTCATCCACTCGAGATGCCTTGGGTCAATTGATATACGACATGCCTGTATCTATCCCCCAACACTCACTCCTACTTCTACTCCAGCCTCTACTAGCTCCACATTTCCCACATCTACCTTGCCCCCAGTCATTTCATAGCTAGGCCCTATACCTGCTATGACCACCGCATCTGCCACATCTATTGCACCCACCACATCCAATATACCTTCGCCAACCACCTAGAACATAACCTCATCCACACCTATTGTTTCACATATACCCATAGCTACACAACCACCCCCGGTTTCGGTGACCCCTACCCCTTTTCAAAACATTGTCCTTTATATTCCACAATCATTAGCCCCCATTGCTACTAGGGTCACCACGACCCTTCCATCTCCATATATGTACTATCAGTAGCCTCACGTTTCATCTGTCATTCATTCTAGGTATGCACCCCTATTTCACTTCCTCCTTCTCAATCTACCTATATGACATCACCATATACTAGAATGCCACCTCCATCATATGTCCAACACCAACCTCCTTACGCTACAAGAGGTACCCAACAATCACAACCTACCAATGACCTAATCAAGTTAATGATGGACAAGATGCAGACACTAGAGGCATCGGTTTATGGCACACACAACTCTCTCACCTATGATGAGATTTGTAATGAGCCCATCCACCCATCCATTCCTATTCGTCCATATCCCGTACATTGGGAAATGCCTAAATTTAACCACTTCAACAAAGCAAAGAGGACCCATAACATTATTTGCGCTCTTCCAAACATGGGTGTTATCTTATTTCCCATGATGATGCTTTGCTCTGAGGATCTTTCCCATGTCTATGACCGGACATGCGTTAGACTGGTATAGTGGGTTACCTAGACATTCTATCTTCTCATTTAATCAGGTAGCCCAAGCCTTCTTGGATCACTTCTCCATCAATGTTGTTAAGAAGGTTACCATGACTGACCTCTACTCTACGCGTCAATATGATGATGAATCTATCACAATTTTATCACTCGTTGGCGTAGCTTGATCAATCAACTCACATTCCAACTACCACAAACCAAACTCATAGAGCTCTTCCCGTGATCTTGTGTTAGACATATCTCACCAACCCTGTAGGTGTAGACTTTCCAAACCTTTGATGAAGCATTCACCATGGCATGAAAGCTAGAGATTTGGGCCATCGAAGAAAAGAAAATCCAACTACAAAATAAGAACTCGGCATTCAAGTAAAATGATACCTCTTCTTCTTTGAAACCACAAAATAATTATTCAAATACCAAGGGAACCGCTAACGCAGTGGTACTAAAAGCTGGCCTAGCTCATCCATCAAATTAGGCTAACCCCTCATCTAATCTTTCTCTTGTCTAGACTTTTCAATTTAGATGAGAACAATGAAAATACACCCCAATTAGGGAGCCTTATTATTCTATCTTAGAAAAGCTCATTAAAGTTGGGGCCATCACCCTTCCTCCCGTAAAACCACACACTGGTTTTGATCATGCTCACCTCACACCCACGTGGTATAAAGAGCATGACTTCTGCAACTATAATTGAGTAAAGGGTCATAGTGACAGTAATTGCATCACTTTCAAAAACATTGTCCAAGAAATGCTCGAGAAAGGCAAGTTAACCTTGGATAATCCTAATGCACCTGCCAATCAAAACCTACACATCTTGAGAAACAATTTCCTAATCATGCCCCTTCTTCGATCAAACCGGAGAAACCTCAACTCATGATAGCCATACCCGCATGAGGTCCATGCAATTTTCGGTGTGACGCACCGTTGCTTCCCAATTACCTCACATTCCTTCCACAGAGGAAATTTTGGCCCGAAGTCCTCCACCTACACTTGAACCCACTTCACCTATTCATCCACCCATAGAGGAACACCCTTCATCTCCTCCCTCACTGTGAAGAAGTATTCTATTAACATCGAGACCATTTCATGTTTGGCTTCTCCACCTAGAGAGCCATCACCCATAGTACCTCTCTGACCCACGAAATATGCTTGTTTATCTCCTCCACCCATAGAGGAGCACCCATCATCTCCTCCACCTATCAAAGATCCAGTAGAAATTCCTTTGCCTCTAGGTGACCATTCTCCATCAATTACCCAAGATCTTGTGGACTTACTTTTGGCTCTCTTACCCAAAGAAGCTGAAGCTAGCGAATTCCCCATTTCTAAGAAACATTTTACGGGAATCGCCATTAGATCCTCATCAACCTCACCACTACAGCAGTTTTGTTCTCATGCTTAGTCGATCACCTAGGTTATATGGGTAGAGCCTTACTTTGGGGGCGTCTTCTACTTCCTGTCTCCACACAAATGCAAATGTCACTTGCTGACACTTCCACTATCTACCCAAAAATATTTCGACCAACCGAACCACACACAACCACAACTATCACAAATGCCCCCATGGTACCACTCGTGGCTCAACTCACACCCCTACCCATAACCCAACATTCATCTACATCAAAACCTACACCTACATCATCTTACACCTAAACCTATTACTACCTTAGGGGTCATCCTAATGGCTAGCCTTACTCATCCACCCATCAAATTAGATTTAGCCACATCCTCCAAAACTAACACCAAACCTAATCGGCCCCCAAATAGAAGAACCAATCCCCTAGATCTCGTACCCCAACCTCGTTGATCACACCTTCATCACCTTCACCCCTTCCATCCATCTTAGGACCTCATCCTTCTAGCCTGGTTAAGAAACCTCCACCTACTGAATAAACTAAAAACACAACAGCCCCTTCCTCCTTCACAAACCTCTAACATACCCAAGCGCCCGACACAACTTCTGCCCACACCTGCAACATTTTTACCACCCATACCTTCAATACCATTGATAACTTCTTCACTACCCATGACACTTCAGTCTCTTTCCCTCACACCTCCTACATGGCTCGTGTCATCTACCTTCACAGCACCTCGGTTATCCCCATGGGTAACTCACCCTCTTCCACCATCCGCTTTTCCCTCTAGATCTCATGCACCTGTATCACCTTTACCCAAGAAGGTGCAACCTAAAGACAAAAATCCACTACCCTCCAATAAGGTAGTCAAACCAACCACACACTCTCTTTCCAGTTCATCTACCATATCCCTACCCAAGAAAACATGACCAACACCTAAGACCACACCAAGCACCTAAAACCATAGCTTGACCCACTCCCCCTCTTGTAAAAACCCTTCTTATACAATCGGTTGCATACGTACCCAAACCCACATTCACTTCCCATTGTGGTCCAATGGTGGGATCCTATGCCAAAATTTTAACCAACCTCCTTGAAAAATTTTTCATCACATTACCACCTCTCGGACCTTATGACCCTCTCAAACCCAAACCAAAGGATTTAACAACACCAAAATTTGTGCTTACCATCATGTGCCAGGGAACGATATAGAAAACTATAAGGCTTTGAAAATCGTTCTTATCCAATTATGTCCTCTGAAGAAAACTTTGACGATGATGACCTTCTCGATGAGGACCCCATTTCACCAACACCCATTCCCACAATTCTTCCCTCATTTCCTACTCAGTGACCAAGACCTCCACCCCCACAACTCCTAGAGCCACCTCCAAGATTTGAAATTAACATGGTGTGCATTAAATAACTTGCCAAACCTTCACCCAATTTCGGTGTGCCCAACTCATCTCACAAGGTTCCTTCCCGCCACTTGGCTTTTTCCCTTCTGTCATTATACTTTTCATGGCTCACCTACTTCACCTACCTCCCCACCTCAAATCAACATGATCCATGTTGCTACCCGTGCTCAGAAGGACAAAGGCAAGGAAAGGCAATCAACCCACCTACCAACCCGATACCCAACATACCATCTGCACCCACACCTAAAGTCACTATCTGCTACCCCACATATCCTATTTCTAATGGGGTTATACATCGCGCCATCCTCAAACAATTACACCAATCCCCCTCAAAATTTCCCTATATGACCTCATCCAAACCTTAAAATCCCATCGTCAAGCTCTCATGGAGGTTCTTTAGTCTATTGAGGTCTTACCCAATGACCCTACACCCGTGGCCTCCATTATTACACCCCATCATGTAGCCTCTCTCACCAAATTACCACCTTCATCTACACCTCCACCTACTCACCAAGTAGTCGCACTCAACTTCTTAGATGAAGAGATCGCACCGCACCAATCCGATGACCCAAATCCAGCTCTCTTCATCTCTATCCACATCGATGATATACATGTACAACATGTTATGATCGATGATGGCACTAGAATTAATATCATCTCCTCTCATGCATTCACCTAAATGTGCATACCCGACAATTGCATGTATAAACATCTCGTCATGTTGAGTTCATTCAATGATGATATCACTTTCACACTTGGCATCATCATCCTCCATGTCCAAGTGGGACCCCGTACTATTCGAGTTATTGTATGTCTTGGAGGGGGAATTTCAATATAACATGTTGTTTGGTAGACCCTAGATTCATGTCATGGGTTGCGTTCCTTCCGCTTTGCATCATTGTGTAAAATTTGAGCATGAATGACACACCTATACCATTCTAGCTGACCCATCACTAGAATGACATGTCAAAACTTGCAACATGTTTTACCAACCCAATGATGTGCTTATACCCATTAAAACATCTACCTCCATGACCACTGCCTCTTCACCTACACCTCCACTCACTAGTGTCACTACTACCTCAACCGCACCTACATCCTCCATTCCTACCACTACCACAACCTCCACGACCGAACCGTCAGCCTCCCAATCAGTTATCTCCACCTCTCGATTCAACCTCTAACACATCATCTATCCCAGCTACCTGCATATCAACCACCGATCCCTTAGAAGGCATTTTTCAATGCCTCACTTTGGGGGAGTATCATTTATATAGTGTTAACACATTCCTTACTCCACAAGAGTATAGAAGTCTTCACTAGCACCCTCACTATGATCACCATATAGGAGAGCACCTCCTTTATGGTCCTCCCCACCTTCATACCAATCTCACCTATGGGGGACTTGATACTACCACTTATACACCTGAACCACCATCACAAACCCACCCATTTTCTGTGACCTCCAGTCACTCACCAATCACCGTTTCACCCACACCTTCCTACACCGATGTGCGTGGAAGGGTTTTGGCTTTGGCTTTTTACGAGCAAGGCCACCATACTGTTATTCCATGTACTACCCAGACATAACAATGACCATAGTAGTATCGTCTTTGTCGATCCACCTACCAAGAAGGCCCGCATTGAACTCATGGAGGACATCATCCCTTCTCCACCTTCTTCACCCGCTTTGCCTTCTTCTTCACGCCTTCTTGAGAGATGGAGCCGATTGATCTAGAATCCATTCCTCCTAACTTTTTTTTTTCATAAACACCATTTCCTTGGGGCCTTTGACTTATCAACGCGAGGGCGAGGCTCCCTCTTCTCTTCCCTTCCTATATCCCGAAATGATCGATGATGATACACCTTGATTAATGTCGTTCATTATCAGGATGATGAATCTGTACTCACCTGCCTTGGTGCTGAAGACTCATATATTCATCGGTTGTTACCATCGAGATGCAAACCATTTTAAATGAATCAAATATCAAAATTAACATCTATACTTAGGATGACCCACACATTCTAAAGATTGGCCAATCTTTAGATATCTTGCTAAAGGAAGCCATCGCTTCTTTTCTCAAATATCATATCCATGCTTTCGCTTGGTCTTACGTCGACATACCTGGTATTGACCTCACCATAGTGGTCCATGATATTGTAACCATTCGCAATGATTAAACCCATAAAAAAAAGTGAGGAAAATGCACCCTCGTGTTGCACTTCGGTCAAAGAAGAACTTCAATGCCTTCTTTTCATTTCCTTCATCTTACCCATTGATTATCCCTGATGGATTTCTAACATTTTTCATGTCACTAAGGCGATAGGGGGAATCCATGTCTGCAAATATTTATGTGACCTCAACCTATCTTTCCTGAAAGATGACTTTCCTCTACCTGGTATTAACCAACTAGTTGACCTTACCACTGGTCACAAGATGCTATCACTCATGGATGGTTTCTCTGGTTATAACCAAATCTTGCTTTCCCCAGAGGATCAGCACAAAACCGCGTTCATCACCCCTTGAGGGACCTTCGCTATTGAGTCATGCCTTTTGGCCTTAAAAATCATTGGTGCCACATATCAGTGGGCTATGACTTACATCTTCCATGACATCATGCATCGTATATTGGAAGATTACATGGATGACCTCCTTGCCAAATCCAAACACCACTCTAAGCATCTTGTCATCCTAAAAACCATCTTTGACCGCCTCATTAAGTATTGTGTTTGCCTTCAGCCCAAGAAGTGTGTCTTTGCAGTTCTCTCAAGAAAACTCCTAGGATTTATCATCTCCTTATGTGGCATAGAGGTTGACCCTACTAAATTCAAGGCCATTCTTGAAATTCCTCCACCCACTAACCTTAGGCAGCTCCGTAGCTGCAAGGTAAGTTGTAATCTATTCGTCGTTTTATTTCGCAATTGTCTAATCGGTGTTAACCATTTCATCATCTTCTCAAGAAGGATGTCTCCTTTAAATGGGATGATGACTGCCATAAAGATTTTGAGGCCTTAAAAAAATACCTTCTCCAACCACCCGTACTCATTCCACCTAAATATGATCAACCCTTCTACCTATACATCTCAGCTATCGATCGCTGCTTGGAGGCAATGCTCGCTCATCATGATGAACAACACAGGGAGAAAGTGGTTTATTACATAAGCCGTACTCTTCTAGACTACGAAACCCGATACACACATGCCAAAAAAATTTGCTTAGCCTTAGTTTTCGTTGCCACCAAACTCCGCCATTACCTACTCAACCACAAAACCTATGTTGTGACCAACACCGACCCCTTACATTTCATGTATGCCAAACCTTACCAAAATCAACATGCCACACATGGCTTATGCTTTTGGCTGACCTCAACCTTGAATTCATCCATCAAAAGTCCATCAAGGGCCAAGCTATTGCCCGACCAATTGGCCGACGCACCTATTTCTAGGGATCAACCCTCTAACTTTGACTTTCTAGATGAGTCAATTGCTACCCTTTCCCTAGACAAACCCGCTTACCAAATGACACTCTTCTTGATGGTTCCAAGTGTCAGCATGGGGGTGGGGCTGGTGTTATCCTTATTCCACTTGATGGTGAACCCATGCCTTTATCTTTCAAACTTGATTTTGATTGTACAAACAATATTTTTAAATACAAAGCACTTGTATTAGGACTCAGCTGCTTATACCTTAGATGTTAAGTTAATCAACATCTTTGCTGATTCTCAATTGGTCCTAAACCAAGTCAATGGTATATACCAATGTCGTAATGAGACACTTCAAAAGTATAAACATCATGTGGACATGATTTTGACCACTTTTGACCGTTATGACCTTCAGACTATCCCCATTCAACCAACAAATTTACAAATACCATGGCTTGCTTGGCCTCTCAAATACCCACTTCACCCACTGACTCTAAAATATTTGTCACCATACAAAGACTCCAATCACCTTCTTATTTACCTCGTGAAGTTTACTCTATTGGAACCATTGCCCCCGACCCAAGTGACCTTTGGTATAAATAATATTCAGACTACCTTTCCCTCTCCATCTTGCATCCCGACCTCACTCGTAATGGACAACATGCCTTTCTTAAACAGGTCACTCCTTACATCATCATGGGTGGTCTCCTCTATAAGCATGGCTTCGATGGTATTCCCTTACGGTGCCTTACAAGTTCTGAAATTCCTTATACCATTAATGAAGTTTATGATGGCATATGTGGAGGCCACTTGATGGCCTTGCCGTTGCTAAGCGTATTCTTCACCTAGGCTATTACTAGCTAACCCTCAACCATGATTTGTTTGACTATGTTAAGCATTGTGTAAAATTCCAACAACATGCCAACCTTCATCATACACCTAGTCATGCCTTGCAGGTCACCCGTGACCTTTGGCCTTTCTCTCAATGGGGTTTGGATCTTGTTGGAGAAATCAATCCCCATTCTTCCCAGTGACATCAATGGATCATCACCACTACCGAATACTACACAAAATGGGTTGAAGCCATACCTCTCATCTCCACGAAAGCTAAGAAAATATGTGAGTTCATCAATCATCACATCATTTGTCGCTTTGGTGTTCCACATCACCTCATCACTGATAACGGAAAACAATTCAAAAATAAAACCTTACGATGCCTTGGGCATTCAGCTAAGTTTCTCATCACCTTATTACCCACAAACCAATGGCCAAGCTGAATCCACTAACAAAACCCTAAAAAAAATTCTCATGAAAGTGGTTAACGATCTTTGGGAAGGATTTGGCATACGCACATTTCTTTCACCCTGTGGGCGTACTGTACTAGTATTCGCACTACCACTTTGCCACCACACCTTTTCTCTAGTCTACGGTATAGAGGTTGTCTTTGCCTCTTAAAGTCTAGATTCCCTCACTTCACATTTCTCTCCATGACATGCTTAATGATGATGAATTTCTCCAAGACCGTTTAGCACAACTTGAGTTATTAGACAAATGTCATCTTAACGCTCTTGACCATCTTCAAGTTTACCAAAAATGTATCAAACATTCCTATGACAAATGTGTCCATGAGCAAACCTTCCAAGTTGGTGATCTTGTCTTGAAATAAAATCAACATGTAACCAAAGCAGAAAAAAGTAAACGGGGAAAATTTGCTCCTAATTGGCTTGGACCATACATCGTGACTCATACTTATGGATCAGGTGCTTATCGTTTATCTTCACTCGATGGTAAACCCAAACTGAGCCCCTCAATGCCTTGCATCTTTGACCATTCTACTATTGACTTTTAGTCCTACCTCACCTTCTGCCTCTTTCCATGCTCATCCCTTGAGCACTATCCACTTCCTATGCCATCACCAATGATTAAACAAGAATCATGTGCGTACCCATCACTTTTTTATCTTCTCTTAAATATGTGTACCATGGCGCTGCACATGGCATGATTCTCATGGATACTTTTTGTCTGCTTTTAGATGAGATCCCATGGTCATTTCACCTTTCCTTCTGAACAAGAATCCAATTCTTCACCTTAGTTTTGTCCATGACTTAAAAATCCTCACATGGGATTCAAGTCCTTGAGTCAAACTTCCAACAAAAAGATGACTCCCTCAAAAGGACATCTTTCTCTCTACCTCGTTGCTATAAATAGATTTCTCCCTCGAAGGACAACTATGTAAAGCTCTTTTTTAAAAAAAGGAAAGAGAATCCGAAGCTTCCCACATTGATCAGCTTTGCGAAGACCTCAAGGAGTTAATTTCCTCATCCCATATAGACTTTCTACATCAATCAATCTATCTCAAATGCAAGTCAAACTAGAAAAAAAAAAAATTCATGGACTTTCCCATTGTGACCTTGGATCTCTTGCCAAAAGGCATGCTACAAAATACCATATAAACTAATCACTTTATCACCCTCTTGCCATTCACACTTTCATTTCCTACTACCTCAAGGGACCTACTTGAACTATGACATTCGATGATCATGTGACTACTCTTCACCTTTGGAATAATCAATCATGCAATGTCTTTAGGGTCTTACGTTCATCAACCTATCCAAGGTATGACCTACTTGTTATGATCATTGCCAATTAGGTGGCTTCCTCACCTCCTCTTGTATTTTAACCTTCTTCATTACGTATTTATTACTGTACGATAGAAAAGTGACATGTGAGGATGATAATCGGCAAGTGACCTTCCCCATACCCGACCTCCCGAGGTCATGTCGAGACAGCTGGTGGTTTGAAATGCGGGTGACTTAGATGAAGTCACAGCTAGGATTATGGTCAGTTTTCTACGATAGAAAAGCTACAAGCGAGGATGAGAATCAGCAAGCAACTTTCCTAAAGTTAACTATGGGAGGATCAGTGACTAAGATCTGGTAGTGTGATCTCCTAGTAACTGGAATGACAAAGGGGAGATTTAGAGGCTATGGATGGATAGCGTAAATTCCCTATGGTTTATCTTCCTAATTAAGATCTAAGTATTAATCTAAAATGAAGTCTGAATTAACTTAAACTGAAAATAATAATTTATACTATTGCTGAAAGGGAAACTAATCTAAACAAAATACACGATTGAAACATTATAATTACAAACAACAATTAAAATACTCTTATACTAAAACTAAACAAGCAAGATAACCTAGTGTGGTTATTCACCTGTGAAAATGTGTGAATCTAGATGAAAGACAACTAATTAACTTAATTGAAAACCTTCAATCTTACCTCAGAAGTGAGGAACAAATCATAGCTTCTCGAGAAACTATCATTCCCCACAACTTCCTTGGCAATATTGAAAGCGAGTTTAACTGAAATAAAATGATTCACTACTCTATTTGATAATAACTTTGATGATTTAAACCTGGAGTTTACTGAGCAGAGGAAAATCCAGTTGTGTTGTAGCTTGTCCCCTCAGTGTGATCTTTTCGTTCTTGCATGTTCACGTGAATCCAGAAAGAGTAGGAGTATAGCAAAGCATCGGCAAGAGAAGGCACTGGGACGATAGTTTCTTTGAAGTAAAAATGGCACGAAGCACAAGTAGGAGAGGGATGACGCAAGTGAACTGGCTTGGCCTATGTGATTCCTAGTAGGGTCATTGCAACAATGATGAAACAAAATGATAAACAATAGGTACTCAAACAATGAGCAATAGTAGCCTCAGAGAAATACAATGAAGTACAAGTATGAGAGGGATGGTGCAAGAAAAAAGATCTTGGCCTATGCGATTCCTAGCAAGATCGTTGTCAGTGTACAGTGAGGCATAACTAAATATTCAAAATTCTAGTCCATGCTAAAGATCAAATGAATCGTAAACAAAATCTAGGACTGAGTATTGAAGACTGAAGCTCAAGGATGAAGAGTCTAGACCAAAGAACTAAGACCATTTACTTGTAAACAAGTTTCATATTTATAGCATTTGCAATCACCAGAAGGAAAGTTCAAATTGAACTCTCTCACCATTAAAAAAGTGAAAACACTATTCACAGGGTGGCCAAAACATAAATTCAAAGCAAAGTAGTTAAAGAATGCGGGTAGAAATTGAATATTTACGTTTGACACGATCATCAACTTTCTTTCGGAAAACATGAACAGGGACCATCGCCTGTGTAGCGGGTGGCGGTTATGGGACCACCGCCTTGTCCTAGGTGGCGGTTACAAGACCGCCACCCTAGCAGGGAGGTGGTCCTATAACTAACGACAAAAAAACAAAGGAAAAGAGAGAAAAGGTTAAGATAAAACATGTAGAGGCTAGACAAGGCTTTTGGGATGCAAATATACTCGGTGAGCTTTTACGGATTTCGAACACCTTGCGAATATATCCGAGTCATCATTGGGGTTTTTAGTAACCTCTTTCCGATAGTACAAGTACATATAATTTTGGGTACATACAATTACCTTATACAAGACTAGATCCTCAACTCTTATCTTTGGGTAATTTTCCTCTTTTCCATAGCCAACTCAACATCACCCATACCAATGTGCCCACAGATTAACCCATACCTAAAAGACCTTGACCCAACCTATGACCTACCAACCCATACTCATAGATCCTCGCATTCTTCCCTAGCTTTTCGAGAGAACTACATCGGCTCGAGGTCCCTTTTCGCCAAGACTATGTAAGTAGCACTCCGAGGGCATGGGGCCCTTGGAGGTTACCTCGAAACTCTCTACCCTAACCAATTCCCCTTTTATTTTCCTAAATTACATTCTACCCTAGTTAGTTTCCTTTTTATATCACTAATTGGAAATTAAATCAAACAACAAATTGCTTCACATTTTTATCATCATCATTTATACGGTCATTAGGTCTACCATTTCATTACCATTATCATGTATGTTACTTATAAAACATCTCAACATGACCCATATCATCATTACTTGCAAAAATTAATGACTTACTTGACTCAATCCATGCCTATGACCTGACTTCATCCATACCTAAACCACAACTTGACTCAATCCATACCTAAACGACAACCCGACTCAATCCATACCTAAATCACAACTTGACTCAACCATGCCTATAAACTTTGACTCCACCATGCCAAAAACACCTATCATGAATCCATCTATGCATAATAATCAAATTCTATCAACACAAATACAACCATGTATACACATAATGACCATAATCATCATCATCTCTATAAATAAAAACATCCAAACATGTGTATCCATATACATAACTCTCAAATATCTTCGGCACGCAAGCCGTGTATATAAAAATCTCTCAAAACTCTCATATAAAGCCTCACCATCTTTGGCACGCAGGCCGGTATATGATAAAAATATACAAAACTCTCATATACATCCTCACTCTCTTCGGCATGCAAGCCGGTATATATCAAAAATGAATAAAATACATCAAAATGGAGGGATGTGCATCAGGCATCATCCTACCGGACATCCTCCATATCTGTCTCACTCATCTCCTCCTCCCTCGGCTCCTATCTAGCGGCCTGATAACATCTCTCCGCCTGTCATGGGTCGTGGTCGGGTCCCTGCTAGTACATCACCTAGAGCTGGCCTCCATGAACTAATGGCCTCACCATGATCCTATCTCAGGGCTCGATGTCCCCCTGTGCTCTCCATGTTGTGGTTTTGGTATCTAGTCCTCTCACTCGAGGCCTAATGTGCCATGTATTCTCCATAGGATAGAAAATCTCTCCCGACCGCCATCAGATCGATCTGGTAATATCTGGCCTCACCTATGGCATCCTGTAACCTAGATATGGGTACTATTTGTGGTGGTCAATCGGCCTTAGCCCCTATGCCTATCTGTGGGACCCTGTCCCGCCCTCGCTATGAATTGGAACCCTTTCCCGATGTCTACGTGGAGGTGTCATCGGCCTTGCACCATGTGCATGTACACGAGCTGTAATGCCTCAATCTTCACCCATACCATGGCCAATTGGACTGCAAACCTATAACATGTGCATGTAGAGTGGCCACCTACTCAACATCTCCATCTTTGTCTCCACCCTAGACCATCGGGCCTATGATCGGTCACTGTGCATGCAACACGGTCACCTCCACCTCTCGAACTCAGTAACTTCCCTTGTACCATCCCCAACTATGTAATCAAGGTCACCACCTACCCTTATAGGGCGTCTCTCTACCACGGTGATGGTGGGTAAATCTGGTTTGCCCCTGCCAGGAGGTATTGCTCGTAAATGAGTGTCCACCACTGTCTATACCTATTAGTCACCCAAGCATCATCGATACACAGTCTATAACCTACTCCTTCCATTGCATCCGTTCGGGTGGATCAACCCTTTGTTCAATGGGGGTTGGATTTTATTGGTATGATCAATCCTCCATCTAGTGAAGGACATAAATGGGTCCTTACTATGACAAACTATTTCACTCCATGGACAGAAGTGGTAGCCTTAAAGGAAAGTAATGAAAAAGTGGTCCTTGAATTCTTAGAGAACATCATGACAAGGTTTAGTATTCCATTTATTGTTATCTCTGACAATGTAATGGCATTCCTTAAAATAAGTGAATGAGCTGTCAAGAACGGGGTCTATCTCAAGACCTCGTCTAACTACTATCCATAGGGAAATGGGTTGGCTGAATCCAGCAATAAGAACCTAATAAGGATCATCAAGCACACGATGGAGGCCAACAAAGGACCTGGCATACGTAGCTTAAGGTTTCTCTATGGGCAGATTGAATAACACCTAAAAAGGCCATTGGGGTTTCACCTTTCTTGCTTGTATACGGAAGGGAAGCAAAGCTGCCACTTTCCTTGGAAATTCCTTCCCTGGATTTGGCTTATCGGCTTGAAGTTATGGAGGATGAGGCCTTAACAGTGAGGTTTTCAAAACTCATGGAGCTAGAGGAGATTTGAAATATTGCCATGAATACGTTGACTGAGCATCAGGCTCAGGTTAAGAAATCCTTTGACAAGAAAGCCTCTGATAGGTTGTTCAGGGAAGGGGATTTGGTTCTAAAATGGGATGAAGATCGTGCCAAACAGGAAAGCACTCCAAGTTTGATGCTCTCTAGAGCGGGCCCTATGTTATTACAAGCTACAAAGAGGTAAATTCATTTTTCCTATCCAAACTCAATGGAGAAGAATTTCCCATTCATGTGAATGGGATACACCTCAAAGCTTGCTTTTGAGGATTTTTCACCTGTTTTGTTTTCCTCCAAGTGCTCTGCACATGGTTTTGTTTTTCTTTTCTTTTGCTTGTGTGTTTTTTCTATTTTGGGTCTTGGTTTTTTTAGACTCCTTTGCCCAATGTTTTGCTTAAGGCTACTGGTCTAGAAGCTTAGCAGGAAATCTTTCCCTGGAGATCACCAAAAATGTTAACCATTTAACCTACCGGAGGAAGGTTGTATGTCAGACTTATGTTTTTAAGGAAATCCTCGCACAGTGATGATTTTTGCTAAGGCCAAGGATCTGAAAATTTTCAATTTTTGGACTTTGGGGTTTTTCCCTTTCGGAGTTTTTAAAGCTCAATTTCGGAATTGCATTTGAGATTTTCCGAAGTCTAAAACTCTAAAAGTCTGAAAATTTGGACTTTCAGGTTTTCAGAAATTCAGAACTTTTTGGCTCATTTTGTTTAAATCCGACTCGGACTTCGAAGTCTAAAACTCCAAAAGTCCAAAAATTTGGACTTTCAAGTTTCAGGTTTTCGGAGTTCTCCGAGTCATTTTAGGATTTTCACTTGATTTTTCCAAAGTCTGAAACTCCAAAAGTCTAAATTTTCAGACTTTCGGGTTTTCAGGTTTCAGACTTTTGGTTGCCAATTCATCTTTTTGCTTTCCATTTTTCCAAAGTCCAAAATCCTGAATTTTTGAAGTTTTGGGTTTTTAGGTTTCGGAACTTTAGAGGTTCTATGCATGATTAATTCTCACCTACCTCCATACGGATTGGATTTTTACCATTAATGTCGGGATTTCTATATAAACACAGATTTTTTACTTTTTATTTTTACCTGACACATTTGCTCTGACATTTCACTCTCATACTTTTCAGCGTCCTTTTCAAGGTATGTTTTTTGGTTTTATTTCCTTTTGGTTTAGGTCATTTCCCCCTCCTTTTCCCTTTTGGTTTTATTTTTGTTTTCCCTCTGTTGTTCTTGTAATGTCTTTCTTTTTCACCATGTTTTGTTGTGGAAGTTTTCTCCAAGTTTTCAAGTATGGGGATCTTTCTAAGTCCCTCATACTTCCTCCTGTTTCTCAAAATCCACTTTGGTTTCTTAACACCTATTTTTTGCAGTTCCTCCAGAGACCATTCAAAGATTCTTTTCGAAAAATTCATTTTGGAGAATTCCTTCAAAAGATCACAAGGCGGGAAACTATTTCAAGGAGCTTTTTGGCAAAAATCTTTGAAGTTTTTGATTTCATAATTTAAGAGAACTGTTGCTTTGGAGATTTCTTTTGGACTTCTTGACTTTGAGAAAAACATTTCGGAGATTTCAATTTTGGGTTTTCAGAGATTTCAGTTTTAGGTTTTGGAGAATTCAGATTTTAAGTTTTTGGAGAATCGGGAATTTCAGACTTTCGGGACCCCGAATTTGGAAAAACTTTTCAGAGATTTCTTTTAGTGTTTCCTTTCAGAATTTTTCGGTTCGGGTTTTCAGAGTTTTCTGCTCTTGGATTTTGGGTTTTACGTAACATGCAAACCCCGAAACACAAGTTTTAATGTCTGACTCCACTTCAAAGGGGAAAGAAAAGATGAAGTACACATTTCTTGGAGTTTCTCCCAATCCTGCTTAACCTCTGATTTAGGAAATATTGGGGACACCAATCTTGGGCAGATTGATCTTCCCAAGTTCTAGGGAAAGATTAAAGGCCCCAAATAAAAATCCATGGATGCAGGCCATCTTTGATAGTGGTCTTTCCCTTGCCACTAGTTTTCCCGCATCTGTGCAATGCCCAGAATTTTCCTAGCTGCAGCAGCCCACTACGACGAGGACTCTATGTCGATAAGAGATAGCGACGATAAGGTGGTAATCCGTCTGGACCTAGATTTCTTTGAAGACTTGTTCAAACTTCCAGACATACAAGATTACGCCACTATCTCACCTGAAATAGCAGTTGAGCACTAGGATAAAAAGTAGGAAGTATGCTCGAAGGTCATGATGAAGTCCTACCTAACATCGATCGATTTCATTCAAGAGGTCAATGACCTCATTATACTCTTGAGCAGAGTTTCAAGTCTTCCTTCTGCAAAGGAATTCCAAGAATGGATGTTCTTGTACATAGCAACGATCAAGAAGAATGATGAGTTTATCTGATGGGGTGAACATATCAGTAGCAACATTCGCTACCAGTTGGGAAAGGTGGCAGAAACTAAATCCTTCTACATGACATCTTTCCTAGTATATGCAATTGTTGCCATGGGGGATTTCTTAGGATTGAACACCAGGGGTGTTCACAAGCACATCCCAAATATACAAATTTTATCCCCAACTTACTCTGGATGAGGGGAGCAAGCACTTCGAAGAATCAGTGACGCTTTCTTCATTGTTGTCCTCTATCGCTTCGACAAGGAGCTATATAATCGATGGATTTCGATGAGGCTTTCCAAGAGGTGCGAGAATGGGGAGCAATCTACCTTCAATTTCCCACATTCACCTACCTTGATTCAGGTTTCATAGGTGCCCCAAGCAAGTTGCCAAGGTGCCCCACCGACAAGTGGGTTCTTTTGGAATTGGTTCGAGTAGTTTTTAGATTACCACAAAATCCAAAACAAGCATCACAAGGTAGGAATGCATTTCCCTGTTACAATTGGTAGGTATTCTTGCCCAACTATCCATAAGGCAAGAAACGTGGATGCTGAAATGGCTGAGGTAACCCTGCGGACCTTCCATCCACGAACTAACTTTGACTATTGGGGTAAGTTCAGGGAGACAGGGAAATCCAGTGCTCATATGCCCCAATTAGAAGATATATGGATCCATTGTTGAGACGAATTCATCATGTGGCAAAGGGATTACGAAATATTAACCCTTGATGAAGTGCGGCAGTTTGGGTTGGCTGATGTGCCAAAGGACTTACAAGATAATGATGAGGTCTAGATGCATCATACAGGGATGATGATGTTTCCAATCAACCACTGCCATGGGTTGATTGGTATGTGGAAGAATTCAGCAATACCAAAGAAAGGACAAGCCCTATTCTAAAAGAACTTTCAGTTGGTTGGCCACTTTGGGAATCTCACCCAAAGGGGAAAATCAACCTTTAAATACAGGGTCCACATCAGCAGTAAACCAACCAACACCTACAAAAGGAAAGAGATTGACTCAAAGGGTTCCCACAGTTCTAAAGAAGATCTCATTTGTGGTTGGTGGCTCATCTCTTTCTAGTCTGTTGCTCCCAAGGTTACAACATCTTACCAATCACTGAGGTTGTGGAAGTAAGTGATTCCCCTAGTGTCATTTAGGATCCATCCCATCTTCCCCTTCCTCCATTATCACTCCCAATATCAATTCCCTCCACTTCTACCACCATTTCCTCTTTCCCATCTCCTTCTATGGCCCAGGTATTTTCATCACTTCCAGTTTTATCAGCTGGGGAAAATATTGGGTCACCCATTTCCTCCTCACTTCCTTTGACACTCCCATTTTCTTCAATCTCAACCCCCAGCATCACCTTGTCAATTCCTATGGCTGTCCTCACTCCCACACCTTCCATCATTGCCACCTCTTCTCAGATATCAGTTGGCATTTCTAGTGATCTTGCCTTAACTGGTACTTCAGGTATCGGATCTGCTACTCTGTCTTCCTTAGCTCTAGCCATACCAGAGTGGTTGTTTAGATAGACTCCTAAGAAAAAGAAAAATTTCCTCTAGGAGATGTGATAGATCTCATTATATTGGATTATGTGCAAAAATACAGGCCAAGAGACCGAGAACCGTATCAAGTCTAACGGTTAATCCATCAGGAGAGTGTGTGATAGAAGTGGCTACCCCTATTGAGGGAAAACTAAAGAAACCATCACAAAGCAGAAAACTACTGGATCTCGAAGTTCTCATTGGGGAAGGCTAATCATGAAGGAGCCAACAAGGATGTACACACTACTCTTGGGGCCCTTTTGGAGAAATACAACAAAGACAAGGCCACCAAGGACAAGCTTAAGGCCAAAGTCAAACAACTTACTGCATTGCTACGTAGAGTAACTCAGCCCACTCCATCCAATGACATCTCAACTACTATGGCCATGATGATTTCATCTACAATCGATGATATCTCTTACCATGAGCTCGAGAAGCTAGGCCAGAAAGGAAGAACAGTGAATGGATGGATGGAAAGGATCTTGTAGGAGGCCAATCCTCTGATTAAGGAAGTTGTGGAGATTTATACTAATTTACAGATTGCAAAAGCCACCATTGCTAAAATGGACGAATCTCTCTCTAAAGATAATAATAACTTGAATTTAACTTTGGCAACGTGGAATGACATTAGAGGAGAATATTTTGATTTACTTCTGTAGGAAGAGGTAATTGATGATGCCTCAAAATTGTTTGAATATCAAAAAGCTATGGAATTCTCGGTGTCAGGTACTACAAGATCTAATTAAGAAATTGGAGGATAAGTGGGTAGAAATTATGGATGCCCTCAATGATATCTCTAAAGAGTTTGACAACACCCACTACAAGTTTTTCAATGAGAATATCGATGCTCTTCCTAAGGACCAAATTAAAGAAAATTTCAAAGATTTAGTGAAGCGGGATGATGATGTTATGAAGACTTTCAATAGTGACTCCATTGATCGACTGGTTCTATGTCAAAACTTCATAGGGAGACTAAAGAAAGTCGTAAGTAAGCTTGAAGGTTTCACCAAGATCACGAAAGAGATCGAAACAACGGATGTAGTAAATCACTACGCTGTGGACCTGGAGACGAAGAAACTCAGGGTGTTGTTAAGCATTTCTTCGAATATAGACACTAAATGGCCATATGGGAAGAAGGGCAACAAAAATATGCAGAGAAAGGAGAGGAGGGTGAACCAGGCCAAAGTTGAGTGGCCATGAAAGGACAGGTTCAAGCTCTGGAAATGGTCAAAGTTGCAGGGTTGACTTGGTCAACCCTCTGCAACAAATTTGCTATTTTTATGGGAGCCTGTTCCCTTTTATTAATGACATTACTATTTTTAGTTAACTATTAGTTAAAGGCCCAGCTGTAATGGCTCAGCCTAGGAACTTATAAATAGTGGAGTGCTCTCCATTATTTGGATATACATATTTTGAGAGATTTGAAGGAAAGTTGCTCTTCAAGCTTGGAAGAGTGCTTTTAGAGTTTTGTTGAAACCTTTTAGTTATATTCAAAGTTATTCCTTGCACTTGAAAAATATGTTTTATTGTGTTGAATGATTAATCATTACATGCCTTGTGAATGTGATTCCTTAGCATTATTTGATTAATTTACCTTTGTTTCAGATTATCTATTTCATATTGAGAAAAGAATAGTGTGATTACTTCCCATCAGTTGTGAGAAAATATTTTCCTTCTGTTGATCAAGAGTTGCATTATTATTATTATTTAAGTGAATATTGGACATGTGCTTGTGATTATCCCTTTGATAAATTATTTGTGTATCCCATCAAAGTTGATCCCTCTATTGTGTGTGTTTAAGGTTTAACAGAGGAACGTGTGCTTCTAGTCTGTGATATTTTATATCCTTTCCAAGTTGCAATAGGTGAAGGTGGCTAATGGTGCAATCATCATACCCACATTAACCCTTCCAAAATTTAAATACCCCTTTTCTTGGTGCATCACCACTTCTAGAATAATTTTTATTTCCTTGTATTCTCTTTCCCTAATCCCATGAAATGTTAGCATAGGACTAGTTAGCTATTTTTCTTGCATTAGAAGTAGTGTTGTGTTTAGTTTAGGAAGAGGAAGTCAGCCTTCTTCGGAGGTTCACCTTGAGTCCAAGTCCCACAGCTTGAGAGGTGATCCCATGTGTCCCCATCACACTGAATGTCGTGATTAATTCCCAGGCCATTCGGAGGGTGCAGTGATTTGGAGACAACATTTACTTCACTACTTACTTGTTTATCCCATGACCTACCCTCCACCCTGACCTAAACCACGACCTACCCTCCACCCCAACCCAACCCTAACCTACCTACCTACCCAATGCAACCCTAATCAACCGACCTACCTACCCAACCCAATATCACCTTACCTATTTTACACACACCCTAACCCCTCACCTACTTCCATTTTGACCCACTCCCTAACCTTACCTATTTTCCCATTTTTCCCTAATAGCTCAACCCTTGCCTATTTCCCTTTTTAGGGCAAGTGTTTTTCTACCTTCTGACCAGCACCGGTCCTCACCGACTGACCACGGTCTACCCATAACCAGCATTAGTCACCTCATCCATGACCGATTCCATTATACCCCACCGACATCGCCAACCTTCGACCGACATCGATCATTGTCGTGGCGACAACCCGTGACACCATGCCCTATTTCTACCCAAATTTCACATTTCTCCTCAGTCCCCACCCCAATCCCTACCTAAAACCCCTTCCCACCCCTCATTTACCTAATTCTACCCTCCCCATTCCTCTTTTACCCACTATCTTCCCCGAATTCAAATTTCATTCCCCCCAAAACCCATCTCCCTCCTACCCAAATTTCTATCAATCTACTTAACAAACAAGGAGGGACATTGAATCTTACCTCATCACACTACCATCTGCGTGGTGGCACCTCCAGCCACTACACTGGTGGTCCCCCGATCCCTCTCCTACCTCTGCCATCACCGAATGACCTCTCGCTCTCCAACCAATCAAATCAGATCCAACCCAACTCGTGGATCCACCTATCGACCAACTATCACCAGCCACATGGCTCACTAACTCAGTCCTCCATCTCACTCTATCACTTTCCACCTTTTTCTCTCTCACCTATCATTTTCTCCAATTCGGTAAATGACAAATGATTTGAAAAATACATAAATTTTTCTTTTTATAACCTACCCGACTTGACCGGTGATGGTTTTATATTGACCGACATCGGTCCCATGCCCTAGCTTACCGTGGTCGATCCATCACAACTAGCATCGGTCCCTTCCAACCATCATTGGTTTACACGATTAATCTTTTTCCTACCCCCTACCCCAATTTGTGACTGAATCATTTTCCCTCACCCACACCTCACTTAGACACACCACTTTATCTTCCTGACCTTATCATTTAGCCCCTCGCCTCGTCCTCATTTTGAGACTCGTTATTTTAGCCTTACCTCGGCCCTACCCATGTCATGTGTGACCTAGTTACTTGGACCTGGAACATCGCTAGTGACCTATGACCTCATGTGCTTGCTATACCTTGCGGCACTATTACCCGTGTTGATGGACATACTAACCTTACCTTGCCTCTTGTCGTGACCGTTTATCCTGACCTAACCTTTGGTGTACAAAACATAGCTAAGCGTTCGCACCTAACTGCGTCATGTTTCCTGACCATATCCTATACCTTGGATACCGGAATCACCTCAACCTTGTTTGGATAAACCTAGTGACCTTAGACAATGTAGAGTTTATCTTGCTCTTCAACCTAGTAACGTGCTGCAATTTATATGTGTGTGTGTGTTTGACTATTCCTACCTTTGACCACGACCCATTACTGGATTGCCCGATTAGACCTTTATCCCTCTTTACCCTCGTTTCCCACCTTCCTCTTCATCAAACCACCCACTAATTATGCCTTCGCCTCATCGGTTCCGATTTGAGGGGGATCACCTTCACCCACATGGGGCGGCAACCATATCTTATTTTTGTCATCGTCGCTTACCAATACAAGCTACGCAACAAAAAGGGAAAAATTTAGACATCAAAATTCGTCACACTCCCTAGGTCCCTTGACAAAATAACCAACTCGAACACACTCACCTAACCATGGCCCCTTTCACCCCTCTAATATTAATTTAATTAATTAAATTAAATTAATGAGCTCATAATATATATTATTTAAATATCCTAATTAGATAATGCACACACTACCACCTCACCTATATGCCTCATTTATCCACCTCACCTATACACCTCATTTAGCCACCTCACCCTAAGACTGTTCTTAGTATGTTGCCATAACTAACTAAGACCTACCTAAACCCTAAAAATCAAAGCCTACATTCCCTCTAACCACATTCTCGCTCGTTAGAAAGGAAGCTTCCATTCTAATCCACAAAAGAAAATGAACGAGGTCCAAGAAAATCAAAGGGATCGCCCAATGTAGAAAACCTAAGAAATCTCACCTTAACCGATGTCGGTTACCCTAAACCACCGTCGGTCAACTAGGAACCGTTGTCGGTTACCGTTTAATTCCCAAAAACAACCTTATTTCAAGGTTGGCACATTTCTAAGAGCAAGAGACGAAACTAGAGTTACATGCAGCGGTAAGCCGAGTCGTACACGCACTGCAGAGCATCCACCAACATCGAAGTAATCATAGAGCCATTTGCCTTCATGGGAGCATCATGCGGAAGCGCTAGCACCAAACCAAGTTCCTTCCATTTGATCACCCATCGTTGCCAACCGGACCTCAAGCTCGCATACAACAATGATAAGTGTTTTGTTAACTAGCACTTGTCCATTATCATTTTAGTACACTCTTTTACTTATGTTATTAGTTTCTACTCCCATTCCCAGTCCTACACCATTTACCTCCAAGAAAACTTTACCATTCTTTCACCCACACCATTCAACCGCCCATACTCGGTTCTTAGAGATCCCTGAGTATACCTAAGACCTACACAGACCTTGTCATTTCCCTTTCCATTTCCATTTAGCTTTAGATCTACCCTCACATCAATTTTTTATTGGGTTTCCTATACCTCGACGCTCGACAGGTTACCTACAATCATCACGGTTAACATAAACCGACATCGGTCATATCGATCGACGTCGGTCTCATGTTTTTACCCTCATACCAAGAACAGAGCTAAAAACCTCCACCAAATACCCAAAACAATCCAGAATCGGACCTAACCAGTATTGCAGTACTCTAACAAAGACCCTAACATTAAGATTTAGCCATAGCCTTTGTTGTAAATGAATTTGCTTATTGTAGTCGAATGAGATACCTAAATCTTTTTAACTACAGTAGGATTTCATTTATTATTAGCATTGAGTTGTTTTAAACAGTGGATTGACAATCATCTAGGGAGTATCACACTTCCCGGATCTAGCATACGTTAGGTAGTCCACTGCATATACTATTTAACTTTTATTTGGTGGTCTTGTTTTCTATTTCAGGTAGTTCCTCCTAGCCAAAAGGAAGCTCTCACGATCAGCTATGGATCAAGAAGTCATACGCACGCAACAACCTACAACCAGCATTTTAACAGGTATTCCTCCTAGCCCTCTACCCTTATCTGTTTCATCAACATTCAAAGAAATGCTCTAGAATCAGGTGAAACACTTGTGATAAAATCCATCGATACTTCTTCCCATCTCTCACTAGGAATAGACAAAGGTTGGAGGAGACTGTTGTCTTAATGGTCTCGTTCTTATTTTTTTGACACACTAAATATTCTACCACAAATTTTTAAACATATCCTTTCAACCCCTCCCAAAATAAATCCTTCTTAACTCTATGATATTTTTTAAGAACCCATAATGGCCACCTAGTGGAGAAGAATGGAGCTATAAAATAACATGGTGTTTAAGTGTAGAGTTCTTACATAGATATAACCTATCTTTGTACCACAATGTATCCCCCTTCCATATAAATTATTATGGTATGGATGGATCTACCTAGAGATTCTGAATGAGAGTATGTGTTGATGCATCTTTCTGTCATTCTTCCCTTTCTTGATCTACCCAATCTACCTTTAGTATAGAGATGGCACATAACAATGCTTCTGCGGACTCATCCCTCGTAGATAGAGCATCAATGACAACATTTTCCTTCCCTTTCTTATAAACAATCTCAAATTCATACCCAACATCTTAGTTACTCATTTTTGTTGTTCTTATGAAGATATTCATTTCTCCAGTAAGTATTTCAAACTATCATAATAAGTTTTTACCTTAAAGTGTCTACTCATTAAGTGTTGCCTCCATTGTTTGATTTGCATATACTATTTCCATCATTTACTTCTCATAGGTGGGCTTCTTAAAAAATTTCCTTTTATCTTCCAGCTCTCAAATGCTATGGGATGTCCTTCTTGCATAAGTATTGCTTCGATCCCATTTCCTAAAGCATCACATTCAACTATGAAGGTCTTGGAGAAATCTAGAGTTTCCAATACTAGAGTGGTGCACATTACCACCTTCAATTTTTCAAATGCCCTAGAAGCTTCCTCATTCCACTGAAAGGAGTCTTTATTCAATAATTTTATAAGTGATGATGTAATACCCTATGAGACCTAAGAAACCTCATAATTGCTTGAGGGTTCTTAGGAATTCCCATTCCACCATGGCCTAGATCTTGTGAGGGTTCACCTTAACACCTTCATGAGAAACAATATGGCCCAAGCATTCCATTTTTTGTACCCAAAAAGAACACTTTGAAGGCTTGGCATATAGTTTACGTTTCTCTAAGATTTATAAGACTATATTGCCATGTTATAAATGTTACTCCCATGATTTGTTGTAGATGAGGATATCATCAAAAAATACTAATATAAACTTCCATAGGAATGGTCTGAATATTGAATTCATCAAACTCTAAAATGTGGAGGGTACATTGGTAAGACCAAAAGGAATCAATAGGAATCCATACTACCCTTGATGACTTCTGAAGGTTGTCTTATGAATATCTTCTTTCTTTACTCTAATTCAAAGTGATACCCAAAACACATATCTAGTTTTGTAAAATAAATTGCACGATGTAACTCATCTAATAAATCATCAATGACAGGAATATGAAACTTATCTTTGATAGTGTACATTTTGAGTTATAATTAGTCTTGACATATGCACCATCTTCCATCCTTACGGAACACCATCACCACTAGAGCAGAATAAGCACTCTGACTATGACGAATAATACCCATTTCCAACATTTCCTCCACCATCTTCTTGATCTCACTCTTTTGCACATATGGGTATCTATAAGGCCTGATTTTGGGGGATTGGATTCCTGGAATCAACTGAATGTCATGATCATAATATATTTTAGGTGGAAATCCTATAGGATCCTTGAAGACAATTGTATGTTGATCAATAACCTTTTGAAGATCAGGATGCACTACCATTGTTGGTAGTTAAACTTACATGGAAAACAATCGTGCTACAAAACCTTTAACCCCCTTTTTAAGAATCTTCTCCATTTGGTGATAACTAACCACCTAAGGAATTTTTACTTGTAGTCCTCAAAGTTCAAACTACTTACCCTTAGAATGGAAGAGCATGAACAATTCTTGGAAATTTATCTTTAAAGTTCCCAAAGTTCGAGCCACTTTGATCACCTAAGACAATATCGCTCCGCCCATGGGAATAGAAAACATCGTAGATTCCAATTTCTATTCACCCTTAATAAATATAATTTTATGGAATTTACCTAAACATTGGATTGTACCACCATCTCTGCAATCATTACTTGATATTCAAGTGTTTGGTAGATGAAACAATTTATTCTTATTTTCATCTTATGATTGATGAAATTATGTGTGTTCCCGAATTAATCAATATTTTCACCTTCTTCTTCTTAAGATAACCCACAAAATGAAGCATTTTTGAGTATTGATACCTAATAGAGCATGGAATGAAATAGTGGGTTGGGGATCTTGATTATTCTTTTAATTTTTCCACTTCCTCACTTGATGTTTCCTCATATTCTTCCTCATTCTTTGGTCCCTTCAATGTAGAAAAAAATTCTCTGAACGTTTATGATTTGGTCCACATTTTTTATCATAGTTGAAACATAACCATTTGGCTCTTTTTTCTTCAATTTGTTGAGGTGTCAGTCAAACTAGCCGAGGGTACGATGGAGGCAAGGTGCTATGATATTTTATGTTATAGAAGGAATGCCTTCTACTAGAAAGATATTTTCCTCTGCCCTACACGCCATGATAATAGAATCAGCAACCTTGAGTGGATTAAAAATGTGCACCTCGTGCTCAATGTGGTCCTTAAGACCCCCAATAAATAGGTTAGTCAAACACTCTTATGTAATATCCTCCATACGCAAGGAAATATTTTGGAATTGATGGACATACTCCTTAATTGAACCTGTTTGTCGTAACTTTTCTAATTGGCTAAAGTGATTCTCGAAACATTAGAACTATATTGTAACTAAATCTTTTTCATTGAAAATTGTCCAAGTGACATTTAGACCATTTTTTCTCTTTGAGCACATAACCAATGATACCAAAAAAATTGGTCAGGTTCTAGGTATAAGGATGCCACGGTTACCTTTTATCCCATTAGTATTTGATGCATATCAAATAAATTCTCCATTTAGGTAATCTAATTGAATGGATCCTTTCCATCAAATTTATGCATTTCCACTTTTGGAATAATGCCCCACCATTAGTGAGGAGATCCACCTGAATGAGTAAAGGAGCCTCCTTGATTGGAGTGATTTGGACCTATGTGAGCATTGCTAGAGGAACCCATATGACTAGAATTGGGAGTTGTGTTTGAAATAGCAAGCAAAAGATCCTTCTTCATTGCATGAAAATCCATTTGAATTTCACCCCTAAGGTTACCTTTCATGTGAAGAATCTCATTATCAACGTCATCCTTACTCACCATATTATTTACCCTTTCTTGAAGTTGAATGTGATTAACTAAAATAGAACTATACGCTATAATAATAAATCTTAGTTAATCTAATTAGGAGGACTAAAATGTTGTAGTAAATGAACTAGAACAGTATGAAATAAATGAAAGTAAACTAGTCTAAGTGAAATAAAACCCTGAATGTGCAAGAGGAAGGAGAGAAGTAGCTTAGCTAATTTGTAGAGCATTTCGCAGGTTGTCGCGGATCTAGAAATGAAATTAGGGAGTATAGACGAAAACTTAGGGATCCTACAAAGGACATATCTAGCATATCCGAGCTAACTAGGGTGCCTGGGAGTGTATTGGGGTGCTCTAGGGCACCACAGTTCGTAATTTGGGTGCTTTGATCACTGTAAATGCTCAAAACCCAAATTTGATATGGTTCAAGTTGTCTGCAAATGCTTCATTCCTATCACACTCGGATCTACCGAATGGAATGGGAAGTGACTTACAATGCAAGAAGAAGTATCAAACTCTAGAAAAATAAAATATGCAAATGAATGGGTCGGACTAACCTCATTAGCCAAACTAGTGGTCTTATCACTGAGTGTTGCACTACATTTCAGACTCGGATGTAGTTTTGGTGTGTGTGTGCATGTCATTCCCTAGGTGCTCATGTGTCAATCACACTTTGTGAAGAATCAAGTAATTATAACTATAGAAAATTTAAATAGCATATATGCAAGGAATAGAATACAATCCCTCCCCCATGTAATGCGTGTGATATAAATCTCCTAGCCTTAATGCATGACACTATGTGGATGAAAGTGGTGCAAAGGATACAACTCTAGATGGAGTGATAGTAGTGTGTAATGTTAGGACCCTCATTATGGTCTTATAAGCTTTATAGTTATAGGGATCTCAAGCTTAATTTCATAATTAATCCTGACAAGGCCGAAAAAGGAAAATATAAAGACAACATACAGCTATAAAGACCCCAAAAATAATCATGAAAGAATGTGCATAGATTGGAGTGCCTAGAGTGGGACTGGGGCACCCCAGTATTGGCTAGGGCACCCCGATTTTGGCATAAAATGATAGGCGGTTGTGAAATGGACAGATAAATTCAAGAGAAAGTGCAGTAATGATGAAATAAAATATAAAATAAAGATGACCAAAAGTTGGGATTAATTACTACTTTATCCACTTGAGAACCTTCTAAATAGTATTATAAAACTGAGCCAAGTTATGTGTAAAGTGCATGATTTTGTGTCTACATTTTTCCCCCACTTTATGTTGGTGAGCGGAAAGCTCGGTAACATAAAGAAGATAGATATGCATACTTGATATCAATGTAGAGTGTAGAAGAAGACATGTCGATGGACTACACTCGAGTGTGGAATGAAAAAATAAAAAGATGGAGGAGCGTGGATTCTAAAGATGAAAAATGCGTATAAAAAGTGATGAGAGTAAACCTAGGGTGGAACGCATGTGTATTTTTTTGTTGTGTGTAGTGTATCTGCGTGGTTAGTAAAGGAAAATGCTTATAGCAGTGTATTGTTGTTGTCATTGTCATTGTTTTTGTTGTTGCCCACAATTTGACTATTTTTTTCTCATACAGCAGACCTACAAGGAGAAAACAATGAAGTAGTCAAATATGTATGTATGTAAAAATGTTGTGTAAAATACGCAAATTTAAAATACACTAGAAAAAGTGTAAATGGAATATGTGTACCTTATCCATGTCGAGAAAAGGGGTATAGAAGGATATCATGTACTATCACGAGTTTTTGGGTGATCTTATGCCACCCTGGTTGAAGAAGTGTAGGGAGGAAATACTTTGTGTCCTCCAACTCTAGCCACTTTTGCTGAAAATTGTTTAAGAGATTTGTACACTGTGTTGGTTTTTGGGTGATCGACACCACTAGATGAAGAAGTGTAGAGAGGCACACCCACTGTAACCCCCAAGCATGTAACTACTCGTATGATTTCCAAAGGACACCATGTCCTATTATGGCCATTGTGTATGGAGTTCACATATTGGTCTAAACTCACTCGTTGTGTCTGAACCATTGTAAATATGTTGTGTTAGTAGAAAACACACACAATGCCCCCTCTTTGGGGGGCATGCGATGATTTGTGGAAGTAGAATGCGGCCCTAAAATAGGACCCAACTGCACTCTGACCTATAGAACTCTACCTTGCAAGGGGAAAGGGAAAGCACTTGGTAGAAACCAAGGTGTACACAAAAGGGGATGGCTAGCCAAAACAAGTGTTAGTCTAAAAACACATGCATGCAATAAGACAAATGTAAAATATGCAAACAATGTAAAAACTACCAAAAAAAAGTAGTGTAAATGTGCAAGAAAACAAGAAGACCACACAAATTGGGTTTAAAACATGGGACATCACTCACAATGTAGCAAGACATGTAAGGCCATCATGGCCGCAAACAGCAAACAAGTGTGTACATAAGCAAAGGGAAAATCCCGCATATAATGGAAAACAATGTAAACAAGTAGAAAAAAACAAATAGTCATGGAAATATGTAATCCTAAAAAATAAGTGTTACACATGGAACACCCGTTAGCATGTTAAAGTGATAACTAATATGTCAAAGCATGTATAAGTAAGTAGTATAAGATACTAAGTATAAAATGGAACAATAGCACCTGTATGAGATGAATGTGGATGCCCCCAATGACTAGTATAGTAAGGGTAGAAGGTGAGCATCCATGCCGCGTGTAAATGTCATGTATCTATAATCACATGAAACAAAGGTGTGAACGTGCATGTGTGTATGATAATGACATATAAAAAATCAAGAAAACATGTGTAGTAAAGTGATCATGAAAAACACTAGTAAGCAAAAGTAAATGCTCACAAGACAATGTAGCATGTTTTGGATGGATGGAATGGAATGCAAGATGTAATGATAGGGGCATCGTGCCCCCCGAGTGCATGGAAGTGTATGCAATGAGGTTAATTTTGTTTTCCCCCTCAATAGTCAAGAATGAAATGTAAACGAGAGTACGTCATCGATAAATGGTCGAGTAGTGTAGGTTGTATATAACGCATTGTGATGAATGTGTATATGTAATGGTGATGGAATGTGACATGTGATAATATGTGCATGGACTCTATAGCCGAAGTATATAACACAACTTTTTGAATGGAAGAGTGATGATTTATCCCTAAGCATATATCACTATACAATGAGTGTATGAGAATGAGACATATGAAAAGATGTGCGTGGACCATATAGCCTAAGCATATACCATGACTTGTTGAATGTGGGAGTGATGATTTATCCCTAAGTTATATCACTATAAGATGAAAGGATGAGGGTGGGTGACGATGTAGCATAAAGTGTATGTCACTATAAGGTGAATAATAAGGGTGGTGATTTAGCCTAAAGCGTATACCAATAGAAGATGATATAGTGGGTGAAAATTTAACCTAAGATGTATATCACTAATGCGGGGAATGTTGAGAAAGATGTTACATGATGAAATTAAGGTCCATTTGATTTGTACACCCTCAAAGCAATGAGTATGGACCAAGGAACTAGAGTGTGTCATAGGGTAGTGAATGTAGCACGTAGAAGACAATGTAGTATAAATGACCAAGGGATGAATATGAGAATGTAAAAGCACGATGTGGGAAAGGAAATGTATGATGTTTAATGTATAGGATGTGTGATATGTGCAATGCAATAGGAAATGTAGATAGGAATAGAAGATTTATGGATGATAGATGAAACTAGACCTATATATAATGGAATCTAGTGTAGTATAGAATGAACCGGATGGGTGGACTAGTATCCACATAATGTAATGTAAGATGCGAGATATGGTGTAGATAGAATATGTAAATGTGATAGCTAAATCTATAGCCATGGATAATGTGACCTAGCGTAAATATAGAATGTATGGGTGAAATATAAAACTAGACTCATATATGATGATGACTAGTGTAGCATGTATGAGATAGATGATGTAGAAATGACTAATAGATGAGGGATGTATAAGATAATGATGTATGGTGTATGTGATGGAATAAATGTGTAAACCCTAGAGTGTAGTGTGTGGGGTGCATTTTAATGGTAATCCCTCAATAGTCCAATGTAAATGAAGCACAAGAGTGCATCATCAGGTAACAAGGGTGCTAGAATGTTTAAGAAGTATACATACATATGAAGATGAATGTAAAGAGTATAGGTGTAGCTATGCTAATATGAAGAAGGGGGTATTGGGTAATGATGATGCCCCCAAACAGTCCTAAAAATAAATCACCCGATGAGATCGAAGGACGGAGGTACGTCAACTAGTGTGTGGGATGGTGAGAGGGGAGGGCGATGCTCGAGTAACAGGGGTATGGTAGATAAATGTTTCATGGGGAATGAGTTGTATATGCATGTGATGGGTGCACATTTTCCCCTTTGTATGAGCGGGGCTCCAATTTCCATGAAATTAGATTCGGGGAAAATTGAGAGGACAACAGATTTAGAATCTTCAACATTGGAGCACTTGTGAGTCTACCTTTTAACTCCTTAAAGGCTTCTTCACACTTGATGTCCCAAATGGATTTCTTACCCTTCTTTTGCAAAGAAGTGATAGGTCCCACTAACTTAGAAAAGTCTTTTACAAACTTCCGATAGTAGCACTGTTAGGCCCATAAAACTTCTCACTTCATGTACATCCTTCGGTGCTAGCCATTCCATGATGGCACCGATCTTTGAAGGGTCCACCGAGATTCCCTCTTTATTTATTATATGGCCTAAGTATTGTACTTTGTATTGATAGAAAGCACACCGAGATAATTTTCCATATAATTTATGTTTTCGAGAATTCCCAAAGACAATCCTTAAATGTTCATCATGTTCTTCCTCATTCTTGGAGTATATTAATATATCATCGAGAAAGATAAGTATAAATTGTTCTAAGTATTCCCTAAACACATTGTTCATTAGGTTCATGAAAGCGGCAGGTGCATTTGTTAGTCCAAAGGGCAAAACTGTAAACTCATAATGCCCATACCTTGTTCTAAAAGTGGTTTTATGGATATCTTCATCCTTGATTCGTAGTTGATGATAACCAGATCTGAGATCTATCTTGGAAAACACTTTTGCACCCCCATTTGATCAAATAGATCATCAATTCGGGGCAGCGGGTACCGATTCTTCACTATTACCTTGTTGAGCATTTGGTAATCAATACAAAGTCTGAGGGTCCCATCCTTCTTTTCACGAAGATTACTGGTGCACCCCATGGTGATATACTTGGTCTAATCAAACCCAAGGACAACAACTCATGTAATTGAGCTTTCAATTCAACTAATTCAATTGTTGTCATTCTGTACGGTGCCTTGGAAATTGGTTCTGTTGCTGGTTTGACCTCTATTGTGAAGTCAAATTCATGCTTAGGTGGAAGTTCGGGAAAATCATTTGGAAACACATCTCTAAACTCCCTTAGAATGGGAAACGCTTGTTTCAGCTCAATTTCCTATCCTGAATTTGATATTTTTACAACATATAGATGGCAGCCCTTTCGCTTTTCCTTTTTTAGCTGCATGGCAAAAATCTACCTAGTGACAAACTCTCTTTTAACACCCTGAACACTCACTGTTTTCTATTGATCATCGCAATATGTTACACATTTTCCTAAGCAATCCAAAGTTACATTATGTTGACTTAACCAATTTATACCTATGACAACATCATAGGATCCAAGAGGTGCCACATACAAGTTTAATCTTGTTGTGAACTTAGGTAATTCTAGTGGTGCCTCAAACAAACATTGCTTCACTCTATGTACAACATTATTTCCATACTGTACAGTCCAAGTGTGTTCCATGTACCCAGCTCTTATTTTGAGTTTATCAGCTACTTTAGATGAAACAAAACATTATGTTGAACCGGAATCAAATAAAATAAAAATAGGTTCTCCAAAAAGCTTACCTGAGGTTTCAATGGGAGTCACTTGCTTTTCTACTTGCTTATTATGGACTACAACATAAATCTTATGTTGTTGCCCCTCTTTATTTACTGTAGTAGATCCCTTGTTGGTTATTCCATTGTCCTCTTTACGGACAATTGTTAGCGAAATGATCGCCACCGCACTTAAAACATCCACCCAGAGGTCCTTTTCTCTCAATCTTATTCTGGAACTTGTTCCTTGTTGCCCATTATTTTTATTATTCACAATAGTTCTACCCATTATTCCTCTTTTATTGACAGGCCTGAACTTGTTGTTTCCCTTTTTCCATGTTGGTTTACTTGTGGTTGGTGTTTGAAAACTGCTATATTTCCTTCTATTTTCCTCTTTAGAGGCATAAATACTTCGCAGACTTTTGTTCTTGCTTGATAGCTTTTTCAAACACTATTTCCATCGAAGTAGGTCCATGAACATATACCTCACCACCAATGCTAGGATTCAATCCCATTATAAATTTTCTCACTCTAAACTTCTCATCCCTTTGATACATAGGAACATATTTCAGCAATCGAGTGAAATGTTCCCAATATTATGTAATTGAGTACTTTCCTTGAGTCAGATTTTGGAATTCTGCCATCTTTTGGTCAAAGTATAGCTGAGGTAGCCATCTTTGATGGAAGTAGGCCTTAAACTGCTCCCACGTGATCATACAAGAATTAATTCCTAGTTCCATTTTCCGGTTATCCCACCAGGAAGATGCTTCACGGGACAATTGGTAGGCTCCCCATACTGCTTTTGTCTCCTCTGAAAAGTCCCTAATCTCAAAATACTTTTCCATTTCAGATAGCCAATTTTCAGCGCCATCTCCAAGAGTTGTACCATCAAATTTAGGTGGAGTTATTCTTTTAATGTCCCTTGCTAACTCAACAGCCAACCTTGCTTTCTTATTTGCCCTTTCATTCAGGTGCTCAGGTTGATCATCATATTGCTCATCACCCCTATGATCCTCATCTTCTTCACCACCCTGACCTTGTTGTTCTAAGGCAACAACTTGGTTTCGGGTGTCATTCAAAAGGTTGAGGATTTCTTCTAACTTAGCAGTCGTATTATCCGACACATCACCAATATTTACCCCACTATCACTCGCCATATTAGCTCTTGTTGCCGGCCTAGCCAAAGTTTCCTATTTTTATAAAAGAGGATACTTTTTATTAGAATGTGTGTCCCATTAATGTCCAAGTGTCTGAGCCTCTGGCTCTGATACCAAAATGTAACGCTCAAAATTACTAGAACTGGAAAATGGGGATATATATTTTTTAACATACATAAAAATAGATTACGCAGCTGCATTCATACAGATTTATTTAATCAAATTCTTTAAATCAAATTTGTTTTTTTGATCTTATATGATAACATCCGTGTTAGCCATGTGCGGCTAAGAAGAGTGTATCAAGATCTCCACGATCTCCCTTCGCCACTACTTCGAGTGATAATGCTTACTAGCATTTCGGCTCAACCTTTTTTAAAGGTCATGGGAACTATGTGAAAGTCCTTGGGTCTACCATGAAGCTAGTTTTCCAACTTCGTATTTCAGTATCCGACCATTGCCTACCTCATGTTCAGTGTTCAATTTCCCATGATTAGGTTACTGGCAATTTTAATTTAATTGGAGGACTAGGTGATCAGACAATGCACAACCATCAATGCATTACTTTGGCCAAAGTTTTCCGTTGTGCAGGCTATAGCTAAACTCAAGACAACATTATAGTCTTATGAGTTTAAATCTTCCGCCACCTCACAACTATCCCTTTCACGGTTATCTAGATCTTATAGTTTGTATTTACTTTATTTCAATTTAACCTATCTTGCAAGAGTTTATATCGAGATAAATGCCAAAAGCCAACTAGGATCATCGTGGGATAATTCGATGGATCTTTTCATCTATTTACCATCCCATTTAGTCTTTTTTTTTTTTTTTTAATGCTTGATTTTTTAAACCTTAAATTACCTTTTACAACGATACTCTTCCATTCTCTATATAACATGATTTACAATCTTATCATATTAATACCAAGTTTACTAAAAGGCTGAATTAAATATATATTAAAACATGTATATTTAATTATTCCTTTGATTAGCTACACCACTAAATAGCTTATTTAATTTAGAAATTAAAGACAATTGATTGTTACAATAATTGCCCAACTATCGGCTTCATACATTGACAAATATCAAATAAATAAATATATCAATTTATGATAAGTAAGATTTCTTACTTCTAGTATTTATCATTTACTCATATTAAGATATTCTTTCATACAAGGTAATCATATCTTTATTAAAATCATAAATTACATATGTCGTTAAGGTGAAATATATAACTATTATGGTAACTCTCACATAGTGAGGTTTGAATATTAACAATAGGTCCAAGATCCCAATAAATTTAGTTGAAATTTTGGGATATCATCCCTCTACAAATGGAAATCCAAGTATCTCATTTAGATCCATGCTACAATTAAACTTCACAAGACATAAGTTTCCGCACACCCGAGCGTGAGGGCTAATTGTCCGCAAGACCTGGAGTAGTGATATGTTGTCAGTTCAAAATGAACTGGCATGAATATTAACTCAATTCTGATGCAATTACTTGATAAAATATGAAATGATATACAAGTTATTTTATCAACAAACGTATGGTAATACAGCGGAGGATGTAAATTATTACATGTTTTTCATCAAGATACAACTATGAATGTACACAAATAGAACAACCAATTTCTATTTCAGCAATCATGTTTCACTCTAATCATAAGAATTAAGACATAATCATTCAACATCCAAATTCTGATTAAACCACAAGCAAATCATGCTTCACATGGTACAAATTCAACTATTATTTTTCTTACCTTCCAATCAACAAATAACTTAACAAAATAGTTTGAAATCATCATTTCCAAATATCAATTAAACATATTCCCTCTAGGTAATGAGCAGCTCTAAAAACGCACTATAACTTTATTCCAAAAATCAGAATACATACATGCACATGTGTGTGTATATATATATATATATATATATATATATAGGAACAGTCCAACTAAACAGTGTAAAAACACCTCTATTAAATCATTTTAAAATGTTCTTTCAGGTAACCGATAGATCAACAAAACAAATTGACCCACATACCATAGGATGATAATTTTGAAGTCTATTTGCATAGAATAACAACAATAAGTTTCTAACACTTCCAGTAACAAAATCCTTTGAGAAAAACTAAGTCATCTTACATAGACTGTTAATACTAATTTATTTTTCAATCAGGTAATAAAATTATACCTACAGACAAATCAACTTATACATATCCAAATCAATTCATTCCAGCATTAATTTCTTTTTTGTTTAGAAATTATTAGAATCCGGAAGCAAATATATCATGCAAAATGATGAAATACCTAGTAAAAACATTTTTCACACTACCCAGAAATCGCTTTGCTCATACAAATAAATTATTGTTTGACTGTAATAAAATCCAGAGGCAAAAATCGATTTGGGTTTCGAAATCAAATTTAAATAGAGAATAAAATAAAATAAAAATTGATTAGGAACACCCATCTGCGTTTTTTCTAGGTTTAGCGAAAACCACACAAAGAAAACTTAAGAGAATACAAAATCCATCAATTTCCTTTTTAGATTTCATTTCCAAGCAATTAAATCAGAAGCTGTCCACAAATTCATTTAATTGTCATTTAAATCAAAATGTGTATTTCCTCATTATTTACAAATAATGCTACAGAGAAGGGAGAAGATATTCATGCCTGAAGTAAACCCAGAAATCAACAACCTTCAACTCTTCCCGCTCCAACAAGTTGAATCCTTCCTTCCTCCAAAACTCACGCAGGTGTTTCCAGAAGAGAAGAATGAAAACAGACAAAGGAGAAATAAAAGAAAATATAATGAAGAAACTATACTATAATGGAGAATTTTCGGGCTTCCAAATGTTGCTTCATGCATCAATGCATGCCGTGATGCCACATACTTGGTGTCAGATGAAGGCGTGTCCCTTTCAAAACTCTCATATTTTAAATATTAAAATATTATTATTATTATACTTTTTAAATTTTGATTTACATGCCAAATCCTTTTAGGATTTAAATATATAATTTCACAAATTAATAATGCATTTTTAAAATTAATTTTTATTTTAATTGATACCTAATTTTAATGGTAAAATTAATCATCATAATATAAGTCCACATATTGCCAACAATATGTTATCGTAATAATTATTCGAATTCCCATGTTCCATATAAAATATTCAAACAAATGAAAAATCACCAAGTCCGTAAATAATAATAATTTGAATATTTTCGTAAAGCTGGTTTGATATAGCATTGTCAGATAAAGCAGAGGCAATATTCATCACGGACACTGCAAAAGTCGAACAAAACATAAGATGACCAAACCGATTAAAATAAAATAACCGGAATAAATAACCGAAAGATTCACTATCATTAATGAATCGTTTTACCTATGATTAAGGCCTAATCATGTTTTAGGAAGGATCATCAAGGTGGGTGCGGCCCTGTGGGGTTATTCATTCCACAATGCCATGCCCCTGCAAATGAGAAGCTGACGAGTCAAATGAATTTTATACCTAATGATGATCTCGTCTAATCCTGTTTAGACTAATCCGTAGTTAATTTAACAAGAAATTTGGGATGTTACAATATAAGCTTTTGTAGATTTGGGATGTTACAATATAAGCTTCTTATATGGCTAAATTTGTTGAATTTGTTGCATAATAATACCCTTGAAGGAGCTTTAATACTAGGTGTTACAAACCTTCAAACAAATTAGAAAAATACTGAAATATAGAGAAAATACACTAAACCAACCCTTCTATTTATCTAAGATTGCCATTTATGTCTATTATAAACCTTGATTATAACGGGTACACTACACTACATCTCCATTGGGATCATGTTGATGGATCTCCATTTAGGTGTCATATCAATGTTTAGGATGTCACATTAGTGAATAGTGTGTCCCAAATGTATTATTGGTGGTGACACATTAGTGTTTTATGTCATATCAATATTTCAGTGTTTAGGGTATCACATTAGTTTTTAAGATATCATTTGATTGTTTACGGTGTCATATTAGTGTTAAGTTTTCCTAATTATGTTATTTAGGATAAACCCTACATTCTAAACCCTCAACCTTAAGTCATAAACCTTAAATCTTGAATCCTAAGTCTTAAAACCTAAACCCTAAACCCTAAACCCTAAGCCCAAAACCCTAAACCTTGAACCTTAAAATTTAGAAAATAATTATAGTTTTCTTTATTATTGTTAATTAATATATTTCAAACTATAAGAAAAGGTGGCAATTTGATCTAATATCTATCACCTAATACTTTGTAAATATGAACAAATCTATGTGCTTGATATACACAAGGACAAATATAACATGAAACTTTATCTTAAGTACAAATATATCGAACAATTGTTTGGAAGTTTCTTTTCAAAATGAATGATGTGGTCAAATATTTTGTTTAGTATATAGACACTAAATAATAGTGTGAACTAGTTTATTATCATGGTATTATTGTATTCACGTATTTGTTAATAAATGATAGAGGATTCGGTAATTTCTACAATTTGTGTTTATTAATCACTGGTATGAGAATAGTTAATTATGTTGATATTACGTTGGTATTGGTTAAATATGCATGTGATCTTCGAGCTCTTAGTTGTAATTTCATTGCTCTTAGTTGTGTTAAATTAAATACAATAGGAAAAATTTGATTTCTGGATGCATTATAGTTGTAAATATTGCGAATGTGTAGAATGTGTAGATCATATATATATATATATATATTAGTTGTTAAATATTGGTAATTGTAATGTTGTGAATGTTTGATGTAAGTTGAAGCTATAAAAATTATGTGATATCATACTTTGACTCTCAATTTGGCATATGGGGGCAAGTGCCTATGCAAAGACATGAATCGATGCGTGTTGAAGGGGCTTGCCCCTTAGGATGCCACATCGATATGCCCAACTATCATTGCGTGATGAAGGGGCTTGCCCCTTAGGATGCCACATCGATATGCCCAACTATCATTGTGTGATGAAGGGGCTTGCCCTTAGGATTCCACATCGATAGTTGGGTGGTATATTATGTTGAGCAGAGGTTTTTAAAGTCACCGCCGACCCTCCACTCAGAAATACACCCTCCCATAATATCACAACCATCCCTTTTGCAATGGACGGTTGTGATATTATGGGAGGGTGCATTTTGAGTGAAGGATAGCCGTTGGCATTTATTGATACTTGAATTTTTCATGGATATTAGCTTTCTAATGTTGTGATTATTTTATCATATTGGATGATGTATATTAGATTTTTCATGTATTGTACTAACGTTAATTGTATATTTTTGTATGCATGTGTGTCATATTTAGTTTCTCTTTTGTGTGGAGAAAATGAATACATGAAGATGTATTCATCTGAATCCCATCGGAATAACATTGACTACTCCCAAATTTCAGAGGGAGGAAGCTTTCAAGAGGTCCACATTTGTGGTCTACATAGATCACCATTGTGATGAAACTTTTCCCTATTAATAATCCTAAAGTTAAAGAAATACTTTAGCTTATCTAGGTGAGGACTATGTGTTGCTCAAGTAACTCCTAGGTGATACCCAAATTCAACACCTCAAGCTATGGCCACATTATCAGGAGGAAATATTTAATAAATAATCTTCTTGCCCTGGCCAGGAACCATCTTGGGTTATACTTTACGTACCCCAGTTAGGACACCCTTCAAGAATGCCCCTCTCTAATGTCCACCACTTGCCTTCACTTGGAATCAAATAAAAATATACATGAGCACACCTTTTGCTACATGGTTATATTAAATCGCCACTCAACATCGGTTTAAATAACTTTAACGGGGTAAGTTTTCCAACCAACACACCTTTTAACAACAATAATTTACAATTAATTACATACACCCCTAATGGGTCCATAAAATAAATTTTAATCCCTCCTAATAAAAGGAGTTCGAGAAACTCTTTTTAACTTTTTATTCCTCCCTATTTTAAAGGGGTTTCTATGTACATAACTCCCCACCCTATTTTAAAGGGGTCTTCTTTTATTTATTACTTTAGAATTCACTCCTTGTGAAATAACTTTAGAATTAACTATTTTTTCTTTCAAAATTAAATAATATTCAATCTTTGTAAAATAACTTTAGGTCTTTTTCTCTTGATTAAATAGCTTTAGAATACATAATAATTAATTCATTTCATTTTGATTAATCACTAACTTCTAGAATTTAATATTTTCTTAATGTGGGGAAATTGTCACATAACAACCATCACCAAAATAAACCGTCAAAACCAGAAATTACAAACATGGTTAAAGCCCGACTCAATTTTTTGGAAACTTGGTGATTTATTTATCAAAGTTCCGCATTATAGATTACCATTCATGCGGATACGGCCTAGCGTATGACACGATGGAGGAAGCCTGAAGTATGAGCCTCCCATAAGCTGAGGAAGATGGGAGTTTCGGTCATAAAACCAGCGATAGATCCAAAAAATTGTGCAAAAAAGATTACACATGGAAGCAGCTCCAAGTTTACTGCTAAAAAAAAGTAGTTACCGCTTTTATGTGTTTTTTACTAAAAAAATTATGACATGTTTGCAAAAAATGTATATAAATATTTATTTTTGTCAAATGTTAATTCAAACGAGCTTGAATATATTTCATTTTTTTGTTCGAATATATTCTTGATTCACATGAGCTTAAATATTAAATATTTTTACATTGGATTAAATATGTTTTCCTTAGTATTAAAATGTGTTTCTACGGATTATATTTTTAAAATTATTAATATTTATATATTTTATAGCAAGTTTAGATTGTGGTACCAAATGCGTATTGGTAACGATTTTCTAAAATTTTCACAACCCCAAAAATCAAATGTCTTTAGGCTTAATTGAAACCAATCGTTGAAGTCTATTTAAAAAGGAAAAATTAACAAGGTCTAAAAATATTTAAATATTCATGTCAAATTCACTAAGTATGGGTTATGATCATTTGTCCTATTTAAGATTGTATTGGTGTAAATATCATTTCCAATTGTTTATGGTATTCATATGGCCCCCTTTGATTATTTATTAATGAATTAATTATCTTGTGTAGTTCTAAGTCTTTTGCTAGGTTAGTGCACTTGACAACAAATTTAAGTCCAAAAGGTTTTGGTAAACTACATGTTTATGAGAAAAGAGTCCCCATTCTTGTTGAAATTTATCCATGTGACCCTTGGTCTACCTTATTCACATTTTTGATAGTCATAAATTAGTTTGTTTATTTGTGTGCCAATAGTGTTCTAATATGAGTTCAATTCATCTAGAGATGCACGTGTACCCTACTTAATCTACATAATATAGAAAATCAGTATTGTTTGAAAATGAGTTAATTCTAGAGAATTCAAGTACTCATTGAAGCATGTAATTTTAATACTAGATATACATTACAATGGTTTTGTAGTGAATAAACTATAACAATTATTGGAATGTCGTTCACATTACTATATGTTATTGATGGACTTGTTAAATATCAAGAAATATTAGTATATTTGATAAAATGAAAACCCCAAAACATATTATTGTTTCCTTATGGTTTAAACTTCAGCATCCCATTTAGGGAAAGCTAAAGAAGTACATTTTACCATTGATTGTAATGAAGTTTTAGAAACTTGAGAGAGTTTTTGGACCCCTCGTTTCTGGAAAATCTACTCGTAATAACATATTTTGAATTAAAGTGCACAATATTACTTGGAATGTCAAGTGTATGGTTTAGGTATGCTTGAAATGTCAAGTGTATAGTATACACTTGTTGGTTATGATAAATGTAAGTTTTCTAGTTTTCCCGTGTCTCATAAAAATCAATTGTACTACAAGATTTGGATGATCATCTTCTTGTCACTTCCCAAAAACATGATAAATCTAAACTCTATCTTGGATGATCATCTTCTTGTCACTCCTACGAACATGATAAATCTAAACCCTATGTACTAGATATTTCTTTATTGATTTGGTTTTGAAAACTAATCAAATGTTATTTATTATTCTACACCCATTTTAACCCTAATCAAATGTTTATAGATATTGATATTGCAAATAGATAGAAATATATCTATTCATAATAGACTAATCAATTTATTAAGTGATTTATTCAAATTTAATATTTACCCATTACATTTATAAACTCATAATTATAGGAAAACATATTTTTTAAAAATTATTCTAAATTGTTTCCCAAAAAGAAGTCGCTCATGAACACATGATGTTAACTCATTTAGTGTGTATGTCCCTAGAAAAAGTACTAACTCCATTGACTCTCCGATAAGAAATCATTATTAATGAACGAACTCAGTAGCAAATGTTTTAGGGCCTTGTCATATGAATTACATATGTTTGTATTGAAAAGTCAAATTTGAAGTGTTCATTCTAATTTTTTTAATATTTGCTTACGATATATTTTTGTCCATTGTAAAGGTAAACATGGTTTCCATTTGGAGATTGGAAATTCATGGAGTGTCGAATACCTCCAAAAATCTTGCATGTTCATCGTTCATATTATACAACCCTTGATGGAAGCAAGATAGTAGAAATAGGTACAATTGTCGAAATGCCACTATGACCTTCCACGAGGCTGAGTATAGGGCCTTAATATTGGGTCTTGAGGAAGCAATACACCACGATGTTAGGAACATTTGTGTGTTTTTCTCGTGATATGCTTCTTGTGAAACAAATGATTAGTGTATACCAATGTAAATCTTTCAATTCTTCGAGTTCAAGTGCTAGAGAGTGTATCTCGCTTTGTGAAATGTTCATATGTGCATGTAAAAGTTAATAGAGGTAGGTTAGATGTATGTCAAGTATCTAAGGATACTATAAACCAAGAAGTGGTAGCTTTGCTAGCACTTTCCATTGAAGACATTTCAATATGATATATGTACACATTGTATTTCCTTTTTGTGTAATGTTAGTCATACATTATTTATTAGCTTATGAATAACTAATATTATGTGAATTTTTGACAACGTATATATTATATATTTTGTGGATAATATGATGATACATCATATTGTGTTGGTTGATAAACCAGGCATTTTGGATACATCATGCTTTAATCCTATCTTGTCTTCTAACACACTTGCAATTCACATTTCATGTTTACTTTGGAAACATCTAGAGTCAAGTATCCAATTTTGAAAAATAATGTGTGTGGCCAACTTCATCACAAATCGTTTAGTGTGCATGATTTTCTCAATATGAATGCAAAATACAAATTAATAAGTTCGTGAACTATTTGTTTCATTTAACTTGTTTTACAATGCATCGCTTCAACGATGGTTATGACAATGCACATGAACGTAACATGCGGAAGCTCAACGACATGGGTCGATCCATGTTCACAATCCGTTCTTATATTTTTGGGGAAGACATACATAATGAGATGGTAATATAGAACTTTCTAAACATTGATTATTTGTCGTAACAATTTACTTAATGTCATTTCTTTGGGATAACAATTAAGAAATTGTTGTCTTTTCACACAAGTTTCTTCACATTCCATGATGGTAATATTTGAATATGTGAACATTACTTCTTTTACAAAATACTAAATATTTTATGTTGGGATAATAGTTATGCACTTGTACTCCCTAGATACAAGCACCTTCACATCACATGGCGCGTACGCGTTTCACAAGCGTCATAGAGGAAGAAAAAGGAGATTATCCTCCAACAGTTGATGGCACTACGTTAGATGGTCCTTCCGAGCCGATTTTCTCAAATATCCATGAGCCACCCGTAAAGTACATAACCGAATATGTTAATGGTCATATTCGTTATGTCTTCCAGCATGGATCATGTGTAGTTAATGGGGATGTTAGGTTTTTCGAGTTGCATAAACTAAATCAACATCGCATTTTAGAACACAATCTTCCCTCCGTGGAACCTTGTAAGTGTGGCCATAAGCATATGGGAAAATGACCACCTATCTCTGAAGATAGGAGCAAGGCATACATGCAAAAGAGGGAGGCAGATGTGACATATGTTCCGAGGCAATGATTTTAATTACAACGGAGGAGGGTTATCGATCGAGTTTGCAAAAAGAATGAAAATCTCGATTCGAGGAGTTAAGCCAGGAAGGAAAGAGGGAGGTGGATGATGCAATGCGCACCTACGATTCAATGGAGATGTGAAAGGAAAGCAAGGAGCATTGATTGAGAGCGAGAGGGAAAAAAACTCAAATGTCGAAACAGAGGTAAATTTAAGATTAGTATAATATTTTATATATTATGTTTGGTTGGAAATCAAAAACTTAATATTTTGTCATGAACAAGAAGCTAGAGAAGAGGGTGGAACAAGTAGCATAAATGTTGACCCCCCTACAAATGATAATGTAAGTAATTATTGGTCTTTCGTAAGTAAGGATAGAATGTAGTTTTTGTTTATTTTTGTATATACTAACTGTAGGTGTGTGTAGGATTATGACATTCCCTTGTGTCAACTCCTACACCGACAAAGAGACTCGATTCGTAGTGTGAAACAGAGAGAGGTAAAAACCACTTAACACGCACTTGAAAAATGTATGTTGCCTTATGTTGTTGATATTTAAATTGTCTTGATGAATCGATTGTTGTAGGTGGACATTTGCGATAACACGCCCCCTTCTCAATCAACATGTGGTCTTGATCTTATTAGAGAGATAGCTTCACATGAGGTAAGAGAGGAAGAGATGAAAAATCCCAGAGTTGCAGCTTCTTTGCCAATCGAGGAGAGAGAGGGTGACGAGGGGATGCACAAGGAGAGGGGCACAAAACACGACACGACATTACAAGAGAGGGTGGAGCTGGACTGGTAAGTTATTGAATGTTCTCATTTGATTTTCTGTATTCTTTTTTGGTGAAATTAAGATAAAGTTATTAATGCAATTAAGATTGTCATTATTCTAGGCTTTTCCTGACGGGGTCGAAGTCAGGTTAATGTCAGATGATATAGTTGTCGCGAGAGGAGTGGTTTGTGATAGTAGCCCACACGCAAAGTTTCATGGCATCACACTCCCCAATTTACTATCAAAGTCATTATTTCTGAGGCCATTATTCCCACTGCTCCATTTCCCTACCCTAATTCATTTGCAAGCACTGTGATAGAGTGTGTCAAAGGGTTTGCTATATGGGATCTCAAAGATATCAGACTTGACACTCATGAAGAGGCAAGTAGATGCAATGGATGATGTAATTTAACTGTGTGTTTAACTGAGAGATCCATCTACATTGACTTATTTACTATATGGTTGGCTTTCAGGATGATGAGGTACATGTTGAGACATCACGACATACTTGGATAAAGACATCAAATGCCCCACCCATTCTTGGCATCACACCAAATTCTATTCATAGAGACGAGAAGAAACGTATTAGATTTTATGATGGAATATTGTCTGTCGCTAACAATAGGCAGCGAAGGAGATGAAAACATTTATTGTATAACATTGCTTATGAGGAGTCGAATTACTATATATGTGTATATGATGATGATGTTACTTTAATGTGTTTGAGGTTTATGATTTAGTATTGCATTATTGATATATTGAATATGGTTTGTGGTTATGGGTTACATAGATTTATCCATTTACATTTTGTTTATAGTGCATTAGATGGTTTTTATTCTTGTTATGTGACATTCCATTTACTGTATAAATGATGATGTTGTCATTGTGTATCTGGTTAATGTATTAATGTGACTATGGATTGTGGATTATGGTTTATGGTATGTGGTTACATAGTTGTGTTCTTCTTCCTTGTATGTCTATTTGGGTTTAATGTGTTCAATAATTTATCGTAGATAATTCACAATTTTGCTTTCAAAATTTGTGTATTATGGATTACGGTTTGTGGTTTATGGTTACATAGTTGCGTTCTTCATCCATGTATGCGTACTTGGGTTTGATGTTCTTATGAAACTTTCGTATATATTTCATCCATGATAATATTTTGTTAAGTATAAGTTAAGTGCATTATTTCCTTTCTAATTATGTTTGAATGGTAACAAATAATAATTAATTATTTTAATATAGGTTTATTTAGATGGCAAGACAAAAAAGACTGGAAAGTGCAAGGCTTCGCCAATGCAAGAACCAAATGATTATGAAACATTCGATAGTGACACTTATGCGTTCAAAAATAATGCAAAGAGCTCTACAAACAAAGATGTCGGTGCTACACAAGAAGATGAGCCTTCCCGTCAGTTCGTATGGATTTAGAAATGAAACTTGTAACAAAGAAGACAAAGATGTATCAAAACCAGCGTGAAATTTTTGCATTGGAAATTTTATATTTTACAAAAAAATATGAAAATATTGGATGAAATAGGAGAAATTTCCTCAAGGTAGATGGAGTTGGAGCTCGAGGTTCAGGAGTTAGAACTGGAAATTAAGAATTGGGAGACAATGCATGAAGCAGACAAAAAAGTGTTCGCAAATCAAGTAGCAAACTTTAATACCATTCTTAAAATACACGAAGATCAGAAGGAAGTATGGAAGAAGATGTACATGCAGGCCAAGGTGGAAATTGAGGAAAAACACCAGGCACTCCCACCCAAGACAATGATAACAAATGAATATACCAGTCATACAACCTTTGAGATGAAAATATGCTTGTTAAACACATATTGAACTTAGTTATATATTTGACATCAGTGTGTTATTGTACTTTTATATTTCACTTACATATTTGAAAAATTTTACTTATATATTTGACATATATGTATAGATATTGATTATGTGGTATGCAAAAAATTAGTTATATTTAATGAATTTTACCTTTATAGCATAATAAATGATATGGATAAACGTATGTGGTTATATTATGATTATTAGATGTATGTGATTTTACACTAATATGGTTGTTTTTCGGTTGATGTTATGATGTGCACATTAATTAGTATTTAGATCATGTATATGAATTGCTATATCTGGTATGCGATGTGATGAATAAGGAAGAGTAATACAAGTGTGATTAGAAGACAAGTGTATATATGTGTGATGAGGTTGTTACTTTAATGTGTTTGACATTTACGATTTAGTATTACATTCTTGTTAAATTGAATATGGTTTGTGGATTTGTTTATAGTGCATTAGATGGTTTTTATTCTTGTTATGTTACATTCCATTTATTGTATAAATGATGATGTTGTCATTGTATATATGGTTAATGTATTAATGTGACTATGGATTGTGGATTATGGTATATGGTACATGGTTACTTAGTTGCGTTCTTCTTCCATGTATGGTATATGGTTACAATTATATTTGAATGTTAACATATATTAATTGGTTGTTTAAATACAAGTTTAATTAGATGGCAAGACAAAATAAGGTTGGAAAGTGCAAGGCCTCACTAGTGTCGAAACCGAAAGATTATGCAAAATTCTATAGTGTCAATACTAATGTGTTTGGAAAGATTGTAAAGAGCCCTACAAATGAAGATGTCAAAGTTGAACAAGAAGATGAGTCGTCCCCGTCATTTTGTATGGAAATAGAAATGAAACTTGCAATGAACAAGATATTTTTTATAAAATCGAGCACGAAGGACTTAGATTGCAATATTTAAAACTATAAAAAAAAGGAATTATTGGACCAATTACTAGATGATTCCTCGAGGAAGATGCTTGAGATTCAAGATTTGGAATTAGAAATTAAGAATTGGGAGACGATGTGTGAATCAAAAAAAAAAGTGTTCGAAAATCAAGTAGCAAGCTTTAATTCCATTGTTAAAATTCACGAAGGTCACGAAGAATTATGGAAGAATATGTACATCCCGACCAAGGCATCGAATGAAAAAAAGTATCAGTTCGCTCACACCGAAGACCGTCCATTTGACCTTTGACATAAAATATGACTTTGTAATAAAATGACACTGTCCATATGACTTTTGACATCAAAAGATGTTGGTTGAACATATATTTTAGTTTTTAAAAGAGTAAATAATAAGTAAACCATCAAAATATAATAAAATATTAGAAGGTTTTAAAATCAAATAGCAAGATTTAAATTGGAATAAGATTTAAAATCATGAGTATTGTGAATGTTACTTCTAGTTAGTGTACATATTATATAAAATTAAAATTTCAAGTACTCATTAAAGCATGTAATTTTCATACTACATATACATTACAATGTGTTTTAGCAAGTAAACTATAACAATTATTGGAATGTTGTTCACAATAATATATGTTATTGATGGACTTGTTAAATGTCTGCAGTTTGACATCTTCATGTAATTTTCTTTCAACTTGTGCATATATTGATGAATGGTTTGATCTTAGTTTAAATGTGTGTTACCATTCATTAAGACTACAAAATTGTTTTCATTGCTTCAAGTCTAACTTCTCATCTTCTCATAGTTTTTTGCAATGTTATACATATTTGATGCGAAGGATTTTCCATTTCAAAAAAATGTTTTGGTTTTCAAGAAGTTTGCAAGAATAATATTGGTTATTTCAATGTAATTCATTATTATCATCCAGTCTTATAAGAGATAATTAGTATTTTCTACAGTTACTATAAATTTGGTGTAAATGTATAAATGGTTTGTCTAATATTATGATTTTATCACATTGTATCCACTGTAATATGGGATCCACACATGGGTTTAAATAAAAAGGAGTGGAACTTGTGTTATTTTGGTTGTTTTAAATAAAAATGAGTGGAACCATGTGTTTTTCAAGGTGTCTTAAAACTCGCTCTATTTTTTAATCGATTTGGAAAAACCAACCCTTGTCCACCTGATAAGTAGTTGATGTGGATTGCATCGTTAAAACAAGGAGGAAATGCATCGTGGGTTGCACCTTTTCGAGAACCGAATTGCATTTTTCAAAGTGTTGAAAAACACCATGCATTTTTCAACGTGTCTTAAATCTCACTCTATTTTTAATCAAATTGGAAAAACCAACTCTTCTCCACCTGATAAATATTTTATGTGGATTGCGTCATCATTGCAATAAGGAGGAAATGCATCGAGGGTTGACCTTTTGGAGAACCAAATTATGTTTTTCAAAATGCTTTGAAAAACACCGTGTGTGTTTTCAACATTTCTTAAAACTTGCTCTATTTTTTCATTGCTTCGATAAAACCAACCCTTTTCTACCTGATAATTATATGATGTGGATTCAATGTTTCCAACAAGGAAGAAATGCATCGTGGGTTGCAACTTGTTATAAACTGAATTGTATTTTTCAAAGTGCGTTGAAAAACACCATGCATTTTTCAACGTGGTGAAAAATACACTCTATTTTTCATCGCTTTGGAAAAATTCAACCCCTCTCCACCTGATACGTAGTTTTATGTGGATTCAATGTTTCCAACAAGAAGGAAATGCACCACGGGTTGCACCTTATGGTGAACCGGATTGCATTTTTCAAAGTGTTTGAAAAACACCATGTGCATTTTTTAACATGGCAAAAAAAACGCATTCTGTTTTTTCATCACTTTAGAAAAATTCAACCCCTCTCCACCTGATACGTAGTTGATGTGAGTTAAATTTTTTCAACAAGGAGGAAATGCATCATGGGTTGCACCTTTTGGTGAACCGATTACGTTTTTCAAAGTCTTTGAAAAACACACGTGACGTGGTAAAAAACACACTCTATTTTTTATCAATTTAGAAAAACTAACCCTTGCCCACCGATAATTATTTTATGTAGATTCAATGTTTCCAACAAGGAGGAAAAAACCGCGCGGGTGCACCTTTGGTGAACCGAATTGTGTTAGTCAAAGTGTTGAAAACACCATGCGTTTTTTAACATGGTGAAAAACACACTCTATTTTTCATCGCTTAGGAAAAATTCAACCCCCTCTACACCTGCTACGTAGTTGATGTGGAGTCAATGTTTACAAAAAGGAGGAAAAACAACACGGGTTGCACCTTTTGGTGAACTAGATTGTGTTTTTCAAAGTGTTGAAAAATACCATGCGTTTTTCAACATGGAAAAAACACTCTATTTTTCATCGCTTTGAAAAATTCAACCCCTCTCCACATGATATGTAGTTAATGTGGAGTCAATGTTTACAACAAGGAGGAAAAGCATCGCGGGGTTGCACCTTTTGGTGAACCGGATTGCGTTTTTTGAAGTGTTGAAAAACACATTGCATTTTTCAACATGGCAAAAAAACACATTTTTCATTGCTTTGGAAAAATTCAACCCCTCTCCACTCGATAATTATTTTATGTGGATTGAATGTTTGCAACAAGAAGGAAAAATACCACGGGTTGCACCTTTTGGTGAACTTGTTGGCATAACGGTGATTGACATGATGAGATCCTCTCCACCATCAATTCGAGCTTTTGGTGTGACGGCAAATCGTATATGGTATCGTGAGCTACACGATTTACCGTCACACACAAAAAGTTCAAATTGATGGTAAAGAGGATCTCATCATGTTATTCAAACTTGTACACTAACCCTCCCGCACGATGGAGTCGGGTATACACCCAATCAGCCCAACAACATTAAGAGGTAGTGACAATGAGAATTTCCTCGGGAGCTCACCCATCCCAAAGACTACTCTAGGGTTTGGCGCGCTTAATCGCGTGGTATCGAGCTGCACAACTTTCCGTCACACCAAAATCTAGAATCGATGGTAGAGAGGGATCTCATCGTGTTAATTAATTAGCCTTTATGCCAAGAGAACCAAATTACATTTTTCAAAGTGTTGAAAAACACAGTATCAGTTTTTTTAACGTGGTGAAAAAACACACTCTATTTTTTCATCATTTTGGAAAAATTCAACCCCTACCCACCGATAATTATTTGATGTGGATTCAATGTTTATAACATGAAGGAGAAAACACCATGGGTTGCACCTTTTGGTGAACCGGATTACATTTTTCAAAGTGTTGAAAAACACTGCGTTTTTCAATGTGGCAAAAAAAACACAATTTATTTTTCATTGCTTTGGAAAAATTCAAACCCTCTCCACATGATACGTAGTTTATGTGGAGTCAATGTTAACAACAAGGAGGAAAAACAACGCGAGTTGCACCTTTTTTTAGAACCGGATTATTTTTTAAGTGTTGAAAAACACCTTCTGCTTTTTCAACGTGGCGAAAAAAACACACTCTATTTTTTCATCGCTTTGGAAAAATTCAACCCCTCTCCACTTGATAATTATTTGATGTGGATTCAATGTTTACAAGAAGAAATAAAAGCACAACGGGTTGCACCTTTTGGTGAACATTTGAATTACGTTTTTACAAAGTGTTGAAAAAAACCGTGCATTTTTCAACGTGGTGAAAAAAACACACTATTTTTTATTGCTTTGGAAAAATTCAACCCCTCTCCACTGTATACGTAGTTGATGTGGATTCAATGTTTACAAAAAGGAGGAAAAGTAGTGCGGCTTGCACCTTTTGGTGAACAAATTATGTTTTTCAAAGTGCTTTGAAAAACATAGTGCATTTTTCAATGTTGCAAAAAAACACACTCTATTTTTCCATCACTATAGAAAAATTCAACCCCTCTCCACCTGAATATTATTTTATGTGGATTCAATGTTTACAACAAGAAGTAAAAGTACCACGAGTTGCACCTTTTGGTGAACCAAATTACGTTTTACAAAGTGTTGAAAAACACCATGTTTTTCAACATGGCGAAAAAAACACTCTTTTTCATCACTTTTGAAAAATCAAACCTTGTCCACATGATAATTATTTGATGTGGATTCAATGCTTCTAAAAAGGAGGAAATTCACCTCAGGTTGCACCTTTTGGTGAACCGAATTGCATTTTTCAAAGTGATGAAAAATATTGTGTGTTTTTCAACGTGTGGTGAACAAAACACACTCTATTTTTTTAATCGCTTAGGAAAAATTCAACTCATCTCCAACTAATAATTATTTAATGTGTATTCAATGTTTACAACAAGAAGGAAAAGCACCACGAGTTGCACCTTTTGATGAACCGGATTGCATTTTTCCAAGTGTTGAAAAACACCGTGTGTTTTTCAACGTGGCGAAAAAATCACACTCTATTTTTTCATTGCTTTTGAAAAACCAACCCTTGTCAACTTGATAATTATTTTATGTGGATTTAATGTTTCCAACAAGGAGGAAATTCACCATGGGTTGCACCTTTTGGTGAACCGAATTGCATTTTTCAAAGTGTTGAAAAAAAATCGTGCATTTTTAACGTGGCAAAAAAACACACTCTTTTTTCATCGCTTTGGAAAAACCAACCCTTGTCCACCTGATAATTATTTGATGTGGATTCAATGTTTCCAACAAGGAGGAAATGCACCATGTGTTACACCTTTTGATGAACCAAATTACGTTTTTCAAAGTGCTGAAAAACATCGTGCATTTTTCAATGTGAAAAAAAACACTCTATTTTTTCATCGCTTTGAAAAAATTCAACCCTTCTCCACCTGATAATTATTTTATGTGGATTCATTTTTACAACAAGAAGGAAAAACATTGTGGGTTGTACCTTTTGGTGAACCAGATTGTGTTTTTCAAAGTGTTGAAAAACACCGTGCGTTTTTCAACTTGGCGAAAAAACACACTCTATTTTTTCATCGCTTTGGAAAAACCAACCCTTATCCACCTGATAATTATTTGATGTGGATTCAATGTTTCCAACAAGGAGGAAATGCACCATGGGTTGCACCTTTAGGTGAACCGAATTGCATTTTTCAAAGTGTTGAAAAACACCGTGCATTTTTTAATGTGGCGAAAAAAACACACTCTATTTTTTCATCGCTTTGGAAAATGCAATCCCTCTCCACCGATAATTATTTGATGTGGATTCAATGTTTACAAGAAGAAGGAAAAGCACTATGGGTTCACCTTGCAGATTGCATTTTTCAAAGTGTTGAAAAAACACGATTACATTTTTCAAAGTGGAAAAAACACTATTTTTTCATCGCTTTGGAAAAACCAACCCTTTTCCACTTGATAATTATTTGATGTGGATTCAATGTTTCAACAAGGAGGAAATGCACCATGGGGCACTTTTGGTGAAATCGAATTATGATTTTCAAAGTGTTAAAAAACATCATGTTTTTCAATGTGGCGAAAAAAATACACTCGTTTTTCATCGCTTTGGAAAATTCAACCCCTATCCACCTGATAATTATTTGATGTGGATTCAATGTTTACAAAAATAAGGAAAAGCACCACGGGTTGTAACTTTTGGTGAACCAGATTGCATTTTTCAAAGTGCTAAAAATACTATGCATTTTTCAGCATGGTGAAAAAAACACTCTATTTTTTCATCGCTTTGAAAAACCAACCCTTGTCCCCCTGATAATTATTTGATGTGGATTCAATTTTTCCAAGGAAATGAACCGTGGGTTGCACCTTTTGGTGAACCGAATTACGTTTTTCAAAGTGTTGAAAAATACCGTGCATTTTTCAACGTGGCGAAAAACACACTTTATTTTTTCATCGCTTTGGAAAAATTCAACCCCACTCTACCTAATAATTATTTGATGTGGATTCAATGTTTACAAATAGAAGGAAAATCACCGCGGGTTGCACCTTTTGGTGAACCGGATTACATTTTTCAAAGTCTTGAAAAACCGTGCATTTTTCAACGTGGCAAAAAAAAACACACTCTATTTTTTAATCGCTTTGAAAAACCAACTCTTGTCCACCGATAATTATTTTATGTGGATTCAATGTTTCAAACAAGGAGGAAATACACCGTGAGTTGTACCTTTTGGTGAGAACCGAATTGCATTTTTCAAAGTGCTAAAAAACACTGTGCATTTTTCAACGTGTCAAAAAAAACACACTATTTTTCATCGCTTTGGAAAAATTCAACCCCTCTCCACTTGATAATTATTTTATGTGGATTCAATGTTTACAAAAAGAATGAAAAGCACCATGGGTTACACCTTTTGGTGAACTAGATTGCATTTTTCAAAGTGTTGAAAAACACCGTGTGTTTTTCAACGTGGTGAAAAAAAAACTCTACTTTTTTCATCACTTTGGAAAAACCAACCCTTGTCCACCTGATAACTATTTGATGTGAATTCAATGTTTCTAACAAGGAGGAAATGCATCATGGGTTACACCTTTTGGTGAACAAATTACATTTTTCAAAGTGTTGAAAACATCGTGTTTTTCAATGTGGCGAAAAAAACACACTCTATTTTTTCATCGCTTTAAAAAATTCAACCCCACTCAACCTGATAATTATTTGATGTGGATTAAATTTTTACAACAAAAGGAAAAGCACCACGGTCGCACCTTTTGGTGAACCGGATTACGTTTTTTCAAAGTGTTGAAAAAATATTGTGCGTTTTTCAACGTGGCGGAAAAACTCACTCTATTTTTTCATCACTTTGGAAAAACCAACCCTTGTCCACCCGATAATTATTTGATGTGGATTTAATGTTTCCAACAAGGAGGAAATGCACAATGGGTTGCATCTTTTGGTAAACCGAATTGTGTTTTTCAAAGTGCTAAAAAACACTGTGTGTTTTTCAACGTGGCGAAAAAACACACACTCTATTTTTTCATCGCTTTGAAAAAAAAAACCCTCTCCACCTAATAATTATTTTATGTGGATTCAATGTTTACAACAAGAAGGAAAATCACCGCGGGTTGCACCTTTTGGTGAACCGGATTGCATTTTTCAAAGTGCTAAAAAACACCGTGTGTTTTTCAACATGTCGAAAAAAACACTCTATTTTTTCATCGCTTTGGAAAAACCAACCCTTTTCCACCTGATAATTATTTGATGTGGATTCAATGTTTCCAACAAGGAGGAAATGCACCATGGGTTGCACCTTTTGGTGAACCGAATTGTATTTTTCAAAGTGCTGAAAAATATCGTGTGTTTTTCAATGTGGTGAAAAAACACACTCTATTTTTTCATCACTTTAGAAAAACCAAATCTTTTCCACCTAATAATTATTTGATGTGGATTCAATGTTTCCAACAAGGAGGAAATGCACCACGGGTTACACCTTTTGATGAACCAAATTACGTTTTTCAAAGTGATGAAAAATATTGTGCATTTTTCAACGTGACAAAAAAAACACTATATTTCTTCATCGCTATGGAAAAATTCAAACCCTCTCCACCTGATAATTATTTGATGTGGATTCAATGTTTAAAACAAGTAGGAAAAGCACCGTAAGTTACACCTTTTGTTGAACCAAATTATATTTTTCAAAGTGTTAAAAACACATGCGCTTTTCAACGTGGCGAAAAAAACACACTCTATTTTTTTCATCACTTGAAAAACCAACCCTTGTCCACCTGATAATTATTTGATGTGGATTCAATGTTTCCAATAAGGAGGAAATGCACCACGGGTTGCACCTTTTGGTGAATCGAATTGCATTTTTCAAAGTGCTAAAAAACATCGTGCGTTTTTCAATGTGGTGAAAAAACACACTATGTTTTTCATCGCTTTGGAAAAATTCAACCCTCTCCACCTAATAATTATTTGATGTGGATTCAATTTTTACAACAAGAAGGAAAAACACCGTGGGTTACACCTTTTGGTGAATCGAATTACATTTTTCAAAGTGCTGAAAAACATCGTGTGTTTTTTCAACGTGCGAAAAAACACACTCTATTTTTTCATCACTTTGAAAAACAAACCCTTGTCCACCTGATAATTATTTGATGTGGATTCAATGTTTACAACAAGGAGGAAATGCATTATGGGTTACACCTTTTGGTGAACCGAATTACATTTTTCAAAGTGCTGAAAAACACCGTGTGTTTTTCAACGTGGCAAAAACACACTTTTTTTCATCGCTTTGGAAAAATTCAACCCCTCTCCACCTGATACGTAGTTGATGTGGATTCAATGTTTCCAACAAGGAGGAAATGCATCATGGGTTGCACCTTTTTGGCGAACCAAATTACATTTTTCAAAGTGTTGAAAAACATTGTGTGTTTTTCAACGTGGCTTAAAAACACACTCTATTTTTTCATCATTTTGGAAAACCAACCCTTGTCCACCTGATAATTATTTTATGTGGATTGCATTTACAATAAGGAGGAAATGCACCGTGGGTTACACCTTGTTATAAACTGAATTATGTTTTTTAAAGTGTTGAAAAACACAATGCATTTTTCAACATGTCGAAAAACACACTCTATTTTTCAGCACTTTGAAAAAATTCAACCCTTGTCCACCTAATAATTACTTGATTTGATTTACATTGTTACATAAAGGTGGAACAAAATCGTTTGTACCTTGTGGAAAATAATGGTTCATTTTTTTATAGTGTTGAAAAAGGTTTATTTTTCAGCAGTTTGATAGTAGCAATAAAATACGACATGATAATTTGTTACTGTTGATTACATCATTTCATCATAATTACATCAGCTTTCTATTTGTCAAAATATTTTCTACTATCCATATATTACATGAGCGGTTCTACATTGGCTAACACCAACAAACACTTTTTTAAATACTCTAAAAATAATCAAAGAGTAGGTCAGTTGTACACGTTCCATATTTATGTATTTTAAATATACGCAATCTACAATCTCATATAAATGAATTTTAAATGTTTACAATTCTAATATAGGCCCACTCAACATGTATACATTTACTTTCCAAAGCTCAACCTTATCATTCCGTAAGATACATCTCTCGCATATCTATTGCATCTGCAACACAATGCATTAAATATTAGACAAGATATCAAAGGATTTTTACCTTACATACAATAAATGAATGTATTGAAATTAAGGACATTCAATACACACCTTGTGCAGACGCTAAATTGTTGAAAGATAAGCGCTTTTGGGGAGATGTTTCAGCTACATTTGAACCACCTACAAAATAAATGATCAATATGTTAGTGTTCACCTCCACAATTAAAATTTCTTGCGAATTCACAATCACACCAATAATTCAATGTTTTAACTTGTAGGTTCCATTTGTGTGGTTTCTCTCCTCTTTGCACGATTGTCATCAGAAATTGGAAGCATTCGTAGTCTTCAACGTGATTGTTCAAATCTTCTACAATGATTGGCCTCTTAGTCACACTGCGGTGGCATTTTTACTCGCACTAAACCATGGACGCATGCGGGTGGTGGTTGTCTCATTGACATCTCCTTTGAAAGCAACATCTAACATATTTGATGCTTCTAGGTCTCTCCTAAACCTTTGAACACATTCAAAGAATGTTTTTTTCTATTCATTTATACTCAGTCATGTATCCAAGACTGACTTCAAGAATTCTTTGGATGTGTGTTCCATAAAAAATTTGAATCAATTTCTATCATCAAACCACCAACCCCAACTATTTTAGGAGTTCGTGACGTATAAGACATTATAGAAAGTTATTTATTTATACACTAGGTTTTTCAATATCATTGTACACATGAATACACAATGCCACCTAATCATAAATATGCATGATGAACATTATCATTGGCATCAATTAATTGATTGAAGGCATTAACAACTAACCATCAACTATCAGTGACTATTGAGGTGGCGAGGAGGGGCCATCCCATAACATGCCATCATTTACCGTGCTTGTCTCTACATAGGTATTGGTTGTTGCACGAGAAATGAAAACAATTTCAACATGATGCTTTTTTCATTACAACTTATGCTTAGCAATCTATATCACTACTTGCCACATATGATGACATTGAATTACCTTCCACTTCTACTGTTGGATATGACGAGGAGGGGCCGTCTTGGAACGTGTCTTCATTTATCGTGCTTGTCTCGGCATAATTACTAGCTCCTGCACGTGAAAGGAAAACAATTTCAACAAGATGATTTTTTGTTACAACTTATGCTTAGCAATCTATATCACTACTTGCCACATACGATGACATTGAATTACCTTCCACTTCTGATGTTGGATACGGTGAGGAGGGGCCATCATGGAATGTGTCTTCATTTACCCTACTTGTCTCCCCATAAGTATTGGCTCTTGCACGTGAAATGAAATGAATTTCAACACGATGCTTATTTCGTTACGACTTATGCTTAGCAATCTACATTGGTAACATATGATGGAATTGAATTACTGTCACTTCTGGTGCTTGATATGATGACATCGACACATATTGCTTGTGAAAATCCAATGCCTTCAACACGTGCTTACATGTGTTTCCTCTGATAGCCCAAGCACATTCACATACGTCAAAGGCTCCACATTGCCTTACCAAATACCATGTGCTTTTAGTTGTTTGGATCCTCACCCATAATTGATTGTAATCAGGCATAATTGTAAGGCAATCTGTAACTGAAATACTCTTTGCTCTCTCAACCACTATCAATAGTTGTCTTTCTTTTTTATTTCTTTTTTGAATTGGTCAAGAAGCCAGATTTTTGCAACTTCCTCTTGTGTTTGTAAAATGGCTCCACCTTGTACACAAGTGTGTAGAACAAATAGTCCATCCGGTGAGTACATTTTTTTGTCTGTCACACAAGTATCTAGTCTTCAAAAACAATGGTAGGACTCGATGGATGTGTTTGTTTCTTGATTTACATGGGAGAAGTTTCTAAAATTTGTTTCCCACATAGCTATCAAGTGACATGGATTGAAAATCAGTGACACTATAAACCAAGAATTATAATTGATGGTAATTAATAAGGAAACACACAAAGGATTGTACTCACCAACACGTTCTTCGCTCTCACACCATGTATTCCTGAAGTACTCAAGGAACTTAGTTTCCTCTTTGAATTCATTAAAGAAGTCTTGAATGATTCAAAATGTGTGCTCGTGATGCATTTCAGAACCATACATGATGGTACCTAGTCTCTCAAAAATATTCCACCTGGACTCCTTGCTACAATACATGTGCATGTTTTTCAACCATGCCCTGCACACGTGCCATAGGCATAGTACTACACGACAACCAAAAACACACCTGATGGCTTGGATTTCAGCCGATGCATCATCCGTAATGAATGCATTTATCTTCCAATTGGCATGAAGGTGTTTTCCTTGTTTTTGGACTTCCACCAACCACCCGTAAATGTCTTCAATTTTATTCCTCGAAGAAATGGCCCATGTTACGGGCACCCCAGCCTCTTGCTCAAAAAAAAACAATGTGTATAATTGGTACTGCAAGGAATATGACATCAAATGGTAACATGGGGTTTAATATAACAGAAAGGGAACATTATTAATGATACATAAATTACACATCATTTCAAAATTCATTCCAATTACTTACGCCATATTTGTTGGTAGCAAACATCGAGTCCATGGAGATTATGGAATTGTGTGAATGTTGAACCATTCTCTCACACATCCACGGTGTTTGCAACCCCATAATGAATGGAACGGTGGTTCCATTTGGGTGTTGATAGTAGAAAAAAAAGTCTCTTTCCTCCGCATGCCATAAGTTCACACTCATGGCATCATCGACGTACTTTTGAGACCTTCTGCAACGAACTCTTTTCCATGCATTCACCATGTCCTTTCTTGTCATGTATTCATCCCTCTTACTCAATATACCCATGTTGGATGGATCCTCTATATATTTATCGTACACCATTTCCACGGTGACTCCCATCAACAAAAGACTCTCGATATAAGTTTTGCATTCATTTGATAAGTATGGGGCAACATTCAGACGAGGATCATTAATGGTATTTTCGTTCCTCCCATGACAACACTCACCATTTACATCACAATGAAACAAATTGTTGTATAATATTATGGCCACTATCGATCTCCCATAAAAAACCTTCACATTGAAATGACATTGGCAACCCCTTTTAATTATACACCTACTCACTTTTTCACTTGTTACTAACTTATTTCTATTGTCGTCTGGACCATACAAACACCAATAGCTGCATTAAAAATGGTAACATCAAATGCTATACAAATGTTTATGAAAAGAACGTACAAAAATAATTTGTTAGCAAAGGTTCGAACCTAGAATATGACTTGGTTGTATGCAGTTTAGGATTTTCTATATTTGTTGACTTGTGATTTGTGCGGGTGAAGGTAGTCTCAAAATTTTTGTTAGAACCTTCCCCTTTAGAAATTCTTGTAGTCTTACGAGTGGTATGGCGGCACAAATGTCGATGTTCGGCTCATCCCCTAGTGGTGTCCATTCTAGGTCATCATATGAAAATTGACTCTTTTCCTCTGTAATCTCTTGGACAGGAAGATCGATCATGCTCTACCATTTGGGCCTCCTTCCCATCCTAAAAATTATTACATGAAGTTTTGCATTGTTAATGAAACAATTATTTCATACTTTCCGAAATAAATTTTGAGTTATGATTGATCATCATCAACATGAATACCATCTTAAATCATTAGAAGCATTTGAATTTTTGTCTAATTCAAAAGCCACATGTATAAAAGACAGTATTGAAATGCAAGGAAAACAACAATTTATAAGATCGCCATCGCTTCCAAAGCAGCACAAGCATATCACAATATGGTCATCTATAATGTGACAAAGAATGCAACATAATAAATATAATGTGACAAAGACTATTACAAAATTAATATTATTTCAAATACACTTATTCAATGTTGAGAGAAACTTCCATACAAAATATTAAAATTAACCTTATAAATATAATTCACATTGTATAATAATATATTTTATGGTGCTTATTTTATTTATTAAATAATATTTTTCTAAAATGATGTATATAAAATAGAAATTATTACATTTAGCTAAAAACAATAAAAACTATCGAAACAAGAACATGTTTATTTAAAACAGAAGTTACAAATAAAAATAAATAAAAATTAAAATATTAATAACATCTTTAAAATATATATATACATTTATGCATGCCAAAACATAATAATTAAACAACAATAAAATAATAATCATCGCAACACCCACATACCCTTCTTTTTGAAAAAATTGAACTTTCAAACTAAAATTGAGGAATATAGATATTTCAAATTTTTCACACTTTTATTTGGATTTTAGAAATGGTGCTAAAATTTTGAATCGTAATAAAAATTATTTGCTATACATTATGAACAAGTAGTATTCATTGGCATACTGAACTATCTATAATATACATATAATTTATAAATTGTTAATAAATTGAGGACTATTTTTAGGAACACTTGCAGTTTTCAAACTTTTTATGCGAACACCCTTCATCTTCAGTTTATGTGGAAGCTCATATTTTTATATGTCTTCATTTTACAAACAGGTCGGGAGAAATTAGGCTCTTGGTATTCATATTCACTACACAAAAGAGTAACTAGTACACGATAGAAATATACAATTAACATTAGTACAATACATGAAAAATCTAATATACGTCATCTTATATGATAAAATAACCATGACATCGTAAAGCTAATATCCATGACAAATTCAAGTATCAATAAATGCCAATGGCTATCCTTCACTAAAAATGCACCCTCTCATAATATCACAACCATCCATTACAAAAGGGACGATTCGAGATATTATGGGAGGGTGCATTTCTAAGTGGAGGGTCAGCAGACGACTTTAAAACCTTTCTCAAAGACAAGATACCACCCAACTATCAATGCAGAATCCTAAGGGGCAAGCCCCTTCATCATGCAATGATAGTTGGGCATATTGATGTGGCATCTAAGGGGCAAGCCCTTCAAAGACATGCCGATTCCTGTCTTTGAGGAGGTACTTGCCCCCATATGCCAAATTGAGAGTCGAGTATGATATCACATAATTTTAATAGCTTCAACTTTCATCAAACATTCACAACATTACAATAACCGATATTTAACAACTAATAATATATATATACACAAATGATCTCCACATTCATAATATTTACAACTATAATGCATCCAGGAAATCAAACTTTTCCTAATGTATTTAATTTAACACAATTAAGAGCAATGAAATTACAACTAACAACTTGAAGATCACATTCATATTTAACCAATACCAACATAATTAACTAGTCTCATACTAGTGATTAATAAACACAAATTGTAGAAATTACTGAATCCTCTATCATTTATTAACAAGTAGGTGAATACGGTAATACCATAATAATAAACTAGTCCACACTATTATTTAGTGTCCATATACTAAACAAAATATTTGACCATGTCATTCGTTTTGAAAAGATACTTCCAAACAATTGTTCGATATATTTGTACTTAAGATAAAGTGTCATGTTATAATTATCCATGTGTATATCAAGAACATAGATTTATTCCTATTTACAAAGTATTAGGTAATAGATATGACATCAAATTGCCACCTTTTCTTATAGTTTTAAATATATTAATTAATAATAATAATGAAAAATATAATTGTGTTCTAAAGCATAAGGTTCAAGGTTTAGGGTTTAGGGCTTAGGCCTCAACGTTCATAGTTTAAGGCATAAGGTTTAGGGCTTAGGGTTCAAGGATTAGGGTTTAGGGTTTAGGGTTCAAGATTTAGGGTTTATGACTTAAGGTTGAGGGTTTAGAATTTAGGGTTTATCCTAAATAACATAATCAGGAAAACTTAACACTAATATGACACCGTAAACAATCAAAGGATATCTTAAAAACTAATGTGATATCCTAAACATTGAAACATTGATATGACATAAAACACTAATGTGTCACCACCCATAATACATTTGGGAGACATTATTCACTAATGCGACATCCTAAACATTGACATGACACCCTAAACACTATTACGAGACCCTAAACAATTTATAGATTCATGTAGAAACCCTAAAAATTCAAAATTCATATCTATTCCTAGCCATACCTATCACGTGCATAATGTTCCAAATCAAATCTAGAATACATTTAAAACCATTATCCTCCCACATTCTAGTAGAATTTGTTAGATTAGGTATTTACCTTAGCTCATGTTCACCTAGGTAATTTATTTACCTTTATTGTATTTATCCTCACCCACTTATATGTGTGGATATTTCTTTTTATTTATTTAGATACTAGGGTGATATTATATAGTTGTTAGGTATAGTTCTTTCCTTTATCTATGGTATTGACTAGTTCTTTCCTTGATCTATGGTATTGACTAGATCCTTGATGTTTGGTTCTCTCATAAATTTATGGACTTAACTAGTTCTTTGATGACTAGTTCTTTCCATGATTTATGACTTGATCTATGACCTTGACTGATTCTTAGATTGTTATTCCTTGCCTATATAAGCAAGACCCATTCTCATTGTATTTCATTGAGTTCCATAATAATATATGATATTGCTTCTCATTTGTTTGCAAAGGTTTATGTAAAGTTATTCTGACGAATTGCTTTCATCTTATTGATCGTGATGTTTGATTAGCATCTATGTTCTTGGCTTGGTACAATCTGGTTATCATTCCTTTTATGGTATCAGAGCAGAGATTGTTGTTGACATCCGTCTGTAAGTTTTGTTTTGCAAGCATTTTTTTGTATATTCATGGATTTGTCTATATTTTGTTGTTGCGTGTATTTTTATGTAAAACAGAGGCCACCATTGGATCCATAAGGCATGAAAACCCTAAGATCGACTATAAACTCGGCCATTTTGGAGGAGTCGCTTTTTTTTTTTTGGTTGTGCAAAAATCATAATGATTTGCTCGCGATTCATGCCAGATAGCAAAGAAAACCAGAAATTATTTTTCCGGTTTTTTGAGATCTGACCTGGGTATTTTTTTGTTACGGGATAGCGTTTTCGATTTACGTGCATGAGGTCATTTTCACACAACCATCATTGAAATCCTTAACCCCTAGTCATATGGTATGGTCATATGAGGGCTTAAAGCTTGTGATTCCTACTAGTAGGTGGTTAACTCCAAGCCACTTTCATTTTATTTGTGTGGTGAAGGCAAGAGCATTTTATTCTTTTTAAGTGGAAACTAAAATAAATAGTAGAGCATAATATTGAAAAGCTTGTAACTTTTGATCGGTAACTTGGTTTTGAGTGTTGTTTTTGCAAAAGTGCTTGTTTTTATGTTATTTCCATTGGAAATATTTATTTTGAGAATCGCACTATAATTATAAAGTGTCATATTGTAACATGCACTCATTATAAAGTGTCAAAATATGGGGGCTCTTGTTGCATTGTTTGGGGGTCTTGTTGCATTGCTTGGTTCTTGCATTTGTTTTGGTGATTTCATGAGGATGGCATCTTTATCTACTTCTGCATTAGATCATGTTGAGCCATTAACAACACATAATTACCACACATGGAAACCAAGAATGGAAACAATAATTAAGGGAAAGGATTATGGGCTTTAACTTCTTCAGAACAATTAGTGTTCACTAGAGAATATGAGAAATTTCGGTACCTATGCAAATTTGATGAGTGTATGGGTTTGATAGGAACTTATGTAAATGACAATCTTTTGTTTCATTTGGAAAAGTGTGACTCTCATTTCAAAATATGGGAGAAATTGAAGGATTTATTTGGTAAGGTGGATCATATGAGAGCCATGCAACTTGAAATTGAGATCACCTCTCTTAATCCTGAAGATTTTCTAAAAATTATAGACTATCTTACTAAGTTCAAGCATTTGTTGACACAATTGAAGGGGGTGGAAGAGATAAGAAAGATGAAGAGTGTGTTTACTTGATTTTATGCAAGTTGAGAGGACCATTTCAAATTTTTGCTTCTACCTTTTCTCTAACATAGATGCCTTAGGTGACACATTCAAAATGTCTAACTTAGAAAATTTTGGTGAAAGACTTTCTAGGAAGAATACAAATTGTCTCACCTTGAGTCTTCCACCTCTCAAAAGACATTAGTTGCATCTAATCCTAAGGACAAGGGAAAACCAAATAGTAAAACCAAATCCACACCTTCTCCATATCAAAATGCTCCTAAACCCAAAGAAAAAAACTCAAAACCCAAGGAGTCTTCTAAATCCAAGAATAAGTCTAGTCATTCATGCTCTTTTTGTGGGGTTGTAATCATGAAGAACATATGTGTTATAAGCGAATGCAAGCCTTAGAGGATGCATTCAAGAAACATAAAATTTCTATCTCCATGCCACCTCCTTCTAATCAGCATGGCAAAGCACGTAATGTTGTTGGGAGATCTCGGTCACCACCACTTACAAACAACAAAGTTATAGATTTTTTGCTTCTCATCACATGACTTCTTCCAAGGAGTCTTTTGTTTCTCTAGGTTTGAGTTCTACTTCCAAAATTGAGGTTGGAGATTCTTCATTTCTTTCTATTAAAGGAAAAGGTGATATACGAATTGATAGTGACAAGATCCAAGATGCACTATATGTTCCTAACATCACTACAAATTTGCTTTCTGTATATCAAATTTGTCATTTTGGTCAAGGAAAAACAGTGACTTTTACACCACATGGAGCAGAAGTACGAACTTTTTGGAGCCTCATTCACTAGTTGCTCAGTGGTATTGTTGATCATAGTTCTAGACTATATCACTTTGAGGGTTTTGATGACACTTCTTCTATAGGGACATGATTGGTTTCTCATGTAGATTCAGAGAGTAAGCTTTGGCATGAAAGATTTAGACATCTCAATTACATATATTTGAAGGAGTTGAGCACTCATGGTATGGTAGATGGTCTTCCTAGAGTTTCTTGTCTTGAGGGAGTTTGTCATGGTTGTGCATTAGGGAAACAACACCAAGATAATTTTCCTAAGAATTTTTCTAAGAGAGATTCTTCACCACTTGATCTTGTGCATAGTGACTTAATGGTTTTTCCTACCCCATCTTTGAATGGAGCTAAGTATGCACTTACGTTTATTGATAATTTCTCGAGGTGTACTTAGGTTTATTTTTGAAGTACAAAAGTGATGTTTTTCACACTTCAAAGTCTTCAAGGATTTGGTCGAGAAACAATCTTCTAGTTGCATAAAGAACCTTCGTACTGATAATGGGGAGGAGTACTTCAGCAATGAGTTTTCTAACTTTTGGCAACTCAAGGCATTATTCACCAACATTCTATTCCTCATACTCCACAAATGTAATGGCTTAGTAGAAAGGAAGAATAGAACTTTAAATGAAATGGCTAATCTGTGTGATGCATTCTCGATATATACCTCCTATCTACTAGGCAGAAGTAGTTAATTGTACTAACTACATTCAGAATCACACACCACACAGAGCACTTGAACATTTGACTCCAAAGGAAGCTTGGTCCAACACTAAGCCAAATGTTTCATTTTTTCAAGTCTTTGGGAGCCATGCTTGGGCCTTTATGCCAAAGAAGAAAGGGAAAGCTTTGGATAAGAAGAGTAAACTCTTGATCTTTGTAGGGTATTGTAAGGACATGAGAGCTTATCATCTTTTAGATTTTGATACTCGTGACGTTCTTTTTCAAACATATGTTTAGTTTGATGAGCACTTCACTCCTCATGATTCTTCATCTTCTTCCATGCCTCTTCCTTCTTCTTCATCTCATCTTGAGGATACTTTCTTTAAGGAGGTTAATGAGGAGGTTATAGATGTCGTTGAGGATCTTATTCCCATTGATGTTGTCACTATGCCTAAGTGGGCTCGCATTTACGTTTTTGAGGCAACACCTTTCATAGAGGATCTTCCACCCACTAGGCATCATCACGCACATTCTACATGTGTTCGGAATTTTGTGTCAGGTAGTTTCGAGGATCCACAGTCTTTTTTCAAAGGCTCATGGGATACATGAGTGGGATGATGCGATGACAGATGAGTATTCTTCTTTGATGAAGAATCATACTTGGGATTTGGTATCTCTTCCTAAAGGAAGAAAGATGGTTAGGTGTAAGTGGGTATACCGAACCAAATATGTAGTTGATGGGTTTATTGACAAGTATAAGGCTCGTCTTGTTGTAAAGGGTTTTTCACAAGTTGAAGGTATTGATTACTCTGAGACTTTTACACCCGTTGCCAAGATGGATTATGTACGCCTTGTACTTTCTATTGCTGCATCACAGGGGTGGCTCGTATACTAGATGGACGTGAAGAGTGCCTTCTTACATGGAGATCTACAAGAGGAAATATACATGGAGCAGCCGGCTGGATTTGTTCAAGATTCTTCTCTTGTTTGTAGGCTCCAAAGGTCTCTCTATAGTCTCAAACAAGCCCCTCAGGCTTGGTATGAGAAGATGGATTCTTTTCTTCTATCTACTGGTTTTGTTCGTTGCCACTCCGATCATATAGTGTATCTCTAGCATGTTGGTGAGGATATTGTGATACTTGTCTTGTATGTTGATGATCTGTTACTTACTAGCAGCTCTTCTTCCCACATTCAGAGTATTCAGAGGGCTCTTTCTACACAGTTTGACATGAAAGATCTTGGGCTATTACACTATTTCCTTGGTTTGCATATTTCTCAAATAGATTCAGGGATTCATTTGAGTCAGCAAAATTACACCCACGATCTTCTTAGGTGCTTTGATATGGTTGATTGCAAGCCAAGTCCATCTCCTTTTCAGTTTGAAGTTACTCTTACTTCCACATGTACCACACCACTTTGTGATCCTACATTGTATAGGAAGTTGGTTGAGAGTCTCATGTACTTGACCCATACTCACCCTAATATTTCATTTGCAGTAGGGATTGTATCTCGGTTTGCAAATTCTCCTCATAGTAGTCACTGACAGTCGCTAAAAGGATTTTTGCACTATTTTCACGGCACTTCCCACTTTTGCCTACACTACACTAGGGGTTCTACTCAGTTGGTTAGGTATACAGATTCAGATTGGGAAGGTTCTATTGATGATAGGCATTCCACTTCTGGCTATCTTTTTTGTTTTGGTTCTTCTCCGCTTGCTTGGGACGTGTAAAAAGCAACATGATATTGCACTTTTATCTTCATAGAGAGTACAGGCAACATTCAACGAGTCAACAGATTCTTTAGCTTCGCCATTATTATGAGAGTTTGGATTCCCACAGGATTCACCGACTGTAATTTGGTGTGACAACCAAAGTGCAATCCACATTTCTCGCAACCCATTTGAGCACCAATGGACCAAGCATATTGAGATACACATCCACTTCTTTCACAAGACATTCGGGATGGAGTTCTTTGCTTGGAGTACCTTCCAACTCAGCAATAGGTTGCACACATCTTTACAAATCCTTTTGCATCACATCACTACCTTAAGTTGTGTGGAATGCTTGGGGTTTTAGAAGTTGTTCTTGGGGGGTGTTCGTGAGAACATCTTCCTTCTTCTTCTTCTTCTTTCTATTTCATTCTACGAGGATTATTTCCTTCTTTTGGTTCGAGATTTCTTCATGGATATATTGTACATGAGTAACTCATCAAGCCTAGTTGTCGAGACTCATACTGTGGACATGCCACTTCTATTTTGGCCCCTAGCTTCACTTGAGGGGGTGTTAGAGTAGGTATTTATCTTAGCTCATGTTCACCTAAGTAATTTATTTACCTTTATTATATTTATCCTCACCCACTTATGTGTGTGGATATTTCTTTTTATTTATTTAGATATTAGGGGGATATTATCTAGTTGTTAGGTATAGTTCTTTCCTTGATCTATGGTATTGACTAGATCCTTGATGTCTAGTTCTCTCATAAATCTATGGACTTAACTAGTTCTTTGATGACTAGTTCTTTCCATGATTTATGGCTTGATCTACGACCTTGACTGGTTCTTAGATTGTTATTCCTTGCCTATATAAGAAAGGCCCATTCTCATTGTATTTCATTGAGTTCCATAATAATATATGATATTGTTTCTCATTTGTTTGCAAAGGTTTATGTAAAGTTATTCTGGCGAATTGCTTTCATCTTATTGATCGTGATGTTTGATTACAATTGTGTTATTAGCTTGGTACGATCTGGTTATCGTTCCTTTTAGAATTCAATATAATCCCCATACTCCATTTTTACTATCATTTGAAGAAGAAAAGGGGTTTGATACACATATTGTTGAGGTATTGTACTTTCGAGATATCTCAAAAAGAAAGTCCTTGTTGTTCAATATTCTCGATGTCAATAGTTGTTTTTTGCAATGTCAATCCTAGTGTTTTGCAGGTAGTTAGAACACAATAATTTTAAGGGATTTCACTTGCGCATGTCACATGTCATTAAAGAGTTCAAGACATGTGGAGCAGAATATATCAACATCACATGTTGAGCTGATGTAACTTATTTAAATTTACTAACCATAGAACATGGCTTGTTAGGTTGTTTTGTGCCATCTTTCTAAACCATTATCTTAGGCCATCCTCCACGCATGCCAAAATAACTGTGTAAAAACTTACCACAAGTGTTTTATTAGGCCATCCATGTGTACATCAAGAACTTAAATTTGTTCCTATTTTCACAAGATTAAGTAATAGATATTTTTTCATCGATCTCACTTATTAACATACTAGTGTAATTCCCGCTTATTTTTGGAAACATTAGATGATCACTAACTTCATTTAGATAATATTGTAGATTTGATTTGCATTCCTTCCACATAACATAACATTCAATTTTTTTGCATGATTGTTCATATAAAATGAACAATAAATTTAAAAATTATCTACAAGTATTAGCTAAAAGTATTCTAATTCTAATTTGATAAATAAAAACATAGTATTGGCTATAATTATTCTAATTCTATCACCATAAAAATTAATAAGTCACCCACATTAAATTAATTTTGGACACTTTAAACACTTATACGACACCTTGAACACTAATTAGTCACCCCACATAAAATAATTGAGATACACTAAACATTAATTTAACACCCTAAACACTGATACAATACCCTAAATAATGTCATGATACTCTATGCACTAATTATTCATCCTCTATTTCATAATTAGGATAACCTAAACACTAACGAAACACATGGTCTCATACAAAATGATAATCGTCACTGTAATACCCTATCAACTCATATGACACCCTAAACACTAATATGACACCCTAAACACTCATATGACATCATAAACACTCAAAAATTGATGCAAAACCTTGGACACTAATGGGTTACTCTAAATAACATAATTTAGACACAAAAACACTAATATTTTACCTTAAAAAGATTATAAGACATGATAAACACTAATATGACACACTATACATTATTAGAAGACTATAAACATTAAGGGATCACCGTAAATAATATAATTAGGACACCTTACAGAATAATTTGATATCATAAGCACCGATATTAAACACTAATACACCACCCTAAACATTCAAACATTGATACAAAAACATTAACGTTAATGGGTCAACCTAAATAACATAACTCGATAATCGAGATACTTTGAGCATTAACAAAACAACCGTAAACCCGATATGAAACCCTAAAAACTATAATGAGACCTTAAAAACTAATGGATCACTTTACAAAACACAATTAGAATGCCCTCAATATTAATGTGTCATCCTAAACAATCATACGATACCCTAAACATTCAAACATTGATATGATGCCCTAAACACTAACTTGTCATCTTAAATAACACAATTACAACACCTAAACTATAATACAACACCTAACATTAATTTAACATGTATTAGGGTTCAATCGGTATAAATGATTCCAAATCTAGCCCTAATATATGTTCAATTGTCATATTACGTGTATTAGGGCTCGATCGATGGAAACAAACACAAACTAATACTTAACACTCAAATAGGCCACCCTGAGCATGTGGAAACTGTCGTGTTTTTCAACATGCTGAAAAACACAATGTGTTTTTCAGCATATTGAAAAACACAGCATGTTTTCCATCTTCATGAAAAACACGTTGAGTTTTCCATCTTAATGAAAAAAACATTATGGAAATTGGATTGTGTTTTCCATCTTAACTGATGTAATTAATTATTATCCTATATAGAAAGTTTATAACATACATAAAATACAAAGGGTAAATAATGGACATTGGGTTTAATCCTTTATTTTTCACTAAAATCGAGGGAAAACATTTTCCCTAAAAATGTAACTATGCATTTAGTATGATATGTGGTCCCCTAACTCATGATTGGTGATAACATTTGTTTAATCCAAATATGAATGTTATAACTATACATCTAGATGTAGATGGAAAAAAATAGAGATTTTCAAACATTGTATTTTAAGACATTTATTATTAAGGTTCTTGTTAACAAATATGAATTCAAATATTAAGTTCATACTAGTGTGACTTCATAAAATTCAATTTCGTAAATGAAACTGTGTGGAAAACCGTCATGTTTTTCAACGTGCTAAAAAAACACAGTGTTTTTCAAAGATGTTAAAAACACACCTTTGTGTTTTCATCAAGATGAAGAACACACTGTGATTTCCTCATGTTAATCATCGACCTAATCAATCATGACAAATCTACTCTCCCTTGTATGTAAGATTCATAACATTTATATTAAAATAACATGCCTTGATTCAAGTGTGTCTCTTCCCAAAGAGTGGTAAAATAGTTGTAAAGGTGGTAATGTTGTCTTTTGTCTTTCCTTTAACCATCACTCTCTCACTCTCTTGCTTGTTGAATGTAATTGCACCATTACTTGGCTTCCAAATAATATCATTTTTTGGAGCTCTATTTCCTCGTTTTAGTGATGGTTTCTCTCATTTTCTTTCATCGTTCATGGCTTCACAATGGCTAAAAGTGATAATAGTTTCAAGCGAGAAAAGAGGATTCTTGGTTAGTTTGAAGAAAAGAAGATAAATTAGGTGAGGAAAAGGGGTCTCAACAAACCTAACGTTGCATACAACCGAAAATGACCAGAGTAAGAATGATTATATATTGGTTTTATTCAGTCCCTTACCCCTCTTTGCTAGGGAATTCATCAAGAATATTGATCGTGAAGAAAACTAGAATGCTAGTTGAAAAACATTTTTAGATAAGGACAATACATTATTAACAAAGTATTAGTATTTAATAGGTGTGTCTATTTATCTATGACGAATATAATAGAGATATTAGGGTGAAATTGGGGGGAATAGTAAAAGTGTAGATAAAAAAATTGAAAGAATATTTTGATTTACATTTTGATTCACAACTGTCAGACATATTTGGTGATGAATTACATTAACCAAATTTAACAATCAATTGAAAAATTAATAAACATGGTTTTATTTTAAATCAAATTAGTTCTAGATCCATATTTAATGTGACAATAGAAAGAAAAATGAAGAAGATTTCCCTTTGCCATGGTTGTATATAAAGAAAAATAATGAAAAAAACCAAATTGTATATTCGTTAAGATCCTCTTATTTTCGATGTCAAATTACTTGTGACTAGACTCGATTGTGTGTTGTGGAACGTCCCTTCCTAACAAATGTGGCCGCAAATGTGAAACAGAGGATTGATGATTTTCTTTGCATAGATGGTGCAAAATAATCGTCTACCCAATTCGGCGTTCCATATGATGCCTTTCTTCTTCTCCATGGTCTACGAAAGTTCAAAGAAAAGGTCGTATACGTTTAATGTTAAGTGGTTTGGTAAACATGGGCGGTAAGATTTCCAATTTTCACTAGCCTCCTTAAATGCATTTGACCCCTCGCGAGTGGTGGCACACTAAGCAGATTCTGTAAATTATCCTCCATACACGAGCAGGTCCGCCGTGATTTGACTCCCTCCAGTGCTGGTTTTCTTGCTAGGTCATGCCTTTTACATGCGCATGTGATGGGAAGCATGGTCATTTTTATGCAGTCCACACATACATGGGTGCAAATCAAGTGGAGGGTAGCCGTCTCCCTAATTTAAGGCTTTGATTTTTTTAAATAATGTTTAATATATTGGTATGTCTCCATGTTATCAATTTTGTTTTGAGACATTGAGGAACCCAAAAATTAAAAACTAAACCGACTGATTCTGATAGCCGTCAGAAGATGGACGCACTAGATTGTATGAAGGACGAAACTAACCTAATAGTGGTTTATTTTCTCTGTCCCACAACATATTGTTTCCCATACACGTTGGTTGATGTGTCACGCAACATTGGGGTTTTGGGCATTCTGCATTGTCTGGTAAACATTGTTCGAGTGCTACGTTTCCTCTTAATTATTGTTTAGGTTTACAGATGATTCCTTATTGTTTTGATTTTTATGAAAATTGATTGCACAGGTTTATGTCCATTGGTTATGTGAACGATGCCAAAAAAACGTGTTGCAGGAGAGACCCGCAGGTTAACATATGCGTAAAGGAAAAAGTGAGGGGTGCCCTTGCAGGTAGCTTTTAGCTACCGTGTTGACCACCACTGTCAGGTTTTTGTGATATACAGATTGCATTCGGTCCTTGGATTCAGAGGGGCTCTGGAAATCTGGGCGACGATAATGTCGTTGAACTTGTTTGGCGTGCCCTGGACGTCGCTCGGAGAGCTGTCAGTGGGGAAAAATGAAAGGAAGAAGAATTTTCTCCTCTCGTCGGCCTTTTGAAAGATGACCTTCCATCCCTCCAGAGCGGAGGACTATCGTTATTCCGCCCACCAAAATTGTCACTACCGAGACAAGAAGTGAACAAGAGTTTGTCACCGTATGTCATCTGGGTGGGTTGGTCTTTATAGCGAGTGAGCATGGTGATGAGCTGCTTGGGAGTGGGGTTGCCATCGTCGTCCTTGTGAATATCGATGGATAAGAAGATATCGGAAGAGGTGCCAACCTCTTTGATCTGATTTCTGCATGTTTTTTAATCTTTTATCTGTCTCTATTTGTCAATAATGTCACCTGTTGACACATTTATTATATTTCGTTCTGTTGTCTCCATTTTTGTTGATATTGGTGAAACTTTGTATTTGAAGTAGCCTTGGCCATCTGTTAAAACATGGTGCTCATTAGCCATTATTTTTGGAGGTGGTGTGTTGTATGTAGCGAAGGATTATCATTTTTCCATAATGACATATGGTTGGGGATTGACATACTTGGTATGTCAATAGATTTGTTTATATAAAGCATGTTGTCATGACAATTGGCCTCTATACTTTGGGTTTGGTATTATATAGTAATATGGAATTTTTTTCTCTTCCCTTTGGAGTTCCTGATCATGGGTGAGTTCAAGAAGTTAAAACAAGACAGTTTAGAGGAGTCTAATTGGCATTCTTGAAGATTATTATTACCGGTCAGGATTTCTGTTTGTTTGGGTTGTCAATTTCATTTTTACATTTTCTTGTCGTAAGAGCATAAATTCCACAGTTTTATTATTTAAGGTATTGTTAATAAGCTTCTTGATGTGGTAAAAATTCATCTTATGGAGAACTATGCAACATTTATAGGAACAATTAGCCTATTGATTTGCATGGTCGATGGAGTTCTTTGTCGGTGGAGTTCTTGATTTAGGAACAATCCACGACAAAGCCTCACTATTACAAATAATTAAGATAAACAACTACTTAAGTTACAATCCTTAGATTTAGAGGATTATGGAAAATATGATGATTCAATAAGATTGATTTCCTAATGCCATAGGAAGCTAATTAGTGTCATTTCATCAGAGGAAATCCATCTCAAGTTCTTAACAACCAAATTTGGAAGTTTTCATTTTCCTTTATAGGAAGGGATTTTATTACTATTTGTTACAAAAAAAATTGCCTTTCTTCATGTGTTTCCCAAGTTCATGGGAAGATGGAAAGTTTCTAAAATACAATGCAAATCCAGCTAGCAAATTGTCATTTCTCTTGCAATTTTTCTTAAAAAGTTAAAAGTCTCTTTTATGGTATTTTTTTCTGGTTATTTTATAAATAATGCCTATTTAGGGCCTTGAGCCCAATTTTGCTTTCCTTCAACAATCTAAATGTATTTTGGGAACTATGTAATATGCACCACTATATCACCTATAATATACCATTAAAACAATAACATGCCTTCCAATACAAATATATGTTATTTGTTTTTCATTTTTAGTGATGGAATGATATGTGCATGAAAAAATCACAGTAACCGACATTCTTTCTATTAAATTTATAATCAAGAGAATGTGGAAGAAAAAGTTTATGTTTGAGTGGTGATCTGTGAGTGGATGGTTGAACTCATCTTATTTTGTCATGGTTTTTATTGGTATACAAATGGAAAGAAAAAAGTTGGTTCTCCACAATAATTTTGTTTCTCTCCATGTCATCACCAACATTGTAGGGAAGAAGTAACAACTCATCGTTATCCTATTAAAATTTCTCCAAATCCAACACCATATTCATGAAATTGGTGTCGTTGTGGCAAAAACAATTGTTGATTTTAGGCGCGTACATGCCTTTAAATTGGGTTGTCATGGGTTATGGATTACAAATGAGCATATCATTGGACATTCGAAGATCGACTTCCACTAATGCCATGGTAGGGTAGGGGAATGTACTAAACACTCTATGCGGATTCACATCTTTACACATGCAGTTGGACCAAGGCTCCCAACACATTTTTGTGGCATTTGTAGTAGAGAAAAAATTGTCCATGATGGTGAAATTCTAGGTGAATACAATTCTAGGGCCATGGCGATTAACATACTAGTTATTTTGTATTTTGTTTTGGCCTTACAAATGACTATTTTTTACTTATTGCTTTACAAAGTTTGAAATCATAACCTAAGTGTACTTTACATGAAATCACTGCATAAGTATTCTAAGTACACTATACGTCTTCATGTCCTTGTCATGTCCAATATAATGTGCATTCCTCATCAACATTTTCCATCACCTACTTGCATTTTTAGATATCTCCCTCTACTGTTTCATATGCCTCTTCCCCGACACGAGATTTCTCCTTTCGATTGAAATGAAATGAAATGAAAGATTTTAATGACGTCCACGAGACTAAAGAGTCTATGGGACCACAGAAACAGTAATTTAATCAGATTTCAGACTCTTTTCAATATCCGCTCTTCGGCTGTGAATCTTGAAGATAAAGCCTGCTGTCGCTGGAAGCTTTGTTCCTTCGAAGAGTTCCTCCAGTCTGTCCACCTTTAGATTGTTTTTATACTGAATACGGATATCATCATATGCAGAACATTCCATGACAAAATGCCATTCTGTCTCGACGACCCCTTTGCTGCAGAAGAGACAAATTCTCCTTTCCCAATCTTCCTTTGGAATAGTCCATCTACCAGTTTCACATCGAAGATGATGTGATCCAGTTCTTAACTGCGCCACTAGAATTTTTGCTTTACCCTTGATAACCGTCCCTAGATAAGCTTTTTCATCATGTTCCCCAGTGAGATTGAATTCTCTAATATAATGCGTTTTCCAGTCCCAAAGTTCAGCTTTCCTGCACCTGTTTTGAAGTAGGAAAGAAGCTTTCCAACCTCCCTGTATCCTTTTTGCTTTACAAGTCTCCCAGCTAAGTTTGTGGTGAAAGTCAATCCCAAGATACTTGTATTCATTGACTATTTCTAAAGGGCTCCCCTCAAAAAGGAAGACGTTTTGTCTCTCATTCCTTTTCAAGGTGAAAATCATGATTTTTGTTTTGCTGGTGTTCACTTGCATCCCGACTTCTTGACAAAAGAGCTCTAGCGCTTTTAACTGTTCCCTCAAACCTTGGGCTGTTTTTGAAATTAGGATAAGGTCGTCAGCATATAGAAGTAACTTCACCACATAACTTGCTAACTGAATACCTCCTCCCTCAGTTTTGTTTAACCAATCTTCAAGCTTGTCAATGTATAACCCAAATAACGTGGGAGAAAGAGGGCATCCTTGCTTGACACCTATGTTGCTGCCGAAACATTCGGACATACCTTCTCTGGTTCTAATTTTAGCTCTGACCTGCTCATACAATTTATGAACTGCTGCTCTAAACTCATCTGGAATCCCAAGTTCCTCCATCCTATCCCAAAGTTTCTTTCTGGGCACTGTGTCAAAAGCCTTCTTGAAATCAACAAAACAACAAAAAGCTTCTTCTCCTTGGGTGTCCCAAACTTTTTCAATCAAATGCCTAAGAGTGATACAATGATCAATTGTTGAGTGCTTAGGTCGAAAACCCGCTTGCCCTTTTGCTCTTTTACCCTCTCTTTCGGCCCAGCTGCTGATTCTCCGTTCTATCATGCCTCCAAATAATTTGCCAAGAAGAGGGTTGATCATAATGGTGCGATAATTGGACGGGTTATTAACGTCACCACTTTTAAATAGAGGAATAACAACGCTAGTCGTCCATTCTGTTGGAAAGCCATTCTGGTTGACATCATTGAATATTTTTCTGATGTGCGGCGTGAGGACCTCAACCCCCCATTTTAAAAATTCAGCTTGCAGACCATCGATGTCTTGAGCTTTACCACTTGCCAGATTCTTTATGCCCTGCTTGATATCTTCTGCCGAGAAAAGCTCAATCGAAGTCTCAATTATGGGAGGGACATCTTTTTGTTGAGGACGCTCATAAAGGGTCTTCGCGTATTCTAACCAATGTGCACCTGTGATATTATTTTCTATGTATTTTTTCTTTTGTTGTAGCTCCTTCCAAAAACCTTTGGGATTGTGTTTTCCAAGAGAAATTAGTTCTGTCCTTCTCTTGCACACATAGCTTTCTTTTTTGTGTTGTACCAATCTCTCATAAATCTTTTTATTTTCTTTGTTCATCCCATTTTCTTTCAAAGCTCTCTTGGCAGCTTTACACTCTTCATCATACCACGGATTTGTCGGAAAAGTATTTGCCGCTCTCTTTCTAGGCTTAGATCTCTCACATACAGTTAGAGCCTTTTGTATTAAAGATATCAGCAGACTACTACGCATATAACCACTCGGTCCCTTGGACGCCGTGTTCTCTGTATCTTTCCTCATTATTTGCAATTGTTGTTTAAGGGCTGCAACAAATATTCCCTGATTCTCTTTACTGAGAATGATTTTTCCCTGTTTTTGAGATGCCTTTTGCATGTGATGAGCTTGATTCCTTTGTTGCTGATTGAAGACGGTCCCAAGCTTTACCAAGAGAGGACTATGATCTGACTTTAATTCGATAGGACAATCTCCAATTTCAAACTCAAGAAGCGTGGGGATAAAACTTTGAGAACAAATTACATAGTCTACTACACTTTGTCCATTGTATGTTTTACAAGTGATGTTGCCTGACCTGGGCCAAGCTCTCATGCCATTGCAAATGACCATGTTGTATAAGCTACATAGGCCTAGAAGCTCAACTCCAAAATGTGACACCCCTCCACTGCCATCCTGAGATAATCTTTCCCAAAACTTGTTCTCTTCTTCTTTAAGCCACAACGGATTGTCTTCACCGCCTTCTAAACCGGTCAATCAAGATTGATTATTATCGCGTCCTTGCGATTGAAATCACCCAATAGAATTATTTCTCCGGATGTACTGAAAACAGAAATGTCTTTTTTTATTGAAGCGTATGGATCTTCGCTATCTAGCTTTCTTCTCTTATATGTCTTTGATCCTTTCGGTGCAAAGTAACAGGCAGCTAATCTGATTGTTGTCTTGCTATCTGTTATTTTCAGCCATATGTATTGTTTATTTGGATCTTCTTTTTCAACTTTGACATTTTCGAGCCATATTTCCTTGATTAACACTGTGATTCCGCCGTGGCCTTTCCCTGTTTCATTCCCTTCATTCCAAACTGAAATTTTTTTGTAGCCTTCAAAATCAGGAACCTTGCAACCTTCATGCTCATGTGTTTCCGTAAGAATGATAATATCTTTCCCTTCTGCTATGGGCCCCAAACCCGGTCCTCTTCTCCATGGATATCCTCTGCAATTCCAGCTTACTATGTGCATGAATTCCCGTGGGGCCCCTAATTCCTATTTCCTATTTGATAAATGATCACTGATTTGGGCTTTCCCATTTCTCATCTGTGCCCATTTTCCTGCTTCCCTTGCTTTTCTCACTTTTTCCCATTCTTTCCTTCGATCTTCTTGTTGAGCGAATGTCAAATCCTCATCTAGGTATATGTGTGTGCCTCTAAGGAGTCCCCTGTTTTTTAGGATAGCATATTTGTCTTCTATTTTTCTCATAACCACTCGCACGTGTCTGTCCTTTCCTCCCTCTGTTCTCCTGCCAATCCTGTTTGCTTGTTGTATGTAACCTGTCCACTTCAATTCGTCTTTAAGAAAGTCTCTTGCCAATATGTCAGTTCTCTCATTTTCGCCAAAATCTTTTAGCCCCTTGATAATAAAATTTACTGCTCTGTTTTGTTGATCTTTCTCTTCTTTTATCTGTGTTTTGATGTGTTTCTCCATGACTTGCCTTTGTTCATTTGATGATCCACTTACTAATTGAGACCAAGTTTTAGCTTCTTCTATCCGATCCTTTAGTTGATTTTCTTTTGTTTCCATGTCTTTAATTGCTGATTGTATCTCATCTATCTGAATTGTTTCCTTCTCTTCTACCATTTCAGTTCTTTTTTCTCCCCCTGTTTTCATATGTCCTAGATCTTGTTTTATCATGGTTAACTCTTGTTGCCCTCTTTCCATGAGGTTTTGAAGATTTAGAACCTGTTCTTTGAGAATTTTATTTTCTCTTTCTAACTTGTATCTGACTTCTGTGAGCTCTTTCCTCTCACTGTTTTCTTTCAATTTCTGGTTTTCTAAAATTCCAAGCCTTTCCTTCATGTTCATGAGTTCCTTCACATATAGTTCTGAAGACCACAAAAGAGGGGTTGAGGTCGGACTGTATAGGTATTTAGAGTCCTGGACTCCGTCTTCCTTTTCCTCTCTGTATGCTGCAGTTCCGTCGATTTTGTTCATCTTTGGTTCCTTTTTATTATCTTTCTGATTTGGTTGTTTTTCTTCCATTTTATGTTCTCTGAAAACAAAATTCTCTTTGTTGTTTGTTGCCTTCGGTAGAATCAAAGTGAGGTTTTTCTTCTGGTTTCTTCTTAGTTTTTTAGCTTGCCTACGCCGTAAAATCCCTTTGTATTGTTTTGCATTCACATATACCAACTTTTTAGCTATACCCGCTGTATGATTTTGGAAGACTTCTGCCTTTCCCCAAATTTTGTTTTCTATTGCTGTATGAGTTTCTGAGATAATAGATCCTTGTGTTGCCATACTTGGGTTGTCTTTGAAACCCTCATGCTTAACCATGGTTTGCATGTCTTGTTGAAACCAGATTTGACAGAAAATATTAAAGAATATTGCAAAGAATGATAAGGTTTGGTGGGTCTACCTGAGAAACTGAGAAACTGGCTTATCTATAACCCTGGCCCTGGCCCGCAGTCCTGTCCCCTTCTATATCCGCCTGTCCCTGGCCCGCAGCCCTGGCCCACCTCCCTGGCCCACACCAGTATCCCGGCCCGAATCAGATCCAGCCCGCATTCACCGCCCATGACAGATCCCCGGCCCGCAGCCTCGCATCTGCTCCCGCAACCCGCATCAGAACCCCGGCCCGCACAAAGTGAAAGTGCTTACAAACCCGTAATTACAAAATGGATGGAGAATTCTCAAGGAAAAGTTGTGTGAGCGAGGTTTCCTGTGGAGACCTTCCATCGGGAAAATGGAGATCTAGGCTTTTCACAAAAATCGCCGGCGTTATCTTAATAGAGACTTGAAATACATGTTTGTACTCTTAATAGAGACTTTATTTTCACCAAGAATGTGTTTGAGCCGTCAATGTGATTGATGCTTTGAGGTTGGTATGTGAAATTGACCTAATAGTGGTTGATTTTCTCTTCCCGCAAGATATTGTTTCCCAGACACGTTGGTTGATGTGTCGCGCAACATTGGGGTTTTGGGCATTCAACATTGCTTGGTAAACATTGTTTGAGTGCTACGTTTCCTCTTTATTATTATTTAGGTTTGTAGACGATGCCTTATTGTTTTGATTTTTATGAAAATTGATTGCACAAGTTTCTGTCCATTGGTGATGTGAACGATGCCAAAAAAAAGTGTTTCAGGAGAGACACACAGGTTAACATATGCGTAAAGGAAAAAGTGAGGGGCACCATTACAGGTAGCTTTTAGCTACTGTGCCGACCATCATTGTCGGGTTTTTACGATATACAGATTACCTTCGGTTCTTGGAGTTGGAGGGGCTCTAGAAATCTGGGCATCGATAATGTCATTGAACTTGTTCAGCGTGCCCTAGACGTCGCCTGGGGAGCCGTCTGTGGGGAAAAACGGAAGGATGAAGATTTTTCTCCTCCCGTCGGCCTTTTAAAATACGGCCTTCCATCCTCTAGAGTGGGGGACTATCCTTATTCCCCGTCAGAATTGTAACTACCGAGCCAAGAAGTGAACAGGAGTTTGTGGCCGTATGTCATCTGGCTAGGTTTCTCTTTGCAGCGATTGAGCATGGTGACGAGATGCTCTGGAGTGGGGTTGACATCGCCGTCCTTGTGAATGTTGACAGATACGAAGATCTCAAAAGAGGTGCTCACCTCTTTGATCTAATTTCTACCTATTGCTTTGATCTGTTATTTGTCTCTATTCGCCAATAGTGACCTGTTGACACATTTTTTATATTTCATTTTGTTGTCTCCATTTTTGTTGCTATTGGTGAAACTTTGTATTTGAAGCAGCCTTGGCCATGTATTAAAACATGGCGCTCATTAGCTATTATTAGTTCCTGCCAAGGCAGGAATACTATACCTTTCAGCACAACCTATTAATTTTATTAAATCGTCCAATCAGATTCATTTATTATTTTATTTTTTTATCAAGTTCTAAAGTTGAAAATTCCTATAAATAATTTTAATCAATTTATAAATGAATATATTTATTTTTTTAAATATGTGATTGGTGTTTAGGTTTTGAAGTGACTAATTTAAGGCCTTATTCAGTTATCAATTTTCCAGAATTTAAAAACAAAAAAATGTTAAAAAGACAAGTGTCCTAGCTTTTATGTGGGATTTTGACAGCATTTATTAGTACTCTGCAAAATCATTAATTTGATATTGATTTTTGTAGTTCAGATTCTCAGAAACTAAAGTCGGTGATTTGAATGAAAAGCATTTTCATTGTGCTTCCTACCGACTGTATCTCCACCGCCATAAAATGGGAGCTGTTGAACAGGGTATGGAGATCCATGAAACAATCATTGAAGGTGGATTTTTGTCGATGATGTAGTTGCGACCGGTTTGATAGACATGTACACAAAATGTAGAAGCGTAGAGAAGGCGCGCCAAGTGTTTGACGAAATGCCTCAACGAAATGTGATATCCTGGACCGCAATCATTGTTGGATATGCGCAAAATGGGTTGGTTAAGAAAGCTTTGGAGATTTTTAATCATATGCGGTTGGAAAATATAAGGCCAAATTGGCCAACCGGTGGGCTGCTTTCTTTTAATGCGCATTTTTTTTTGGCATGCTAATGTTTGTTCATATATTTGTTGTGATTTTTGATAAACATCATCAAATGTTTTGTTTGGGTCGCTGATGATTGGTGCAGTATTAATCCCCCATTGCCGAGGTCGTTTCTTCCTTCTGCACAGATACGACCGATTTCATTAAAGTTTTATTCTCCTTTCAGACTTTGCCATCTGCTGCAGGTGTTTTCTGTCCACCTCGCTCTGTTGTCGGATCCTCGGAGACATGTGGCTTCTTGCATGCAATAGGGTTCCTTGTTTGCTACGGAAATGTTCTTTTAGAATCTGTTTGATTTTCTGCTTTGGCTAATTAGGTTCAATATCTCTGAAATTCTGCACGTGTGGAACAATGGGTTTGATTTCTGCTGTTTATATTCAGTAACCTGCACATTGCTCTTGCTGTTGATGGGTAACTTCATTTACTCAAAGTTTTTACTTGTAAGCTCATATAGTGGTCTCCTTTAATCATTTGAGATGCCATCATTAGATGCTTCCTTTTCATTTCTCTGTTTTTCTGATCGTCATTTTTGTGACCTTGCCACCATTGATGGGTATTTGTGCTCTGTTGGGTTTTGCCTTTCGAACTGGAAAAATATTTTTGATTTGAGCTTAAAGTGTTAACCTGTGTGGTGAGTTACAAAGTCTTTTAGTTCTAATAATTTGATTCGAATTAGAATTACTAATACCCATTCATGGGTTTTTTTTTTATTACAGTTCATGTGCATTAGGTATGCTTCCACATTTTGGCTGTAAATGCACATTCTGCCTGCTACACACAACCCTCTCGAAGATTTACATATCTTCAATTATTGCAGACCTGTATTTTCATGAGCATGGTTTCACAAAGAAAGACAGTCCACTCTTTCTAAAACAATAGTGAATCCATTATCATTGTCACCTGAGACCCATGGAAAGTTGTTCATGCCCTGATATTTTGGAGTATTCGCTGTTAAAGGTGAGTCTGTTTTGTTACGAGTTGGTCGCTTTACTCTATTTTTGCACTTGTTATTTTGTGCCATTATATTGGTAAATGAGGTCATTGTAGTAATGATTTTGTTTAGCTCCGACATCACTTTTCCATTTCTCATAGTAAGGGAAAGCTTTGTTATTTCGTGGTTATTGTGCATCAATCTTTTGCTTGAAAAAGGTTCATGCTTTTACTGTATGGTTTCTGTTTCAATGGCTTTCATTTTTCACTGCCGTGACTTTCCACTGTTGACTAGATTCGGGGTTGCTATTTGATATATTTCCACCCCTTGGAGCCGTGGCTTTAACTAAAGCCTTTATGTGACTTCTTTGCAACTCACCGATTTTCTTTTCTTCAGTTTAGATGTACATGGTGTAGTTGTGACCGCCCTGATGGATATGTATGCAAAATGTGGAAGCATAGAGGAGGCGCGCCATTTGTTTAACAATATACACATAGCTTTAATAAACACTACTAGTTTTTGTCAATTTTGGAATGGCATCATATGCCTTTCCACATATGTAACAATATGTAGCTTTGTTTTATAGGTTTTTCCATATATCGACTATTTTCGATCATGATACTTTGATCAAAACAATGCACTTGCAACAGATTTCTCTTATATATGTCAACAACTGCTATTTTGTTTTATCTTGTACATGCTTTTAATCTTCGGTCTTTGTTACTATGGTCAAACTACCGATTCCTACCGAAACATGTAACTTGGATGGCGGGAACTGGCCGCTTTGCGGCTCTTGTTTTTAGATGCAAAGTGTTGTCAGATGTAGCGATGTATTATCATTTTTCCATAATGACATATAGTTGGGGCTTGACATACCCGGTATGTCAATAGATTTTGTCTATATAAAGCATGTTGTCATGACGATTGGCCTCTATAATTTGGGTTTGGTATTATATAATAATATGGAATTTTTCCTTCTCTTCCCTTTGGAGTTACTAATCATGGTCTTTCTTGGTTGGTGGTTACTGATATCTGCAATTGGTAACATTAGAATAGAGTTGATAAGAGGAGGTGATGGGGTTCAAATTTTAAAAGGTGAGTTTTTAGTTGGCATTGGTAACGCCAGAGAAGACTTGATTGGAGGAGGATAGAGGATGGATTTTTAAAGGATGTTGCTTAGTTGGAATGGGTGTGACATGCATCTCTTGACTGACCAAAGAAGGAACATTAGTAATTATGGCATGATGCTCATTAGACATAGAGGGATTGGATTTAAGAGCCCAATGAGCTTTAACAATTAGAGATGAACATGTATCAGAATGTTGTGTAGTGAATGGATTAAAACCCTGATGATCAAGGTGCTTAATTCTTCATTTTAAAACATAGCAATCATTGTCATGATGTCCATTAAGTCTGTGATAATTGCAAAATGAGAGACCTTCATATTTGGAAAGTTGATAAGGAGTGTAGCGATGAGTAGTTAGCAAGATGATCAATTGGTGATTGGGGAGCTCATGAAGAATATCATGTTGTTTAGCATTTAGATCAAACTTGAGAGGCACTGGTAGTGGTAAGACTTAGGTTTCACTTATATAAGCACATGTAGAAGACATAGGACTCGTAGGATGAGGTGTAGAAGAAGAATTAGCATGGGCCTGAGAAACATCCTTGAGATGTTGGATTTTATGCATGAGAGATGTAATCGTGGTTTCCATAGATTGAATTTTATCTTGAAATAAACAATGTAAAGCTTGAATTGACTTGCAAATGGATTGATTAGTTGTGGTATCAAGACCAATAGGGTCATCAGAGAGACGATCAAATATGGTACTTATGTAGGTGGCGATTGATGATGCGTATACATAGTGTCTAGGGATTTTTGGAGAACATCTTTACAAGGTGGGTGCATTTGAAGTAATTGATGTAAGGAGACTTTAGGAGCCATGAAAGAAGATCGGATAGAATAGGAAAAATAAGGATCCAAATGTTTGATCACGAGTGGGGTTCACCAAATGATTTAATATAATTGGAAATCAAATCTTATCAGCAGAGTAATTATTGTAATGAATGATGTAAAAATGATAATATACAGAAGACACAATCAAATAAGCATATACAAATGTGAAACCCTAATAAAATGAAAGAGAGAAGGAGACTTAGCTGATTTTGAAAGATCTCGTATGTGATCTAGGTTATGCGACCGGTGGATCTAAATGGAAAGAGTGTCGCAGAGGCTCGGTGAGGGTTTTGACTCAAATTGCACAGATAGAAGTGCACATGGGAGGACAGAGTGCTTGACACTAGTGTCTGGATCTTGGTGCTAGTGTCCTAGTAGATGCCGCAGATTTGGTTCTTTCAGTGGATGAATGACGTTCATTTTCCTTTTTTTTCTTTCGCTTTGATCTAACTTCAATTTTGTTAATTATACATGTAACCTACAAAGAAATATACCTAGCTGCACATGCCCACAAAAACATCAAATCTAAAAATAAAGATGCAAAATGTGGAGCAAGACTGACCCTGGTGGTCACCTTAAGAGTGAACTTACGATCGATCATCGTACAACATCTCGTCGACTCCATGTAGTTATTTTTGAGAGTGTGTGCAATGATGCCATAGACACCCTTATGCAAGTTGCATAGTGATAACAAAGCTAGATCTAAAATGTAACATATTTATAGAATGTGTGGGATGAAATATAATAGACTTCTCCTATGTTGTGTATGTAGAAGAATGCATCCCTTGTCCCTTGAATGAGTGTGCTAGATGGATGCTTTGAGTGATTTTGTGCCTTTGGATACAAGCTTAGGTGATAGTTTGTAATGTTTAGTGTTTGGTCCTTTATTTTGAAAACATAATTGTGTATTTATATGATTCCCTTGTTTGAATTTTGTAATTGACAATTGAAAGGCCAACCCAAAGTAATAAAAAGTAATTAAGAAGCGAAAGGGGTCCAAAAGGATAAGAAAAAGGTAAATAGGGACAAGAGTGCCTCTGGAGGATAGGAGCGCTGACACTAATGCCCTAACCGGGTGCTAGTGTCCGAGGCCATAAAAAGATAAAACATTCAAATGTCAAGTAAGAGTGCAAGATGTATGAAGCCAATAAAAGTGCAAAAGGTAAAGCAAAAGGCTAAAGGGAGTTTTCAATTACTAGTTTTCTTGCTTATGAATAATGTAAATGCTAACATGTTTTTAGTACCTATAAATGTACCCAAGTGCATAGATTTTGTGTCTACACTCATGTATTACATTCGCTTTCCCTTCTATACCATTCACTTGTGTGCAATATGGGTATTTGAAAAATCATGTGGCAAAGTTAAGTGATCATTCACTCACTACCCTTGTTTTTTCTTTTCCTTGAATCTGGAAGATTAGATGTTATACATGAGATGTTTTGTGCATGTGTGTGTTCCTCAAATGACCAATTTTAGCTCTAAAATTACTCCGAATAGACATGTAGGGCATGTAGGGATGGGGAGCCGACTAAACTATAGAGCTACATGGTAATGATAATCACATCACTATAATTAGAACCCTTTTCTAAAATGTAATAGCTAAGAACTTTTGCAAAATGAAATCCCTTAAGCAACATCATATTATAACATATGGATGTTTGAAAACTCCTATGATAGGTGAAGGTGTTTATAAGCATAATAATTATTATGGAATTTTTTTTTGCTGCTCCTATATCACATATTCGAATAGGGATTTAAAGATTTATTTTGCCAACCGAATATAAATTCTTTGTGGTTTGACATCCTTTTTATTTAATTTACAGGATATGGATGAAGAAAAAATTCTTTGATAATTGTGGCAAGGTTACTACCCTCATTAAGGTAAGGATAGAATCATTGAGTATGATCGGTGTGTTCAATTGTGTTATCGATATGTTTGTTTCAAGTAAATTTTATAATTGATATTTTTGCATCTTTTTCTTAGAAATAGAATAACATGAACAAATTAAAGGAAACTATTCAAATCTTTGAACATTTGTTATGTCTTTGTCATTGAATCCATGTTATTGGGCCAATATGAAACATAAAGTTGTTTTTCATTACATATTTGAAATAATCAGTACATACAAAAGCATATTTAGGTCATATTACTTATGTTATATTTGGTCATGTGAGTACAACAATAAAAATATCCATGGCCCAAATGGTTATTAAAATATATTTATGTTATTCTATAAGCAAAAGGCCCTTCGCAAGCCCCCAAAAATACTTGAACTATATATAGCCTTTACTTCCAAACCTAGGACATGGCGGCGTGGTGAATCCACAACCATGCTCGAAGTTGTTGTTGCATGTCAATAGTTAATTTATCGTGTTAGTTTCCTACACAAGTATAGTTGAGAATGGAGTGGATAATGAAGAACCATTTACCCCAAGTTAAACATTATGCATTGGCATTAATGGGGACAATGTATGGAAAATAATTCCTTAATAATGGGTATTGTTTATGAAAAGGATAAAGGAGTTTCAATTTTTTTAGCGTTCTCAAACTCTTTTCATCTCTTTCCGATATCTTTAAATCCTTCATTGATCCTTCTTCTTCTCCTTTTCTTTCCTTTACATTAAATGTTTTTGCTCTTTTTCTTACCTTTTGATTTCATTTTTAATAATGTCTTTGTCCTTTTGTTCTCTTCCAACAATTTTCTACCTTCTTCTCCTACATTTGTTCCCTTTTTCTTTCCTTCAATTCTTCAATTTATTTCTTCATTTTCTCTTTCTCCATGAGTAACTCCATGTACTGATCAGTAGTAATGAGTTGAGATTCCCTACTCAATCTTACTACAACATCATAAATTGACCTTGATGACTGCTTGACCCTTTCCATTGGGAGTTTCAAGAATTTAGAAAGAGATATTTATCCTTGGTTTCCCTCAAAAAATTTGTTACAAATTCCTTCTTTAATCTCTACTTCCTCCAACTTTGTTACATCATTTTGTTCGTCATCTTGGTTTTTAAAAAAGTGGTGGACCGAATTTGACTCATGAAGTAGTGATTGTTGTGAGGGAATACATAGGGCCTCTTCTTCATTGATTAAGTTCAAATTAACACCAATATTAAGAACAACTTTTTCATCTAAGTAGGAGGGCTAACTTGGGTAAGTAGCATCACCCTCTTGAATTGTTCCTAGAGCCACATGATAGCCATGACCATAAAAATTAGCAAATTCCTATCCGTTGGAGACATGCCACCGAGTATAGATGTAGAAAATGATGTAACCATTTTATGAATAACTCCTTTGTCATCCATGCATGAGGTTATGATTTCATGCAAGCATTAGGCTCACAACTGATTTAATCTAAATGATTAATCCTCTTTAGTGGGTAGTAATTGATGGTAGATTATCCTAATTAATTAGTTTTTAAGCTAATTGCAGTAATATTAGGCATAACCACTAATCAATGATAAATGGTGATAAAAAGCAATATATAAAAGCACTTACAATGAGAGAGAGAAGATGACTTAGTTAATATCCTACTATGTGTGGTAATATGGGCTGGTTTGATGACTAAAACAAGATATAAATGACCTAAATGAGCCTCATGTTGAAACTATATCCTAAACTATTGTATGGATCAAAGTGGATGGGACGGGCCAAAATGTACCCCGATGTGGTCCTTTCTCGTATGTTCCCGCCCATTCAAATCCTCTACTCCTAATATTTTTTGGGTTTGTGTATTGTCTTCTTATCTACTCATGTTTTGAATTTGGACCTCCAAAATTATGTGATGTTTTGTTGTGCAACCGATCGATTCTTTAAAAAGCCTAAATAACCAAGAAGTCTCATAAAACAAATACTAAGTGGGTTGTGGGTACCTCGTGCACCGCCAACATTACCACTACTCGAATAGGGCTCAAACCACATGTTGTTCTCACCTAACATGTGATCTCTAGAATGTATACAACCAAATAGATAACCATGATCTTGCAACAATGATATTGTACTTGTACCTTTTCCCTAGCTTGACTTGGAATGATGATATGTTCCTCAGTATTTGCAAACCGAGAGGATGACAATGCTAGAATGAATATTTAAAGTATATGGAGCTCAAGGGAGTCTTGGAATGGATTTTCTTGTGATTGCTCTTAGTGTATGCTCATTATGATCTTTCAGAGGTCAAGTGTGCATGATATCCTCTTTGATAATGGATGAAAAACTAGTTTATATATGCATTCTAGATTTAGAAAGCTCATATAAGGATGACTAGAAGTGTCCTAAAGGAATTTGAATTAAGAAAATTATCGTTGGAGGGAAAGGGACCAAAGTGGATGGGAAGGGCCATATCATATGAATGATATGGCCCTTTCTAGGTGCTTTGTCCGGGATGCATGTGCGAGTGATTTAAAAAATGGGATTGTATTGTGTAAGGGTTTAGCCTAATTTATTAGACTAAGATGACCATCAGGTGAACAAATGAGTTGTGTGTGCAAGCAAGAATGAATGGGATATAACTAGGGATAGCATATTTGACCAAGTTGGACAAGTGTGGGCTAGTGTAAAAGCATTGTCTAATTTTTCTTGTTATAAGATGTGAATTATTAAAATGAGTGTCTATATTCGTCCCCTTTAAGTATGAAATTTAAAACTACGTGCTCGCTGGTGAAATAATTTGTCAAGTTTCAAATTAGGTGTTTCCACCAATAATACCACCGGCTAAGCCCCTCCTTCTTGTGTATGGGAAGGCTCCTATTATTGAATGTAAACTATCATAATCCTTTTGGGTATCTAATAGATCGGGATCACATAGGAACACTTCACTAAGCATGTGGCAAAGTGCTTGTACAAAGTACAAGGGAGGAATTTGCAACAATGAGGGATAAATGAGAGATTAGGAAAGAGAGGGTTATTGTTGTGAGTAGGCACTAAAGCAGAGTTCACACATAATAACCGTGAGTACGTCCACATTCAATTAGAGGAAAACACCAATGAAAGTAATTAATAATACTAACAAACCATAGACACACAGTTCTTTAGATTCATCAATCAAGGACACCAAGTTCCTTCTTGGTTATTCAAGATCACTATGCTTGCAAAGTCAGCAGAATAAAGAGAATGGGGAAAACATAAGCAAAGGAAATAAAATCAATGTAACTCTTATTTCTTGTGTACCGGTGATATAAGGCTTCATAACCTACAAAAATCCACAATTACTACATAAAAACTAAATTTCAAGCTCCTTTGGAATGGAGAATCCATTCCAATTTATAGCATTGCAAATTGTCTTCTCATCTACCCCCACATGACCTTTCAAGTTCTTATTCCACTTGTGAATTTTCATCTTCTTAGGAAGTGAGTAAATAAGTCCCCTTTTATAAATCAAAAGGGAATTTTACAATGGAGAGTCACTTAAGTGAAAAAGAAAAAGTTTTTTCTGGATTTATAATGAATGTACAATAAACTAATTATAGATCCACAATATAAATTGCCAAAGATTATAGATTATGATGTGCAGTTAGATTAAACATAGATTTAGATGTTTAGATATTATAGATTACAAAACATAAACAAGAAGTAAATAACAAGAGAGTAAAGAGGTGGTAACACCATATTTATAGCAGAAATCCCGACGGAAAAACTCCACCGTAATAAATCACCGCTCTATTAAGAATTTCATATACAACTTTTACCCAACACTTCCACTTCACACTTTGGTCTTACAGAGATTATTGCAGTAACCATTTCTCACAACAATGAACAATACAATGACCATCAATTCATTGATCCCAATGTATCTTACTTAAAATGACCCGATCTCAATTATGTATCAATATGGTACCAATGTATACGTTGGTCCAATCCCAAAAGGGATCACAATGAATCATCGTGTCATTTCATTCTTAAATGTGGAAGACCAACATAATAAAGTTTAATAAATTAAACTTTAAAATAATATGGGGTGTAAAGTGGTGGTCCTCCCAAAGAGGTATCCCCACTTGAAATTATCACCCCAACAATTTCATGATTACATAAAATGAGGAATTAGAAAGGGGAGAGAAGAAAGAGAGAGGAAGAGAGAAGAAGAAGGGAGTTAACTAACCCATTGGCTGATGAAGAACTTGTTGATTCGAGGTATAGTGATCTGCGTATCCTCCTTCGTAAGATGCACAGTACACTTCTGATCGCCAAATGAGTGTTTAGGAACACTATTGTGAGACCTCCCGATGTGAGCTTGAGATGACTACGAGCATCACTCATGATGATTCCTTTTTTATCTCACAAAGAGAATGAGGATAACTTTCCCTCTCCTTAGGATTTCACAATTGACATTAGTGATCACAAATCAGCTCCATGATGCACAAACCTCTTGATGCTTAACTTTCATTGACCAAATGCACCCTCACATTATAGAGAGAGGATCAGATCTCGAATGATATTCTTGAGAAGTGGCCATTAATTGGAATGGAATGAGGTGAGTCCTTGATTCTTTTTACATGGTGATCTTGAGTTCCTTGATAGCTCAATTAGTTCAGGTTTAACCCAATTTTAGGAGAGGTTGTCCTCAGCTTGCTCCATGAATCTCTCATTTCATTTTTATCATGATGACATCCTTTCCTACTTCACAACTCACTTCCTCGACCGAGATGCCACTTGGGTGGAAGCATGATTATGGTACTTAGACATTGCTCAATGAACGAAGATCATACCTGTTTCCTTTTTTACTCTAGAGCACTCCTTGAATGAGATCAACTCATACACCTCATATGCACATGTTTCTCATAGAAGTAGGTGATCTTTTAAGAGTAAGACTGATCCTGGATGGAGATTTAAGGAATAAATGAGAATGATTCCCATGTTTTGTTAGAACGTAATATTAAGTGCCTATAAAATTTAGTTTATAATTAAATAATTTAGAATAGATTATATTCTTAATTATTTAATATAAACTTTATGTTTATGTTTAATTGGTTATTTAGTAACTAATTTATATTAAATCAGGTACGATTTAATCATATCCCATCACTTAATATGTTCATGACCTATGGGGTCATTTAAATATGGTCGTGGATCATATTATTTTCACCTGGGTGAATGGCTTGGAGAGAAGTGAGGTAAAGGAGATCTTATTGGACTATAAAGGTTGTTTCTCGATTAATGGAAAATTTTCATCGGGGGTTTTCCACGTAAATCATGTGTATGGTATTTTACTTTTTTATTTATTTATGTATGTACATTAATGTTGTTCAATATTAATTTAATATGGTTAAGTGATTTATAATCCTCGTCCTAACATGGTATCAAAGTATGTAAAACATTAATCCTAATTTAATTAACCTATCGGGTGTGTCGGTTGGGGTGGTTAATTCATTGGAAATATTTAATAAATACCCCCTCCGGGACATATTTTTTACCAAGAGTGTGCACAAGTGAAAGGTATTCGAAAAAGCTCTTACCCTCGAGTGAAATCTCAAAGTGAAAGAATTTACCAGGACATGCAAAACAAAGGTAAGGGTTAAATATTTTTAAAAATATTTCACTATATTTCTATAGTTTCAAATGTGTGCAGGTTGAAATATTTTGGGGTAAATTCAAGAATTAATAAAATGTTAAAAGGGAGGTTACGAGCTCCATCAGAATAGGGTTTTCAATTTTTTCCATTGGTTGGGTTAAACACTTGTCCCCTCTATAAAACTCCATGTTAATTTTATTCACTTTTGGAATTTGAAAACAACAGTATGTCTCCATGTGCCCCCTTCAAATAAGTTACTTTTGAAATAAAACTTTAGTATAAAGTTGGTTTTTTGAAAATCTATGTTAGTGGGACATAAAGTGCTTTTGTTTCCAAACTATAGTTTATAATATTTATAAACTATATATTAAAAATCTATATACTATTTATATATATACATAGCTTAGAAACTATATTATATAGTTTTAAAATTTATAAACTATATATTATACTTTAGATTTAAAAAAACAATACATTTCTTATAGTTTATTAAAACCTAACTCTAAATGGTTATAGGTTTTTATAGGTTAAATTGTTTAATTAAAAGTGGGTCACATTTTTACCCCATTGCCCCTTTCATATAAACTATGGGCAAGTGGGCGACCCCATTCAACCCCCTACATCTCTTGGTATGCCACTTGGTGGGCTCTGCTGCACACTCGACACTCTCAACACTCTCCTCTCCCACCACGTGTCCTCCTTTCTCCTTCCAAGTCGACCATCTACCCTCCACCTTGGTCTCGGTCATGTGGCTTGGTTGGCCGTGGGCCTTCCTTTTTTTTTTTTTGTCCTAGATGTTTAATCCCACATCGGTGGGAATGGATTTTAGTTAGGCCTTTAAATGGAATATGACAAAGGGTTGTGGTTGTGACTGTGGTCGCACCACAACATTTTGTTGAAGATTCAATATGGCTCAACATGAATTGTCCTTTTTTCTCGGCCACGAGGGCTCACCTTGGTTATAAAATGAATGTGTAAGTGGGTCAATTGTTGGTAAATTCATTGAGCAATGGCATTAACATTGATGGTTTAAACTAGCTTGAGGGATCAAGGGACATTGAAATTGTTTGGTATCAATGAACTCAAATTGCATAAGACAAAGTATTGAAATTTATAACCCGGTGGCTTAAATAACTCAACTCGTTGAGTTGGTAAAACCAACTCAGCTGAGCTATAGGAGAAAATCTCCACAATTTTTTTATATATACAATTTTATAATCTTTCTCAATTATTAATTTTTTTTAATTCAAGTTAACTTAAAACTTTATTTTTTTAAATGAGAAATTTATTTCAAGAATAGTGTACATATTATATAAATAAAGTGAATTTTTTTAACAACACAACAACTAAGTCGTGCCGTTTTTTTATGAAAACTAAAAAAATCAATAAATTATTGCCATTATCAAACTAATATATCATATGTGTAGATTATTGGTTTGAAAAGTCCTTTTTTGTCCTAAATTCATCAAAATTTGACTAACGTAGTTTGAACATCGACCGAGGGATTGTTTCTAAACTCTTTTTGTAATAATTTTTTTTCTTCGCCTAATGTTTTTTATCAAAATGTTGATCATACAAATTGTTGTAATAATCATGTTTTTTTCTCACAAAGTATTTTTGTCAATTTCAAAGGAAGAGTAAATTATAAATTATGATTGGCATCAAGGGGCGCCGCCCTCGACCCCACCGGGAATGCCGCCCTGGACCCCCACTCCCCTAATCTGTGTTCAATACCTTCTGTGAAAAATCCTCACCTTTGTGTATGCAAGAAGTATCAATGGATGATGTTATATTGAATTTGATTTCTTATTCTTAGCTAACTCAAAATAATTACAATATAATTTTTTTATAAGATAAATGAGTTAGATGTTACTAGCTAAAGGCATATAAAATAATGAATTATATGTGTTTAAAAGGTTTTCTTCATTTCTTGGTTTTCTACTCAAAAATAAAAGTGATGTTTAATTGTGGCATGAAAGACTAGGTCATTTTGTAGGAACATGTATGACATGTCTTAGCTTAACCTAGTTTCTGATCTACCACCTATTTCTCATGAAATGTGTGAAGGGTGCTTACATGGTAAGCTATCACCAAAAACCCTTCCTCAGTCATTTTTGAAGAAAACTCCACATAAATCCATGGGATGTGTCCACAATTAGAGGATTTTTTTGATTCAATGTATGTTGTGATTATTCTTGTATGATTTGATTATCTTTTCAGATATGTTATCTATCAATCTTATCACTTTTTTAGGGCTTAGAATAGATAATGAAGATATATATGTTGTTGATAAAACATTTCTTAGTATGTGATTACTAAAATATTATTATATGCATATCAAATGACACTTGGGGACGCCTTTGTGTTTGTATTGGAGACATCCAATACTGATTACATATAATATATATTTTAAAAGACTAATATGTTGAAATTGTTCAACATATTGGTAATATAACATGGTTAGTTGTTAATAATATTGTTATTTAAGTTGTTATACAACTTGTTGTTTAACCTATCAATGTAAGATTTATAGATGGTTAAAAGTGAAATCAATAAATGATTTATATTATGCTTATTATGATGTCTATATGGATATTATGACTCTAACCATGTTGATGTTGTGTTGGATATAAAATATACATTTGGATTTGTGTTCAATTTTTTTAGTATAGGAGCCATTACTTGGAGCGAAGAAGAAAAACAACCGATAATATTCATCTCTTCTACTAAAGAAGAGTAGAGAAATGTGATGGAAGAAAAAAACCATGTGGCTAAAGAGGTTAGTGAAGAGATGCACGTGTAAATTAAAGGAAGTACTCCTCTTCGTGCGATAGTGAGTTATTGTTCTCTTCTTTATAAATCTAATTCAACATCAAAGAACAAAGCATATAGAGGTTCATATGCATGTTATCCGAGAGAAGGTTCTCTGCGGTGATATAGATCTCCAATATTGCTTGAATGAAGATCAAGTTGCAGATATGTTTCAAGTCATTGTGTGTTGTAAAATATTGCAAGTTTTGTGCAATTATTGGCCTTTCAGAGTTTCCATTGAGGGGGAGTGTGCATGAAAATGTCACCTCCTAATGGGCCAATCGGTTGATATATCCTTCTCCTTTATACTTCTGCTCCATTTGTAAAGCATTATAAAAAGATATTTATGATCTTTTTAAACTTATAACTCTAAGTTTACGGTGTATAGTCCAGTTGTGTTGCATCTATTTGTAAAGGATGTCCTTGTGTTATAAAAGTCTCCTAGAGATGCGGTTTGAGATTTTTCCATGAGAAACTATGAGATGTAGTCTCAAAAATCATGCTTAGCCTAAATCATAACTTCTTATTTATGGATTCCAAATCCTTTTGTACCAAAAGGTAAGTTGAGCATGATGAAGGTGTTATAAATCCTTCAAAAGTGATATGCTAGCCTAAACCTTCACTAATGGTTTATGGATTTGTAAATCTTGTTGTACAAACAAGTAATGTTGGCATATGGTTCCCCACTTAATATTAAGGAGGGTGTTAGAACGTAATATTAAGTGCCTATAAACTTTAGTTTATAATTAAATAATTTATAATAGATTATATTCTTAATTATTTAATATAAACTTTATGTTTATATTAAATCGGGTACAATTTAATCATACCCCATCACTTAATATGTTCATGACCTGTGGGGTCATTTAAATATGGTTGTGGATCATATTATTTTCACCTCGGGTGAATGGATTGGAGAGAAGTGAGGTAAAGGAGATCTATTGGACTATAAAGGTTGTTTCTCGATTAATGGAAAATTCTCATTTGTCTGTGGTTTTTCCCCCTCGAGGGTTTTCCACGTAAATCATGTGTACAATGTTTTTACCTTGTTATTTATTTATTTATGTATGCACATTAATGTTTTTAATATTAATTTAATATGGTTAATGTGATTTATAATCCTCGTCCTAACATGTTCCTATCCCGCACACCGCACCGAAACACTACAAATTATGCATCGACCGACTTAAGATGTGAGTTCCTTATCGAGCATGGATCAAGTGTTTAGAAAAAGTTCAATGAGATATACAATTCCTGATATGTTGGCTCCATATTCCCTCAAAGTGAGCTTCTAACAACAAGCTCATGATGATCGTTCACTTGGAGACTTGGACTTGAATGAAGCTCTTGGTGTCTCAAAACTCGTGATGCTTCTTTCATGGATGAATTTGAATATAGTGAATTAATCCTTTTCGGACCATGATACAACTTCACAACCTTGCAATGATATAAAAATAAACAATATAAGAAAAATTGGAGTTGCCACAACTTTTTGGATTGAAATTGGAAACTTTCTATTTTTAGCAACTCTTAGCTAAGACTGTTATTTTTAGCAATTTTGCCATGTTTTCACTCCCTCATGTTTCTTTCCTATTTGGATGACCACGAATGTAGAGAATTCCACACTTATTTAAACACTTAATATTTTTATTCATACCCCACCATGGACACATGTTATTTATAGTAAGTGCACTACATGTGTGTGATTACAATGAAAGTAGACTTAAAATTATGGGTTTTATTCTAAGATTCCCGCTTCAAATTTTGGATGATTATTTTTCCAAACAATTGGGAAAACTAGTTTTTTATCAAAGGGGAATAATTATGAGAAAAAATCATTTCTCCATATCTCGAAAAATCAGCAACTCCATCGTGTGAAAAGTAGTTCAAATAAAACTAGATTTTTGAAGATCCTTTGCTCCAAGTTTCAGATGATTTCGCCTACCAAATCTTCGAGGAATTGAAAAATAATTCAAGGAGGGAAGAATGATGATGAAAAATACAGTCCTCAATATCCCTTAAAAAGGTACTTCATGGCATGAAAACTAGCTCACGTGAAACTAGATTTTTCAGGATCGTTTTCTCAATTTTCAAGTGATTCTGCCTGTTGGATCCTCGGGAAGTGAAGAAGGGCCTCACTATCCTTTCGTTGTTGTGTCATGGCAGAAATTAATGGAGGATTGAATATTTGACAACAAAAATTTATCCAAATGACCAACTATGTGAAAACAATGAGCTCAACATGTGTTCCGCTTCACACAAGGATCTCATGCTTTGATTTCCGGATGGAGAACTATGTGCAACACTCAATATTCATGGTCATGGTTGTTATGGAAGATGTTGGGAAGAAAATTTGTCATAATTATATTTTTTTGAAGTTTTTTAGGTGCAACAGTGGATTATGGATGAAGATTCAAAGGAGATAGCTTAAAAACAACTTACCTTTCACTTTTGTTTAATTGTTGACTATAGCTTAATCGTGGGTAAGAGAAAGTTGAACATGGTTGCAACTAGGGTTATATATCTTAATCTTGGGTGAATTTTTGTGTCCCCTCTATCCCCTTAGGAAAAGGGATAAGAGGGACAAAAAAATTCACTTTGAGCCATATGTTGACACTTGTCACTATGTGGTGCGAGGAGATGGAGATTGAAAAAGCTTGTCAGGCACTTGAGGGTGAAAACTAGTCGTATGGGGAACCAAAGGAAGAGCTAGCATTGGGTGAATTTTTTTCCCCTATGTACCCTTGGGAAAGATATAAAAGGAACAATAAAATGTGCCATGAGTAGGATTATGTCACTTGGCATTATTTGGTGCAAGCTAGGAAAATGGGCTTAACATGATTAGTATTCTGTCGTGATGAGAAGGGTCACATGAGGAACGAGAGGGGAGGCTGAGATGGGGTAATTTTCCCCCTCTTTCCCATTGGGAAAAGGGACAATAGGGACATAAAATCGATCCATGAATCTAAAAGGTGATATGTGTCACTCAAAAAAATGACTAAGCATGAGAAGCATACCTTGCACAAGAAAGAACTTGAAGACACAATTCCCAGAGCTCTAGATGGTATTTTCATATGAAATTTTATATGATTTTTAATCCCAAGACCATTTAAATAATAATGGAATAGGTTTAAGACTTCAATTATTCCTACAATTCCAAAACTTGAATCCTTTTTCTTCAGACGGTAGGGTGTGTTTGCCAAGATCGAGATGCATTGAGAAACAATCAAGTTTGGTCTTGTGAAAAATGTGATGATTCCACCATGTATATAATTAATTCAGATTTATAATGCCTATTTTTTTCCTTCCAAATCCTTATGGATGTCCCAAAATCATCATAATAAGTTTAGGCTGTATTTTGACCATTCACTTCTTACACCTGAAATTACCGCCTTCACACAATTTGTCCTTAAACCACCAAATCTTCCATAAATATTACTAAATAACTTACAAAACCTTCTTGGCTCTCCAATACCACATCCAAATGATTATGGGCCTTTTGAACCTTCCCGGAGGATGCACACCTGCCTTGAAATGGCCAAAATTGGCCTTTTTAGGGTTGTCAGAGAACTAGCCTTTGGAAGCACTTTAATGAATGGAATTTTGACCTTGAAACACCACTAAAAATATTTTCACATGATTGTTCAATCATATTTTGAGGACTGCAAGGTGGGATGAACATAATACCAAAAAAATGACCTGGAGAGGGGTTTTCAAATGAGGATTAGGTGTTCATGACAAAAAAATTGAACTTTTCATTCTACACATTTTTCATGACACCAATGCTTAAAAGAAAAGTCACCTGAGTGTGTAGACACACTTTATATTCACTCGAAGAACCTTGTACTTGTGCTAGGACTTTTTCTTTGTTCCAAAGAGTGTTTATTTTTCCAAGATACATACTTGCAAAGAAAAGGTTGTAGTCAATGACCATGGTGTAGGAAATCAAACTTTAACTTTAAAACTTTGAACTTAGTGTAAAAATAACAATATGTAAATTAGAAAAGAAAAACAAAGTAAATAATATATCGGGTTTCTTTGAGAGAGGGGGAGATTACTCCCGTTATTGTTGTTAGGAGATTTGTTGAGATTTGTGTTGGAGCTAGTTGGAAGGACTTGGGGGTGATTAATCCCCAAGTGGAATGTGACGAGGAGAATAGAAAAAGTGAAAATTCACACACATGGTGAAGAGAAATATATGGGGATACTTATAGTTGCTTTACATCTATTCACTAAAATATGAGCAATGGGAAGTCAATCCTATGGAGATAATAGTCACCTTAACACTTCCCAATACCCATGATAAATGTCACTAAATATGAACACAAACCCAATTAATTTTTAAATAATGACATAATATATTGGGGCAAGGCTAGTTTTCACTTACCCTTGGTGCCACCGTAACCTAAATTGTACTATACATTACGTATTTTAAAATGAGTGAAAGACATGTACATGTCCATGAGAAACTGTACCAACTGAGAAAATTATTGAATCTGTCCCTAAGACATAAGCATATAGAATGGGCCATAACATCCATACGCTATGGTTCTTGTTATATGGTTTAGTCCATGTGTATTTCGACCCGATTTTGTTTATGGGCCATTTTTGAGCCTTTAACTTGTCTCGATTTTGTACATGTTATTTTATTTCCTGGTTTTAAGTTGTTATGAGGTTGAAAGATCACTTAATGGTTTATCCCCTTGTTTGGGGCACATGAGATATAAAAATGTGAATGTGGCCCAAACAAGAGTACATGTAGTTGATGTGCACATGTGTTATAGGATTCTTACACTGGAAAAAGGGGAGATAGCTGCCTCGGTGTATACCAAGGTGCATACACAATAGTATAATAGAAAATCTAGTAAAGTGTTAGTGACAAGCAATAGAAAAATAACGTAGTAGATGTAAGAAAAAGTATGCAAAGGCACACAAGTAGAACAGTCATGGAAAATAATATGCCACATACATGGAAGACCACTTAGGAATGTCACAAGATAATCAAGGAAGTTGGAAAAATAATTTGTCAGGTGGGAAAATTGGGGATATCTCACCAACAGTTTGTGGGACTAAGCCCCTCTGCTTGAATGGGATAGCTCCATTTATTGAAAATAGGAAATATTTACACTATTCTAATTACTTGGGGTGGCCTTTCAATCGGGATCACACAGGGGTACTTCCCTACACCAGTGGAAAAGTGCTTAAAGATAGAGGTGTGGAGAGAATAGTAAGGAGGGTTTAGCACAATAAATAGTATACTAAGTTTATTATTTCAAAACCAAAATATATTCATCAATTTAATGAGAAGACACCATTCACATAGAACAAGGAACAAATTACAAAAAAACACCAAAGTTTCTATGCATAATATTTAACAATCACATGCTCATGGAGTATAGTTGAGATGGAGAGGAAACATAGGCAAAGGAAATAGAGGAAATTTGATCACTTGTTCCTAGAGATAATATGGGAGCTAGTAAACAAGAATAACCATCCTTTGAAGTGAGGAGGATCTCCAATTTATAGCTTTACAATGCAACTCTTCATTTACCCCCCATGACTTTTCAAGTTCTTATTTCACTTGTGACTTTTCACTTTCCTATGAATGATTTAATCTAAGTTGAATTAAATCTTCAAAATCTTTATTCAAAGTAACGTATTATAACTAATGATATACAAGTGATAATATACAATTATGGACAAGAAACAACTATTCAAAGATATGAAACCCTAAGAAAATGAAATAGGGAAGATGACTTAGTTGATTTCATGCAATCTGGAGATGATATGGTGAGTAACTATTAGAATAGATCTGGAAATAATGTTGAACAAGCTTGATGAGTGTTTATAACCCTAGAAATGTTAGGGATGGAAGTTCTCACAAGAGGATAGGATGCACTGGGAACTTGTGACTGGACTGGGCACTTGTGTCTGATCAAATGCTTAGGTTTCGGTATTTCCTGGACGGGAGGAGCTTCATTGTTGATCTCTCTTTATTGCTCTATGATTTTGTTATGATGTCTTTGATCATACATGCAACATGCAAAATAGATATCTACCTGAAAATGCCCAAAAACAACATCAAACCTAATAAATAATATGTAGAATGGGGAGTCAAATTGACCCTGATGGTCACCCGAAGAGTGAACTTACAACCGAGCGTTGCACTACATCTCAAAATCCATGTAGTTCTCCATGCTTGTGTGTGTAATGATGCCCTAGGTTGCCCTTGTGTAAGTTGCACGATGATAGTGGGCTAGATATAGAATGTACCAAGTATGTAGAATGTGTGTGATGGAATAAAATGAAATCCCCTCCTATGTTGTGTATGCATATTGATGTAGCCCTTGTCCCTTGTATGAGTGTGCTAGATGTATGCTTTGTAGTGTTCTTTTGCCTTTGAATGCAAGCTTAGGTGATGATAGATAATGATTATGATGCTTGGCCCCTTATTTGAGAGAAATAACTAAGTATATGATTCCCTTGTTTGAATTTCGTAATTGACAACTGAAAGGCTGATCCAAAGTGTAAAAATATTCCCAAGAGGCAAAAAGGACCCAAAAGAGTAAGAAGAAGGAAAAAAAGGACAAGAGCATCCAAAAGGGATAGAAGTGCCTGGTGCTACCTGTCCCTAGCCGGGTGCTTAGTGTCCGAAGCCATCAAAAGATAAATCATTCAAGTGTTGGTAGAGTTATAAAATGTGTAAGATGAGTAAAGTGCAAAGAGATAAAGAAAAATACCCAAAAGGAGTTGTCAACCACTATTTTTCTTGATTAGGAATCATGTATACATTAGTATGCTTTAGGACCTATAAATATACCCAAGTGCATAGATTTTGTGTCTATAAGGAAGTGAGGAAATAAGTACCCTTTTTTATAAATCAAAATGTAATTTTACAATGTAACATTAGAAATTCACTTAAATGAATAAGAAAAAATACAATGATTGTGTACAATGAAGAATTAAAAAGGGGGAGAGAAGAGGAGAAAGAATGAAGAGAGGAGAGAAGAGAAAATGCTCCAAAGCATGGATGAAGATGCCTCTTCTCTTGATGTAGATCAACTCGATGATGTTAAAGATGACAACTTGATCCATGATGACCCTCCATTATGATGCATTGATGAAGAGTTTCGATGAAGACCTTTGAACACTTTGCCCCCTTTTGAAGACTCTTGAAATGATGAACCTCTGCAACACTGCTTGAACACATTGAGAAGAGGAGTGATGAACACTTGACAAGTAGACCACCGAGAGTACTAAAAGATGAATTCCCTCATTGAGAAAATCCTTCTACTTCTTGAGACACTGCCACATCTTTATGACCAATCATTCACATGGGGAGAATTTGGTGTACTTTTCTCACACAACCATGATCCTAATTCTACCATTATGAGAGTACTGATAATGAATGAGTAAAAAAATCCTTACAATACTAGAGTAAGGGAAGAAGAAAGGAACCAAAATTAATTCCATCCATCTTATGATCATGCACTCTATGTGAGATGAAGTGAAATAGCTCTCAGGACAATATTGTAAGTTTCCCATTAAGGCACTTTATGCTCATTTCATCGGCGAATACGGGAATTGACTGGAAAATTAAGAGAGAATATCCTGTGAGTGCTGAGACCATCATAGAATTAATGAAGGAATGATATGTGACCATTTTGAGCTCATTTCATCCATTTACTATTTTTAGCATATTCATCATTATTGTCCCATTTTAGCCATTTTTTTGCCAATTTTGTCAATTTTGAGTGTCTCAAACATGAGGGAATGCAATGAGGTATCTGAATGCACATTTTTCTCAGACTTAATATTATTATTAAGTGATTCAATGAGGGCTTAATACAAATAGAAAGTGGTCTTCCCAGTGTCAAATTTGAATGAAACCACTCGCATTTTTTTTTTTCATTTTAGGCCTTTGCTCCAATTTTCGGAGGATTTCAATCACCAGATTTGTGTAGATATGAAAAATGGGTATTTTTGGCTGAAATTTTCAAGGGGATGTATAAAATATCATGGATCATTAATGGAGACATGTAAATACTCCCCTTAAAGGTGTTTTTGTAAGGAATCTACAATTTCAATTTCATGGAAATCGGAGCAAGGGTTTGAAAGCAATGAGTAGATTTGTGTTTTTGAGGATGAAGTATTTTGGGGAAATTTTGGTAACATGATAGCAAGGGAGCATGCAATGGAGGAGTGAAAATGACCAAAAATGAGTTATAAATGACTAAGTGTTGGCTTTACACCTTCCCCTCTCATAAACCTAGGTAACTCATGACTTGACTCACCATGCTTAGCTCGAGTTAGCTGAAGACTCATGGGTGGAGTAAAAATTTCCAAATGGGTCTCAGATGTCCTCATGTCCCTTAACACATTTAGTAAGGGAAAAAGGGACATCAAGGGTGTGAAAATGCACCAAGGGTGGAAGAAACATGAAAAGGGGGCCAAAACATGTCATGAGAGTGAGTGGGAAACACTTGTCTAACACTTCACTTTGTGCACTTAAGTGAAGAAAAACTCTCCTCCATGTGGTGGCACAATTTTTTGTCCCCATGTCCCTTTTGGAAAGGGGACAAAGGGACATCACCCCCTCAAAAATGTGCCAAGGGTGGATTCATCATGAGAAGGGGTAGGTGGGGTTAGGTGAGTGTATGACATTTTCTAACCACTAAGTTGTCTTTTAAGTGAAAAAACTTATATTATCATGTGGGGAAAATTTTATGTCCCACATGTCCATTTTAACTATTTTCAAAGGTAAAAAGGGACATCAGGGGTCTACAAGTGTGAAAAAGTGAAAATAGATGTTTCGCCTCACCAAACATGGCCCGTAATGCATAAATTCGAACCCATTTTCTCACCACCTGAGCTTTTGGATTTCCAAGGGAAACAATAATATTATTTTGACTAAAAAAAGGCTTATGAGAACATTACCACCATTTTTAGGATCCAATTATTCTTGAAATTTGAAATTTACCCCTCATTTTAAATTTTTCCAAGCCTATCCAGTGGGTGAAAGAAAAAATCCAAAAAAGCTTAGGAGCATTAAAATGAGAACCAACAAATTTGGTGTGAATGGGATTACATATTCCATATTTTCCTTTAGAATAAGCCTCCAAATATTCCCTCGGGATTCTAACATTCTCGCTGAATCTCCACCAAGATCAGAGATAACATCGGACCAATATCTACAAATCCACTCCTCAATATATTGAAACCTTTTACACTATGAATTAGGAATTATTAGCTTTCGAATAGTATCTAATTAACTTCCAACTCCACTCGATGCTCTTGCAACATTGAAAACAATCCAAATAGCTTTTTCACCACTTTCATTTCCTTATATTGTGTTATAAATAACCCCGTATTGCATAAATTGTTTTTAAACCTGATTTTTTCCCCATAACTTTCATAAACTTCCTTAGATGATTGAATATATCTACCACACTCTTCTCACTTTTCCATGAATGTTTCTGGGGGTGTTCATCAGGTGCAAAAATCCTAAAAATATGCCTTCAAGGAACTGGATCCATCAAAGTGCTAATGTAATTTTCAAGTGTGTTTCATGTCTTCTCATTAGCACCCTCGTACATGAAACACACTTTGAAAATCACATGGATAGTATGCCTTCATGAATCAACTTGAATAACATACCATGTACATGAAACAAACTTGAAATCACATTAGCACATTCTTCCTAGCCATAATGAGGGAAACACAATGATACTGAGTTGGCGGGACAAGTTCAAATTAATCAGAGAAGGAGTTTCAAATGTAACTTACATTGTCATGTGATTTTTTTTTAGTTTTTTATGCTGCACATTTTGCATGACAAAAACTCAAGGCTAACAAGAAACAAGCAAGTAACATAGGGCATTTCCCATAAATAAGTGAAAGCATATATTAAACATGTAAAATAAGAGACGAGCCATGAAATAAAAATGATTCTAGTTTGGAAGTGACCTATAAAATAGATACTACACATGAAACACCCATTAACATGTTAGAGTAATAAATAGTATGACACAATGTATGTATTGAGTAAATGAGGTAAGAGGAATTAAAGTAGTAAATATTGGAATGATAACACTTGTGTGTAAGAAAGTGTAAAGTGGATACCCCAATTGGCACAAAAACTAGTAAAGAGCAGTGTCAAGCATCCTACATCATGTAACAATATGTGTATAGCCTACATTCAACTCAATGTACCATGTGAACACACATGTATAGAAAAATGATATAGCATACTATGTATCAAGTAAACATGATAAGTAAAGTGCAACATGAATAATATAAGCATACAATAGAAACAACCAAGTAAAAACAATGCAACTATTTATGAATTTTGATAAATATTTGAATGTTTTTGTATTTTTAGGCATATTTGATTTTTTTATTTGTATGATATATAATTTTTTTGGATTTTTAGGCCCTTGAGGGCATAAACGAAAACCTATTCTCCGAGGATAAGGAAGGGTGATCCAAGAATGTTACAAAGAGAAAACATTTAGGATTTTAGTGCTTCTAATGAATAGAGACTTGGTAATTTTGAGCGGGAAGAAATGTTGCCCGTGTGTGTGTGTGTGTGTGTGTGTGTGTGTGTGCGTGTGTGTGTGCGCGTGTGTGCGTGTGTGTGTGTGTGTGTGTGTGTGTGTGTGTGTGTACAAAGTGAGATGTGTGTGTGTGTAGTCACTCCCTCAACATTCAAGTTGAGATTATAAATAGAATGTGTCATCGGGTAATGAGGGGGAAAGATGGATGCCCCAAGGGTGTGTGTGAGTAGTATATGATCTATATGATGAGTACATTGGGTGAAGGCCCACTATTTTCCATTATGAACAAAGGAAGCATGAGAGCATGGGTCAAGAGACTAGTTTTATATGAGACGGTGTGTGGGATAGTATGTAGGAAGATTGTGTCCTAAAGAGTGTGTCATTGTCACATATCAACAAAAAAATTAAAAAATTAAGATCAAGGTAAAAATTCAAGTTGTATGGGCTATGTTTTCCCTTTGGTGCATCTTTTTATTTTGGGACTTAGTAAAAATTTTGGACACAAATAACCTTTTTGGACAAATCGGCCTTTTGAGGAACAAGAGGAATAGTTCTTAGGTTTCTCAAGTTCCCCGATTTACCAATTTATCTAATTTAGTTCATTATTGGGCATTGTATCATATAAAATGAATTTCGAGAGGAACAAGTGGAATTGTTCCTACTTTCTATTCATTCTTCGATTCTCTGCAAAAACTAACTAAAGCATAAATGTGGGCAACATATCGGATAAGTTGGTCCACTAATGGAATAAGTGGATCCATTTAGGAGATCCACTTATTCCTCACATATTTGTAATAGTAAATTTTAAATAAGGTAGGGGAAGAGTCGGTGAAGTCGGGTCTCACAGGCACAAATTGAACAAAACCCCCATTCCTCTCATTCCATGATCTTCCACCTTAAAGCACTACCCAACACAAAATGCAAGTTTAAACCCTTCTAACACATACACATGTAGTTTGAGGTTTTGTCCCATTCACTTTGTTCATTTGACTAATTTGAAATTATGATCCTCCCCTATCATTTTCCACGATGTTGAGACTATTTTTCTACCTCTAGCTTTGTCATTTCTCAACCAAATTCAATTTTTTTGTGTCAACGATAGCGTGGGGAAGAGAACTTCATTTCTATTTAACCAATAAGAATTATGATCACCATTTGACCTTATTTTGTTTTATTTTTCTTGTGGTGCCCATCTACCCTAGTTTTCCAAATTTCCTTATGCAACTAGTTTTTCCCCTCTCCATGCTCTCAAATTAGTTAAAATGAGGTTCAATATTATGATTTATGAGCCAATTTCCTCACTAGAGACATATATTCCTAAAATCGGAGACAATGACATTAAACACATGGATTTGATAGAATTTTGGAGTAGAATGAATGATGAAAAATCAAATCCTCTAGCCAAAAGAATCCTAAATAATGGGTTGGCCTATGATGGATGTTTTCCCACTTCATTTTAATGCACCTGACTTGTCTAACACGTGCCTCCTATTTTGATCCTTGTTTTCGTGTTAAATGTCTACCATGCAAAATTTAAAATTTTGGTCATGAAAACCAAACCTACACTTGAAATTCCTTTTCTCGCTCAATGTAAACCTTTCCTCCGCTCATCATTTCAAGCATGTCACCCTCATTATGGTCGGAAGGAGCATGCTAACATAATTTTCAAGTGTGTTTCATTTGCAGGAAGTTTACCTATTATGGGTGGAAATTTTAAGGGGCAATCACATCTACACAATATCACCACCATTACAAGGGACTACATATACTACATAAGAAGGGGAAGTGATAAATTATGTATCACACATTTGCATCTTATCTAGCCATAGCCCACTATCTTGGCATCATTGGCATGAGGGAAAACTAAGGACACTATTTCACACACAAGCACAAAGAACTACATGGAATCTGGAATGTAGTGCAACAATTAGTCATAAGTTCACTCATTGAGTGACCACCAAGGTAAAACCAACATCACATTTTTCATATTTCATTCCAATTTGATGTGTTTGTGAGCTTATATAGGTAGTTAGGATTTTTTTAGGTTACAAATACCGTTGGCGATCAAAGATTGACTATCGGTGACTAACAAGAAGTGATAGTGAAACCCTAATGATATAGAAGAAAGTAGATTCCGAGGTTCCATGGAGTCACCGATGCCAGGAACATTCATTAGTGCCTAAGCACCCTTTTCCAAAGCACCATACGCCTATGTCCGACATTATTCTCATATTCCTAATTTTACAGAGAGTAGTTGCGACACTATTTACACCTATCTATCACTTTACACTTTGCTCATATCAGCTCCAAATTATATAGGAATAGAGTAAGTACTTTATCTCTCCTATTTGATTATAGTCTTGCATTTCTTGAGTGCTTAACATTTGTATATTTACTAGTATTTTTCTATATCATTTACTCTGCAATTATATTTAATTAATTTTTATTAAATCATTTGGTGAATTTCTCTTCTTTGAACTTCTTGCCCTAAGATCCCAAAAACCCTCATGGCTAAGAAGAGGTCCTCATATCCCAAGAATAATATGCCCGATACATGCTTGTAACCCTTTTTTGAAGATATTGCTATAGAATCTAAATTTTGTGACCTCTACCACAATCTTAAATGTGATTCTTTCATTCTTCAAAAACTTCTTGCTTTCCAAGACACCCTTTTTATTGGCCATGACACCCCTAACATTTACATAGTCTCCCCTGACAAAATCTTTGCTTCATGTCCTCCCTCATATTCTATCGTCACTCATGTTGCTACATCTTCTCCTCCTCCTCTTATAGCACATGATAATATTATTGTATATTTTTTGCTTGATCATGTTCTTTCTTGTGACAATATGGATACCAATAATGCTACTTCTAATGTTGAAAATGTAAATGTGCATGATGTTGTTTCTATTAGTAGTCAAGATGAATGTAAAGCTATATCTCCTACTCTTCCTACTTCTGAAAGTTCTTCTAATGAATGCAATGATAAATCTAATACTAGTTATCCTACCACTTCTTTATATATTGATGATCGTCTTGATTAAATCCTTTCTTGTGAAAATATGACTAATTGTGATGATGATTATGCTTCTGATCATGAGCATGTTAGTGATGATGTTACTTCTCTTAAGATTGCTGAATCTGAATTTTCTACTCCTCTTTCTTCTCATTCTAAAGTTTTTGCTCATGATGACTCTACTGATACACCTCTACTCTCTACCACTAATTCCCATAGAACCTCCTTCTTGTGTCTCTTCCACCTTCTGAGCCTCCCATTAGTAACATTCCCATAGATCCTCCATATTATTCTCCATGTTATTCTCCTCTTACACCTCTCTTTCCACATCCACTCCTCTTTCTCACATTCCCATGATTACTCACATGGAAAGATCCAACCTCTCAATATTCCTCTCACTTCACCAACCATTCCTTCACATGATATTCTATCCCTCATGCATGTTGTTGGCACTTTGCAATCTCAAGTTCATACACTCACCCTCAAAAGTAAAGCCTATTATGCTTCCATTGACAATAATTCTCTACATGGAAATCCTATTCCTAAAAAGATTCACAATTCCACTTTCCCAAAGGAATTCATCATGCCTAACTTCTCATGTTTCGATGGCACTAAAAATCCTTATTTACATCTCAAGCATTATCATTCAACCATGTTTGCTTATTCTAATGATCACTTGTTACTTAAAGCATTTCGCCATAGCCTTTTGGATCATGCTCTCCAATGGTATACCCATTTTCTAATTCCACTTTATGATATTAGTTTATTTGGCATGATAAGAGGAGATAATATGTAAGAGAAGAAACTAATGCAGGCCTCTTGATGAGACATGATCTCCCAGCACCACTGAGATTATTTAGAAGGTATCATGCCCAGGTTTATTATTTACAACTTGTAGAAAAATACAAGGAAAGTATTTCAACTTGTGTATCAGACTTTGAAAAGTATGTAGTCCCAAAATTTAACATGAATTTTCTTGCTTTTCAACTATGGTATGGATTACTTCCAGAGGTCTGGAAGAAAAGGAGGTTATATCCCAAACTAACATCCGGTGGTCACTAAAAAGAGAAAAAGACATGAAAATCATGTTGGAAATGTAAGAGAAATGGATCGGTATGAGATTTTGACCACCATTGATATTATCCCATGTGCCAAGATGGAACACAACACAAGATCAACTTGTTGAGAGATACAAAATGTGGAGGAAAAAATTATTAAATTTACGAGGTTTTGTAATACGAGAATCAAGATGAAACATGGCTCACTTTTACAAATGAGTATAATTGTACATGAATTATAGAATCTCTTAATAGAAATCTAGTAGCAGGAAGACTCGTTAATCCTTAAGTGTGGGGGAGTGATGAACCTTACTAAATACTTTGTACACCCCCATTTTTTGTGTCATCATTTTGTACTAAGACTGATATTAACATTTTGTAATTAATACTTTAATATATTTTAAAGGAAAGTTTTGTGCATAGCCTTGTTTATTTTCATCTTATTTATGCTTCTTCAAACAAGTTTAAATAAATATGTATACATGTTAACATTGTGGTTGAAGAACATATCTTAAGCCTAACGCATGAATCTTACATAGCCCATTGCAAAACTCACCCACGTATTAGTGCATAACTCACTTTAGAGCGCAAGACTCACACTACGAGAGTGCAAGACTCATATGAAGGAAGCAAAGGACTCATATGGAAATGAGGCAATTTGATTTATTCATCACACAAGTTTCCTAATGAAAATTGCTTTGGACACGAATTATTATCGGTCATCATACAAATCATTATTAATTATGTATGTTCAACTTAACCTCCAGTTCAACTAGAAATGTGGGAAAATGAACAAAATAATTGGTAGTCACCATGATTTAAGGGATTCAATGCATGATCTTTGACATCTGTGAAATTACTAGATGATATCATCCGAGATTTAATCAAGGAAACCATTCAGAGTTAATAAGATGAAATCTAATCTAAGTGTGGCATGCACTTGTTTGTTCAAAGTTGTAACTCTTTATCATGCAGTTGTTGGCATTAAGATCTTGTAGTTAATTAGTAGTTAGTCATTGTAAATAATCCATCCTCTTTTAGAGTGATGAGGACTTCTCTTGTATAAAAGGGCATTTGTAATAGAATTACAAATTTATATATTGAAGAAGTTAGTTGATTGTTGTTGAAGAAATTATTGTATTACATTCAAGAAAGTGCATAAAGTTGCATGATGATAAAGGCATATCTACGACACAGCGAACATATGTAAGGCAACAAACATATGTATCTCGTAACCAATTGACCATTATGTTAGTGAGAGGGCCACCTTAGTCTAGTTTCTCTCCTCTTGACACAAGGATCGTAATATATTACCATAAGAATGATTTTTTGATTGAATGCAAAATTTTCAATTTATAGAAGCAATTCTAAGGTGCACCAAGCCCACAACGCTAATGTTATCCACCGCTGCCACCTTATATTTAAGTCGTAATGGGATTTTTGAGCTAAAGATGAGCATTAGGGTGAAACTTTTATTGGCATCTTTATTAGTGAGAGGGCCACCTCCATTACAACATCATGACATAGTTTTTTCTCCATTTATTTATCAGATCTCACATTCACTTATCTAAAATAGATTCTCAATGAAAAAATGACAATGACAATTAACTTGATGATCTAGGGTTGAATTCATCATAAAATCCTTCTACCACTTGTCATCCATGAATTTAAAACAAGCAGTTTACAATAACATCCTATAGGAATAAAACCCTACTCACCTTTATATTCTCAAGCCCACGAATGGAAAAAGAAGAAGACAAAAACAATGGTAAAAATATTAAAGATCAAATATTTCTTCCTCCATGGCGGAAAAAAAATGCAATCAGTTTTTTTTTTCATTCTCCATGTTTCAGTGGTTCACTTTAAGAGGAGAAAAGAACAAGGAGAAATTGGAGATGGAAAATCTTTGGTGAATACCCGAACCACTTTCGCAACACAAGCAAATTTCATCTGAGGATGATAATTATTTGATTGTGTGCTTTGTGTGTAAAATTTTCACCTTGAAATGGATTGATACATTAAGCGCAAACTTAAATCATTTTAGCATATTAAAGGGTGGCGGGAAAACTAAGTATGAATTGCATTAGGTTGCTTGGGACATGTGAGACGCGAATGCTTGCCGAAGTCGCGCACAAATGCAAAGATATTTACGGATTGATCAGAATTGGAAAGCCGCAGTTTGCATTTTTTTGATTTGAGACAAAGAAGCTCAGTATGCACGCGACAATAAGTTTTTACGCCGCAGTTCGCGAATCATGAAAACAAAGTTTTTTTATCATGTGACAACAAACTTGTTTTCATGCGAAAATGGAACAAACAAATTTGTTGTCATGTGATAGGAAAGTTGTTATCGTATGCGACAAGAAACTTGCACTTTTGTCATGTAATTCAGAATATCCTTTCGACAAAAAGTTCCGACGGGCGAAAATGGAGACAACCAGAGGATTTTGTCTTTTCACAGGGCAAAAATGTCATGTGTCCAAACTGATTTTTATTTTCATGCATCCAATGGCCAGCCAATTCAAAATTGTTATGTACTTTCTGAGCATTTGTTGTCACGCATTTCTAAAATGTGTGCAAAATTTTCATGCGACGTGCATCCGTATTTTTTTCCTTGTTTGTGTGCATCTACACCTTTTCATGCATCTACAATATGATTTACACTTTGTCGTGACAAGAAACTTGTTGCATCGTGTAAGGTACTTCACAAGTTCGCATGTGTCTCTTTGATTATACTGCATCGATGATTGTTGTTACACGTCTGGAGCATTTACTACTAGTATACTGATGTGCCGACATATTACACCTATGTTTATATCGAAGTAGTTTTCAACATACTTGACGGGTTACTAGTAAGTTAACTATGTTTATATAGGAGAGTAGTTTTTCAAATTCCCTAAAAAATGTATACTAGAAATTTTAGGTGAATTCAAATATCCTAAAATGGAATTTTTGCCAAATTACAAATATTCGCCACTAAAAAAATCCCTACCATATTTATAGGGTTTATTAGTGCTCTTCCAACAAACTTAAATCAAATCCAAATTTAGAGAGATTCACAACATAAATTACAACACATTTATAAATTCATTTTGAAGTAAATACCTTTAGATTCTAACTTATTTATGACATATTTGAAATATATATGAAAACCATATATATATTTCTATTAATTAATTTAAAAATTTATATTAGAAATTATTAATAATAATGCACATGTTGTAATGCTTAGTGAAACCATGATTTATTAACTTGTGTTACACTAAATTACAATGCATTTATTTGGATTAGAAAAAGACACTAAATAAATGACTATTAAATTATTAAATTCAATTAAAAATAAAACAATACGTTCAAACCCTTTCACTCCACCCCGTACCAAAATATGTAAAGAGGCATGCAAAAATATAATTTCAAAAAAGCAAATTTTATTAATTGATGACGAATTTTCTAACCGAAAAATTTCCAAAGTGAGTTCTTCGCTACGTGAGACACTTGACAACATGAGGCCGATTTCAAGGGATTGGGTAAGGGGGTTAATTCCTATATAAGATAACATATCGGCTAGCTAGTTAAAACAAATTTGGAAACAAATCAAAGTTCAACAAGGTCAAATATAAAAAGGAAAATTTGGGTAGACAAATAAGACCAAAAGTAACAATATAAAATAAAACCCCAAGGAAAATGAAAAAACATCAACCTCCCTTAGAAATATAGGGTTGTTAATAAGACAGGTTTGTAGAAGTCTATAAGAGTGGAGTTAACAAAGAGAAACTTATCACAAAGGCCCCATGAACTCCGTAACTCCAAATTGTAAAAGTTTCCATTTATAAGGAGATAGATAATGGTTGGAGTTAGGACCATTGGTTGCATTTGCATTTTTAGCCTTCATATTAACCATCATCCGCCTCTTAAGAACCACCCACTTCAACACAAGGATGTTTAACTTTTTTTTGCTTTACAAAAATCTCACAAAACCCACATTATCTAGAAAAATGTGAAGTATTCTCACTTTGAAATGTACGCGGGGTAGTGTTTTGAGCCTAAAAATTATGCCTCCTCTTCGAAAGAATAGCTTTTACTAACCTTCTAGGGCCACCAATATCCCCTTCATCCTTATGAAGTATCAAGATGACATCCAAATTCCCACCCAACGCACACAAAATGTTGTCATTTTTTTAACCAAAAATAATTTCACAACCTAGAGTGTTAAAGATAATCTTGGAAGTGTGTTTCCTCGATCAAATATTTTAAGGTTTAAGGGAAATTTTCAATTCTTTCAAGAAATTATAAAATCCATGAACATGGTGCAATAGTGACACATCCATCAAATATTTCATCCATCTCATTATTTATATAAATTTCTATAATTGTCACTGTGTCCTTTACAAAAGAAGTTATTATTTTATGGGAAGGAGGTTTTATATTTAAATGTAATACATCTTTCTATAAACATGCGATTATATATAATGGGACCTAAAATAATAAAATTAGACTTAACTACTCAAATAATTTATAGCGTAATACTCAATAATGAGGAGGGAAGTGTAGAAGATGATTTGATTTCATAAATTTTGGAAATAGTTGTAATTAATAGAAAATATAACCAAAAAATTTATAGATAAACACTAAGAACTCAAAAACTTGCAATGACCAAATATTTCACTACACTTGCTTTCATGGGCCCAAAATCATACACTCACATATCTATAAACTATTAAAATGGTATAAATTTATTTGATGACTTTCTTCACCCATTCTAGAGCTCTAAAAACTCCTCACATTTTTAACATTATTGGAATATCTTTGGGTAATCAATCTTCCTCTTCAAAACTTAATAGGGCATTTAGTTCTACAAATTGATAGAGAAAATGATTTTTTAGGGCATATGTTATACCGCAAAAACATAGATTCCTTGATATTTATCACACCCTCAACAATGTGAAATATTTAAAATATATTTCATCAAGTATAATGCAATGCATCAATAGTGCAACCTAGTATAATGTAAGTGCGTATGAAATATATGATTTTTTCGTGCCCAAATGAATGCTCCATGTGTTTGACAAGATTTATGTGCTAAATGTTTTAGATTAGTGAAAACCAACAAGAACTCAAGAAACCTAAAAAATGAGAGGGTTTAGGGAACCTCATGATGTGGATAGGATGATATGGTATGGGTGCACAATAAATGATCCTCCTCGCAACGAGTCTCCAACCTACACAACAACAAAAGACTAAACATGAAATGGGATTAGTAAGAGATATGGTGGGCTACCCGATAAGAGTCAGCTCCGAGAAGTGCAAACTTCCTCGAGAGGATGTCAACCCACATGATGATAACAAAGAGCAATAATATAATAATAAAAGGAAATGTTGATAACGAGAATTTGAACCAATGTCTGATAAGATCATCTAACTGATATGATGATCAAGAAGGAAAATGATGGAAAAAAGAACAAACCACAAAGGGTCGATGTGACCCGAGAGTAGGAAAAGAGTAGATGATGACCGAGAGTAGATCGAGAGAGTCAATGGAGATCCGACATCACTATGTAGAACAACAGAAAAATGTGGAGTCTAAGATGCTATAACAAATAACTAGATATTTCCAGAAGGGTGGAATGCTATAGGGGTGGATTGGATGCAAGGTGTATTAGACAGGGTTGTGTGCAAAGTGGATAGGGAGGGTTATGGATAGGATATGGCAACAACACAGTGCTATGAGTCGATGGCGACCATGTGTGATCGCAGTGACAGCACAGAGGTGGAATGTTAATAAGAAGATGGGTTAAACTGTTAGACTTAGGTATGATTAAAGATGACTAGAGGATGAAGGAAAGCTGATGAACACCTACAAGTACCTGTAAAACAAAATAAGTGCATGCATAAACCGAATCTCCACAATACTCTTTAACTCCAAGATATCAATGCAAAGAGAAACACCAAGATATCTCAACTGATCAAAAGGGTTCATAGATAACACGAGAGAAGGCAATATATGTAAAAGCACATGAAGCCTCAAGATTTTCCAACCCTTAGAGAAGAGGGATAGGGGTGATTAAATAACCCATGACGGGTCGACGGTGACCAGTCGATCCACCGACAACTAGGGCGAGAAGATTGTTATTTTAACGTTAGAATGATAAATGAGGACGAGAATAGAATTTCAAACGGGTGGTGGGATATTTTTAGGACTACGCATGTGTAAGAGGATTAAATGGGTGTAAGGGAGGTGGAAGGAATCTTAGGAAGGGATAAGGTGAGTGGGGGAATCCTAGGGAAGGATTAATAAAGGGTAGTAATGAAGCGGGGTGGGAATCCCATGGGAGATGATTAAATAAGGGTAATTAGGATAGATTTAGCATAATTAAGTGGTTTAGGATTTATTTAGGATAAATTAAATTAATTTAGGGTTGGTGGGATTTAATGGTAATTTAAAAGTGGGAATATGGGAATTAAGTTAGATAAGGGGGATAATGATAAAATAGGATGAGGGAAAAAATAGAATAATTTAGGAGGGAAAGGGTGTGATTTTAAAAGTAAGAGGGAAACGAGCGTGCTAAGCAAGGGTGGAAAGTGAACGTGAGATGAAGGTATGGGGAGGTGCCAAAAATAGGTGTCTAAATTCTATCCCTTTTTGTTGAGGGGTTTGTAATAGCAAACTACGAGAAAAAACAAGAAATGGTTGATAGGGTAAACAACGAAGGGGTATTGTAAGGTGACCCCTCAAACTAGGGATCGATGATAGGAAAAAGAAGGGAACCGGTAAAGAGTTTGAAAAATATCAATGAGAAGGGTGGACAGGGAAGGATGGGAAGAAGAGAAGTTGAGGTATGATGTCATAGGTAAAAAGGGATCTCATAATAACAATGATTAAAATATGGAGGTGATTTTACGAATCACATTGGTAAGGAACAAAGGGTATGGTCTATAGGGAGATGAAAATCATGTCCTATGGGCTAGTGAGTTGGAAAAAATCCTTTGTGAAATGGAGGGAATCCAATAGGAAACCACTTAAATGGGTGTAGGCCTGTGGGGACCAACGGGTCATAGGAACGCATGAAAATTATATGTAACCAAATGCGAATAAAATGCGAGATCCTTCATATATGAGGAATCAAGTGAAAAGTATGTATCTTTAAATAAGATGAGGATGATGATGAAAATAATGATGATGCCCAATGAAGGGTACAAAAGTGTGGTATGAATGTTTTATCAACAAAGGAAGAGGGAGAGTTTACTAAATGACACAGATGGAGGAATGTGGTAAGGGACAAAGCGGGTCGATGACACCTAAAGTGGGTCGGTGGTGACCTATATAAAGGCGGCGACTCTATTAAGGACAACGGTGACGAAGGGGTGGCTATATAAGTATGATGCCCATAATGGTCATTGTCATGCCTTACAATGACAATTGAGAGCTCTGGTTGATAAAAGGAGGTTGATTTTGTGAGAAAAATAGAGGAGGCTGCTATGAAGAAGAGGAAGAGCACACTCTAGATGGTGGGTAACGGAAATCTTGGCTTTGTTTTTAATTTATTTAATGTTTTTATTTATTTTTTTGCATTTTTCAAGTTTTTGGATGGGTGCTAGGGGCAATCAAGCGGTGGATCGGAGGTGGTCACCATCAACCCAACCTAAAAAGGTAGTGAATCAACTATGGGGACGCATCGAACCGCTTTAGGTTGGCATCGACCGGTACGAGGAAACATGGTTTAGGATAGATGTTGATTTTTTGATGAGGGTGTGATGAAATTAATGATGAAGAAACTGATATTTGAATGATTTGTTTGTGATTGCAGGCTTGAGAGATCTCTATTTGAGAGATAGAGTCCCCACCTTTTATGATCATATCAGGGGAGATATAGCTGACGTTGAGTGGGATCACTTAGCAGTAGTGGGGTTAGGTGGTTTCAGACATTATCAGAGGATCCCATGAGATGTGGGTTTGATGATTGCACTAGTGGAGAGGTGGGATGTGCGCACATGCACATTTTGGATGAGGACTAGGTGAGATGACCATCACTTTGGAGGATGTGTATCACATCCTCAAGTTTGCAGATATAGGGGAGAAAATAGTTCCCATCATGGTGGACAATAGACTAGCGGTGTTGACATGGTTGTTTGAAACCAACACACCACATATTACATTCACTTCAAGGAATTTGGATATGAGATGAGATATGATGGCAGAGTGCCATGGAGCAGATTGATATGTCTATTGATGATGGTGATATCATGTTACGCACTTCCGATTTAGGGGTGCAAGGTTTCATGGACGCTAGCAGGGGTTTACGGCAGATGTAGTGGATCACCAAACCGTGTTTTCATTTGGGACAACGTTGTTGCACATGTGTACCATGAGCTATCGATGTATAGATTGGGGAGGAGGACAAGATTGGATGTAGGCTTAATACTTCACCGATGAGCTTATGAACACACAATAGTTATTAGGCCATTAGGGATGTCATGGGTCACGGGGATCACATCAAGTTGCTTGTGGGGTTTCGAGATGGAGAGCGGATCGAGCCTATGGGGATAGAGGAGGTCAGGATGCGGACCGATATGAAGATAGGTTTGCGGCATTAGATGTTGATCAGATTAGATGACAACCATATTGAGACTTCTTGGCATGGCCTGGAGTGGACATTGAGCTAGTGGGGATGAGGAGGACTAGGTGGGTATAGGGATGCAAGCCCGAGATGATCGAGGTTGTGCAACTTTACGGGTTGCGATGAAAGTTTGTGTCATCTAGACGGTGCCGGGTAGCCTATTGTGTATAGGAAGGAGGAGGGGGACATGGATCTACCAAGTCCTATTATGATGGATCCATTAGAGGAGGCTTTGACACCGTGGGATGATGATGATGATGTGGGAGTTGGCGTTGGGTTTGAGGATTGGATGACTACTACGTGGGTGGCTAGGGTAGCTAGAGAGGGAGGAGAGAGATGATGATGATGTGGTGGAGATGGAGGTAGAGGAGGAGGAAGCTCCTAAAGGTGGTGGGGATGGTGATGGGGTAAGGCTCTGCAAAGATAGTGTTGCTCTCGAGTTGGATCGAGTGAGTATGGAGAGAGATATCGCTTAGCAAGAGGCACACAAATTTTGACGGGAGAGAGATGAAATGACTCATACGAGAGGAACCAAGCCATCTAGGATAGGGACCAATATTAGAGACAAAGAGAGGTGTATGGTCCGATTCGGAGATCTTGCTACTATACTAACAATGAGTCGAGATAGTGGTGTACGGTGGCACCACAGGGAGCGGGACATGTGGCACCTCTGATATAATATTGATGGATCGATATAAGGCCTAATGGAAGAGGCAAAGCACTATGAGTAGATAGTGATAAAGAAATTACCATAGACTTTGAGATACTAAGAGCACCTGCAGCAAAAGGGGCACTGGAGGAGGGCCACAAGTTTATTTCTTTTTTGTAGTAGACTAACCTTCTTTTATCCACCCCACACTAAGGGTATGTGCATTCCTCTTCGTATAAAAACACTTAAAGTAGTAGTCGATTCCAGGTGTGCAAGCATGCTTATTACACATAACACAAAACTAAATTGACAAAGCTTAGTGACGAGTAAGGAAAAACATTAAAGGAAATACAAGAAGGGAAATCTAATCTAAATGGCAATCTTACCTTATTACAAACAATAAGAAGGCTTATTTATAATAGGGCTTCAACCTACTCTCGTTGAAGTAACTGGGTAACCGTGTTCCATCAAGCGCCTCTAATTGGAAAGTGCCTGATTCAAGTATGTGAGTGATAGCATACAGTCCCAACCAATGCACCTTAAGCTTTCTAGGTGGTGTAAAAACTTTGAATCATAAATAAGTACCATCTGCCCAACCCCAATATTCTTGTCCTTGATTTTCCTATCATGTCATGCCTTCTATTTATATTTCTCTTGCTTCTAACTCCAACGTGTTATGGCATGCCTCTCATCTAGTTATATCAGCTTGTCAATTATTTCTTCCAATGCTTGCTCATCAGCTAGACCTCCCACGCGCGTAATATGCAAAGAAGGTAACATGAATTCCATGGGAAGAACTACTTCTATACCATACACCAACTGAAAGGGTGTTTCCTTATTCAACCATTTATAGGTTGTTGATATGCCCAAAGTACAACATAAACTTTATCATCCTAGTTTGTCCTTCCAACATCACAAATCTTTGTCAAAGTCTAGCTCAATATCTTGTTGAATGCCTTAGCAGTCCCATTTTCTTAAGGGTGATAAGGTGTTGTCTTATGGTGTGCGACCATAAATTCATCCAATAATATCCTAATTGTCGCATTCAGGAAATGAGTGCCCCTATCACTTGTCAAACTCAAAGGACATCCATACCTGGTAAGAATATTTTCCCTCGAGAACCTTACTATATAGCCGGTGTATAATTCTTTGTAGTGCCGCTTCCACCCACCTTGTAAGATAATTTGTACCAAGTTATGATGTACCGCAATCCAGTTTTGCATGTGGTGGGAAATAGGACCCAAAAGGTATATTTTCTATTTTTCAAAAGGCTCTACACTAGTAATAGGCCTCAAAGGCATTTCATCTCTCTATCCAGGTTTTCCAAGGTGCTAACAATGATCACACGCTTTACAATACTCCTTACAATCCTTGTGTAAGGTTTCCCACCATAAACCAAACAAGTAGAATCTTGCACATAGTGGTGTCACCCGCATAGTGTCCACTTGCAATCTGATCGTCATGAGCCTCCTCCATTATTTGTCATGCGCTCATGCTCCAATACACACGGATGAAATACTTCATCTTGTCCTAATTTGTATAAGTCACCACTGATCAACATTAAAGGCACAACTCAAATTGTAATTTGTTTCTTTTCCAAGGCTTTCATTCCTTCTGGTGATATACTTGTGCATAAAAAGACAACAATATCCTCTAATTCTAAGGGCACGTGATTTAACCTATATAACTGTGCATCTGACATTGTATCTTCAATACTTTATGCGTCCTCTCCTAATTGAATCCTTGATAAGTGGTCTGGGCTAGAATTGCTTTTACCTGGATTTACCACAATTGTAAAGTCAAACTCTTGAAATAATAAAACCCATCGGCATATGCACCCTTGTAAAATGGGATTATTTACCAAGTATTTCAATGCCATGTGATTTGTATAGAACATAAAAGGTGTTGCTGATTGCAAGTATTGTCTTAACTTATGCAATGCGTAGATCATTGACAAAGCTTCGTGCTCCGTAGTTGTATAATTATGTTCTGCATGAGTCAACTTTCTACTAGCAAAATATATAGGATGATATATAATATCTTCTCCAGGATGAGCTAGAACTACACCAATGGCCATGCCAAAGGTGTCCACATGTACGTGAAATGGTATATTTGATGAAGGAAAATGTAAAATAAGCACCGTAGTAAGCCTTTCCTTGATTGCTTCGAATGTCATACTGATGCGATTCTCCCAATAGAACTTCCCTTTACCTTTTAATAACTCCTCCAAGAGCACGGAAATCTTAGTATATCCTTTGATAAAAAAATTTAATACCCTATGTGGCCCAGAATCTGCACCTCACTCTCATTGGTGGGTTCCTCCAATCCTAAAATGACTACAACCTTAGCCTGATCTACTAACAAACCTTCCTTGCATATGATATGCCATAGAAGAGTTCCAAAAGGTGTAGTAAATACACACTGAGTAGCCGACTTGTGGCTTACCATATCATTTATACTTTCTCATGCTTAATAGGTCGGCCTTGGTGATGGCCATAGCATATGAATAGTATATATAGGGGATTATAGGTAGTATTTCATTATCATTTGAGCATTTGAGTCTTATTATATGGTTTGGAGGTTGCCCCCTCGAAGTGGCGAAGCTATTCTAATTACATATTGAGATCATTATTCTGAAATATTGTGTTATTTGGTGTTCTATTGTTTTCTTAATCTGAATTATACAAGTAATTTCATTACAAGTGGTATCAGAGCTGCGATCTAGGGCCGAAATTAGGGCAAAAACCCTAATTTTTTGTTTCCGCCACATATTGTGAACCAGAGCGAATTGGTGGGGATATTTTTACTAGAGTTGCGAAACATTTCAAGTAAGGTTCCTAAAAATTTCAGAATTTTTTTATTTATTTTGCAAAAGTTATTACAAATTTAGGGTTTTTCATAAAATCGCTCCCTAGGGTGCAAATTGTGGAAAATTTTCAAGTTCTTTACATTTTCGGAAAGCTCTCAAAAAAATAGTATTAGTATCTTCTCTGTGTTTTTTCTGTTTGGCTGAAATTGTATCAAAACCCTAAACCCTAAGGTTTGACATCATGGTGGGGCCTTCCACAAGAGCAAAAAAGAATCGGTTACTCGGGTAAAACCCCAGATAAAGATGGGGTAGTGATTGAAGAGATGGAGTTAGAAGGGGTAAATAGATTCCTCAGCACTAGGGTTTACCTCAATTGATCATAAGGTGAGCAACTTGAGTATGAGTTGTGAAATGTACAATCTGAGATGGCCTCTAAAGGAGACATAGCCCAAATCAATCATCGGTTGGATGATATCATGCAACATGTAAAGGGTAACAGTATGGCCCAAATCGGCCCATATCAACCAAGGAGGACCTTCAGTTCAAAATCATGGACAAACTAACCATATTGGATCACTTTTCTAGTCCCATTAGAATCAAACTTATTCACAACCATGAAACATGATGTCGAAAGTGGATATGCACAAATTTGATGGTAAGGATCCCCTGAATTGGATAAATCAAATGGAGAACTTCTTTGAGTTACATCAAACACCATCAGGACAAAAGGTGACATTGGCATCCCTATATCTTGAACCGACCAATTTGTTTGGTATCGTTGGTTATGTGCTCAGAGGCAGAAGAATGGTCTAGGTGTCACTTGGATAGTTTTTATTGAGGAGTTGCAATTGCACTATAGTTCCAGTGTTTCAGAGAACTACTTTAGTCAATTAGCAAAGTTACGGACAAATAGGATCAATCAAAGATTATGTGCATCAATTCCAAAACCTATCCTTAAGGGTGGAGAATATTCCAGAAGAGAATCTGAATGACTGTTTCTTGGGGGTCTTAAGGACCACATCGAGCATGAGGTACGTATGTTTAATCCAATCAAGCTTTCTGATTCTATTATCATGGCACGTCATGTAGAGGAAAAAGTTCTTTGTAGTAGGAGGCCACCTTTCATTAACACCAGAGACCGTAGTATCTCTTCCCCTTCATTTGCTAGGCCAATTAGACTGACTCCTCAAAAAATGGAAGAAAAGAGAGCAAAAGGATTATGTTTTAAGCTGTGATAGCAAATATGGACCGGGACATAAATGTCTTTGAGAAAAGTTGTTCTATATTGAAGGAGGTAATGAGGATGATGAGGAAGCTGAAATTATAGGAGAGGTTGAGGAACCAGTAGAAGATGAAGTAGAGGATCACTAACCTACAATTTCTTGCCATGCATTATCAGGTATTAGTACTCCTCAAACACTCAAGGTTATTGGCTATCTCAAAAAATAGAAGGTGACGGTGTTGATTGACTCGGGAGTACTCATAACTTCATAAATAGTAAGTTAGTTGCCCACCTCAATTGTTTTATTTACCCAGCTCCAGAAATGCAAGTTATGATTGCGGATGGTGGGACAATCAAGTGCACAGGAAAGTGCCATAGTATCAAGCTTTCCATGGGAGACTACATGTTAGACTCACCTATGTTTTTATTTCTATGGGGGCGAGATATTGTTTTGGGTGTCGATGGCTCACTGACCTTAGGTCTTATAGAGATGAATTTCCAAGAATTGTTCATGCGATTTCATTCAGATGGAAGGACAATACAATTGAATGGGATGGTAGCTAAGTCTCCATAGATTATTAGCTCTCATCAGATGTAGAAGGTTCTCAGAAAAGGAGTAGATGGATTTATAGCAAAGTTATTTTCCATAGAAGTACAAAATATAGAGTCTTCAATGCCACCCGATCTTCAGAAGATTGTTGATGCTCACTCATTTTTTTTGATGCAATTCCAAAGGGACTACCACCAGTTAGGGATCATGATCATGCCATTCAGTTGATTCCAGGGAGCCAAACACCTAACATCAGACCATACAGATACCCATATTCCCAGAAAAGTGAGATCGAGAAAATGGTGGAGGAAATGTTGAAGGCAGGTATCATCAGGCATAGCAGTGCATATTCTTCACCAGTGGTCATGGTACGTAAGAAGGATGAAACATGGAGGATGTGTCAGATTACCGAGAACTCAACAAGTACACCATCAAAGATAAGTTTCCTATTCAGTAATTGATGATTTACTTGATGAATTACATGGTGCTATTTATTTCACAAAATTAGATCTTCATTCGAGGTACCATCAAATTAGGATAAAAGAGGAAGATGTTCATAAAACGGCTTTCAGGACTCATGAGGGCCATTATGAGTTTTTGGTAATGCCTTTTGGTCTTACAAATGCACCCTCAACCTTTCAAAGCTTGATGAACACTATTTTTAGGCCATTTTTAAGGAAATTTGTATTAGTTTTCTTTGATGACATATTGATTTACAGTAAGACATGGGAAGAACACTTACAACATGTAAATAAAGTGTTGGAAGTTTTGGAGAAACATACTCTCTGTATGCAAATCCATCCAAATGTTCTTTTGGTGTACAAGAGGTAGAGTACTTGGGTCATATTGTATCCCATGAAGGCGTCAAAGTTGATCCTCAGAAGATCAAAGCTATGGTGGAATGGCCAAGGCCCAAAAATCTCAAAAATCTTTGTGGGTTCCTAGGACTAACAGGGTACTACAGAAGATTTGTGCGGGATATGGTAGAATAGCAACCCCACTCACTGCATTGCTAAAGAAGGATGCCTTCCATTGGACAGACGTAGCCACTAAATCCTTTGAGCAGCTGAAGGAAGCCATGTGCAGCACCCCAATTTTGGCTACTCCCAACTTCTCAAAAACCTTCATTGTTGAATGTGACGCTTCAGGATCAAGATTGGGAGCAGTTCTAATGTAGGAAGGAAGACCAATTGCATTTGAGAGTTGCAATTCAAAGGAAAATATCTGCTCAAACCTGTCTATGAGAAAGAAATGATGGCTATTCTTCATGTGGTCAAGCAATGGAGGCCCTATCTCATGGGTAGACACTTCAAGGTAAAAACTGATCATGATAGTCTCAAATACTTTTTGGAGCAAAGGTTATCATCTGAGGAACAAAAAAGTGGGTAACAAAAATGTTGGGTTATGATTTTGAAATCATATACAAAAAGGGTAAAGAAAATGTAGTAGTTGATGCGTTGTCCAGAAGGGATACATCCGCAGATGCCTTACTATGTGGAATGTCCATGTTGATGGCCGATTGGGTGGATGAAGCAAGATTGGAATGGAATCAAGATAAGGATACACAATCTCTAATACAAAATATCAAGCAAGGATCTATGACATCTAACAAATTTGAGTGGAAAGGTAATGCCCTATGGTACAAGGATAGGTTATACTTGAGTAAAGATTCTGAGTTGAAGCATAAGATTCTTGCAGAGCTACATGCCTCACTGTTGGAGGACACTCTGGGTTTTTGAAGACATATCATAGAATAAAAAGAGAATTCTTTTGGGAAGGACTCAAGGGGATGTACAAAATTTTGTATCGAGAAGTGTTTAGTGTGCCAAAAACAAAGGGGAAACAATTAAGACACGAGTCTATTGCTGACCCTTACAATTCCTAGCCAGGAGATGGGAGGAGGTCTCCATGGATTTCATCACCGGATTGCCTTGTTCGAGAGGGTAAGAATGTTATTTTCGTGATTGTGGATAGGCTCACAAAATATGCCCATTTTTGTGCCCTATCACATCCATTTTGCAGCTGATCGATGACTATTTTTTTGGGAGGCAGTTCAAAGGCTACATGGAACCCCAAAGATAATTGTAAGTGATCGTGATCCTATTTTCACAAGTAATTTTTGGACGGAATTATTTTCATGTTTGGGTACTCGGCTAGCTCATGAGTTCATCTTATCATCCTCAAAGTGATGGGAAAAAGAAGTGGTCAACAAATGCTTAGAGGGTATTTACGTTGTTTTGTATCGAGATAAGCATAGGAAAGGTGGATTAAATGGCTACCACTAGAGAATGGTGGTATAACACATCTTTTCATACCTCTTCTCAAATGACCCCATTTTTAGCATTATATGGTTACCATCCACCTTCTATCACTTCTTCCTTGAGGGTGCAAACTAAGGTTAGAGATGTTGAGGAACACATTCAACATCAACAACAGTTTTGGCTAGTTTGAAGGAGAATTTAGCATTAGCACAAAACAGGATGAAACAACAAGCAGATCAACATTGTAGTGAAAGACATTTTGAAATTGGTGATTTGGGTTTTGTACATCTCAACCTTACAAGAAGATGTCCCTAAAAGCAGAAAAAGGAAAACAAACTTGCTCCTAAATATTATGGCCCTTATCAGGTTCTACAGAAAATTGGTAGTGTTGCTTATAAACTAGAGTTGCCTCCATCTTCACACATACACCCAGTATTCCATGTTTCATGCTTGAAGAAGGTTATTGGATAGAAATTTGAAGCCCTAGATAGAGTTACCAGAACTTGATGAGGAAGGAAGAATCATTTTGGAGCAGAGAAGATTCTGCAAACACGTACTAAGAGGCTGAGAACTAGAGACATTAAGGAATATCTGATCAAGTGGAAGAATCTGAGCATAGAAGATGCCACCTGGGAGGATGAAGGTTTTCTGCAAAGCAACATCAGGATTATTCAATGTTGAGGACAATGTTGGTTTGAAGGGGAAGGGCATGCTACGCCCTTAACCTATTGCTTGTATTAGGATATGAGTAGCTGACTTGTGGCTTACCATATCATTTTATTATATCATTTATACTTTCTCATGCTTAATAGGTCGGCCTTGGTGATGGCCATAGCATATGAATAGTATATATAGGGGATTATAGGTAGTATTTCATTATCATTTGAGCATTTGAGTCTTATTATATGGTTTGGAGGTTGCCCCTCGAAGTGGCGAAGCTATTCTAATTGCATATTGAGATCATTATTCTAAAATATTGTGTTATTTGGTGTTCTATTGGTTCTTAATATGAATTATACAAGTAATTTCATTACAGAATTAGTGAATAAAATTCTGGAATTTTTTGAACCACAATGCGTGAAAATATTGCGGTGCATTTTTCAATCCAAAGGGCATCACTTTGTGTATGCAAAACTTCCTCATTCGGTGGTGAAATTTGTCTTCTCTTTATCCTCCTCATTAATTCTTACTTGATGATACCCAAAGAATCCATCTGTAAAAGAGTAAATTTCACACCCGCAACGCCTTCCAACATTTCCTCAATGAATGGTGTACGGAAAGGATCAATCACACATGCAACATTCAACTCCCTTTATCCCACACAAATCCTAATTCTTCCATCTTTCTTTATGTTGATCACCATAGGGTGACCCACTATGATTTCTTGATGGGATCAATAATGCAAGATTCCAACATCTTGTCAATTTCTTCTTTAACTTTTACATGCAGAGTAGGGTTCATCTAATAATGTCTCTTCCTAATCGTGCACACACCTTCCTTTAGCTTAATTTTCATCTCACCCAAAGATTCATGCACCCCTTTCAACTCATGGTAGCCCCCTAGGAAACAAGTCTCTAGAAATTGCATAAAGAACTCAATTATCTTAGCCACTTTAGATTCAAACCAATAATCTCCGATTATGGCATCCTTAGGTTCAACGTACCTACCAATTTTCACTTTCTTTGTCTTCATAGGTTCATGGTAGGCACGTAGTTTCTCATTCGCATTGTCTCAAAACCTCGCGCACACGCCCGAATGATATATGTCCAACTATTCCACTTCTTCAAATTCCACCATGTAGACCATCTTTCCTTTCTCCTTCTCTAGGAAAGCGCACTCAAACATTATGCATTTGTCTCATCTACTTCATCAAAATGCGCTTCTAGATATAACTCACCAAATAACTCCTGAATGAGTTCTTCAGCCTTTGCACTATCTCCCATAGTCAATTGCTTCATAACCTGTAATGCCTCTTTCATGGAAGGTTTAGTGGAGTATTCAAAATTTTGGATCATTCCAAAGAGTGAGTCAAATCTTGTCAATTTCTAGTCTCCCTATATAGCTTGGCATAAACATACCAAGCGCGTGCACAACCTCACTAGGTGAAATGAAGTTTGTGCACCCACAACGAAGGTGGTAAAGCTTCCGCCCTTCGTCCGTCCAGTCTCTCACACTATGAATGTGGTGGTGAACATGATTATTACCATGATATTCATATATTTGAGTAGGTGCATTACTCCTAAAAACTCGGGCCGATAAACGCAATTCTCACTTCTCCATTCTATGAGATTATCCCTATGAACTCTCCATTAGCGCGCTACTATCCCACTGCAGGCATACAAGAACATATTCATTTTTTCCACTTGATCCTTCCATTTTACTTCCATGGCTCACATAAATACCTCGGGTTTCCTTCACTAATGTACCAGGCATGGTTTGTTGCCTAATTTCCTATCACAACACGACTCACCTTACACATGTAATTGTGCTTCTTACTTCGCACCCAACTATCTCATAAGTGCCATGTTCCCTATTGTCATAGGTAATACTTGTAGTATCATTGATGGACTATTCATCATCCCCTTTGGAGGATTCCTTCCTTATATGGCTCAAGCACTTGGATCTCGAATGGTGTGCACATAAATTTAGTTCAGTCTTCTTCACTTAAGGGCTCAACATAAGGTGCAGATTTCCCATCCATCAAAGGGATATTAACCCATTCTTCCTTTTCTAAAACTGATATATCCCTTATGAACCATAGATCAACATTATTCGCATAGCACCAAGGTGCACAAGTACATCGGGAAGTTGTCTTCTTCTCGCAAGCGCTAATACCTCAAAGTTCCCAATGAACTTGGCCCTTGTATAGTAATAAATGTATCCTTCAATACTCAATAGGTGTGGCCTTAGTCCAATTTTCCATATACAATACATCAGAAGATGACTACAATGGAGGTCCGCCCATCTAAACCCATGCATCTAAGGTAAGCACATTCACTTCCGTGCTTATGTCAATCAAAAAATTCTCAAAAGCCATCCATCCACAACAACATTCAAAGTGGTCTCCTTGTCATAATCCAAGCTATGGGGAGGAGATTAGCATGGAAAATTTGTCATTCGATCTCAATACCATGCACGGAGTGTTTCCTTTCAACCAACTCCCTAGTGATGGAATAATGTTCTCTCGACGAAGCATCTTGCATACCTCCTCGATCATCAACATTTGACTTGAAAGTCTCGGTTGCTTTCTTCATTCCAACTTCACGATTGTTCCTTTAAACACTATATCTCCCCTAAAAATTTCGAGTACCTCCATGGTTTCTTGATAAACCTCCTTCGATGTGTAGGTCCGGGAATTTTTCTGTAAAACCTCCTCCTTAGTGATGGTAGGCTTCTGTTGTAGCATTTATCCGGCATGTGCAACCTCAATGCATGTAGTAATATTCACAGGTACTACCTCAAGATCCGGTGCTAACTTTGGCATCCATTGGTTTTCCACGATGCATTGTATCCTAACCATCCATGCACCCTTGTTCTCTTGTTTGTGCTTCTTGCTCAAGTGTTCATATAAGTCTCGGGAACTCTTCATAGTTATGATTCTTTCCATAAAAAGAACAAGTAATGTTCTGAGGACATTCATGCCTGTAATGGTCAGGGGATCCACACGTATAACATGTTCCACGAGGGAACTCACTTCATCCACCGCCACGGCCTCGGCCTCTGAATCCACCATGGTATCCTCGACCTCTACCACGGCCTCCCTCAAAGCGCCCTTCATTTTGATCATAGCGCCCTTGAGTGTGTTCATGATCATGTCGCTCACCTTTATCCTTAGAGTTATTCAAAACCCCATCTGTCATACACCAATATCAATGACATCATGGATCTGATCAATCAACCTATAATCTTCAATATTGTGAGTCGTGGACCGACAAATTTTACAATAACAGGACACGTTCTTTCTTATCATGTGTTACAATAATGGACAATGGCTTACATCATGGTCCAAATGACATATCTCACCAAGTAACAAGGAGTGCACCGATCTGCGAGGAAAACTATCCTTAGTATGCCCTTCTACTTCACAATTTGTGCACCAAATTCTAGTGCGTGTCTCATGTGTTGTATTGGTTGATAGTTTCTCCAACTATTTTTCCATTGCTGCAATCTGAGCTTCCAAGAATGGGCTTACTCTAGTGTCTATGCTCCCGATAGCCTCAGCGCATAGAGCTGCTTCAAGTGCCTCGCATGGGTCTATATAAGTCTTATATGAGAGCGCCCTCTTAAAAGATGTAATCAATCCTCCGACGAACCGTTGTGCATGATGACTTGCATGGATATCATATGATAGTTTAGACAAGAGTGTTTTGAAATGGGCATCATATTCCTAGACACTCTCAAGTAGTGCCCTGTTTGATGTCCTTGAGCGCACTTATACTTTTCTGCTCAAACTCAAGTATATAAAATTCCTTAATAAAATCATCCCATAACGTTGTATAATCCACACAAGTCTGATCGTGGTCAAAAATTTGTACCGATTGTACACGCGTCCTCGTAAAGTAGTTACAAACTGATTGGCCTTGCGCTCTAAAGTTGTTTTTCCTTTCACACACCACGATATTTCACACATATGCACATGCTCAGCAACATCTTCTATTCCCCTATACTCTGGGAGATGAAGTGACATCTCCATGTAAATATTTTGGGGCTAGTGAGGACCATGCCCATAGATCCAGAACCTCATGTGTTACTTGTTCCTCCCGATTCATTAGATCCTCCAGATCTTGAGTTACCTGCTCCTCTTGATCCTCCACTTGTAGCAGAAATTTGACCAAGAGGATGCACTACCCTGTGTCCCAACACTAGTGCTAAACCGAACTCCTACTGACCAGTGAAGTTGTGTTACTCCTCGATGTGAGTCCAAAGTTCTGCGTGCCTGTGTTTTGTGCCGATGACGCACCTAAAAAGGTTCCTCCAACTGGTAGTCCAAATAATAGGGAATATGTCTTCTCGACCATAAATGCACTTGATATATGATTCACTCTTGAACTTGCTGATAAGTCAACTCTACCTCTTTCTACTCTACTACCCAAACTAATTTGTTGACTACTGGTTCACTTTACTAGAAACCGGAAAACCAAGTGCAAGGGCTAGGTTGCAGGTAGATTCGGGGATGCACCCGCAACCCAAGTTGTCTCTGCCTGCACGCTCTCATAAGAGGCCGATGAAGGTTCCCTGTCATGCTTTCCCAAATGGGAGAGTTCCAGATGCTCTGACTCCATGTCCTCTACTTGAGCTCCAAATCCTTCATGAGCCATCTCTTTCCTCAACGCCATCATTTTTGTAAATCCTCTTGCATTTGCTTCCCTAAATCCCTCTCTCTTTGTCCTCATTGTACTTAAGTCACCTTTATTCTCTTTGCCTCTCTGCGCGTGGTGGGGTTTAGCTAGCCATCAGATTCTCTTCTAAATTCAGGGTTACCAACAAGATTTTGATCGCCAGTGGAATGCCTCAAGATAGGTTCCCCTGGGATAACGTAAAAACTAAAACTCAACTACCTCCAGGAAAGAATAAGTGGAAATTGAGTACTCCAAAATATAGCTATTCAGAACACCATAGAACTAAGTGTCCACAACACGCGTCCAAATCAAATCAACATCATAGAGGGCCTAAAATTATTCTTGTGTCCAGACAAGTGTGTGAAACCTCCAATTCCTTTTAGACGCATAAGCAACTAGCCACTCATATAGCTCTATTGGAAAAATAGAAAAGAAGCTCTCATATAAGCAATCATACAGATTCTACTCCACCCATGCACGTGCGTCAAACTCAGATCCAATGTTGAATCTCGAGCATACTCTTCTTCTAGATCTATTATCCACTCCTCAACACTTCCAAGGTCAACCAATACATCTTCATCACGCAACATCCTAAAACAACAAGAGAAAGAGGTCCCGAACAATGGAACCAATGATGCATCCTAGAATTTACTGTTAATAACCCAAAGCGCGCGACACATCACTCAACCTGAGCTGAGCACTCACCCAAAGCATGTAAAGGCACCAGGTCCCTCTTTAGAGTTGCTTATGTACAGAATGTTAGCATGATGGTGCATATAGATATCAGATTTATTATCAATAGTAAACAACACATAGTGCATAAACTGAGATCTAGCTCTTAGAATAGATCTAGAATGAACTAAATAATGACTATAACAAGATTTACCATGCAAGAACCAAATTCAGTCATGTTCAACACCATTATCCAACCAATATGAACCATTGTATTAAGTACTATAAAACACAAAAGCTTCTTACATTACATAAGTATCTCCATGAGTCATGCACACGACAAAACCAACAACATAACTCTACCATAGTTTTCATCCATTAACCCATGCAAATCAATACATATATAGGGGTGGGGAATTCCCTTCACCACCCATGCACTTCTCAAAATAGGTCACATGCTAAATAATAGCCCATGCGCTTTACAATAGGATGCACAACATGCAAGTGCCCTAACAATAGACTGCTATAGTTAACTTTGAGTAGAAATCCTATTATTAGCCTAAACTATGCATGGCGCTCAACCTGTCGCTTGTTCCAAAAATATCATTGCATGGACCGCAAGTCTTCATGTCTTTGTGTGCTCAGCATGCTAACTCCAAAATAGCCCTTAGCCAAAAAATGGCTAAGTCCCGATCCTAAGCGCCCAATCCTATCATATCGCCATGCGCTCTTCCGATGGCCTACATTTACGAGCCTAATACTTAGGCCATTTTTGTCACTCAACACATGATCATCATGTGAAGTTATATAATGCATATTTTTTCAAAATCTCACTTAAAAGCATACTAGTTTAATTGTTATTTATTCTAGAGCAAGGTTAAATGATCATTAACTTCATTTGAGGGTATTTTACATCGATTTGCACTCCTTCCACATAAAAACCTTCATTTGGTATTAGATCCTCATTCAATAAAGGTTCATGAGGGTTTTAGCCATTATCGGAGAATAATGACTTGATAAATTCGCTTCTATGAATATCGAAAGCTCTTTTGAATCCTTGTAAATACTTCGGTGATGGATTGCCATAAATGTTTTTGATTAGTTACTTATAAGATTTAAAATACCACCAAATCAAACACAAAAACTCATAAACTTCGAGAACACAAAACTTACTTTGACAATAACTAATTGGAAACATTTACAACCCATCAACAAAGAACCACAAACATTAACAAAACAACCAATGAAGCAACAAAGGAACACCAAATTCACATGGAAGCTGCCCAGATAGGTTGTATCAAGCAAGAAGCATCCCAAATAAAAACCATATATACACCATGTAACATCACTTCCAGATCTATCTTGGGTTAAAGCCATTTCAAAAAGGAAAGGAGTTGAAAGGCGACTCCCGATCTCGCTCGATATTAATTTAATTATTAATTGCTATAATATTAATTCAATTATGAGTTTATATTGTAAATTTTGACACTATATAAAAGACATATGCCAAAATAAGACCACCACGGATTTTTATTTTTTTCTAATTTCAAAATTTACAAATTTGAAGGAGCATTGCAACTACAAGAATTTGACTTGATGATAGATTGACAATATTAGATCAAATGGATGAATTGTTTATTGCCTTCCACAAGAATAAGAATATGATAATAAGAAGGCAAATTATAAATTTGAGATATGATCATTTATCATCACTACTTATAGTATAATATAATGTTTTGGGACTATAAATAAATTATTCCGTAATACGACTCTAAATTATGCTACTCTTTTTTAATGTTAAAATTTTGAGTTGTAATAAACATATGTAATTAAATAAAAAGTTACAATTATTGTATGAACAATGGATACTAATAGACCTATACGTATGCACTAATGATTACTTTTGAAATTAATTAATTTAATTATTGTATTTACCATAACTATATCTTTTTAACATGCTTAATTATATGATGTTGTATTAATTATAATCCATTTATTTGAACTACTAACAAAAACAAAATGTTTGTGTGTGTGTGTGTGATATGTGTGTGCATGCACACACACACACACACACACACACATACATATGTGTGAGTACAAATATACATATATGTATGTATGTATGTACACATATGTTTGTGTGTGTGTGTGTGTGTGTGTGTGTGTGTGTGTGTGTGTGTGTGTGTGTGTGTGTGTGTGTGTGTGTGTGTGTGTGTGTGTGTGTGTGTGTGTATTTATCGTGTGTGTGTGTGTGGTGGCGAAAAGCATACTCTTAAGTATCCAAGTATAAATGTGGAAAGTTGTTTTCATAACTATGCCTTAGTAACAATTTTTATTCAAATATAAATTAAATCTAATTGTAGAAAATACAAAGTTAATCTAGAACATATAAAAATTTAGAAATTATTGAAAATAATTAAATCGTTTGAAAGGATAGAGAATTTAGATTTCTAGGATAGTATTTAATTTATCATGAATATGCAGATAGTCATCGATAATGAGCAACAAATGACAAGTCTAAATAATAAAGAAGATTGAAACTAGAAAATTGGAGTTCGCATGACCCACTTAACTAGTTATGTACAAGTACATAAATGAATGTGCTTAAATCTTAGGAGTTTAAAAAGGTTCCTATAGAAAATGTGAAACTGATCATGGAGATGCAACAACCTAGTTTTAGATTGTAAACATCATTTTTTCCCGATTTCCCTTCGATCATAGGGAAATTGTTCCTCTTCTCAAAGCCCTAATCCAACATTCGATAGAGCCAATAAATAATCTGGTGTATTCAAGAATCCGACACTTATCTTTCAATAGATACAAAATAACTAATAAATGTCTGCAATGTTTTCTAAATACTTGAAATATGTTTTTGGTATGGGGATGCTCTAATAAACAACTTAAATGCTCTTACTTCAATATCACATTTACACTTTTTCTCTTAATAAATTGATGTTCTTTTATAAATGTACTAATGCCCTCATGTACTTATATACTTTTTAAATTTAAATTCTAACGATATTATTAGTGGAGTAAGTCTTCCACACATAACATACATGAAAAACCAATTAAAATGTATATAAACCCCATTGAATTCACAAACCCTAGGTCTATTGGTGAAGTTGATTGACTTTGAATAAGCTCGTGGGATCAAGTCTGCACGAGTCTGAGTGCAAGGTCTAGAGATACCCAACATAGAGAGTCGAAACGGTTGAGGGCCGGGATCGTGCCCCGTGTGACTTTGACGCCCTGCATGCCCCTTACTCATAGTTGTTTAAGTTGAAGGTGATCACTAGTTTAGTTGTATGCTTACTCGTAATTGTAAATCCGCTATATACTTCCTCCAAAACACGAACAAAGATACCGACAATTTATATAATCTAGTGTCGAATTGAATACACTTCTCAATACAAAAGTAAAAAATCACAAACAAAGAATACAAAAATCCGAAAAGATTGAAGCCATACCATACAAATCCAATTATGAAAAAAAAAAAGAAAGAATCCCTTCTTTTTGCTAGTGACCATAGATAACATCTTTCTTGGTCTCAAGTAAAAAAGTTCAATCGTGGTGGCATCTAAAGTAAATCATAGAACCTACCATTCCATTCCATTCGCTACATTCCTACTTTTCCGTCTTGTTTACTTTTGTATAATATTCTTTTAATTTATACCACGTCACTTTTTTCTATTCTTAAAAAGAAAATTATGCTCAAATCTTTTAATTCTCCAAGGTAAATTAATTAATTAATCAATACACTTCTCAATACAAAAGTAAAAATCCAAAAAGATTGAAACCATACCGTATAAATCTAATTATGAAAAACAAAAAGAAAGAATCCCTTCTTTCGCTAGTGACCATAGATAACATCTTTCGGTCTCAAGTAAAAAAAGTTCAATCGTGGTGGCATCTAAAGTAAATCATAGAACCTACCATTCCATTCCGTTCGCTACATTCCTACTTTTTCCGTCTTGTTTCCTTTTGTATAATATTCTTTTAATTTATACCACGTCACTTTTTTCTATACTTCATTTATTCTTAAAAAGAAAATTATGCTTAAATCTTTTAATTCTCCAAGGTAAATTAATTAATCTCAAATCTTTTAGGTAATTTTAACATTGAATTATGAGATTTCCTTAATTTTAAATTTATTTCATGTATATTTTTCAATCGAAGGTTGGAAACAATTAAATCGCGTATTCAATAATATTGGTTTATAAATAATTGTCATGGTTAGTTTCATATTAAAGATCGGAGATATTTATTGCGTATATTTTTGAAGTTAAATTTAATTTCAATTCTTTATAATATTTTCTAAAATTTAATGCCCTTTATACTATTAGACTATAATCAATAGTATATAATATCACACTCTTAAAATTTGATCATATATTATTTTTTAATTTATGATATATTTTTAATAAGATGTATGATATGACATTTAGATTAAAGTATATAATTGTAGACACCTAAAATTGGTCCATATTTAATTATTAATTGTATATTTGTAGTATTTTATGGTACATGTATAAGATTATGTTTCTAAATTGATATGTTTATCAATGGTTGGTGTCTATTATCTTGTGTGGCTTGTTTCTCCTCTCTCATTTTCTCTGTTTCCTCTTTTTCCTTCACATTTTTTATGGTCTCCCAAAGCCATGAATGTGCATTTATGGGTCCCACATAAGTATGAATGTACGTTTCTAAGCTTTCATAGAAAAGTATGTTGTTGGTGGTATGTGTTGTGTGGACCCTTTCAACCCTCTTTAGGTCCTTCAAGTTCATGGTGTCAATTTTCTCACTCATTGTGTGTATGATTGCACATCAATAAGACCCTAATTTTAATTCAAGTAGTTTATAAATGCAAGTGTATTAATGCACTAAGGACAATGAAGGGCCTCAAAGTGAACATGCAAAAGTAATGAATTCAAGCCTTTAAAGCAAAGATTCAAGATTTTAAACAAATTTGAAGTTCATTTATTACTCCATTAAGCATTCATTCTAGCATGGAAATTCATATATAGAATATGCATTTACATTACACTAGGTGGCCCAACATACATATTGCATTATGTACTTTGTATCTTGTTTTCAATATTGTACATTGTTAAGGGGCATGATAAATATGAAGGAAGCTATTTTTTCTTTGGTATAACACATGCCTTGAAAAAATCCTTTTCCTTATCATTTTGCGAGACCTAGCGCCCTATTAAGGTTTTGAAGAAGGAGATCGATCTCCCAAAGCGTGTATAATTTGGAATATACGAGAGAGGTTTTGGAGCCCTAGAACAAGTGAACAAAGTCATTAAATCGTTTTATACCTATGTGATAGTTCGAAAAATAAATGTATACGCTTTTGGGGCCCATGAATGTGTGTGTCCAATTCTAGTGAAATATTTAGCTCAGTGTGAGTTTTTGGAGTTCTCATTATTTAGCTATGAACCCTTTGGTAGAGAAAGCACACTTCATAGACTATCTTCAACACTCAAGGTTGTGTAATTATTTTTCAGTTCGAAAAATTTGACAATATTTTGTGTACTTTGGGTGAGACTTTGATGACATCTTGAGACTTCTTAAGAAGGAAGGGGATACTAGTGGACCTACCGAGTTGGAGAGAGGTATGCATTCTCAATAGGTGTAATTTTAGAGGCTTAGGTCACCAACCCATTTTTACGTACTTATCACTTTGAAAAGATTCCACATTTTTGGATCATGCACGTTTTCTAAGATATTTTCTTAAAGCCAAAAATTTTAATGTCCACGTGTTTGAGTGTGTAGTTCTCAAGACATTGATGATGGTTAGTATGAAGGTCACAATTGTAAATTATCTATCTCGTTTTATCAACTAGAACAAGTTTATAGAGTTTGGACTTACATGTTTCATGTAGACATATGTGATAAGTTTCTCATAAATGACTCTTCTCTTAAAAACTTCTAAAACTTGTCTTCTGCTAACGACCTTATTTTATTAAGAGAGGTTAATGTCTTTTTTTCATTTTCCCATAGTTTCTATTTGTTATTGTTGTTCTTGGTCTTATTTTCCTGCCCAAGTTGTCCTTTTAAAATGTAACCTTGTTGTGCTCTAATTTATACGACTAATCTTTTATCATATTATTGTGTATGCCAACACTCGTTTGGGGAGAGAAACTTCAAATTTTAAAATAACCTTTGGTTAAGCGGCGTCATTGAGAAAAGTTATGATATCAACACACAACTCTCTCTTATATTTTTGTGATTTTTAAGTTGTTTTTATTTCCCTCCTTGTTTTCGTGAAGCACTATTTTATTATATGTTTTCAATTGAATTCAGCTAGTCCACAATATTTAGCATATATTACTCACTATAAACTTCATTTTCATGAGAGTAAACGGATACAAACATTTAAGTACTTACATGTTTTAATTTTTATGCTTTATCAAGAAGATCCATAAAATTTAAATATTTTTCACAAGGTAAGAGCTTATTAGAAGTATAGTGTTATTGACCATACATATATCATAAGCTAAAGTTTATTTTGTGACCTTTTGCTTTATAATATATAGCGGAGAATGAGCAACAATTTCACATGAGTTGTAAGGTAGAGAAATGTCAATACTTAATTTATCATTGAAAAAATGAGATGTTAATTTTTATTCCAATATATGTTATATTCTGTTAAATAATTTAGGTGTCTTATTTATGTATCTACATGTTAGTATATGTTTATAAAGGTGTTTGTAAGAATATCTTCTATATGTTATACGATACATTATTTTCCTTATTATTTTATAAACTTAGTTGTTTTATGTGGGTTTTGAAGAGGAGATCAATTTCTTGAAGTTATGTGCATAATTTTATAAATGTGAGTAAATTTTTTTGGAACATTCAAAAGCGGTTAATAGAGTCATTGAATCATTTTATGCATGCATGCTAGTTACTAGAAACACATATTTATGCTTTTAGGCCCATGAATGTGAGTGTTCACTTTAGTAAAATATTAAAGTCACTCTGATTATTTTGAGTTCTCGTGTCTAATTATAATAACATTAATTTTTAAATATATTTTTAATGACTATTTCCAAAATTTTATACAAAACAAATATTTTTGTAAACTTTCCTCACCTTCATTAAGTATTACACTATAATTATTTAAATATTTACATCTAATTTTATTATTATAAAGTCTCATTAAATTTATTTGTATGTTTTATAAGTAGATGTGTTACATTTTAATGTGAAACTTTTCAATTATAGGGGAGAGGAGCCAATCATGGTGCATTACCCAGTAGTGGTGAGGGTAGTTGACATATTTGACTCCAGTTTTTGCACAGTAAAATATTAATAATTGAATGAATACTATCCTATAAATGTACAAACACTCTTCAAAACTGATGTGTCTGTCACTTTTCATGTACAACCATGAATCTATCAACAATAGAATAGTCAATATCATTTTTAAACATAAAATAACATATATTATACTTCCATGTTTGCCAAATTTAAAGTCAACATGTATTTAATACAAGGATATATAATTGTATTTCATCCCTATACAAAATTGATACCACATCATCATATCAATTTGATGTCAATTTTCACATAATTTAAGTTCCCATTTTACTGTGTAAAAGGTCTTGTCATTCACACACTTTGGGCCAGGTTCTCACAAGCAGAAGTCCAAAGTGCACCATTTTCAAATACAAGTTGTCTTTTAAGCATTAACTTTCTCACCATTTTCCATACCAAATTACTCCCTATAAATTATGTACACCGCATATTTTCAACAGAGAGAGATGCACGGTGACTCATGAGAGGAACCAAGCTATCTAGGATAGGGACCAAGACGAGAGACAAAGAGAGGTGTACAGTGGTCCGATTCAGAGATCTTGCTACTATACTAACAACATAGTTAGATAGTGGTGTACGGTGGCACCACAGGGAGCGGGGACATGTGGCACCTCCGATATAATATCGATGGATCGATATAAGGCCCTAACAAAAGAGGTGAAGTACTATGAGAAGATATTGATAAATAAATTACCACAGACTTTGAGATACCGAGAGAACTGCAGCAGAAAGGGGTAGCTAGAGGAGGGCCATGAGTTTATTTCTTTTTGTACGGACTAACCTTCTTTTATCCACCCCACACTAAGGGTATGTGTAGTCCTCTCGCACATAAAAACACTTCAAGTAGTAGTCGGATTCGGCGTGCAAGCACGCTTATTACACATAACACAAAACTAAATTGACAAAGCATAGTGACGAGTAAGGAAAAACATTAAAGGAAATACAGTAAGGGAAATCTAATCTAAATGGCACATCGCTTATTACAAACACCAAGAAGGCTTATTTATAGTAGGGCTTCAACCTAATCTGTTGAAGTAACCGGGTAACCGTGTTCCATCAAGTGCCTCTAATTGGAAAGTGCCTGATTCAAGTATGTGAGTGATAACATACAGTCCCAACCAATGCACCTTAAGCTTTCCTAGGTGGTGCAAAACTTTGAATCATAAAGAAGTACCATCTGCCCAACCTCAAGCTTCTTGTCCTTGATGTGCCTATCATGTCATGCCTTCTGTCTGGATTTCTCTTGCTTCTAACTCCAACGTGTTATGGCATGCCTCTCATCCAATTGTATCAACTTGTTAATTATTTCTTCCAATTCTTGCTCATCAGCTAGACCTCCCATGCACATAATACACAAAGAAGGTAACATGAATTCCATGGGAAGAACTACTTCTATGCCATACACCAACTGAAAGGGTGTTGCCTTATTCAACCATTTATAGGTTGTTCTATATGCCCAAATTACAACAAAACTTTATCATCTCAATCTATCCTTCCAACATCATAAATATTTGTCAAAGTCTAGCTCAATATCTTGTTGAACGCCTTGTGAGTCCCATTTTGGCTTGAGGGTGATAAGGTGTTGTCTTCAAAAGCGACCATAAATTCATCCAATAATATCCCGATTGTCACATTCAGAAATGAGTGCCCTATCACTTGTCAAACTCAAAGGACATCTATACCTAGTAAGAATATTTTCCTCGAGAACCTTACTACCTTTGTAGTCGGTGTACAATCCTTTGTAAGTGCCGCTTCCACCCACCTTGTAAGATAATTTGTACAAGTTATGATGACAGCGCAATCGATTCGCATGTGGTTGGGGAAATAGGACCAAAAAGGTATATTTCCTATTTTTCAAAAGGCTCTACACCGATAATAATAGGCCTCAAAGGCATTTCATCTCTCTCCCTGGTTTTCAAGGTCTTGACAATGATCACACGCCTTACAATACTCCTTACAATCCTTGTGTAAGGTTTCCACCATAAACCAAATGAGTAGAATCTTACACACACGGTGGTGTCACCGCATATTGTCCCTGCAATACCGCCATGAGCCTCCTCCATGATTTTCATGCACTCATGCTCCAATACACATGGATGAAATACTTCATCTTGTCCTAGTTTGTATAAGTCACCACTGATCAACATGAAAGGCACGACTCAATTGTAAGTTGTTTCTTTTCCTTCTCGCGATATACTTGTGCGTAAAAAGACAACAATATCCTCTAATTCTAAGGGCATGTGGTTTAACCTATATAATTGTGCATCTAACATTGTATCTTCAATACTCTATGTGTCCTTTCCTGATTGAATCCGTGATAAGTGGTTTGGGCGCAATTGCTTTTACGGATTTACCACAATCGTAAAGTCAAACTCTCGAAATAATAAATCCCATCGGCATATGCACCCTTGTAAAATGGGCTTATTTACCAACTATTTCAATGTCATGTGATCTTTATATAACATAAAAGGTGTTGCTTGCAAGTATTGTCTTAACTTATGCAACGCGTAGATCATTAAAAAGCTTAGCGCTCGTAGTCAGAGTATAATTATGTTCTACATGAGTCAACTTTATACTAGCAAAATAGATAGGATGATCTATAATACCTTCTCTGAATGAGCTAGAACTACACCGGTGGCCATGCTAGAGGTGTCCACATGTACATGAAAGGGTAGATTCCATGAAGGAAAACGTAAAATAAGCGTCGTAGTAAGCCTTTCCTTCAACGCTTCAAATGCGCTGATGCGATTCTCCCCAATAGAACTTCCCTTTACCTTTTAATAACTCCTCCAAGGGCACGAAAATATTAGCATATCCTTTGATAAATTTTTTGTAATACCCTATGTGGCCCAAGAATCTGCGCACCTCACTCTAACTGGTGGGTTCCTCCAAGCCTCAAAATGACGCAACCTTAGCCGGATCTACTAACAAACCCTCCTTGCAGATGATATGCCCTAGCATAGTTCCAAAAGGTGTAGTAAATACACACTTCTTGATATTTAAAGAGATGTTTAACTATCTGTACCTCTCAAACATTAACCGCATTAAATCATCACAATGATCCTTGATAAGCCCATACACGGTCCAATCATCCAAGTAAACTGAAAGAATTAGTGAATAAAATTCTGGAATTTTTGAACCACAATGCGCTGTGGAAATACTGCAGTCCATTCTTCAATTCAAAGGGAATCACTGTATGAAAAATTTCCTCATTCGGTGGTGAAATTTGTCTTCTCTTGATCCTCCTTAGCAATTATTACTTGATGATACCCAAAGAATCCATCTCAGAAAAGAGTAAATTTCGCACCTGCAACGCCTTCCAATATATCCTCGAGTGAATGGTGTATGGAAAGGATCAATCACACATGCAACATTTAACTCCCCGTATTCCACAAAATCCTAATTCTTCCATCTTTCTTTATGTTGATCACCATAGGGCTGACCCACTATGATTTATTTATGGGATCAATAATGCTAGATTCCAACATCTTGTCAATTTCTTCTTTAACTTTTACATGTAGGGTAGGGTTCATCCAATAATGTCTCTTCCTAATCGGGCATGCACCTTCCTTTAGCTTAATTTTCATCTCACCCAAAGATTCATGCACCCCTTTCAACTCATGGTAGCCATTAGGAAACAAGTCCTAGAAATTGCATAGAAAATCAATTATCTTAGCCACTTTAGAGTCTAACCGACAATCTCTAATTATGCCCTCCTTAGGTTCAAAGGCATACCTACCAATGTTCACTTTCTTCGTCTTCATAGGTTCATGGTAGGCACGTAGTTTCTCATCCACATTGTCTAAGACCTCGCACGTACGCTCCGAATGATATATGTCCAACTATTCCACTTCTTCATCATCCACCATGTAGACCATCTTTCCTTTCTCCTTCTCTAGGAAAGTGCGCTCAAACAGTTATGCATTTGTCTCATCTACTTCATCAAAATGTGCTTCTAGATATAACTCACCAAATAACTCCTGAATGAGTTCTTCAGCCTTTGCACTATCTCCCATAGTCAATTGCTTCATAACTTGTAATGCCTCTTTCACTAAGGTTTAGTGGAGTATTCAAAATTTTGGATCATTCATGTAGTCAAATCTTGCCAATTTCTAGTCTCCCTATGCAGCTCTAGCATAAACATACCAAGCACACGCGCAACCTCGCTAGGTGAAATGAAGTTTTTACACCCACAACGAAGGTGGTAAAGCTTCCCGCCCTCTCGTCCGAGTCTCTTATATCTTGTTGAACGTGGTCTTTGAACATGATTATTACCATGATATTCATAGATTTGAGTAGGTGCATTACTCCTAAAAATTGGGCTAATAAAGCAATTCTCACTTCTCGTCTTTCGATGAGATTATCCCTATGAACTCTTGTTGGTCGTCAAAAGAAGATCCTAATGAGAGCAACAGTCAGGGGACAAGAAGTCCCTCCTCTTTGATGGGAGAGGTTCCCTTATTTAAAAGAAAAACTTATTTACAAATGTACAATGCATAACTTGGATGTGGAACTTGGGTATCATGAAAGCTTTGTGAACTGAAATAGATTATCAATCACAAAAGCATAGAAGAATGAAGACAAGGAAATGAGCAGAAAAGCATTTTCCAGAATTATAGCTGACAAAATAATTCCTTATGCGTGCCAGAATACAATGAATTGGAATTGGACCATTTGTATTTGAATTACTAAGATGCAATTTGGAGGGACACACAGTTCCATAAATAACATTTACAAGAATACAAAGCTTCTTGGTATTATGCAAACAAATGATCTAATAATATTTAACAGATAGCTGTGAAATAAAGGAATCAGATGAACAAAGAAAGAAGATCCTTTTGTATTGATTGTCGTATTATTTCTTACACTTTCAGAAATAAGCCAAGTTCCCCCTCCAAAATGGCGAAGAGAGACCATTATATAGTTTACAAATCAGTTACTCTTGGTAACTACTTCTTTTAATTAATGCTTAGTTAAAGGGCTGCTAATCACAATACCCCAACTAATTACAATAAATCCGAGATGAAGAAAGGAAGAAAGGAGAAGAATCAGGAGGAAAAGACAAGTGTTCACGACTGAGGAGGACCCACTGATTTGAGGATCCATTGTCTAAATATTTTTAACGCCTCTGCTATGTCTCGCCACATGGAGGCGATGTGTTGGCGGTGGACTGAGTCCAAAATCTGAGACATTTCTCCATCTCTTTGTCGAATTTGACGTGTGTATGATAATCCTTGCTTGCTTCTTCGATAGCAGACTGGAGAGAGTAGATTTCTTTCATCTTTTCCTTTGTGATGGAATCTTCTCTGAACAGATTATCTTTAACAAAAGCTTTGAATTGAGCCTTGATTTCTTGCAATGAGAAGGGCACACCTGAGGTTTCATCTTGGAGGTGACAATGGATATCCTTAAAAGTAGATACCACCAAAGTCTTGAAGGCCTCACCCTTCTGCCAACTATTTTTCAATTCTCCCAAAGCCTCCTCCAGCACCTTGATTTTCCATTCACACACTGTACACCCATGATTTTGACAATTTATCTTTTGTATCATCAAAGGCCTTGCTTGCCATTAAAAAATTTCATCGATCTGCCCCCATAAGGCGAAGGTCTACTACACAAATTGCTCCGGAGTTTGAGCTCTTTATCTATATTTCCAATAGTGGAGGAGAGCTTCATTGCAGTGATTATTCACCTTCTCATTGATTTTGAAGGCTTCACTAATGAAATTCAACCTACCGCAACAAGCATATCATCCACCGTAGCCTCCATATATCTTCCATAGATGGAATATCTGTGTATATCTTTGATACTTTGGACTTCACCTTGACCGAGGATTACAGGTGGTGGAAGAGTGGTTAGTAGGGTGGGGTCTAAAACTTTATCCTTGACAACAATGACTTGATAAAACCCGCAAGAACCCGAGCCTGCTCTTCCGGCTACTCTATAGTTTGTCACCCTTTTCAACTATCCCAATGACCCTAGTGACTATTTCTTAAAGATTGTGAATCTCACCTTCGGGGTAGACTCTCCCATGGGAATCCTCGAGAGCTCTAGATCGGGACGACTTGCAAATCATGCTCGGCTTGTCTACTTTGGGCTTGGCTATCTCCAGAATTCTCGGCCCTGAGCATCGGATACTATTCTAGAGGTGGTATTGGCCTTCTTGGCAGGAGTAGGAGGAGTAGTGCCTAATAAGGCTGCCACAAAGACATCAAAATTGGGTCCTAAGATTCGGAGGAAGACTTTCTCTTCCTACTATCGACGAAAAGGTTGTACCCATGCAAAAGTGGAGGAAGAAGAAGAAGGTGGGATAAGAGGGCCGAGAGAAAGGGAACTCATGGCACTCAAAGTGTGCCTGTTGTTGCCTCCGGTTGAGATATGAGTGGGACGATGGTGGCTTACACACAGAGGAGTCAATGGTGCTTGGAAGCTCAATGCTTTGGAATTCTTTGTCTTTATCCATTGGGGATTCTGGAGCACTTATGGAGGTTGGCACTTCACTCTCTTCGCTTTCACTGAGAACAATAATGTTCTCTGGACTTGAGGGTAATTCCGAATGCTTCATCATGGGATCTTCTTCAACAGGATCCTTTTTGACCTCCTTGATTTTCTTCTGATATACTTGAGTGCATGAGGAAGGAGTGGAGGATGTAGGACCTTTAGTTGAGGAGGCAGGAGGAGTCTGCATAGGTGCTTCTGAACTGGGTGTCAATGCTTCCTTCCTTGGTGTTGAAGTATCCTTGGAGGAGGACTCACCTGAATGCCTTCTAAGCTCACGGACTTTCCTATCAAACCAGATCTTGGTTCTTACTAAGACAGGGGCTAAGATTTCAGCCAGATCATCTTTCTCCTTTTGAGCCAATCTAAATCCTCCAAGGAGTGTGTTTGATCAAGGTGTCACACTCATATGAAAACATGTTGGAATTATCATCCTGAAGCCCTTCCGGGACTTGATACAAATTAAGCTCCTGAATCAGTTGAAGAGAAAACCTGTCGTAATGTCTCCTTCTTGCCTCAAAATCATCGCACTGATCACCCAATAGTCTTACGTATCCGCCCTATGATAGTAATTGATTTTGATGTTCTACCATTCAATAAATTTCTTCAAATCAAAACAAGTTCTGGCTTTGAAGAAATGGACAGAGTGATGGGAGCTAGGGCTCTTTCATGTTTTGTGCATCTAGAGCCATCTTGCAGGTGTAGTTTCCCAAAGGTATGGGGAAGTGCAAAGCAAGTAATTTTCTTATCCCTACGGAGTCCCGTAAGTTGTCTAATTTCGCATATCTCTATCAAGGCCATTTTATCATTACGAACATCGGGAGCTTAAGAGGGGTGCTCTCATAGCAAGCTTTGATATAGGAGAATTTTCTGAATTGGATGAAGTAAGCACCGTACTTTTCGCTTATTAGGATCATGGCTTCATCCGAGAACCTCCTTGCAGTGTCGCTCTCTAGAAGCCTTACAATGTACATGGTGAAAGCATCATTCACCCTCCTGAAGTTGCGATTGCTAGTGTCCAAGGTGAATTGAGGGTAGTAGGCATATACAGGGTCACCCTTATGAGCATCAATGTATGTGAATCCAAACCATTGCCTTGATGTTGCTAGGGTATACATCAGGTATGAAGTCATGTAGAACTTCTTGGTTTGTTGTACATTGGACAACTGCTCTGCTAAGTTCATGCTGATGATTTCTACCAGTTGATATTCTGAGTTCCTTCACACACCATGTTGATAAGGGGGCACATCTAGAAATGGAACTCGTTGGTAGAGGGTAAGCCCATGACCCGAGCTAGTAGGATTATAAAATCGACAGCTCCTCATTGAAATCGGCACGAAACAGAACCTTGGATAGACAGGATGCCCCCTTTTTAGGGTTTTTAAGCCAAGACTTCGCCACCCTCGCCTTGTATTTCTCCGTCCCTGGTCAAAGAGGGCTCGTGCTCGGTTCGAGAGATTACTATAGAATTTTCCATCTCAAGATTCCTTAGGGTAGTGCCAATGATGGCAGCAGATCAAGCTTGCGCAATGAGTTCCCCATGCACATTCGTTAGCTCACTTGAGTCGGGATTGAAATGAGCACCGCAGGTGAGTACTGTATCTGCACATTGTACTGAGATTGGGAAACCAACGACGAATGCCAAGCCACTATCATGAATCATTTGTGCCATAGGAGAGGGGTTCGAGTCTGTCATCCTAGTCCAAATCTCGAAGTCAGTGTGACAAACTTCTGTCCCGATATCAAGAACATGACTCGAGCGGTGAAATTTTCTCCTGACCTTGAAATTTGATCTTCATGCTGATAGCAACTCGAGAAACAAGGTCACAGTCTGGACTCTCGATGAAATTGCAGGGGAATGGGTGTGTGCAGAAATTTTGATTGCGAGGGTATGAGCAATAGATAGCAAGAAAGCAGTGTGCAAAAATGTGTAAGGGGGAAGCTTATTAAATAGTCGTTTAGGAGAGAGAAAGGTAATAAATGCACATTAAATACACATCTACCAACTTGAAAAGTAATATATTTGGGAAGAGCAGGAAAAATTAGCCTGGATGGCCTTTGGTTCATTTGGGACACGCGGGACGCGAAAGCGCAATTCAGCCGATGCGGGCGACGTGGGAAAAAGATGCACAAATGCTTTCGGGACATGAGGGACGAAAGTACGTGAAGTGCGCGATTCGGATGATGCGGGTGAAAGGTGAACATTGAGCCCGGGTGAACTTGTGTTATTTGGGACAAACAGCTTGATTTCAGCGGCCCGAAAAAAATGAACTTTGGGTAAAGCGGTTGATTGGGCAAACAGGAGCCCAAATGAACTTGGGACATATGGGACAGAAATGTCCGACAGACCCGCAAATCACACAAAGTGACCCATAAACGCAGATTTTTTCAAACTTTTTCTCTTTTTGACTTTTCACATTACCAGAACAACAGAAAAGGCGATAAACTCAAAAATTTCAATTTTGAACTCCTCAAAAGCCCGGAAATTTTGAGGGGACAACAACTCTCCATCGTGGTGCTACTTATCTCTGCCGCAGGCATACAGTAACATATTCATTTTGTCCACTTGATCCTTCCATTGTACTTACATGGCTCGCATAAATACCTCGTGGTTTCCTTCTCAAAGTGTATTGAGTGGCGGGGTTGTTGCCTAATTTCCTAACACAACGCGACCTACTTACACATGAAATTGTGCTTATTACTTCGCACCCAACTATCTCGTTAGTGCCATGTTCCCCGGTGTCACAAGTAATACTTGTAGTATCATTGATGGACTATGCATCATCCCACCGGAGGATTCCTTCTTTATATGGCTCAAGCGCTTCCAGGATCTCGAATGGTGTGCACATAAATTTTGTTTAGGTCTTCTTCACTTAAGGGCTCAACATAAGGTGCAGATTTCCCATCTGTCAAAGGGATAATAACTCGTTCTTCCTTGTTCTCAAACTGATATATCCCTTATTGAACCATAGATCAACATTATTTGCATAGCACCAAGGGCACCCAAGTAGATCTTGGGAAGTTGTCTTCTTCTACAAGCGCTAATACCTCAAAGTCCCTAAGTGAACTTGGCCCCCTGTATAGTAATAGATGCATCCTTCAATACTCCAATAGGCGTGGCCTTAGTCCAATTTTCCATATACAATACATTGGAAGATGGCTGCAATGGAGGTCTACCCATCTAAACCCATGCATCTAAGGTAAGCACATTCACTTCCGTGTCTATGTCAATCAAAATATTTCTCAAAAGCCATCCATCCACAACAACATTCAAAGTGATCTCCTTGTCATAATCCAAGCTATGGGGAGGGAGATTAACATGGAAAATTTGTCATTCGATCTCAATACCAGTGCATAAAGTGTTTCCTTTCAACCAACTCCCTAGTAATGGAATAATGTTCTCCTGACGCAGCATCTTGCATACCTCCCTCAGATCATCAACATTTGACTTGAAAGTCTTAGTTTGCCTTCTTCTCGTTCCAACTTCGCATCTATTCCTTTAAACACTATATCTCCCCATGAAAATTTCTGAGTACCTCCATGGTTTCTTGATAAACCTCCTTCTGATGTGTAGGATCCGGGAATTTTACCTATAAAACCTCCTCTTTAGTGATGGTAGGCTTCGTCATTGTAGCATTTCTCGACGCGCACAACCTCGGTGCGTGTAGTAATCTTCACATGTACTACCTCAAGATCCAGTGCTAACTTCAGCATCCATTGGTTTTCCACGATGCATTGTATCCTAACCATCCATGTGCCCTTGTTCTCCTATTTGTGCTTCTTGCTCAGGTGTTCATATAAGTCCAAGGGCACTTTTCATAGTTATGATTCTTTCCGTAAAAATAACAAGTAATGTTCTGAGGACATTCATGCCTGTAATGGTCAGGGGATCCACACGTATAACATGTTCCACGAGGGAACTCACTTCATCCACCACCATGGCCTCGACCTCTGAATCCACCACGGTATCCTCGACCTCTACCACGGCCTCCCTCAAAGTGCCCTTCATTTTGATCATAGTGCCCTTGAGTGTGATCATGATCATGTCACTCACCCTTATCCTTAGAGTTATTCAAAACCCCATTTTCATACACCAATATCAATGACATTATGGATCTGATCAATCAACTGTAATCTTGAGATTATGAGTTGTGGACCGACAAACTTTGCGATAGGAGGACGTGTTCTTTCTTATCATGTGTTACAATAATGGAGAAGGGCTTACATCATGGTCCAAATGAAATATCTCACATTCCAGTAACAAGGAGTGCACCAATCTGCGAGGACAACTATCCTTAGTATGCCCTTCTACTTCACAATTTGTGCACCAAATTCCAGTGTGTGTCTCATGTGTTGTATTGGTTGATAGTTTCTCCAATTGCATTACCATTGTTGCAATATGAGCTTCCAAGAATGGGCTTACTCTAGTGTCTATGCTCCTGATAGCCTCAATGCACAGAGCTACTTCAATTGCCTCGCATGGGTCTATATAAGTCTTATGTGAGAGCACCCTCTTAAAAGATGTAATCAATCCTCCGATGAACCGTTGTACATGATGACTTGCATGGATATCATATGATAGTTTAGACAAGAGTGTTTTGAAATGGGCATCATATTCCCTGGAAACTCTTAGTAGTGCCATGTTTGATGTCCTTGAGCGCACTTATACTTTTCTACTCAAACTCAGATATATAAAATTCCTTAATAAAATCATCCCATAACGTTGTATAATCCACACAAGTCGATCGAGGTCAAAAAATTTGTACTGTTGTACACGTGTCCCTATAAAATAGTTACAAACTGATTGGCCTTGCGCTCGAAGTTGTTATTCCTTTCGCACGCCACGATATTTCATACATATGCACATGCTCAACAACATCTTCTATTCCCCTATACTCTGGGAGACGAAGTGACATCTCCATGTAAATATTTTGGGGTTGGTGAGGACCATGCCCACCAGATCCAAAACCTCTTGTGTTACCTTCGCCTCCGATTCATTAGATCCTCCAAATCTTGAGTTACTGTTCCTCCCGATCCTCCACCTGTAGTAGGAATTGGACCAAAGGATGCACCGCCCTGTGTCCCAAAAATGATGCTAAACTGAACTCTTACGGATCATGAAGTTGTGCTACTCCCCGATGTGAGTCCAAAGTTATGTGTGCCTGTGTTTTGTGCCGATGACGCACCTAAAAAGGTTCCTCCAACTGGCAGTCCAAATAATAGGGAAGATGTCCGCTGACCATAAATGCACTTGATATATGATTCACTCCTGAACTTGTTGATAAGTCAACTCTACCTCTTACTACTCTACTACCCAAACTAGTTTGTTGACTACTGGTTGTACTAGAAAAAGAAAACCAAGTGCAAGGGCTAGGTTGCGAGGTAGATTCAGATGCACACCCGCGACCCAAGTTGTCTCTGCTCGCACACTCTCATAAGAGGCCGATGAGGGTTCCCTGTCATGCTTTCCCAAATGGGGAGTTCCTGATGCTCTGACTCCATGTCCTTTGCATGAGCTCCAAATCCTTCATGAGCCATCTCTCTCCTCAACGCCATCAATTCTGTAATCTCACGTTGCTTCCCTAAATCCCTCTCACACGCCTCATTGTACTTAAGTCACCTTTATTCTCTTTGCCTCTCGCCTATGGTGGGGTTTAGCTAGCCATCGGGTTCTCTTCCAAATTCGGGCTACCAACATGATTTTGATCACCATTGGAATGCCTTGAAGATAGGTTCTCCGGGATAACGTAAAACCGAAACTCGGCTACCTCCGGCAAGAATAAGTGGAAATTGAGTACTCTAAAATATAGCTATTCAGAACACCACATAACCAAGTGTCCACAATGTGCATCCAAATCAAATCAACATCATAGAGGGCCTGAAATTATTATTGCGGCCCAGAGACAAGTGTGTAGCTCTATTGGAAAAATAGAAAAGAAGCTCTCATATAAGAAAACATACAGATTCTGCTCCACCCATGAGCATGTGCTAAACTCAGATCCAATGTTGAATCTCTGAGCATACTCTTCTTCTAGATCTATTATCCACTCCTCAACACTTTGAAGGTCAATCGATACGTCTTCATCACACAACATCCTGAAAACAACTAAGAAAGAGGTCCCGACAATGGAACCAATGATGCAACCTAGAATTTACTATTAATAACCCAAGCGCACTGACACATCACTCAACCTGAGCTGAGCACTCACCCAAAGCGCGCAAAGGCACCAGGTCCCTCTTTAGAGTTGCTTGTATGAATGTTAACATGATGGTGCATATAGATATCCAGATTTATTATCAATAGTAAACAACACAATGCATAAACCAGATCTAGCTCTTAGAATAGATCTAGAATGAACTAAATAATGACTATAACAAGATTTACCATGCAAGAACCAAATCAGTCATGTTCAACACCATTATCCAGCCAATATGAACCATTGTATTAAATATTGTAAAACACAAGCTTCTTACATTACATAAGTATCTCCATGAGTCATGCGCACGAAAAAACCAACAACATAACTCTACCATAGTTTCCATCCATTAACCTGTGCAAATCAATACATATATAGGGGTGGGGAATTTCCCTTCACCACCCATGCACTTCTCAAAATAGGTCACATGCTAAATAATAGCCATGTACCTTTACAATAGGATGCACAACATGCAAGTGCTCTAACAATAGACTTCCTATAGTTAACTCTGAGTAGAAATCCTATTATTGGCCTAAACTATGCATGGCGCTCAACTATCGCTTGTTCCAAAATATCATTGCGTGGACCGCAAGTCTTCATGTCTTTGTGTGCTCAACATGCTAACTCCAAAAATATCCCTTAGCCAAAAACGGCTAAGTCCTGATCTGAGCGCTCCAATCCTATCATATCGCCATGCGCTCTTCCAGTGCCCTACATTTGCGAGCCTAATACTTAGGCCATTTTTGTCATCTCAACACATGATCGTCATGTGAAGTTATATAATGCATATTTTTTCAAAATCTCACTTAAAAGCATACTAGTTTAATTGTTAGTTATTCTAGGCAAGGTTAAATGATCATTAACTTCATTTGAGGGTATTTTACATTTGATTTGCACTCCTTCCACATCAAAAACCTTCATTTGGTATTAGATCCTCATTCAATAAAGGTTGATGAGGTTTTTAGCGATTATCGGGAGAATAATGACTTTGGTAAATTTTGCTTCTATGAATATCGAGAAAGCTCTTTTGAATCCTTGCAAATACTTCAATGATGGATTGCCCATAAATGTTTTTGATTAGTTACTTATAAGATTTTAAAGACCACCAAATCAACACAAAAACTCATAAACTTCGAGAACATAAAAACTTACTTGACAATAACTAATTGGAAACATTTACAACCCATCAACAAAGAACCACAAACATTAACAAAACAACCAACGAAGCAACAAACGAACGCCAAATTCACATGGAAGCCGCCCAGTAGGTTGTACCAAGCAAGAAGCATCCCAAATAAAACCATATATACACCATGTAACATCACTTCCGGATCTATCTTGGGTTAAAGCCATTTCAAAAAGGAAAGGAGTTGAAAGGATGACTCCCGATCCGCTCGATATTAATTTAATTATTAATTGCTATAATATTAATTCAATTATGAGTTTATATTGTAAATTTTTGACACTATATAAAAGACATATGCCAAAATAAGACCACCACGGATTTTTATTTTTTTCTAATTTCAAAATTTACAAATTTGAAGGAGCATACAACTACAAGAATTTGACTGGATGATAGATTGACAATATTAGATCAAATGGATGAATTGTTTATTGCCTTCCAAGAATAAGAATAATAATAATAGAAGGCAAATTATAAATTTGAGATATGATCATTTATCATCACTATTTATAATATAATATAATGTTTTGGGACTATAAATAAATTATTAGTAATACGACTCCAAATTATGCTACTCTTTTTAATGTTAAAATTTTGAGTTGCATAAACATATGTAATTAAATAAAAAGTTACAATTATTGTATGAACAATGGATACTAATAGACCTATACGTATGCACTTATGATTACTTTTGAAATTAATTAATTAAATTATTGTATTTCCCATAACTATATCTTTTTAACATGCTTAATTATATGATGTTGTATTAATTATAATCCATTTATTTGTAACTACTAACAAAAACAAAATGTTGTGTGTGTGTGTGTGATATGTGTGTGCAGTGCACACACACACACACATACATATGTGTGTGAGTACAAATATACATATATGTATGTATGTATGTATGTACATATGTGTTATGTGTGTGTGTGTGTGTGGTGGCAAGCATACTCTTTAAGTATCCAAGTATAAATGTGGAAAGTTGTTTTCATAACTATGCCTTAAGAACAAGTTTTATTCAAATATAAATTAAATCTAATTGTAGAAAATAGAGGTTAATCTAGAACATATGAAAATTTAGAAATTACTAAAAATAATTAAATTGTTTGAAAGGATAGGAGAATTTAGATTTCCAGGATAGTATTTAATTTATCATGAATATGGAGATAGTTGTTAGTAATGAGCAACAAATGACAAGTCTAAATAATAAAGAAGATTGAAACTAGAAAATTGAGTGCATGACCCACTTAACTAGTTATGTACAAGTACATAAACGAATGTGCTTAAATCTTAGGAGTATAAAAAGGTTCCTCTAGAAAATGTGAAACCGATCATGGAGATGCAACAACCTAGTTTTAGATTGTAAACATCATTTTCTTCCCCGATTTCCCTTCAAATCATAGGGAAATTGTTCCTCTTTCTCAAAACCCTAATCCAACATTCGATAGAGCCGATAAATAATCTGGGTGTATTCAAGTATCACGACACTTATCTTTTTCTAAATATAGATATGTTTTTGGTATGGGGATGCTCTAATAAACAACTTAAATGCTCTTACTTCAATATCACATTTACACTTTTTCTCTTAATAAATTGATGTTCTTTTATAAATGTACTAATGCCCTCATGTACTTATATACTTTTAAATTTAAATTCTAACGATATTATTAGGGAGTAAGTCAACACATAACATACATGAAAAACCAATTAAAATGTATATAAACCCCATTGAATTCACAAACACTAGGTCTATTGGTGAAGTTGATTGACTTGAATAAGCTCACTAGGGATCAAGTCTTGCTGAGTGCAAGGCCTAGAGATACCCAACACAGAGAGTCGAAACGGTTGAGGCCAGGATCGTGCCCTGGGTGACTTTGACAGCGTGGATGCCCCTTACTCATAGTTGCTTAAGTTGAAGGTGATCACTAGTTTAATTGTATGCTTACTCGTAATTGTAAATCCGCTATATACTTCCTCCAAAACATGAACAAAGATATCAACAATCTATATAATCTAGTGCCCAATTGAATACACTTCTCAATACAAAAGTAAAAATCCGAAAAAGATTGAAACCATACCGTACAAATCTAATTATGAAAAAAAAAAAGAAAGAATCCCTTCTTTCGCTAGTGACCATAGATAACATCTTCGGTCTCAAGTAAAAAAGTTCAATCGTGGTGGCATCTAAAGTAAATCATAGAACCTACCATTCCATTCCATTCGCTACATTCATACTTTTTCCGTCTTGTTTCCTTTTGTATAATATTCTTTTAGTTTATACCACGTCACTTTTTTCTATACTTCATTTATTCTTAAAAAGAAAATTATGCTTGAATCTTTTAATTCTCCAAGGTAAATTAATTAATATCAAATCTTTTAGGTCAATTTTAACATTGAATTATGAGATTTCCTTAATTTTTAAATTTATTTCATGTATATTTTTCCAATGGAAGGTCGGAAACAATTAAATCGCGTATTCAATAATATTGGTTTATAAATAATTGTCATTGTTAGTTTCATATTAAAGATCAGGAGATATTTATTGCGTATATTTTTAAAGTTAAATTTAATTTCAATTCTTTATAATATTTTCTAAAATTTAATGCCCTTTATACTATTAGACTATAATCAATCGTATATAATATCACACTCTTAAAATTTGATCATATATTATTTTTTAATTTATGATATATTTTTAATAAGATGCATGATATGACATTTAGATTAAAGTATATAATTGTAGACACCTAAAATTGGTCCATATTTAATTATTAATTATATATTTGTAGTATTTTATGGTACATGTATAAGATTATGTTTCTAAATTGATATGTTTATCAATAGTTGGTGTCTATTATCTTGTGTGGCTTGTTTCTCCTCTCTCATTTTCTCTCTGTTTCCTCTTTTTCCTTCACATTTTTTATGGTCTCCCCAAAGCCATGAATGTGCGTTTATGGGTCCCACATAAGTATGAATGTACGTTTCTAGCTCATAGAAAAGTATGTTTTTGGTGGTATGTGTTGTGTGGACCCTTTCAACCCTCTTTTAGGTCCTTGAAGTTTATGGTGTCAATTTTCTCACTCATTGTGTGTATGATTGCACATCAATAAGGCCCTAATTTTAATTCAAGTAGTTTATAAATGCAAGTGTATTAATGCACTAAGGAAATGAAGGGCCTCAAAGTGAATATGCAAAAGTAATGAATTCAAGCCTTTAAAGCAAAGATTCAAGATTTTAAACAAATTTGAAGTTTATTTATTACTCCATTAAGCATTCATTTTAGCATGGAAATTCATATAGAATATGCATTTACATTACACTAGGTGGCCCAACATACATATTGCATTATGTACTTTGTATCTTGTTTTCAATATTGTACATTGTTAAGGGGCATGATAAATATGAAGGAAGCTATTTTTTCTTTGGTATAACACATGCCTCGAAAAAATGCTTTTCCTTATCATTTGCAAACCTACTACCCTATTAAGGTTTTCAAGAAGGACATCGATCTCCCAAAACTATGTTTATAATTTGGAATACACAAGAGAGGTTTTGGAGCCTAATACAAGTGAACAAAGTCAATGAATCGTTTTATACCTATGTGATAGTTACGAAAAATAAACGTATACGCTTTTGGGGCCCATGAATGTGTGTGTCCAATTCGGTGAAATATTTAGCTCGGTGTGAGTTTTGGAGTTCTCGTTATTTAGCTATAAACCCTTTGGTAGAGAAAGCACACTTCGTAGACTATCTTCAACACTCAAGGTTGTGTAATTATTTTTGGTTCGAAAAATTTGACAATATTTTGTGTACTTTGGGTGAGACTTTGATGACATCTTGAGACTTCTTAAGAAGGAAGGGGATACGGTGGCCCTACCGAGTTGGAGAAAGGTATGCATTCTAAATAGGTGTAATTTTAGAGGCTTAGGTCACCAACCAACTTTCGTACTTATCACCGAAAAGATTCCACATTTTTGGATAATGCGCGTTTTCTAAGATATTTTCTTAAAGCCAAAAAGTTTAATGTCCACATGTTTAAGTGTGTAGTTCTCAAGACAATGATGATGGTTAGTATGAAGGTCACAATTGTAAATTATCTATCTCGTTATCAACTAGAACAAGTTTATAGAGTTTGGACTTCTGATTTCATAGACATCGTGATAAGTTTCTCATAAATGACTCTTCTCTTAAAAACTTCTAAAACATGTCTTCTTGCTAATGACCCTATTTTATTAAGAGAGGTTAATGTTTTTTTTTTTCATTTTCCCCATAGTTTCTATTTGTTATTGTTGTTCTTGGTCCTATTTTCCTACCCAAGTCGTCCTTTTAAAATTTAACCTTGTTGTGCTCTAATTTATACGACTAATCTTTTATCATATTATTGTGTATGCCAACACTCGTTTGGGGAGAGAACTTCAAATTTTAAAATAATCTTTGGTTGTTAGGGCGCATTGAGAAAAGTTATGATATCAACACACAACTCTCTCTTATATTTTTTGATTTTTAAGTTGTTTTTTATTTCCCTTTCTTGTTTAGGTGAAGCACTATTTTATTATATGTTTTCAATTGAATTCACTAGTCTCATAATATTTAGCATATATTACTCACTATAAACTTCATTTTCATGAGAGTAAAATGGATACGAACATTTAAGTACTTACATGTTTTAATTTTTATGCTTTATCAAGAAGATCCATAAAATTTAAATATTTTTCACAAGTTAAGAGCTTATTAGAAGTATAGTGTTATTGACCATACATATATCATAAGCTAAAGTTTATTTTGTGACCTTTTGCTTTATAATATATAGCGGAGAATGAGCAACAATTTCACATGAGTTGTAAGGTAGAGAAATGTCAATACTTAATTTATCATTGAAAAAAATGATATGTTAATTTTTATTCAATATATGTTATATTTTGTGAAATAATTTAGGTGTCTTATTTATGTATCTACATGTTAGTATATGTTTATAAAGGTGTTTGTAAGAATATCTTCTATATGTTATACGATACATTATTTTCCCTATTAGTTTATAAACTTAGTTGTTTTATGTGGGTTTTGAAGAGGGAGATCAATTTCTTGAAGATATGTGCATAATTTTATAAATGTGAGTAAATTTTTGAACACCGAAACCGGTTAATAGAGTCATTGAATCATTTTATGCATGTATGCTAGTTACTAGAAACACATATTTATGCTTTTAGGCCCATGAATGTGAGTGTTCACTTCTAGTAAAATATTTAAGTCAGTGTGATTATTTTGAGTTCTCGGTGTCTAATTATAATAACATTAATTTTTAAATATATTTTTAATGACTATTTCCAAAATTTTATACAAAACAAATATTTTTGTAAACTTTTCTCACCTTCATTAAGTATTACACTATAATTATTTAAATATTTACATCTAATTTTATTATTATAAAGTCTCATTAAATTTAATTGTATGTTTTATAAGTAGATGTGTTACATTTTAATGTGAAACTTTTCAATTATAATGGACACATTAAAACTTTTAGGAAATTATATTAAAAAATGAGAGGGATGGAAATTTTGACTATTCGTGCCATATTCTTAAAAATTTGTTCCAGAACTTTAAAAATTTGTCCTCCAACTTTAAAATATTTACCAAAGGAATCACACATTGAAGACCATCTTCAATACTCAGGTTTGTGAAAATTTTCCGTGGTTTGAAGATTTGACAACATCATGTGTGTTTAGGTGGGAATCAAGGGTTAAATTTGACGGTCACCTATGCCTGTCACACATTTTTTGGGTGACGGTAATTTTTAATACTGCCCTTCAAAAATACAAAACAATGTTATTATACCAATTATTCTATGTATGTTTAATTATTATATATATATATATATATATATATATATATATATATATATATATATATATATATATATATATATATATATATATATATATATATATATATATATATATATATATATAATTTACCAAATTTATTAAAATAAATCAAATTTTAAATATGCAAGTTACATGTGATGGTTATTATAAATATTTGCAAGTATTTTATGGCTAAAATCACAAAAAACGTCTAAACGGCCATCAAATTTAGCCCCTTGTGGGAATTCTCGATGCATTTTGAGTCTTTTTGAGAAGAAAGGGGATACTCGTGGCCTTAATGGGTTGACAAAAGTTATGCACGTTTATGAGGTCTTTGTTTCTTTTAACATAATACTCTTTAAGTTTATACCACGTCACTTTTATCCATACTTCATTTATTCTTTAAAAAAATTATGCTTAAATCTCTTAATTATCCAAGTGACATTAAATTATGAGATTTCCTTAATTTTCTATTTATTTCAAATAATTTTTTTATTATATATTTTCAATAAGATGTACAATATAACATTTAGATTGAAATATATAATAATAACACTTAAAATTGGTTCAAGTATTATTATTAGTTGTAAATTTGTATTATTTTATCCATATTAGGCATCTAAATTCATATGTTTGTAAATTGTTGCTCTCTATTATTGTGTGTGTCATATTTCTCCTCTCTCCCTCTATTTCCTCTTCCCCCTTCACACGTTTTATATGTTTCCCTAAACCATGAATCTACGATTATAGGTCCCCCATAAATATGAGTGTATTGGGAAGATCTATGAATTCCTCCCGCTTATTCAAAAACTTTCCAAGTCCTACCATATGGTATCTAAGTGGAAAGAGATAAATTAAAAAAATATGGTCGTCCTTTTGTTGGGATGTACTATCAAACCAAAATGTTTCGACACCCAAAAATGTAAGTATGTTTTTGGTGGTGTGGTGTATGGATCCTCTTGCCCCTCGTTTGGGGTCCCCAATTTTTTAGGTCATTCTTTGTTAATTATCTCACTCGTGTGTCTCACATCAATAAGGTCTTAGTTTTGATTCATGCATTCCATAACTACACATGTACATTAGTGCATTAAGGACAATGAAGGGCCTCAACATGAATATGCAAAAGCAATGAAATCAAGCTTTTACGTAAAATATTCAAGATTCTAAGAAAAATGAAGCATTTATTACTCCATGGTATAGACACCTATTTTCGACACCTCCCCGTGCCTTCATCCTGCGTTCACTTTCCACCCTCACTTAGCATGCTCTCTTCCCTCTTACTTTTAAAATCACACCCTTTCCCTCCTAAATTATTCTATTTTCCCCTCATCCTATTTTATCATTATCCCCCTTTAAATTCCCATTAAGTCCCACCAATCTTAAAATAATTTAATTTATCCTAAATAAATCCTAAACCACTTAATTATCCTAAATCTATCCTAATTACCCTCATTTAATCATCCCTCATGGGATTCCCACCCCCTTCATTACTACCCTTCATTAATCCTTCCCTAGGATTCCTTCGCTCACCTTATCCCTTCCTAAGATTCCTTCCACCTCCCTTACACCCATTTAACCCTCTTACACATGTGCGAGTCCTAAAATTGCTTTGAGTCATGGAGCTCAATTACCGGATTAACATGCGGTATGAAACTTGGCTTTGGAAAACACAAGAACCGGATCGGTTATGGAGGGACCGGCATCGATCATCAATGACCTGGCATCTCTGTCAGTGCAAGGAGGAAGCGACATCAGTTAGGGCTAACCAGTGTCGGTTACTTGTGTGTGGATGTTTTGATTAACTCTCGGGAATTAGATCTATTTTTAGTGTTAAAGCAAATCTATTGATTCTAATTGCATGGCTAAGTGCCCTAAGTTTGTATATGCCTATATAAGCATGAAAGCTAGGTTTAGAAGTAAGAATTAAGAAGAACTTGCAAAATTTGATGATTATTGTGAGAATAATTGTGAGAGAGGGAATTCTTGGAGAAGAAGCAAAAGCTTGAGTGAAATAAAGAACTTTACATTTGAGAGGTGTGGAAGATTGTAAATCTTCAATTGTATATCTTGTCGAGGCTTTGGATAATAGATTGGCTTGTTTCTTGGTGGACGTAGCCCACACTGGGTGAACCACATTAAATCTGGTGTTGATTTATATATCTTGTTTTGTATATTTCTTCTGGTAGAATATCCATTTTTATTTGCATGTATGCTTAGATCTCGATATATATTATCTCGTACACTTGTTGTGCTAACCCCAACAAAAATAGCCCACCACCCATTTAAAAGTCTAATGTCATCCTCATTTCGATTCTAATGTTCAAATGATAGATGCGCTTTTCGCCTCGTCATCAAATGATCGACTCACCATTGACCCTACTCAGGTTATTTAATCAACCCTATCCCTCTTCTCTAAGGGTGGAAAATCTTGAGAATTTTGTGTGCTTTTGCGATATTGCGTTCGATGTTATCTGTGAATCCTTTTGATCAGTTGAGATATCTTGGTGTTTCTCTTTTGCATTGAGAGCTTGGAGTTAAAGAGTATTGTGGAGATTTGGTTTGTGCATGAGCTTTTTTTTTATAGGTACTTGCAGGTGTTTTTGAGCTCGCTTCACCTCCATCAACTTCAATCATACCCAAGTCCAGCAACTTATCCCATCTTCTTGTTAACATCCCACCTTTGGTCTGGTCACCACCAATCACACCCGGTCGTCGTCGACCCATAGCACCGTGTTGTTACCATATCCTATCCATAACCATCCCTATCCACTTTACACGTAACCCTTTACGATACACCCCGCATCCAATCCACCCCTGTAGCATTCCACCCTTCTAGAAATATCTAGTTATCTATTATAACATCTTAGACTCCACATTTTGTTGTTGTTCTGCATATTTCTATTTGGATCGTTGTTAACTCTCTCAGTGCGCTCTCGGGTTGTCGTCGACTCTTTGTCCTACTCTCGGGTCATCATCAACCCTTTGTGGTTTGTTCTCATTTTCCATCATTTTCATCCTTGATCATCATATCAATTAGATTATCTTATCATATATTTGTTCAAATTATGTTATCGAATTTCCTTTTTGTTATCATATTATCACTCTTTGTTATCATCACGTGGGTTGACATCCTCTCAAGGAAGTTTGTGCTTCTCGGAGCCAACTCTTGTTGGGAAGCCCACCATATCTCTTATTAATCCCCTTTCGTGTTTAGTCTTTTGTTGTTGTGCAGGTTGGAGACTCGCTGCAAGGAGGATCATTTATTGTGCACTGTACCATATCATCCTATCCACATCAGAGGTTCCCTAAACCCTCCCATATTTTGAGGTTTCTTGATTTATCATTGGTTTTCACTAATCTGAAATAGGTAGCGTGGAAATCTTGTCAAACATTCTAGCACATTTGGTGGGACCCCCTTCCTTTGGTGAGGTCTCTTTGTTTTCCATTTCATATTTTTCTATTCCCCTTTTCACTAACAACGTAGGTATAATTCTTCTTTTACTTTCTCGTGTTGGCTCGGGATTGCTTGGATTTGCCTTTTCACGTGCTTATTTTCTTCTAAAGTTAGATAAATAGGAAAATCAAATACTAGGTATTCCTCATCTTTATTTCTTCTCATTTTCTTTTATTGTTGCATACCTTGTCAGTTGTTTTCATCGAATCGTCACACTTCATTTTCAGGTATTAAAAAGAACCTCCTCATTGTTTGTTTGCTCACATAGTATAACTAGGGGTAATCTTCTTGCATTCACTCATTTCCACACACATCCAAACATCACATATCAAATTCATACATCTAAACATTCCTTTTAAGTGGAACTGTTGGAATTTCATCACCCAATAGGAAATCTCTCGAGGTGTTCTAGCCGTGTTATAAATCCTATATAGACTCGGGCCTCATGTACCTTCGAGTATATTGAGGACTCCATATGACAACATCCCGAAACCAAACTTAGATTGACCATTTCCTAGGTCCCTTCTAATCCTCTTTCTTTCTTCTTCACATCTTTTCTAAGTAATCAAGATTAAAATAAACTATGTTGTGTGTATTTCCTATTGTAGTAACTAATCAAAGCATAGGTTTTTCTTTCTTGTCTCATGTTTATTCTTACTCGATTAAAAAATGAAAATGGAACAAGCATCTTTGTCCAACATTCTCGTCTCTACCTCTTCTCTCATGCAAACATCAGTCCCTCTTGTCATTTCTTCCTCTATGATCACTATGTCCATTTCCCCTACCATCTCTTCTAGTGAGCCGCCCATGGTTCACGCTTTATCTGAAACCAATCCTTCCATTTATCATCATTTGATCCCTTCTCGACCAACCAGACCATCGTCAACCACTTTTGTTGGTTCCTTTGGGCCCCCTCTTATTCCTCATGGATGTGTGGAGTTCAAGAACTCCTTGATGCCAATCCCATTACACTCCATGATTACCTCATCCATAAATCCACTCACCTACCCATTGATGGACCTCCTCTTCAACAGATCTATGCCTACCTTGAGTCTACCCAGATCCTAACTTCTTAAATTTTCATCTTCTTCCCTCGAGCGATGAATGAATTGGCCATAACCCAATGTGAACACGCATCCCTTGATTCATCCATGCATCAATATAATCAGTTGGTGGTCCCCATCCCAACTGGTTTTCTTGCATCAACACTACCCCTCCTTCCTTTATGCCCATCACGTCATCATCCATTGTAGTCATTGATATCCTCACTCAGCCTCTTTCTAGAATCGGTCTCCCTCTCTCTTATGATCGAGCATCCTCCTCAAAACTCGGTCTCCATTCCCACGTCTCAAATTCATGCTAATGTGGTCTCTTCGCAACCACTCTATTTAGGTCCCCTTCATACACATCAACCCCCTCCTCATACAACTTTTTAGCACATGTCATATCATCATCCCATCCAAACATCTCAACCTCCCCATCACACCCATTCTTAAACCAATCCTCTTATCACACCACAGATCCCTCAATCCTACCCTTCTACTTGCATGCCCTTTCAACAACCCATCTACCCATCCCAACCTATCACTTATTTTCTTCCCTATCAACCACCTCGCCCTCTACAAAGATCAACCTCAATTCCTCCCATCCGCTTCTTATATCCAACAACCTCATCCTTCAACATCTCCTCTGCCTACTTCCAGTGACCCCATGCAAACATTGATGAGTAGATTGGCCAATCTGGAAGCCACTACCTTGGGTCCCAAGAGCTCATTCACATATGAAAAAATTTGTAATGATCCCATTCATCCTTTTGTCCTAGTCAAACCTTATCCTCTTCATTGGGAACTTCCTAAGTTCTCTAAATTCAACAAGGAGGATCCTCAACAACATCTCCGGGCTTTCCGACATGCTTGTTATCTCATAGCCCATGACCAAGACCTCATGCTCGAACATTTTCCATGTCATTATTTGGCCATGTATTGTATTAGTATAATGGTATCCCTCAACATTCTCTCTTCTCCTTCACACAACTTTCCCAAATCTTCCTAGAGCACTTCTCCATCAATATCACTCATAAAATCACCATTACTGATCTATACACCATTAAACAGTTTGAGGATGAATCCATTATGGATTTTTTCATAAGATGGCATGGAATAATCAACCAAATATCATTTTCCCTTCCTCAGACTGAGCTCATTGAGATCTTTTCCCGATATTGTGCTAAACACATTTCCTCTACTCTCCAAATTCAGTCCTTTCAAAGTTTTGAGGAAGCCTTCACCATGGCTCAAAATTAGAACTTTGCGCCCTTGAACAAGGCCATGTAAAACTTAAATCCAACAAACCCAAGATGGAGTTCACTGAGTCCTCTTCTTTTTCTCATCATGATAAATCCAAGAGTGCGACAAACACTATTGTCGTCAAATCTTCCTCTTCTTCTTCCTCCCAAGCCGAGCCTTCACAAAGAGCTCCTCACCCTACCCCAAACTATACTCCTCTTAGGGAGTCTTATAGTTCCATATTTGATAAGCTTATGGCTGCCAATCTTATCCAATTACCTCATATTCGGCCTTTAGACGAATCATGGGCCAAGCCTACATGGTATCGCAAGGACGATTAGTGCAAACATCACCGAGTTCGCGAGAAGGACATTGAGAATTTTTTTAACTTCAAGGACCTTGTTCGATAACTTATCAATCAAGGGATGATAAATCCTAATGACCCTCCTAATCAACCATTGGATGTCTTTAAACAACCTTTTTCCTAACCATCCTCCTACTAGCCAAGCAATCCCTTCCACATCCCAAACACCCAAAGCCCACACCATTAACACCCTAAGTCATGTTCCTACATCCTCCTCCTTGATCACTTCATCTTCTTCTACCATTGAGCATGTTACACCCACATCTACTATATCTAAATCCACTCCTCCCATATCCATCATACCGCCCATCTCCACACCTAGTCTCTCGCCTACTTCTTCCTTTACTCCTTCTAGTGATCCCACCCCTACCATCTCGACAACCTCATCAACATTCACCCCTTCTCCTCTATCTGATCCCACATCATCTCTTAAGTCTACATCCTCCTTAGATGTTCATTTAGAAAATACCCCTACTTCATCATTTTCTTCTACATCTACATCTTCTTCTATTAAAATAATATCCCCATCACCTTCTGCATCCTCCTTGCCTCCGTTTATTTCAGACTTGATCATACCCACTACTTTGCCCACCTCTATTCCACCCTTACCTATTGTACCATCCTTAGAACCAATCCCAGTTCCCCTTCCTACACTCCTACCTACACCAAACACATCAACTACCATGATCACATCGATACCATCATCTCCCCCTACACCATTATCATCATTTGAAGAATTTGTGAAATCACTCCAAATCACCATAACTTAAATGATGCCCTTATCTCATCCTCAAAATCAAACATGCCCACATCAACTCAATCCACATCCTCTTTAGAAATCCTTAAACAAAATTTACTTCCACCACCATCAAACTACCTATCTTGAGACTCCGCCAATTGAAATCATTGTCATCCCTCCCAAGGGTTCTTATTCACAATCAAAATCTAAGACCCTTGGTGTATTTCCTCAAAAGTCCCTTTCATGTCCTCATAAGAAGATAGACATTCCTCCACCTAAGATAAAATCAACTAATGCCACATCATCTATCTTAGGACCACCTCCATCTCTCCTAGACCGACCCCTTCTAAGACATTTAAACCACGAAATGATAAAACCCAACCTTCAACATCCAAATCATCTACCACCACTTCTAAACTATGCCTACCTCAATTAACCACCAACATCCCTTCCACATCAAAATCAGTGGTCAAAAATCCTAAGGATAATACCTCTCTTCGACCTACATTCACTTCCTCTTAATCGACACATTTAATCCTTCTAAAACATCAACCTCCAAACCATCCATCAAATCTTGTACCGAGGTATTCCAACATCTTCTAAATGCATCTGTGATTACCCTTCCTCCCATCAAACCCTTTGACCCGTGTAGGAAAAATCCCATTTGGTTTGATCTTAATGTTATTTGGGCCTATCATCATGTTCCTGGCCACATTACCGAGAATTACAAGGCCCTTTACACCCTTATCGATAACCTTATGAAAGAGGATGACCTCCTTGTTGAAGAGGAGGACACCCTTCTATCCCTTGGCCCATCTTCATCCAAATCCAACCTTCCTATCAAATCCAAGACTTCTAAATCCACCTTCATAGTTATTCCACCTTGGATTCTCTTTTTGACAAATAAAATCCCCCTCTTTACATAGACATTGTCCGTGTTTCCACTAAATATTACCCATATGAGACCCAACCATCCACTACATCCAGATCCATGGTCATCATTGCTGCTCCTCCCAATGAACCCATTACTCATCCCCTATCATTGACTCCTCCCTCCAAAGCTAAGTTATCTATCCTAGCCACTCCTAATCCCACTTATATCTAACAAACCATCGTGAAACTTGATTGCATCAAGCTTCGCCAAGATGTCCCTATACGAACTCATCCAAAGCTCTCCCAACCACAAACAGGATCTTATTGAAGCCCTATAATGCATCCGGTTACCTAAAAATAGATTATTCTATCTATTGTATGAGTTAATCTAAATAGAAACTAAATGCTATATTGGAATGTAAGACCTATCTTATTTTTAATATTTGGATATATCAAAATAATGGAACTAAGAGGGATATGGTACTAACTTGTAAAATAGTTTACCTCATTGTGTAATGGAGTGTAGCAGACTAGTATGTAGAGGCAAAGCTATAATTGAATGAACTTGAGAAGGGCGGGATCTAAGTTTTTGTATATACTAAGGAACATGGGAGGGTACTGGGGTGCCCCGAGGTGCCCTGGTCTATAATTTGGGCGTTGTAGACTGCAAGAAAGCTCTGAACTTGAGTTTGACAGTGTCATAATATCTCTATAACACCTTCTCTCCTGTCACATTGGTGTCACAATAATGTTCTCTATGTCGTTGTAAATGTCATATGAAGATATACCTACAAAACCCTATCCAAAGCATCAATTTCCTAAAAATAAAAATGCATATGAATAGGTCAGACTGACCTCAGCTACCAAACTAGTGGTCTTACGACTAAGCGTTGCACTACATTTCGGACCCCATGTAGTTCTATGTGCGTGTGTGTGTAATTTTGTGCCTAGGATGCCCTAGCACCAATGATGCGGTAGTAGGGGCAATAACTAGATGTAAAAATGTAAATGGTGGATGGAATAGAAAGAATACAACCCTTTCCCCCTATGCGCAGTGTGTGATGTAGATGTAGAAGATGCCTAAATGCAGTCCCTTGCCTTAGTAGATAGTTTCCCTTGATAGTAATATGTCCGCCCATAATGTAGTGAGTATGTTATGTTTATATAGGGATCTCTTGTTCAAATTTCGACACTAGTGACCGAAACTACCGACTATGACCTAGGGGAATGCATAGGGTAACCGTTAGGACCGATCTTGAACAAAGAAATTAAGACCGCAAATTATGACAACATAGGTGCCTAAAATCATAGTATGGCGTGACCAAGTATAACCCTAGGCACCCTAGTATAGGAATGGAAATGACAAATGAGGAAATTACGACACCTAAGACCTTTTAAAAGGTGCCAAAACCATATATACAAGTGACGACTGAACTAGAAAAATAAAAATGACGACTAACTAACTGAAAAACAAGACTAAAGGATGGGTCACTAGTGAATACTTTTATTACGTAAGATCCATATATAAAATAGCATACCGTAGTATAAATGTAATATTAAGTGCATGATTTTGTGACTACATTTTCCCCACTTTATGTTGGTGAGTGGAAAGCTCAATAACATAAAGTAGATAGAGATGCATACTTGAGAAAAATCCAGAGAAGCCCATGCTATAGAAGAACATGCAGATGTGTAGTAGAAGCATGCCGATAGAACTATAAAAGCGTGCCAAACCATGGATTAGTGAGTTGATCCATGTAACGTAAAAATGTAAGTGTCACGATGAAGTGTGGGAAATGAAAATGATGATTAGGATTTTGGATGATTTTGAACGCGGTTTAATAACAAATAGGTGGGTAGGGAGTGATCAGTTCCCAACCCAAACGCTTGTATATGAATGGAATAATTGGAGGATTTGGGCATCCTACCACCAGAGGAAGAGTGTAGGGAGAAAAGTGTGTTATTCTCTAAGATTTAACTACATCCTCAAGATCTAGCTGTTGTTATAGACAGACTTAGATCAAAATGTTGTGATTTTTGGATCCAAATGATTTTGATTAAACAATTGACCCATATAAGAGTGATAAAGGGAAGGCACTCTTTCCCCCACTCCACAGGTGTCACTGCAATGTAAAGGCTTCCAAGTTGGGTCATCTGGAAGTGAACACAAAACATAGAATAAAATCCCAAGTTAGGTCATCTGGGAGCGAACATGGAATATAGAATAAAATCCCAAGCTAGGTCATCTGGGAAAGAAATGGTGAATGTAATTCCCAAGTTAAGTCATCTGGAAGATTGCTTATAAATTTGAATGAAATGATTTGATTTGAATGCATTGATCTTGATTGGTTGATTGATTGTTTTGATTAGTTACTCGTAGAGAGTTTTTTCACTAATTGCCCCCAAGGTTAGGTCATTAGGGGAAAGTTGTTAGAAATTGATGAGATGTCACGTAAAAATGATTTTTGGTCATTTGTTGCCCCCAAGGTCATCGGGGAGTTGATAGGTTATAACATGTAATCGTGTTTGGGAAATGTTAAACAATTGTTGCCCCTAGATTAGGTCATTAGGGAGAATTGATGGTGAAATGTCACGATATAAATTGTGAGGTATTAGATTCATGGTATCGAGAACACGTGGTGGCATAAGGGGGATTATAGGGGACCCCAATAATATGCCCCCCTTTCGGCAAAAGAGGGAGTGATGAACAAGAACATGACTCTAAGCCGAAAGTAACAACCGATAAAAACGCATGTGTAGTGGATAGGAAGCAATGGTGAAGGGATACAATGCATGTGAAATGTGTACAATATGGTGGTAGGTAGAATTCTGAATTGAATGCTGTAAAACGAGGTGTAAATTAGAGTACAAACGCTCAAGATATGAGCGAAATGGTGTAGTGTGTATTAGTCGTGGTTATAAGTGCTAAATATATATCGAGTAAAGGTGGCATGTGTAATGTGACTATAAATAGTAAAGTGAAAGAGGAACTCATCACTTCATTTGTCTTTTACGCGAGTGTGAGAGTGTAGACGGGGTGAGTAGAGATGCCTCCAGCAAGACCATTACCTCCTAGCCAGGTTTGAGAGAGTGGCGACCATTATGGTGTAGTGTACTATGACGGAGTTGGTAAGTGTATTATTTTTGTAAAAATGTAGGGTGTACTAGGCATTTGAGTTGAATTTTTGAAAATTTAGGGTTTTTGAGTTTCTAGATGTTTAGGAACCAAACAAGAGCGGTGAAGGTGTGTTGGTGAGAAAATTTGTTGGGGACAAATTGGTGGGTTTCTTGCCAACACTTTGGTAATCTAAGTCCCTCTACTTAACAAAGATGACTTCCGTATATGCATGTGTGAGTAAAAGGTGAATTTTTGTGGTGGCCTTTCGACCCAGGATCCAATAGGGGCACTCCACTAACCTGCGACAAAGCTAGCAATTTCTCGCTAGAGAGGACTTTGTCTATAAAATGTAAATGTGTTTTTAAAACTCATCAACCTACCATAGTCAAAGCATTTGATGAAGTCATCTAATACTTATGTCGGTTCAATATTAAGGTGCTCTTGGTCAAGCCACAAGAATAAGTGATCAAGTCAAAGATAAATATCCATCCATGTGAGTCTTGATAAGTCTCAATCAGGTCCTGACGTCTTCAAATGCTAAAAGATAATCATGGGCTGATATTGAAGTATGTCATGTGAAATCCAGGATGTATGTGGTGTAAATCAGTATCAATATTTTGTCAAGATGACTCAAATTTGTAAGGTGACCAAAGAGGAATTCAAAATTCAAGAAGAAGGAGAGCATGATCTCAACCTAGTAAGCATGAACACGGTAAGAAGATAGAAAGGAATCGAGTTAACAAGAGTGAGTAACTTGGTAATCTTTTGGGTAGACATGAAATTAAATAAAGTAAGAGGAGTGATGAGAAACCAAGAAGGCATAATTGGTCTATATCCTAAAATAGAGTCTCCAAATGGTAAGAAATTAGCAAATCTTGTAAGTACTACTCATACAAAGGATATCTGGTGCAAGTTATAAAGGAGAAAATTGAACAAGTCCATTAAAATAGTTTTGAGATCACTCAGTAGTTGTGAAACTCAATCTTAAACAAGTTATGTCAAAAAGTCTTTTCACAGGATAAGTAGAAACCTTAGCTCAGGGTTTGAAGAAAATTTTCTCTAGAAATAGCTCTTGTGGATGAATTTTTTTGAAATTTGGAACATATGTTCACAACATGGTTATAAACGAGATCTGAAGTTTCATAATGATATGACAATGTACGATTGTACCTTTTCTTGACAGTTTGAAACCATGTATAAAAGACCTAACCAAAGAAAATAACTTGAAATCAAGGCTGATCTTGGCTAATGAAGGGTTTGAGAAAAGGATGGGACAAGGTTATAGGCCAAATGGGTCCCTAAAAATACAATTATATTTCTCCAATGTGGAAGATTGCAAAAGTTATCACTAATTTATTGATGTGACAAGGATAGAAATTGTAGGAGGCGATAATATGAACTAGAAAGGTAATTTCTTGGTGTTTTCTCAATGAGTCACTCATTGTTGAGACTTGCAATGTCCGAAAGGGTCGAATAAGGATGTTGGGAGTCCTGTGAAGCCGGTGAAAAGCAACAAAATGTTCTTAGTTGTCAAGAAAAGGATAAAATTTATGCTTAGGGATTGTCTATGTCCAAAGAAGAAATGATGTGCCACGGTCTTGAGTATATGCATGAGAGGTATCAAAGGTGATAATGACTCATCAAGGTAGTATGGGAAATATGAGGTACTATAAAGAAGGTGAAGATCAGAGATAATTGTTTCAAGTGTGAACTTACTTGCAAAACTTAATATGAGTTACTGTGGACTTAAAATGAAGCTTCTAACAGGTGTAGAGTGTCAAAAGGATTAAGTTATTCATAAAGGGTGGTCATGATGATTAAAACTCAATGGATGATTGTGAAATCTATGCAAGCTTATAAATTGCAGGATATGTCTCTTTGATCGATTCTTAAGATGGTAAATATGTTGGAAGATGTATTAAAATGCATCTACATTAGGCATAAAGACTCACAGTGATGATGATGAGAAATATATGTTGGCATATGGGAGCCAACAAGTTCATAACAATTCTTGCATAGCCAAGCAAATGGAATTTTTACAGAGTACTTCACAGTCCAAGGGTGTTAATGGTGGTTGAACTCCAAAATTACAGTTCACGTGTCTGAAATGTGGACCTACAGGTCTAATAAGACTACACAAAGGAGGGGGGCTACTTGAAATGCTCAAATATGTGACTAAGGTGTTACAAATTGATAGAAGAGAAAATGATGATTTATAATACAAACATGGGTGAGAGGAGAAAGTGGATGACCAAGTGAGTCATCATTCCATGTAAATAAGGACTACAAACACTGAAATATCAGTTCATGGCAAAGCTAGATAGGTTTTCTCAGCTATATGATAGAAGAACAAGGTATGAAACCACATTCTTGGCATAGGAAGATAGAGTTGGATGGCATAACCTTAGGGGGAGGTAACAAGCAGAGCTTCATGAGGTATATTATATTCTAGAGCATGACAACGTTGGAAATAAATGCAATAACAAGATGATTTAGGGAACTAAGTTCTAAACACTATGTGAAACCAATGTATGGTAGAATGAGTCTAGTTTTTGAGTTTCTAGAGCTGAGATAGACATACTCATGAGTAATGAGGAGGTGATCACTCAAAGATCAGTTTTGGCATGTGTATATTCTTTAAATGCATCTTCTCATGGGGAGAAATAGTGAGTTCAATGACTAGAGAAGGCCAATAACAGAGTCAAAGCAAGAAGAGACAAGAGGGAGAGCTTAAATGATGAGTTTAGTTGATGTTTCCAACCACAATAGATGTCAAACAAGCTGATAAAGATGAAGACCAAGTACTACAGAAATGCACTTTGTCATTAATGCAAAAGGGGGAGAAGAATCTGGAGGTTTTTCTTCAATGACAAAGGGGGTTTGTTGGCATGTGTGTAGTGAGTTTTCATTGATGTAAAAGGAACATTAATGACAAATTAGAATGAAAGAGAGTTGAAGGAGAGCTTCGAGTGAGTCAGATAAGGCAAAATAGGACAAGGATTGAGAACACCTGGTTGAGACTCAATTTCTTGAGGAGCCAGTGACTAACAGAGGATAAATGGTGATGTGAGATCATGTATGGATGATAACATAACTTTTTTATCAGGTATATGTGACAAGGAAATAAGTTTATAATGGTGGATACACAGTTGCATGAGTGAAATTGGTGAGACTAGCTCAGTTTAGCAGGCCTAATCCCTAGGCTTAGTTAGCAAAGTGACCTGGAAAGGTGGATTGAAAGCATGAAGCAAATATAAAATTATGGTAAAGGTGTGAACAACATAATAGGACATGTTTAAGGGGCTACATGGTGAAAAACATAATAGACATGATGAGTTATGTTTAAACTAGCTCATTTAGGCCTATTTCGGGGACCTATAATAGGTGTCTAAAAAAATCAGGCCATATAAAAAAAAGAAAGCATGGTAAGTGTGTAGGGACATTGCCAAGACTCCTCGGATGAAGCTACAAGTCATAAATCAACACTTAGAGGCATATTTAGGGTTATTTGTATTATTTCCCTTCAAGACAAATGGGTTTAGCATGCCCAAATGAGATGGTGTTGGAAGTTACAGGGTGAAAAATGAAAAAGTAACCATTGGAGATCATGGAGGAGGTATTCATGAAGGTGTGGACAAAATTTGAGGACCAGAGGATGAGTTTTGTGTAATATATTGAAGTTTTGTCAAAACCGGGCTAAACAAGGTATGCCAAAATAGTGCCCTGACTTCTTAGCGTTTGATATAAATTGAAAAGTATTGTTAAGATACATCATAAGAGACATTTTTGAAGAACATAAATAGAAAAATGTTTTGCAAAAATTATGAATTCAAAAGGATGAAGGATAATAAAGTTCTATCCATTTTTTTAGCACTATCTAAAACCTTCATAAACCCTAGTTACAAGTGGTCTGGAGCAAATTGATTGGTTATGCCTCTAAATGGAATTTTTTTTCCTTGAAAATGATTTGAGTGTGTATAGAACTCATCATATGTCATGTTCATGGTGGTTTGAGCTTATGAAAATGGTGGGCCCCACAAGAAAACAAGTGTTTTGTATAGATTTCAGTATATAGAGCTCAAATGATAGAGTCACAATGAAAGGTGAAGTGTTCCAGAAACCTTGTGATATGATTTCAATGCCCAAGTAATAATATAGGGTGGTTATGAAGAGAATTAATGATACATGAGTTTCTCTCAGACCTACCACTAAGAAAGCTAATATATAAGGCTAGTGATGGTGAAATGGAGGTGCTCATGATGAAATGAACATTGTTGATGTTGCTTATTGTCCTAATTAGTTAAAGAGTCTTGTAAATGAGATGTGTGCATACTTGGTTCAGTTTGGTAAAGTGTGTTCATGATGAAACTTCAAGGTGTGAAACTAGCTCAAACTGGATTGAGAAGAAGCTTGTTGCTACAGGTGAGTAGATGAAGTTTTGTTCAAACAAGGTATGCCTCTAAATGCTTTTACAAGTTGTTTGTGATTTCCTTGAACTATTAAAAGTGTTAGTTGAGCTTGGAGAGAACTTTGAAGATGTTTGAACATGAGGAGCCAAGACTAGTTCTTGAGAACACTAGAGCTTAGTTGACAAGTTAGAGAAATGAAGCTCGGCTAAGTGACTTCGCCGTGATTTGGTGAAAGAATGTTCTAAATTGAAGACATGAGATTTATAATGATGTATGGGATGAGTTCTAATTAGGTTCTTTAAAGTGTGAACAAACTCACTCTTTAAGACCTAATTCTGGTGGCACAAGACCTGTGTAAGCATTCTTAGAAATGCTTGTTTATTTGAACCATATACATTGAAATGGTGAAATATATTGGTTTGATGAGATGCCCAAGGATCATATCCTTCCAAAAAGATGACTTAGAAGTCATGAACAAGAGGATAAGTGTGTGATCTAACTCACTTTATGAATACTTATTTTTATACATGGAAAATCACAAGTACCTTGATCAAACAAGTATAGCATGACATGAATTAAGAAAATGTTAATTGTTCCAAGCCTTGAAGGTGGAATAGAGATAAAATACAACTCTCCCAAAGATTTTGTAGATCTTGAACCTGTAAAAATCAATGTTAAAGGAGCATGCACCATGACGCAATGTTTGGTACCCTATGACCAAGTATAAAGCTCCAAAGAATAATGAAGAAGAAATTGCGAGTGAAGAAGTGTTTCAAGGATTTACAAAGATAAATGAGGAGTGTTATAACGTGAATGCATGATGGACACACTTGGCATTAATCCAAATTAGCTAATAGACAAAACCTATACGTTGGAGAATAAGGAAAAATAGTTGTTGATAGTTACAAATCAAATTTGTCGGTGCTAAAAATAATATTTGTAGGAGTAATCAGATGGTTACTTAGTTTAGAACTATATGTTGGTAATCATTAGCATGAGGAGCATCTTTGCAAGTTCTAAAAAGGAAGCATAGGTAAGCGACCCTATAATAGAGGTAATCATTGCAAGAAGACAATTTTAGTTGTTGACATTCCTCCTTGTCTATTCAAGTTGATGAGCTGAAGTTGAAGAGTTTCTTTGCAAGGTGAAGTGCAAGAGTCATTTGAGAAGGTTTTCCTTCATGATATAAACATCTTATTATGCATGTATACATGTTATTGAAGCTATGTGAGCAACAATGTATGAAGACTAGCTTATTAAGGTGAAAGTGTATGAAATAAGCTTGTTGTAGCAGTATAGAACCCATGAGAGTATGAATGGTTGAGAGAGTGATTCAATCAAATACTCGTGACAAGAATGAGTGTATGAAAGTAGCCTTTATGATAGAGATTTGCATCATATGAAAGGGATGAGAAAAGAGTGTAAAGAGAATGTAGGTTGAATAGGTTATCACAATTTGTTATCAGAGATAACACAAGGAAAGTGATCAAAATATTGTGAATAATTCTAAGTGGACGCTTAACACATAGGAGTTGATGCTTCCTTGTATGTGACTAGCTTACTGAGAAGATTAAGTAGAAGTTTGATTGAAGAGTTGGGATTTGAAGCTTCCATGTAAGTAGAAGCTTGTTAAAGGTCAAGTGACAGCTTGACTAAAGTATTGGAGTTGATGCTTCAAGTTGAGTGGATGCTCAATAGTGAAATCATTGTAACATTTATAGGACAATTTTGTCCAAGATAGTTCATTGGTTTCAATGGGTTTTATCCCTTCAATGGTTTCTGTACGATATAAAAGTGACATGCGAGCATGAGAATCTACAAGTAGCTCTTCTTCATACCGACCTCCAGAGAGTCGTGCGAGAGAACTTGGCCGGTGGAAATGGAATATATGTGGATATAGACAAACTAGTTAGGCAATCTTATATCCTCAACATGCAATAATGGAATCTGCGAATCTAAGGCAAAGAAAGCTCTCCTAACCTGAATTGGTGTAATGGACCGTTTAGATATAATAGCTTCTCGGAGGCTCCAATCAATGTTGAGATTTTCCAAGATCCTATCTATTGGCTATTGGATACGTGGAAAATGACATGTAGGTGTTTCATGTGTATTTCTTGACAAGATCATGAAAAATGGAAATGAGAGGTGCGGTGGATTTGTAAAAACTATGGATAGTTTTATGGTTTAGCCAAAAATGTTGGATTGATTGGCTTCATATTTAATACGGAGAAAAGCGTATTATGATATCGGCGGGAGTGGTGAGGATATGAATACCAGCATTTATAAACCGGTGTCAATACTTAACTGACTTATAGGCCCGTTGGGTTGTGGGACCTAGGGATCACAACCATGACTTCGTGGTTGTTGTGGACCTATTATGGTCATGTGAAGAATCAATCTCTTCTTCCGACTATCCAATTGTCATAAGCTTTTTCAGCTTCTATGTTTAGTACCAGGAGTTGTGTGATTTTCTCATAGTAGCTCACAGGTGTTCTGGAAACTTGTATACGCAACCCTATATCTATGTCGATGCAAAGGTCTCATGCGTCTGGCTACGGAACTAATGGATCACAACCAAATATTTGTTCTCTTTCGGGTTCTTGTATGGTCATGTGGATATCCTATCAGGGCAATCTATAGTTGGGTTGACTTGACCAAAATGTGTATGCTTTGTCGTCTTCAATATTCAATTGCCTCAATTGTTCACTAATTGCTTGTGGGTTTGTTGTCGTTTGAAAGACCTGAATCCTAAGCCCTTGATCTATATCCATTAGCGTTGTGAAGAGATTTGGCTAAGATACTATCGGTTCAAACATGTATTCCCTGGGCTCTCTGGGTCCCGTAATTGTCATGCAAAAGATAACTTAACTGAAATGAGCAAATTAACCATGAAAGCTATATCTACACTATGCTTATATTTCTCTTATTTTTGTATTTTCAATGATGTGTATTTGAACGAAATTAAAAGAGCAACTATTCTAATATATTCAAAAGATGGACAATTAACCTAATAACAGAATTAAAACAAGCAAGGTAGCCTAGTATGGCTATTTGCTGTGCATTTGTGAATTTATCCTAAATATTTAAATAACTAACTAGTTTAATCGAAAGACTTCTAATCCTACCTCAAAAGTGAGGAATGAATCATAGTTTCTCATAAACTATCATTCCCCACAGCTTCCCTGGCAATATCAAAAGTGAGCTTTAACTGAAATGAAATAATTTGCTACTCTATTTGATATATTGTAACTACAACTTTGATAGCTCAAACCTGGAGTTTACATAACAGTGGTAAATCCAGTTGTGTCATGACTTGTCCCCTTAGTGTGATCTCCTCATTCCTTCGTGTTCTCGTGAATCCAGAAAAGTGTGAGTGTGATAGTTTCGCAAGAAGAAGATGCCGAACAATGGTAGTTTTGGATATAAACCGAATACAATGCAAGTAAGAGAGGGATAGTGCAAGTGAACAGAGCTTGACTATGCAATTCCTAGTAGGATTTATTGTGGGGATACAACGCAAATACGCCGAGAATTCTAGGATCTATCTCTTGTGACAAAAAAACTGCAACTCTAAGATGGATTCTAATCTAAAAATGAAACTACCTTATGCTAAACTGATTGTATGAGACAACAATGAAGCAAGATGAAAGGAAGAAGATCAAATGACCTCTAAATCGAAAGGAGAGACTAATAATTCATGCAAAATATAAAACTATTGAAACTCATGCAAGAACTTCAAACAAACTGAATAATCAAACACAGAAGGAGAGGGGCCATTTGTTTGAAAGCAAGCTAGGTATTTATAGCATTTGCATTTACCAGAGGGTAAATCCAAATTGAACTCTTCTAATATTAAACAAAGGGAAAACACTATTTACTAGGCGGCCAAAACATAAATGCAAGCTTTAGTGGTTGAGGAATGTGGGTGAAACTTGAATTTTTACGTTTGACGAAATCGTCAAAACATTTTGGAAAACGCACACAAGACCGCCACCTGCGAGGAGGTGGTTACAAGACCGCCGCTCGACTGGGTGGTGGTCACGGGACCGCCGCCCAAGCAAGGTGGCGGTTCCGTACCTTAAAGACAAAATGTAGAAAAAAAAGGGGCAGAGACTAGAACAAAACATGCAAAAGCTAGATATGGCTTTCTAGGATGCAGAGGTACACTTGGCGAGCTCTTATGGATTCCGAACACCTTGTGAAGAGATTTGAATCATCATTGGGGTTTCGTAACCTCTTTTCGGAAGTACAGTACCTACATTTTTGGGTATGTACAATTTCCCACATTAAATCTTGTCTCTTTGTGTGTGTTCTCTTGGTAATTGCTACATGAATGATTTTTGGTTTCATCATACCAAATTTAAAGAAAGTGAATTATCTGTCAAATTTTGAATAAGAACTAGTTCACCCCCTCTCAATTCCTATAATTTCCAATAGTAGCTACCATGTGTCAAGAATTTATTCACCATAAGGATTGAGCACAATTGGCACTTTTATATTCATCCTTTCAAATGCACTTTATCTGTTAACTTTCCAAAGTTTGACACGTAACACACTAATATTGGTGTGGAGGTTATAACCTTGGGTGTATACACATGGGAAGGAGGTGGAGGAACAAGGATGTGGAAGAAGTATTTCGATGTGTGCAAATGGGGATTGGGAAGAAGGATGCATATTTGCATAGGTATGCAAATGGGCAAGAGAAGTGCAAAGATTCATCAAAGGAAGCACGAGAATTTTGGGAGAAGGTGGCTGCGAGAAAGCATGCCAAGAAGAAAAGAGGAGTGTGTGAAGAAAGTGTATGAAAGGGAACTACTCAAGGTCAATGTGTGAGGGCGATGAGTGCGTATAAGATTATGCATGGGACTTGAGAAAGAAAATCACGTCGTAAGAAGCAAGGTGGAGACTTACAAAATTGGAAGGCAAGTTCCCAGTGCATGCATGCGAAAAGGATTGTAAGTGGCCACAATAGAAGAATGAATGCGCAAAGGAATGTAGGTGAGAGAAAAAGGAAAAGACTTGCATCTATGCAAGTGAAGAATGCGGGTGCGTAAAGCATGCATGAAAAAAATTGAAGGGAAAGGAAAGAAGCAAGGAAGAGGCCAGGAGAGCGTGCGGGAGCGCATGCGAAGAAGTATAACCATGTATTTTCACCAAGGAAGAATACCAAGTAGTGCGTGCATCATGAAAAGATGAAGCCGAGTTAGAATGGAATTGCAAGTTTCCAAATTAACTATGGTGTTATTTTGGGCCACATTTAGTCTTGTAGGTCAAAATTTATGAAACCTAAAATGGGTGGAGGGGTGGTTTTATGTTGGATCGGACTATATTCTCTACTTCTAGAATATTGGCGGTAAGAGATATTTCATATGGTTGGTGAAGCTTTAGGAGGGTTTTGTTAACACACAAAATTTGCAACCGTCGAATGATCGTGAATGGGCATCAAAAATTTTGGTGAACATGGGATTATCTTTAAATTGTGGGACTTTTCTCCTTAAGACAAACCTCTAGAGAAGGATGGTTCCTTCTTTCCTAGTCAACGCACACTAACCCAAACTACTCAAATTGTAACTAAATCTAACAATAAAACTAAAGCATACAGGATCTAGTGTAGAGAATAAAAGGGAAATCTAAAAAATGAAATAATGGCAATGCGCCAACACTAAGACAGGGTTCAAGTCTCGACTAGAAATACACACAATAAGTGCATATGTGGATATTTAATGAAACACAATACTTTGAAGAGTGTGAACGAATAAAACTTAATAGAAAACAGGAGGGTAAACGTCCATAGAAAATAGAAACATTTGAAGGGAAAATAACCATAGATGTATTGTATTCAGTAAATATCCATCGTGTTTACAAAGAAGAGGTTAGGAATCTCATACAAAATGAAAATTTGTAAAGGTCCGAACGTAAGAAAATGTGTCACTCAAAGGTAGATCATGTGAATTGGTAGAAAGGAACCCATTAAATTTTCCTGACACTTACATTTACGAATATGTGAATGAGAGAGAGAGAGATGTGGAGGGAAATTCAAATTTAGATCTGCCATAAATGATGACAATATGTTGCCCATGGATCCCATCACCATTAATCTCCCCAAAGGATTTTTGTTTTTTCCCTGCAACATGCCAACGTGATTCACAAGTGAGGACATGGGCACCATTTGAGATTTTACTCCAGGTAGGTGAGGTGGTTGGGTGCTTAAAATGAGCAACTACGTGTTTCCCCTATTTCTCTCGAGATCTCATGGTTTTTCCCCCAAAACTTCCTCCAATCTTGTAATTCAATATTTGCACACAAAGGCTCTAAAGAGATGGAGAGAATGTAATAAATCTCATGTAATTTGGCTAAACACATTGGAAGATATGATCAAAAACATTTATGCCTCATTCTGCGGCCTTCGAATATGATTTGTTTGATACGCTAGAAATTTCTTTTAAAAATCATCCATTTTGGACATTGTGTAGCTTTCACATGGCTCTACATGTCTTCACAAATTTAGAAATATGTGAGATACTAATCTCTAACCATCCGCATAACTCTTCACTTATACCACCACGGACCTCTAATTTCCTCTCACGTTGTCTTTGCACTTTGACACTTCAAGCCGTAAAGGATTTTCTTCAATTTTTATCAATTTTATCCTCAATATTTTGGAATAAATGTTTCATTTGTGTGAATGTAGATTAAGGTGGAAGATAGAGGAAGTCCGACAACAACAAAAATTAAGTTCTTGGACATACAAACAAGTTAGCTTTCACCATCATTTTAAATCACCGAGAAAACATGCATTATGTTCACAACTCAAGAAGCCTAGCTTTGCTTACCAACACTAAAATGCCTTCAAATTTGACATAAGGGTTATAAATACCTTTCAATTGCTTAAATGCATCTAAAAACATGAATAGTCACATTGAGAAGTTTCAAAACATCACTTTTACTCCTTTCAACGTTTAGACCTTCATACTAGCTTTTAGCCCTGTCAAATGAAAAATGTTGATCACTAGAATGTTTCTCAAAGCATTATATCTCACTATCAAATTTTTGAGACACCCTTTTAGGAAATTAAGCTTATTCTAAAGTTTTAGCTCCTAACTCCAAGCCCATCGAAGTTGTTCTTATCTTAGCATTTTCAATTAGCCCTATTTAGTAGCCCTTCAAACACACAAAGCTCATAGGTAGAACAATATGTTAACTTTTAGGATGAAATATTTATCTTTCTGAATACCCTTTATGGAGATCTTACTTCTTGGTTAACCTCATCCTCTAACTCACAACTTAACTCTCCCAACACCAATTCCTCCTTCTTTCTAGGTTTAATTAGGTCTTCTTAGGGTTTTAATGGACTTCTTTATCCCTTTTCAACTAGTTTCAACCTTTGTTATACCTTACACCACACCTATACACCTTGATCAAGTATTTTTCAATGTTCATTCACCATAATAGCATCAATCATGTAATGTTCACAAATTTAGTCTCTTAAGACTTACTTGCTCTTAACACCACCTTGTCTCTAAACTCTATTTTTGTCATTTTCTTTGATTTTTCTAAGTTCCTTCTCACTCATCTTCTCACTATCCTTGACACCACTAACTTAATTCATTCTTACTATGTCATCTTTCACCTTCTATTAAATATTCACTTCCTCCTTAAATAATTCACAAGATAATTGTATCAGCAGACAGATCAAGGAGTACTTTTTGTTTATGTTTGTATAAAGCTTTTCTTTACTTTCCTTAAGGCTCTAAAATATACTAACAAACTTCAAAAACATGATTGATTACTAGTTCCATATAAAATTGTTTTCTAAGACAACTATTTCTCAAGAATGGTCTTGTTTGCCTCAAGTTGTTAGAAGATTGTGCCTTCATCTCCTTCTCTTTCTAAACACCTAATACTCTAAGCTCATACAATGATTCATATGCCTCCTTGTCACCTTTAGACCTTTCACCAACTTTTCAAAGACTTCACATATCTCAAAATCAAGGATTAATTCTATTATACTAAAATTGTTTCCTTCTAAGCCCTCAAAATTGGGCATTACCACGGTCAAGACTAGGTTCACAATTTTGATCTAGAAATATTCCTCCAAATGTCTTAATACTTCACATTCACCTTTAATACACCAAATACCACCTTATCATTATCTTGTAATGAGATTCAATGGTTCATTATTATCATTATACCATTTCTTATTTACCTCTAGACCCTAGAGCGGGGTTCGATCACTGTATATGAGTATCTAGGAATTTCTCATGTTATTTTGGTCTTTATACTTCTTCAAGACCTTTTATGCTCTTTACAAAATTTTGTTCCACCCTGGTAAACCTCTCATTATCATGTTAAGCCACCTTTCTATGACTTATAAGTATATTTCTTTCATTCAAGAGTTTGTACACAGCATCGCATAACAAGAATTACAACTTTTCTAGTCTTAATTGATCACTATCAACTCATATCCATATGAGGTGGGCCTAATACAATTCATATCTACCCAAACAAACTCTTACATAGTCACTAATCCAAATCCTTACTCATACTCATTAATAGATACACGGTCTTACCTTATTCCCATAATTTAATATTCTTGCATTTGATTGTCTTCTTTGACATACTATGATGCCCTGACCCTAGCTCTTATACCACAAATAATAGTTATGGCCTTTTTGAGTTATGACTCTTCCTCATTTACACTTGCATGCATTGTGTCAAGAATGTTAGTCATAGGCTTAAACCATGAAATATATGCAAATGAAGTTGTATAACTTGTCTTGACACTTCAACACACTATTCATACCCAAATCAAGCTTATAAAACAATCACTAAGGTCTTAACATGCTCACAACTCATATTTAGCTCTTGACTAGGCCTAATGCCTTGTAGCCCTTCACAAATGCATTTTGGACCATAAATTTCATTAAACACCTGATATTAAAAACCTGAGAATTGATCTAGATACCCATTTGGGCATCTCAAAACATGTATAAAAATGAGATATAGTTGTTTTGTACTGGAATAAGAGAAATTGTACCTGGTCCTAACCCAATTAGGCTTATTTTAGCATGCTACCTTATTGCAGCAGGGGTATAAAGATTAAAACTCATCATGAAACCTATTAGATCACATCAAACATGTCTTTAAGATGTTCTAGCATTGATTTCAGGTCACTAACCTTCAATTGCTCTTAACTTGCATGTAATTCCTCTTTCACTTTATTCATTATTTCCTCTTCCCGATCTGGAAATTTATGTCATTAATAACTTCTTCTACACATTCTAACTAAAGCTAAAAAATTTCAAGCTTGATCCTCTTACAAGGGTAGAAATATTTTCCAAATTTGAGCCAATTTAGGTGGCTAGAATTTTTTTAATGTGAAGCCCTAGTTTGGGCCCGAGAAGACACATGTGCCTATAAAACCTTAATATTAACTTTTAAGATCTCTAATAAATTTCCATGAGCTTAATATTACCTCCTATATCTTTCGACCTAACAAGAAAAGGAAATAAAACCTTTAAGGTTGACTATTAAATTCTTGCCTTGCTTTACCTGTTACGAGGGTTTTATGCACATGATCAAGTAAAACATGTAATTTTCATAGGAAAACCAAAGATTTTTTCACACCAAATCTTCCATATTCATTTCAATAATCAAACACACACTAATTAAATTCATTCACCACTCTCTATATGCTTATTAAGCTTGAATAATGCGTATATTTCTCCAATTTGCTTAATTTGGAGAGTCCTAAAGGTGCTCATAGAGGATTTCAACAACTCTAAAGATGTTCAACCATCCACTATAAAAGGAAATATGATAAGTAACATACCTATTATCTTTTTATGACAACTCAAACAAGATGACATGGCTCTTATAGCCTTATTTAACTCATGATAACTCTTCACCAAGTCCTATTTACCTTTACAACTTACCTACAACCATATTTACTTTCCTCTCATACCATTTTACATCTCCAAAATGGAGGGAAATCAACTTAAAACCATTCTTAGAACTTATGAAAACCTAACACCTATTTCTTGACAAGCAATGATGATCCTGCATCATAATACCATCCTCGGACTTCTCTCATGTCGTCTGTGGGACAATACATACCTTCTTCACTTGTAAGGACAATCACACACCTTATTTAAGTAAGATTCATTCATAAATTCTTGAAAATTTAATAAAAATGTCACAATTAATCATTCATGCATAGTTTTTACTTCCAAGAATCCTTTTATTAGTAAAACAATGGAATTACAAAGCTTCTTGAGCCATTAGGCTCAACTACGAACTTCTTCTTCCTCAACCAACCCTCTCACCCTTTGGCCTCTCTATTTTATTTGAGCTTTCTTACAACATGGGTGAGAAAGAGGTAGTTAGGGTTTTAAACCACCTAACTCACCTATGATTATGATGACCAAAGCAAGTTAAAGCCTTGTTAGGTTAAAGTATGCCATGTTTAAGGTGTTCTTATGTTCCATGACCCCTTTTACATCCTTTATTAAACCTATTCTAAATCCTAGACCACTAACATACACAAAGACAATTCAAATTTTTAAAAAGTGGGTTTGGAGTGAAACTCCAAAGACCACTTATTACAATGCCACAAGAGTCCAAATGGACTAAAAACATGTCATGAACACCCAAATGGACCTCCACAATGTAAGACAACTATGTAAAAAAAAATTATTATTTACATCAGGTGTTGCTCATACATCAAAGTCTCCCTAAAATTATAATTTCAAATTTCAATGAGAAAGAATTGGTTAAACTTATCAAATATGAGAGTTTGTTTAAGACATGCAATCTTTGGCTAGTGAAAGGATCAACATTTTCAAGTAGACATAGGTATTTTACATGTTTGGCCTCTAACCATCAAACTCACACAATGATATAGAAATGGCCATTCGACACCAAACAAGTTTGGAAAAGAAGAAAAATATTGATGAATATTGAAAGTATAATATAAGGGTAAAAAAAGTTGAAAGATTCATCTAGCCTCGCACCCTGAGCCCTCAACATTATTATAGGTAAAGCGGAAGATATTCATTCCAAAATATTGATGTTCTCTAAAGGAGAAAGGCAACGGAAGGAGATGTGTGTAGAACTAGTACGATCTAAATGTGCATGGACACCTAAGATATTTGAAGGTAAGATGGATTTTTGAATTTCGTTATAGATGAATCTCAACAAAAAAAAAATCTCTGCGAAGTAGATACATAAATGGTAACAAAAAGAAACATGTGGATGATTCACATCATAAAATATTTTTGGCTACAAAATTATCTCTGAAAGCAATAATATTTCAAGAATAACCTATGCAGATTAGTTGTACTCATATCAACTAGATGGGGAAAATTACATAGAGCTTGTAGGAGAAAGCAGTCCTTGAGTTCCAACATAGTGGATAAAATTGTCAGATCAACACATCTAGGGGTTTTAGTGGACTTTGAATCTATTGTACAAGTCCAATAATTACAATGTATTCCTTGATATGTTATATATCAAACCATGGTAGAAAGGTACATATCTTTGTCTACCCTAAGGAGCAAGAAGAGGGATCAAAATTTGATGGTGGAAAAATTGGTTATAGAATCTTTGGAGGCAATTAAAATGAGGTGTCGAGAAGATGGTGGTAGAATTTTTTCTACCACTAAGAGGAAACTCTTCATATGATGAGGGATTTCTAATACCCTCTTCATTCCCCTAGGTAATTTTGTTTGGATTTTTTGGGGGAATGTGCTTAAGACATCGTGTGGTTTTGATCATGTCATAGGATTTGAAGAAAATAGTATTTATAAAAGGATTGGGAAGAGTTATTTAAGAAGAAATATTGAGGTGCTTTAGACATGGTGTTGTCAATAAACCTAATGAAATTAAGGAGTCATGGAATAATTGTGGCAAAGTGACAAGAAAAACTATGAAAGGTGAAACTTAAAGAGTTATGGAAGATGGAGAAAGGAGAGAAGCGGCGATGGAAATGGATCTTCTAGGATCCATGGAATTTTTAAGCTATGCTTCAATAAGTGGATGTGAATATATAATGTGAGGGTGACACATAAGGTTATAAGGAAGGAGCATGTCAAACTTGTAGATAAGGAAACCCATATTTAGGAAAAATAGAAAATTGTGCCATACCTTAGTTAGGATAAGGGGAAAAATAAGGAACTTGTTGATGGAGAAGGGTTAGGCTTACATTTTATAAAGGGACCAGCTAAGGAGTGAATACATTTGGTCCATTGTATATTTCAAAACCTCGGGACATTCTCCTTTATTATTTTTCACCTTGATGGTCTCTATTGTGAAAGACATGTTTATTATTTTGAAAGATAACTTTGTCCTCTATAATATTTATTACGGTTTTTGGATCCTTCCTCATTTGGTAATTTTGTGTCCAATCTAGATATGTATGGAGTGGGCTATGAGGAGATGCGAAGTGAAAAGAATATCTATGGAGGGCACAATTTGAAGAGTTGTGTAATATGGAGCAAGGAGTGAAGTGACAATGCAAATAGAAACATGGAGTTCGGTGGGAGAGGAAAAAAATACATTAGAGGAAAGGACTGAAGAACTAAGAAAGAAAGATACCATTTACCAAGTAGAACAATGGTATTTGTTTTATTTATAAAAGTCTTGGGTTTTGGATGTAAGAAAGTGTGTTGTGGAAGAGTTATTTAGGTTACATCTAGTTCAACTATTGTTTGGGTCTCGCTACAAAAAAATCATGTGATTGTGCACATTGTTAAATTTTATTGGACTATGGAAGACCTAATTTTTCTATCAAGATCTTTTTTTTTGGAAGACCTGGTCTACTTGGTCTTCCTAGGATTTGGGAAACATTTTAGCTAAGACTATATGAAGTTAGGTTATTTTGTTATCTTTATTACAAAAATGATATTGTAAAGATAATCTCCTAGTGGTCTCTTGTCAAATGAAGAATGCTTGATACACCTACTAGATGGGTACCTGAAAGAACGATGGCTACATGTCACCAAGATCTATAATATATTAAGGGTCATTGAATGATGCATGCCATGGGTTATAAGTGATTCGGATGTGGCACAAATGCACAAATCCCATTCATATTCCTTGTTATTATCCAAATAAGCATGGCCTTGGTATCAAACCTCATGATGATCCACCCTTGAAGATAGATGTTACCTCTTATGAACATGAGGATAACTCGTCTCATTTAGACAATGACGTAGATTCCCAATGTAGCTTATACGAGGACCTTGCCTCTACCAATCTGTTTCTAGATTCAACTATCTTCACCCTTTCGAATCTAATTCCCAAGCCAATTTCCAAGTCACCCTTGTATATCCCAACCTCATTGATTGGGATCAACAACTTCACATGCCAATCGATTTATTTGAAAATGATGAGGCAATCACAAAGTTCATGGGACTTAGAGATACCATTCCAAACAGTGACCATAAGAAGGGTTTCTCCATTAAATTGGACGCATGCACGTACTTTGGGGAAGAGGTAGAATTGTGTGGTCGTTTGAGAAAAAAATAGTAAGCAAGGGAAAAATTACTACAAAAATCCTTACAACAAGAATAAGCATAAGTCCCATAGTGAAAACCTCTTTGAGGTGCTTGTGGACAAAAAAACAGAAGAATCAATAGAAAAGGTAGTTCCACCATGTGAAGATAAAACTCTCTTTGAGCCACCTGTAGAAGTGGATCTTACTCTCCCCCCTGATCCTACATGGATGGAGGACGCATCAAAGATGTTAGTTGAAGAGACAATCAATGTCAACATCGGGTCAGAAGAGGATCCTAGAATGATAAAGTTGGGAGCTTCACTCTTAACACAAGAACAGAAAACCTTCATAGCACTATTATGAGAGTTTACAGACATATTTACATGGTCATATGTAGATATGTCAAGTTTGGACCAGCGTCGGTCGTGCACAACCTTGTTGTACACCCAGATGCCAAACCTATCAAGCATAAACTAAGGAAGATGCACAAAAAGTTACTATTTAGATTGACTATTCAAATTGGATATCTAACATAGTCCCAGTCTAGAAGAATTCATTTGGCATCAAAATATGCAATGACTTCAGATACATCAACAAAGTGTGTCCAAAAGATGACTTCCCCTTACCTAACATCAACATGATCATCGATTCAATTGTTGGTTATGAGATGCTATCCTTAATGGATGGATTTTCGGCTATAACTAGATCAAGATCGCAAAGGAATACCAACATAATAATGCTTTCATCACCCCTTGGGGGACATTTTGTTATCAGGTAATGCCTTTCGGACTCAAGAATGTCGGGGCTACATATCAACAAGCAATGACTGTCATCTTCCATGACATGATGAGTGACATCATGGAGGATTACGTGGATGATATCTTAGCAAAATATAAGACCTAGAGAAGAGCACCCAAAAGTGCTAACATGTATCTTTGGCGCCTTCGAGATTACAAGGTTCACTTAAATCCCAAGAAGTGCATCTTCGACATACAATTAGGAAAGTTATTGGGTTTCATTATCTCATAAAGAGGGATAGAGGTAGATCCCGCCAAGGTTACAACTATTACAGAGATGCCTCCACCCAAGAACCTTAAACAACTACAAATTCTACAAGGAAAGATTCAAGAAATCCATCGATTCATATCACAGCTTGCGGATAAGTGCCATCCTTTCACACATATGTTGAAGAAAGATGTCACCTTTAACTGGGACTGACTATCAAAAGTCTTTTGAATTTCTTAAACAATATCTGGTAAGTCCACTTGTTCTCATGCCACCTACCCCAGGAGAACCCCTATTGTTATATATTTCAGCTACCCAATTTTCTATTGGTGCATTGCTTGCCCAATATGATCTTAGCCACAAAGAAAGGGTGGTTTATTACCTTAGCCACACCTTAATTACCTATGAGCTGAACTATCCTCAGATTGAAAAATCTTGCCTAGTTGTGGTCTTTACATTTCAAAAGCTTCGCCATTATCTCCTTAATAATAAAACCAAGCTGATATCCAAATTTGACCCTCTCAAATACCTCTTATCTAAATCTGCCCTTATAGGATGGATGGCTAATTAGATCATCCTTCTCAGTGAGTTTGACATTGAGTTTGTTAACCATAAATCCCTAAAATGATAGGTACTTGCAGATAAGCCGGTTAAAGCTCCCCTACCAAATATGATCAGCTCCCACTGATTCTCCCTTTGACCCGACCCATGTATCCTCTTGTTGTGACCTTAACTCACCCTTTGTACTGAGGCCATACCGGGAAACATGTGTAGGGACTCCAAATAACATCCCCACCTGTAGATCAAGCTAAAAGATGCCTATAATAGTACTCACCTTTCACAGCCCCGTAGATACAAAATATAATCTCCATCTCATGAAACCAACCGGATACGATATAATGACCCATAAATCCTAAGACATTCCTTGTGGCCGAGCCACAAAAACATGATCATATTCCCAACGCTCTAATAAATTAGTCCAAAATTACTTGTAAATATCGGATCACGATCACTTACTATAATTATTGGCGTAACATGGAGCTTTTGAAGCTGTGTTAATAAATGAGATGGCAATTATACTAGCTGTGAAAGGATGAACCATGGCACAAAAATGAGCATACTTGGTAAGTTTATCCACCACGACCATAATGAATATTTTCCCTTCTAATTTCGGTAATCCTGTGATGAAATCCATGATGCATCTTCCCATCTCTCACTTGAAATAGACAAGAGTTGGAGGAGACCTAGTGTCTTAATGGTCTCGTTCTTATTATGTTGACACACCAAACATTCTGCTACAAATGTTTGAATATCTCCTTTCAACCCCTTCAAAAGAAAATTGTTTAACTCTGTGATAAGCTTTTAAGAACCCAAAGTGGCCACCTAGTGAAGAAGAGTGGAGCTCGAAAGAACATGATATTTAAGTGTAGAGTTCTTACACATATATAACCTCTCCTTGTACCACAATGCATCCCCTTCCATGTAAATATTGTATATATGGTTAGATATTTTTGGAGATTTTGAATGAGAGTATGGGTTATTGCATCTTTCTTCCAATCTTCCCTTGTTTGATCTACCCAATCTGGCTTTAGTATAAAGATGGAACATAAAAATGCTTCGTGGACACACCCCTCCTGAATATAGCATCAACGACCACATTTTCCTTCCCTTTCTTATAAATAATCTCAAAGACATAACCCAAAATCTTGTGACCCATTTTTTTGCTCTTCTAAAGATAGTCATTGCTCCAAGAAGTATTTCAAACTATCATGATCAGTTTTTACCTTGAAGTGTCTACCCATCAAGTATGGTCTCCATTGTTTGACTACATGTAATATTGCCATCATTTCCTTCTCATAGGTGGGATTCAAAAAATTATTTCCTTTTAGTTGTTGGCTCTCAAATTTTATGGGATGTCCTTCTTACATGAGTACTACCCGATCTCAATTCCTAAAGCATCATTTAACTACAAAGGTCTTGGAGAAATATCGGGTTGCCAATACTAGAGTGGTGCACATTGCCACCTTCAATTTTTCAAATTCCCTAAAAGCTTCCTCATTCCAATGAAAGGATTATTTCTTCAATAATTTTTTGAGTGGTGTTGTTATATAGCCATAGTTTTTACAAATATAGGATGACAGTACTGTGAGACCTAAGAAAGCTCATAAATGCTTGAGGGTTCTTGGGACTTCCCATTCTACCATGACACTGGATCTTTGAGGGTCCACCTTCATGAGAGACAATATGGCCAAATTATTCCACCTCATGTACCCCAAAATAACACTTTGAAGGCTTGGCATATAATTGATGTTTCTCTAAGGATTCCAATATTGTATTGACATGATGTGAATATTTCTCCCAAGATTTATTGTAGATGAGGATATCATCAAAAAATACTAAGACAAACTTATATATGAATGGTTGAAATACAAAATTAATCAAACTCTGAAATGTGGATGGTGCATTAGTAAGACCAAAAGGCATCACTAGAAATTCATAATGCCTTGGATGAGTTCTAAGGTTGTCTTGTGAACATCTTCTTTATTTACTCTAATTTGGTGATACCAAGAACGTGGATCTAGTTTTGTAGAATAAATTGCATCGTTCAACTCGTGTAACAAATCATCAATGACAGGAATAGGAAACTTATCTTTGATAGTGTACTTGTTAATTTCTTTGTAGTTTGGACACATCACCGCCTTTCATCCTTATGGTGCACCATCACCACTGGAGAAGAATAAACACTCTGAATATGACGAATAATACCCATTTCCAACATTTCCTCCACCATCTTCTTGATCTCACTCTTTTACACATATGGGTATCTATAAGGCCTGATGTTGGGGGTTGGCTTCCTAGAATTAACTAAATGACATGATCATGATCTCTTTTAGGAGGCAATCCTCTAGGATCCTCGAAGACAACTACATGTTGATCAATAACCTTCTAAAGATCAGGATGCACTACCATCATTGGTGGTTGAACTTCCATGGAGAATAATCGTGCTACAAATCCTTAGCCCCTTTTTTAATAATCTTGCATTTGGTGAGAACTAACCACCTAGGGATTTTTACCTGTAGTCCTTGAAGTTAAAATTGTCTACCCTTAAAATGAAAGTGCATGAACAATTCTTGAAATTTAGCTCTATGGTGCCCAAATTTGTGAGCCACTAAACACCTAAGACAATATCATCTCTGCCTATAGGAATAACAAACATATTAGATTCAATTGTGTAGTCACCCATCATAAGTCTGCTTTCTATGGCATTTCCCTAAACATTGGATTATTCCACCATCATCAATCATTACCTAAAATTCAGGTGTTGGGTAGATGAAATAATTTAGCCTTGTTGTCAACTTATGATTGATGAAATTATGTGTGTTCCCTGAATAAATCAATATTTTCACCTTTTGCTTCTTAAGAAACCCATGACTTGAAGGGTTTGTGGAGTGTTAATACAAGATAGAGTATGGCATGAGATAGTGGGTTGGGGCTCTTCAAAATCTTCCTCTAACTTTTCCACTTCCTCGCTTGATGTTTCCTCATGTTCTTCCTCATCACCGGTCCTTTGAATATAAAACAATTTCTTCTCAGCACATTTATGACTGGTCCATATTTGTTGTCACGATTAAAATATAACCCTTTTCCTCTTTTTTCTTCAATTTGTTGAGGTGTCATTTGAACTTATTAAAGTATGATGGTGGAAAGGTCCTATGATATTTAATGTTAGTGAAATTCTATATTGTTAATGCAAAATCACGTACACCCCAAACGAGTTCTAAAATCTACTTTTAAAAATGAGACTCATTTGGTGTGATTGCATAACATTGAACTTCCCCAAGGTGTGGGACCTTGTAAATGGAAAATCTCTCCAGAGAAGGTTGGTTCCTCTTCCTAATCTACCTACCACAAGCTATTCCAGTGCAGGCAAGCTAATCTAATCCTAATTTAACTTCCAAGGAGACAAGGAGAGAAAGAAAGCGAGGAAAACAAAGCCTACACTAAAACGGTGATACACCAGAGAAGGGAGTGAGATATTTTGTTGAGGGAGAAAGAAACAGAGAAAATGGAGATGAGGGAGGTCAAACAGAAGTGACATGGCCAGATCTTCAAATTTTCCATTAAACTCCATGAAACACAACATCCTGCACCTGCAAATGTGAAATACATGCATAGAAAAACAAATTTGGAAGGGAGAGGCACGAGGAAACAACAAAACAATGCAAAGGGTTGAAGAACACCACAAAAACACATTTTTATTGCTCTAGAAGGTGCACAGACCATTACATTTATGGAATAGAGGCACAAATACATTTTTAGGCATGGGAGAAGGCTGCTTTACTCAAAAATGGCATCAAGAAATTTTTTTGACAAAGTTTCTCTATGCCCAAAATGTCTCTCCTCAAAATGAGAAGTGTTACAAAATATAGAAAGAATAAGAGAGAGAGAAGAGGGAAAATCGAATCCGAAATCTATCTTTCAACCACTTTTCAAAATGTGTTTTAATTCTTCCTTTGTTGATGGGCTCGATGCAATAGCTCATAATTCCACGTATCTACTTTTGAGACAAAGAAAATGATACGTGGTTAGAAGCTGTGGTGGTTAGATCTGATTTTTTAATCTTTTCCATGCCAAAACATGTTTTGTAAATTTCTCCCACAAATCTCTACTAAAATCAAAAATTGAAGACTCCATGATGAAGAGAATCTCTAGATCTTTCTATTGGTACCAAGATCGTCAAAAATGGAGCTCTGGATCAAAAGATATGGCCTTCTGCATTTTTTCCTTATGTTTCTTGCAAATTTGGCTTCGAGTGAATTTTGAACTTTTTCCCCACAAATCCACCAATGATGTGGCATCCATTGGGGTTGGTGGAGGCAGGGGCTTCCCTTTTTCCATTTTACATTTTTTGACAAAAAGTCAAAAAATCCAATTTACCTCCAAAGTCCCGCATCCACGCATTAGCTTTTTGATGGGTTCAAACTTTGAATTTTTCCTTTACCTTGTTCTGGAATGCGAGCTCGTAGGTCTAAAATGTTTTCCCTTCATATTTTCTCTATGTGTGGGGTTGTCTTGACCAAATTTGTTGGGGTGAATTTGGGATAACACTACCTCTCGCTAGAAATAAATTTTTGCTATGCCTTACGCACCATGATAATAGAATCAAAATCCTTGATTGGATTAAACATGTTCACCTCATGCTTAATGTGGTCCTTAAGACCCATAAGAAATAGGTCATTCAAATACTCTTCTATAATATCCTTTACACACAAGGAAATATTTTGGAATTGATGGACACACTCCTTTCTTTGAATTTGTTTGTCGTAACTTGGCTAATTGGCTGAATTAATTCTTTGACACACTAGAACTATAGTGTAATTGAAGCTCTTCAGTGAAAATATTCCATGTGACACTTAGACCATTCTTCTACCTTTGAGCACATAACCAACGATACCAAATGAATTGGTCATGTTCTAGATATAAGGATGTTATGGTCACCTTTTGTCCCGATGGGATCTGATGAAGATCAAAGAAATTCTCCATTTGGGTAATCTAATTGAGCATATCCCTTCCATCAAATTTATGCATTTCCACTTTTGGAATAATGACACGCTATGATGAGGAGATCCACTGAATATGTAAAGGAACCTCCTTGATTGGAGTGATTTGGACTTGCACTGTGTATTGCTAGAGGAACACATATGATTGGAATTGGTATTTGTCTTTGAAATAACGAGTAATAACCCTTGCTTCATTGATTCAAAATCAATATGTAGTTCACCCTTAAGGTTACCTTTTAGATGAAGAAGCTCATTGTTGAGGTATTCCTTACTCACCATATTATTTACCCTTTCCTAAATTTAGTTGACTACCTTAGATACTCCCGACCAGAAGATTCTAAATCCATATCTTCCTTATTTGGGGTCATTCCTGAAGTTTCTTGACCTTTCCCTTGGCCTCAAGTTGATCTACCGGTCATGATGTAGGGTTTGGGACTCGGGGTAGAAGGAATAGGGTAAAACTTTAGGGTTTGGGGTTTCATAAATTTACTAGCTAAATAGAGGAAATCATAAAGAAGAAACCCTAGCTAATTTTTGGAAAGCTTTCTAAAAATATAAGAAACTTAGAAAAATTCCAAAAATTGTAACCTAGGTAGCCAATTTATGAAAAAACATAAAATTGTTATAACTTTTGCAAAACAACTCCAAAATGTTTGAAATTTGGAGAGGAGCTTACTTGATTGATTTCTCCACAAAAAAAAAAAATTCACTACCAATTTTGAGATATATCCAAACCTTCACAATTAGGGTTTTGACATAGCTTTGGCTAAGATCAAGCTCTAATACCACTTGTAATGAAATTACTTGTATAAATCTGAATATCGTAGCAATATAACACCAAAGAACACAAGATTGTAGATAAATGATCACAATATGCAAGTATAATAGCCTAGCCACTTTGAGGGGGAAAGATCCAAACCATACAATAAGACTCAAATGCTCAATATGATGATTAACTACTCCTCACTACCACCTATATATACCAATCCTATGATATGGCCAACACCAAGGCCAACCTACTAAACATATGAAAACAAAAATGAATAATATATGAAAAGAAGAGATTATGTAAGCCAAAATTCGGCACTTCATACCTAATATAAACTATAAGACTAAGAGTGTAGCATGATGATAATAAGATAATTGATAATGAAGGAATTACTAGAATTCCAAAGGGATAGAGAGATCTTGTTCCGCGTGATATACGGCCCAAATGAGGGTTGCAGTAACAATCTTGAACTCCTCAAATTATTTGAACCGAAATGTTCAACAACATCTTGTTATTCTTATATGACCTCAAGTTGATCTTTGATGTCCTCAACATCTAGTGTCGAGGCAATGTCATAGAGGATGAGTTCATGTGCGATGTCAAACCTCCCAAAAAGGGTTGTTGGACGATGGAAAGATCGTAAATGATGGTAATGGGATGTGATTAACCTGGAATTGCCATCTACAGAGGGCTCATCTTGAAAACCAAATCATTAGACAAAAAACATAATGAAAAAATGATAGAAGATATGATAAATATGATAAAAATGTTTAAATGGAAGGAATCGATGTCGATTTTTTTGTAGAATATTGATTTCTTGATAAAATGCAAAGTAAAGTGAATGATCTAAGGATTGATATGGTATTTTATATGATATGTTGATAATCTGAAAGAGAAAACAAGAGACAAAGACTTACCTTGACTGTGGAATGTTTAAAAATGATGTTTTAGGAGCTTACTGATGTTTGTAGAGCTTCAAGGATTGATCGAGGGATGTTGAAGGTCTCAAAATGATCCTGATGATGTCATCTAAGTCTCCAAAGTAATAAATCTTCATTATAATGCATGAGGGATCCTCAACTAGGAGGTTTGAGGTTACTTTTATCATCACCGATGATTGTGTTAGGATTCTTTGGTGATCCAGAAAATGTGGGAAACCCAACTTGGAAGTGGTTTTAACCACTTCCAAATAAGGTTTTTCGGTCTTGGATGTGAGTGGAAATGGCTGAGAAGTTTTTAGGGAGTAAGGAGGTTAAGATGTCGAGGTTATAATGGGTTAGAATATGTTTTAGGTGGTTATGGGGGTTTAGGATAGGTAATTAAGTTTTGTGGCCGGGTAGAATTGTGTTTCTATGGGGGTGTGGTTGTGACTTAGGATATGTTTATGATTTATTAATAGGATTAATATTTGAGATATGGATGTGAGGCATGTATAAAATTCACCTAGGGTGTCAAAAACCCGATGTATACAATAGTAAAAAAATAAATATATTTCCATAGAGTTTTGTGTTGTTTATAGGAGAGTGTTTTTATTTAAGAAGGCCCATTAATTGTAATTGGGAAAAATAACAAGCTAAGTTATATGTAAAGATAAGCGAGGCTATTAATGTTTTTATTACTCTAATAGGTTCATTTTAAGTGGTCATATTCCATGAAGTCTAAGTTTAGTGTAATTTACTAGCTTACTAGTTTAAAATCCCCTTCAAAAGATTAAAATTTTAGTTGTCAAGTGACCAAACACTAAATGGTAGTGGATAGCATGAAATGGGTCATAAATTTATAAATAAGTTGTGTCTTAGATACTAGGACTTGGTTTCCATTCATTTGGAACCTAACCTAGGTTGTATGAACAAGATTCATTCACATGATTATAAGCTCAAGGAAGTATGATAATGAACTAAATCATTTGAGGAAGAAACAAAATAAATAACCAAGGAGGGATCATGAAAAAGAGAACCATATAAGCATTTAAAGTGAAATATACAAAGAATTACTATAAGAAATAGATTAGGAGGTCCAAGGGTCACTCAAACATAAATGGACAAGTGATGGATGGGATGTATTGAGGGAAGGAAATGCCTTTAAGACATCAAAAAGAATTTATTCTCGATATTTGAGTACCACAATCACTATTAAAGTTTTTACATACAAAAATATAGCCTCCAATAAGAAGGTGCACCATAAGAGGGTACAAACTATGAGGTAAATACCCGAATGAGTTGCACAACCCCGGTATTCATAGTAAAACAATTAAGGTTTGTAGTTGTAAAATTAGCCAAATAAATAGTTCATAAAAATATACAAAGTAACAAGGAATTCAATTCTGAAGAGGTTAGCTACGGGAATAAGAAATGAAGAAGGATAAATTTGAGGAGAACTTATATTTTTGGATAAGTTGAAAATCCTATGCATGAAAATTTAAAAAGGAGACTAAGGTTTTGGGGTGGGGATGGACACAAGTAATACAAAGTTGATTGATGAATAAGTCATCGACCAATTGCCTTTTTCAAGAAAGGCCAACAAGTATAGTGCCCCTTGTGAAATAAATTTTTGCATAAAAACATTCTATAAGAAGATTGTTTAGGATGGGTGTGAGATGGAGTTGGTAATAGTGATCAACAAAATTTGAGAAAAATCCAAGTGTATGTATTAAATTTATTGGGTACTCTCTAAAATTGTTGTTAACCACCATAAGACATACATCTTTACACACATGCATTCACATGGTATTTTGAGCATGATGCAGGACATACATAGAGCATTATATGATAATAGGTGCTATCCAAATCCTTTACCCAGACTTCCTATTCATCTGGGGGCATCTATTTTTACACTACATCCAAGTGTTATGGTTTCATTATAGTTCCTTTCTACTTCATCATTATGCTTAATTATATATATTGTGTATATGTTATCTTTTGAGATAACAAGACTAACACATGTGTAGCATTGACATCTCTTGTTTCATATATGTCACATATCTTGGATATTATATCATATCATGTTTTATGAATACTTGTTTGTGTGTGTATTGCAGCTTACTTATTTTCATTTCTCATGGCCTATGTGCCTTGATCGTCTTGTGATGGTATGGGTGTCCCATGTTTGTGGCGTTATTCCTATCTTGTTTGTTATTTATTGTAGACCTATGGACCTTGATTATCTTGTGAAACTGTGTGTGTCCTATGCTTGCAGATTTATGCCTTTTGTGTGACTTCATTTGCATACTTCTTGCATTTTATTTCACTATTGTTGTACTTGTCTTGTCCTATATGCATTTACACTATTGTTGTTGTCAACTATCTATATGTTGTTATCATTTCTTTTCTTATGTTATATTATTGCCACCATGTGTGAGCACCTTCCTTTTATTGGTATTGATTATTCAAAGTGGACACCTCTCCAAAATTCTACCATCCTATACAAATTCTCAAACATGTGTTACATGGGCACACCTCTATTTCTTCTAATCTAAGTGCTCAACATGGTTTTCACACATGCCTCAAAAGAGGGGCATTCATTTGGGTATATTCTACACTTACAACCAACACAAATAGAGTTTTGGGGTATGACACAGTATAAACATGGTATAGGTTTTCAAGAATCTAGAAAAACATAGAAATTCAAATAAAATACGGATGTTCAAAAGCACACATTTTGGTCAATGTCGTATGGTACGGTCTTGAAATTCCCATACATTTTTAACGAGGGCGAAACATCATTTTTATCAATAGTTTCAAGTTTTAAGATACATTCTCAAGTTTACGGCACAATATCAAGCTCGATTAACTTAGTTGAGACCATTATAGGATGGATGAAGAAATTCACTTCTTCATTATGGCATTCGATTTCTACTACGGTTTCAAAGATATTAGGGGCAAGAGTATCCTTTTTCCATCAACATTTCAATACATTTAAGTTTTTATTCAGTTGTGTGGCATATGGGAAGGGCATGGGGGCATCTATTCTCTTTTATATTGTGTGTCCTAATTTACAAAATCAGGCCCCATATTTGTTTCCATTAGTGTGACCTATGGGGTTATGAAAGGTATTGAAGTGGCTAAGTTCTTCATAGGAAAACTTTCCTTTCCTCTTGCACTCAAAGGGGAAGATATCAAAGTTGTTGAATAACTTTGATACTCGGTCTTCTTCCTTAGTAGGGTGTTTTGACACTTCATTTTTCTTCTTCTTTCCCGAAATTCTGTTGGGTTGTGTTCCCGAACACTCTATTTTATCCTTGGCATAATTAGGGACCGATCACCCCCAATCCTTTGGAAAAGTTCAGAAATTTTAGCAATACAAAATCTTAAGCATATGCAAAGCATGAGAGTTTCCCCATAAACAAACAAGCATATTCCTTCCTTGTTTACATCTCTCTTATTTTACTCTTATGCAAATACACATCTTTCATGTTACACTTTTCATTTGGGTTCAAGTTCAATTCTTTACCATGGACATTAATTGTGCTTAGTGTTGCATGTTTCGTCATGGAGCATGTTGACATCAAGCGTAATGGGATTTTTCAAAACAAACATTTGAGTGAGGAAAAAGTATTTCTACACACTTAGGTATCTTTTCCTTCAAGCATTTAGTTTCATTTCATGCTTAAGGGGGGGAAATATAAACACTCAAATTTAGCAATTCACTCTTTGACACTACTAGTTTTGACAATACACTCTTGCAAAGATAAACAACCTTAGCTCTCTTGCTCAGCACATTCTAAGGTCTTTTGTTTAGCTTATTTATCCTTGAACACTAATATGTCATCAAATTATGAGAACATGATGCATAAAATCCATAAAAAACATCGAGCAACAAGTTCCAAACTTTAGTTTGCATGTTTTCCTTCACTGGGAAGGGCCATAAAGATTAGTCGAGGATAGTACATCTGGTCCTAACTAACTTCTACAATTTTAGGTTGGCATTTCCTCTAACTTTGCTTTCAAATTCATATCTTTTGTTGGGTCTTATAATCTCTTTGGGTTGCACCCTAGATGTAGATATTATATAGGGCCCTAGATTCTATGGAGGGGGGAATTTGAATAGAATTACTTTCATTGATAAATCATTTGTGGAACCCCTTGTATAAATAAGTAAACACTAACTTATTTGCTAACATGGAAATCTCATGGGTTTTCAACAAAAGAATTGACAAGGCATCTAAAACTAAAAAAATCTAGAAGACGGTGAAAATTTGGAGTTTGTAACTGTTGGCATCAAGGTCACCTCTATCCTAGCGCCATTCGATGAGATTACCAAAATGTTGGTTAGGTACGTGACTCTTGAAGGTAGGTATATTACTGGTCCCTCTCAAGCATTTAGTTTTTCTGAATCATTTCAAGAGGAATATCAAAGTGTGTTTCCCTCATTTCATCTTGAATTCACTGGAACATTCAATCCTTGAGGTTCAAAAGCACACTCGTGCAACTCCCCTTCACCAAGGGATTATCCTCCTCCTGCACCATTATTATCTTGCACAAAATCCTACCATTCCTCTGACCCCTACCCCTCCTAATCCCAATCCCATCTCCCCCACCACTTCGGGTCAGAGGAAGATGAGATCCAAAATCCCTCCTTCCCTCTCAACCATCCTTTTCCCACAAAAAAATTCTTTGTATCATTCAAACCAAAGATGTTGAACTTTCCCAAATATTTCTAAGCATGGGACCACCAAGTAAAAGCAATGAAGTGATGGAGAAATATGGAGACTCATAGAAGTGGCTAGAGGAAATTGAGAATGAATTGGAGGCCCTAAAAAAGACCTAAAGCAGTTGGAAAAAGAGAAGGAAAGATAAAAATGGAGGAAGATCTTGGGCTTGAAAGCCAAATTCAAGAGATATACAAGAAACTAAACTCTCTTGATAACATGGTTGTGCATATGAAGGGAAGATATGAATCTATCACAGAGCTCTTAAGGTAGTTTACAACTTCTTGGAACAACAAGTGAAGAATGTTTGTATGCTCAACAACATATCAAAGAACATATGGGGGAAGGGCCAACACAAGCTCAAGTGTTCAGTAAACTTGACAAGAATGACCCAACCCAGGTCACTGCCATCTCACTTTTTAGTGCACTACAGGAATTGAAGAAAATTGTTGATAGAGCATCCAAGTGATGTTTCTGTCAAATATGTTGATGATTGGCAGTTTAGTTGCTAATATTTTGTTGTTTTGATGCTATTAACCTATGGTTTTGTTGGTATTTTAGTACTTGTATTTGTAGTTGTGCTTTCATGTAAATCATATGATTTTGATCACTCTCTGATTTGTATCTTTGTAATATTTGGCTTTTGAGCCTTTTTTGTATTGGGGTATAGTCCCTCCCAAAAAACTATTTGCCAATAATAATAAAAACATGGAAATCTCATGGGGTGATTTAACAAAATTTAAATCTTAATAAGTGGACTAGACTAAATCAAAAACATCATAAACATGTAATATATCAACATACAATGATAAGAAAGTGCAACCAACAAGAGGATAAGAGTAACTTAGCTGATATATGAATGTTTGGACTGGATCTGGGCTGGAAAGATGATGAAATAGGCTTAGTCTAGATTGTATGTGCTTAATTTAGAAAATAGTGATCCAAAAGTTATGCCGGATAGAATAACATGAAGGGGACAAAATTGCCGGGGCACTAGTGTCCGAACCGATCACTAGTGTCCTACCGAGGTATGTAAATATAGTTCTTTTAATGTTTGATAATATCACCTTCACTTTACTTTTGTCACATCCACTTTGTTGTAGGGTTATCCCATCGCCCATGTACTTGTAAAACAAACCCTAACTACTTTCACAAGACTCAAGCGCACATTAGATGGAATAAAATATACATATGCTTGAGTCATACTGACCTCAACAATTACCCCAATGTGATTTTCACTATATTCACACTCAATGTAGTTTTGGTGTATGTGTGATAGAAATCATGTCCCTTGAAACTAGGTTGCCCTTGTGCAAGTTGCACCAAGATAGCGGGCTACAACTACTTTGCCCTCAGGATGATATGTGCTATAGAATTATGATTTTTCCTTTCTTATGAAATGAATTATGCATCCCAAATACAATCCTTAAGTTGTTCCTTTTTTCCAAGTAGTGGATAGATAATAATAACCAGATTTCCTTTAGAATACTTAGTAGGTTATGTATATATATGATTCCTTTTCTTGAATTTTGACACTTAGTGACATAAAAGGCTAACCCCAAATATGAAATAGGAATTAGAAAAGGTTTAAAATTAGGTGTCAAGTGGTAAATTAAAATATAAACAAGCTTGGACAAAAGTGTCGAGAAGGGACATTAGCACCAGTGTGTTATTGTCCATATTGGGTGCTACTATCCCTAAGACAAAAAAACTAGACCACGTAAAAGACATGGATCCATGTGACATAAACAAGAAACATAAAATCCAAAAACATGATATAATGTCATCATTAAAATCAATTAAAATCAACGAAAGGACTAGGTGAGGTGTCACCAGTTGTCTAATCTTTTCACTTAGGAATCATGCATATAACAACATACTAGAGGCATAATGTAATATTAATAAGTGCATAATTTTGTGTCTACATTTGGCCCCACTTTATGCTATTTGGATGAAATTCAATAGTATAAAGGATATAAGAAAAACATACCTATAAAGGGTTGAAGAAGTTGTAGCCGAAGGCATGTCGGAAGTAAAAATCACATCCCGGATGAACCATGGATCATTACTAGAGGCATGTGGGGTGAGTTTATTGTCACAAAGGTGTAATTGGATAGAGACATGCCATTGAGATGTAGAAAATTTGAACCTTGGAGAGGGTAGAAGGGGTCGGGATCGATCGAATTATGAACCGATGTGAATACTCTTAGGATTTGGCATCATGAAACAAGAGGAAGAGTGTTGGGAGAGCGGTCAAATTTTCCCTTCATCCATGACACTTCCACAAAAGAGATTATATCACTACAAATAGAAATGAACCAATTGTTACCTTGCCTACTAGTCACAGAAACCCCATAAAGTGGATAGGAATAAGCAATGACATCTCACTACCCCCACTTTACATCATAAGGGTGTAAACTGGTCAAATAGATTTTTTTGATTAAATATCATGGATTGGATCCTAAGTTAGGTCATTTGGGAGAAAATATGATATTGTTGAAATAGAATTAGAAACAATGTATATTGATTGAACAATAGTATTTGATTGAATTTGATTAATTCAAATTTGCTTTAGAAAATTGAATTGCCCTTAGATTAGGTCATTTGAGGGTGGATTTTGTTAATCGAGAATCAAGGATAGTATTGTGCTTGGAATAGATCGAGACTTACAATTTTGAGTGATGAATTTTTGGATTTGAGTTTTGTTTTGTGATATAATAGTGGTATATAGTGTGGTTGCATGTGTTAAAATAAATATTTTCTTGGTTTGCACTGGGAGGCATGATAGGATGACCCTAAATCTTTGCCCCTCTTTTTGTGAAAGGGTGAGAGGAGAATCGTCATACCATGGGTCAAAAAAAAAAAGAGGTGGTGATGAGTCGTTTTATTTCCTTTTAAAACACCTCATCTATTGTATTTTGCTTAGCCAATTATATCCCTCAACTTGTATTTCCCGGTGATATTACTAAACATTTTCATTATAACTTGAACTCATGGCATGGATATTAGTTAATGTAATTATTACTAAAGTTTACTTTATTTTGCGGATTATGAGTATGCATTTATTCTTTTGATTGCAATATGATGCTTTCTATAAATGCCAACCTTGTTTGCAAAGAAGTTGTTATATACAGCAAATACCATGCAACAAAGGGTCCATACGCAGCAACTGACATGTAGCCAAAGGAACTCATTCAAAGGAACTCATTAACACATGCAGCCAAAGGGACTCATTCACAGCAAAGAGGTCGTCTGCAATAACTTACATGCAGCCAAAGGGACTCTTATACATCAAAGCGTCTGCAACCAAAGGAAGTCACACACATACATAAAGTCGTGATTCTGAGGATCTTGCACAACGTGGACACTACACCTAAGCTCACACGTGTCAGTGGAAGAATCGGTTATGAGAACAAGAAGAATACTCAACACCATCACCTAATTATGCAATGCAACTCAAACAAAGAACTAATTGATTTAACCCATAATTTAATAATTGCTTAATCAGTGATCGATCCGTTAGTTAAGTTGTGTTATTGTATGAGAACATCCACTAAATAGTTTTGTTGCATGCATGTAAGTTTCCAAATTTTTGGTTAAGGTATTTTACTTAATCCAACCGGAACTCCTAGTAGGAATATATCTCTTCATGCCTCTGTTATAATGAAAGATATAAAAAATGAAAGATTAGTGTTGTAGAGATAAAGAGGGAGATACATAGATAGATCGATCCTTAGGTAGAGATTTAGTTGTATTTTCCACTCGTAATCTTCATGGTGATGAAACAAGAATCTGAGTTCAATTAATTCATTGTAGACATGGGCTCTAGGAGGGATAAACACCCAAGTCAGGGCCCACTTGTGGTTTGCTAACCTTTCCTTCTATTTGTTGTTTTAATTCCTCACATGATTAGATTAAGAAAATGTTCATTTCTTTATCTATGCTCTATTTTTACATGCTTTGTTATTAGCCATAGTATTTACTTTCAGTCATAATCTAGTTCATTTCTAGCATTGTTATTTCCTAATTATAGTGACAACAATTTACCTTTATACCTCCCAAACATATGTAATTGTGCATACATCACTGGCAATATTGAAAGTTTACGTCCCTAGGTCTGATAATTAAATGATTGTAGATTAATGAACAACATATTAATTATTGCAAGTTAATTTACACCACCATTTTTGGCATCATTGCAGGATACTACCAAGTTATAAGGTTTTTGAGAGGTTTTTCATTTCTTAGAGTAGTTTAGGTTTTAGGAAATTTAGCTCCAAACCAACCCCCCAACTAATTTTTTGTTGATTGAGTTGAGTTAGTTGATGCATGCACCACCCAAGGGATTCCCATGGTAGATTTTACCTAATCCACAAGTAACACAGATCTCTTCATATACCTCTGAGGATTCTGAAGAAGACATCCTTGGTTTACTATTCAAAGATCATCCTCCAAGTGATAGTCATGAAGTCGCTGCTCTTGAGCCAGAGATGTAAGAATTACATCAAAATGTTTGAAATGGGGCAACCACTTTTGAGTTCCCCATTACTGAAAATAATGCAACTATTTTTATGAAGAATATTTCTCCCTTAGACTTTCCCAATTTTCATGGATCAATGACAGAAGACCGAAACCTTTCTATTTGAGTTTGACGTTAAATGCGGGGAGTTATGATTATACATCGATGCACATAAATTGAAGTTATTTTTGCTACACTCAAGGATACACCTTGAGATGGTTCACGTGATTGGGAAGAAATGTTGTAACCATGTGGGGAAAATGAAGGAGAAATTTCTCAATAACTACAGGATTATTGGACAAGAAGCGAGAGGAGGTGATGAGATTTACTGAGAATGACACAAAAATAAGATGAACCATTAGAAGATCTTGAAAACACACCAGTTTTACATAGAGTTTCAACAGAATAAACAATAATAATCTCAATATATTCACATGCTCAATACACGACTAATATATAGCCATTTACATAGCTAAACAACCTCCTAGAAAATTGGGAGGTGTTATAACAATTAACCCGGAATATTATTCATGGGTATAACAATCCAACTAACAACATAACACAAAGACTAACATGTGCACTAAATAAAATAATTCCTAACATTCCCCCCTTAGTGTGAACATGGGGAAAACATGCCTTGTACTACAATGTGTCGCTACATAGCCTTTGCTCATGATCTGGATGGTTTTAAGGACAATACCAACAACCTTTGGATGGTTTTCCAAGTGGTTAACCAACAACCACACAAGAGATGGTTTTTCGGATAGTACCAATAACCTTTGGATAGTTTTTCCAGTGGATAACTAAAAACCACAATATCATAATGTTGTAGTAGTATCATCGATTCTCATCACTATCTCACTTCAGGGAATAACATAGGAAAATCCACAAAAAATTACTGCTCATACACAAAAACTAGAAATGGAACATTAGATCATGTTCCCCCCCTTAATGTGGAATTTCCACTTATTCACACCACACAGGAACACAGAAAACTAGAACACTAAACATAACAAAAATTACACCATAAAAATGAAAGCATACTGCACACACACATGTCACCAATCCTTTGATGTGGCCCTGTCATTGGCATGATCGACAAGAGATCACCGAATGACTTCCTTCTTTCATGCCTCCATCCTCCGGTCTCATCTTGCTAAATCAGCTAGATTTGATCATGGAGCTCATTGTTCAATTTATCCCCACGAGAATGGGCATCGCGTACAAGTGAAAATGCGTCTAATTATTAAAACGTGAGGCAATTGTTTTTTACAAAATTTTGACACTTTGACTATTTTGACTAATAAAAATGATAATAAAAAATATCCTAAAATCACCTATTTGACTAACTTGACAACACAATGACTTTAATGATTCTATTACAACAAGACATCTAACAATGACACACTTTTCTCTCTTTTATTTTTGATGGAATGACTAGACGAAATAAATAATGACATTTGACAAAACACTCTACGATGTTTAGATACAATAGATGACAAATATGAAAATATGGCATTTGACTTAAATAACATTATGGCAACTTTACTCACACTTGAACAATGAAAATGCACAACAAAACATTGATTTTGATTCATTTTAACAATAATCTAGACACAACCTATGTAACAAATATTTTTTATTGGTAACACACAATAAATATAGAATATCTTCTACCTATTCGACTCAATATTTTATGGCATTTGATTAGACTTTGAGTGATCAGATATACATTTACCGATGCCAATATCTCATCTATGCAACAATGGAACGGGGCAGATGAAGTCTTTAGCGAGCAACGTTGAGATCGGGAGGGTGTTTTGGAGTCTACGGGAGCACTTCGTAGAGATATAAGCTGCTTGTGAAGTGACATCTACAGGATTTTTATGAGAATTTATGGTATGAGGACCGGCAAAGATATACCTGGAGAATTAAATCAAATCGTCCAACATTTATATTGGTGTGCAGAATTTGAGTAGACCGGAAAACCGTGTCCATGTATGTTGAGTGAATGGGAGTTTACAATCGGGTCATGCGATCTCCTTTGAGTTCGACGAGATAAGAATGGAGTAGGACATGCGAGATGTCAAGGGCTAAGAAAAGGATTTTGATCAAATCAGTGACTAAGACGACGCAATAAACAACCCACTCTTCTTATATATATCCCAAGGATCCATCAAGCTTCAAAATTGAACAAAACGTTTAATGTAGAAGCCAATATAGTAAGCGTGAGATTCTTTCCAATGTTACCTAATAGTCATGCAGAGATTAAATAAATCATACCAGCTAATTTATATATATAGGCATTTACATTAACAACCTGGGATCATGCGCAAAATATGCAATTTCTTGAGATGATATTTTACATTAACCACAATATTTACAAATTTTATTCATACGCTCTGACTTGCATATGTCTAACCAATAATAACAAATAAGATACAATCATGCATAGGGCAATCAAGATGATTGAATTACCCCTTTATAATTAAATTTGCATCTTTTTAGGACCGCAAGAGCATTTGTGATACCAAATCTTGAAAACACACCCATTTTACACAAATTTTCTCTGAGAATAAACAATAATAATCTTGATATATTCACACGCTCAATACTCGACTAATATATAGCCATTTACATAGCTAGAAAATTGGGAGGTGTTATAACAATTAACCCGAAATATTAGTCACGGGTATAACCATCCAACTAACAACATAACACAAAGACTAACACATGCAACACTAAATAAAATAATTCCTAAGAAGACTATTTGGAAAGGTTCATGTTTTGCTCAAAAGACAAGGCACAATGACTACCACCTGAATCTCTCAAATTACTTTTTTTTAAGGGACTCGGTGAGGAGGACATGGATGCACTGGATTTGATAGGAGTGTAGGACATTTCAAAAGCTACTTTTGCATAAATCTGTGAAGCCTACAAAATTTACTCAAGAGCTACTATAAAGAGGGTAATAAGTGTAAGATCAAGAGGTGGATCAACTACGAAAACAATTGGGGACATATCTAAGTTAGAGATTGTCAACATGTTTAAAAACATGAAGCAGAGATTGTCAATGACATGGCTAATCAATTAGATGCTCTACACGCCAAAAAGAAAAAGGAAGATGCAAAAGCAACACTAATATAGTACCGACATGCATAGTACTCACATAGTAGAGAATTGGCCAAAGCATTACTCAAGAAAGGGAGGCTTCACCTAAGTTCAAGATGTTGGAGACAGTATGGGCATGTTTTCTATGTTGCTCAAAGAAAACTATGGCCACCGAGGAAAGGAGATATGAGATAAGACCCAATGTAATCATTTCAAAATTGATCTAATAATCCATATATGCAACCCCCACCTTGAGTTGACCCTTAAGGTTGGGCCCATATCCTAACCAATATCAACAATAGTGGCAACCTCAATTCCAAGGCCAACCACAACAATAATGGCAACAACCTCCTCAATCATGGTAGTAACCTTAGAGAGGAGGGCAGCAGTGGAATAACCCACTTCATAATTACCAACAATCTTATCAGCAACCTCATTATCCATAATGCAGCAAGCTTTGATGTTAAACCCCTAAGCAGGCACTCAACCAAAAGCTACCCAACTACTAGCTCAGCCAATGCCTAACCCTAACAATAAATTTTCTCCAACCTATTCCACTGAACCAACTCAATACCCTACCTATTATGTTGATGTCAACAATATACATCTTCACTCAAGAAGAGCACTTCCTCCACCAATCTGGACCCACCATTACTGAAATTGCAGAAGAACCACAGTTTTTGCATACCGATCTGCAGTAAATCTAGAAAAGCGATGCATGTTGATCCACAACAACCTAAGAAAAAAAAGTAAGGGTAAAACACAAGGTAATGAGCCACCATTTCCTAGAAGGTGAAAAGAAAATAAGACTGACCTCAAATCAAAATCTGATTCTGATTTTGTCAACCAGCTAAAAGTCATTTGTGTCAGAATTCCATTGATTCAAGCTATTAAGGATGTTCCCATCTATAATAAATTGGTTAAATAATCGTGCATTAAAATCGGGCAGAAGAGGAAAGATCCAACTATTGTACATGTCATTGGATAACTAGTTGATATTATGCTTGGGAACTCAATTATGCCCAAATACATAGATCCAAGAAGTCCTTTGGTAAATGTCACAATCAACGGCACACTGATCAAGCACACTCGATTGACTTGGGGCGAATACATGTAATGATGATAAATTATGAATGATTTGAAGTTAGAGTGACTAAGACCAACAACCACAGTCTTGCAGCTTGAAGACAGGTCAATAGTTACGCTTGAAGGAGTCCTGGAGGACGTAGTGGTAGTGGTAGACTATTGGGAGTACCCTACTAATTTTATTGTTCTTCACCAAAAGTAAGCTTGGGAGGATATCTTATCATCTTGGGAAGACCATGGTTGGCAATTTCTAATGCATTCATAGGATGTAGATCTGGTAATATGATTATCTCTAATGGAAGTGACACCAAAAAGCTCATGTTTTACCCCTTGCACAACCGTTCAATGAAGAAGACCAAACCGTTTGGGTTGAAGATCCGAAGAAGACCAAAGCTCAGTTTAGTAGCTCATGATGTTGGAGAAGTCATGCACAATTGAAGGGCAAGAAGAGGATGTTGTTCTTTCTAACGTCCTATAAAATAATTATGGGAGGAATGAAGTAGATGGTAAATTATGGTGTATAAGTTGTCCTGAGAATCAAATCCTACCGCAATAGAGCACTATGAACATTCCAGGTAAGAATTGCATCCTCCACCAACTTCTTTCACATGATTGTATATTGAATTATGTAAGTAGCAATATATGCTCCATGATTGATCTCTCTAAGCAAGTGGAAATTACTTTAGGCAAGCCACTTAATGTGAACAAAATGTTAAGCATGCAACAAGAGAAACTGTTAATTGCTCTTTTATAGAAACACAAGACAACATTTGCATGGGACTATGGAGACATACATGGAATCCAACCTAAGCTCTGTACACATAAGATATACATCAAAGATAAATGCAATGCAATAAGAGAAGAATAAATAGTGACGGATATAGTGAAAGAAGAATTAAAAAAATATTAGATGTTGGATTCATATATCCAATTTTAGAAAGTCAATGGGTGTCACCCCTTTTCATTGTACCTAAGAAGAATGGTAAATGGAGGATTTGTGTGGACTATAGAGAGCTGAATACAACAACAAAAAGGATCATTTTCCGCTTCCTTTCATTGATCAGGTACTTGACACTCTTATTGGCAAGAAATATTTTCTTTTCTTGATGGCTATAGTGGCTACAACCAAATTCAGATTACACCAGAGGACTAGGACAAGACCACATTCACATGCCCATGGGGAATGTTTGCATATTTTGTTCTTCCTTTTGGTTTGTGCAATGCACCTGCTACATTCTAGAGGGTAGTTTTGAGCATTTTCTCAGATCTAACCAATGACTACATGGAGGTATATATGGATGATTTTACAATACATGGAAGTACTTTTGATGAAGCAATGAAGAATCTGGACAAAGTTCTTAAGAGATGCAAGGATCATAACTTGTCCTTAAGCAACAAAAAATGTTACATGATGATGTTTGAAGGAATAGTGTTGGGGCATTATCTATCATCTACTAGAATTCAGGTAGATCTAGAAAAATATCGTGATTTTAAATCTACCAACACCAAATAAGTATAAGGATGTGAGGATATTCTTAGGCCATGTTGGGTATTATAGAAGATTTATATATGACTTCAGTAAGATTGTAACATAATTATTTGTCCTATTGGGAAAGGATGTTTCCTTTAAGTGGACTAAGAAATGTGAGATTGCATTCCAGAATTTAAAGCAAATGTTGACTTTTGCACTTGTGTTAAGAGGACCAGATTGGAGTTTGTCATTTCACATTCATATTGATGCCTCAAATCACACCATTGGAGTTGTTTTAGGACAAAAGGATGAAATTCTAAACTATACAATCTACTATGTCAGTAAGAACCTGTAGCATGATGAACTTAACTATATAGTCACAGAGAAAGAGTTTTTAGCAGTTATTAACAATTTTAGACACTACATCACAAAATACCCAATTTTTATTCACATTGACCATGTTGTAATTAAATACTTGATCAATAAGACCAGTTGTAAGCAACAGAATAATCAGATGGTTGTTACTCTTGCAAGAGTTTGATGTCACCATTGTGGATAAGCCTGGTAAGGACAATATTATAGCTGAATTTCTTTCAAGAATGGAGAATAATAATGAAGAACAAGTAGTGGATGAATCTTTCCCAGATGAGCACCTATTTTCATTACCACTAGAACACCCTAGTATGTTGATATAACTAATTATTTGGTCTCGGGTAAGACACCTCCACACTATTTATATTCTGAAAAGAAATACATTGTTGAGAAAAGTGTGATTTTTTCTTGGATAGTTGGTTTTCTATTTCACACACGGCAAGATGATGTTATGAGAAGATATATAGATGATGAGGAAATATTTGATTTCCTCAAAGCATGCCATATTTAACCGTGTGGAGGACACTTTGATTGCAAAAAGAACAACACAAAAAGTGTTGACAACATGGTATTATTGGCCTACACTACATAAGGATACAACATTATATACAAGAAGGTGTGATAGATTCCAAAGAATGGGTAAGCCTACCAAGTCAGATGAGATGCCATCCCAGCTTGAGTTAGTATTGCAGACCATTTGACAAATGGGGTTTAGAATTCATTGCTCCTATAGATCCTAAATCTCAACAGAAGGAATACATTTTGGTGTGCACATATTACCTCACTAAATGGACAGAAGTGAAAGCATTTCCAAATCAGAAGAGTGAGAAAGTTGCCAAATTCTTGTATGACTACATCTTCACAAGGTATGGAGTACCAAGATAAATTTTTACTGATCAAGGTACACACTTTACTGCTAAAGTTATTTCTAATCTAGCTAATCAATATGAAATCAGACATAGGAATTCTACACCTTATCATCCCCTGATCCATAGGGATCCAAAATGACTCTACTTTATAAAATCAGCCAACACGAAAAAGTAAAAAAATATACACGGAGGTTCTGTCTATTTAGTGATAAGACCACCACGCACGCGAAGGCGGCGGTCGTGGGACCACCGATCTGCATTGGGTGACGGTTTTGGCTCTTGTGGACAAAAATAAAATATGACTCAAACAGTCCCAGAATTCTAAAGGGTGTCCATGTCTCTTCTTCTGCATGATGTTTCCCATTCTCTAGTGCGGGGAGAACATGATAAATACTATAAATGTATGTTATGGAAGAGAAAAATGGCATCGAAGCATGAAGGAAGTGAGTAAGAAGCTCTTAGTGTTGGAATTGTGATTTGTAGCAAGGAGTAATTGAGTTAGAGCAAACAAGTAACTGGGAGGAAGTGTGAGATATTATCTACTTCTCTTTCCTACTTATTGTAATTTATGTACTTATTATTGAATTGGCCAATAAAAGTGAGAAGAAAGAGAAATTTCCCTTCTCGTGGTTTTCCTCCTCTGGAGGTTTTCGAGGATAAAATTGTTGGTGTGTGAGTCTATATTCTTTCCCTTTCTGCAAATTGTTGATTCTAGGCACACGTATAATTCATTCGCTAGTTATCTATGTTATTTTCTAATAAAAAGTAGAACAAAGCAATGATTAATTGTGATTTTGTGGATAATTCCAAAGTTGAAGAGTTTCTGAGATCATCCCCCCATCTAATGGCTAAGTTGAGGTGACAAATAAGGAAATATAATCCATCTTGACAAAAACTATTGCACTCCACCAAAGAGATTGGGAAGATAGACTTTCAGAAGCATTTTGAGAATTCAACACAACTTGGAAGACAACAACAGGCTTCACACCATTTGAGATTTTGTATGGTAAGATTGTTGTTCTCCTTATTGAATCTGAGCACAAAACACTAAGTACTACACTTGAACTAGGCATAGATTTGTCTGAAGCTCACAGGCAAAGGATTCTCGACTCAATGAGTTGGATGAAATGAGGAGACAAGTTGTGTATATTACAGAGGTAGTTCAGAATCAAAGGATCAAATGGCATAACAAATTCATCAAGACAAGACAATTTCAAGAAGGTGATTGGGCTATCTTATTTGAATCAAAGTACAAGGACCATATGGGAAAACTTAGGACAAGGTGGCTAGGCCCATATGAGATTGATTAAATCTTTCATAATACAACTGTAAAAATCACCACCATTGATCCTGTGAGATTCAAACTGCTAGCGAATGGTCATAGATTGAGATTATACAAAAAGCCAATTGACAGGAGCACCTTCATGTAATAGTTCGGAGGTGGTCAAAGCGGAATGGAGATGAGAACATCAGAGTTAAGATCAGAAGTTGAGCCTATTGGTTCATCTTCTAAAATTATAGAGGATTGAGATATTTTAGTGGCCTTGGTATATTCAGCTTGCTTAATACTCTAATGGTGAATAAAAGTTATGTGACCAGCCCTCTTGGTGATCAGCACCACTCAACTAACATGTTTTGTTTTCTTAGAATTTATGTTTTACAGGATTTGGTGTATTTGTTGCAAGAAGTGCATGGTCTCTGATAGAAGGATATGGTGCAAAGACTAAATGTCCACTTGCAGCTTGACAACATGCAGCAAATCTTTGCTTTGTTTTCTGTTAGCGAGAACTTATGATTGCAAGAAGAAATAAGGAACAAATTACATGTGTCAAATATTGATGAAGATGATTGGCACCAGAAAAGCTAGTATTCCCTCTCCAGGAATTAATTGATTTCATTAAGGAGCCTTCATCATGATGTTGCATATGCTTTTAGCACTATAAACAACATCTGCAACATCGTGGCACCTCAACATGCAGCATCATGATAAGTCTACCTACAGAAAAAGGTGCAATTACACATGCAATCATCATCTAACACATTTCTCAAGATAAGTGCACTCATTTCACTTTAATAAAGTATTGATAGAATGATTATGTTTAATTAATGTTTATGCCATGTCATGAATGTCTTTAAATAGCTATTATATGCCGCCACCTTTCACCCTATGAGTTGTCGCTCCACATCACCCCACTTCGTCACAAAACCTCACCTCACACGTTTACAACCCTCAAATCAATTTAATGCATTCCTTTTTTACTATGTGTGAGTTGGTTACAGAATTCAAAAACACAAGTACTCCAAAACTTTACACTTACTCAAATTCTTGCATCATTGCTACAAACTGTGAGATTTTTCCTCTCAGAGCTAAAGGAGTTTGCAGAATTCAAGATGGGAGGGGATCTAATTCACCATGAACCTACAGACCATTCTCAACTTCAGTAACTAACTTTAGAAATTCTAGTATTTTCAAAATAGTAGATGGATGGAATATATCAAGTAAGTTCAAGGTTTTAACGAATCCATGGTAATAGAATTTTCTGCCATATTCAACGATATAGAGGCTATTGTCAAAGGTTTTACAATGAAAGCGGATGACGATATTTTAGCTGCAGTAATAGGGCTTCCTACAGAAGGTGAGATTTTCCCTGAGAAAGCAAACTCGGATGCAGCTCGGCAAGAATTTGGTGATGTAGATGATAACTTCATGACTAGTCAACAAGGTACAATTTGCACTTCTCTAAAACCATTTTGGGTTGATGTTGACAATTACATTATCAAATTGTTTACTTGCGAAGGTAGATACTCCAGATTGAATACTGTCCATTTCAAGTTACTCAATCATTTTAAAAATGGTAGACATGTTAATGTTCCCAATTTCTTAAATGAAATCTTGAAAATAATGAGTAGAGAGTCAGAGAGGGGGAGGTCAGCTTTGTCTCATCACTTTGATTGTAAAACATATAATGGAAAGAGAACACCTGAACTAAATTGGGGAGATTTTTCAAGGGTCAAGAGTATTAACTAGTTATTGGGGAAAATAAAGAAGAGAATGAGAAGTATTAGAAGCTCTTGACCCATGCGGTTACACCCACAACTTCCACTTCTCAGCCTGAACCCATAGCTTCCACTTCTCTAGCCACGAAACCCCTATTTTTAAAAATATACAACCTGCTAAAGAGAACCTTGTTCTTCTATCCCCTGAGAGGATTTTAATTGTTGAAACCCTACTTGGATTTTCAACCCTTGAATCATCCACCTCAAGGAGTAAGATAAAATGTTCCAGGCCTACTCCTAAATCTACCAAGTCTACTCCTAAATCTTCCAAATCCACTCCTGCACCACCTAGGTGTTCTCATCGCCTAACAACTAGAAAGCCAAAAACATCAAAAGCCTCAAAGCCCAAAACCATATCACTTGATAGTGATAAAAAAACTACATAAGAGGATATTGATGTTGATTAACTAAAAATGGACTAGCTAAGTAATATATAGATAGTGCATCTATGTTATGAACAACTATAAACAAATCAAATAAATGTAGTAAATAAGTATGTAAGCAAGATAAACAACTGTGCAAAAGGAAATGCTAACCCTAATGTGCAAAAGAGAGTGAGGAAAGAACTCAACTAATAACAGATGCCTATTAGAGAGTGTCGCAGAGGTAAATGGAAAAATTAGGAGTAAGAATGATTATGCAGAAGTCCCAAAAAGGATGGATCTGGAGGATCTAGCTAGACTGGGATGCCTGGAGGAGGACTAGGGCGCTTGTGGGCACTCGGTCTACAATCTAGGTGCCTTGGTCTATGCAAAAGCTCTAAAACTAGTTTTTACAGGGTCGGAAGGTGGTCTAAAACCCTCACTTGTGTGTCACATCAACTTCGTTATCTTGCATTGAATGTCGCCAATACTCCAAGATGAAAGAAAGACCTGTAAGACCCCAAAAAAGCATCAAACCCTAAAAATAATAATGTACATGAAGGGGTTGAACTTTCCTTAGCGGCCACAATGGTGGACTTACTAACTAAGTGTTACACTACATATTAGACCCGATGTATGTCTAAGTGTGTGTCAAGATGCCCTAGGTTATTCTTTGTGTCGGTCGTACTTTGTGAAGTAGTGAGCAATAACTATGTGTAGAAAATGTAATAGAATGTGTGCATGGAATAGAATAGAATCCCTCCCCCTATGAAGTGTGATGCAGATGTCTTAGCCTTGATGATGGATCTATGTGGATGCAAGTGATCTCCAATGTAATGATAGATGGATGTAACTCTAGATGGAGTGATAGTAGTAAGTGATGTTAGGTCCCTCATTATGGTCTCATAACTTTATATTTATAGGGTTCTCTTGATCTAATTTTGTAATTAACCTTGAAAAGGCCAACCACAAGAAAAATAAAGATGCCAAATGGCTAGAAAGAGCCCAAAAGTGACAGAAAGTGCGAAAAGGACCTAGGCACCCTTGGTGGGACAAGGCACCCCAAAGCGCCCTTGATTGAGGCTAAAATGACGGGAAATGACCGAAACAAAGCTGGGCCTATGGCTAAAAAGGGGCGTTAATGAAGAAATAAAATATAGCAAGATAGCCAAAAGACGAGGGTTAATTAGTATTTTCTTCACTCAAGAACCTTCTAAATAGTAGTATGAAACCGGATAAATAAATGTCTAAAGTACATGATTTTGTGACTACAGAGGCCACATCCATGGAAAAAGATCAGGAAGGTGTTGATGTTGAGATTTAGGAGCCCATGGAGGATATGGAAGAGAATAAAGAGGATGAATATGGAGAGAAACCTGTTCAAGAAAGCCTTGTTGAATAACATGCAGAGGTAGTTCATGTTGGGGAAACCCATGAGAAGCATGAAGGAGAAGAAATTGCAAGGGAAATTGAAGACACAACTTATAAAGCCACCAATGATGAAGATAAGATAGAGGAATTCCATGACCATGTAGTGTTTGAAACATAGACTGATGAGATGGAAGTTGGGGATGATATGCCCCATGTTCTTGAAGAAATTATTGAAAATATTGTTCTGAGTTGAAGTAGAACAACCACCTGATCAGATTGAGAAGGTGCAGGGAAATGTTCCTCCAGTTACTAAGAATACAGTTGCAACCATATTAGAGCTTGCTTCCCCATTGTTTCCATAAGCTAGCTTACAGCCATCAGTTATCATCAAAGAATTTTTCAAAGAACCATAAAAACCAGCTTGTAGAAACATGGCCACTCAAATAACCTTATTAGATTACTGGGTACAAAAATTTGAAAACTATGTTAATAGGTTGCAAGGAAAATGGGAAATGGAGAAGGAAGAATTTATCTTCCAATATCAATGGGACATTAAGGAAAAGGATAATCAACTTAAGGCCAAGGACAAGGAAATAGAAAGACTCAAGAAGAAGTAGGAAGATATAATTCAGGTGACTAATGAGATAGTTAAATGTAGGCCACCTTCTAACATTTATGCCATTTTCTTGAAAGAACAAATGTTGTAGTTAAAGCTCACTTGTATCAACTCAAATATTCCATTTGATATTAGTGGAGCCAAACCTTTCTTTAGAATATACATAAAAATGCCTCATGAGATTCAATTGTTGTTATGTGAATTGTATATGTACAACTATGCCCTTGAATATGATAGGGACTGGATCCTAGTACTTTATATTGGAGATGTTCTAATTAGGGCCATTGTGTTCTTATTTTAATAATTAATTATACAAAGAAAAGAAGATGGAGGAATATAGGCACTTGTCAAAAGTGCAGCCATTAATGATCAAAGGTGAAGCTTCCAATATAGGGGCAATTATTGAAGAATATGGCAAATACATGGAACATAGGAAATTAGACAGTGAGTACACCAGATGAGAAATGAAGCTCATGAAGAAGCTAGGGACCACATTAAATTCAATGCACGAGAGATAGCATATGCCTACAGGATGCGCTGACAAGAGATGTCCCCTGAGATGCAATGAAAAGAAATACACTCCTATCATAATATCATTCCAACTTTCAGGAGGGTAAATGCATACATTGAAGTTTATAAAGGATGTGGAAAAACTTGGTTTCCCATTGGTTATTATCCACCAATATTCCACTATCCTATACCACATTGGTCTAGTGAAAAGCAACTAGATGACGAAAGAGGACAAAGTCATGGAAAGATACAGAAGGAATGTAGGATACTTCTTCACCAAACTTGAAGGAAAAACTACCCCTGTTGATTTTAGATGCTTATGTAGCATCATTCAGGAAGACCCTAAGCCAGCGAAGGAACCTAAAGAATATTGAATGAGGACATTCAAGAAGTTAAGTTTGGGGTGCGATGAGTCATTTTATTTCCTTTTTAAAACACCTCATCTACTATATTTTGCTTAGCCAATTGTACCCCCTGAACTTGTATTTCTGGTGATAACTGATGAGAATTTTCATTATAACTTGAACTCATTACATGGATATTTGTTAATATAATTATTACTAAAGTTTACTTTATTTTGTGGATTATGAGTATGCATTTATTCTTTTGATTACAATATGATGTTAAATGATATTTTGTATAAATGTTAGCCTTGTTTGCAAAGAAAGTTGTTATACGCAGAACTAACATGTAGAAAGGATCCATATGCAACAACTGACATGCAACCAAAGGAACTCATTCACAATAAAGATGTCATCTGCAACAATTGACATACTCTGCCCAAAGGGACTCATCCACATCAAAGCGTCCGCAGCCAAAGAAGGTCACACACATACATAAAGCCGTGATTTTGGGGATCTTTCACAACATGGACACTACACCTAGGCTCATGTGTCGATGGAAGAAGCAATTATGAGAACAAGAAGAATAATCAATGCCATCACCTGATTATGCATTACAAATCAAACAAAAAATAATTAATTCAACCCATAATGTAATAACTAGTTGATCAAGTGATCGATTAGTTAATTTTTGTGATTGTATAAGAACATTTACTGAATAGTTACATTGCATGCATGTAAGTTTCTGATTTTTTGGTTAAGATATTTTACTTAATCCAACTGGAACTCTTAGTAGGACTCTATCTCTTCATGCCTCTATTGTAATGAAATATATAAAAAGGAAAGATTAATGTTGTAGAGATATAAAGGGAGCTACATAGATAGATAGGTAGAGATTTGGTTGTATTTTCCACTTGTAATCTTCATGCGATGAAATAAGAATATGAGTTTTGTTAATTCATTGTAGACACAGGCCTTAAGAGGGATTAACACCCAAGGCAGGGCCCACTTGTGATTTTCTAACCCTCTCCTTTTGTTTGTTGTTTTATTTCTTCATATGATTAGATTAGCAACAATCCATTTCTTTATCTATGCTCTATTTTTACATGCTTTTTATTAGCCATAGTATTTACTTTCAGTCATAATCTAGTTCATTTCAGCATTGTTATTTCCTAATTATAGTGACAACAATTTACCTTTATACCTCCCAAACATCTGTAACTATGTGCATACAACACTAGCAATATTGAAATTTTACGTCCCTAGGTCGATAATTAAATGATTGTAGATTAATGAACAACATATTAATTGTTACAAGTTAATTTGCACCACCGGGTGAGATACGAATCAATGATGTGTAGAGGAGGATATAAAACTATAAGAGATTCATAATAAAAAAAATTGTAATAAAATATATACGTGTGTATAAGTAAATGTGCAAATGCGGTTGACACGGAAAATATGATTCTAACACCATTGATGGGGCTTAAAAAGGATGGACGAGGCTCAAGATCTAGACCAAAATGTGTGGGATTATTAATTGTTGATGGAGGAACTATGTGAACTTAGGTATTGAGGTGGAAATAGTAAATAGGAAAAATTGAATGGTACTTTCATTTGTAAATCAATTGATAGTTACTTGTACTTTAGGTTGCTGAAACCATTCCACGTGCACTAGAGGTTATCTGAAAAAAATTTAGAGGTTCGTAAAGGCTATAGCAATAATCCAAATGATAGATCGGATGGTAAGTGGTGCTTTGTGAGGCTAGAATAGGTCATAGTATAGGAGTTTTTGCATTGTTTAGCAATTTTCATTTTTAAAATTTGGGCGTTTACGATCGAGGCAGGATTTGGTGGGGACTATTTTGTCCTTGGGATAGAAGAGTCGATTCTCAGTGTACTACTATCCATTCTTGGGTTACATTTTCTAGGCTATTTGATGGTTTTTTTTTCATGGATGTGTAATTTTTTCTAATATTTCTCACGAGTATATTTTACTTGGATGATAAACTAATGTGTGATTTTTGTATTGTTTGTCTTTATGTAGAAGGATGTTTATTCTTGGAAGTTCCACACATGGAGACATTTGACCACATTGTTAGGGTTCATCCTAGAGGAGGATGAGTGGGTTTTATTGTATTGGGACGAGCTATGACATGTGACCATATTGGGGGAGGTGCCCCATAATATGCATGATCACGATGTTTTGTTAGAGATGGTGTTACGACACATGTACCTTTTGGATCCCTATGAGAGAGATGACAATGAATTTAGAGGATGTGTATCACATCTTTCGATTGCCGAGTGGTAGGGAAGCAGTACGCAGTAATGCTCTAGGTGACACGTGATGGTAGATGAGAGTAACTAAGTGCTACTTTACAAGTTATCGTGTTCATGCGAGTCGATTATGACTCTGTAGGATATAGTTAGATCTATGGTTATGTGTTTTGAAGTTTGCTACAATGGTGTTAGCTTATTTTTGGTTGTGGATGGATGTGGGGTAGCCATATATTATCACATGTATGAGATATGTGAGAACATTGAGCATTGTGAGACCTAGTATGTACAAATTCATTGTGTATTGTCACATTTGTATAGATATACATAGGAGGATCATGTAGGTGGTATTGGTGTGATCACATTATTGCACGTATGGGCATATGAGCACATTGCAGTGGTGAAGCCCCTTAGTGGGCCCTAAGTGGATTAGGTATGACCAAATATCTTTGTGGCAAGGTGGGTTGTCTCGAGGAGTAGATGGTTTAATACAACAATGTATAGATTGATCTTATATAGGATGGGGCCAAGTGTTAATATATGAAGGCCTAACAGGGATTATGGTGGGTGGTAAAGGACTAGGTAGAGATTCATCGTATACAATAAACTATGTGGTTGGAGGATGGATTTCCAGGAGTGGTCGAGCTCTTTCATTGTGAGCGAGTTTCGTGACAATTTGGCATAGCTTATGATGTGCCCCCAGAACCACACATATGGCGGTGATCAATGCATGTGAGGAGGAGATTGGGAGCGAGGATAGAGCCCATAGGATCGTAGTTACTCCCCCTTGTCCATGATAAAGTAGATCTCAATATAGTGTTTATCCATGTAGATGATGCGAGGTGCACACCAACTTATAATCAGTGGTAGGGTGAGCACCGATGGGTGTTATTATTCCCAGTGGTGGTAGATCTTATAGGAGGGTCACCAGGTGGACCCATAGGATGAGGAGAGGAGGGAGGGGACTAGGCACCTGCCCTTAATGGTGATGTAGTAGCGGCATCTATAACACGATATAATTATTATATAGTATGATTTGTATTACTATAGTAGCCTTTAATGATTATGTCTTAATAGGATTATCATGTGATATTTTGTAGGTGATGAGTATTGGAGTGTGATCCTAGATACGTTGATATGTACATTGACCCACAACAAGCCCCCAGAGATGTCCTTGTTGGAGGGGGTTTATTAGAGAGTGTTGATCACATTACATGTGAGTATGCCCATTTTTGATCTTGTAGTGGTATCCAGTAGCCACATGTGTTGTATTACGATCGAGTGTGATGAGGAAAGATCAAGAGCTAGCTTATGCGAGAGAGGATGTGGGAGGAGATAACCTATCACATGATATATTTGAGCAATACGTAGAGATCGAGGTTATTGCACATTAGTGTATACACTAAATCACGCACTTTGGGTATATTTCTAGTCCTAATCACATACCACTATTCATATGATTCCTAAGTGAGAAAAGTAATAATTGACCATTATTTTTGGCCATCTTTACTTGTTTTTTGTTTTCACTCTTGGTATTATAATCCTTGCCCAGTCTATCTTTTCATACTTTGGCATTTCTCATTCTAATACCAACACCCAACCTAGACGCTAACATCGGGCACCATGACCTCTTTGTACTTTGTTCACATCTTTTGGGTCCTTTCTAGCCATTTGGGAATCTTTATTTCTTACTAGTAGACCTTTTAGTGGTTAATTATGAAATTCAAGAAAGGAAATCATATAAATATAAAGCTATGTGACCATAATAAAGGACTAAACACTAAGCATTAGCTATCACCACCTAAGCATCCAAGAGCATTCAAGCATCCATCTAGCTCCACACAAGGGACAAGGGACTACTATTTCTACATACACTTCATAGGAGGGGATTTTCATTCTTTCATGCACACATCTATCTACATATTTTACATCTAGTTACTTGTTTTCTATCAAGTACAACACGCACAAGAGCCACCTAGGAACACTTTTGACACACACACACACACACACACACACAAAACTACATTGGGTTTGAGATGTAATGCAATACTCGGTAGTAAGTGTACTTTGTTATGATGAGGACAATATGAAGCCCTCATTTTACATATTTATTTTTAGGATTTGATGTGATTTGAGGTTTTTGTAGGTGCTTCTTTCTGATTACAGGTTTCAGGCGAACAACAATGAATCCAACGACATACATGTGATCAAAGGTGACAAGACGGCGAACATCTTCGATCCTGCAAAACTAAGTTTTGTAGCTTATGAGAAGTTATAAGTGCCCATAACAAGTCTCTAAAGCACCTCAAACACCCCCGACACTCAATAGGCACCCTAATCCAGACAATACTGACTCTCCTGTATTTTTTTGAGTCAGTTTGCGACACTCTAAGTTCTGTTGCAAAGTAATTTTCCAACTTAGCATACCTTGAAGTATTAGTACAATTTAACTACGTATTTCGTCCTTTCATTTTCAACTAGGGTTTCATACTTTCTAACTTATTTTCTTGAATCAAATATGTACTTAATTTTTTATATTCAACGTTGTTACATATTTAGATTTAGGCATTTATTTATTTCAATATTGCTTAATCATTTGGTGAACTGTCATTGATTCCAACCTTCTTTTTAAAGGTTTTTCTTTTTATGCCCATCGCTATAGTGGTTTTTTTGGGTCTTTTGAGCATCTTGAGCTTCCTCCATCCTCCCATAGGGTTTCTAAATCAATGGTGAAATCAATAACCCATTCACTAACTCTCAACAAGTTCCTCTCGAAAACATTGAAGCATCTGATAGTGAACACTCATATGATGAAGACATAAATGTTGATCAAGAAAAATTAGATAAGCTCACCAATTTTTGTCAAACTTTACATGATAATTTTGATCATCTTATGCACATTCTTCATGTTTTGATTGCTACTAAAAACTCTCATGATGCTTCGGTACCTCTTGTAGGTTTTTCATCGGTTGTCATGGCCTCCACTCAACCCCTTCATATTCCCACTTCCATTCCTACCACTACCGCTCCTATCATTCAACCTAATGCTTCTAATGCACAACCTGGATCTTCTTGAATACTCCTAATTTAACTTCTCTATATCACGATCTGCGCAGATGCAAATTCGCCAACTCCAATTGGCTACCTCTCATGCATCTCCATCTTTGGATTATACTTCACTCATTTTACACCGCCATTTATGCTTATCCTCTTCCTCTCAATTTGTCACTCCCAAGCTACCTATTTTCAAAGGCCATGACGACCCTCAAGAGCATCCTCGAGCATTACATGTAACATGTTTAGATTATGTGGATGATCACACTTTACTAGCAAAGTTATTTCCTCATAGTCTCCAAGACTATGCAATGTGTTGGTTTTATGATCTACATGTATGCGCTCGGTAACATCTCTTATGCATTTAGCTAATGTTTTTCTCACTCATTTCTCTATCAATATCAGCTCTAAGATATCATATGCTCAACTTGCACAACTTAAACAAGGATCTAACAAACATCTAGCGGATTATGTCTTGCAATACAAGAAAAACTTAGCTAAGATGTCTAACATGCTTGTGAAATTTGAACTTCAAGATCTATTTGTCTAAAGTCTATTACCGCCTCTGTAAGAGAGTATCATCTTTGAGACCTCTCCATCATTCGATCATTTGTGTCATACTCTTAAGCTACGTGAAACTAAACTCTTATCTATAAGCAAGCTTAAGTATCAGGAACAGGCTTCATCTTCTACGTGCTTTTAAAGTAAATCAACTTTCAAGCCATCTATAAAACCTATTGAATCTAAAACCACTTTGTCAACATTGTATCTCACACTAAAGAGCTTGATGGCATCCACCTAAGCATACATATATAAATTTATTGTCGCTTTGCACCTTCTATTACCATAGCTTGTTGAGAGAAACCTTATTACGCTTCCTCCTCCACTCAATTTGGACCCATCTCATCCTAAAGGTCATAATTACAATGAAAATTTCATATGTGACTATCACCAATGTGTTGGGAATTCTACAAATCCATTCTTCAAACTTCACAATCTTATTCAAGATCTCATCAATAATAATGCAATTGAGATTCCAAAGCACTGTGTCTTATCGCATGATAGTCATTAAAAATCATAAGCTCAAGATCTTCAATAATCCTCTTCCTAAACACAACAAGCAAGCGAGTTGACTCTTCAACAAATTATACATATCGCGTAGTGTCTCTTCTGCATTAGGGGTTCTTGATTTTCTAGTTGCTCATGCTGAGACATATCCACCACTCATTACTTTCTCTGATCATGAATATCATGCTACATTATCTTATGGTTTGCTTACATTAATGATTACGCTTCCTCCATCAATTTGGACCCATCTCATCCTAAAGGTCATAATTACAATGAAAATTTCATATGTGACTATCACCAATCTTTGGGAATTCTACAAATCCATTCTTCAAACTTCACAATCTTATTCAAGATCTCATCAATAATAATGCGATTGAGATTTTAATAGTCATTAAAAATCATAAGCTCAAGATCTTGATAACCCTCTTCCTAAACACGTACAGCAATAAGCATATGATTGACTCTTCAACAAATTATACATATCGCGTAGTGTCTCTTCTGCATCGGGGTTCTTGATTTTCTAGTTGCTCATCTTTGAGACATATCCACCACTCATTACTTTCTCACGATCATGAATATCATGCTACATTATCTTATGGTGACTTGCATTAATGATTCTATTAGATCCACTTCTATTTAATAACACTATGGTTGATCAATCATTTCGCATAAGCACATGTTCTATCACACTTCTTTTCATTATGGCTATCCACTCTTACAAATCTCATACCCAGTCCTAAATCATATGGATATGTCAAAGCTTCCAATAACACTTGATTGGTCCTCTTAACATGCTTGTGCCTTTTCTTAGGGCACCTTAGGTCAAAGGGTGTGACATGATCTTAGGTCTTCCCTGGATCCATGCAACTAAGGCTATCATCTTCATGCACCATTTGTGTCTCAAGTTTGTTCACAACAAGCAAGTCATAACAACTAATAGTGTTTTTTCATCCACACCATGGCCACAACTCGCTCTTGAGGTTGCGTAAATGCATCTTCGTCACAATTTGGAACATCTAGGTCCCCGTGACCTCTCGGCGTAAAAGAACAATCTACTCCTAGCTCACATGTTCATGTACGACCTACTCGGTATTAGAGGTCTACTAGTCCATCTCATCAGTCTAGGTCCATCACTCAAAAAACTCCTTCACATAGGTATACATCACCGCCTCATTTTACTTCACATAGGTGTTCATCCCCTCTTCGCTCTACTTCATATATATGTTCATCCCCTCTCGTGCTCTACTTCACATAGTTATTCGTCGCCTTCATGCTCTCCTTCATATAGGTTTCCATCACCTCATAGGAATCATACACATAGATCTCTTTCACCTACACAACATTTGTCTCATACACCGCGTCAGTCTTAGAGAATGGTCACACACTTTTATCTCTATAAGTATTGGGTCGAGGACCCTCATCTTTTCTTGTTATCGGATAGTGTTGTCGGCCCCAAAATTCCCCTCTTTTGAAGTCAAGTTTTAAAAAATTGAGTCTGTGCCTTGGAGTATCGAATCGCGTCGAGCTTGGCATTGTTTACAATTTTCTGTTCATGGAGAAAAATTTGAAAGTCAAGTGTATGGTAAAGTTCCTTTCCTTCTTTTTATTTTCTCCCTTGATGAGGGAATGATAGGCATATTTTCCCCATTAAATTTTTCCCCAAAGTCCACGGGTAATATGTGAATATCTTTGATTAGATGCGGTTTGGCCATATTTCAAGGTTCAATGGAAGCCTCCATGTGTCCAAACAGCAGTAACTCTAGGGGCAGGGTCCAAAGGATAGTCCTCAAATAAGTGCAAGCTTTCCACATGTCCTAGGTACAAAATGAAGACAAAATAAGTTAAAATCAGCTAAGTATGGAAGGCTCAGTGGATGGTGCCATGTGCCTCATCGGCGCAGCTTCAAGAGTCAAAGATGGGGGTAATTCTTAAACTTGCACTAGTCCTCCACGTATCCTAGGTCCAAAAAGGACAGTACCCCATCACCATGACGGTGACTTGCAAGAGCCGATCGTTAAAATTGACTAAGTATGGGCGGGTTGGCGGAAGTCTCCACGTGCCTTAACGGTGCCATTTCGGAAGTGAAATCAAAGGGTTAGTCTCGAAGTAGCGTCAGCTCGCCACATGGTTAAAGTCAATGAGGAGACAAAGTTGGCCTTTGAAAATTCCAAGACCGGCGAGAAGGAGACACGGGTCGGCTCGAGTGGTTTTAAGAGGCATTTCCAAAACGAAACTCAAATGAGTGCCAACCCTCCACGTGTCTAGGGGTCAACATAGGTCAAGTAGGAAATAGACCCGAATTGGCAAAGTATGAAGGAACCAGTAGAACTCTCCACGTGTCATCTTGGCGCGGCTTCAAAGGTGAAAAATACGAGAAGGCATCCATGAGCCCACTCAATTAATTTCTCCCACGTGGGTGGCCCAAAGTTGAAGTTGTAAAAGAAAATCAAATGGCCCATGTTTTAATTGGTAAAATAATGTAACGACCGTATATTTAAAAATTTGTTTTTTCCGCCGCCATTAACGTTTCTTTGCAAATTAATAATTCAAAAGGGCATGGATGATTGGAATAAGTTCAGAACTTGCTATTGCTTGCTTGCTCAAGGAAGTTGTAACCATCTCTTCATAAGCTATATCATGAGCTTTCAAAGCTATTATAAAGGGTTGGAATTTTTATTATTCGAGAACTATAATTTTGAATTGGAAGAAATCAATACAAAGGTTTTCCTTTTTTTCTTCGCTTTCTCTTTCCTTCTAGTTACGATCTAAGAATCATCTAATCCTTGCATGTTTGGAAACTTTGTGTTCTAGTTTGTATAATCTCTAGAACTTAGAGTCCGTGTGAATTGTGTATGCGTTATAAACGTGGATGGTTCTATTTTTCATCTTATTTGCATAATACATATAAGGGTTTTCTCTACCATCTCTTTTCCCCAAAATTATTGTCTTCTTTTGCCTCCCTCCTCTCTTCAAAGTCTTTTATCCTCGTGTATTGATAACTTTCCAGGATTAAAACACATTTCAGGATATCGAGAAACCACCATTAAATGAAAGACTGTGCATTTGTACATAGGTTTTCCCCTACTTTCAATAAGGGAACCTCTCCCATTAAAGAGGAGGGACTTGCTTGTCCCATGACTATGGTTTCATTCCAAGTGCAAATCGAAACCCGATAGTTTTTGGCGACTCTGAATTTGGGAATTTGTTTAATAAATTTACTTTCTAAAAAGAACAACTAATTTGATCATTTCTTTGATCCGGTGACTCAAATATATACTCGTGGTAGAAGGGCTCTTGGAATTGAAGATCCCAATTTCAACTCTTGGATCAACAAGATTTTCAACTTCCTCCAACAAGAAGAAATAGAAGAGCTCGTTCCACAAGCACACCTCTGTTGAAGACAGAGCTTCTAGTAATAGCATTCCTCAAGCACAACTTAGCCCTAATTCGGTGCCCTAATCCTTGTTAGTGTCTCAGTTCCACTTCAAACAATATTTCCAAGGATGTCAACACCTCGTCCTTGGGGATAAAGATTTGAGCCTCCGGCTCTTCCTAAACCATTGCACGAGTTATCTAGGGGTAATAGGAAGAATTTTCCCAAATTTAGAGGTGATGGCAAAGTACACCACGATGAACACATTGTAGCCTTCATTGTTGCATGTGGGGTCCTTAGAGTTGAACACGAGGATGTCTCTATGAGGCTGTTTGTGGAGACCTTGCAAGACAATACTACATATTGGTTTTACCATCTTCCTGTTGGGACCATCATCGATTGGACTACTATGAAGACTAAATTTGAGAAAAGCTAAAAGACATTTCAAACTCTTTGAAGATGTGTATGCTTTGCTAGCTAAAATTTCTCAAATCAAGAAGGAGCCACATGAGCCTATGAGAGAATTTGTGGCCAAGTTTAACAAGTTGATTAACAAGATTTCAATAAATACTAGGCTTGTTGACCCGATTCAAAAGTGTTTCTTCTCAATGCTCAATTCGGAAGTAAGCTATGCCCGAGGAGAGAAAATCTTGTAACTTTGGATGTTGATCGGAGAGATTGGTCATTAGTGTGGAAGATGACTTGATCATGTCCGGAAAGTTGAGAAGGGAGTCTTTCAAATCCAAAGCTTCTTCTTCTTCCCCTTCTCCTAGAGGTAATGCATATCAGTTAGTGCAAAAATCTAGCTAATGACCTCATTGCCATTAAGAATCAATTAGCTCAACATGCTCCATATCAAGATGTTCCTAGGAAGAACTTTCACCAAGTTTTCACTTGCCCTCTTCTCCAACCAGGTTGGCCATTAAAGGTCCACCCCTCAAGGTGTCACTTAATGTTGCTTGTGAAGTTCTTGAGCTCGATGATGAGGAAGAAAATGGGCTCTATGATGAATAAGAAGAGGAAGTTGGTGAAGAACTCGGAGGATCTGGTGGTTCTCAAGTTTATTTCATTACGACCGAGGTGTGGATGATCAAGATGACTATGATGATGTAGTGGCTGAGATGAACAATGAATCATATGTTGTTATGACCCGGGAGTAGACCAAAAAAAGGAAAAAGTAGTGCGCAACCTACAAAAATATCCAAGGAGTACCCCATCACCATCCCGGTGATTGCAAGAACAGGAGCTTGTATTCCTACTACTTCCACCCGAAAGGTAAGCTCTGCTAGTCCTTCTTCCTCTACTTCTGCTTTTGAGAGTTCTTGGCTAACAAGTGATAAAACTGATAGATCAAAATCTCCTCCTACTCCTAGTAGTGATTCTCCATCCACATCTGGATCTTTTAACATTATAGACCATCTTAAAAAGACCAAGATTCATATTTCTACGAGGCAGAGTTCTATCAAACCCATCCTAAAGCCTTTGCCAAAATGGTTAACTTTGTAAATTCTAAATCTAAAACCTCAACCCATTCTTCTAAAGGCCTTTTGCCTACTCCTTCTTCTCCGCCTCAACCTAGCCTTGTGGCTGCACTCACTTCACCAAATGAGAAGATCAAACCCTTTTATGTGACTCTCCTCATAGTTAGCCCAAGCTTAGCAATTGTGTCATTGATTTAAGTGCATTGATAATGTAATGCCCTGCAAAAGTGGCTCATGCTTTGGGTCTAACCTTAACCCGCACTTATGGTTCTTGTTATTCCATGGAAAGTAGAGAAGTGCCTTTGGTTAGGAGAATCAAGGATGCACAAGTAGCTTTTGTTGCTTTATCAAAGAAGAAGGTCTTGGCTACCATCTTAGTTGATGATATTCCCCCTTCCCCGGCATGTTGCTAAGTAGGAACTTTTGCAAAGATGTTGGAGGTGAGATCAAATGGATTGGTCACATGCTTTGATCCTTGTCGATGGGAAGATGAAGAAGTTGTTGCACGACAAAACAAGCAGAGTATATTGTACAAAAAACATATGATCCTAAAGCACAAATATTGTATGAAGACATTGGGCATGGGAACTAGATGATCATGTCACAAGAGGAGACAAGTCAAGTCGCCAAAGGGAGTGTTGCTTGATCCTAATGGTGTGTGGACTTTGGAGTTTGATGGAAGTTGTTCCTCACTTGGTTCCGGAGCTGGTGTAGTGTTCATTTCTCCCGGAGTAAGGTTCATCCTTTCTCTTTCAAATTTCAGTTTGAAAATACCAACAATATTGCTGAGTATGAGGCCCTTATTCTTGGGTTGAGCATGGCGAAGGAAATGGGAGTGAAGAACCTTCTTGCTCGTGGAGATGCCGAGCTAATTGTAAAACAAGTTAGAGACCTTTATTAGGTAAAGAACAGAAGGTTGAAACACTATAGGAATCTGGTCTAGGATTCCATTGAATTCCTTGATGCTTTTTCCATTGAAGTTGTGCCAAGGGAAAGGAACACTAGGGCTGAATCTCACTGCCATTTTGGGTCCTTGTTGATTCGTCATCCGATTTTCCTCAAGAGAAATTCACCATTGAGATGATCCATAAACCCAGTGTGCCTGAAACAATGTAAATAATTGGAAAGTTTTCAATGATGGCCAGCATTTGCTTTCTTTCTTGGAGCTCAAAGACAACTTTGATCAAGTTGTACTTTGAAGGAAGTGACAATCTACCTAGAGAGTGTGTGTCATCCAATGAAGAGGGTGTCATAGAAGAGATGGATCAAGATGGATGCATCAATCTGAAAGGCAACAAAATCCTTAGAGGGTTGGTGAGTTTGGAGGATCTTTTTGATAAACATGATAGATATATGAAGTCTAAAGTTTCCCAAGGAGCTCGTGTCTGTTGAGACTAAGAAAGTGAATATTGGGAGTTTTGATGATCCCAAAATGGTCAACATTGGAAAATGTTGCAATCATGAAGAGAAAAAGAAGGTGATGAATCTTTTGATAAGGTATGTTGATGTTCTAGCTTACTCATATGATGATATTAAGGCTTTTCAGCCTAAAGAAATGCAACATTTCATTCCTCTTAAGCCTGGGATCAAACCCTTCAAATAGAAGCAAAGGTAATATAATCCAAAGATATCCGATATACTTTTCTAAGAAATATAGAAGATTATGAAGGCTAGGATCATCTTCCCCATCCACCATTCAATGTGGATTGCTAATATAGTGCCTGTCAGGAAGAAGAATGGTGAGATTTGGATCTGTGTGGACTTCAGAAATCTAAATCAGGGTTCTTTGAAGAACAATTATTCCTCTCCCATGATGGACCTAGTATTGCAAGCTATTATAGGCTCAGGAAGATGTTATCTATGTTAGATGGATTCTCAGGGTACAATCAAGTAGAGGTGAATACTGCAGATCAACATAAGACTGCCTTTACTACTCCTTGGGGCACCTTTGCATACAAGAGGATGCCATTTGGTCTCATCAATGCTGGTGCTACTTTCCAGAGGGCCATGGACTTGGCTTTTGGCAATTTGAAAGGGAAATGCATTATTGTGTATTTGGATGACTTGACCATGTTTTATAAAGCAAGAAAAGATCACTTCTAACACCTTGAAACAATATTGTAGAAGTGTAGAGATCATGGAATTTAGTTAAACCCTAAGAAGTCTATGTTTTGTGTCACGAAGGAAAGTTGTTTGGACACATTGTTTCAAAGGAGGGGATCAAGATTGATCCGGATAGAGTTCAGGCCATCCAACAAATTCCTCTTCCATCAAGTAATAAGGGTGTCCATTCTTTCTTTGGTAAGATCAATTTCCTAAGGAGATTCATCCCCGATTTTGTAGAACTTACTATGAGCATTGCTCACATGATGCAAGGGAAGAAAACTTTTGGTTGGTCCTCGAAGGAAGAAATCAATTGAGAACATTAAACAAGCTATTACAAAGACTAAAATCTTGGCGTGCCCCGACTTTAGCAAATATTTCATTATCTATTGTTATGCCACTAAAAATACCCTAGCTGTTATGTTAGCCCTAGAAGAATGATGAACATCGTGAGCTCCCAATTGCATTCATGAGTTATGTCTTGAAAACTCATCAACTGAAGTACACTATGATGGAGAAACATGCTTTTCGGTTGTCAAATCATCAAATAGTTTACGTTTTACATTCTTAATTTCTCATTTGTGGTGTTGGTGCACGATCTGACAATCAAATCCATTCTTACTCGGTAAGAATTTGGAACCAAGAGAGGTAATTGGGTAGTAAAGGTGCAAGAGTATGATCTTGATATCAGGCCAACCAAGCTAGTTCGGGGTAAGGGCTTGTGTGAACTCATTATTAAAGGAGCTTCCAAGGAGTTGTCCAAAGATGAAGTTGCGTCCTGTTGTTTGTTCCTCGGCTCGCAGATGTATGGTATGTTGACATTGCTCACTTTTTGACCTATAGGCAGTGTCCTTATCACTTGAGTGCAAAGAGAAGAGAGCTATCAAGCGAGGTCTACACAATATGTGTTATGGGAGAATGATTTGATCAAATGAGGCATAGATGGAAGGTTTTTGAAGTGTGTAGACAAGGAGCAACAAAAGAAGTTGTTCTCTACTTTTCATGACCAGGATTGTGGAGGTCATTTCTCTTCTACTATAATAGCTCATAAAATACTTCGTGCTGGTTATTATTGGCCAACTCTATTGAGAGATGCATCAAAATGGATTGGTAAATTTGAAGCATGCCAAACGTTTGTTGGAAGACCAAGTTGGTTGCTTTTGCCTCTCAAGCTTGTAGTGATTGAAATGCCATTTCAACAATGGGGTTTAGACTTCATTAGAACTCTTAACCCACCTTCTAGTGCTGGACATACCCATGTGTTGACTACCACAGATTACTTCACCAAGTGGGTGGAAGTCATCCCAATTAAGAGCACTACTTCCGAGGTAGTTTGCAACTTCATTAAGGAGAACATATTGATCAGGTTTGGGATCCCAAACAAAATTGTGACTGATAATGCTTCCATATTTTCTTCTACTGAGATGATGGACTTCTGCTATGGGTATGGGATATCACTTGCTAATTCTTCATATTACTACCCCGAGGAATGGACAAGTAGAATCAATAAATAAGAACTTGGTGAGAATAGTTAGAAAGATTGTAAATGATTCTCGGAGGAATTGGCATAAAAAGCTATATGATGCACTCTTGGCGATAGAATTACACCCAGAGAGAGCAATTGGAATGTCTCCTTTCCAAGTGGTGTATGGTGTGGAAGCTGTTGCCGATCATGGTGGAATTTCCAGCCTTGCATCTGATGAAAACCATTGAAGATTCAAGTTTCAGTAGCTCTTTGGATAAAAGAATTTTATACCTTTAAAAGCTTGATGAGGACAGATTGCAAGTGGTTGACAGAATAGCAACTCATCAGTTGAAAGTGAAGGCCTTGTTTGACAAGAAATTCAAACCCAGAGTCTTCCAAGTGGGATTCATTGTGTTTCTTTGGGACAAAAGACATGAGCCATGAGGAAGCCATAGTAAGTTTGATTCTCTTTGGCTTGGTCCTTTTAGAATCAGACATTTTTCTGGAGAGAACTCTTTTTATCTAGATTACATGGATGGTTCTCCTCTCCCACTTCCTTGTAGTGGGTAGTATCTAAAGTTGTTCAAGTCCTAGGTGACTAGGTGGTCCTTTTGTATATTATGTACATTGTTCGGTTTTGGAGTCGTTCCTTTATTTTTCGTTATGTTCTTCCCTTTTGGTTTGTTTTGTTTCTTTTCTCGTCTTGTGTGTGTTGCCTTGTATTGGTTTTGTCTTGACTCCTTTACCTAATGGATAAAGCATTGGTCCTCTTTTCCCCGAGTTATCTGTAGTTCTTGATCTTGCCTTGTGTCTTTGTTCTCCAAGCCAAGTCATCTCGAGAAAAGAGCAAGCTATTGTTGGCCCCAAAATTCGCCTCTTTAAAAGTCAAGTTTCAAAAAAATTGAGTCATGCCTTGGAGTATCGTATCGCGTTGAGCTTGGCATTGTTTGTAGTTTTTCTATTCATGGAGAACAATTTGAAAGTCGGACATATAGTAAAGTTCATTTCCTTCTTTTTATTTTCTTCCCATAATCGGGAATGACAAGCGTATTTTCCCTTTTAAATTTTGCCCCAAAGTCCATGGGTAATACGTGAATATATTTGATTAGATGCGATTTGGCCATATTTCAAGGTTCAACGGAATCCTCCACGTGTCTAAACAACGTAACTCCGAGGCGGGGTCGAAGGGAGTCCTCAAATAAGCTATGAGCTTTTACGTGTCCCAGTATAAAATGAAGACAAAATAAGTTTAAATCAGCTAAGTATGGAAGGCTCAATGGATAGTGGTGCCACGTGCCTCATCGGAAGTGCAGCTTTAAGAGTCAAAGATGGGGTAGTTTTCAAACTTGCGCCAATCCTCCATGTGTCCTAGGTCCAAAAAGGGACAAAGATGATCGCTAAAATTGACTAAGTATGGGTGGGTTGGTGGAAGTCTCCACATGCCTTAACGACACCATTTTGGAAGTGAAATCAAAGGGTCGAGTCTCAGTAGCACTAAGCTCACCACGTTATTAAAGTTAATGAGGAGACAAAGTTATCATGTTGAAAAGTCCAAGACCAGCGAAGAAGGAGACATGCACGTTCGGCTCACTTGATTTTAAGAGGTATTTCCAAAACGGAAACTCAAATGAGTGTTAGCCCCCACATGTCTAGGGGTCAACATAGGTCAATCGGGAAATAGACCGAATCGACAAAGTATGAAGGAATGGTGGAGCTCTCTAATGTCGGCTGGCGTGACTCCAAAGGTAAAAATGTAGAAGGCATCTGCGAGACCGCTCAATTAATTTTTCCCACGTGGGTGGCCCAAATTTGAAGTTGTAAAAGCAAATCGAATGGCCCATGTTTTAACTAGTAAAATAATGTAACGATCATATATTTAAAAATTATTTTTTCTGCATTAACGTTTCTTTTGCAAATCAAGAATTGAAAGGGCTTGGATGATTGGAATAAGTTGTAACTTTTCTTGCTTTCTCGAAAGTTGTAAATTTCTCTTGTGAGCTATATCATGAGCTTTCAAAGCCATTGTAAAGGGTTGTGTAAGTTAGGAAAAATGCACTACTAACAACGAAGTAAAATACCAATAATCATACCTCCTTCACGTTCGTAGCAAACCTCGAGAATGGGCTAGGAAACTTGGATTGAGCCACGATTATGTGATATGTAGGTGCTTTTCTTCAAGATGGAGCAAGACCTTCTCTGCAACAATGATCCTCATACTTGCACAGGTGGAAAAAGGATTATGAAGCTATTTGGGCATTAGGAAAAAAGTAGAAGTATGTTCTTTGCTTAAAGGATGTAAGAGCTTAGATAGGGCATTCAAGCTTATTCTCCGTGTCTTTAGAGGGGGGGTAAGGTTGTATTTATAACTGGGAGAGTGATTAACTTAGATTAATTTAAGTAATCATGGTTTGAAAATGTGGGTAAGATTAAGTGAGTGAGGACCATGAAGAATGGGTGAGGATTTGATTTTGGATTTTAATCCATAAGTAGAGGATTTTAGGTGAGTGGGGACCACGAAGAGTGGCGAGGATTTGAATTTGAATTTTTAATTCAATAGTATAAAAATATGGAGAATAATGACATGTGGTGAGGATTGGGTTATTTTTTAGATTTTGAAATGGATAATTAATAAAATTATATTTGATTAATTGAAGTGTATTTTGTGGGAAATGAGGAAGGGGAATTAATTGATTTATGACGAGATGTGAAATTAGGGTGTCTACATTTTCCCCTCTTTAGAAAAGTACTATGAGAGTAGTGTCCTTTCAAAGAAAGTAGATGGGATGGGAGAAGAATTCAATCTACTTTTTTAAGAAATAGGTAGAGCGAATGTTTGTTGGGGAGAATAGAAAGTGGCGAGTGACGGATGTCATAGTATCTTCCAAGACAAAAATGTCATGAGAAGATGTGGATGATGCCCCTCGAGAAGACCGCGAGAATGTAATATACGATAGAACTCTCGGAAAGAAAGAAATGAATTATGCGAGAGAAGAGGATGATAATAGAGTGGAAGAGACTAGAATGACCGCATGATGTAAAAGGAGAAAGGATTCAATTGGCCTTGAATGCTAGGTGTGATGGTGTGTGGGAAAGAGAAAAGAGAATGGATACTCGGATTGGGGTTGATTATGATAAAAGTAAGGGAGATAGGGGAGGAAAAAAGGAATGAAAGAGGTAGAAATAAGAGAGAGGGACGATAGGGAAGAAGGGAATGATGAAGGAAAAACAAGGCAAAAAAAACAAGAAAATGACATAGTACAGGGTGAAGGGATGAAATAGAGAGATGTGCAAATGAAGGAAGCAAACAGAAATAATAAAGAGGATGCGTGAAAGTGAAAGAAATGATAGAGATGAGAAAATTAAGAAATGGGAAAGGATAAATAAGAAGGAGAAAGCGAGGTGGGAGTAGGGGTGGAATGGACAAAAATGGAAAGAGGATGAAAGAAGAAGTAGTAGAACGGAGAAAAAAAAGAAACTATGAGGGGCAAGGAAAGTGTGAAAAAGAGTAGAGAAAAGAATAGAAACAAATACGAGAATGAACAAAAAGATAGGGGTGGTAGAGAAAAGGAGAAGTGATCAAAATAAGCGTGAAAATTAGGGGAGAGGAAAGGAAGATAGAGTGAATACGCGAGGGGAAGAGAGAAGATTAAAGGAATCGAGTCATGGCAAAAAGGAAGACCAAGGCAAAGAATATAGAGCAGGACAGTATGGAGATGCATGTGGAGGGTGGTATGATAAAAAGATAGGACAATCTTTGAAGAGCCAAGTTATTGATGGGGAAGTAAGGAGGAAACGTGATGGAAAAAGGGGAAGAAGATGATATAGGGGAAGGAAATAAGATGAGGGGTGGGAGAGAGAAGAGGATAACAAATAAAATGATGTAGAAGGAAGGGAATACAGAAAGGGGATAATAAGTGGAAAGGGAACAATATAAGGAATGTAAAGAGAAGAAAGAGGGGAGGAATGACATCGATTGGAAAAGATGCGGAGATGCATGAAATGAGGATATTAGGACTACGAGAAAATAGACAAAGGATGTATGATGAAGACAATAAAGATATTGAAGAGGGCGAAGGGAAGATGGAGAGATGGGTAAGAAGCGACAAGAAAGGGTGGGATTGAGGGAAAATAATAGGAGAGAAAAGAGAATGGGGGATAGAAGAGGCAATGCCAATGAGGGGACGTTAGGGAAAGCCCCCTTACAATGAGTGGTGGGGAAGGGTGAGAGAAAAAATGAAGAAAAGGAGAAAGGTAACGAGGATTGGAAAGGGTAACGCCAACAAAGGGACGTTAGGGAAATCCCCCTTATAATGAGTGGTGGGCTTAGAGGAGGGAAGGAATGAAGGGAAACTCTAGAAGGTCCAAGGGAGTGAATGAGGTTGTGCGGAATGAGGATTGATGATTTTTAGGGAAATCCCACTTACAATTATTAGCGTGGGAATAGAAGATGATGATGAAAGAATGATAGATGAATGTTAACAATAATGGCGAACACGTGTGTGGGTAGAAATGAGGGGGGATTTGAGAAGATGAAGTGGAAAGAGTAAAGAAAATGGGAGGGATGAGTTGGGACTAGGTGAAAGTGAGGAGAGGATGTGGGTGATGAGGATGAACGAGGTGAGGATGAAGAAACAAGACATGAAAATAATGGGAAGAAATGGTATGAAGGATGATGGATCAAGAAGGGGAAAATGGGGGAAAAGAACGTGATTGTAGGTGGAAGAGATTAGACGTATGTTATAAGAGGATATGTGGAGAAAGGATAATGGTAGGAGGAAAAAGTGGGTAGTAGGAGAGACCAGGTGGAAGAAGTGATCAACAAAGTGAATGAAGAATGAGGCGGGGGAGAAGTTCACGATGATGAGTTAAGCATAGGGAGGACCCTGACATAAGATTGTCATGTGATGGAAGTGGTTAAGTAAGATTGCCAAGCGAGTGAAACTTGGAGATGACAAGTGGGTAAGCAAGAAGTGGTGTTTGCGAGAATGGAAAAGGAGGTGAAAGGATGTGATAATGGGGAATGTCGAGAAAAAGTGAAGGGTGAATGGTGTGTAGTGATGGGGAAAGGCAAGGAGACAAATCATCCTTAAGAGGGACTCTTAAGTGAGATTGCCATGTTGAGTGAGTGGTTAAATAAGATTGCCAAGCAGAGGAGGGTGATAGTGGTGGTAAAAAGATGTGATGATGGGGAATGAAGAGGAAAGATGGATGGTGAGATTGTAGAGTGATGGGTGAGTGTAAGATGACATGTCATGCTTAAGAGAATCTCTTAAGTAAGATCGTCATGTCTGCTTCGGAGAGGTTTCGTAAGATCACTTAACCGATAGGGATGATATGCAAGGAGAAAGACAAAATGATATTGGGGACAGGGGTGGAATGGTAGGTTGAAGAAGATAATCGTGATGAGAGGCGGGAGAAATAAGATGGGGAAATATGATGGGATGGGGGAAGGCCGTAGGGCAGATCAATCTTAAGAGGAAGTCTTAAGTAAGATTGCCATGCGGCGAAATGGTTAAGTAAGATCGCCAAGCTGAAGAAGAAGAATGATGAAGATAAAGTTGGTGGGAATAAGGTATGACAAAATGGACTGAAGGAGAACCCTTGAGTGAATTTTCCATACTATGAGAGTGTGTAAGTAGGATGACCAGGCATAAGACGGATTTGGGGAAGGATGAGAAAAGAGTGAGTGAGGTATGCCTGAGTGGAATAGGATACGAGATGAGGTGATAACAAGAAAGAAAGGAAACAAAGGAGTGTAACATGAATGGATGAAGGAATATATGTAGTGAAGGGTAGAGAGTGTGAGGGGAATCCTTAATTGGGATGCCGTGTGGTGAGAGTAATGATGCGAGAATGAGAAGCATAAGAGGTGGAATGGGAAGATGTGTGTAGTGGTGAGTGTTGTTTGATGAGAGGGGAGGTGGTGAAGAAGCTTCTACAGTGGGAAGATCTTAGGGAGAGAGTAAACCTCCACCGAGGATCCCATATAGAAGGGGTTATTAAGTAAGATTGTCAAGCGGGAAGCTAGAAGAGTGAAAGGAAAGAATACAAATGGGTGAGAGGGGACATGAATGGTGAGAAGGGTAATATGGGGATAAGTGGCGGAGGAGTAAAAATGAGGAGCAAGGATGAATGGATAAAATACATGGTGATCATGGTGGGGGAGGAGGAGCTGTTGGATAGTGAATGCTACTTGAGAAAGATCTTCAAGTAGGATTCATAAACTGCAACGGTGATCAAGTAGGATTCCCAAACTGGGGAATGTATTAGTATGGGTGAATGGATGGGGTGCAAAGTAAGATGTTGATCATGCAAGAAGATACTCACATGACGAAAAGCATCTTAATTTTAATATAGCACATAACATGATGCATCATGATATAAAAGATCAGGATGACTAGACTGTAATATGTGTGATAGCATAGATAGGGGCCATCAAAAAGGTTTGATGCCCCAGTACGATATGCAAATGGAAGAGAGCATAGACAGAGGCCATCAAGAAAGTATGATGCCCCAATATGACATGTAATCAGATAACATAAGAATATTAGAGAGAACACCAGGATACATAAAATCAAGATGCCCCCTGTAATATATCAAGATACAAGAAAGCAATTAATAATTTGTAACTAATAATGCAACACAAGAACCAATAAACATGTCCCTAACGTGTTCCATAGTGAGGATTGATTGGATGTTCCCCCAGCGAGGGTACGAGGACATAGTAAAGTATTGGGTCATTGTTCTCAAACAAGGAAACAATGAGAGTCGGATTTGCCCAAAGTGAGGATTCACGCGAGGAGAAGTGGTTTGAATTTGGTAGTGATAATATGATTGGATCATTCGTTGGGGATAATAGTTCAAAGGGTGAATTATGTTGGTTATTTTAGAGTTTTTGCGATTTTGTGGAGTTTACAATATTTTTATTTTTGTTTATGATATATATATATATAGATTTTCCAATATTTTTTTGGATTTTTGATGATTGTTTCTAAAAAATTGTTTTTTTTATGATTTTCAAATATTTTCAGATTTTTGATGATTCTTTCTAATATTTTTAGATTTTTGACGAGTGTTTCTTAATTTTTGGGTTTTTGATGTTTTATAATAGTTTTTGGATTTTCTTATTTTTACATTATTTTTAGATTTTTGACGATTTTCACACTATTTGTGGATTTTTACACTGTTATTGGCAATTTATGGACCAGAGTGCAGACTTATTTTTGAGAGGTGATAAACCAGGATATTATCCATATGTACCGTGTTCCGTGTGATAACTTATGTTTGGAATAACACAAATTCTCTTTCCATTGGCAGGATATGGTGGTGATGATATAATGGAAAGAAGTTCAGCTCCATTCTTGACTCCACACAACTAGTAAGATGCGTGGACTTATCGCCGAGAATCAAAAAGGACATAGGAGGTAGATAATGAATATAGAGAAAAATGTTAACAACAATCCCTTTGAGAAATTGTGACTCCATTCTTCACAACGATACTGAACCAGTTTCAAAAATGACTTTCACTTTATGAGTCACGTATTAGACTTAGATAATTATGTGGTCTGCTAATTGGTAAGATATGAGGTGAAGGGATAGTTCTCTCTTCACTTAGACATCTAAATTACTTCTTTGGGGATTCTATAATTTGCAAGCACTGTAAGATTTTGTATTTTTGAAATGACTCCCTATGCCTTGCCCCATGCTACTAGTGAGAAGCAAGGGCTCATCACCGAAGGCAAAACATAGGCGAGTGAATTCCCTTTTTGTTTTTGTTTTGTTTTGTTTTTTATTTTTGATTTTTTATTTTTGGATTTTGAATTTTTGCAATATTTTTATGTTTTTATGAGAATGACCCTCTACGCTTTGCCCCATGCCACTTGTAAGAGGCAAGGGTTTATCACCGAAGACAAGACGTAGATGAGTAAGGGCACCTTCCTCCATTCCTAGTCTCACACTACCAGTAAGAAGTGTGGGCTCAACACCAAAGACTATGAAGGACAAAAGATGTGACAATGAATTACTCATAAGTTATTGAATTGATGGATTTTTTACGATAGTGCTTTGTATTTAGGAAGGAACGTTTGCCCCTAATCTCAGCCCCACACGACTAGTAGGATGTGAGGGTTCAACACCGAAGATTGAGATGGACAACCAAACAAACTGGGTAAAGAAGTTTAGAGCTTTGTTATGAAAGAGAGAATATTTTTGAAGGGAATATATTACCATCAGTAAGCTTCTAGGTATGACCATAGATGAAAGCGACTGAAAATGGAAGATATGATAAGAAGTATGATGCTCACAAACTTAATAGGATTTATATTAGCACTTGTCTCATGATGATAAATATGAAGATGTGATTTTGATAATGAAAATGTCTGCCAATGGAAATGAATAAATTTATTCGGAGATAAGCAAGACAGAAGGAACAATGTACACGTTGTTGTTTCCCGGAATAGAGAGTGCTTTCAAGAATAGAATTTCTTTGAATGGAATGCATTCATGGGTTTTTCAAGGACTTGGCCTGTGTCAATGGCCAATTTATAAACTCCAAACCCAAAACTATCTATGATTTCATTGGGCTCAAATTTTCTTGTTTGTCTCGTTCTTTGGGTGTGTTCTTTTGATTTTCTTTGAGAATGAAATCATTGACCTTAAATTTTCTAGGTTTGAATTTTTATGGTAGTTATGCCATAGCTGATTTTGATATACTTGAAGATGATCTAGGGCATTAAGTTATTTTTCATCAAGAAGCTCGAGTTCATTAAGGCGTGAGTGTCGATAATAATCTTTATTGATTACATCTTTGAAGGATATTATGAAGGATGGAAATTCAACCTTGACATGTAAAATAGCTTCCCAACCATAAACAAAGGAGAAGGGAGTGGCTCTAGTAGGTGTGTGATAAGATGTGTGGTAAGCCCAAAGAGTGGGATAGATTTGGTTAAGCCAATAACTTCCATGTGTGTTGACAATGATGGTTTGTGTTATTTGGTTTGTTGCTTCTATTTTTCCATTAATTGATTGTTTTGAGGATAGATTCACGATTAAAGATGTAAAAGGTTGTGTAAAGATATTCCTGGGTATAAGTACCTCGTAGAATGTATGCACGTAGAAGTCTTGACAGGTGAGAATAATTAGTGATGAGATGCCTGCAAGATCGATCATTGAAAGCATGATGGACACAACAAAGTTACATTATCACAAGTGTCCAAACTCGATGTGGTTGTGTTTCAACAACAAGGCTAGAGATGTTAGGCATAAGAGCCAATATTGGAATAATAGAATCAAACTTAATGGTACCTGTTGATGGAACCTCTTCTGTAGTGTCTACAGTAATATCAAGGTTTGAAAGGGAGTCTTGAAATGAGATCAAGGTCTCGTTAGATGTTGGAAGAATGTTGTCACCCAAAATAGGTTCAATATATGTTTGGGCTGAAAGAAAGTCTTGAAATAAGTTCAAGTGCTCAGTAGATGTTGGAAGAATGTTGTTGTCCAAAACAAGTTCAATGTATGTTTGGGTTGAAAGAGAGTCTTGAAATAAGTTCAAGTGCTCAGTAGATGTTGGAAGAATGTTGTTGTCTAAAACAGGTTCAATGTATGTTTGGGTTGAAAGAGAGACTTGAAATAAGTTCAAGTGCTCTTAGTAGATGTTGGAAGAATGTTGTTGTCCAAAATAGGTTCAATGTATGTTTGAACTAATGGAAGGAAATTTGAAGAAGATATGGATTGGTTTGGAATTAGAGAGTCTTGACTATTGTCGTCATGATCTCGTGGAATTTTAGTATATATAGGAGTTTCGAAAGTAGTCAACTCTTCATGGAAAGTTGTGGTATTGGATGTGTCGTTGGTTGTAAGAGCGTTGTCATCAAGTTCTATAGAGATGACGTCGTTGTCAATTAAGTCTTGGACGTAATTCTTAAATCACACACATTTATCTGTGTGATGACCATCAATGCGATGAAATTCATAGTATGTGTTAGGTTTGTACCAACATGGCTTAGCTTCCCCTTCGACAAAGGGTTTTGTAATTGGATATCTTATTAGTTTAGCCTCTTTTAGTTGATGAAAAACACTAGAGAGACTTTCTCAAGGGGGTAAACTGGCGTTGGACTTTACGCGAAGTTACGTCTTCATTAGGTTGTATGATCAGCTTTTGGGTGATCGTTCACTGATTTGGGTAGCCATATGAGAGAGTTGTGTTGTCAACTTATTAATTTGTTCTAATAGCTCATTGCGTGATGTTTTTCATGAATTCATCATGTTTGAAAGAGAGGGAGAATGAAGAAAGGTGTGATGAAGAACTCAACCTATTGATTGTGATATTTGTTTTGGCTCAATCGAGTTTTAACAAGTAAGGCTATAAGGAGCAAGCTTAAACAAGCTACTCAGGATAAATATGTGATAGCTTAAATAAGCTATAATGAAAATGGTTTAGATTTGGCTTAAACAAGCTCTGGATTGTTGACGGGGAGAGTAACCCAAATAGGTTAATTATGATATGGTTGTGATATAACTCAAAATGAGTTATGAAAGGATTTGTGTTGGCTGTGATTTGGATAAATGCGATGGTGGACAGAATAATGAGTGAACTCAAACAAGTCACCCAATATTAGTTTGATATAGTTGGAAACAAGCTATGAAGGATGTTTTGACAATTGACGATATGGGGAGTGAATGTTAGTCACTCAATATCAGTTGGATATAGCCGAAGACAAGCTATGGCAGATGTATTGTTAGCTTAAGCAAGCTAATGAAATTGGTGTAATGTTTTGGTCTACGTTGTTGGATTGTTTGGATGTTTTAGCTTGGTATTGAATTGGTCGAGAACTGATTTTTGTGGAACATGACTAGGATTTGAACTTTTACAATGAACACATTGATATCAACCAAGTTTTATGATAAAAATAATACTAAACTATTTTGTTGACAATCAACAAGCAGTCATGTGGATCAAATTGTTTTGGCTTAAGAGATAAATTCTTCAGGAATGATCATTATTTCATGCAATCATACAAGTATGCTATGAAATGATGGATGTAGGCTCTTATTACTCCAAGAAGATGCGTCCTCCGATATACCCTAAAATTGATATACGTAATTTTGTATAGGGACATAATTAGTACGGAGAACCCTTAGAGCACTAGAGGAGAATTCTTACTTGCTTGTTTTGGAGTGAATCACCATGTTTAGAATAGGTTTTGTGAAAAGGTGGAAGGTGATGGAGGGATGAATGTGTATGGTGTCCTTATAACTCCCGAAGATTTACAAGGACGATGCCCAAGCTTCGTTGTTACAACTATTTAGGCGTGACTCGCATGCACAACACGATAACATTACCTGTAAGTGAAGAGCAAGGGGCATGAGGTAAATACCGAACGTTGTGATGAGACTAGGTCTCAAAGTGCAATGCAGATGCAAATGTTGTTGGTGCGTGGTAGTCAAGTCCATGTCATTGGTGTAGCTTTGGTGGTGATGAAATCCACCTTGTCTACGTGTAAAAACAAAATGATAAAGTGATTAAACACGAGTTATTTCCAACTTGAAATAAATCACTAGCAAAAAAATAAGTGCGTACCTAGGAATGCTTAAAAAAAAGTTTCAACAATTTTATTTGAATGGTGGTACTTTTGGGGATTTTTTTTTTTTTTGTGTTTTTTTTACAATATTCTAGTGACGCGGTCCTACAGAAAACAAATTAGTAGTTATCCTGTAAACGAAATGTTAGAAAAGTGATCGTGGTTGTTTTTATTTTCCAGATCGCTCGAAGGCGCAGGAAAAGAACATACACAACCAACGACCAAACAAATATTAATAATATGACGAAGGAAAATAATAATTGAAATGACAGTTAGAAAACAAAGCTAGAGGATCCTGCAATGTTATAACAAGAAACTAAAAAAATTACGACCATTTCTGATTTTCCAGATCGCTCGAAGGCGCAAGAAAAGAGCATACGGATACAATTAGAATAGATTTTGTTTTTTTGAAAAAAAAATTTTAAATGTTAATAATTATTGCAATTAATCATGATTGCGAAATAAGCGAATATAATTATTTTCACAAAAAAGAAAAACGACGAAATAAGAGTGTGAAAGCGTTACTAGAAGTGTTGTCATGGAAAATTGAAATGTAAGGCAAAAAAATTTGTTTTGCGGAGCCCGTGTGGTCTCATGTTTCGATTTCCAATATCACTTTTAAAGTGCGAGAAAAAAGCATACGTAAGGTTATTATGTTAAAAAATTAAAATTAAAATTAAAATTAAAAAACTACATTTTTTTGTTTTTTGTTTTTGTTAAAAAGACAAGTGTTAGAAGAAATGAAACCAAAAATTTCTATAAGTCTAAATCAAAAATTATTTTTCCATTGCATAGATTTTTTCAATACCTTTTCGTTAAAAAAATAAAGTCATTCCGAGTTCGGGAGCAAAAGTTATGGCTTCTGGAAGATGGGCTACAATAGCATTCTGAATGAAAATTTTGAACGTAAGAAAAATGCCCCGGGAGCTAGTTTTTTTTTTTTTGACTTTTGTACTTCACCTGAGAAGCTAAAATTTTGACAACAATGTTTAAAAAGAACAATAAACAAAAATAAAGAGTTAGATCACAAAATTATTAACTAAAATGAAAGAAAGAAAGAAAAATGATTAACTTCCTACAAAGCAGTTATTTTAGTAAAAGTAAATAAATAAATACATTTTCCATATTGGTTTTCCCATGACAGTAAGATGATAAGCTAATGACTAGTTCATTTGTTTATGTAAATTACAAGTGGATAGAAAAATCATAACTATGAACTATTTGAAATTTAACCTATATAACGACTGTAAGAGTGAATATTTTCGTCGTGATCCACAAGTATCCAGATCAGGTGATAGATGTCCGCAACTACCGAACACTAAGCGTCGATGAAATCAAAGACAGACGAGCGTCATAGTTTCATTATTGTTATAACATGCAGATGCACCACAAGACACCACACAACAAAAACACTACCCAAAGCGTGAAGGTTAACCAAAGAAGGCCATAAGGAACAGAAAAGGAAATAATAACGAACAATAACAAACAAAAAATAAATAAAACCACTAATTGGGAAATTAATGGTAATAGATCGAAAGTAATTAGGCGTGCGAAAATGTAAGCGAGGAAAATGCACTACTAACAAGGAAGTAAAATACCAATAATCATACCTCCTCCTTTGCGTTCCGTAAAGCAAAACCTCGAAATGAGCTAGAAGACTTGGATTGAGCCCCGATTGTGTGATATGTAGGTGCTTTTATTCAAGAGAGCAAGACCTTCCTGCAACAACGATCCTCTTACTTTGTACCAAATGGAAAAAGGATTATGAGGCTATTTGGAAATTAGAATGAGGCGGAAGGATGTTCTTTGCTCAAAGGATGCAAGAACTTAGATAGGGCATTTAAGCTTATTCTCCGTGTCTTTAAAGGGGAGGGGTAAGGTTGTATTTATAACCTAGGGGAGTGATTAACTTAGATTAATTTAAGTAATCATGGTTTGAAAATATGGGCAAGATTAGGTGAGTGGGGACCATGAAGAATGGGTGAGGATTTGAATTTGAATTTTTAATCCATAAGTGGAGGATTTTAGGTGAGTGGGGACCACGAAGAGTGGGTGAGAATTTGAATTTGAATTTTTAATTCAATATTAGAAAAACATGGAGAATAATGACATGTGGTAAGGATTGGGTTATTTTTTTGGATTTTGAAATGGATAATTAATCAAATTATATTTGATTAATTCGAAGTGTATTTTTGTGGGAAATGAGGAAGGGGAATTAATTGATTTAGGACATATGTGAAATTAGGGTGTCTACGAGTTGGAATTTTGATTATTCAGAGCTGTAATTTCAAATTGGAAGAAATCAATATAAAGGTTTTTCCTTTTTCTTCTACTTTCTCTTTCATTCGGTTACGATATGAAAATTATCTAATCCTTACGTGCTTGGAAACTTTGTGTTCTAGGTTATACAATCTATAGAACTTCGAGTCTACTTAATGGTGTATCGTTATAAACGTGGATGGTTCTATTCTCGCATCTTATTTGCACAATACATATAAGGGTTTTCTCTGCCATCTCTTTTCCAGAAAGTATTGTCTTCTTGCCTCCCTTCTCTCTTCAAAGTATTTTATCCTCATGCAATGATAACTTTCTAAGCTTAAAACACATTTCATGATGAAACAACAAGTAGATCAACATCGTAGTGAAAGACATTTTGAAATTGGTGATTGGGTTTTTATACATCTCCATCCATATAAACAAATGTCTCTAAAGCAACAGAAAAAGGACAACAAACTTGCTCCTAAATACTATGGCCCTTATCAGGTTCTACAGAAAATTGGCAAGTGTTGCTTATAAACTAGAGTTGCCTCCATCTTCACACATACACCCAATATTCCATGTTTCAAGTCCGAAGAAGGTTATTGGACGAAATTTGAAGCCTAGACAGAGTTACTAGAACTTGATGAGGAAGGAAGAATCATTTTAGATCCAGAGAAGATTCTGCAAACACATACTAAGAGGTTGAGAACCAGAGACATTAAGGAATATATGATCAAGTGGAAGAATTTGAGCATAGAAGATGCAACCTGGGAGGATGAAGGTTTTCTGCAGCAACATCCAGGATTATTCAACATTGAGGACAACATTGGTTTGAAGGGGAAGGGCATGCTACGCCCTTAACCTATTGCTTGTATTAGGACGTGAGTAGCCGACTTATGGCTTACCATATCATTTTATGATATCATTTATACTTTCTCATGCTTAATAGGTCGGCCTGGGTTATGGCCATAACATATGAATAGTATATATAGGGGATTGTAGGTAGTAGTTTATTATCATTTGAGCATTTGAGTCTTATTATATGGTTTGGAGGTTGCCCCCTCGAAGTGGCGAAGCTATTATAATTGCATATTGAGATTATTATTACGAAATATTGTGTTATTTGGTGTTCTATTTTGCTCATAATCCGAATTACACTAGTAATTTCATTACGGTGAATGAAGGTGATTGAAGTGATTTATTTCCCTTGAAGATGAACCACATGTAGTACAGACCTAATTTAAATGTTAGAGTTATTTACAAGATACATATATTCATTGAAAATGAAGATCCTCCATGACTGCAAATTCTTTGTCCTCCATGGTTATTTGTGAAGCTCTAAAGAAGAATGGAGAGTTAAGAGGTGTTCAAGGAGTTATAAGACTATGAGAAGAGTTTGGTAACATGCATGTATGCTTGGAATATTTTTCCTTTGTGTAAAATGACTAAAATACAAAGCTTATAGTTGGAATGAAGAAGAAGACAAAGAGGTGCATGTCGATTACAAGTCGAACTATCATGATTATTACATAAGTCGGTTTGTGATGAGGTCAAAGATGTCATGAGCTGAAAAAGGAGTTACAAATCAATGGTTATGCTTCATATGCTCGAGTTCCTTCAATTTTGGTTAGAAGTGTAGACACTAAATCATGCACTTGGGTACATTTCTAGGTCTTAATCACATATTACCATTCATATGACTCCTACGCAAGAAAACTAGTAATCGACATCTATCTTTGGCCTCTTTCTTTGCTTTCTTGCTTTCTCTGTGCTATTACATACCTCATTACCTAAAGTACAAATTTCACCACTTTATCTTTCTTGGCTATGGAAACTAGCGCCCAGCTAGGACACCAGTGCTCAAGTGCCCTCATCGCCTTTGGGTGCCCCCAACATCTTTATATCTTATTCGCCCCTTTTGGGCCTCTTTTATCTTTTGGCATCTTGTTTTCTTATGGGTCGGCCTTTTAGTTGTCAATTGAAAAATTCAAACAAGGGAATCATATAAATACAAAGTTGTTTGACCATAATGAGGGACCAAGCTCTAAGCATCTACTATCACCACCTAAGGTTGCATCCAAAGGCATTCTAAGAGCATCAAAGCATCCATATAGCTTCATTCAAGGGACAAGGGATTGCTTATTCTGCATACACGCATAGGAGGGGAAGTTCATTTTTCCATACACACATCTACTTACATTGTTATATCTATCTATTGCTTGTCATTCAAATCGGTGCATCTTACACAAGAGCTTCCTGGGCACGATTCTACACACACACACATAACTACATGGAGTCTGAGATGTAGTGTAACAATTGGTCGTAAGTTCACTCTGTCAAGTGACCACCGAGGTCAGTCTGACTCCCCATTTGCATATTTTTCTTTTTAGGATTTGATGTGTTTTGTGGTTTTGTAGGAGATCATTTATTTGTAGGTTACTGAGACAAATTTTCGGTGATCATCCAATGACACACAAGTGACAAATGACGAAGATTAACGAACATCTTGTGACACTACAAAAATCAGTTTATGAGGTTTTTGATCCACAAGCACCCAAAAGTAGTCTTTAGTGCCTAGGTGCCTTTGACCTAGTCTAGGCGTTCGGGTCCAACTTATTTTGGTAGTCTTGTAATTTTATGAGTACGATTGTGACCAATTCTTCCTCATGTTCAACAGATTTTCTATCGCAACACACTTTGGGATCAATTGTGAAATCAACTAAGTCTTTTATCCTCTCTCTTGCACCTAGGGTTTCATTTTTATCTAGCTTATTGCTTAGGTCAGATATGTACTTTATTTCTTATTATTGCGTTGTGACTCTGCAATTAGGATTTTATAAATTTTAATATTTGTTAAATCAAGAATAAAGTAGTTTATGAAACCCGACAAAATGTTGATGTCAACTGTAGATGCATAATTATATGACAGAATGAAAGTTTCATTTTGTAGTTATTTGATCTTCTAATTTGAGTCGACATGAGAACATGGAGAGTTATTGAGGTAAATTGAAGTTGAAGAGACCTTCAAGAGGTCCGAACCGATGATTTAAAATAGTTGAGTGTGTGCATATGGTGTGAGTTGATGAAAATATTAATGTTGGTGCAACAAGGTGCTAAAAATAAATAATATGAACCTAATGTTCTGAGGATTTGTATTATTAGAGTAGATTATAAACATGAAAGATTAGAGGTTTAGGGGGAGTCCTTAATAAATGAATGATGATAAAATTATGTGTATGAGAGAGGATTTGTGATTTGGTTTTTGTAGCAGATGAAGGAGTTGAACCAGGGAAAATGGAGAATAAGAATGAGCTCGAAGTGATCACAATATGTTGTGAGAGACAACACAAGCAAGTGATAAAAAATTATTGTGAAGAAGACTAAGTAGATGCTCAGTAGTAAGGGAGTTGAATATTCCTTGTAAGTTGAAGCTTATAGAAGGTCAGTGTGATTGAATTTGGGAGTTGAAGCTTCCATGCAAGTTGAAGCTTGTTAAAGATCAAGTTGTAACTTGGTTAAATTTTGGAGTTGTAGCTCCATGTTGAGTTGTTGCTCAACTATGAAATCATTGTAACTCTGATAGGATAATTTTCCAAATTAGTTCTATGGTTTCAATGGGTTTTTCTCCCTTGAAGGGTTTCCCACAATAAATTTTGTGTCTCTTATGTGTGCTCTTTCATTTATAGCTTGTGAATGATTTTATGACTTCAATATATCTAAGTTAAGGAAATTAAATTGTGGATCAAAGTTTGAGTAGACACTGATTCACCCCACCTCTTAGTGTCCAAATTTTCAACAAGGTGGACAACCATGTGTGGTTTAAGGCCTCTTAAGAGTAGTTCCAATATCGGTAGTACATGAGGGTGCCCACAATCCAATTAATGTTTGTTTTACATGACTTATCATCCATGGCTAGGGTTTGAGATGATAATCAGAGTATTTAGAGAGCTTCACATGATGATCACAAACTAAGGTTTGATATTAATGGAGAGTTTTAGATAACCGGCAGTTTCGGGGAAGTTATAAAACCCGTAATTGAGCGTGTCCAAGACTATACATAGCAGTCAATACCATACGGTAGGACACTAAAAGAGTTATACGGTCCTACCCGAGGTTGATTTTCAATTACACTCTCCATAACAAAGTTTAGTCAAAATTCATATCTCCTTATTCATATAGTGAATCTTCCTAAGACCTTCCAACATTATTTGTAATAAGCTAAGTGCACTCATTCCTTTGTATTGTCAAGTTATAGCTTGTATAACATATATCATTTACAAGTATAAAAGCATTATTCTAATTTTGATAATTAATGTTGGAAGTTAATTAATCTAAATATCCACATATTGTTAACCCTTACATTCTTTAGTGTACTTATTTCACTAAAATTGATTAAGTTCATGTTAAATCTAATTAGGGTGCAAACAACACCTATGGGTGGTGCACGAGTCTTGTTTACCACGAACATGACATATGGAGAAGGATGAAGCATGTGGTTCCCCATCTTATTCCATGCATCAACTATAAGAATGCTAACTTGTGCATAAATGTCTGCTAAGATGTCATTTATCAACCATCCATCTATGAAAACATCAACCAAGATTTCCCAATCATATACTAAACACTTTGTGTGTTTTTATATTTGTACTTTGTGCTTGACCAAGGTGATTTCTAAGTGCAAGGTCTTTGATCAAATGCGATAGCCATTACCTAATCAATGTAATGACTCCTTCGGTGTACAAAGGTATAAAAACTTTATGAAATGCATCCTCTCGAACCCTTCAAAGTTTGGGACACCATTGGGTTTATTTCTTGTGAAGTTGTCCCCTTTGAGAAAATCAATCTCTCCTCAAGCTCCTGACTAAACCCATAGCTTCTTGTAAAAATTATTTTTGTTGATGCATGTTGGGGTATCCCCTCAACCGAGGTTCTTTGCACCTAATGGTCTTCAACGTAGTCTCGAATCTTAACCGCATGGAGCGGATCCTTTAAAATTGATAGTCACCTTTGGAATTTGAGTGGGTTTGACACACTTAGATTTTCCTTCCATTTATTTGGTGTGTTACATGCAATACAAATCATTTAGCACTCTTTTCATTCTTCTCTTTCTTTGTGACATATAATTCTAAATAATCATCCACCTTGTGTTCTTGATGATAATATGCGAATAGTGGGAATGTAGGGTAGTCTCGTAGTGATATGGGGACCCACACTTATAACAATTTCTAGGTGGAAATCTTCCTCCTCCTCATCCACCACGTCCTCATCCACCACATGCCCATGCATTTCCTCTACATTATTTTTGATTGCTTCTTACCATTTCTTGCTTTAGCCGAGGCCTCGGATCATTATTGCTAAAAAATTTAATACCCCCTTTTCAAAAATAAACATAACATTCATATTAATGTGGTGGGGGCCACTAAGTATTTATTAAATTATTTTAAATTGTTGACACTAATGTTTTCGTGGCATTCTTTAAAATTGTCGGCTATCATCATAAATTTGATATAAATATACATGTCACCTTGTTTTGTCAATATCGACGGTGAATGGTTAACATGGAGATCAAATTTCATTTCGTGATTTCACTATTTGGGTTTTAGGCTCATATTTTGATATTTTTAGTCTTTCCATTTTGGAAATGATCAATGAATCGGTAATGGTTGAAATTGATGTTTTGAAATTGATTGGCATATCATTTCATTGCATGATTCTTTTTCGGGTAGTTTGTTTGTACATGATGAACATTTCAGGAATGGTAAATGGATTTCATTACTTCTAATGTTATGTTGGGAGGTTTAGATTAAGTCCATTACCTTCATATATATCTTGGACCATATGAATTATATGTGAGCTCGAATGGCATATGGGAGATGGTATAAAGTTTTGACATTTAATCAAGTCAAATGATTTTGATTTCATTAAACCTTAATCGAACCTCCATTTACAAATACCAAATTCCAAGGTGTGAGTTGGCAACAGGGTAGTGGTGTAAGTAATATTGGTGAGTTAATAGCATTCAATGAAGATGTATGGACATCGAACAAGGAGATGTTGTTGGTTTTTGGGTTCAATTTAGTTTTGCGTGGTAAAAAATTTGGAGCTTGGAGTTTCGGGTTCTATGTAAAGTGGGCTCGGTTTTGAGCTTCATCTGTCCACTACCAACATGTATGAGCTATTTCACTTTGATAGTTGTTATATTTAGTTGAGCTTGGATGTGGATTAAAATTTGAAGTGATATTGACATATGTTTATTGGTATACTGCCTAAAATTTTGAGTTATCCAAGTTTTTGCATACCCATTTTTGAAATTCGCATGCAATAAATATATATCCTCTGCATAAATGCACTTCATTTGGATTCTTGTTAATATCTTGAATGCGTGTGAAAAGCTTCTCGGTTTTCATTGTATGAATTGTTATGATCTTTACCTATGAAATCCTCGAGCTCGAGTCAAGATTTGCATTTTCGAGTTGTATTTTTAAAAATGTGTGCATATGATAGATGGGTGTCTCCGTTTGCTTGAAATAAGGATTTGTTTGTAATCTTGTTCATATTTGCGAAAGCATGCATGGTAATCATTGATTTTTCACTATATAAAATGAGGATAACAATTTCTTTGAGTTATATTGACTTATCTTCTGGGTCATTCATTTGGGTATGGATTTTAATAACAAGACCGATTTCAACATGAATAATATATCAATGTTTTTTGGGGTTTTAGGTGAAAGTATATTTCTCTATTCAAATGAAAAGAGTAGTTTCTTGGTCAATGGCAAGATTATCCGGTGGTCGATTATAAGAAAATGTTGATAAAGAAAGGGCTCAAAATGTTCAATAATTTCATTTCTCAATGATTTAATAAGTTTTAGAGATCCTTGTAGACTCTAATGAAGATTTCTTATGCATGCATTCGTTTAATTAAAGTGTTGATATGGTTAATGGTGATAAGTTTGTTGGAATATTTGTTTCAAAAATGATCATGGGATTAAGCTACAAAGCATTATGAATTAGTTGATTTTTCACATGTGCATACGTATTTGATGGATTTCTGATTTTAAAGATTCGTGGTTTTAAAGTTTGAAATGGTGCAGACATTTGATTAGTTTCATACATTGATTGTATTTTGTTTTATCACTCAAATTATTTAATGAAATCGATGAAATGACATAAATGAATTGAAGTTAAATGGTAGTATATATTTAATCATCAAAGGTGTCACTGTGTATGCATAATTTTATGGATTTTCCTATTTCAATTCTTATTACAAAAGCTCAAATGATATAGGCATATGTTTCATTTTACACATAAATGATATTCGACCGGGAAATTTTATAACCGGAAAAGTGACATAAATTGGGTGAGATGACTTCTACAAGAAAAATAAAGCATGCTTTATTTCATAATTATATGTCATATTTTCATTGACTATCGGTAATGATTTTGGATTAGTAGCTATGTTTTGGGAGGTTGAATAAGCTTGCATGCTAAGACTTGGTGATTACCTTTGTTTTTAGCATTTCATCATGTCTGAATGGGATGGTTGGGGTTCTAGAAGATCTAGGTCACATCACTCTTAGGGGTACAATAGTTTTCGAGGTCAATCACAATGACAGAGGGGTTCACATAGGGGTGGCCGAAGGGGAACTAGTATGCTTCGAGGAGGTAGACCTTTTGTTATACATGGCACTACTTGTGTGTTTGTCCATTTCGATACTAATGAACCTTGTATTCATGAAGTTTTATAAGTAATTGAGTCTTATCCATGCAATCAACCTTCCCACACCATTAATAATCCTCCTTTGCAAAATCTTGAACATGCACACTGCTGAAAATAACCCAGCCTCCTCTAATAGGTTTGTTTAATCCGCTCCTTCTCATGTACCTCCACAACATACTTTACATGTTACTACTTCACCACTCTTTCTTGAAAGGAACCAAAATCTACCTTCTCATGACTTCTCGCTGACCTCTAAGCGTGTTAGGTCCTCTTCCAGTAGTGCCTAAGGTGACTAGTGTGGTGACAAGAGTTAAATTAGAAGTGGAGAAAGAATATGGTACCATCACTCACATTATACTTCTGTGGAGCCATATGAGTATGTCAAGATGATCACCGAGGTGGGCACAACTTTGCTGGATTTGGCGGGAGATGATTGATTATGATGTTTGGATTTGATAGTCTTGATTAGATATATTTAATACTTTACATACATTTCAAATTTTGGATATCATACTATATATTTTTGAGACATATTTTGATGGACTAATGGTGACAATATGATATATTTATGCATATAAATGTATGGTTGTTGACATTTGATTTGTTATTATGTCATGATGATGTGTTAGCTATTGAAAGGATGAATGCTTTATATGGATTGTGTTTACATTTATTTAATGTATATAATGCTTAGTGGGCCCCTATTTAGATAATTCATTCCTCATTCAAATATATAAAGTGAAAGTTTCCATATAGCTCGTGTCCTTATTTAAATTATATTATTCACTTGAGTTATAAGTGAAGACTTATTATTATAAAATTATAAAACATTCTTTTAAAACATTTAAATAAATCAATCGGTTACAACCGATTATGTTCATGAGAATGTTATAAAAGGACATGGAGGATTCAATAACAAAGGATGAAAAATTAGTTGTTTGCAGTTATTTTGAAAGTTATTTCATTATGAAATTATTTATGTGCAATGCATTTATGAGGCAAGTGATCTTACAGGTGTTATGACGACATTGTTTTTAGGTTTGAGTGTGAATTTCGAATATAGCAGGTATATCCAGATTTACTATTATTATTCTAATTATATGATTAAATATTCTACATTTTATAGACCGATTATGATTTTGATTTTATGTCATATCCAAAGCAAGCTTGATGATATCTTCACTTCAATCTCAAAATAAATGTAATCAGTAGCCATGTTGGCTTTGATGTTGAATCATGACCTTGTTAAGACATTGTTTTAACAATCATTGTACTTCATTTCATTAATGCAAAATTTGTCATCTTCATCATGTTTATATCAAATTTTTATTTCGTCAATCGTGTAAATATGTTTATATGTTGATGTTTTATTTTATTTTCTCTTTGGTTTGTTGTTTGTTTTGTTCTCAAGATCATTAATATTGGAAAATAATTGCAAAGAAGAGATTATAAGATATCACTCGAATCTTCACCTTTTCAATAGGTTACCTAATTGATAGGTTTCTTGTGTTGGATAAAGGTTCATAACATTCCTATGATTTAGAAAATCGGTTTCGATATATGAGTGATCGGTTTGTATTCAAATTCATTAAGTTTAAAGACTAATGTCTTATCATTCTCATCAATCATTTGGGTGGTCTTGTTGTGTCTTTGATGTGTTTTCATTTTTATTTTGTTGATGTATGTACATTTTTATTGCTTCAAAGAATAGAAACTTTCCAGATCTTAGGTTGAATCATAATTTAGCCTATGTAAAACTACCCATTGTTAATGACGGTCGTTGTATTACCATTCATTTAACCAACTCATAGACAAGTTGGTGTCATTATAACCAAGGCGGTGTCTAAAGTTGTATGCAAAAGGAGAAAGAAAATCTTATTCAACAATAATTCTTCCTAAGAAAACATACTTAAATTAAACATGCATGAAAAGGAAACACACAACAACCAAATTATCTTGAAATAAATTTAAGTAAATAAATTATGCTAGGAAATAACGAGAAAAATCCTCCTCCTTGGGAAGAGCGGATTTTGGCCATTCTCTTCCCTTGGATTTGGAGCCCTACAATTAACTTTTAAAATTGCACTTGTATTGATTCAAAACCGATTTACAAAATATGCCCCACTTCCAAATATATGGAAGAGGTATTTATAGACATGTTATCCTGCAAAATTGTCGAGGAAATTCTGAGTAACCATACCCAAAAATTTTGTTTTGGCCCCAAGGAAGTTTGACAACGTTCGAAAGAAGCCCAAAATTCTCTTCAGAAAATCAAGTTTTAAGGACTTAGCCATTTTTCAGTCTTTTCAGAAAAGGCGCTGATAAGTTCCTGTTGACATGCTGAAGAGTGCGCCAAAGGGCGCAAGGAAGTTCATGTTGACATGACAAATGGTGCGCGAGGCGCGAGGAAGTTCATGTTAACACGACAAATGGTGCGCGAAGCGAGGAAGTTCATGTTGACACGACAAAGGTGCGCAAGGCGCGAGGAAGTTCATGTTGACACGACAAATGGTGCGCAAGGCGCAAGGAAGTTCATGTTAACACGACAAATGGTGCGCCAAAGCGCTGATAAGTTCCTGTTGACATGCTGAAGAATGCGCCAAAGGGCGCAAGGAAGTTCATGTTGACATGCCAAACGGTGCGCAAAGGGCGCAAGGAAGTTCATGTTGACATGCCAAACGGTGCGCCAAAGGGCGCAAGGAAGTTCATGTTGACATGCCAAACGGTGCGCCAAAGGGCGCAAGGAAGTTCATGTTGACATGCCAAACGGTGCGCCAAGGCGCATGGAAGTTCATGTTAACACAACAAAGAAAGTGCGCCCATTTCCAAAGGGCGATAAGTTCTGTTGACATCTTTGAAGAGTGCGCCAAAGGGCATTGATAAGTTCTGTCGACGGCATCTTGATAAGTGCGCCCATTTCCAAAACTTGACAATGTGATGTCGACATCTTTGAAATGTGAAAAGCGCATGAGAGAAGTCTTTGTCGACATCTTTGAAAAGTGCGCCATTTTACACAAGAGTGGTTTCTTCTTGGGATCCATTGATCATTTTTGTAAGATATTTAAAAAGCATGTTGGCATACACGATGACTTCATCCATGTTGCACCATGGGATGTTGCCATCAAAAACTTGCCCAAGTCAATTGTTGACTTTTTAAATATCTTTGTAAATATTTGTTAGCTCCTTTTTGCCTTCTTTCCTTCTCTTCTTCTATAAATATTGGAATACTTGTTGTATTCGGGGTGAACATTTTTTAGATGAAAATAGAAGTGAGGAGAGAAAGACTTTGAGCTTTCTTGTAACAGAAGAAAACAGTAATACAAATATTAAGACTTTGTGCTCAATAGCTGTGTTATGTATTAGATCTTCCTTACGTTAGATCTGTATGTGTTTAATCTGTTGGATTCATATCTACTTTTCTGTCATTTGCTCATCAGTATTGCTTTGTTTATTTATGCGAAGTAGGTTTGGCTCTGTTACTACCGACCCAAAAACATAAATCTTCTGACCTTTCTGCTTTGGAATTCATTTCTTTTCTTCCTTCGGATCTGTTCTTTCTCTTTTCCCTCTTTCATTCCTTTCTTTTCGCAGCCTGAAACACTCTACTGGGATGAGATCCCAAACCCCCAAAGGCAGAATCTGTGAGACTTGCATAGATTCCTGCTGGTAGAATAACAATAAACCCGTTTCGCTTTCTTTGACTCAAAGAGGGCTAAGCCCACACTGCTTGTTGGCAAATCATCCATAGATCATCCAGCGGTGATGATTTTCGGACAACGGTTTTTGGCGACTCATTTGGGAGAGCGAATAGATCATCGAGATCTATGATGGTAGTAAGATAAAAAATCAGAAAAAATCAAAAGATTGCTGCCCCTTGTTTGCAAATCTGAACTTTTTGTTAAAAATCCAAAAATTTGCAAAAGTGCTCAAATTGAAAAATTTCCTTCTGAGAGTCATAGATCTGGTCAGTTAAAGATCTTTAGTTATTGAGTTTTTGAAAAAATCAGTATTTTGCCATAGATCTGAGTTTTTAACTGTTTGCAAAAAAGTTTGAAACCCTCTGAAAAAGTTAAAATCAGATCAGAAAATCAGCCTACTAATCTTCCCTGTCATCTTATCCTCGTTGTAATTTGTCATTTAACCACAATCGGTTTTCTGAAGAGGATAGTTTTAAATATCTAGAAAAGTGCATTCACTTCTTTGGTTTTGTAGAAAAACCGAGAAAATCAGCCAAGATCAACCAAAAAGAAAGTTTAAATCAATTGTAGTAACATTGCGCAGATCTGGAAGGTACACTGTGGCGAGTGAACCCTTTTTGCGCAGAGCGGAGAGCCCGTGGAGAAGCTGATCCTACTTTCGATCTGCTTCAGAGAGCACAATTTCAAAGCATAACACGGCACGTTTTTCAAAGAGCACTAAGCTCATTTGCTTTGGTCATCCAGAGTGTCTCACCTCCACGAAGAAAAAGTCTTTTACGAGGAGCATCTACGTCCCTTTGTAGTGCCTTGCTTACACTCGGTGGAACTACACTTCCGGCTCGTGTTCTCTTTCCGGATTTTCAAATGGCGGCCATGGGGAAACACTGATGGGTCCGTTGGCTTTACCACATCCAGTTCACGCTCTCCCTCACGGAAATCGAAAGAATTTTCCCAAATTTGTGGGAGGCGAAATCAAAGCACGGATTCCCACATATTTGCATTCATTATGTCATGCAAGTATTTTGGATGTGACCACGAAGATGTGTCGGTTCGCCTTTTACGGAAACCCTACGAGGACACCTAATTTGAATGGTTTCAGCATTTGCCGGTCGGATCTATCACCAGTTGGGCCACCTTACGGGATGCTTTCGAAGACAGATACAAGCCTTCAGAGGATGCATTTGCATTATTATCACGAATCACTCACACGAAGAAGGAGGAATGAGACCATGCGCGATTTTATCACCCGGTTCAATGCACTAATCAACCCGTGTCCCTGTTGCCATGCTCCGACGCTAGGAAAATCAAAAGTGTTTCTTCGTAAACACTATGAGCTCAAAAAGTTAGTTTCTTGCTCCTTCAAGAGCGAGTTGCCACCTTGATTCTCGCCAAGCAGTGCGCCATTCGCATAGAGGATAATCGATAATATCGGCGAATTGAGAAAGGAATCACCAAGCCTAAATCTTTGGGCCTGCGCCCACTACTTGATCGATCCGGCCTTTCAAAAGATGGCGAATGACTTGCTTCGCATTGAAGAAAGCGATTGGCCCGAGGCCTCTCCCGGTTCCTCATATCGGGATATTCGCGGAGGAATTTCGTTCCTAACAATGTCTCACAAAGGCCGCGTTACCTACACATTTTGCTCATGGTTGGCACTTGAGGCCCCTCCGGTGATGCTCGCGAGATTGAAGAAGAAGAGCGATTATGAAGAACCTTCGTCTCAAGGCGAAGATGATCAAGATGTCGGTGAACCACTGGCGACTCTACTATCGGGTATATGGAATTTGATGAGGAAGAATCTGATGAAGAAGAGGGTACCGGGGATATGTAATGGCGATCATATCTTTGTTTTTACTCGTTCGCAAGGAAAAGAAGAAGCGGAGATTGCTGCCCATGTCCAGCGAGGAGAAGGCTGTGTCAAAGCGCGCCTCCGATCATTGCTAAAAGAGGTAATCCTCTTCCTACTCAACTCTCCTGGCAAATCTTTTACAAAGAAATCTTTTCCCCTATCTCTCCTCCAAATCGGTCCTCTCACATTCCTACTAAGACCACCAATCCTATTCCATCATCGCGAGGAGGTGAGGACTCATTCCTTTACCAACGTATGACCCTTGGCCGCATTTGATATTATAGATCATGCAAAAAAAGACCAAGATCCAAATGTCCGAAAGGAGTATCTTGATCCAAACCCCGAAACTTGACTTGTAAGATTAACTAAGTATATCCAAAGTCAAGTTGTTATACCTAATCGAGCTTCCCAAAAGGAATCCTTTCCACTCCCCTGAATCCCATATAAATGTTGCTTGACATCTGCGTCGAGCAAGATAGAGCCTTTTCTATCTCTCTCTTTCCGATCAATGGACACAAGTGAGTAATTGCATAATTGATTACGGGGCTTTGATAATGTCATGCCGGCAAAAGTCGCCCATGCTTTGGGCCTCACTCTTACCAAGCCTTTGGCGGGATGTTATTCTTTGGAAACTAAGCAAGTTAGTTGGTTGGCCAAATCAAAGACGCGCAATTTGCATTTGCGGCTTTCCGGATAAAAGAGTAAAAAATGGCAGGTCTCTTCTTGACATTTAAGCAAAGCATATGGAATATTCTTTGGGAAGAAGTTTTGCGGCGAAGTTGGTGGAGAAATTCATATGGGTGGTCCAAAGCTAGAATTCGAGTCAAAGGCGTAATGCAGACTTTGGAGTTAGAATCACAAAAGAAATACTTGGTTACCAACTCTGAAGACCCCAAAGCTCAAATCCTTTTTGAATCATCAGGGATGGGGAATTACTTCTTATCTACTGAGACGGATAAAACAGGTAGGCTGTTCTCGTTCGGGAAGGAGATCTTAATAAGATACGGACATTGCAATTCGATGGGAGTCATGCAACTAGTGGATGTGGCGTTGGGGTCGTGTTGATATATCTCCGAGGAAGAAGTCATTCCTCTCTCTTTCAAATTGCAGTTTTCAACACTAACAGCAATCTTTCTTTGAGTATGAGTCTCTCTTACTCGGTATGCAGCCCAAAAGAAAGAGGAATTAAAAATCTAAAAGTACAAGGTGATGCTGAGCTAGTTGTAAATCAAGTCAAAAGGATTTACCAAGTAAAGAATGAAAGGCTCAGACATTACCGTAATGCGGTATGGGACAGCATCGAAGAATTTGATGCCTTTTCAATAGGGGTGATTCAAGAGCCAAAATGACATGGTTGATTCATTGGTGCATTTCAAAGCATCTCTCATGCTCCCACATCCGAGGTTTGAAAACGAACAAGTACACCATTGAGGTGGTTTTCCCTTGAGCGTGCGGATAATTCTCGGCATTGGCGGTGTTTTGATGATGATAATCAACTCATTGCCTTTCTGGAGAAGGCAGAAAATTTTAAAGAATTGTATTTCGAAGGATCCACCTCTACATGCCGTGAATCAATCGACGGTCAAAACCACGAATCAAAGGAGAACGATGGCGTATGTCAGCTCAAAGGAAATAAAATTCCGAAGGGCCTGGTTTCTCTGGAGAACGCATTGTTTGTGAGGCATGACCGTTTTGTAAAAAGAAGAGGCGGGATGATCTGACTCATCCCGAGAGACCGAACAGTCAATTTAGGTTTGGAGGCACATCCATGATTTGTGAACATCGGGAAATGTTGCACGCCTTAAGAAAAGCGAAAATTTGTCAAGTTCTTTAAAAAAATATATGGATGTATTGGCATGGTCTTATGCCGATTTAAAGTCCTTCAAGCCGAAGGACGTTCAGCACGATATTCCGTTGAAAGACGATGCCAAAGCCTTCCGCCAGAAGCAGAGGCACTATAATCCCAAGATTTCGGGTACCATCCAGGCCGAAATTCAGAAGATGCTAGACGCAAGAATCATCTTCCCTATCCATCACAGTACTTGGGTAGCAAATATTGTGCCAGTGCGCAAGAAAAACGGTGAAATACGCATCTGCGTAGACTTTCGAAATTTGAATCAAGCTTACTTTGAAAGACAACTACCCTCTTAGATAATGGATCAAAGTTAAGCGATGGCTGGATCAGAGATGTTGTCCATGCTTGACGGTTTTTTGTTCAAGATTGAGGTTTCACTGAAGATCAATTCAAACAGCATTCACTACTCACTCGGGGTACATTTGCCTACTGCGGGATGCCTTTCGGCATAACTAATGCTAGTGCCACTTTTCAGCGGGCCATGGACTTTGCATTCAAAGGTATGATGGGAAAAGTCATCGTGGTTTACCTAGATGACTTAACCGTGTTCTCTAAACAGTGAAATGATCATTGTGATCATTTGGAGCAAGTGTTGGCCAGGTGCCGAGAACATGGGATTTCCCTAAACCCAAAAAAGTCTGTTTTTGGAGTCACGGAAGGGAAGTTGCTAGGCCATGTGGTCAGCAAAGAAGGAACAAAGATAGATACTGAAAGAGTTAAGGCTATTCAAAGCCTTACTCGCTACAAGAAAGGCTGGTGTTCATTCTTTCTTTGGAAAGGTGAACTTTCTCGGGCGTTTTGTTCTGACTTTTGAAAAGAAGACCCGTCACATATTGAACATGATGAAGGGTCACCAACTTTTGAGATGGAGTGAGGAGGGAAAAGGTCATTTGAAGAAATAAAAGCTTACATTTGCCCATGCACCGTCCTGGTATGTCAGATTTCTCCAAGGACTTCATCATGTATAGTTATGCATCCGAGCATCTTGTGTGTACGCAATCTTAATGCAAAAGAACTGGAGGATGTTGAATCCCAATGCGTTCATGAGTTCTCCTCTCAAACCTCACGAACCGAAGATGACTTATTTGGAAAAGCATGCCTTTGCCGTTGTCAAAGCGGTGAAGAATTTCAGGTATTACATTCTAAACTCGCATACGGTGGTCTTTGGTTCGACACGGCGGTGAAATCAATTCTAACTCAGCGGGAGTTAGGAAGTTTTGCGAGGAGGAAATTGGATCGCAAAAGTCGGGAGTATGACTGGATATTAAACCAACCAAGCTGGTAAGGGGTAAGGGCACTGTGTCACTAATGGCTAAAAATAAAGATTGAGAAAACCACTGGTGAAAGGGGTGACTTATCGATGAAACACGGGACCGGCGGGAAGAGCACGATTCTCGCCTCTGGTTCTATTTGTATGACTAATGATGAGTGGTACTCGACATCGCTTTCTTCCTTACCTACGGCGAATGCCCGATGCACCTAAGCTGCGCAAAGGAGAAGCGCACTATAAAGCTCGGGCGGCTAAATATGTCATCGGGATGACGGCTTATATAAGCGCGGGATAGATGGCATCTTTTTGCGATGTGTCGACAAGCCCTGCAAGTAAAACTCTTTGGAAAGTTTTCACAATTCAGCTTGTGGAGGCATTTTCTTCCTCGTGCGGCACACAAGATCATTCGGGCTGGTACTATTGGCAGCGCTCTTTCGAGGATGCTGACCATCCGGGTGTCGAAGTGTGAACCCTACGCCGGCGATTCGTCGGCAAGCCCAAGAGTTCAGTTGCCCTTCCCCTAAGGCCGGTCATTATCAATGAACCATTGAGCGATGGGGAATTGATTTTATTAGCGCACTCAATCCCCAATCGAGTGCCGGACATAGCTATGTCCTTACAGCAACGGATTACTTCACCAAGTGGGTGGAAGCCATACCGGTCAAGCATGCTTTATCCGAAGTGGTTTGCAATTTCATTAAAGAAAATATCATTGTCAGGTTCGGCGTTCCAAACAAAATCGTTGCTGATAATGCTTCTAACTTCTCCTCACGGGAAGTTATTAGTTTTTGCTATGAATATGGGATAACTTTAGCACACGCCTCAGATTATTACCCTCAGGGAAATGGTCAGGCGGAATCCAGTAACAAGAACTTGGTGACCATCATACGGAAGTTAGTAGATGAGAATCAGCGGATGTGGCACAAGTCTTTGTACGACGCTTTGTGGGCGGACCGCATTACTCCCAAGAGATCTCTCGGCATGTCACCTTTTCAAGTGTTATATGGCACTGATGTCGAGCTTCCCATTTCTGCTGAACTCCCTGCTCTGCGCTTGGCACGAGCAATTGAAGATGAAACTTTCCAGAATTCTCTAGAAAAGAGAATCATGTATCTGGCAGAACTTGAAGAAAAGAGAGTGAGGGTGGTCGACAGGATCACTGAACATCAGAATCAAGTTAAGAGGCTTTTTGATAAGAAAGCCAAGCAGAGGGATTTTCAAGTGGGAGATCTCGTCCTTTTGTGGGACAAGCGAAGAGAGCCAAAGGGCATGCACGGAAAGTTTGATTCCCTGTGGAGAGGGCCCTTCAAAATCAAGCAACTCAACGGAGAGAATAGTTTCTATCTCTCGTATCTGGATGGAGGCCGAGCTCCGCTTCCTATAGTGGGCGTAGCATCGAAGATCTTCAGGAAGTAGAGCTTGCTCTCTTCTTTGTACAATTTGCTTTAAGTTGTGTGTTTGCTTTCGTCGTGTGTTTGCTTTCGGTTTGTCGTGTGTTTCTTTTGTTCTCCCTCCGGTCCCCCTTGTTTTTGACTCTGTTACCCAATGGATAGGCACATGAGATCTGGGATTCTCTACCCTTAAGTTTCACTCAAAGATAGTCCCCAGAAAGAGCATTTGTTATCTGCCAAAATTGTCGAGGAAATTTGCAGAGTAACCATACAAAAAAAATTTTGTTTTGGCCCCAAGGAAGTTTGACAACGTTCGAAAGAAGCCCAAAATTCTCTTCCGAAAATCAAGTTTTAAGGACTTAGCCATTTTTCAGTCTTTTCAGAAAAGGCGATAAGTTCCTGTTGACATTTGAAAAGAGTGCGCCAAAGGGCGTAAGGAATTTCATGTTAACACGACAAATGGTGCGCCAAGGCGCAAAGAAGTTCATGTTGACACGACAAATGGTGCGAAAGGGCGCAAGGAAGTTCATGTTGACACGACAAATGGTGCGCCAAGGCGCAAGGAAGTTCATGTTGACACGACAAATGGTGCGCCAAGGCGCAAGGAAGTTCATGTTGACACGACAAATGGTGCGCAAAGGCGCTGATAAGTTCCTGTTGACATGCTGAAGAGTGCGCCAAAGGCGCAAGGAAGTTCATGTTGACATGCTTTAAACAGTGCGCCAAAGGCGCAAGGAAGTTCATGTTGACATGCCAAATGGTGCGCCAAAGGCGCAAGGAAGTTCATGTTGACATGCCAAACGGTGCGCCAAGGCGCATGGAAGTTCATGTTAACACAACAAAAGGTGCGCCAAAGGGCGCTGATAAGTTCCTGTCGACATGCTGAAGAGTGCGCCAAAGGGCGCTGATAAGTTCCTGTCGACATGCTGATAAGTGCGCCCATTTCCAAAGGCGCTGACAATGTGATGTCGACATGCTGAAATGTGCGCCAAGGCGCTGAGAAGTCGCTGTCGACATGCTGAAAAGTGCGCCATTTTACACAAGAGTGGTTTCTTCTTGGGATCCATTGATCATTTTTGTAAGATATTTAAAAAGCATGTTGGCATACACGATGACTTCATCCATGTTGCACCATGGGATGTTGCCATCCAAAAACTTGCCCAAGTCAATTGTTGACTTTTTAAATATCTTTGTAAATATTTGTTGGCTCCTTTTTGCCTTCTTTCCTTCTCCTCTCTTCTATAAATATTGGAATACTTGTTGTATTCAGGGTGAACATTTTTTAGATGAAAATAGAAGTGAGGAGAGAAAGACTTTGAGCTTTCTTGTAACAGAAGAAAACAGTAATACAAATATTAAGACTTTGTGCTCAATAGCTGTGTTATGTATTAGATCTTCCTTACGTTAGATCTGTATGTGTTTAATCTGTTGGATTCATATCTACTTTTCTGTCATTTGCTCATCAGTATTGCTTTGTTTATTTATGCAAGTAGGTTTGGCTCTGTTTACTACCAACCCAAAAACATAAATCTCGACCTTTACGCTTTGGAATTCATTTCTTTTCTTCCTTCGGATCATTCTTTCTCTTTTCCCTCTTTCATTCCTTTCTTTTCGCACTGAAACACTCTCTTTGGGATGAGATCCCAAACCCCGAAGCGAGAATGTGAGACTTGCATAGATTCCTGGTGGTAGAATAGCAATAAACCAGTTTCGCTTTCTTTGACTCAAAGAGGGGCTAAGCCACCACACTTTGTTGGCTCGTCTATCCATAGATCTGTCCGAGGCATGATTTTCGGACCAACAAGACATTACTCCTAGTTTACTTGGTCCACACTCCAAGAAGTAAGCGATAGGGATTAGTGGATCTTATGTAGAGAATTATTACATCCACAGAGCCAAACCTAGAAAACAAGTAAATATTTTAATCACACAATATGATATTCTTTGTATTGATATTCAATATTCTTTGATACAGATACATCCATATATATAGGAAATAGACTTCCTAAATAATAGGAAGTAGCTATAACAACTCACTAACTTACGTGAGTTGTTTCTAACACACTAACCAAATATAATTGTTATTATTGTTTTATATAACAACTAATAACAATTTACTAACACATATTTACAACATAATAATTACTTCACGTAATTATAATTTACTAATGGAGCACTAACAATATAATTTCCTAACAGTAACTACCTATTATTGGGCGGATTTATTCAAAGCAATAAATTCTAAACAAACTTGACTACAACAACCCACTTATCGTGGAGAATATTTCTCAACTCATCCCTTTAATATAGGAACACAAAGTGGGAGAGGACTTATTCAACATTCATAATACTATTCCACTATTTGCTCATTCTTAAAGCATGGAGATAAAATGGAGGAGTGTTAAGTCTATGACTTTAAATTCTTCTTGGAATGCCACATGCATGCATGACTTTGGATTGCCACATGTTTAGATCTGTATTCTTGGTTGATGACATGGAAGCAAAGAGTGGGTTGAATAGTTCGGTGTTTCTTTACATTAATTTGGAACAAACCAAAAGACTTTCACTAGTTGGGCGTTTCTGCACATTGCGTTTGGCATTTACGTAGTTGCGTGTAAGTTTTTCGTAGCGAGTAATCTATGAACAAATGGGATTTTGTGCAGGTGCGTGAAGACTTTCGGTATCTTTGATTTATGAACTTGGAGTAGAGTTTCTTATGACATGTTTTCTACACACTATTACATTCCAACTTTAGAAGAAATATAAAAAAATAACAACAATTAGATTTCAAATAGATTCCTAAAGAGATGATAAGATAAATCCTATATTTTACCTTAAATATGCTATCCTTTATTAAAACTATATCTAAATTCACTTGAAAGCTTGATTTTAAGAGAGAAAATAAGAGTGTTGTTTGGTGATATAATGAGACATATTTTGGTCTCATCACTTAAGCCAATTATTAAGTACAAGTACAATGAAACTGGTCGATTTTGTTTTGACCTTTGTGTTAGGCGAAAGGGTTAATTAGTTGTCGGTCTAATTTTTATCGACAAATGACATAGACCTTGTGGATTTTATCTATTACATGAAAATCCTTAGTATTGTGTGTATACACATTACGGATATTAATAGAGGGATAACTTTATTTGGGTAACATGTTGAACTAGAGGACAATTCCTTACATCATGGCCTTCCCTAAAAATATCACATGCTTGTAACATGACACACACACTATGATGGGGGAAATTTGTCTTTGTATGGCCTTGATATCACACTTTGTACACTAAACCCCATAGTGCATTTCTCTTGCATCATTATCAATTAACTTCTCCAACTGGTTCACCATTAATGCTACTTGCTTCCATGAATGGGTTGACTCAAAGTGTCAATTCTTCCCATTGCTTCTACACACGGTGTTACTTTGAGTGCTTCTCTAGGGTTCAAGAAAGTTTTACTTAATAGGGCACAATGAAATGACATGAGATACCCTTTAATGAACCATTGTGCATGTTGAGTAGCATGGGTTTCATAGAACAATTTAGAATTTAAAGTTTTGAACCATACAACATATGCACACACACTTTCTATTAACTCTTGACATATATACTTCAATGGTGACATAATTTGTTGCTCAAATTTGGGAATATCAAATTCCTTAAAGAATGCTTCCTTCAATATGTCATATAAACCACTACTTGTTGAGGGTCATATTTATGGTACCGAGTATACATGCACTCCTACAAATTTGTGGAAAATTGATTATTTTGTGCTCCATGGAAGAGTTCCCTTTAGTGCACCTTATGAGGTCACACTTATGAATGTGATTTACTATGTTTTCCACTCTACGATTTTCTATGAGATGTAAAGACACCTCATAGAATATTTGAGGTACCATAGTAGGATGTACGAAAACTATAACATTATTTTGTACTACTATGCTTATATCCCAATTTCAAATATTCTTGCTCTTCCATCGCTTCTAGATGCAACGAGTGCAATATTTGTGGTAGCTGTGTACATGACCATTCCACTTGACTAGGTAGCTACTGCTTTGCTTGTTGCGTGGGTGCAATGTTCTTGGTTCCTCTTGGTTGTGAATTACTAACAACCTAACTTATTGACACACTATTCATCACCCGAATATGACATGCACTAGATGTATTATAAGTAGGCTTAAATAAGATCCTACATGATTATCCTGGATTGTGAAACTTGTTGTAATTCAAAAGGGCATGCTCCATCTAATACATATTTCACTTTTTCCTTTTATAACTCTTCATCACTATAAATCTTAATGGTTACTATATGTTGGTGAAATACTTTGTTGCAGTATAGATTATTGGTTTTCACCAATGGTCATGGGGCTAAGCCCCTCCTTTTTGGGTATGGGAGGCTCCCATTATTGAATGTACATTAAATAAAATTGTGGGGTGGCTATTGGGCCGGGATCACACAAAAATAATCCATTAAACTTGTGAAAAAGTGCTTGTACTATGTACAAGAGGAGCAATTTGTTTGAGAAAGAGGTAAATGGGAGTAGGAGAAATAGAGAGAGATGGTTAATGTTGTGAGTAGGAACTACAGTCTCACCTACAGTAACCATAGTAGGTCCACATTCAATTAGAAAAACTCAACAATGTAAATAACAATAAGATTAATAAAGTGGAGACACGAGTTATATGAATTCATTAATTAAAGACACACAATTATTTCTTGGTTATACAAGATCAAAGTTATTTGGAAAGTAAAAAGTATGGAAGAACAAAAGGAAGGAAAAGAGATAGAAGAATGTAGATTATTACTTGTCGTAGAAGTGAAATCCAAAAACTAGTAAAAATCAACAAAAGCTAACTTGTTTGGAATGGAGAAACCATTTCAATTTATAGCTTGCAATAATGTCTCTTCCTCTTCCCCCCACGTGACTTTTCATCTCATCACCATGTGATTTTTCAAATTCCCTGGGAATGAAACTGGGTCCTTTTCTTATTTTTAAAAATGGACTTTTACAATGTAAATTTATGTCACTTAAGTGAATAAGACGAAAGAGTGAAAAAGTACATTCCAAATGAAGAAATAAAATGTTAGAGAGAGGGAGGGAGAGAGAAGAAGAGAGCGACGTAAAATCCAGAGACGGGAAATCTCCTTGTTGACGAAGAACCTACTTCCAATGGATCTTGAGTGAATGCTCCATAAATGAAGTTTTCTTCTTTTGACCTCCTATTGAAATGGGACACTCTCTAAAGCATTGAATGAGTGTTTAGAAACACTGCTACAAGACTTACACTATGTGAAATTGAGATGATTTCCCATTCTTGTAAACATGATGATCCTTTTTTAACACAATGTCGAGTTATAATGTGGAAATCACCACCTTGCGCTTATTGGCTTTAAAATTCACCTCCATGACACATATGTTCCTTTTTCAAATTAAAATAACCCCAGGATGCTCAAACACCTTCTTGTTCATTTATTACTCATTGGAAAAGGTCTTCTCCTCCAAAAAGAAGAATGGATCTTTCATTGATTGAAAGTGCACAATGCGAGATCATTAATTTGTCAAGTCACTTAGATGTTCTGCATTGTTTCAAACTTATCCAAGTGCTCTTTCTTTAGCATGAGAGTCTCAACATCCTTGTTTCTTGATCAATATCTTGACACTTACTATTTTTATTAATCCTTATTTTGAGAAGTCCATTTTAGTTATCAATTGCTTAATTTGGCACTTTTGAGTTTCCCTGATGTTCAAAGGGGAACGATACATCGAGAATGAACTTTTTGTAACAATTACTATTTATAGGTAGTGAGGCTTAGGAAGGCTTACTATTTTTAGAAGTGGGTCTTCCTGGTGTTAGAATGGAATGAAAGTGGTCTCAATTTTTTTGTTATTTCACAAGGATGTTTTACTCCAATTTTTGGAGGATTTTAATGCCAAAACTTCGTAGATTTGAAAAATGAGTTTTTATTTTGGGAATTTTTTTTGGCCATTAAAAATAATTTATAACACCATTATATGCAAGGTTGGATTCATTTTAAAGGTGTTTTTGAGAAGGAATTGTTGTTAAAATCGATGGGAATCGAGACAAGGGTTTGAGAGATATGAATAACTTTCCATTTTTAACATATGAGGCCTCTGACATATTTTTAACAACATAACAACATGGGAGCGAGATTTTGGGAGGAAAACATAGCTTTTAAACTTAAAAATGGTGAAGTGTTTTAACAATGAATCCTTTTGATCTCACTTGCACACCTTAACTTAAGTTTGACTCAAGCAGGCTTTAGAAGTTGAGGGTTGATGTGGAGTTACACCCTAATAAATAGGGGACAAGAGGGATAAATGGGAGACAAGGGACATACAATTGTGAATTGCACCAGATTTGGACAAGTGTCACCTTGTGGTTTCATGTGAGTGAGATGTAAGGGGCTAGAACTTAGCACTCAGGAGCTAAAATTGGGTTTTACATGTGTCTGGGGGCTAGCTGAGAGAGGAGGTCACACTTTTGTGTCCCCCTTGTCCCCTTTGCACATTGGGGACAATCTAAGGGGACAAAAAGGGTGAAAATGTGTGACCAAAGGGTTAGCTATCATGAAAAAGTGGTTTATTTTTGCATTGTGCTCACCTAACCACTCAAGTCACAAGTTTTAAGTGACAAAAACATAACATCCATAGGGGGTCACAATTTTGTGTCCCCCTTGTCCCCTTTTCACTTAGGGACAATACAAGGGGAAACCAAGGGTGAAAAAGTGTGACCAAGCCATTTTTGGAATGTTGATGTCACTCACCAAGTGTAAATTAGGACATTAAGAGAGCTTATTCTACCCTGAGAGCATGGAAGAGTGTTTTGGGGTCAAATATTATATGAATTTTACTCCACATAGCCTTTTTATATCATCCCATAAATTATTTAGAGCCAATTCTACGAAATTTTATTTTTGGCAACATTCACCTTTTCAACATGAATGAGCTATAACAATGACTTCACCTATCAAAGAAAACCTTGAAGACTTAGGAAATAATTTATGTTTCCATGATATGGATAATTATAATACCTTTCCATTGAGTATTTAATGAGCTTTCAACTCCTCATGGAACTCCTAGAATCTTCCAAACAAATTGACTTTCTCCGTTAGAGCCTTCATTCCATGTGCCCAAAATAACCCGGTTTGCCACTTAACTTGTTCATGTCATCAATTGATTCCACAAATTTTTCCTAAACTACACTCCCAGGATGTTTTCAATCTTCCCTGTAGACTTAGGAGGGTGTCCATATGCTACAATATGGCTTAAAATATCCAATCTAGTGCTTTGGAGAACACTATTCCATATTAGAGCTTAATATTATCATGAAATCAACCTAGATTCATTACCATGCACATAAAACACACTTGAAAACCATGTTAGAACTTTCCTCTCGGTTGGACCGAGGGTGACACATACGGAGGGTTACGTGAGCCGATAGGATGGTTGAAGGGAGGATTCACAATGATCGAGAGACATGTTTTCAAATGGTGGGCTAGTTTTCATGGCCAAAATTTTGAATTTTTCATGCTAGACATATATCATGACAATATTATCCTATCAATGTTGAGAAATCCAAGCTGTATGAGCATTAGGTTGGAAAAGGATACAATCAACATTATATTATGGTTCATCATTCTCTTGAGCTTGTACTATTATGATCGTGTCTCGTGTATCCTCGAGTCTTCTTAATCATTTTGATCATCCTCCTACCATTCCCACTCACCCGGTCTTCGGCGGCAGCTCCAAAGGTTGATTCATTTTCCTATTACAAACCTTTCTTAGTTATAGATTTCCAATGACCTTCCTCATATCATTGTCACCTAAGAATGCTCTCACATGAATCATTTATGTCACAATTAGGTTATTCCTCTCCCTTCCTTAACATTTTATATCGCTCATGTATGCAAGATTTTAGCGATAATGTGGAAATTCTTAACTTTAAGGTCAACCATCAGTTTCTTGATTTCTGGGAAGCTATCTTAAGTAGGATCCACATGACTTACAAAAGAAATATAATTCTACTTCTTCGGTGCTAAAGAGTAGGTGGAAACCACATATTTTAGAATGTAAGCGCAAAACACTCCGCTCCTTTGAAATCTATTGTGTGTGTCCATGTATCATCGAGTTACACAAGTCTCTATAATTCTTTCCTAAATTTAGACTCTAGTGCATGGAATATGTAACCAACCAAGTGTAAAAGTTTTCAGGGAGTTCACTAAAGAAGGTTTCATATAATGAGTCGTAAATGTTCCTCTTTACTAGTGTTCTTAGTGAGCAATACATATGACTACAAATGCTTTTGTGCAAAATTATCTTCCACCCTCTCCGGATAATACTCAATATTCTCCGGGCGAGTCAAAACATTATTCTCCTGCATCATCATGGCAACATAATTCAATGGATCCCAACAATGAAACCAAAATGTTGTGCCTAAATATCTATCATACGCGTTTAGATTTATGTGCGTAGGCCAAAATTATCATTGTGCGCAATGAAGAGATGTAACATCTTGCACCAACCTATCACACAAGGGATGACCTGGTGCACTCATCCAAGGCACAAGAATGAGAATAGACCGGTCCCCATTGAATTGAGTGCCATCATGATATTTGTTAAAGGATTTCACTTATTTGTCTTACGATTAATCATCATACATTCAATCGTATTAGTGCGTAAAAACATAGAGAACCATTACTAGTATACTCATTCAACTAATAAAGTACATAATAACCATGAGATCCTTGTATTCCTCTAACTCCAATATTGCAATGCTCTTAGTTACAATCAATCAACCATTAACATCAATGAACAACCCCTTGATCAACCACACACCCAAAAACAAGAACTCTTCTATACTAGTCCCTTAAGGGGTATATATACTAACAAGTTACTTCCCTTGATTATTTTAACAAGAATTTATATTAGCCATTGAGCCCAATTTACAATGAGTTAACCAATAGCTAATAAACGACGTGCGTGTCAGATGGTACCACTCCTTATCCTAGGGTTATATATGGTGGCTTTAGCTTCTTAGTGACTCCTCTCCATCAATGAATTGTAGTTATTTTGTTGTCATGGGCCAATGGTTCTCTTTCATCGTGTAAGAGGTCCACCACCAACAATTAACTATCTTTTTCTTCCTTGATTGTTGTTGATGGGATTTCTTACAAAATTCCCATGCTCAAAACATGGTCTTCTCCACAAAAACTCTTGTGAATAATGGACCAAAACGACTCGGTGTGCTCCTAGTTTCCTGTGGTGATTTATTACCTAAAGAAGATGGGATTTCTTCGACAATGACAAAATTCCCATGCACAAAACATGGTCTTCTCTTTGAATTCCATGTACATGGGTTGGGGTCCCTTATATATATATGTGAGGATGCACGCCATCTCATTATCTAAGAAAAACTTTGACTAGAACCAAAGGTGCACACATTAATATAAAAGTGCCTTATGCACATCCACGGGGCTATAGTGGCGAATGATGGAATAATTAGCCAAAACTTAGGTTTATTTGACAACATTGGGGCTCAATAGATGTTTCCTTAGATATATAGGTAATTGGTACATGATTTATTGCCTAAATGGACTAGGGTAGTGTAGATGCTCAAATTTGGTAACTTATCCTTTCGACAATGACAAATTTGGCGTTATTACTATGCTAAAACAAATGCTTCCATTCTAATATATATATATATATATATATATATATATATATATATATGGCCTTGCTCATCTTTACACACTAGTTTGTCATTATCTAAGAAATATACTTTGACTAAAGTAGAAATCCATCTATAGCCATCATTATCGAACTCGACTTTTCCATCACTAGTTACATGTTTAGACACACTGTACATCTTGGGGCTATAGTGGAATATGGTCTTGGTGAACTATGTGGTCTTGGACCCTCCCATCTAATGAATCTTGTTCCAATTTGAATATTTTATGTGTGTCATTTCATCTTCCTAGGTCAACCTTAATGTGAATTTTTAATGTGTGCAAGCCTACATAAGCAAGTTAATTACACATTATAATTCACCTGACATTCTCATAAGATCCTATTACAAAGATTAACATTAAAACACTTAAGGATCTCCTAAATCTTCCTAAAGCGATTGTACATCGTAAGAATAACCACCACATTGATTTGAAGCACTCAAACTAGGTTCAAGAGTCTAACTTCCTCCATTTCCAAGCACTCAAAGGTCCTAGAGCCATGTCTTAGCAAGAGCAAGTCACTCCAAGCATTATAAGAGGTCTTGAGGGATAACAAGGATAGTCTAAGCATCTAAAACACATTCGCAACACACTACTACCATGTTGGGTACATTCTCTACTCTATAGTTAGCCCACTATCTTTTTGTCAAGAGACATGAGGGCACTAATAGGGGGTTGGCTTAGATATGCATGCACACTTGCACCTACACTAGAACTACACGAGACTTGCTACCACTCGAGGGGATGTAGTGCACCACTTATATTGGATTAACAACGATTAAATGCCAAGGGTAGTTTAACATCACCCACACACTTGATTTCTACTTTGGTTATCTAATGCTTTCATGAATTTTTTATTGCATGTATCTAGGGTTTCTATATGTTGCGAGTCATTACAAGTGGTGTCAAAGTTGTGTGAGCCATAGTGATAGACAATGAAACTCCTTTATAGGAAAGCAAAGGGTAGGTGAAGTTGTAGAACCCCATTGTTCATAGGTCCAAGACCATATATAAGTAGTCAAAACCATTCCACGTTCTAATAAGAGTTGTATGATCCTACATAGGAATAGTTTGCGGTTCGAGTTTTAGAGATGAAGCATTTCTAGATTCAAAACAACTCTTTTACCTAGTCTTCACACCCAGATCATCTTTGTACCACTCTTAAATCGAGTACTTATTCCTTTGTGTGTTTTAAACAATCTTTATATCATATAACATTTTAGTATAGTTAAGTATTAATTCTTAATTCGAATGTGCACGGTTAATGTTTATTATTTAATACAACATAATCATTATGTAACATTCTATAATATTTTCCTAATTCACTCTTTACACACTTCACTAATTAGGAATCGGTTAAAATAGGTACATGTATTTATAAATAATTGAAATTGAAAATAAAACCTTATTAGCTCAGTGGTGACCATTAGTCTTGTCTTTGAGATCCATACCACTTCCACAACCATTAGAATAAGCATTATTCCCCAACAAAATTTTCCTCTTTTTACGTGTGTTTCATCTATTACGACTCTTACCTCCTATGCAATGTATTTTGCAAAATTATACCACACCCTTTTGTTACGATTTGACATGTGACATAAATCACATCCTCTATTGAAGAGATCTAAGGAACAACCACGATCATCTCTATACTAAAAATGGGGGTTTATTTTGGGGATCTATGTTCGACTTAGCCGATTCATATCGGATCCAGGTTCATTTGGCACAATATTGAAAAACAACGCCAATAATTGCAATAATTCACTAATAGGAAAATATTTGTAATGAAATGTGTTTATAAACACGATCTTTAATCCTACGAAGAATGCTCTTAAATGTTCAATAATTGACAACACTATTTTTCACTTGAAAATTAATGAAATGCCTTTTAGATAATGAATGTTTCCTTAGTTATCTAGGTAGTTGATAGATGATCTCTTGCCTAAATGGATTAGGGTACTTATATATTTGTAGAAAGTTTGAATTGAAATTAATACCTTATTAGTGCACAAGCTAATCACCATTGATAATTAAAAAAATAAGACAAAGGTCGAATAGGTGAAATGAGGGAAGAGCTAAATAAAACTTGTCAAGATTGCACACTTCGTGTTATGATATGCTAAAAACGCAAAGTCTATATTATGAACACAAGTGACCAACAAAGATGAATTGTGGAAGACAACGTGATGAAAATGAAATGAAAGATTTTAAAAGTCTATGGGACCAACTCGAAAGTGTAAGGAGTCTAGTAAGATGAAGAGGGAACATTGAAAGTAAGCAAATGTGCCAATAATAGAAACACATAATTTTCCGGGCAAATACCTTGAATATATTAAGGCCCCTGCCAGGCTGCCAGAACAAGAGAAAAAGCAACGGTTAAAAATTACAGCATTAATTCATGTCCGAATTCTTTCCCAATACAGGCACTTACCCCAAAGCTTCCGTTTTTTTAAATTCGCTAATTTCGGGGTCAGTGCCGTATGCGCTCCAAAACAACGAATATATCAGTAAAGTGCCCACCGACAAACATGGCAGCCCCGGTGGCATACCAGTAAAAGACAGGTGACTGGCATTTTTCCGTCATTTATCGTCTGTTACTGTCCGATGTTTATTTCTCCGCCACGAGCTTTGAACAGATTTCAGTTTCTGAAGTTAAACAGCGGTTTATACTGTGGTAGAGGAAAGAAAAACGAGTTTTTACAGTGAAGGAGAGAGGAAAACCAGGGTTTCAATCATATAGGACGAAAAATATAGGAATTTTAGTATAGAAGAAAGAAAAATAGGGTTTACAGTGCAGAAGAGAGAAATATAAGGGTTGAGAGAGAAGAAGAGAGAAAACTTAGGGTTTTTGCCGTCATTTTGATGGGGTGTTCACAGTCTAAAATAGAGAATGAAGAATCCGTGTTCAGGTGTAAGCAGCGGAAGCTGTTTATGAAACAATCGGTAACCGCACGCAACGCCTTCGCTGCCGCTCATTCTTCGTATATTACGCTGTTGAAAAACACAGGAGCCGCGCTAAATGATTACGGGCAGGGGGAAACAACGGAGGTGAGGGCTCCCGGGCTGTTACCGACCCCTCCGCCAATAGACCCGTTGCCCGCTCCGCCACCGCTTCCGCCGCTCTTTCCCTCGCCCACGCGTACTCAATATTTACAGGCGCCGATCGGAAGGTCTGTGAGCCTGCCGCCGATTGCGCTGCAGAAAGAGGTGGATGCGGTGGCGAAAATGAAAATGAATAGTAGTCCTCCCCGGAAGTCTACTATTACGGAGGACGAAGACGCGGAGGAGGAAGCAGAGAGGGATGATCGCCCAGCCGAGGCGGTGGTAGCGCCGCCACCCCCTCCTCCGAGGGCGTCCAATCCTCCACCGCCGCCTCCGCCCGCACAGAACTCTCCGTGGGATTTCTTCGATGTCGGAGGGTTTACATATCAGAAGCATGACGAGGCGCCTGCTGAGGAGATGCAACAGACGGAGATTATGCAAAGTAGGGAAGAGGAGGAGGTTGCTGCTGCTGATGACCATATCCTAATGGAGGAGGATGATGAAAAGGATGACGACACAGGTATTGTTTTATGGATTATCTTTTGCCAAATTAAAACATGACGATTTGGGATTTAAAGCTTATCCAATTCATAATTTATAAAGACACAAGAATAACGAGGAAATTGCGTAGAGATTTGAGAGGGTGGATGATTCGGATCGCGGTTTGTGGCTCATCATCTGGTTACGGATATTTTTTTGTTAATACTCTGAAATTATTTTTAGTAATACAGACAATTTTTGGGCCAAAACAATGTAATAAATTATTGTATCACACTACATGATCCATCATCAGATTGAGAAGATTTATTTTGTGGTAAGGGTAACTAGGAGAACAGGTTATGGGAGGAACATGCCCTCTGTTAATACAGGAGTGTATGTATTCCAAGTTATAAGTCATTTTATTGCAGTGTGGTCGCTCTTTTTAGGATTGCACCTTTTACCGTTACGTTACAACTCTTTGGATAGACTAATTTTAGATGGAATGAAAATTTCAAGGATTTGCCAATTAGCTTTTTTATCGGTTTATGGGGGTTGGGGGGGGGCGGTTATCTGGGGGTGGTTATCATCGATGGACTATCTTTTGCACTTTGGCTGGTTTTAGATGAAATGAAGACTTCAAACATTAGATTCCGCTTTTTATTCAAAAAAATCAGCAAAATATTTGTTAAGTGACCGTCTTCTGCAAAGGGCTAGTTTTAGATATAGAATAAAATTTGAAACATTAGATTCTTCAATTAGCAATTTTTCAAAAACAAATCATCCATGTTTTCTTAAATCACTTGGGAATGTCAAAATATATACATGTATTCCATAATAAATCCTATGTTTTCCCCATAAATAGTCATGAAGTTTTCTTAGATTTTGTTATTTTTTCCAAAAAGAGTAATGTATGAATAGCGAATCCTATATTTTTTTTTCCTCAAATATTTTCTCCAACTTTTTCATAGATTCTTTAGATCTATCAAAAGTATATATTTATTCATAGTAATTCCTCTGTATTCGTAGGTTAGTTATCATTCCCAAATATACTTATGTATTAGCAGGAGATGAGAGCCCCCTTCTCGGGTTCTCAGGAACAATATCTAATACCCATCGAGCTGGCTGTGTGAGATAAGATATATAGATGGGGGCAAGAAGAGAAGATCTATCGAGTAGCAAATCCTAAATCCTATTTTTTTCCCCTCTCACAATTAGTCACCAAAGTTTTCTCAGATTCTGTAGGTTTACCAAATGTTTATACATATATTTAGTAATTCATATGTATTTCACCAGAATTAGTCATCCATATTATCTTAGATTAGTCAGGTAGACTTTTTTTGCATATTTGATTTTCTAGATTCATCCTGCCATTACAAATATCACGTTGCATTTGTGGGAATTAATCTTACAATACATCGATTTTTTTTTTTTTGAACCAGAAGTATTGGCCAACTGTTCCACAAGTGAAAGATTCAATTTTTTTGCATGACATATTGTTGTGTAATAAACAGCTGGATAAACCTATGCATGTATTTTAATGTTACCATAAGTACGCATACTCATGCAGATATATCCAGAAATATTTTACATGACTACCTGTAAAAACATTTTATTCCTTAAACGGTTTTTTTGATGTCGCAGATGCCCATGATTCACCCATAAAGACACCAGAGAAAGTTGTGCAGCACAGCAATAGTAATAAGGTAGCCGAGCCGGTGGCGTTAAAGGAGGAGTTGCCACTGCCTTTGGCCATTCCATCAGATCACAGTAAAGGAAGGGGCAAGGGTGGGAAAGATCTTCTGCAGGTTTTGCAGGATATTGATGACCAGTTTCTTAAGGCTTCTGAAGGCGGTCAGGAAGTGTCTAAGATGCTGGAGGCCAATCGCTTGCATTATCACTCCAATTTTGCAGACAATAAAGGTATTTTTAATTTAATTTTTAAAATTTTAATTTTTTAATTATATTGGAAAGATTAATTATTATATTCGAGCTTTAATTTGCTTTCATTGCTAGACCGAATTCTGATACACAAACTGAAGGTCTTTGATTTCTTTAAGGTGTCAAATCTGAAGTATTTCTTTAGGAAAGGAGGCTCTTATCTGAAGTATTTTGTATTTAGAATATCAATTAGTATTTTGGAGTTTTAAATTTCTGGTACAATTTGAACACGTAGTGACAGATTTTCAGGTTAAATGCTAGTAAAATTCTGCTCTGGTTATAAGCAGCAGAAAACCAATTAGAACGTGGAGTTTAAACAGGGTCATTATCACTCTAATCTTGCAGAGAAAATGCTGCTTTAATTTTATTTATGTATTTAATATCTAGAAGCTTAATCCACATTTTGGAGCTCTAACTTACTGGCTTTACAACTTTGCTGTCCAAAGGTAAAAGCATTTGACGGACTCTAGTAAAATAATATAAATCAATAAAAGGTTCATTTATTTCTACATGTTTGCATTTGACGGACTTCAGTTAAATATTATAAATCAGCTAAGTCAGCTGCAGCAATCCATAAACTGACTATAGACAGCTATAACAGATTCTATAAACAGTGATTCTTAGAGAGTTCAAGTTTTAACATGAAAATGCAACTTCAGCACACAACCAACTGGAAATCAGCAAACAAGAGACAAGGAATTATCCTGGAGAAACCCAATTGGGAAAAACTCCAGTGGGTGAGCAATTACCCCTTCCACTATGCAATTCTCTCAAAAAATACAAGCTTACTGCCACTGTGTGGCCTTCATGAAAGGTTCAGACCTCTCTTACTTGCATTTACTTGTTTACAACCCTCAGACTTGGATTCACCCAAAACCACTCTCATGGACGTGTTCTCCCACTTGTATTTAATGTTGCTCTGCTCAGGAAGGAAGAAGGAAGCGAAACAAACCGTTTAGAGAAGTGCAAACGTTTGCAACTGTTCACATTCACGTTTTGGCAACTGCCATTAAACTGTCGGGAAACTGCTGCCAAAACTTTCTTTCTCAGAACAAAACTTTCTGGCCTTGTCATTGGAAGCTGTCTGGATCACTTTCAAACCGACTCAACCATTTTTACAATTTACATAAGAGGGGATATTAAAAGTTAAGCTAGAGAATTACATAAATTGGGCACTTTCATATCCATTTTTGGATCATGCCTCAATTTGAGGCTTTTAAGTCCCTAAAAGCTTCAAGAACTGATGAGGTGAGGAAATTTCTTCCCCACATCTTCTTTGGAATACCACTTGGCCTTGTTTGGCAATTGACCTTTTAACCCAATCAACCATCGGTCTTGCACTCCTCGTTGTGTTGTCCTCTCTTTTCGCTGCAATACCACATCTTCTAATTCCAGCTGACTGTCCGGATCCTCAATGGATGGCAACAACAACCCTTCTTCATGATCTAGCATAGAGGGCTCAAAGAGACGTAAGTTTTCAACATTAACAACTGAATATATTCTCATATAAGGAGGCAAATCCAGCCTAAATGCATTCTTGCCCACTTGTTCCAGAATTTCAAATGGGCCATATCTAAGAGGTTTGAGTTTCTTAGCTTTACCTTGGAGTCTCTCTCTACTCAAGTACAACCATACCTTGTCACCAACAAGGAAAGAATGCTCAATTCTATGTTGATCATGCCTTGCTTTGTACTTGGTCTGTGACTCCTTCAACCTCTCGTGTACACTGGAGGTGTATCTGCTGAATCTTCTCAATGAACTTCTCAGCTTTGTGGACTTCGAATCCACTCTCCCATTGTCTCTACATGGTAGTCTCAAAACAACATCAAATGCACTCTTAGGCAAATAACCAAAACAAGTCTCAAAAGGAGTCGTATTAGTAAAGCTTCGAATCGCAATGTTATAAAGATGTTGAATATACACCAAATTCTCATCATAAGTCTTAGGATGTTTTTGCTTTCCCATGGCCTAGATGGAATTGGTAATGGCATATATAAACCCAACTTTCTATTACTAGGCTTGCTTGTACTACATAAAACACATTCTCTTGATAAACTTAGCAACTTCTACTTGCATATTTGGCCAATAAACATACCTCTGTAAGTGTGCAACAATATTTGTAACACTAAAGTGACCAACAACCTTAGAAGTGTGTGCTTCTCTCATCAACTGTACTCTTTCCCCCTAGGCACACAAAGTTTCTCATTCTTGTAGAGCAGCCCATCCGGAAGTAATATTCTCCTTTAAGCTCAAAGCCCTCACTTGGAGGCTTCTGCTAGAATATCTCTCCAAAATCCGGATCCTGCTCATAACCTTCCTTATATGCTTCACATATAAAAGGTTCAAGAAGAGTTAATGTGCCTATAGCTGAAAGCAAAGGAGGCCTAGACAACATATCAGCTAATTTGTTAGTCACACCTTTCTTATATTTTATGATCAAATGAAATTGCTGTGAGAAACCCATCCACTTATAGTGTCTAGCTTGTTGAAGCTTATTTTGAGATTGTAAATATTGAAGAGGTCGATGATTCGTGTGTATAATAAGAAAATCCCTTAGCCCTTTGCTTTGAAGTTCCTCACAGAAAACTTGGGGCTGTCTGAGGTACAACTTGCTAGAGCTTGGTTCGGATTGGATTCTACTCTTTTTCTCCGCTTCAATTCCGCTGAGGACCGGCTTAGGGCTCTCAGGGCCAAACGAAAGCTATTTTCCCTACCCAATAAGGTCTTCTTTGATGAAGATCTTACCAGGACACAAGTTGGGGAGCTCAAACACTCTAGGGAACAAGTCATGGCAGCGAGGAAAGCAGGTAAATGGGTGGTTATCAGGAATCTCCGGGCTGTTATCAGAGACTCCCCTCCTCTTGGTTGGGAACCCCGCCAAGGGGCTCCCCAATGACGGGCCAAGTGGGAGAGGTGCCAGGCCAGAGACTTATCCATCAGTTGTTGGAATGGGAACGGTTCCCTTTGGTCTTCCCCTGGTCTTATGTTAGACGCTCTCGGGGCTGCCGACATTCTCTTCATCACAGAGACTCACGAGAGCCCGGTTCGCCTTCTCCCGAGTATTCCGGCTTTCTTTGGTTATCAGCTTGCAGACAGGAGACTTGGGGTTCGGGTGGTGTCGAGGCTCGGTGTCTTTATAGGGACTCTCTCCGGAACAAGATCTCGATAGTTGGTTTTGATGAGTCTGCTAGGTTCATGTGGATTCGTATCAGGAGATCTCGCTCGGTTTTCTAGGGACCTCTATATAGCAATGTGTTACTTTCCTCCGCTGCTTCCCCTTATGCCATCCACAATGGCCTGACGGTGATCCTTTCTTTGACTTATACGACAAGATGTGCTTAAAGACTCACTGTTCTTTGGAGAGGTTATCATTTTAGGTGATTTTAATGCCCGTACCAGACACCTACAGGTCCCTCTCCATGACGTGAGTCAGTGGATACGTTCTGCACACAGAGGATTGACCCTATGTCAGTTGGTCTACATAGGATTTCTGCGGACACGAGATCGACCCTCTCACGACTTATGGACAGTTCCTCCTTCAGCTCGGGAGTCTCTCGGGGACGGTGATCCTCAACGGGATTGAGCACTTTCACGGATTCACGTTTCTTCACAGTGTGTAGACCCCCAACCCGGACATCTCACCCCTCTTCTGCTCCTTTGTTTCCCCCATTCCCCTTGCCGATCATCTTTGTCTTATCTTTCTCTCTGTCGCCAGCTTTCCTACCACCACCGCCCCTCCCCCCCTCCCCACTACCCACCTCGCATCTCCTTTCAATTTGATAAAGGAGATTACGGATCTTACTCATCCCACATCCGCGACCTTCTCCCCTCTGAGCCCCTATTCTCTAACATGCCTTTCCTCTCCGCCATGTGGGAGGCTGCCCGAGATCCTTTCCCAGCCTCCACCACCCTTCCCTCACCACTAAGTACTACTAAATCTTGCCCCATGAACCAATGGTACGATGTAGAGTGCAAATCCCTTCACCGTCGCCTTCATCGAGGCTTTTACCTAGGCCCTCCCCTCCTTCCACACTCTTAAGGTTGCCTACAGGTGCCTTCTCCGCCGTAAGAAACGCTCCTTCATTTCCCACCGCAGATATATGCTTTCCACCTCCCTTAGGACTAACCCTCGGTCCTTCTGGCATACTGTCTTTCCCCGCCACTCCCCCTCCTCCACAACGATCGATCCTATCTCCATTTTTTCCCACACCTCTACCCTTTACGATGTTCCGGGGCAGCAGTCTACCCAGATTAGCATCCGCCACCTGGTAATCCCTTCACTCACCGTAATATCAAAGAGGCAATAAGGATTTTGAACTGTAGCAAGGTAGCTGATGTGGACGGTTTCCAGGCTGAGTTCTTCAAGCAGGGTTTTGAGGTTTTTGGTACCTATTTGGTAGATCTTTTCAATCAGGTGGTCAGAGTGGGCTTCCCTCCTACCTGGTCTCATCATATCATTCACCCGATCCACAAAGCTGGGTCCATTTCTGATCCGAACAACTACAGGACTATCATGGTAGGCCATTCTTTCTCCAAACTATATGCTACAGTCCTCCACAGGTTGTTGTCCGAGATTTTGGAGTAGAAGCAGCTCAGAGCCAGAGGTCAGGCTGGGTTTCGCCCTGGTTACCACACCATCGACCACATATTCACCCTTCGGGCTATTATTGAGGAGGCTCGCCACCGCTCTTCGAAAGTCTATTGTTGTTTTGTAGACTTTCGAAAAGCTTTTGACTCCGTACCTCGCATGGCCCTCTTCCAGCGACTCCGAGACATCGGTATTTCTGAGACTCTTGTTATTGCCATCATGCGCCTCTATGAGTCCATCCTTGGTCGTCTCCGTACTGCACACGGATTATCTGATCTCATCAGGAGCACCATTGGGGTTAAACAGGGATGCCCCTTGTCTCCTACCCTCTTTGGCATTTACATTGATGAGTTGGAATCTTTTCTTCGGGATCACATTCAGGAAGGGGATGGTTGCCTTCTTCACCACGTCTTGATTTCCATTCTTCTATTTGTCGACGATATTGTTTTACTCGCCTCTTCTCCTGAGGGGCTTCAGAGACAGCGTGATGCACTTGCTTTATTTTGTGATCTTCGGCATTTGACGGTCAATCTGGGTAAGACCAAGGTCACGGTCTTCAACGGGTTGCGGACATCACACCTCCATTTCTTCTTCAAGGGGCAGGAGGTTGAAATTACTAATACATACACCTACCTGGGAGTCCAGTTCTCAGGGCCTAGATTCAGTATGAGGCATGCTCTTCAGCTGAGGGTGAACAAAGGGTATGGGTCTCTTGCCATTCTCGAGAGACAGTGCTTTCGGCACCACTTCCAAGATGTCTCCTCCAAGATGTTTCTTATGAACTCCCTCATCCGCCCCACTGTTCTCTACGGGTCTGTCGTCTGGGGGCCCTCCCTTTTGGACACAGATTGGGCTTCGCTGAGAGGATTTAGACTCTCCTCCTTCGTCATTTCATCAGATGCAAACAGACGGTCCCCCAACATATTATTTTGGTAGAGTTCGGAGCTCGACCTTTCCGTCTGGAGACTATATTTGACATATCATCCTTTCTTCACCGTATCAGGAGGTTTGGTGATCTTTCCGATGAGCAGGACAAGTATCCATATCTCGCTTATTGTTCTTCTGTGAGTATTGCCCAGGCTGGGGGCCGTTGTTGGTTTGCCGAGACTTACGCCATTGTTGGTTTGCCGAGACTTCTGCTTTGTTGGACTCGGTATCAGATTGATCGTCTCCCCCCCTTCTAGTATTCTTTGAATGCTCCTAGTCATCTATTGCCCACCAAACAAGTGTTGAACGAGTCCATCCAGGGAGGATATATCTACTGAGAGCTTGGAGCTTCATTCGGACTACTTGGGTGAACCACCTTGGGGTTTCACGTAACCTAAGATGTCTTTTTATGTAGAGCACTTTCTTGAAATCAGAGATGGGATCATTATCCGCCCATAGTACACCTCTCGTCACTGGGTGCATGCCCTCTGTATACCTGTGGGTCAGTTTCGAGTCGGCTCCCACAGACTTCGGTGCGAGACTGATGACCACATTGATCGGGTGGATAAACTTTGTAGGCTCTGTAGCCTTCATGAGGTGGAGGCGAGACTCATTTCATCTTCCACTGCCCCATTTACTATGAGATCGAGAGGACGCTTTCACTTTGTCTCTTCAGAGAGATCCAGAGACTCTCTCGGTCTTCTTGAGTATACCGACTAGCGGTGTCTTGCTCTCTACATCTGCGAGTCTTTGTTGTTACGAGACCGATTCTTCATCCCCCTCTGCGAGTCGTCCACACGAGACGCAATTACAATTGACCTTCTTTTGGTTTTACCCACTAGTTGATCTCGAAACGTGATGTGTATTTTTATCACTTTATAAGTTTCCAAAGATCGTGATTTTTTTAACCAATTTTAAGTATTCTTGAATCCTGATTGATTAAATTTCGATTATTCTGCATCCATAGAAGTGCGGAAAACTTGTGTAGCAAAGAAATAATCGTAAAAAGCGAAAAGACTCGGAGATGACAAAAGAGATTGTTTACGGGGTTCGGAATTCCTACGTCCCCGGGTTCAGATTGAACCGATCCATTAATAATATTGAAATGCAAGTACAATAACTCTTACAAACAATCAATAATGAATCACAACTGCAAATGAGCTGATCAATGTCCCAAGAACTCGAAAAATAGCGTAAATCGCCCCAAGAATGATCCGTGGCTCCTACAGTGTTTTCACAATGTGATCTCCCTGCAACTGTGTTAGAAAAACACCTACAAATGGAGATTTAAAAACATTCCATGAAAACAAATCATATGTCTGAGATCAGATCTGAATTCTGAACACTTTTCATGTTTACACCAAGTCACAATTCGGACTAGAAGTGCATTGAAATTCGTGTTTTCCAACTGGCTGTCTTGAAGATCCCTGTTAAAATCTGCATTCAAAGCTTCCAAAAACAGGTTAAAAATCATCAAAAAAGATCAAACCTTATATCGTTGGAATCGTCTCAGAATTCTCTACATTTCATATTTTTACTCCAAAAGCCCAATCTGAGTGCACGGCCTTCAAAAATGGAGTTCTCTGCAATCTGGTCCTTAAGCTTCTTGCACAGACCTGTACCTCCTTCTATTCAAATAGAATATCACCCTATTTATATTGTTTAGGCGCCTCCTGGTATAACGGCTGGGCGCCTATCCTTTACTCGGCCCACCCGAGTTCCATTCCCCTCCTTAGCTGTTTGTTTATCCTTTTAGGATTAAGATCCCACATTAGGCGCATGAAAACTAGGATTAGGTTTTAAAATAGCAAGTGGGCGCTCATTTTGTGTGGCAAGGTAGCCACCTAAGCCTATGTGGTAGGCGTTTGACTTGGGGCGCATTTCTTGGGGCCCGCATAGTATATTTTTAGGCGCCTAATCCCTCATTTGGTGGACAGTTTAAAATAAGGCGTGGGAAATTTAATATATGCATGGAAAGTTTAATATAGGCGTGGAATATGAAAAGTGGTCTTATCAAGATCATATAATTTCGACCCAATTAATATAATGACATTCCAAATGAAATGTGGCAATAAAATACCACTTGTCGACCCTCGATAGGCAAATCGAGCGAATTCGACGAGTGGTGGCAAGCCACGTGGTGGCTTGTGGACCCACCACGTCGGCGATAATACCTTAGTCCACACGGCGGCCGGGCTCCCCTCCGTAATAAAAGTTGAGCCTCTTGTTCCCGAGCACCTTTATTTTTTTACGCTCGTCGAAGACCGGTGGTCGAAAACCAACAAACAACTCCCTTTTGCCTTTTCGCCACGTGTCGCAGCGCGATTGGTCCATTATTGACCAGTTGACTAGAGTTGACTTTTCGTTGACTGAACTTTGACCAGACATATCTAGAGCTCCCGATGTCCGTTTGTCGCGTTCTCACAGTCGTTGGAAAGCTCTCGAGATGATCTACTACACTGACACCATTTAGGGATGTTTAGGGAACGTTTTCAAAAATGATCCCCGATCACTAGTGGAGGAACTAAACGACGAGCCTTCTGGCCCAAATTCGGTGCATAGGTCGATTCGTCCCGGTGGACCTTTACACCTCCTCGATCACCGCCGCAAAGCATCGGATGCACACACGTACCAGAGGGCAATCCAGCTCCATTCGTCCCCCTGGTCGCCGCATCAGTTTCAGATCTCAGCTGGGGAGGAGGTTTTCACCCCCCTCTTCGGGTTGCTAGTCCATCAAGAGCTTCTTTTCGTCGGCCTCTAATGTTAGGAGGGGTGTGGCTACCATTCTTGATTAGACCTTTGGTCCTCACTTGCCCCTCCTTTCATTCTCTTCTTCGCTTCCGTCGTTTTTCTCCCCCGCTTGCTCCTTTGCCCCCGCATGTGGGGGCATTTAGCTTCGGGTTTCCTTTTTGTTGTCTTTTCTCATCTTTTCGGTTTTTGGGAACTCGTTTTGAGTTGTCCCCGCTTGCAATTTGTATATTGTTTGGGCTGCGGATCCCATTGACCTACTTTTGTGGTCATTCGTTGGACATTAATATATTTATCTTTATCTTATTTGTCGAGATAGTGCTTCCATTTCTTGACCGCTTGAACAAGAGCATATAGTTCCTTAACGTATGTACAATAATTGAAATTGCACCATGAAACTATAATAATCCCGTCCTTCCCGCCCTAACCGTTCTTCCATTTTTGCTCGCCTTTGTTCTGTCGAATCTCCTCGTGATATTTGCCCTCAATAAATCTCTTTGTTCGTGTAATATGTGGTTGTAGGGTCTCTTGTGGGTCTATTCGTGATTGAATCTATTCGCGATTGATCTTGTGAATCCTTTTGTAAACCTCGGTTCGTGAATCTTGTTTGTGAATCTATTCGCAATTGATCTCTCGAGGGTCTGCATTCTGGATCATTCTTCGTGGGTCATCTCGTGTTCTTCGTGGGTGTGCATCTTCGTGTTCTTCGTGGGTGTGCGTCTCGCTCGTGTTTTGTGGGTTTGTTTGGATTCTTCGTGGATGTCACGTCGACTTGGACTGTTTGAGAGTGTTCAAGAGAAAGCCACCAACATTCGAATGAGAGGCGCTTTGTGCCCTAGATGTTTCCTAACTTTACGTTTATCCGCTTTCTATACGGGCATCGTTGGAAATCATGCTTCGCTTCTCGTGCCCCTTTGTCCTTGACTCGTGGTTGGAGCGGATAAATTATAGGCTTACCTTCGAGCACTTAATGCTATGATGGCTAACACATTACAAGCCCGTTCGAAGCGGAAATTCAAGACCATATGCCGATGAAATCTATCATCGAAAACAATCTGTTTGTTGGGGGCTTCACCCAGTCTACCTCTCTCATTGACGCCACTCTAAGTGGTTCATCCAATGTCTCCTTCCCCCACCGACTTGTAGGTCTTTTTCGTCACAGGTGAAATGGAGTAGGGTTAGCATGACAAGGGTTTGCCCAACATACTTGAGGAATTAATCCACAAACTCGAAATTGTTGAATCCTCCAATAAGGCCCTAAGGACAAAAGTCTTCGAGCTCACGACCCGGATGGAAAAAGTTGAAGCGGAAAACATATCATTGTGGAGAATGCATGCTGATACCACACCGCACACCACCCCAACACATGACTAATGACCAGCTGCAAGCTGAAATCTTTGATTTAAAAACAAACGAGCGGGATACTCTTAAACAATAGACAAATTCCTAGGCCCATGTTGTGAAAGGGAAGGACAAAACCCCTCATCATTTTGTTGCGGTTGAAGAGGTTGTACATGCTAAACTGGTTGAGGAGAGGACCAATTGCGCAAGAGAACTTAACCTTAAGGTGAGAGGGTTGCCCACACCTCTTCCTTCTTCGGATCCTTTGGCCATGGGTATAAATTTTCTCATAGAAAACTTGGGGCTTCTGGATGTACCAGCTGGACAAAGCATGGATTAGGCTGGATTCTACTCTCTTCCTTAGATTCAAATCAGTGGTCTCTTCCTCAGATTCAAATCAGTAGAGGACGGGCTTAGGGCCCTTAGAGCCAAGCACAATCTGTTTTCCTGCCCTAACAAAATCTTCTTAGACAAAGGCCTCACAAGAGCTCAAGTTGCTGAACTTAAACAATCACGGGAAGTGGTGATGGCAGCAAGAAAAGAAGGTAAATGGGTTGTAATTTGTAACCTCGGCACTGTTGTTTGGGATTCCCCTCCCCGGGTTGGGAGCCCGGCTGGAGCCTCGAAATGACGGTTTGTTGGGAGATATGATGGAGTGGGCATCTCCATCACCCGCTGAACAGTAATGGGTCCTTCGGTCATCTGCAGTTATGTATGATGACGCTGTGGGCTTTTAGATCTCCTCTTTGTCATAGAGACCCATACGACTCCCATTCGTCCTCTCTAAGATATTAGAGGATATCACTAGCTTTCAGTTTGCAGGCAAGAGATAAGGAGTTTAGGTTGTGTCAGAGGTTCTGGTGGAGTTCCCTGCCTACTTAGGGAGTCTCTCCGGAGTAGAATCTCTGTGGTTGTCGAGGATGAGTTTGCCTGATTCTTATGGATTTAGATCGACGTCTTCTGCGCTCCTCCCGGTGACATCTTCGTCGTAGTATGCTATTTCCCTCGTGTTTCCTCACCCTATGCCATACATAATGGTCCAGAAGGAGACCCCTTCTTTGATCTATATACAGGTATCTCCTAGTTTTAAGCGGTTGGTGAGGTTACGCTCTTAGGGGACTTCAACTCCCGTACTAGAGATCTCCAGATTCCCCTTCATGACAGGACAAGTGACGTGCTTTGCGCCCATGAGGTGGACCCAAACTCGTAGGGCTTTGGAGACAATCATCGGATATTTTGGGACCTTTGACATCTTATATAGTTGGGGGAATCGCATGAGTTCGATCTTGAATGTATGCCCCATTGCGGTGGGGCGAGCATGGTGGATTATGTCATGTCTACTCCCAACCTGTTCCCTTTTATCTGCCATCTGTCGGTCTCCCCCATCCCCCTTGCTGATCACTCCATCCTCTCCTTTTCCCTGCGCAGGATAGTCGCCCCCCTCCCGCCTGCGTTACTCCCCCGCCCATAATTCACCCGCACTATACTTAAGTCCGATAAAGGGGACCCCAAAACCTTCTCTACCTTCGTCAACTTCTTCCACCCAAACCCCTTTTCATCTCACTTGCTAATACCGACACTAAATACAACCTCCTCTCCTCCACTATCCATGAAGCAACCCTTGCCTCTTATCCCCATTACACTCTTACTCCCCCAAGTAAGAGGACATGCCCCATGAACCAATGGTATGACGAGGAATGCAAGGCCCTTCATTGACAGCTTTGTGTCGCCTTCACCCATGCTCACCCCTCTTACCCCTCACTCAAAACCTCCTATCGCCGCCTCCTTCGCCACAAGAAACATACCTACATTTCCCTGCGGAGACAGGAGCTTCGTGCCTCCTTGATTCATTCCCCTAAACGTTTCTGGTGTACCATCCTCCCTCGCCACTCCCCTCTCCCTCAGGACTTAGACCCTAACTCTATGTATGCCCATACTTCCAATCTTTATGATATCCCATGGTAGTCTCAGATTTAGTTTGTGTCTCCACTGGCGTCGTCTTGCCACCTCTTCACTTACACGAATGTCAAAGATGCTATTTCAGCTATGAACAACGACAAAGCAAAGGATGAGTAAGGCTTCTAAAGCGAGTTCTTAAGCTTTCCGAGTACTTGGTCCCATCATATTATTCACCCGATCAATAAGTCGGGCCCCACCTTAAATCCCGATAACTACAAAACGATTATGGTGGGTCACATGTTTTCTAAGCTTTATGCGACAGTGCATCACACACAAATTTATGAGTTTTTGGAGCACAAGCACCTTAGAGCTAGGGGACAAGCGGGTTTTCGTTCGTTGTACTAGACCACTATTCACATCTTCACCCTTCGGGCCATCATTGAGGAATCATGCCACCGCTCTTCCAAAGTCTTATCTTTGCTTTGTTGATTTCCGGAAAGCCGTAAGTGCTTTTTCCCGCGTTATGTCTTGGCGCCAATCACGTAAGCGACACTTGTCTTAACGAGGGCGAGGCACATTTTATTGCACCAACCGCCCCAAACCTTTGGGGCAGTTGGGACAAAAAGTGCACCCAAGCCAAGTATGAAGAAAAACTCACTTTTTGTAAAAATTGTGCTGCTTCCACTTCTTCCCGCGCGTGCGTACACAAACCCTCAATGCCGGAAATCTCCATTTTCCTCCATTGCTGCTGCTCCCAACGCTTCACTCTTGCATTGCACGTCCTTGTCCTTTCCACTTACTCCATGGCTGCCATAGCACAAAAACCTTGCTTTTCAGCATTTGTCACCATGCCACAATTTTGCCAAAAGTTTCCATGAGCGAAAACGGCGAAGTGCTCGTCTCTCACATACCACAAGTTGAATGCTCTTGAAACTTTGGCCATCTCCTCCTCTCCTAGGCGCCTTCAAGCTACAAAAAACAAAAGTGTAAATGATGTCTGGATTATTAATGTCAACAAAACCCCCATTTTGTGCTTCGGCTTCTTCTCCTTAGATTTCCCACCAATCCGACAATCAAATCAAGCTAGAAATGTGAGCACAAAATCCATAAGAAAAACCTATGCCGATGGAGTTGTTTTCATTGCAATTTGAGGTGAGAAAGAAATTTGTCAAAAAGCTCGTGACTCCATTAATGGCTGCCATGGTAGCTTCGTGCTTGAAACTCCCACCGGACAAATTTTCGTTTTTATTTCAAAGCATTCCAGTGGGCAAAACACAGTGAAATATAGAGCATGAGATCGCGACGAAGAGCCGAATCCAAAAATATTGTTCTTGTCACAAATCGAGGCCATTTTTGCCACTTACTAAAAAGAGCATATTCTATGCTCTTTTATATGCTAAAAATAGTAAGTCCCCTGAATTGCAAGTTTGATCAATATGCAAAATGGAAGGCATGGCAAAAACGACAATTTTCCCAAAATAACAAGTCCCCACAAAACAACCTGTTAAAAATAGAAATGTGCTAAAAATAGCAATGCCTCAAAGAAAGAAGAGGATGGAATATGCTAGAAGGTTTAGAAGGTGAAATTGGAGCAAAACAAGTGATATGTCCCAAAATCGCAGGTTATGGTTTCACATGCTAAAAATAGAAAGTCCTCATTTTGGGTGCAAAAAGTTGCAGATGGCCCTATTTTCACTCATCTTTCTGCTTTTCAAACTCTCCACTGGATAATGGGCTGATTTCATGGTCCAAACAAAGAATTGAGAGCTTCATACGGGTCTTGGAAACTTTACATTGAGTTCAAGCGATTAATGCGGAAGCAACGCAGGGCATCGTAGTGTGCAACGGTGGATCTATCAATGTCTCCCGCTAAGCTATGTGATTTGAAATGAGGTGGTTGGGGTGAGTTCAAGAATCGAGGAAGTTCATCAATCAAGTATCAAGGAGGATCATTGTGAGCATTGCCTGTGTTCATCCCGAGCTCACATTGGGAGGTCTTGAAACAATGTTTCTAAACACTCATTTTGTGGTCTAGGATGGATGATTAAGCGAGAGGTACCCTTATTCATGCTATGGAGCATTCTCCCCCTTCTTCCCCTCTTCTCTACCCCCTTTCTAATTCTTCGTTGTGAGCAATCATGACGTTCGTCCTATTCATTAATGTGACTATAGTCCAAAAATGTAATAAGTTGCCCTTAATTGATAAAAATGGGACTTAATGTTCTTTCCTAGGAATGTCAAAATTCACGAGTTGTGAGGACAAATGAAAGGTCATGTGGGGGGTAGATGAAGGGTCTTCTCAATGTCTATAAATTGTAATGACACCCTCATTCTTAGGGGTTGTCAATTTTGTATGCTCAAGTTGTGGTCAATTTTTGTATTGAAGGAGATTACTACTTGGAGATATATAAAAGAGATAGCATTCTTCTATTTTCCCAACATACTTCTTTTCCTTTGCATTTTACAACTTGTGGAGATGTCAATCAAGGAAGGAGTTTCTTCCTTCTCAGATGTATGAATGTGTGCAACTTTGTATGCATGGTTTCCTCTCGTCATTGGTGTCACAAACATAGTTGTTTCTTTCTCTAATTGTGTATGTGAAACTTTTGATTAACTTTGGCAAGAATTTGATTTCCTACTTGCAAAGTTAATCTCTCACCCCAATTTCTCACTCCATTTTCCCCCACTATCTAGCAAATTCCTTCCTTGCAAGCATTTGTCGCGGGTATATTGGAGTGTGTTTGATCCTTGGCCTCATAGGCCAACAAAATATTTCCTTTTAGTTCACTCACTGATAAATGGAGCTGCACCATCAGCAGAGGGACCCGAGTCCCGAGAGAGTTGGAATATCCACCCACCAATTTGTCTACTCAACAAAGAGGAAAATAAATTTTTAAGTGTTCCCGAGGATATTTTTATATTTTAATAGAAAAGGAAATAAATTATATTTTAATCCAAAAGCATTTATAGGATAAAATAATTTTATATTTTGGAATATTGAAAAGGACAAATTATATAGAGAGGATTTAATCTGAAAAGCATTTATAGAAATAAAATAAGTGAAGAATCAACACGAAGGTGGGACTTCTATTATTAGGTGCTAGAGTTAGAATTAATAAATAACTAAATAAAGGTGCCAAAGTTAGGAAGAGCGTGCGAGGAAGGAGTAGCCACGGCGTCGGCGGCGAGAGGAGAAGGACCGAGAGGAGTCCTAATGCCCGCCTTTAGGATCAGGAGGAGTGCCTCGGGGGATTTCAAACCGGGTAAAGTGTGAAGGTTTATTATTAGGTCTTAGAGTTAGAATTAATAAATAACTAAATAAAGGGCGCGAAGTTAGGAAGGCTGCGACTACCGAAGTCCTAATTTTAGGATGAGAGGTGGATAAAGTGTTTTGGTGTCAATTTCACCACGAAATCTGCGACTTCTATAAAATACTTTTAAAATAATGGGTCGTTTTGTGTTTTTATTGCACGAAAGTTCTTGTATTGCGTCAAAATAATCCCAAAGAGCCATATTAGCCTTTTTCGCCAAATACCCGGATGCCCAAGTTGTTATATTCTCATTGCGTCGGGATTTGTGTTTGGGAAATTTGTATTTAATTATTTTGAGCCCCTGTATGAGGCTATTTGCGCTCGTTTTAACTTTGTTATGATCGAAATGTCATTACTCTTATGTACGAGAAGGGTTTTAACTTTGTTATGATCGAATATGTCATTACTCTTATGTACCAGAAGGGTTTTAACTTGGAATAAGTTTTGGGCTTTATTTGTAACTTTTGGCAATTTTTCATGTTTTTGTGTTGTCCCGTTTCGTTTTCTGTGAAATTTCTCTAGAACAATTCCTTTGCCGGGTAAGCCCGATTTTTGGTCTGGAGCAGCTGGAAAACATATACGCACATTATGCCCGGAGGAAGTCGCCATCGGAGGTCTGGATCACTGGGAAAAAGCGAAGTCATGCACGGAAAAGCCCCTGCGGGGATGGGCGCATTTTTGGAAAACAAAGGATTTAAGCTGCAATGGGAAAAATAGAAGCCGCAGGCAAGGTGGGAATTTTATACCTGCCTAGCAGGGTACTTTTTCCCGTGTTATAAAATTCACTTAAGCTGCAGTGGGAAAGTTAGAGGCCGCAGGCAGGCGGGAATTTATTACCTGCCTTGCAGGGTGAAAATTCCCATGATAAAATAAAAGGAAAGTGACTTAAGTGAAATCATGGGATTTTAGTGCCTGCCTTGCAGGGTAAATAATCCCATTGTCAAAGTCAAATCACTTAAGTGGATCATGGGATTTTGGTGCCTGCCTTGCAGGGTAAAGAATCCCATTGTGGAAAAATTCCTAAAAATAGAATTATATGTGCAAAAAAGTGCGCCCCCTTTGGTGAGATGATGGCAGCCTTTAAGTGATTATTTTAATTAATCTATTCTTTCAAAAAGTGCGCCCAAGCTTGGAGGAAGTCAACAAGTCAAAGAGGGAATAAAAGAAAGGAATTAAATGCATTAAATTTAATTTATTTAGTGGCTGCCCCCTTCCTCTCAAAAAGTGCGCCCCATTTGGGAGTTATTTAATGTTTTTAAAGGCATTAAAACATTAAATTAATTTCTATTTTCAGTGGCTATGGTCAAAGCACACTGTGAAGCTTAAGTGAAGTGATGTGTGAAGGATTAAATTGGATTAATTTAATTTATTGGATGGCTGTCCTTAAACATGTTATTTTTAAAAGAGAAAAACATGATTTTTAATTAATTAATTGCCTTTAATTGTTAGGGCAATTATTAATTATAGAATTGTGAAGGTTATATAAGCATGGGCAGCCATATGGGTGAATTATTTGATTCACAGGTAAAGAATTGCAGCCAAGAGGAAAAGTGCGCCCCCATTTGAAGAAGAATTTTGCTCAGACAAGGTGGCAACAAGGCTAAAAGCTTCTAGATTTGGCGCATGCTTTGAAGGAGGTTGATCTTTGTCTGCATAATTGTTTGCATAGGTGTTACTGGTGCTTTCTGAGAAGAAAATGAGCTTTTATCAATGTCCAATACATTGAAAATATCCTCCGAATCTGAAGAATTGTCCAGATCTGCACTAGTATTGAAGAAATCCGGCCAAGCAAGAAGAAAAAGAATTATTTAGACAAAGATAGACAAAGCCATGGTGAAAAGAGATGAAAAAGAAAGCACGATGGAGTCATGCATTGCTTCCAAACTTGCAGACATAGGAGACATAGATCTAGGCCTAGAACCTCTTTCCGATTTGATTGATAGATCCAGAGCGGGAAAGACTTCACTCATGCGTGCGGTTAAAAGCAGTGGAATTATTCGAGCTGCAACTTTTCCATGTATGTGACCCAATTGCTAGAGTTCGTGATGGAGTGTGCTAGATCTTATCATCCTTCATCCAGATCAGTGTGTGATGCTTCGGGAAAGACAATAATTTGTTTGGGACTTGCAGAGTTTATCAATTATTGTTTGAAGATTCCAGTCGAAAGGTGGTGACTTCTATTAGCATTCGGATCTTTGACGGTAGATGGGAGAAGCAAGAGCGATTGCGTGAACATAATGAATAGCGATACATGAAGAAGCCTAGATGCTTCAAAGTTCGAGAACTCTTCCACGGTCCAATTTAGTGCGGGAGGTAGATGATGTCGTCAAATTGCTATGCAGGATGAATGGCGAAGCGAATGCTTACACTTTCCGTACATGGATGTATGCTTTCATCTGGACCATTGAAATCAACAAGGTTGATTTTATAATCAATTGGTCGGAAATTATTAGAAACAACATCGGTGAGCAACTAACGGAAGCGTGAAGCGTACTTTGCTTCAAGATGACTTCATACTTGGTGTATCTGCGACTTCACAAGGCATCTTTTCCAAGTGGATGTGGTGTTCTTTCCAAGGACCCCATTTTGAGTGCTACCCGTAGCTTACCGCACACTGCGAGAAAGACTTCTACGATTTCATCTGCCCGCAGGCTGACAAAAGACTTGAAGGCCAACAGGTAAGCGAAGCGTGGGAAGGCTGTGTCCCAAATTGGCAGTCTATTCATTCAATTTGTAGATTTCACATACCTCAAGGTTACGGGCTTTTCTAGAAAACCAATAAAGATGCCTGGTATCCGAATGATAGATTGATCGCCGTGGAGTGAAGCGAGCAACTTGTGGAGTTACATGACCTTGATCAGCGGCACAAGTCGACGGGCTTCTTCCCAATCACTGTGGGATATTACATTTGCATTAGCATTCATAGAGCTCGGGAATGGAGGTGCAAATGTTATTGAGTATGAGCAAGAGTTTTTCCCCGCACGGTGAACTTCGATCCATTTGGAGTATCGGGAAGACAATCTCCCGAGAGTACGCACATGTGCCTTCATTGAAAGATTTCTAGATGAAGTGCAAAAGTGAGTACGAGGTTAGAAAAGAGAGATTTCAGCGAGTATCATCAAGAAACAAGTGTTTGACTTTGGACTAGCGCGGATACCTGCGGATCTTAAAGATGATGGGAATGTGGTACTTGACACTTACCATCAAATGGGAGGAGATAAAGCCATACTGCAGAATAACATAGGAGGCTGCAACACAATTGAAGAAAGGTTGGGAGCTGTGTTGGTGAATACTTCAAATTGGTTGTTGATGAAGGGATATTGCCTTGATGAAGCATTGATGAATCAAGTCACGGGCAACTTCGGCGCAGGAGATTCCCTCAAGCGAAAGCATGGAGGAGAAAGCAGCAGGAAAGTCGAGAAGTTGAAAGTGCATAGAAGATCTCAATCCAAGGAGAGGATCACTTCTACGACCATGACTTTAACTCCGGTTTCTCCAGTACCCAATACTTCACCAACTATTGCACCGCAGCAGCAGGATGCTTCCATGCCTCCACTGAATCCAGTGACATTCATCTTCTCCCCTCAGCCACTTCGTTCAGTGCCTATTCCAGAGGATACGTTGAAGCTGCAGATGGCGGAATTCGAAAGGGCTTTGTCCTTGGATGACTCAGAAGATGGCAGCCATAACATTGTGGCACTTTCTGACGGAGAGGATGCAAAGCAGAAGATGGTAGTACACTCAGCGACTTCTCATTCTCCAGAAGTAACTTCTCGGAATGGTTGGCTTCGCAGTTGGTTCCAGAAGCGAGAATGGAGATGAACTTAGAGGAGCACGACTTGCAGCTACTCCAGAATCTGGGCGGAAGAGACAGAAGGCCTAAAGTTGCCAAAGCAACTTCTAGGTTGATCATCAAGGATTCGGGAGAGAAGTTTGCTGAGATATCAATTCCGGCAGAAGGAAAGATAGAGGAGGAGCTCACGGCGGAAGATGTGACAGTGACCAAAGTACCCCTCGGTCAAGCCACCACTGAAGGATTGAAGCAGGACACGCAGACATTGATGGATGCTTTATTCCTTAGGCTTGACAGTGAAAAGGCGGAGAAAGAAGAGCTGCAGAAGCAAGTATCTCAATTATGTGAGATCATAGCCAAGGTTGCTAAACCTTCCATTCAACCCATTTCAGAGCAAGTAGTGATCATCTTATGCAGGAAATGGAGGACGCAAGCAATCAAGTAAAGGCTATTGACGAATGGAAGGATTTGATTATTCGTCAAGCTTCTGTACAACTTGGAGAAGTGCCAGCCCGCCTAAAGGTTATGGATGATGCAACAAATCAACTAAAGCAACTGATGGCAAACATAGAAGGCATGAATACAGTTGCAGAGAGTAACCTGAGTATTTTGGCCGAGATCAACAAGCTGTCGGGAGATGTATTGATTGCGAAGCAGTTATGCGGATGGATCAATTGAGAAGGGGAAGCAGCTAGAGTTTGCAGTATCTTTCCGTTTGGAAATCTGCAGAGTTTTGCTGAAGAGGATGCAGGCACTTGAGAGTAGGACATCAGATTTACCAGACAGTGTCATTTCTTTCACTGAGGAAAGAGTGGACGGAGGTGTTACTTCATACGTGCGGATCGTCTCAACTAAGGTGCCTAATTCCCTGGAAGGTTCTCTTCTGATGGTACAAAAGAGAATTGATAAAGCTACCAAGCCTTTCACGATGAATTCTATCAGTAGACTGGTGGCGCTGCAGGCGGACATTGCGAGGTTTGGGCCGAGTTTGGAAGATGTGGAAGCGTGCATCAAAGTGTTGAATGAAGGGTTGCTGCAATTTAGGACAGAGAAAGAAGCAGTGGCTAAAACAAATGGAAGGATGTTGAATTACATGTTCGACAAGTATATCCGATATCAAAACAAGAAGAAGACATAAACATTACAGCTGGCATGACTTCTTCTATTCTTTCTTCTTCTATTTTCTATGTTCCCGAATGAAATTGTAAAACTTCTAAGTTATTGGTTTTGCAACCATTACTTAAAGTCATGTGGAACCATTCTATTAGTTAAGTGATACATGTGTCACTTAAGGAGAAGATAGTTGAGGATGATTGCAAATATCATCTTTATTTGTTGTTTATGTTTCGATTTAGTTTGAGTTTTCCATTTGTACTTTCCTCCTACATTCTATAAGTAGGAGAAGAACCTCCGGGTTAATCATCGATCGAATTTTAAGCAGCAAAGAATCTTGTGTTCTAGACTTTGTGTTGAACCTTTGAGAGCAACTTGGAGCAAAGGAATACAAAGGAGTAGGTTTCTTGAGAATTTTGTGTCACGGTGTACTTTCTTTCTTGCTTTTCATCTTAGATCTCTTAATAAATTTTGTGTTATTTTAGATCCGGAACTAGAGTTGCCTTTGTTTTATAATTACGTGTGTTCATATCTATTAAGTTTCTTCTATGTGCATGCAATTAGCTCGCTATCTACTAATTGGGATGCACATCTTTCCCATTTCTTCTCTGTATTTTTCTTTACTTCCTTCTTCTATAAAATACTTCCCTTCTTGAGCATTTACCGCTTACTTTGTATAAGAACTTCTTAGTTATGGTTCATGAACTAAGTGGTTAAAGTAAAACTCGATAGATAATAACACATTTTTATTGACAAATCGACACGGGAGCCTCATCGGTTAAATGAGGGAGATTTATCTCATGATCGCTAGGTTTGATGCTATGCAAAAATCTAGCCAACATGTTTTTAAATTTGTTTAGTCCTATTTTTAGGATGGGGTGCCAACATGGGGAAGAAGTATATATATATATTTTGGGAGCATGTATGTTTTTCTAAAAGCGAGGCACCTTTTGGAGAAGGGTTGAAGCTTATAAAGGCAGATTTGGGGTTTATTCTGGGACATGTTTGAAATTTATTAATTATTTTCTTTGTCTGCAAGTAACTTCAACTTATACAACATCAATAGAGGAGGAAATCCCTCATTTGCATTCAAATTTAAGGATGGAATCCCTCACTTCTCATCTCGGAAATTCTGTTTGAGGGGTTGGAGTGACAATTCGGGGTGCAAGTGTTCCGGTTCAACTCCAAACAATTGTATTCAAACACTAGTATTTTTATTGTAGGTTCATATTCAATAAATAAAAGACTGATTTTTATGCATTATGGTTCGGTGTTTTTATATAGCAAAATCATATTATTGCTGTTATAAAAGATAATTTTATAATACTGTTGCCTAGGATTTAACATATCCAGATCATTAATTATTTTCAGGAATATTACATTCTTCCAGTCCCCGATGGAGCATGAAAGCTAGATTGGTAGAGATCTGGCAATGTCTTCAACTTATATCAAAATGATTCTTGGAGACATTATCTCAAAAGGAGAATTTGGCTTCCGATTCTTGGTAGAGAATATTTGCATGAGGATAACCCCAATTGATTTTGCGGTGGTGGATTGCCTGAGATCATTTCTTTTTGAAAAGTCTTGGATGGCTTGCCCTGTTTAGGGCACCAAATTTTGTGAGGTTGAGAGGGGACAAAATTACGCTTTGGCATGAGGCTTGTGTAGTTTCTCTTGAGGTGGACATGTTTGTCATTTGAATGGAATTTTTCAATGTCCCTTGCTTGAGACCAACACCCATGCAAATACTAGAGCTAGATCGTTTTGGGAGAGCTTTTGACAAGTTTAGGGATATACTTAAGCGAACATATGAAGCAAGTGACCCTTCCATTCTTATTTCAATTTGGATTACTTGACCCAAACAACTCCCGATTTTGGTTAGGGTTTCTTCACCCCTAATACTCAAGATTGTAGAGTAGGATCCAAATAGGGTTTACTCCCATCTTGGTTGTGAGGGTGTAATGTCCCCAAATAGGACATTTCAAGATTCAACAATTATTTATCAAAACCCTTGAAATTTGAATGTGGAAAATGAACGACAACAAGTTGGAAATTATTGTTTTTATGACAACAATGCAAACAACCCAAAATTTCTTGCCAAAACCCTAGGAGATTTGCCTATGGGTAAAAACAACCTCAAAACACCTTCAAAAATTATGAAATTAAATTTGTAGCTAGCCCTTGAATTATCAAATTTGAAAATACTTATATTTTTGCAAATACTTAAAATCTGATTTTGAATGGAATTTTTTAAAACGCTTGAGACCAACTGAAACCCATGAAATTCATAACTAGAAAATCGTTTTGGGAGAGCAATTTTTAACAAATGATAGGGATCAAATTTAAGATAAAATTACAAGCTTTCCATGATGATACACAAAAACCCAAAATTTTTTCCAAAACCCTGGAGATTTGCCTAGGTGTAAAAACAACCTCAAAACACCTTCAAAAAATGAAATTAAATGAAACCCTGAATTATCCTGAAAATAAATTTTTGCAAATACCACCATTTGATTTTTCTTGTAGAAAACCCTCAAACAGAAATTCATAACTCGGAAAATACCCAACATTTTTAACAAATGATTTTCAAATTGAAGATAAAATTCAAGCTTTGACCAATGATACAAAATCAAAATTTTCACATGGGAAAAGGCACAACAATACAACAAAATCAAAATGTAGAAATGTAGATGAAACCCTGGAAGCTTACCAAAATCAACAACCACCATTTGCCATACATCCCAATAAATCCTCAAGCATGAAGAGCCTCAATACTAATTTCACAGGCATGCCTTAAATGTAATTTATGTTGTTTTTACCTATCTCAAAGACCTCACATGGGGGAAAACTCTTATTTACAATACAAAATTCAAAATGTAGCAATGTATTTCCCGGATGGAAGTACCCAAAATCAACAACACTATTGGGCATGCATCCCAATAAATCTTCAAGCATGAAGATACAAAATATAATTTCCAAGCATGCCTTAATTGGAAACCCTTATGTTGTTTTTATATCTCCCTAAGTGGGGCAATCCACCTTTGGGGGGGGGAAAACTTTATTTAAAAATCACTTAAACACCTTTTTGATCTCTTTTCTCTTTTCCCTCTTGCTGACCTTATTTGTTGTTCACTTTGTTATTAAATTAAGTGCCAAAGTTTAGCTCTAGTAATAATAATTACTCTAATAGCTTATAGAAAATAATAAGAATAGTCGAGCTTTGCTCCTCCCCTCCTCCCGTCGAGCTTTGCTTTGCCCCTCCCCTTCTCCCATGAAGTCTGCTCCTCCCTCCTATCAGAGCTCTGTTGTACTCCTCCCCCCCTGCCGAGCTCTTTCCCTCCCTTGTCGCCGTGTTATGCTCCTCCCCACTCGCGACTTCCATTCCATCCATGTACTCGTGACCACCATTTCGAACTCGCGACCCCCATGAAACAGAAAATCGCTTCTTGTATGACCTGCAAAATAATTTGAAGGGAAGGAAATAACGGTTTGCAAACTAGATTTGTGACGGAAAATACAAATCAAAACATCCACTTATTGCAAGCACGGAAAGGAATCTTGAAAGCTATTTGTGATTAGGATTTGCGAAGATATATACTTAAGAGGGATTCGTGATTCTAAGGGAAGGAAATTGTGATTTCGGGCAGACGGGATTTGTGATGGGAAATACAATTAAAACAACCACCTATTGTGAGCTCGGAAAGGATTCTTGAAAGAAGAATTTAAGATCGAAGGTCCTTCAAGAGAAGAATCTGCAAATACCATCTCGACAACATCCACAAAATGGATCAAACAAGGGAAACTTTTTTATTGTGCGCTCCTCTTCCATTCAAGAATCAAGAATCAGAATCAAATCATGTACATGGACCATTTTTGGATGATATGGTCATTTTAGAGACTTGCATTTGATAATACCTTCAAAAATCCTAGGAGCAACTTTAAAAAATATGCAGTGCATGGTCTTCTCGTGACCTTCGTACCCTCAAATTGTGGTTTGCATCTAGCATTGGTTCGCTTTAGGGTGTGGTGTTTGTAAGGAGTTACGGTGGCTTTCATGGATCGAGTTAATACGGTTGCGACTTGATCTAGACGCCAGTCATAACTTAGTGGTCTTTGGAGAGGGCTAGGGAGTTGTGCTCAATGCCCCTCTGTATTCGTTCCTCGGTCCTTTGTCTGTCTCTCCCTTGCAGGCGTTCATTCCAACAGGACTACTTTCCATCCAGGAAAGTATGGAACAATCTCCTCCCACAGATAGCAACATTAAAATGTTAACAGGAGCTACCAATTTAAAAAAATAGAACTTAAAGGAAAATTACGATATCTTACGGGAACTACTCAACAGGGTTGAATGGATGGAAATTGTAAACTAGGCCCTCCACATGGAAGTTTGTGTTCTCACCAACCGGGTTGCAGCAGTGGAATCTGAAAACGCTTTATTGAAAGAACAAATCTCTAGCAAGGCAAACACTCTCCACTCTCCCAATGACAACATACAAGCAAAGATCCATGATCTCAAAAATATGCAAGAGGCAATCAGAATACAACAAGCTTCTTTCAAACAAGAAACGAAATCACATATTTAGTCATGGGCGAAGGTGGTTAAAGGGAACATTACCACACCTTTGGCGACAATTGAGGAGGTTTTCCTAGCCAAACTCGTGGAGGAACGCACTAGGCATGAGCATGAGCTGAATCTCAAAGTAAGGGGGCTTCCCTCATCCTAATTGTCACAGGACCCCTTGACGGTTGGGAATTCTTTCATCAGAGATACTTTGGGTATCTAGGATATTCACCTAGAGCGTGCCTGGCTCGGTTATGAGTCTACCCTCTTCCTTTGGTTCAAGTCAACAACAGATAGGCTCAAGGTTCTTAGGGCCAAGAGGTGTTATTTTCCCTCCCTAATAAGATCTTCCTTGATGAGGATCTTACTAGGTCACATGTAGCCGAACTCAAACACTCCAGAGAACTAGTTTTGGCAGCTCAAGAAAGCAGGGAAGTGGGCAGTTATCAGAAACCTCCGGGTGGTAATCAGAGACACTTTCCCTCCTGGATGGGAGTCTCGTCCTAGGTCTTCCAAATGACGGGCCACGAAAGGGGGTGTAGTTGGGCAAGGGCATGACTATTAGATGTTGGAATGGGAATGGCTCCTTTTGGTCCTCACTAGGGTCTTATTCTTGATGCTCTTAGTTTCATGAGACATCCTCTTCATCACAGAGACTCACGAGAGTCAGTGCGGCCTCTTCTTAATATCACGAGTTGTCATTGGTACTCTGCGCACAGGCAGGAGACTAGGAACTCGGGTGGCGTCAAAGGTTCTGGAGGGGTGGCCTGCTTGTATAGAGATTCGCTCCAGAGTAGGATCTCTTTGGTTGCCAAAGATGAGTTTTCAAGTTCTTATGGGTTTGTATTCAGGGTGTGGGTCCCCACTATAGGGATATCTACATTGCAGTGTGTTACTTCCCTTCAACATCCTCCCTTTATGCCATTCATAATGGTCTCGATGGTGATCCCTTTACCGACTTGTATGACAATATTGCCTAGTACTCAGTGGTCAAAGAAGTCATCCTTCTGGGTGATTTCAATGCCCGCACCAGAGCACTCCAGTTCTATTCATGACTGCGCGGAGGATATGTTTGCACTCGGACAGTTGATCCAGAGACAATGGGCTTGCACAAGACTTTAGAGGATGATTCAGGGCCTCTCACTGCTTATGGCCGACACCTCCTACAGCTTGGAGAATCACATGAGCTAATTATCCTCAATGGGATTACCTACTTTCCTGATTCACATCTCTTCACTTGTCGACTGCATGGTGGTGGTGCAAGTGTGGTGGATTATGTCCTTTCCGGCCGAGCTCCTTGTCAGCTCACTTCTCATTTCTCAACCACTTCCTATGTGCTCCTCTTGTCCCTCTCGTGTGACATTCCCCCCCCCGCACCTGGTCCCCCTTCATGGCCTTCCTCGTGCCGCTTTTTGTTTCAACGAAGGGGATCTTGATACCTTTTCCTCCAATCTTTGACAACTTCTCCCCCCTGAGTCCCAGTTCTTTTCTATGGATAATGTTGTTGCCAAATACACCCTCCTTTCCTCCATCATTTGGGAGGCCTCCCTCATGCCCTTTCCTAGTTCCACTCGACCTTCCTCTGCCTCCCACCAACGGAAAACTTGTCCTATGAACAAATGGTATGATGACGAGTGCAAAATCTTCCCAGAGATAGTTACCGCATGCCTTTAACAGAGCTCATCCCTCCTATCCTACCTTGAAAGCTTCCTACCGTTGTCTCCTTTGTTGGAAAAATGCCTCTTCATTTCCGAACGTAGATGAACTTTATGTGAGTCTCTTCGACAATCTCCTAAACATTTTTGGCACACCATTTTCCCCCGCCATTCATCTCTTCCCTTTGAGCTTAACCCCAATTCCATGTTCTCTCACACCTCCAGTCTTTATGATATTCCCGGATAACCACATATCCAGGTTGACAACCCACCTTCCTTATGCCACCTTTTCACCTACACTACAATCGAGAGGCAATCCGGGTGATGATGGTGTAGTAGGGCTGCGGATGAGGAGGGATTCCAAGTGAATTCTTCAAACTTGGTCAAGGGTTCTTTGTAGTTATTTGAGTGACCTCTTCAATCACATGGTTTGCTCGGGTTTTCTGCTATCTTGGTCACGTCATATCATTCACTCGATTCACAAATCGGGCCCCACTCGATCCCAACTACAGGACCATTATGGTGGGTCATACATTCTCCAAACTTTATGCTCTAGTCTTACATATGCAATTATCTAAGGAGTTAGAGCGCAAGAACCTTAGAGGCAAGGGGCAAGCTAGTTTTCGGCCTAATCACCAAACTACTGACCATATCTTCACTGGGCCATCATTGAGGAGGTGTGTCATCATTCGTCGAAGGTCTATTGTTGCTTTGTGGATTTTCGGAAAGCCTTTGACTTGGTTCCACATGTTGCACTTTTTAGAGAGCTGCGACATTGGCATTTCCGAAATCCTTCTTATGGCCATCATGCGCCTGTACGAGACTGTTTTGGGCTGCCTCTACACCTCCCAGGGAGAGTTAGAGTTCATCAGGAGTACCATTGGGGTAAAGCAGGGGTGCCCCCTATCCCCAACTCTGTTTGGGATATACATTGACGAGCTAGAGTCTTTTCTCCATGAGCATATTTAGGACAGTGATGGGTGCCTTTTGCACTGGTTTTGATATCCATTCTTTTGTTTGCAGATGATGTGGTTCTCCTAGCTTCTTCTCTGAGGGCTTACAAAGACAACTAGATGCCTTAGCCTTGTTTTGTGATCTTCGGCAGTTGACAGTTAACTTGGGTAAAACCAAGGTTATGGTCTTCAATGGTTTGAAGACCTCACATCTCCACTTCTTCTTCGGGGGTGAGGAGATTGAGATCACCAGCTCTTATACCTACTTGGGGATTCTGTTCTCTGGCCCTCGTTTCAGTTTGAGACAGGCCCTCCAGCCTCGTGTCAATAAGGGCTATGGGTCCTTAGTTCTTCTAGAGAGAGTGCTTCCGCCATCACTTTCAGGACATCTCCTCCAAAATGTCCCTCATGGACTCCCTCATCAAACCCACGGTTCTCTATGGTTCTATTGCTTGGGGACCCTCTTTGTTAGGTACTGATTGGGCCTTCGTTGAGAGGGTCCAGACACTTCTCCTTTGCCATTTCATCGGTGTAAGCAAATTGTACCCCAACACATTATTTTGGCGGAGTTTGGAGCCCATCCTTTCAGATTGGAGACCATATTTGACTTGGTTTCTTTCTTGCACCGCATTCGGGGCTTCGCGGACACTGCCAAGGGGTAGGATAGGTACCCGTACTTGGCATACATTGTTCATTAGAGGCTATTGCTCTTTCAGACTCCCCACGCCGGGGTCGCGGTTGGTATGCTGAGGTCTCGAACTTTTGGGGGCAGTTGGTATTCAGATGGACCATCTTCCACCTTTTCGGTACTCCTTGGACACACCGAGCCACCTTTTGCCTACTAAACAAGAGATGAACAAGATCATCAAAGAGGATATTTACAGCAATTTCTTCGTACCACTTGGGTAAATCCTCGGGGGTTTACATCCCAAGATGGCCTTTTATGTTGAGCATTTTTGGAGTTGAGGGATGGTCTCATTGTCCATCTTCGGTGCACCCTTTGCGGCCTTTGGATGCATGCCCTTCGCATCCCCCTTGGTCAGTTTAGGGTTGGTTCTCATAGACTCCGTTGTGAGATGGATCACCACCTTGATTGTTCGAACAAGATTTGCCAGCTGTGTAGTCTCCAGGAGATTGAGACGGAAACACACTCCATCTTTCGGTGCCCCATTTACTACAAGATCAGAGGGAGGTTCCATTGTTTATTTAGGAGGATGCAAGATTTTTCTAACTTCTTTAGGTTTGAGGATCGAGGTGCATACTAGACCGGACTCTACCCAACAAATCTCTTCCTTCTTCAAAGTGTTAGCTTCGGAGAGAGGCACAAAGCGCCCTTGTGAGATTGACCTCGCTTCTTCCTCGAGATCGGTTTGGCCCAGGAAACCATCCATAGATCCACCAGGCTAGATCGGCTTTAGGAGACAAACTAGATGCCCTAGGCTTTATACTTACAGGAGGCTTTGAAGCTTTGTGAGCACACTCTTCAGCCGCATCCTAGACCGGACTCTACCTAATGGATCACTTCCTTCTTCACAGTGTTACCTTCGGAGAGAGGCACTAAGCGCCCTTCTGAGACCGACCCCGCTTCTTCCTCCATATTGGTTCGGCATAGGGAAACCATCCATTGTTCCCGAGCTATAACAAGCATGCCCATACTAGATCTGGCTTTAGGAGTTAGGAGACAGACTAGATCCACCAGGCATTAGAGGGATAGTATTGTGTCCAAACAATGGCCGAGTAGGCAGACTCTCTCTTCGGCAGGTCGACATTCTATTCTTAGCTTTTTCCAGTCAGCCTTGGATGTTAGGAGAGATGGATCTACTATTCCTTGATGGGCTTTACTCTTTTCTTCTCCTTGGTCGTCTTTCCCCTTTCTTCCTCACTTGTATTTCCACCCCATTTTGGGTGTGTGTGATTTCTCCTTCTGGTTGGCTACCTCTTTTGGCTTTTGTACTTGTCTTTCTCAGGAACTCTTTGGTTTTCCTGCTTTGTATCGGTGCTCGCTGTTGTCTGCAGTCCCTTTGACCTACTTTTGTGGTCATTTGTTGGACATTAATATATTTATCTTATCTAAGGCAAATAATCTAATAATTTAATTATTTCCCTCTTTATTATAATAACTAATATAATTACCCTCTAATTTCAAATGATGAAAATCACTCTCAAGGTAATTAATATTAGCTATTATTTTTATTTGAAATGGGGACAGTACAGAGGGCAGTTGAAGTTTGGAACCCATGGTTGCCAACAACACCTTACAGATACCAACCCACATTGTTGAGAGCTTGGATTTGTGATTCTCCTCATCAAAGATTATTATGAAAAATCCTATAGGGAGGAATTGAGGGCGATGTTTGGTCCCCATAGACTGTTACACCATGTTTTGACTGTGCTTATTGCCAGTGATTTTCCTGCAAATTTCCCAGTTGGGGCATGTTTTTGGAGGGCCTTGGCATCAGCGGCTGGTTCCATCAAAGTATCCAGTGACACTTGAATTGGAAGGGTATCCTTCCTCGAAGACTCGCCTGGATAACAATTGAGGCTGCCATTGAAGTTCCTTGGATTGTCCCCAAGCTTGTGCTCACTGACACAGTTTTCTTTTTGCGATTCATTAATTCGCAGAATTCTGTCGGGGATACACATTGTGAAAATCTAAATTGACTTATGAATTGTTATCTCTACTTGTTTATGAAATTTTATTTCAATTGTAATTGCTTCAATTATAGTCTCTTTGAAGCGGGTTTAAAATCATGACCGAGGGGCGGGGATGTGTATCTATGGAATCATCTGTATGAAGTAATGACCAAAGTGATGATCTTGTTAGGTGATGAAAGTTTCTCGTATTTTATATAGTAAATGCACATCTGCAGTGACAAAGCTTCTACAGAACCCTTCAAAGCAGCAATGTACTTTATACTTGCAATATTTTGCCTTCTTAATGATGGGTGTAAGTGTCCAAATTGGATTTGATCAGTCAGTGGTTGTGCCTGACATCTACCTGTATCTTTGTGTCAGATTATCAAGGTTTCAGCCAATCTGCAGCTGAAAATATGTAAGTAGGTAGCTAGTGTGAGGGTGTGGCCAACATTTTTGATATAAAGAATGCAAAAACAGGTAGCTTCAATCTGGAAGTGAAAAAATGAGTTGCAAGTATGCCAGGGAATTATAAATGTGAGGCATGCTTGCAACTATGAATTTTGGCAAAGTAAAATTTGGAAAATATCGGATTTGTTAATCTATTACTGTGTAAAATGAAACAAACAGACTTGATTTGAATAAGGATTGGAAGTAGTGAACTTATCTGCTACAACGCTGTCAAAGTAGAATTAATGCAACTGCAGCGAAAATGATTTCAGATTCTTTAGATACGAAGATCTTTGTGCTTTATCAATCGAATGCTAATATTGTGGTAAACGAGCTTAATACTGCATGACAGAGTTTGAAATATGCTGTTGTGTACTAAGCAACAAAGTATCAAAAACATTATAACTTCTCAAATATGCTTTGGTGTACTATTCTGAGACTTTCTTAAATATCCATGGATTGCCAGTCAATTCATAATAATTGTGACCCTCTTTTAAAATGAGAAATCCCTCAACACATTTTATTTTTGGCAAATTGTAAAGCAGTATTATATTCTGAATTATGTCTTGATTGCAAATGATTTTTTTGAGCTTGCAAGCTTTTCAAGCTGCATGAACTTCATGTGCAAATGAAATGATATCATTTTAATGTCCATGAATAACCAGTATTTGTCATTGGGACTGGAAGTACAACTAGCAAAGATAGGAGGAATTGCAAAAGTAAAAACGCCATCTATGAGGGGGAAAAAAAGGAAGGAAAGAAAGAAATACAAATATACAAAAAAACAGGTTGACCATGACAAAGCCTTGCAACCCTAGGAAATTGTTGGAGTTCATAGCAAAAAGACAGCTATAGAGGGAATAACATCACAAAAATATGACAAGTAGGATATCTTGTCATCAACAGAATTTGAGTGATGATCTGAAGTCAAAGGAAAGGCAGTTGGATCATCCTTCTTATATCTGCACACGAATTTGACGTCGTGTTACTGATTGTGGATACTAATTTGCTGGTAATCTATATTTGTATTTCCAATAATTGGAGTCTGAGACATGTCCATGGCCGGCATCCAGGATATTACCTGATAGTATATGGAATCATCAGTACTGGTTTAAATCTGCAAACCATGAGAAAACCCTTTGGATCTGCTGAAATATTTTACACCTGAAACCCATTGAAGATTCTATTAATGAAGGATATTAAATTGCATCTTTCTACATACAGACCTGATCTGTTCGTTTACTTTGATCTGTAGTTTACCACCATATGAATATGGGTACTCACATTGATATAATATGCCGACTACATATGACTCACTGTGGTGACATTACAGTCTTCTGTAATTGTATGATGGGTTCAATTGGTTAATGAGGATGAGGAGATAGTTATCACAGGCAATTGACATATAGGTTGATCAAGTGCAGAAAATTCTACTTGCTTAATACACATTTTTCTTCTGATTCGAATGAAGGTTAGGGTCTTTTAAATGGGCTCTCTAGTATATCATAAATTACACACTTGTCAGTAGCTTTATTGAATAATATTGGCTTCTTGTATACATAATTTTCACCTTGATTTTGAAAAGGTTCAAGGATTTTGAAATGGCTTCTTATATCAGAAATTAGATATATGCCCCTGTATGGATTTGATGAACAATACAGTCTTTTTGAAATTAAAGGTCTATAAAATATTAGAGGAATATCCCACCGCTTAGCTGCTTCCTTACGCCATATGCAAGAGTTGCTAGAATATCTGAAAAATTACATTTTGCTTGAAACTCCTGCTGTTTACATGCCATGAACAATGAGGTACGGAGACATGTCTGGATTTTTAAAGAATGACATATAATTTACTTAAGATAATCTGTAAAATCTAGATATTCTTCTCTAGGAACAATCATTCACACCTGGATTTGTATGACTGAAACTAGGAAGGAGGGATGTGTTGAATCAGCAGGACAATTTCTTACTTCATTGGGTATTGATTTGTGATCAAACTTCGTACAGAGACATTTCTGGATTTTTAAAGAAGACATACAAGCTACTTAAGATAATCTGTAAAATCTAGATATTCTTCTCTAGGAACAATCATTCACACCTGGATTTGTATGACTGAAACTAGGAAGGAGGGATGTGTTGAATCAGCAGGACAATTTCTTACTTCATTGGGTATTGATTTGTGATCAAACTTCCTGCATTTGGCAAAACTGTGAAATTATTTTTCTATTGTTCCCATCCTCAGAGCCATTTCTGTGTATCTCAACCTTCTGCTAATAATGCTGCATCCTGCTGAGCTCGTCCCATCATTTTGTTCAGTTGGAGTGTATTCTGAAGCTGGGCTACCATGTGCTCACAGACCTTAATCAAATGGCATGCATTCAAGAGAACTTCCTCAGCTTCCACCTCGTCTCCTCTGCCAATGCAAAAACAATATTCCTTGTTCTAGAGAACTTTGTATACTGCATTTTGTTAGGTTTATGCTTCTCTGATCCCTTTTCATGGCATCCCCAACTCTATACCATCTTTCATTATCTCAGCTTACTCCATGCTATTTCTGTGTAATTGCAGCGGTTTTACAGTTTTACTCCATTCCCCTACTCTTGACATTGTCCCCTACATTCACCACTTATGCATCTCCCCCATCCCTCTTGTTGACCATGCAACCTCTTCTTTTCCCTTCAGGTTAACCCCCCCCATGACTTCACCCCCTCCCCTGGTCCCTCACGTACTATTTGGAAATTTGACAAAGGGGACCCCGACACTTTCTCCTTTCACCTTCGTCAGCTTCTCCCCACCATTCCCCATTTTACCTCTCTCACCTCTGACCAGATGTTTAATACCCTCTCCTGCGCTATTCGTGAGGCAGCCATGAGTTCCTTTCCCCACGTCACTCACTCCACCCTACGCCGTGGTACATGCCCTATGAACAATTGGTATGATGAGGAATGCAAAGCCTTCCATTAGAAACTCCGCTTTGCTTTCCTGCACGCCCTTCCCTCCTTTCCTTCCCTGAAATCAGCCTATCGTGCGTCTCCTTCGTCATAAAAAACGCACTTTTATCTCTCATAGGCGCCGTGAGCTCCGTCTGTCGCTTATCCACTCCCCAAAGCATTTCTGGCGCACCATTCTTCCCCGTCATTCACCTTTACCCCTGGACTTAGATCCCAATTCCATGTTCACTCACACCTCCACTCTTTATGATTTCCCTGGCCAACCTCACATCCAGGTTCATTCCCCTCCCTCCCATTGCCATATTTTCACCCACACCAACATGAGGAATGCCATTCTAGCTATGAGTTATAGTAAAGCAGGGGATGAGGAAGGGTTCCAAGCGGAACTTTTCAAATTTGGGCGGAAGACGCTCCTTAGTTATTTTGTGGACCTCTTCAATCAGGTAGTTTGTATAGGTTTTCCAGCGTCTTGGTCCCACCACATTATCCACCCCATACACAAGTCGGGGCCTACTTTCGATCCCAACAATTATAGGACGATCATGGTGGGTCACACATTCTCCAAACTCTATGCTACAGTGCTTCATTTGCAGCTTTCCGAGTTCCTCGATCAGTACCATTGCAGAGCTAGGGGATAGGCGGGCTTCCGGCTGACTTACTAGACTATCGATTACATCCTCACTCTTCGGGCTATCATCGAGGAGGCTCGCCACCGCTCCAGAGTTTTATATTGTTTTGCGGATTTTCGGAAAGCTTTTGATTCGGTCCCACGGGAAGCCCTTTTCCGCAAGCTCAGAGATATAGGCATTTCCGAGACTCTTCTTACAACCATTATGCGCCTTTATGAGGAGGTCCTTGGCCGCCTTTGCACCTCTGTTGGCTTGTTCGACTTCATCAGGAGTACCATTGGAGTCAAACAGGCTGCCCCCTCTCCTACCTTATTTGGGATCTACATTGATGAGCTTGAAGATTTTCTCAGGGACCACATCCAAGACAGGGATGGGTGTCTTCTGCACCATGTTTTGATCTACATCCTCCTCTTTGCAGATGACATAGTTCTCCTTGCTTCTTTTCTGTTGAGGGTCTCCAGAGGTAGCTGGATGCCTTAGCCCTATTTTGTGATCACAGGCAGCTGACAGTGAACCTTGGGAAAACCAAAGTTATGGTTTTCAATTGTCTGAAGACTTCGGACCTCCACTTCTTCTTTAGGGGTGTGGAGATTGAGATCACTTGCTCTTATACATTCCTGGGGATTCTTTTCTTTGGACCTTGTTTAAGCCTCCGTCTTGCTCTCCGACCTTGGGCTAATAAGGGTATGGCTATTTGGCGATTCTTGAGAGACAGTGTTTCCGCCACCACTTTCAGGACATTCTTTCCAAGTTGTCCCTCTCCGATTCACTGGTTAGGCCCACGGTTTTGTATGGTTCGGAAATTTGGGGTCCCTCTCTTTTGGACTCAGATTGGGCTACTATTGAGCGTGTTCAGATCCTCATGCTCAGATGTATTATCAGGTGCAAAGAATATATTCCTCACAACATTATTCTTGCTGAGTTTGGGGCTCGCCCTTTTCAATTGGAGACCATCTTCAACCTTGTGTTATTGTTGCCTTTGGATCCGAGGGTTTTCTCGGTTTTTATTGACAGGATAGGTACATTTATCTTGCCTACTGCTCCTCTAAAGCTATTGCATCCTCAGATCACAGTGGTCGATCTTTATTCTGGTATACTGCGTTTCACACCTTTTTGAGTCCATTGGCATCCAGATGGACCGTCTCCCACCCTTCAGCTATTCTCTGGATGCCCCTACCCATCTCCTACCGAACCAACAGGACCTTCATAGAATAATCAGAGATGATATCTACAGACAATTCATTCAGCACACCTGGACCAACCCCTAGGGGGTGTGTTCGAAGATGTCATTCTATGCGGCACACTTTCTTGAGATCCGTGATGGGGCCATTATCAAACCCATGTACATTTCTCGACATTGGTTACAGGTCCTTCGTATCTCTTTGGGTCAGTTTAGAGTGGGTTCACATCGACTTCGTGTGGAGATTGATCATCACTTAGACCGCTCGGAGCGGACTTGCCTGCTTTGCTCTCTAGGAGGTTGAAATTGAAGAGCACTTCATTTTTCGGTGTCTTGTTTACTATGAGATTCATGGGAGATTCCATTGCACATTCGCGACCTTCCTTCCTTCACAACTTTCTTCAGATATTATGATCAGAGATGTCTTGCTCTCTACCTTTAGGAGGCCCTCAGGCTTCGGGACAAGCTCCTCCACCCTCCTCCTAGACGGATGAATACTAGATTGATCACTTCTTTCTTCTCGGTACTCTCCCCGGTGAGGGGTACCAAGTGACACTTGGACACGATTCTGGACCCCCAGTTCAGATCTGTCAAATCTCGGGACTCCATTTCTTCCACCCGAGGCTCCCTACCCCAGGCACGTCTCGGGGCCCCTCCACATAGACAACGATCCACCAGGCTTACAGAGAGGCACCGCCTTCCTCCCGGACACCGGCTTCCCAGGCATTCTACAGTCTCAGCTACTGGTTATCGGCGCATTATGAGTCACTTCCATCCGGCCTTGAGTGCTAGGTGATGCTGTTGGGGGTTGCTCCTTCTTCCGCTCCCCCCACACCTTCATCCTATTCTTCTTCTTTTCTGGTCTCTCGGCCTCTGCTGCTTCCTTCTCTTTTCTTCTTCTCTCTTTGTATTTCGGGCGACCCGTTTGGGTCCTCTTGCTGGGTTTGTTTGCTTTGTATCCTGCAGTCCCATTGACCCATTTACTACTACTTCTCCTACATTGGATGCTAATATAATTTATTTCTTTCCACCATTTATATTGTCCCCTTTTTACTTTTTTTTAGAACTTCAGCTCTTTACTAACCAAGTGCTGCTCTTTTTCACTAGTGAATTACACATTTTTAAGTTTATGTAATTTAAATCTACCGTTCAATAGCCACAAGTTTGGTTGAGATATATTTTTATCTTTCTTACATAATTAGATTCCATGCTGTTAAGGTCCTTGATTAAATCCTGATTAAAATCTACTAGCTGCCAAAAGTCCACTTCTCAAATGCTTTTGCTACATTTACCACTGGAAGCAAGTCTCAGTAATTCATCACCTGACTATTCCAGAGACTTCTGAATCTTAATCTATGGATTAAAATCAGAATTTCAGCATAATTATGGGAGATACATACAAGCCTGATGGCAGCGGTCATCCACGTTTATTTAATGATCCTGTCCCCACTTTACCAATGTTGCCTTTAGAGGACCCATCAATTTTCTGAAGATATTATTACCCCTCTTACCAAGTGTCAGATGAGGACTTCTGATAAACAGTCACTTGTAAATTGTCTTCAACAGAATACTCACTTTGTCAATCTAATTTTGTCTTGAAATTCGAAAGAAATTTATACATTTAGGATATGCTTTTTGTCTTTTTTTTTTTTTTTTTTTCTGTATATGTTTTTTAACACATGGGAAGCTACATGATTTTGTGCCAGGTATGATAGATCCAGAACGGGTAAAACGTGTTATAACATGGAATAGGTCATTTAAATTCACTCCCTCAGACGATGTGAAGGAAGAGGAGAAGGAGACCCATGCCTCTGTATTGGACAAATTATTAGCATGGGAAAAGAAACTTTATGATGAAGTGAAGGTATGCCCAGGATCAAATAAAATTGACTATAGAATGAAGTACCCATTGTTGTATAAGAGAATTAAATAGCTTAAGTATATGTGCAAGACTAATAATCTATCAACATGAGAGTTTTATTCAGTCTTTTTGTATGCTACATTATGTTGTGTTTGATATGTAGGATATTTTTATATATGTATTTCTGCAGGCAGGAGAACTTGTGAAAATCGAATATCAGAAAAAGATTGCATTGTTGAATAGGCAAAAGAAAAGAGGGAGAAATTCAGAAGCACTAGAGAAAACCAAAGCTGCAGTAAAGTATCTCCACACAAGGTATATGGTTGACTTTCAAGCTATGGATTCAACTTCTTCAGAAATACGGAGGCTTCGTGATGAACAGTTATACCCAAATCTTGTGGAACTTGTTGCTGGGTAAGTGTCATGCCGATCTTTGAAATGGTGAAAATCTTAAAGTTATTCAATATTTTTATATAACATCATAAAACTTTGTTAGAAACTTAGAAACATGGATGAATCATGAAAGTAATGAAACATTCTTCTTATTAAATCTTTATGCGACTTTCTTGAAAATTGTATGTTTTTATGTTGCTTATACTCCAGTTCTCTATTTCATGTGGTGTAATGTTTCCAATGGACATATTTCTAACCCCAAATGGATTATCTGCAAATCCCAACCAAAATAACAAGTTGTAGAAGATTTACAAAAATTTTATAATGCAGATCTGAATTATTCTAGAAAAGTGTGACTTGCTCTAGGAGTGAAAACCCACAAAATATGAAGTAAAACAACTCAATTCTTATCCCAAACAGATCAACAATTTTTATAAGGACAAAAACATGAGAAAAATACCAGATTTTGGATCAATAATAGGCTGGAATTATTTTATAAAATCTGCAGATGACAGTCCTCAGACACAATGAAAATAGAGTTTCCTCAGCCTAAAAAATATGCAAACCAGCTGATTTTGGCCTCTAAAAATATGACAAAAATGTTGGCGAAGAGATTTGGGACAGCCGTGCCCTAAAATGTATCAAACTCCACCCACAGGTGTGTAGATAACCCTAGCTCTGACTTAATCTGAAGGTAGAAATTTGCCCCAACACTTGTGTCTTCAAACCCTAGCTGGAAACAATATAAATCTGCACTTTTCTCCTCAAATATTGTTGCAATTCTGAAGTAGAACCTTGAAAATCAGTAGAAACCCTTAAGTAGGGCTTCCTCTCAAAAGAAAGAAGAGTTTTCGTTCTTCTTTCTAAGCTTAAAGAGGGTTTTTGTCCTCTAAAGCCAACTTCAAAGGGTTTTTTTCCTTTGGAGTTTTTATGGAAAGCATACAAGCTTACACCACAAATAAGAAATTATCATATGCAAAAAGAGATGCCTTCCCCTTGCAATTCAACTTGCTTTTATAACCTCATTTGGCCTTTTAGCCACCCACAACCACCAATCAAATTTATTTCCCCACATTTAATATTTTTCTTTACTTTTTTCTCCTCCACATGGGTCGCATTTTCCTTGGGGAAATAAAATAAAATAAAGTGACTTTATCATTTTATTTCTTTTTATTTTATCACTTTATATTTTTCTTTTCCTTTTCTTTTTTATTTTAACTTTATCATTAATAAATTAATATAAAGTGCTTATAATAATATTTTATATTGCACTTTATAATTAATTCATTATGACTAATGGGCTAATTTTGGTTCAGATTTCTTCTTGCTTTCTTTGATTGAAGTCTGAAGTTAGTATCGATAATATACTTTTGGTTTGTTAGTATATATTTTGTTGCATCTGATTATGTACATCTAAGTTTGGAAATGAGAAAACTGGTTCAAAGATTTTTCTAGGAACAATTTGTAACTTGTAGTCCTAAATTCAGTCTCTACTTTATCTTAAGCATGGTATGCATCATTCAGATCACAATTTTTAGTTGAGAAACAAGTCTGGCTGCATTTTTCAGATGTTTGATTTCTACCATTTAATATTATTGAGCCCATGTTGAAAAATGACATACACTTGCCCAAAATAGATATTGATAAGTAGTGCTATTAACGTATAAGCCAACAATTGATAGAAATTGTGATAATGAATTGGTAGAACGTCAAAAAGACTTTGACTCGGTCATTATTCAAAAATATAGTTCAACTATAAACTCCTTGAGGGGGTGGTGAATTGAACTTGTATGGGGACTATATTTGTGTTTGCGTGAAGGTATTGATTTTTCGCTGCCAAGAAATGGATGCTCAAAATAGTGCTCAGACTAGCAGATGCTCCTCCATGGGGAGCAAGGATATGCCGTGATCTCAGCAGGGGCAGATGTCACTGTTATAACTTGTACCTGGTACTGTGTGTTCTTGTAAATTTGTAACTGGTACTGGTACTGCCTTGATTATTATTTCTTTGTTTCTATGTGTATGTGACCCTCAATAGGAATTATAAATGTTAACTGTGTATGGCGAATGTTGACTCCCCAAGATCTGAACTGGTCTTATAAATATTATCTTGAAAATAGTAACTGTATTCATTACTTAGTATCTTGGGCATTTGTTGTTTGCAGAGGTGGGATGGTTCCTCCTGCGATTGGGCATCCTTACAAAGTAAGAGTTGCACTCATTACCTAACATTCTGAGCTCACAGAAAATCAAACTAGCAGAAAATGTCTTCCCAACAAATCTTGGCGAGTACAGATTTATATTTTCCGTCTTGGTATAAACACAACATTATTTTACAACTGACTCAATAGGCCAGATATTTAAAGAGGATTCATTCAGATTGTGTGCTTGGGAAATCATGGATATTAGATACAATATTCAAATCAAATACAAATATAGCGATTGTCATTCATTCACAACAAAAATTAGTCCATAGGTTAACTAAACTTTTTTAATTTTATAATCCAAATAAAATAGATCCAAATGCTTTTAGATCAAAGAGGAGCTTACCAGATGTCTGTGACACGTGGGTTTTGTGAATAATAACATACTTTTTTTAAACTTTGGCAAAGAAAAACAAAAGCTCGTTTATGGTACGGGCCTATTTTTTTGTAGTTAAATGTATGTAAAAGATTCCAATAGCGGTTTATTTATGCAATCGTATGCTGGTATTTTAATATGCTACAATAATGCCAAAGTTTAATATTACGGGTAAATATTAATATTTATCGACATTGTTACTCTACAATATCATATTTGTTGGGCTTAAAATTTGTACTGTAAATCATACAAAGAAATTAATATCATAGTTGAAATTGTGACGTCTGGAATAGTAACAGTCTACAACATGCAATATTTATTAGGAATTGGAAAATGTGCAACACAACAGGCATATGGATATTGTAGTTTTAAGAAGCATGGTATTTCTGTTCAAATGAGCAATATTTTGTTACATCGCAGGAAGGCAAAATTTATGTGGGTAAATTTTACAATTTGAGCCGGAAGAAACCAAGTTTTATAGCAGAAGCCTTTTTTTAATTCTAGGTACTACATTGGATTGCAAATTACATAATGGTAGGGGTACATGTCTATGTACATGTACTGATACCTGTGCAGGTGGTTACAACTATGATTTGTTCTTGTGTATCTTTGGCTCACGTATGATTTGGTATGTATCTTCGATTGCAATGGTGGCCTGTGTTAACATGTGGGAAGTTTCCTCTAGCTTGTGAAGGGTCAATTGGAAAGAGGTCGTCCTCGACCACAGGTTTGGTGTTGCGGGCACGGGCATCAATGGAATCACAGACGAGTTGGTGCAGGAACATGGTGTCGTTTGCAAGCCGTGTAGCCAACTTGTAAAAAACATTGCTGCGCCCTTTGTATCTGTGAGTTTTTTTTGGTGGGGAAGGAGCTGTTCCTGTGCACAACATCAGTATTAGTACAGTAATAGGATCATAGGCATATGTATATTGAAATTTTGAGGAGCATGGTATATCTGTTTAAATGAGCAATATTTCTCTTCCATTGAAGGGAGGGAAAATATATGTGGGAAAATTTTACAATTTAAGCTGAGACAAATCAACTCTTATAGGAGAAGCCATTTTTAATGCTTATGTATATGTACAGGTACCTGTGCAGGTAGTTACAGTTGTTATTGGTTCCTGTGTATCTTCATTTTGCATCTGTAGTACTATTCATAGGCTTTGTTGCGCCTGGTTTGGTATGTTTCTTCGTTTGCAATGGTGGCCAGTGTGAACATGTGGGAAGGCTCCTCTAGCTGGTGAGTTGGTGCACGATTGGGGTGGCACATGCGGGTCAGGTGGCCAATTTGTAGAAATTATTGTTGCGCCCTTTGTTTGTGCGGGGTTTCTTTGGTAGGGTAGCAGCTGCACTTGCGCATAGTAGTCATATTAGTATAGTGATGGGTGTTAAGAATGGAAGGCGTAGTTGTACTAGAGTAGGTGGTAAGTAAATTCGAATTGGCGAGGGCAATACGTACAGGAGGAGGGGCCTTGCGGTGGAAAGTGCAGAGGAGGTGGGTTGGACTTTATGAGGGGGTTGTTGCGTTGCTCTTTAGGCGAAGCTGGGACTATGCTTGTTTTCGGTTGGGTACATATTTGTTACATGCTATGCGCGAGTACCGTTCAAATGAGAAGGGAAGAGAGATAAACAGATTTGAGAGCGCCTGTACCCAAGAAATAGCAGTAAATGTGAGGCCTTTTCGATCGGTGCCACCAATGTCTACCGTGGCTTTCTTTAGAGTCATTCCTTGTGACTTGTGAATAGTTAAAGCCCATGCCATCTTAAGTGGAATTTGCCGACAATTGTTCCTTGTGATCGGAGGGATAGGTACGTGAGATGGGTTGTTTATATCCCAGGGAGGCCCTAAGTATTTGGTGAAGTTGACAACAACATAAAATGGTATGCTTGGGGGCCTATCAGGCGCTTGTATACTATGCATACAATCTCATCAATTGTGCCATTGACTAGTCCAACTTCTATCCATAGGTTTGTTGTTAGCATTACTTTCTCTCCTTTGCACAAAACAAGTTTTATTCTAGTTCTGTATGAGCCAATGCTAACTTTCCAGTGCTAGCACGTTGCAGATGTCGGCTAAGAGCAATAGGCATGTTCAGGGCTTTGAGTATGCATTTGTTATGTGCTGATGCTAGTTTTTGGTGGCATACAAATGGGTGTGCATTTTGAATGTCTGTTGCTCTTCAATTTCCATAGCTGTGGTTGTTCTTGTCATAAGCAGGCGCCAATCATCTTCTGTTGCATCTGCGTTTCAGAGGTTTGACAGTAGTTCCCTGAATCTAACCTGTGCAGGTGTACAACCTGCTTGCCGGAAGTTGGTGTCTAGCACTATTATAGTGTTGAACTTATTCCAGAGTGTGTGGCCAACCGTGGTGCCTGCATACATTGACACATCATTAATAGGTGGGAGATACGCAAGGCCGCTGATGAGGATGACTGAGCAACCGCCAAAGTCTTTATCTGCAGGCACTGGGAATGCTTGTCGTAAGTGCATGTTGATATCATTCCGCATGCCAACATCGACCACATACACACCAACATGCAATGATGACAGAGTAAACATTCATAACGCCAATATGTTATGTATTTGGTGTGCCAACATCGACTGCCAACCAGTGACTTCACAGCATGCAATGCTGCACTATATAGCAAAATACGCATCTAAAGCAGAGCAAAGATCAGTAAGTTATCACCAGATGCTGACCAGAGTTTCAAACGACGCCACATTACACAGCCCTGTCACGCTTGCGTGCAGTAAGTTCCTAACAGAAATGTTAGTAGACTGTGACATTGGGGCACAAGAAACTTGTCACATGTAGAAGTTGCCCCTCTCCGTATGCAGCTGCCCCTTCCTATGACTATCTGAAAGTCTTCAAGCGTATCATAACCCTTGGCACAGGTCAATCCACACCACTGACATTTATTCAGATGTACGTACAATGACCAACATCGGTGGAAGCTCTGCTGCTCATAGAAGTATGAAAATCATGGTCCTACAATGTAAAGAGGGTTGCAGACAAGTGGCGGCCTCGGCCCACATCAACTGTTGTACACGTGTTCCATTGCTACTTAGTTATTCCACCCCATGACTCACCAGCGTACGAAGGGTTCTACTTCAGCGAATTGCTACTGTACAAACCGTTCCTCAGCATTCAAGCTGACATAGGTACTACAACGCCTGAAATCGGTCGGACATGGGAACTCTTTCAACACTCCTATCAGGCTTTGCACACTTAAAGATCAACCATTGCACTTGATACGACCTCAGAAAGTAGCATCTCCGAAAATGATCCGGATAATCCCGACACAACAGAAATGGAAGAATAGGAATTGCTATCGCACATTCACCCAACTGGTGCTATTTAGATAGATGACCTACATATGCTTGCCCTGCTAGAGCTTGATATCACCTATGCTTGGGGGACTGCCAGCTTAAACATGTACTGCAGGAAACGAGACCCAATTTTATTGAAGCAAATCAGTTGCAAATGCACCTGCTCGCGCACATACCCTCATCAAACAACACCAACACAGGTTCATTATCTGCTCAACAACAATCTGCTTTACAAATCATTAGGCATCACGCTACTGTAGGCGCCACTGCACCCTCACTCAAAATGGTCATTCACAGAATAGCTGGCACCGATAAATCCTACCTAATCACACAAATCTTAGGTGTCCTACAATTGATTTGTCCTGCATTACACTCCCTCTTATTACTTCTTGCGCCAACAAGGGTAACAACTTTTCATATTAAAGGCACCACTATACATGCAACACTTTCAATTCCGATTCATGACATGCAGCTGCTTCAGGCTCAAACACTCCTCCATTTCCAAGAGAAAATGAAATATGTGGATTACATATTAATAGATGAAATGAGTTTTATTGGACCACGCATGTTGAATGATATCAACGTGCGCTACGACAAGCCTTACTAGTTGCGTCAGATAAAGACAATGGCGGTTTCTCAGTCATCCTCTTCGGCGACCTCACGCAGTTATCACGCAGTTATGAGAATTCTCATACATTTGCGCCATGGTAAGGCCAAAGAACAAAACAAAATTGACCGCCCAACTTCTTGCACTTCTTTGTTTCTTTTCAACTGAGAAATTCCGTTGGGTCACCAAGTATCCCAAATTTCAGGGTTTAATCCACCTAATTTGCAAACATAATTTTATACAAAAACGAAATGGAATGAAAAAGTGGGTCAAGTTTCAAAGAAAATATGAGCACAAGAACAAAACACAACCCAAGCGCAAAACCATAGAAACAAAACCCTTGACAGAGGCAAGCTCTAAAAAGAAAATAAAGTCCTCTAGAAAAGAACCCAAAGATCGAATGGAAGATAGCCCCTTGGTAAGAGAAGAAGAGGCAGCAAAAATAATGAGAGAAATCAGGTCCACATCTCAAGTTTCCCCACTAACGTCTCCTTTTCTTCAAGACCTTGTTTTGATTAACTAATTGTTGAAAATCAACGCATGGTTGAGAGCCCTACATTGCTAGAGAAAGGAAAAACACCCATGTTCAAAGGGGAACCTAGCTCACCACAGGAGGGAGAAGCCCTTACCCCCAAGTGCAAAGACATTGCAAAGTCATGCTGGAAAAGTTGCAGCTTGTGCTCCAAGAGAAAAATGAGTACATTTCTCAAATTAAAAATTGGAGTTAGGAAAGGAGTTAGAAATTCAACAGAACTTACGACTCCAAAATCTATTAAACAAAAAGAGAAGGTCATAGACACAACCAACAAGGTCTCCAAAATTGACTTTGTTTTCCCACAAATTGTGGTTTTAAAAGGGATGGCAGCATGGATGAGCCGTTGCTATGAGCTCAAAAATGTAGAAGGGGAAAATAAAACCTTAAAGGAAGAAAATAAAAAATTGGAAGTAGAAAATTAGTTCTTGAAAAATAATGTGGCATCTATATGCCAACTATATGAGAAGACTCTTTCATGCAGATCACCAACAACCTTTTATGCTCTATTTTTAAGAGAGTAGTTCTATAAGTGGCAAATTTCCAGGGTCCTCTCTAAAGAGCCAAGAGATTTTGAAAATGATAAGTAGTTCTATAAGTGGATAAATTTCCATATGGCTCTCTGAAAAGAGACTTCAAGAGATTTTGAAAATGATAGGTAGTTCATGGCTGCATATGCTGACCAATTGAGAGGCTACGAAATCTTGAATCCCCGTTTGATGAAAATGAACACGTGACCTAAGTTAAATTCGCTAAACAGTGGCTCCGAGTTTTGGACCCCAGAGTCGTGTCGGAGCGATCGATGTTTGAATGTGTGTGGCTAACTATAGGAGTATTAGTGACTAAGATCTGGTAGTGTGATCTCCTGGTAGCTGAGTTGACAAAGGGGAGATTTAGAGGCTATGAACGGGTAGCGTGAATCCCCTTTGGTTTGTTTACCTAACTTGGATCTAAGCGTTGATCTAGTTTGAAGTGCTCATGTAAACTGAATGAAATTAACCATCTATGCTTCTGCTGAAAGGAAACTAATCTAAGCAAATCACAAAACTAAAATATTACAATCACAAACAACAATTCACTTCTATTCTAAATAATCAAATCTACTTCTACACTAATATACCGAATAAGTGTGTGGTTATTCACCCGTGCTGAGTGTATTGAATCTAAACTAACTTAAAACAAGAGCTTTTCCAAATGATCTATGGTATGTAGACAACCTCCTATAGATATTCTCTCCTTCATATCTCGAGGATGGGAAGAAGAGGAGAACAAAAGTCATCGGGGTTGCTATGAAAGATTCAAACCCTCTTGGAAATTAACTAATTACTTTCAAATGAAAGGACATTGATTTCTACTCTATTTGATATGGAATTGAAATTAACAATTCGTAATTGACAATTTGATAAACAAAGAAAACAAATACACAACTCCAACACTGGAAGAGTAAGAACCTTAGCAAATCTAGTAGTATCAGAGAGACATGTCTCTGTCCCTCGGTTCTTTCCTTTCTTTCTTTGAGTGTTCATATGAGTCGAGGGATTGGGAATGCAGAAGAACAACAATCAGAGGTTGGCGCTTGAGCAATGGCAACTTGGAAGCAATTTGGACGCAATGCAAGTAGAAGAGATAGCTTAAGAAATCGAGCTTGATGCTATGCGATTCCTAAGCGAGATTATGGCAGCAAAACAATACAAGATACACAAAATTCTCAAGCTCTTTTGCTTGAATACAAGCATGGAATATATAGGAATGGAGGCTAGGAGGTTACTTCATGCACAAGGCAAGGAGGAGTTCCAACCAATTAAATCTATTTAAAAATAGAAAAGAGAAGGAATACCATGCAAACAAGACTATTTTTAGGCAATTTGGTTCACAAACATACCCTAAAAGTCGAGTTAAGTGAAGCGTTGTGTGTCAAAAACACGCATGAAGAGTTCTGGAAAAAGTGCTCAGAGCGCCGCCACTGCTCTCGGATGTGCAAGAGGCGGTCCTAGAAGCTCCAAAAATCTGTCACTAAAGCCAATAAATGCATAGAAATGAGAGGTAAGCTGGAAGAAAGCGTGAAAAGGCTAAGGATTTCTAGGCTACAAATATACACTGCAAATGGGTTTTGGAGCTCGAACACCTTCTTGAAAGGATTTTGAATCATCATTGGGGACTTTTGTAATATTTCGTTTTCAGATAGATATGAAACAATGTAGCACATGTAATTTTGGGTGCGTGATGATGCGATTTTGAGATATCTCGAGAAAAAAAAATTTGTTATGCTAGTTCTATGTTCATAAATTTTAATTGTTTGAAATGACACAAATTCCAATCAATTTGTATGTTGGAGAAATTCAAGTAAGCTCTTTCATTTCTACACTCCAACATCAAATTATCTAGAGAGAACAGAGACATTTTCACAAGGAGACCAACTTAGGTCTTTTAATGAGACACGACTTTCCAACAACTAGCAAGCTTTTTACAGCAACCAATTAAATCTATTTAAAAATAGAAGCAGGGTGGCACACATTACTTCAGTCGAGTTGGTAGAGGCGGGTATAAGGAAAGTATCTCTTCATATGTGGCAGATTTTCGAAGGCGTAAATCATACCAAACTTCAATACAACATTCTTTGCTTGGGGACTTTTGTAACCGTTTTTCCGCAATCGTAATTTTGGGTTAAGGTGGGATACCTCATTGCTAGCTATAAGAAACAATTTGTATGTTGGAGAGAGTTATTTCACCTTCGGTGGTTGTTAAAGAGAGCCAAAGAGGTGGGGCACATTTAATTATGTTGGAATTATGACAATAATGGATTGACATGAGAGTTTAGGTACCACTCATATTGGCACCACTCAGTCCCCTAATGGACTAATGATCGGGAGCGACCATCGAAAAGTTATGAGGAATGGAGGAAAATAGTGTTGGAACTTAGGATACCACAAACCGGGAATAAAGACATGGGCTACTTTCCAACTGGGTTTTGAATACAAGCTGACAATAATGGATTGACATAGGTTTAGGGTACCACTCATATCCTATGCAGAAACAAGGAGTTATTTACCCCCTAATGACAAAATTGTAGAAAATTTGTATAACAATCGATGAATTTGTAGCATAAGTATGGGGGAGTGACGAGCCTTTAGAAATCCATATTCCAAGCCCCATTTTTGCTACTATTTCCATCTTACCTTGTATAGAAACTAATAGTAGTCTTATTATAAATGAAACTTCTACTTGACTAAAAGATGTGTTTTGAGCATGTGTCTTGGATATTTTCTATCTTTTATATGCTTTCTTTATTTGTTGATATAAATTGATTTCTGGTGCTAACATATGTAAATGGAAGGATATAGAAGAAGTTGTATGAGAGAACAGTACTCACCCAAAGTCAAGTGCAAGACTCACCTAGTCAAGCACAAGACTCACATGGTCAACACAAGATTCACATAATTCGTGGAATTGCCTATTCAACACCAAATCCATCATGGAACCCAATCGCTTAGGTGGCAACCACTTCTTTTCGACATGGAATTCGACTAGCTAACAGTTTAAATAATGCATTAAAGATTCAATTGGCAACAACCAGTCCTAATTTCATGGAATCCTCCACTTCACAAGGAACATGATTGCTTTGAATTCGTCTAACTCTTGAAGATCGCCAGACCTAGTCAAGTACCATTTATGGAACTCCATCAAGAAGACAAGTTTGAATGGGAATCTACAAGCACACCTGTACATTTGACATGACAAACTACAGTTCCATGATTGTTCTGTTATAATTCTTGCATGCATTTTTAGTATAATAAATTCTATTTAAAGGGGAAACTTTGTTTCCTAATAGGAAGAGGACTCCGCCTAATCTATATAAGGCAGGATCATTATAGAATAAAGGGTTCGACTTTTAAGAAAGGATAGAAAGAGTATTGTAAATTGAACTATTGATAAATAAAGAGCATGCTTCTAGGATAAACTGTGTTTTCTTGAGTAGACATTAGCAACCGGATCAGAGGGAAGGAGCAAGGGCCACTCCTCTCTAATGTGAAGGGAAGTTTTATTTATTTCTTGTTCAAGTTATTCTAATTTGCTTTACTTCTAGTATTAGTGTGTTTCATTTATCCAGACTGTATTTTTTTGTTGAAGGCTTGGAATTAATCCAGTCCCCTTTAGCTTAGATGCCAGGTTTGAGGGGTATCCATTCCGCCAAAGTCACTCGGGGCATGATTCCGGTCTCATCCTTTTAATATTGGTATCTCTTGGGAGTGGAACCCTGGTGGATGGCTAGGCAACACCTTTTACACCATCATCCGCACCGTTGGACCACAACCCATTCCTGCGTGTTTCTTGTTTTGGTTTTTGTGATTGTAGAGTTGGAAGTATTGTCCCTTGTTATTACCAGTTTCAATAAGTTTAGAATAGATCATTTAATTACCGCAGTTGTGTTATTTCCCGTTTGATTTAGTTTACATGCTCAATATTCCAAATTGTCTCTTCATTGCAAACAGCCTTGGACACTGCCCTGGGATTGACAGATTTTAAATTGTTAAAGTGCGAGTATCAACGAAGCTTGTCAAATCCAATTTAAGGGATTTCTCACCTTTTGTTGGGTGGTGATAGGAAAGGCCTGTGGGCTATATGAAACACAATGGAATAAACAAGAAGTTCAAAAGGAAATTTTAAAGTGCTTTATCGTAATCTTAAAAAACATCTGGAGTAAAATCAGTTCAAAGAGAACTTCAGAAAAATCAATTCTCTGAAGTAGGATACAAGCTTTTAGGAAAGTTGGGTGAATGGGTTTGAAGTTAAACTGATCTATTTGAGGAATATGTATATGTGTGTGTGTGCATGCGTGCTTATGTTGGTAAATCCAATTTAAGAGATTTTTTGTGCAATAAACAAAAGGCTCAAAATAATTCGTCATTGTTCTTTGTTGTATCTTAAAAATAGGCTGGAAATTGCTAGGAAAATATTTTGCATCTGGACATGGAAAGTTTTTAGACTTTTTTGGGAGCTTGCAGAGTGTTTGATGTAATTCATTTGCTTTCCTCAGTATGATTCTTGAAACTTTTGGTTGAGAAGTACCTTGTGACTCTTTGACTCAAATTTCACAAAGTTCCTATTGTATGGGTTTTGAATACTAATAAATTTACTGATATGTCTGACAAAATATTTCTCATGGAGTCCCTTAAGGGCAGGGTAAAGATCTGGATTTATGTTAGACTTCAGTTCTTCCCTAAGTCCCTACATATATATATGCACACGAATGAATCTTGGGAGTGAAAAGCAATTTATATGAATCTTATAATTTCTTGGCATTTAATCCACCTTGCATTTAGTCTTTCTTTCTTATCTTTTCATCATTTTCTGATTTAGGATGGCAAAAATGTGGAAAAGCATGTACGATAGTCATCGTCGGCAGCAGGAAATTGTTTCTGGTTTGAGATCCATTGATATTTCAAATGCTCCAGAAGAAACCACTGAGCAGCATCATCAGAGGACGGTGCAGCTGCATAATGTTGTTATTGATTGGCAATCACAGTCTGGAAAGTTGGTCCATTTTCAAAAAGAGTATATCAATGCTTTGAATAATTGGTTGCGCTTGAACCTTATCCCTATAGAGAGCAACTTGAAGGAGAAAGTATCCTCTCCTCCAAAGACAGTTCTCCCTCCCATACATGCTCTTTTACAAGAATGGCATAATGAGCTTGATAAGGTGCCAGATACGGTAGTACTAGAAGCAATAAAGAGCTTTGCTGCAATCATTGAGAGGATTGTTGAACAGCAACAAGACGAGATAAAACAGAAATCAAAATATGAGGAGATTAAGAACGAACATGAAAGAAAGCGTAGAGCCTTTGAGGAATGGGAGCGAAGAAATAGGGATAAAAGTCAATCTGAAGTGAATGAAAGCGAATCAACTGGAGCAAACAGTAAGGATCCCATAAAGGAAAGGAAGGCTCAGCTTGGAATCCTAAAAGAGAGAGAAGAAGAAGAGAAGGAGAAGCACAAGAAAGCTTGCAAATATACTAGAGCCTTATCTCTTAATAGTCTTAAAACTGGTTTACCTGCAGTCTTTGAGGCAATGGTAGGTTTTTCTCATGTTTGCTCCGAGGTTTACAAAAACCTACATATGCTAACATCAAATACCAAGCCATTGGAAAATGGTCAGTAGAAGAGTACGGGTTCCAGTTTCTGTTGATATGTGTGTAACTCTTTCTAGTGCAGTGACTGCTTTGTAGATTATATTAGAGCATTAGGATAAATTGAATTGACGAAGAATATATAAGGCTTTATTGCAGTGTAAAAGGTAGAGTTTTCACTCGCTGGTATGTATGCTGTTTGGTTGATGTTTTGCCTTTGCTGATGTCAAAAACACTGTACATAATATTGTTTTTGAATGATATTCCCGGAAATTAATTGCATTTTTCAAGTTGGAAAGTTCTGCATGTCAGTTTTTTGTGTTTTGGGCATGCAGCAATAAACCCTCACATTTTTAGCTGATACATCAATGTTATCCATATGGTATTCTAAATCATTGAAACCAGAATGCATTTTTTTGGAGTTGGAACCTGTGAAAGTTCTTTATATACAACTGTTAACTCATTGAAAACTAAATGCATATTTTTGGAGTTGGACGTCCTCTTTATTTTCAAAAACACTGTACATAATATTGTATTTGAATGATATTCCAGGAAATTAATTTCATTTTCGAAGTTGAAAAGCTTTGCATGTCAGTTTTTTTGTTTTTGGGCATGCAGCAATAATCGCTCACATTTTTAGCTGATACATCCATGTTATCCGGTATTTTAAATCATTGAATCTAGAAATTATTTTTTTGGGAGTAGGAAGCTGTGAAAGTTCTTTATATACAACTGTTAACTCATTGAAAACTAAATGCATGTTTTTGGAGTTGGAAGTCCTCTTTATAAACTCTTAATGAAAATGGAACTTTATACGGCAAGTTTAGGAACAAAGTTGAAACAGTGCAGTAACTTTTCTTGTTAAAAGGATCGTGAACAAAGATCCAATTTTTAATTGCACGGAATGGTGTGACAAAATATGTATGCTACTTTGGTGAAGATTATTGCTAATTTTTATTTAGCACATATAAAGTATATGGACATTAGATTACATAAGTGGACATAGAAGGATTGGTACCTACAAGAAGTTGATGTGGACTAAGAAATAGAGGGATTGGAGAGGTTAATCTGAGCAATCGAAAGACTCAGAATGCTGTCCCATGGAGGGGGTTATAGCTCCTATTCATCCATTACAGGTGGTACCTTGAAAAATTTGGTAATGTGAAACACGATTAAACATAATCTTTTCCATGACGGAGTCACCATGTTTTGCTTGAAACCTTCAGCGGATGCTCAAGACAAGTGGGTAGATGTTAGAAGTTTGCAGGCCTGCTTGAGAGTTTTTAGAGAGCTATATTGCCAAATAGCTTCTAGCTTGTGAGTTTCTGCTCAGTTAATAATTTCTAACTAAAATCTTAAAATTGGGTTTTAAGGAAATAAAATATTGTTTTTTCATGAGACCATTTGGATATAAATAGCTTGTAAGTTTCTTCTCAGTTATTAATTTCCTAAACTAAAATCTTAAAATTGGGTTTAAGGAAATGATAAGTTTGTTTTTTCATGAGACGCTTTGGCTGCAAATAGCTTGTGAATTTCTGCTCAGTTATTAATTTCTAAACTTAAATCACAAAATTGGGTTAAAGAATAAAATCTGGTCTCTTCACGAGACCATTTGGCTGCAAATAGCTCCACAAAATTCCGATGAACACCTGCTGAAATATTTTAGGTGTAGCCAAATGGCTATTAACATGTGAGTTTATTGGCATTTATTATTTTCTAAACTCAAACCTTAAAATTGGATTTAAGGGGATAAAATCTTGTTTCTCATTAAACCATTTGGCTGCAAATAGTTACAGAATTCTCAGCCAGCACCTGCTGACATATTTTAGGTGCATCTGCTCCACGGAAACACCACCTTAATGCAAATGAAGTTTAGTATTGTTTGCAATGAACTTGGTAAAAATGAGATTTTATAATTACATAATTAATTCAAGTGTCAACTGAGGGTAAAAATTATTTTTGTAATGAAATAGGAAGAATTGTACACAAATTTTTCTATGAATTTTAAGTAATATAAATCTATAAAAATGTTCAACGCATTTAAAGCTTGAATAACATCATCAGAGTAACTCATGAAATTTGCAAACGATGACAAAGACCTATGTTTACCGCTAGTAAGAGGTATTTAGATCATTGGGAAAAATGGATTATATACGGTTTGTGTCATCCAATGTTATTACAGGTCTTGTCAAGCAACAACTAGTATTGGATTTCGACAGTCATATGCGTATACCGAGGGTAGTGAACGGGAGTAAGCAAGTGAATATCTATAGAAGTGGGGCTATTATCTGATTCATTTGTAATAGTAACAATGCAGTAATAATAATTTGATTCAATTGTAACAATATGACTCAAACTTGTGAAATATTGGATGGTGAAATTGATATAGTCCAAGTTGGATCTAGATCTTCTCCTCTTGGCTAGTTGTATATGTATTCATCCATGTGTTATCCACTAGAAGGAACTAGGAATTTCTGATTCGCTTCATTCCATAATAGCTCACCCATTGGTTTCCCTTGTTATATTCACCTCTATGCTCTCTATAAGCATTATCCAGCTCTTTTTCCAAAGAGTTGTTCAACAAGGAGTTAGGATTGGAGTATTTGTTAGGATTGCTGATGGTAAAACGAGTGCACACGTAGTTGCAGAAAACAAAATAACTAATAAGCATGAAAGTGCAAAAACAATTTAGTATGACTTCTTAGAATTGCTCACAAATGAATGTGTACATATAGGAGAGTGAATGTGTAACTCCATGATTAGTGGACAAAGAGCCCAAAATAGAAATGTAACTCACACACTTGACATAGTCAAACTAAGAGTAACTCCCACTTAGCTAACAATGATGGCTAAGTGTAACCCCTTTGATCACTCCTATGACCAAGTACACCTAAGCAATCTTACTCCTATAGTGTATGGATAATCCGTGTAGTAATAATCCACATAAATAAATAAATGAAATAAATAATACACATCATTACATGTTCCCTTTAGGCACATATCTTCTTCTCACTCAATTATTTATATGTATGGTCGAGGTCATTCATCCATGCAACTATGGAATGGGACAACCGACTATGTCGAGTGTCGAGGTCATTCATCCAAGCAATTAGCTATTGATTATGGGGGATTTTGACGACCATATAGTTGACATGACCGAAGGTTAAAGTTGCAGTGAAGGTGTTCAATTAAAGAAGAATGATTGCAAAGTTCCACAAGAAAGATTATTCGAAATGGATTGGACATGCACGTTGTGCAAATGCAACCCACATCCCCACTCTCTTATGAGTTATGTACAACACATTCATTTATGATAAGTTGGTATGTAACTCGAGAATTAGAATAAGCTCAATGCTTTTAGTTATTAGTTAGTTTGGTGTCCTATGCAACATAGTGCACTTGGAACTAATAGTGTTTTGTACAAATACATCTTGTCTCTTCATTGTAGTAGTCACGTGCATACTCAATATTGTGGCCATAATCATGGCTAGTGATAGAATGGGACTAGAAACAAAGAACCAAATGGAATAGTAGTTATGAAGTGAATTGTTTGATGTTTTCAAATCGGTTCAACCCATTCTCTCTAGTATGATGTATATATCTAAGAGAGCTCTAACTTATGCTTGTTGGTAATAATGGATTGTGATAATTCTCTTGGATGGGGTAAATTTCCCACCAAAAGATCGGTGTCATGATATCGCATAGTGGTGGATAACGTGATACCCTTTTGTGAATCCCCGTTATTTGTATGTTCAACATCATAACCATAGGTATGGATGAAACAAATATAGCTCTAATTTAAACCGTTGGAGAGAGCATGACATGGAGATCAAAACCCAACAAAATGGATTGAACTCGAGGTGTTGTGGAACATTGGGATGTAGGACGAAGTGGTAGGTATTAGATTATTGGGACATACAACCATCAAACTAGTGATCACAATAGGGTACAATGAAACAAAATGTATTGCAGTATGTTGTTATTCCTAGAATGGAATTTTCGTGGTGGGGAATTCAAGTTTATCCACTATGAATGATCGTTCACATCTCACTATCTGTTTCATCCATGACACTCATCGAGCCATTTATGTACTTGTTGATAAAGTGAAAACAATTGGGTTGGGTTGACAATGCGAACTATGACCTTAAAAGAGGTAGGGCATTTTAGCCCATATATTGCATTGTATATCATGCTCACATATAATAAATCATGCTTATACAAAGGTAGGGCCTTTTGGCCCCTATATTACATCATATACCATGCTCACATATGATATATCATGCTTATACCAACATCAATTGTGTTTGTTTAAGGTGAATTTTGGTTGGTGCTAATATGTTGTAATACTAAAAACGCTAAATAAAGTAGGGTTTATCGATACCTGCATCGAAAAATGCAATGTCGAGATGATTAGATACACGAGCATTGAAAGATGCCCTTCCTTTCGCCAAGCAAGAAGGCTTGTATACAAAGACAACTAAACAAACAAATATTAGATACAAATATAGCAAGTTGCTCAGCAAAGGTCGATCCCAAGAATCCAAAGGGCTTCCTTTAAGGGTGTCAACTCGTGTTGTATAATCAAGTGATTTGATAATGATAATAAAATAATGACAAAGCAATTTAGAATTTAAGAGGGATGGAGAGATCCTATTGTGCATTGTAGGTGGCCTAGGCTGGGGGTGGGGAGCTCGAAGTCATCGAAATAGTCATACCAAAATTGTTCTGCGGCTTCTTGTTCTTCTTGTCCGATCTCAAGTTGCACCTTGATGTCTTTGATTTATGGTGTGAGTGCAATGACACACAGTGCCGAGCCCGTGGATAATGTCGAACTATTTCCACACCAAAGGATGTTGGACGATCGAGAGATCATATATGTTGGTGATGGGGTGTGAAACACCTGGAACAATCATCTACAAAGAGTACATCTTGCAAGACAATAAATTAGGCCAAAACAAATTGATGAAAATTTGATAAAATGACTAAATTGACAAAGATCGACAACAATTAGGAATCAGCGGTGATCGGGGACATAGAGGCTTATTTTGACAAAAATTGATAAAACGAGTTGTAATTGATGCAAACTGAATTTTGACAATGCTAAGACATACTAGAGGGATTCTACAAGCATATAAGATTTAGAAAACAAATATTTAAATGTGTTTGAAGGGCTAATGAAGGACAAAGGTGATTAGGACACCGATCGGCGACGATCGAGAATCAACGACAATCACCGTTAAAACCATATATTTTCTAAATGTATGATCAAATGATTAAACAAAGGACTAAATGTAAAGTGGTTATGGAGGATAGTGTAGATGAATGATTATATAATATAATTAATGCCAAATACGATTGAAAAGGATAAATAAAACATACTAACCTTGTTGAATGTTTCTGAGGGTGATAGAGCTCCAAAAGGTTGGTGATGACTTGGTGAGATTTCTCCAAGGATTGACAACATAGTGTTGATATTTCCTAGTGTAGTGATGTTGTACGGAGGTGTAACAATTTGTTCCCAAATCCAATCTCTGACTAACTAGGAAATGGAGGAAGAAGGTGGCTAAATAGAATTGACGGCGTTTGTAATGATCGTTTGGCGATCATGGATCATTGTTGATTTGTTTGGAGATGTTACAAATCAAGTAATGAAAAGATGGCAAATAGTAAAAACCACTTGCCATTTGAGGATTAAGTTTGTTTCATGAGCGGTGGTAGCTTAGGAATTCACGTAGGAAATGGTTAGCGGTTAGGATGGGTAGGATAAATTAGGCTAGGTTGGTTTCGGTGGTTAGGGGAGGGTAAATAAGATTTTACGATGGTAAATGAGTGTTTAAGATGGTAAGTTTGATTATAAAGATGATGAACTTAGGATAGTGATAATGTTGGTGTGATTAATGTGTGTCGGGTCACTTAGGGGTGAAAAAGTAGTGTCTACATTTTCCCCTTTTTGTTGAGTTGTCTGTAGGCACAAGTTGCGAGACAAAAAATAACGCGATGATGCCCCAATTTTTATGACAAGATATGTTTCCCCCTAAATCCAATGGCTGAATTTGTTGGTCAAAAGAGTTAGATTAATTGGGTAGGTTTGCTTAAAGATACTCGAGGAATTGTTGTAGTCCGAAATGAGCGTGTTGTGGGAGTATATAAAGATGGTAATAATCTTGGAAACACTTGGTAGGGGACATTATATGGCCTCGGGAGGGCGACACTAATGTGGACATCCTACAGACACATGCTTCATGAAAATCACTACATGGAGCGGATTCAATGGGAGCGCTCTTGCGGGGATGTGTGAAGCCGTGGGACCAAAGGGTCAAAGGAAAACATCCATAATGTGTGTAAAACTTGATGTATGGTAAAAAGAGTTTTGACAAGGTGTTGGGCATCAAAGCAAAGACATATAAGCTCCTCATGGTGGCGTAGTGTGTTTAAAAGTTTAGGTGATCTGTGGAGTAGTATCGCGCACCGGGAGAGGAGATGCGATACTACGAGTGGCTCGTGATGGAGCATCTTCTAGGTGTACCTTGTTATGTAGGGCATAGAATGAGTGAGTGTAGATCAACTTGGTAGGCTACTTTGGTGAGCACTAGGAGTGTCGCGCAACCTCGAGAGAGATCCGGATCCCGATGGAGGGCCAAAGGGAGGTTAGGGTGGAGATAGAGTATCTTATTTTGATTTTCTTGCAAAGATGGAAAATCTTGTATATGATTTTATATATGAGCCCTTTTGAGGTTTTTGTATAAACTTTGGATGGGATATATAGGTATATAATTATGATTTTGGATTCACGTGTTGTGATGAATTTTAATTTCGATGTTATATATGAGTTTGATGTTGTGAGTTTAAGATATGTAGATAGATGTTTGGATATATTAAATTTATTGATATGATGTTAGATGTGTAGATGTTGATATGATATTTTGACGTTTGATCTGATGTGACTCAAATGTAGTGATGTTGATGTATGTTTTAATGCACTTAATCATGGTTAAGAATAAATGTTAAATGTTTACTTTATAACTGGATTTGGTATATATATGATCTGATGGAAAATTTAACGACGATGACAATGCACTCTAGGCCTTCTAACAAATGTTAACATATAATTGACAATAATTAGTCACAAGTAGGATCATAAAGTATATGTGGAAATGAGCTTATATACCTTCTTAAAACATAAGAAGGGTTTATATGTAGTTTGTACGGGGAGTAGGTTCTCTTTTGATGGCTTACAGACTTATGCCCCAACTATATTTTTATTACGGAAACTAATCGATGCAGAAGCTTTCCTAGGATGCTTTTGATTATTTTGACTTTAATTTGAAGGTTGATCGATGTGGGAAGCCTTTTTGTAATGATTATGGGTAGCCATCATTCGAGGGAGTGGTCTATGATTTTAATTTTATTTTTGATATCCATACTTCAAGGACCGATCTTATATTTTTGATAGACAACAAGCGCCCTTTGAGGGATCGGTCAAGTATTTTTGATAGTATGATTAATAATCATCCTTCGAGGATTAATCTATATTTTTGATAATGTGCATCCATATGCATAGTTTTGACTTTGCCCAAGTCGAGGGTAGGCCTAGTAAACTATTTGGGGAGGGGAAAGGACGTGTGTACAAAGTACACATGTTTACCCCTAGCATGTTTTGAGTTGGTAGATAAGGGGAAGAGGTAAGTAATGATTGTGGGGTTCCCACTTGCGAAGAGGAACTTATCCATGTGGAAAATGCGATGAGCAGAGCCGTGGTGCCCATCTTTAAGGTCGTAAGTATATGACAATGACGTAAGACCACATAATTCCAAATCATTACGAGTTGGTGGTGGAATGAGATCTTTGATGTGACCAATGTCATGAAAGTAGATGTGTTAACGATAGAAAGATGACAAGTGCAAGGCATTTAAAGGTTCATTTTCAGGTTTACCATCAAGGAGGCTAAGTGATAGGATCTCGACCCATATTTGTGAGTGATATATGGATCAATCCGATTAGGGGAAAAATTTCGCATTTACACCTCTTAAGAGTAGCGACATTTTGATTTTTTCAGGACAAGATCACCAATGTTGAAGTCACGTTCTTTGACATGTTTTTTGTATGCTCTTTTGATGCGTTCTTGATAGAAATGATGATGTTCAAGGGATGTTAGGTGACGTTCGTCTAACAATTCAAGTTGTGTTAAGCGTTCTTGATGATAATCGTTGTTAGAGATGAAATCTTTGAGGGACACACGAAGGGATGGAATTTGAACTTCAAGGGGTAGGACTGCCTTGGAGCCATAGACTAAAGAGAAGGGTGTAGCACCTGTAGGAGTACGGATGCTAGTACAATAGGCTCAAAGAGGAAAAAAGATTCAGAAATGCCAATTCTTACCTGCTTGATCAACGGTTTTCATGAGGATCTTGTTGAGTGTTTTGTTAGAAGCTTTTTCTTGACCGTTTGCTTGTGGATAATAAGGAGATAAGAAGATAAGCTTGATGTTGTATGTCTTGCAAATTTTTTGAATCTTTTTGTTTTGAAAGATATACCATTATTTGTGATTATTTTGTGAGGAATGCCAAAGCGAAAAATAATGTGATGGTGGATGAAGTCGACAATCTTATCAGATTTAGTAGAGATGAGGGGAATAGCCTCCACCCATTTTGAAGTATTCGGTAGTAGTGATGATAGAATGATGTCGTTGTGAGGAATGAGGGTTGATGAGGCCAATGAGGTCAAGTCCCCATTGTGAGAAAGACCACAAATCCTGAGCGGGTTGTAGGGTCTCGCCTTGGTATGTGAGTGAGATTGGAGTGTTGTTGACACTTGACACATTTCTTAATGTATGCAAAACAATCTTGATTAAGGGTAGGTCAATAATAGCCAATCCGTAGGGACACGTTTAACAACATCCAAATCACTGAAGTGTCCACCACATATGCCATTATGGAATTCTTGGATAGCTTTAGTCAACTCATGAGACTTGAGGCATCAAAGTAGGAGGCCATGAAACCCGTGTTTGTAAAGGACAACACCTATGATGATATAATGGTTAGCATGTTGTAGAAAAGATCATTTAGAGTTTTTAGATATATCGGAAGGGATTGTATATTGGAAAAGATAATCATAGAATTGAGTGTACCGAGGAGGTTTGATTAGTTGTCTTTAAAAAGGTTAATATAAGGAAGTTCGTTGGCATGAGATGGCTGATCGAGTCTATACACAAAAATGAACAATTTGGAATCTTCGGTTGATAAGGGGATGAGTGACGCAAGAGAAGCCATGGTGAATGTGAATTTAGATGAGGGACGAGGCCCTAAGATAGAAGGAAAGGGTTGTACATTTCATGATAAATTCATTTGACGATTTTGTGATATAGTTTATGTCTTTCGAATGAATGGCTTGTTGATTGTGTAGTGGACTTATTGAGATTCTGGATGTGGTGTCAAGTGACATGGTCTTCAAAAGAAGTTTTGTAATTTCTATGGTAGGATTCTTTTCCAGGACTTTCAAAGGGGCAACAAGTGGGTTTGAAGAGGATGTGGTAGATGTTGGAGGGTTCGTGACTTTTTAGTGATAAGACCGGAAGAGTCGGGACGGTTCGGTTTGGTGCTTATGTGGCAAAACACTAGGTGTTCGAGGTGTAAGTGTGAAGTTTTTGTGGTGTTGACGTATGATGAGAATTGATGCAATTCGATTGGGGTTGACTAGTGGATGGGGCATGATTCGGAAAGGGCTATTTAAAGACATCCAAGTTTTGATTCAGAGGTGTGTTCGGATTGTCAAGTTGCAGTCACCTCGGTTGATAAGATCTTGAAGGACGTTTTTGAACCAATAAAACTTTTTAATGTCGTGGTCTCGGACATGATGGTATTTACAATAGTTGTTGTCTCGATACCATAAGGGTTCAAAAACATACGTGTCGATAGGGCGGATATGAGGAAGCTTGATCTTGCACATGAATAGGAGTTTGTCAAAGACCACACTATAAGATTCTCTAATGGGTATGTAGTTACGTTGGGGTTGGGTCCATTCAGAGTCCGAACAATCTTTGGATGTAGATTTTACAATGAGCTGCCTTAGAAGCATTTGGATTTGTCATTCTTTGGAAGAGAGTTTAAACAAGGATTCGAGTTTGGGTTTCATTGATTGAGTTTGGCTTTACCATCTTAAGGGTGTGAAGTTCTAATTTTTGGGCGATGGTAAAGGTTTCATCAAATATTTGGAAGACTGGATTTGGAGTGTTGATGATATGTGCTTAGTGCATGATCGAGCGAATAAATCGATCAAATTGGTTTGTGGGAGAGAAGGATAACTAATTGACAATCTCCCATCATCTAGCAATGAAATCTGCAAGAGACTTGTCTTCAAATTGTTTAATAGCGTAGAGATCAGTGATGGAGATTTTTACAGGCAATATTGAGGGAATATTGTGGGATGCTATTATACTAGTCAAGGGCGGGTCCTGCCAAGGACATGGTAAATGTGCTCAACGAGATTGTGATCGTGGGGAATGAGGTAACATGCATGGTAGAAAGCTTTGATGCATTTGTTGAGGGTCCTCCTTACTATAGAATTTGATAAATTTTGAGAGTTCCCAATGTGGGGGATAAGCTTTAAAAGGTACTGATGGGTGGATGGGTTCGTTGCGAGATCTATTCATAGGATAGGGTGCTTTTAGGACCCATGGTGGTAGTTTCAATACTTGTAATCCTATTCATTAGTGCTTGTAAGGGGTCATTTTGAGGTTGTTGAAAGTTTGAAGATGACGAGTTAGGTTGATTGTAGATATGTGGGTTTGATTGTTGGTGTAACTAATATGGTAACAAGACATTATGATGAAAAGGGGTACTTGTGGGAATGTTGTGGGGATGTTGAGAGACTAAGGGTTGTGAGGGTTGAATTTATTGATAAGGGATAGGAATGGAAGTGTTGATAAGTGGTTGAGATGGTTGTGGTATGTACTGAGAAGGGATGGTGTTGTATTATGAGACATGGGTAGTGGATGCTTGTTGTGAAAAGGGGTGAGTGCTAGCGATAACACTCGTATTGACGAGGGGTATAGATGTATGAATATACATGAATAGATTCGGATTGAGGATGTAGGTTGTTGTGATGGATATGTTGAGATGCAATATGATGTATTATTATAAGGGGAGTGCAACCGAGCTTTGGAAGTGGAGGAGAAACATTGGAGGCTACAGATTGGATATGGAAGGAGATGTGGTAGTGTTGGTTTGCGTGGTTGATGAGTTTGATGAAAGAGCCGATGACGTGGATGGTTGTTGGTTGGATGTGTCTTGTGACGAGGACATCGTTAAGTTCAAAACTAATGATAGGGAATGATGGAATGATGTTCTCGATTCATCAACAGTGGAGTTGGGATTAATTTTTTGATAATGAGGCTCGTGATGGGGTCGATGAGTCAATAATGATTGAAGGTGGTGGTAGTAACGAGAGGTCGCTCTAGGGTTACGGTTGTTGGAGGAAAATACCTCGGGAAGAAAGGTAAGCATTAAGGGCTACCGGGTTAGAATCCAGAATTTTTGTAAAGACCATATCACCACTTTGTTGAAAAATCGTGGGCTAGGTGGATCGGGAGTTTTGATGTGGCTGATTAGGTACTTAGAGAATGTGCGGGTTCTTGATTGGTCTCTAAAGGTTATCGTAATTGATCCATCATGTGTAGGATGTTTTGAATGTGAGACTCGATAGAATCCGGGGTTTGTTGAAGAGGGTTTGACATATTATTGGTGTTTTGTAGATGAGATTGTTGTTTGGTTAAAACCATGAACCAAACACACAATCAATGAAGAAAAAGAAGAATGGTTGTTTTAAACAAATGGAAACAAGTCACACAACGAACTTTGATTATCTTGATTAAAAAGTGTGAAATGAGAAAAATGGTGAAAGGGTACTAAGAAAAGGTTGTTTTAAGGTTGGTTTCAGGTGAGTTTAAGGTTGGAGTCCTTGATATACTTGAAGGTATGTGAGGCCCAAATCTATGTTGGTGTCAATACGAGGTGTGATATTGGGGCTTACCCCCTCACTTCACTGTCCTGTAACAATAAGGGTGTCAAGTGCTTAACCGATATACCACCCACCTAATTTTTTATACTTGGCTAGAAAACCGAGCCGACTTATCCTCTTGGTGATGAAATCAAAATAGGTCCACATGGGAAGGATTGTTTAGATGCAAATTAGATTTTATTTGGTTTGGTTGTGTGTGAAGGAGTTTTGTGAATGTAATTCTTTTAACTCTTGATTAAGCTATATGAACAAGAAAAATAAATGTTCGTTACTAAGACCCATAAGGAAATGTTTATTTTTGAGAAAAAATCACACAAAATGCAATGCTGAAAGGAAAAATGAAGGAAAAGGGGGAGTACATGTGATTACTATTCCTTTTTTATTTTAATTTTAATTTTCATGCGTTTTTGAAACAAAGACATCGATACGCTCCAAGATGAAAGGTTAGATGATGTTGACAAGAAAAAGTTAAAAAGTTATGAATTTTAAATAAAAAAGGGACTAGGTGTCCCATTGGGCGTGTCTGGATGTTTAAGGTGAATTTTGGTTGGTGCCAATACGTTGAAATACCAAAAATCTAAATAAAGTAGGGTTTATCGATATCTATCTTTGAAAAATGCAAGGTCGGGATGATTGGATACACGAGCAATGTAAGATGCCCCTCCTTTCGCCAAGTAAGAAGGAAAGTATACAAAGCCAACTAAATAGACAAATATTAGATAAGGATATAATGAGTTGTTCGGAAAAGTATGATCCCAAGAATCCAAAGGGCTTCCTTGAAGGGTGTCAACTCGTGTTTTACAATTAAGTGATTTGATAATGAGAATAAAATAATGATAATGTAACTTAGAATTCAAGAGGGATGGAGAGATCCTGCTCTGTGTTGTAAGTGGCCTAGGCTAGGGTTGTGGCGAGCTTGAAGTCCTCAAAATAGTTGTACGAAAACTGTTCCGTGATTTCTCATTCTTATTGTAAGATCTAAAGTTGTGACTTGATATATTTTATTTTTGATGTGAGTGCAATGACACATAGGCTAAGCTCATGGATGATGTCAAACTGCTCCCACACGAAAGGCTTCTAGATGATTGGGATATCGTATATGCTAGTGATGGGGTGTGAAACACACCGGAACAATCATCTACAAATAGTACATCTTGCGAAGGCAATAGATTAGGCCAAAACAAATTGATGAAAAAATGATAATTTCTAAAAATGACTAAATTAATAGAGATTGATGGCGATTGGGAATCGATGATGATCAAAGAAAAGAGGCTTGTTTTGAAAAAGATGATAAAACGAGTTGTAATTGATGTAAAGTGAATTTTGATAATGTTAAGGCAGACTAGAGGGATTTTAAAAATAGGTAAAATTTCAAAAACATAGATTTAAATTTGTTTGAAGGGCTAATGAAGGAAAAAGGTGATTAAACATCGATCGATGATGATTGGGAATCTGACAGAGATCATTGTTAAAATTGTAGATTTTCTAAAAGTTTGATCAAATGATTAAACACATGAATAAATGTAAAGTGGTTATAGAGGATGGTGTGTAGGCAGTGATTATAGAATATAATTAATGCCAAATATGACTAAAAGGATAAATGAAACACACTAATCTGTTGAGCGTTTCGAGAGTGAAAAGCTCAAAGGATGGTGATGGCTTGACAATATTTCTCAAGTGCAGCGATAGAGTGTTGATATTTCCTAGTGTAGTGATGTCGCAAATGCGGAGGCGCAACAACTCGTTCCCAAATCCAATATCTAAATAATTGGGAAATGGATGAAGAAGGTGGCTAAATTGAATTGATAATGTCCATAATGATCACCAATGATCACAAATCACCATCGATTTGTCCAGAGATGTTATAAATCAAGTAATGAAAAGATGGAGAATTGTTAAAACCACTTGCCATCCGTGGATTAAGGCTATTTCATGAGTGGTGGGAGGTTAGGAATCCGGGTAGGAAGAGGTTAGGAAGTTATAATGGGTAGGATAAATTAGGTAAGGTTGGTTTCAAGTGGCTAGGGGAGGGTAAATAAGATTTTACGATGGTAAATGAGTGTTTATGATGGTAAATTCAATTATAAAGATGATGGAATTAAGATAGTGACAATGATGTGGATATTGATGGTGTGATTAATATGTCTTTGGATCATCTAGGGGTGAAAAAGCGTTGTCTACAGTGTAATGCCAAACTAATCAATATATGGTCCCTTAACCTAACCATTAATAATAACGATAATGATTACAACCAACAAATGACCTTGGTAGAAAAATGGAGTTTATGCACCATGAATGTAGCAACTTGTTGAGAAAATGAAAAACTCACATTATCCATTTCAAATGGTATTTTCCTGTGAAACACGAGCAATCCAACCCATAGGATTTCCTTTTCCCATTCCGACTCTATATGTTTACCAAGAAAGTGAAATATGCAAACACTCCTTACCCATATTCTCCCATTTGTTTGAAATTGTCTTCTTATAGCATGACATGTTGCTTCTTTGAGTCGATATTGATTACAAACTTCCAATATGAATATCTTCGAAACCAAGTTGTATACAATCAATTTTGCAACACCTATTACATATGCCTTTTCATGGCCTTTTGATATCTACAATATGTTGTACATATTAGATATAACATGTATCCTCTCTCTTACGGGAATGGGATCCATAATTTGACACCTAATATACCATAACTAGGAGAGAATTTTGCATACGTTTGATTAATTTGATGGTAAAAAGTATTGCACAAGGTTTTCCCATAATCCGTACTTTCGGTTCTAACAATTTCTACATGAATCAATCGACTTGAACAACAAATGTGGATCCCAACATACGAGCTAATATAATATCCCCAACTATTATACCAAAAATGGAATGAAATGACCTTGTTACATCCCTTAGGTGGAAAGAGATGACTTGAGAAATTACAAAAGCATTTGGATATGCATATTTGATTTTGACCTACCCAATGGAGGCATTACACTTGTTGCACTAGATAAAAATCATCACATTTGTCACATTTTGATTAGCTAATAGTTCTGACCATACAATTGTTTTTGTTTTGTTTTTAATTTTTATCCCTATCATCATCATTGTTCTCCTCATCAATGCTCCCAAGTCTATGGATTTTTTTACCAATCACAATGTGAAACCTAATCAAATGCATCATGCCATGTACAATTTTGAGATTTTTTCTCGAGCATGATTTTGTGGGAACATTTTTTTGCATTTCTAAGAGATAAAGGACGTACTTTGTCCCCCAAGGTTCACCTTTAGGAATACACGTCAGCACCAAGGAGAGGAAAGAGAAAGGCCATGTAAATATCTAAATAGTGGATGAATTGATCAAGCGAGGTAGGTACTAGCAACGTGAGTCTTGGTAGTTAACCTTTTTATGGAAAAACATATTATTTTATGAAGCTAAAATCTAGTATCATGAAATGATCGAGACCTCAAATCCACGTGGTTCTCCATATGAACGAAGTATTGCGGGATCAAGTAATGAAAGGAAGGATGCACATCAAGGATGGTCTATAGAAGTCTTTTGCTCGTTTCCTTGCCACTAATCATGTTATATATATGTGAATGTGAATAGAGGAGGTAGTTGACACACATGGTTTTCCAAGTTAAGAAGTCATTGAAATTCTTCGAGATTTCCTGCCCTACTTTATATGGCTTGAAATATCTATGGGAGTTGATTATATGTATATAGTTTTGCAATGTTCCTATCCATATATGGTGATAAGATGAGGATTCGATCTCTCCTAGGCCCCTATATCTTATTCATATATGGATGGGATGGGGTATTTAAACACTCACTGACTAGTGGGCTAGCCAATTATGGACCTAGAGGTAACATTCATATGAAGATCCCAAAAGTATTTACTCAATGGTGATCAACATGTCCATATCACTTCGCTTTGGTTTTAAAGTTGGTTAGGGCCTTTACGACATTATGCCTGTTATCATGGGACATGATTTTTTTTGAAAATTTGGCTAAGTATTTTCTCCTCTTGGTTGCTTTTCCTTATGATTGCCAAGTCCGAGGGAGAAAAGTTAAAAGAGTTAGTCATTTTTGAGTTGATTTGGGCCTAATCGGATGAATCAGTTATTTGAAGAAGAAGAGAAACTATTCCCTTGTTCATCCTGTTCCCTGCATCGCCGCTTTGTCTGATGGATTTGAATTGATCAAGTAAATCAGATGAGTTGGGTACTCAAAGAACAAGTGGAACCATTCCTTGCTCCATATCATTCTCCACTTCTTCTCCTTCACCGGTTCGCCGCATCTCACCATAATAGCCAGTCAAATCGACATTCTTGGGTACTAGTGTAACCTTGAGCACTGTTCTTTTGGGATTTCGGTTCGCCAACTGTCCACTCTCTTCCTGAATACCCACACTCTAATCAAACGAATCGGGGATATCGGGCATTGTGGGTATTTGAGGAACTTTTCCTCTGGGCTTCTGGTTCTCTGCAACCTCGATTTCTCCACTTTGCATTGAAATGAGATTATGTAAGGTGTGTTCCACCCATTCCACTTGGCACCAACATATCCGACGTAAACAGAAAAATAGGGTTGGAGTTTGTGATTAATGTGTTCCATCGAGTCATTAAACACCTAGGGAGAGGAGCCAGTCATCGTGAAGGGTACTTAATCAGCTATATTGATATGTGTATAAATCAAATTTTGATTTTTTAAAAATACCCTTTTGTAGATTGATATGTCTTCATTTTACGAAAATTGAATTATAATAACTATTCCATCCCTGTTTTCTAAGACATTTTTCCAACTATATTAAAAATACACATTAAAAATGTTAACCCTACCAATTGCAACTTTATCACCCAATGACTGTTATAAAAAAACTATATTAATGTTCAATTTTTCATCATTTCTAATTAATATAAAAACTAATAATAAATAACATAGTTTGAATTAAATCAGTGGTTATCCATTTAATGTCAAATATGGAGCACATTTCACCAAAAAATGGTTGCCGCCACTTTGCATTTCGCCACCATGTGAAAAGACAAGCATTTGATGGTCGCGTCTCCATTAATTCCCAACTGCGCATTCATTTTCCCTCATAAACCATTCAGAGCTTGCAAGGGAATGTGGAGGTTTTTTTTTTTGTGGGTTGAAGCAGGCTGATGAGCTCGAGAGGCGTGTTGTGTTATGCACAGAACTTGCAGTGCCTGTAAATGCTTCTAACCCGTATGGATTTCATTTGCAGGTAATGAAAATAGATTTAAAGTTATGTTCCAGCTGATCATTTATTTACTAGTTGCTCATGTCTACATTTTAATGTGTAACAGGCCATTTCTCAAATCAAAAGCGGCTAATTTTTTGCGGGAGAGTTTGGGTTTGACAGGTGAATTGTGTTTTTGAACACAATAATAATCATGGGGAATTTTTTTGCCCTTATTGTATATACTGTAAATATGAGTTTAAAAGATTCATGGATTGGCATCCTCTTAATTTCATTTGCAGGGATATGGATGGTTGATGTTCTTTGCCACAACTCTGGTGAGGATTCTTCCCTCACTAAGGCGATGATAGAAACATTTTAGTATGCTTTTTGTGCTCTGTTTAGATCCATTCTTATCAACTGTATTGCTTCTTTTTATTGAAAAGAGAAAGATAGTCGACACTATTAAACATAGTTGTTATTCCACCCATATGAAATATAATTATTTTTAATTGCATCTTTGAAATAGCTGTAGATACATATTTCGTAAGTTATATATGGCGAGTACAAAAATTGAAAATAGCCATGGCCTTACAACCATTACAAATATACTTGGCCCAAAAAATTATCCAAATATATATCTGGTATTCAATAATCGAAGAGCCCTTAAAGCTGCCAAAAAAATATTAAACTATTTATGCCCCATGCTGCCAAAAACCAGGAAATGGCGGTGGTGAATCTATAACTATACTTGAAGTTGTGTTGCTGCATGTTGGTTGTGTTGTCTCATTGTTGACTTCGTGCGAAAGGTGTAGTTGAGAATGCATTGGAACATGAGGGGCCACTTACCCCAAGCTGAACATTATGCATTGACATCAACTGGGGACAATGCATGGCAAATAATTCCCTCAATAATGGGTGTTCTTCAGGCAAAGGATTTTGTGGAGTACTTAGTCTTCTTTTCCTTCCCAACTCTCTTCTCGCCTTCTCAAACTCTTTCTCCTTTCTTTCTCGATCTCTTTGGATCCTTTCTTGCTCTTTCTTCATCTCCTTTTCTTGCCTTTGCATCGGCTTATGGTGCTCTTTTTCTTGCCTTCTAATTTCCTTTTCAATCTTCTCTTGTTCCTTTTGTTCCCTTCCTGCAATTCTCTCTTCCTTCTTCTCTTGCATTTGTACCCTTTTTCTTTGCTTCAACTCTTCAATTTCTTTCTTTCTTTTCTCTTTTTCCATGAGTAGCTCCATATATTGATCGGTAGTGATGAGTTGAGATTCCCTACTTAGTCTTATTCCATCATTACAATTTGACCTTGATGACTCCTTCACCCTTTCCATTGGAAGTTTCAAAAATTTAGAAATGGAACTTTGTCCTCTATTTTCCTCAAAAGTTTGATTACAGTTTTCTGCTCTAATCTCTGATTCCTCCAACTCTTCTACACCAATTTGTTCCTCATCTATAGTGTTGACAAAGTAGTGTACCACATCTGACTCATGAAGTAGTAATGGTTGTGAGGGAATAGATAGAGTTTCTTCTTCAATGTTGATGTTCAAATTGACACCAAGATTAAGAGCAACTTCTTTCATCCAATCAGGACAACTAACTTGGGTAGGCAGCGTTAGTGACTCATCAAAATGACTTTGTCCATCCTGATTTATTGCTTGTTGGTGAGCATATTCATTTTCATTTTGTTCAATTTGTTCAGCATCACATTCTTTACTTGTCTGTGTGTTGAGTACAATCTCAACATCTTCACTGCACTGCTCACTGTTGGGCACCTCTAAATTATCTCTACCTAGCCTTAGCATGTTTTCGCATTGCATGTGATTCATCTTGAATTAGTTGTGTCAAAAGTTCTGCTAGGTGCCATGTCCTCATCCAAGGCATTTGGATTAAGAGGCCATATACCTGTCCTCTTGAAACACCTTTAATATTTTCAGGTGAAAGAGCCTTTTGGAAAGCCCTACTCCCCAATGTAGCTAATTCTGACCTGTTGACATCTATCCCATGTTTCTCAAATAACCATTTACGTCTCTCCTCTTTGAAGTAACTTTTGAATGGAGCAAAGACACTAACATCTAGTGGTTGTAATTTGTGAGAAGTATGTGCTGGTAATGTAAGTAAATCTATCCCCAAACTCCTTGCCTCTTGAATTGTTCCTAGAGCCACATGAGAACCGTGACCATCAAAAATCAATAAATGTATATTGCTTGGAGACACCCACAGGTACACATGTTGCAAAATGATGCAACCATTTCATGAATAACTCCTTTGTCATCCATGCATGAGGTTGTGCTGCCATGCAAGCACCAGGCTCACAACCTGCTATGTAATTTTGCAATTGTTTCTTCCCTTTGAAAAGATAGAAACCAGGGATGCTTTGTCCAACAGCATTCACACAACATAATATGGTAATCCATTCTCTACTTTTTGGGATTATGTATGGGACACTTCTACTTCCCCTTCTAGCAAGCACTCTCATACCACAATTTCTTCCTGCTTGTAAGCAGTTTCATCACAATTCCATATTTTTCTTGGCCCATACAGGTTAGCTTTATAAACAGAGGACAAATTTAGATAGAAAGAATTAACAATAGATGGTCTTAGACTTACTGCTCTATCTCTATCAAGGCCTTCTGCTGTCCTCAATCTTAAATCTGGGTGTCTTCTTTTAAAACCAGCCCACCATGAGTTTCCAGGGATACCATCTGTGAATGGGGTGGACCTAGATTCACATATTTGTGCCACATATGCTTTAAGTTGTGATATTTCTAACCCATGACCCATATCAGCCATTTCATGACACCATTGCACCAATTCAAGCTCTTCCTCTTTAGTGAGAATTGTTGGGGGGCCTAGCGTTTTCTTGGTGGTTATACCCAATAACCAGGAAGTAAGTGTGCTAGGAGGTATACCCCACTTTTTGCAGCACCATGTGTTGAGGAACCATATTCTTCGACTTCTTTGATGGCATTATTCATGCTAGTCTCATCCCAATCTCCACGTATTTTGATTTTTTTGTTGATGTACCACCTGTGACTTGGACAGGTGCAGGTTGCAGTTCTGGACCATTGTTGGCATTCCCATCTTCTTCTTGTTCACTTGGTGGAATTAAAACTCCCCTAATTTTGGCACACGAAGGGTGAACTCTCTTAAGTGATCGTTTTTTCTTCATGTTAGAAATTAATACCTGCAAAAAAATGAAAAGAAAATGTTACTATGAAACTTGAAGTAATATGAAAAGAAAATGTTTGTTCTTATCAATAAGCTATAATAAAGAAAAAACAAGCAATGAAAAATATTTACGATATGCTTAACTACTAGCAACATGATATTCATTATCTAGTTTAGTTTCATATACATGCATAAAATAAAAAAGATCAGCTGTATATGTATATTTTCTGTGTATATGAAACTTAGACTGAGCTTTTATTCTCTGTTTGTATATGAAACTAATATATATATATATATAAACCTGCTTTAGAGTTTTTTTGCAGTTACATGGAATTAGAAAATGTAAATCCTCAAAACTTATTTTGTGCACGTGTATATGAAACTAAACTAGATAATGATAATTATCTTGCTGAAAATTACTATTAAAAATCAGATTGATGTGTGTATATCTGTCTGAGAGGGGAGTACAGAGATAATTTATATACATACAAAGTTTTTATTTTTTAATTTAGTTTCATATACAAACAGAAAAATGAGTTCAGTATATACAGTTTCATATACAAATAAGAAATAAGCAGAAATAGTTTGATATGAATCCAAAATACTGGAAGAAAAAAAAATATTTCAGTTTTCTAAAAACTTACCAGAACAAAGAGCTGCTGACAATATTGGAAGAGAAAAATAAATCAGTTTTCTACAAACTTACCAGAACAAAGAGCTGCTCACAATATTGATTCGATGGTGAAGATAGCTGGAAAAAGTGTGAAATGTAATTGTTGGACCATGAAATGAATTTATAGAAAGTTACAAAGACTTATTGGTGCTTGATCCATGTGCTTGTTTGTGATTGGTTGAAATTGGAAGTGTGGATTGAGATTCATGAGATGTTCAATCTAATGGCTACGATTGATTTTTCAATCTGCATATATTTATTGAATTTCACCTTTTCATAAATGCATAATATTTCTAGAGCCTTACAGTTTGTATTTTTTTAGGTTATTCATTAATGCTTGTAGATGGGATGGAAAGTGGAGGGAAAGTGGACTATATTGTTTGAAAATATTTAATTTAATAGTGTATTGGACTTGAGTTTTGTCCTATAGTGATAGTAAAATCCTTTAATTATGTGAATGAAAGTGTATTTGCTCATAAATGACATGACCTTTTTAAATTTGAATGTAGGTTTAAACTTACAAAAATGTTGGTGGTAATGAAAAATATGTACACTTTTATTTTAATCTGTAAACTGAATTTATTGATTTATACACATTTTAGATATATACATTTCTTAATGCTTACATCATTTAGTGTCTATTTTATATCAAATGTGTTCTTAGAGTAATAAAATGTACCCCTAACATTGTTTAATATTTAATTGCAAAAAAATGGTCATTTTATGTTTAGTTATTAGATTTTATTCATGCAACCTTTGGTATTTGAATATTCCAAAACTAAATGTAAAAATAACAGAACTTGTCAGATCATTTAATGATATGGCGGCTCTCTCCCTAACTCTTGTTTGTATGATAAAATGGAGAAATTGAATGCCAATCCGAGCCATATATAATATTTTACCCCATTCATTTGCCTCACTTTATTCCTAGTGCAGTCGAAGTTTTCACTCTGCCCTTTTCCCAACGTGAAACGATCATTTTCGCTCATAACTCCCTCATTTTTCAGCCAAATTCAAAAATTCAAGTTGCGTTGAGACCGTTGAGAAGAGGCCTTCATATGCATACAAAAGGTGAGTAATTTTACCCTTGTTTCATCCACTTTGACAATTATTTGGGTTTTGAGCTCTTTCCCATATCTTTTTTAAAACCCACTATAAATGCTATTTTTCCCGAGTTCTTCCTAAACTCATCACCATGAAGTTCAATACACTGGATATGATCATATCTCCTCCCTTAAAACATCTATCCTTGAGATAGGAGATAATGATATAAAACACATGAATTTAGAATATTTTTGGGCTAGGATGAAAGATGATAACCCAAACCGGTGGCCAAATGTATTATAAATAGTGGGTTGGTTCATACAACTAGTTTTACTACCTCGGTCTAGTGTACAAATACAATCCTAACATGCACTTCTCGTTTTGATCCTGAAATTAAGGAGTTAAAAGATCCTTAGGGCCAAGTTATTGCTCAATTAGATGCTCATCATATTAATGTGGCCTCGTGTATTCCCACCTTCGAAGATTCTAAAGTCCTAACCAAGGAATAAGCTCAAAGGGAATATGACCTCACTCCTGACAAATACCAGTTAATGATTTCCAAATCTTGGCTAAGGGTTAAAAGAAAAGGGCCATCCAAACCACGCATGAGACCTTACACATAATATTATTCTTAGAGGAGTTGTCTGATATGATAACATTGCTGAGAGGGTGATGGGTTTTCCCTCAACCCAGGAATTTTAGAATTGGATGAGTGTCTATATCAACATGATTTGTGAAGGTACACAACACTTGAATTAGGGAGTGATCATTTTTGAAAACTTAACTCAACAACTCACTCAGGTTCATCAAAATAAGATATTTTATATGAACTCATACTTGATGTATATTATAGTCTGGATATAGAATATGCATTGGCTTCAGTCAAGATAGCAAGAAAAATCTAGCCGTATATGATTTCTATGACTAACTTACCTATGAAAATCGTAAGAGCCATCATAGGAGGGTCAATGATGCCTTAACAATGTTTTTGGTGAGATTTCTTGAAGGAAACGTAACAAGTAGGGTATCTCAGGAAGAAAGGAAGTCGATTGTAGTATATGTCATCTTGTTCATACAAATTAGGAAATTTTCCTACAATCAAACAATTGGATTTGAGGGAGCACCATATAAGCTTCCGATATATTGCAGTGATAAAATTGTTCTAGTTGAAATTTGTAGACAATTGGATATCCTTCATAGGACCTGCAGGATAAGAAAATATTCGGTATATAATTTCCCATAACTTTGGGAAATTACACGTGCATGACAACTCTTGATGCACAAAATGTTGAAAGGACTATCTCTCCATTCAAATTACATCCTTACCAGAAGAGGACCAAATTTGATAGCAAGAACTTCATTGGGAACAATATCAGGCTAACTTATCACCATTCACCAACATTTGAAGATTATTGAGAAGACCGTATTGATATTTATGAGGTCATAAGATGAGCTTATGGTAGGTTATCCTTGCAACAAATCAAAGATTTCAAGCTATATGCAGTACTTGAGGGAATGAAAAATGATGGTTTAGACCTTTCAACTATAGAATTCATAAATTCCATATAGTATACTCCTCTCCCCACCATTGACTGGTCACAAAAGGAGAAGGATAATACTGATGATCTTAACACCACTATGCTCTTGAGAACAAGGCATTGGCTGAATAGGAAGTTTAAATAATTCAATGAGTCTCAAAAGATGGCTTCTTCTCATGAAGCATCTTCTTTATAAAATACTGCCCCTTCTCAAAAATCTCATCCTCCTATTGATTGGGAACTAAAGTTTATACCAAGAAGGATAAGACCAAAGGTGGAGAGAAGAAAGGAGAAGCATCAGAACAAGGTGGTGATCAAAATAAAACACATGGGTTAGGAAGTGGATCAGCTCTGAACAAACTCAACATGTTGAAGAAGAAGTAAGTGAGAAGAAGTAGGTTGAGGAAGTAAAAGAAAATGAAAGTGAAAAAATGATGAATACGAATATGTTGTTGAAGTAACTCGCACCTTATTAAGGGAAGACTGGTATTTCAAGGTTAAAAGCTGGATGTAAGAAGACCTTATTCTTCTTCCACTATAAATTCCACATTGATGTTACAATTTCCCAATCTCCAAGTTCTTAGTTTGCTCTTGTATTTCCTTCTCTGGAAAACTCTTCTAGAGATTCATTTACCTATGTTCAACCCAAGGTAGAAAATAGAAAGTGAAAGGCTCAATCTTGAATTGAGGTTCCTAAGTTGGATGCAGTGGCTTCCCTCCTTGGTACTTCCTCCTCTAAGAAATCAAAGACTACCTCTCGTCTTGTTTTAGACTCTACAAGACAAAATTTCCTAGAAATTGCTAGGCCAAAGGAGGATAAAAATGAAAAGGATGTATCATTATCAGATCTTGAACTGACAAGGATTTCATTGGGAGAATCAAATCTAGAGGGTGAAGTACACAATCTTAGAGAAACTGTCTCTAAGGTTATTGAGAGAGTTGAAAAAGGAAAGCAGACTCAAGAGTAGCTGGAGGAGCAAGTACAACTACATGCAAGTTTATCAAGTTTTTCCTCTCATCTGACAAAAATCCACTAGATCCAACTCCTCTATCTACACTCCCACCCATTGCTGCTACTACTAATATTGATTTGAAGGAAATCACATAAATTCACAAACATGCCACTTTTGGCAAAGCATCAGAATCTTGGGTTGAGGGCATTCTTGTTTCAAGATTGGAATTTATTATGAAGCATGTAATATATATGATAATATCATTTCAGCTCAAGAATAAATCAATTCAGTGATTGATAACATTGGAAAAGAACCTAAAGTTTGGGCTTATGTTATCCAAGACCTCGAATCATGGCTCTCACGGATGAGAAAATATTTATTTATGAGAAGGATTTTGATGAATCTAAGAGTAATTTATCCAGGACTTGGACTTTCAGTGTGGAATGGAGGATAAGAGTTCTTGAAGAAGCCTCAACTAAATTACGGAATGTAGTTAAAAAAAAAGAGTCTTTAAAAGCTGATATTTTTGTAGACTTGTAAGCCCTTTGCTACCAATTGTTCAAAGATAATTCATCGGAAATGAAATTTGTTGATCAGATCAAGGGAAATTTAATGCACTCATCAAGGATAACTTGTTCAAGGTAGAATTGGTCAACAAAGAGAGGATGGAAGAATTGTCGAGCTCGATAAGGTGATCATAGAAGCAGTAAAGGAGTTTCTCAATATGGTGGAACAACAAAGGAAATGGAGTTTTCCTTGGTAGATGGTTGACTAATATCTCCAACACCATTGTGCACTGAAGACACAAAGATATCAAGTGTAGTGACCAAGTTATGGATACACGTTTTAAAGCTCAAGGTCCCGACAACTTCTATCTTTTCTATTTCTTCTTCCTCCAGTTCATAATATCACTAGTTCTATTTTGTAATCGACTTTATTGTATAAAAAACAAAATTGTAATATAAAGTCATTGGATGTAAATCAATTAATCAAGTGTTTTAACACTTAATAAATAAAAGTTAGGTAGTTATCCTCCTCCCTTTTTCTATATAAGGCTTCATTTTTCTTTGTAAAAGGTATTTTGGATATTGGTGCATTTATATGTAAGAGACACAAATTTTGAAATAGAGAAGAAGAACCATCTTTCTCTCCATTATTGTTCTTCCAATATCCTTTTCCTGATTCAGTTGGTATATTATTTGTTTTATTTGGAATTTGAAGCTTTGCATTCTTGTTCATGGGTTGAGATTTGATTCAATCTATATCTTATTTATTGTGAAAATTCCATTTATGCAAGCATGAATGTTCTTTAATTCCATTTACATGCAGGAGTATGATAAGATCTACAATCTTCTTATTTGAAAGTGTTGTTATTACTCCCTCTCATTTTTTCATTCCTGTGGTAATCTTATGGAAACAAGGAGGAACAATGTGTCCTTGATTGATAATTTAGCGAACTATGTTTCCCTAATTTATCTTTCTTGCCATATTCTTGGAGCTATGTTCTTCTATTTCTCTAGTTCTTTATCTATCTTTTGTATTAAAAATCATGGGGTTATTCATCCTCACCAATATCCTCATTAAAAATTAATTAGTATGTATATTTGTAAATATTTTAGAGTCCCCATTAAGGAACCTCCCCATTAAAGAGGAGGGTCTGTTATCCCCTAAACTATTAATTATTTCTCCAACGACATATTTTCCAACCAACAATTTTTGGCTCCCACAATGGGGCACATATTGTGGTACCTAAAAAAGGTTATCCACCACATTAGAATAACAATAAATTTGGAGGTTTTGTCACCCTATTTGAATGAAGATATACTAGGAGTCTGAGAGCCCAGGGCATTGAAGATTCTACTTTCCAATTTCAGAAACAAAGTTATTTTTAGTTATCTCTAAAAAGAAAAGGTAAAAGAAAGAGATCTAAAAGTACACCACCAACACAGAGGAGACCTGGTTCATCTTCACAAGTAAGTACAACTCAAGCTTTGATTTTAGCCAGTGTTTGTCTCCCTTTGCAAACTATTTTTCCTAGAATGGTTGCACCTATGCCTTGGGGTAGAATATTGAACCTTTGGCCCTTGTCCAACCTCTCCATGACCTTCCCAAACGAAGTCAAAATAACTTCCTGAAATTCAGAGGAGATGGCAAGGTTCACCCTGACAAACATATCACAACATTCTATGTTGCTTGTGGAGTTCTTGGGGTTGCACATGAGGATGCATTTTTAGATTGTGTGTTGAAAGTTTGCAAGACAATACTTGATGAGTGGTTTTATCATATTTTGGCTAACATTATCACCAATTGGGATATAATGAAATAAAACTTGAGGTCGGGTTTAAACCAACGAGAAGACGTTCATGCACTTTTAAAGCACAACTCTCCTAGATGAAGAAGCAACCCTATGAACCAATGAGGGAGTTCGTAGTGAAATTTAATATACCAGTTTATAAAGTTCCATTTGTTGATCAACTGCCGCTAAGAATTTGAAGTGTTTCTTCATCAACACTCAAATTTCTAAGGTGAGTTTTACATTGAGAAGAGCATGATTAGAAAATTTGAATGAAGATCAAGAATTGGCCACAAGTGTTGAATATGACTTGATTATGTCTATTAAGTTAAAGAAAGAGGCTTCTAAATCCAAGGCTTCTACTTGAGTTCATCTAATTTTGATCAATTAATGTAAAAATTGGCTAACTATTTGATTGCTATAAAGAAAAAACTTTCTCAAAATATCCCTTACAAAGATATTCCCAGGAAGAATTTTCAGCCAAGGAATCATTTTTCCGCTACTCATCTCAAACTTGCTATTGAAGTTCCTCATGTGAAAGTCTCATAAATGAAACTTGTGAAGTTCAAGAAGTGGAGGATGAAATCATAATAGTAGAGGTTGAAGAAGTTGAGGAAGAATACGAGGAATTCAATGAAGAGGTTGAAGATTCTCAAATTAGTTATGTTGTGTATGAATCCGAAGAGGATGACTATTAAGAAGCAATGACATAAATGAACAAAAAACCTTATGCGAGCTTATGACCAAAGAATAATTGAGTAAAAAGAAAGATATTGTTCACTTCGATAATAAGGAGAAAGATAAGGAGGGTTATACTATTATTCCAATTGTTGCAAAGAGAGGATTTCCTACTCCTACAACTAAGAAGGTAAGTACTTATGCACCTTGAAATATTCCCATATCCTCAACACCTATGTCTAAAAAAAAATACAGATCCAAAATTTGATAAGCCTAAAACTCCCATTGTGTCTAATTAAGAAATTGCTTCTTCTTTAGGATCTTTTAACATAATTGACCATATCAAGAAAACCAAGATTCAAATCTCCGAAGCTGAGTATTATCAAACCCATCCAGAGGCTTTTGCCCAAGTTGTTAAGTTTGTAAATGCTAAGCCTGCTCAAGCTACCCCTTCTTCCAAAGGAATTTTTCCTACTCCTAAAGACCCTTCTCCACAAAATTTGATGGCCTCTACTCCCTCCACATCTGAAAATATTGAACCATTTTATGTGACTTTGTTGATAATCGGGCATAAGTTGAGCAATTGTGTCATTGATTCTAAAGCATCGGATAATGTAATACCGCACAAGTAGCCCATGCATTAGGCCTTAGCCTAACTCAGACATTTGGTTCATGTTACTCCATGGAGACTAAAGAGGTACCTTTAGTAGGAAGAATAAAGGATTCTCAAGTAGCCTTTCTTGAAAAATGAGTTAAAGCTACTATCTTGGTTCTACTATACCTCCCTCTTATGGAATTATTTTAAGCATAAATTTTTGTAGAGATGTAGGAGGAGAAATTCAAATGGATTGGTCTCATACTCTGATCCCCATGAAAGGAGAGATGAATAAGTGTTTTCTGAAAGACAAGCTAAGTACATAGTCCAAAGACTGATGATCCTCAAGCACAAATTTTGTATGAATACATTAGACATGGTAATTATATGATAATGTCGGTCTAGAATTAAATATTCCTCAAGTTATTCAAGATGTTTCTAATAATATTTTGACCCTTGAGTTCGATGGAAGCTGTTATACAACCAATTTAGGAACGTGGGTAGTTCTTGTTTGCACCCCATGAAACATTCATCCATTCTCATACAAGTTACAATTTGCTAATACCAATAACATTGTTGAGTATGAAGCTCTTATTATTGGCATAGCATTGAAAAAATGGGGATCAATATTGTTCATGCATAAGGGGATGTAGAAATTGTAGTCAAGAAGCCCGAGACTCATTTCAAGTAAAAATGAGAGGTTGAAACATTATCGAAATAAAGTGTGAGATTCAATTGAAATTTTGATGCTTTCTCAATCGATGCGGTGATTGATGTAGGAGCATCACTTGTACATATATAATTTTGTCATGTCATATTTTTCTAGGGTTTCTTATGTACATTTGGATGCTTAGGAGGTGTTTCTAGTCCATTTGGACTCTTGGTTATGTAATAAATGACCATTTGGAGTTTTCTCTCCAAAATGGCCTTTTAAATATTTGAAATTGTCCTAAAGTTGTGTATAGGGTTATAAGCTATTCTAAGTTGAATAATGGTGTAATAAAAAGATGTAAATGGGGACATGAGATTTATTCACTACTCAACCAAGGCCTTAACTCATTGTGGTTAGTCTAAACCTAGGTGAGTTAATTGGTTTCTCAACCTAACTACCTCTTCTTCTACTAAAAGACAAATGTATTCAAATAGAAAAGGTTAATGAGAGGTTAGTAGAGAATTTTTGGAGTGAATAAAATATCAGAATCAGAGCCTAAATGGCTCATGAAGCTTTGTAATCTGATGGTCTTATCAAATAAAGGCTTCTTCTTAGCAAAATTGTGCATAGTTGCTTAATGAGAATGAATATTTGGGATTGTTTTTATGAAGGATTATCATTTGTATGTGTTGTGTGTGAATGAATATGGTTTAGAATGAATTATTGATTGTGTTTACAGGTTTTTAAGGATATGTGCAGGCCTATGAGGACATGTAGTGGGTATGAAGGAGGTATGCCAATTGTTTGTGATATTTCATGTTGATTTGGGAGAGGAAAAACATTCATAAGTTGAATTATATTCAATATAAATGGATAAAATTTTGTGTGAAGGTATTGTGAGGAATGAATAAAGGTTTCATAAAGTTTCAAAGGAAATGAATAAGTTTTGATAGGTCAAACAGAGAAAACTCAGTCTCAAACTCTCGTTTTGTGTAAGAAACTAGTCACCAAAAATCTTGTGAATCATGTTGATGAAGGCTTAATCACTCAAAACACTCTAAATATGAAATTTTATGATCATCAAAATAGAATGTTTTAAAGTGAAATGAGGTTCTGAAAGTGTATAAAACTCGAGTTATGGATTTTTGAATGCTCGCTGCCCTATGACGATCCTGTTTGGACAAATTTCTAAAAACTTCATAATTTGAGTTTTATCAAGTGGGTTCCTCTAAAATTTGGACTATAGGGTATTTATACCCATAAGAATATGTGTGTAAATTTTTAGCACTAAATTCACACGTGGGAGAAATATATGGTCAATTTTCAGTTTTGGGTTCTTGAGAGACCTAGCTAGAACAAGCCTAGAAAAGGGAAAGTGTTGTTGGGTGAGTTGTATGAGGAACTAGGGCATAAAAATTGGTAGAAAGAACAAGATCCATAAAGGGTATTAGGATATAAAATCACTTTTTCATGATAATTTGCATGTTGTTCTAGACACGAATATCGAGAGCTAAGAAGGGCTAAAATTAGACCTAGTCAAAAACGGTAAAAGAAGAATAAAATTGCATGGGCTTGGAGTTGAGTGCTGAAAATTTGTAGTCATATTATTGGTCAAAAAAAGTATCTATAAATCTTACCAGAAAAGATTAATTCCTTGTATTTTGTTAATTTCCTCATAATTTGCCTTTAAGTAGGGCTACAAGGCAATTTTAAGGTCTACAAGGAGATTGGGTGAAAGTGAAGGTATGAGAATTTTTGGGGTGAATGAACATGTTTGATAGGTGTGTTTGAGCATGTGTAAGGTGTTTTTAGCCTTTGGTTAAGTGGTTTAATCCATTTTAGTGTTTTGAGCAAGATTTGGCTTCTTAAGCAAGGTGATGGTTGTTGAGTAAAAGTGACTAGAAAAGTTGAATTTGATGCTTCTAATGCGATTGTCGGTGTTATACAAGGATGGTATGCAGGGCTCTGCATCGTGACAAGAGATAATAATTTTAGAGTAGATGCCTTGGAAGTTTCGTGTTCTTTACTAATTCCCCATCCAGACTTCACTTAGGATAAGTATACGATTGAGATGATATTTAGGCCCAGTGTCCCATATAATGTAGATAATTGGCATGTGTTCAATGATGATGATCATATAATTTTTTTTTGAGTTAAAATACAACTTTAATCAGTTGTATTTTGAAGGTAGTGAAGTTGGTTATCGGGAGTCAATTTCATCCACAACCGAGGAAGGAATTGAATCTGAATCTGATCTAGGATGGGTGTATCAAGCTGAAAGGTAATAAAATAACTAAGGGTCTTGTAAACCTAGAATATTTATTTGATAAACATGATCGCTTTGTCAAGAGCAGGATGCCACATATTATAGATCAATCATCTGAATATGAAAAGGTAAACTTGGGAAATGATGAAGAACCTAAATTTGTTAATATAGGGAAGTGTTATTCTGTTGAAGAAAAGAAAAAGCTAGTTGAATTGTTAAAAATACATAGATGTGCTTGCATATTCATATGAAGATTTGAAGGATTTTAAGCCGAGAGAAATGCAACACTATATTCCCTTGAAGCCAAGAATTCAACCTTTCAGGTAGAAACAAAGACAATATAATCCTAAGATTGCAGGAACAATTTATCAAGAGATTCATAAATTGTTAAGTGCTAAGATTATTTTTCCCATTCATCATTCAACTTGGATTTCCAATATTGTTCGATACAAAAGAAGAATGGGGAAATAAGGATTTGTGTAGATTTCTACAATCTAAATCAGCTTCTTTAAAGGATAATTATCCTCTTCCCATGATGGATCAAATTCTGCAAGTCGTGACTGGTTCAAAGATGTTATCAATGCTTGATGGATTTTCAGGTTATAACCAAATTGAAGTAGATGTACAAGATCAACACAAAAATGCCTTCATAACTCCCCGGGGTACCTTTTGTTATCAAATAATTCCATTTGGTCTCATCAACACATGTGTAACTTTTCAAAGAGATATTTATTTAGCCTTTGTAGATCTTAAAAAAAGTGTATTGTTGTTTACTTAGAAAATATTACCGGTTTCTCCATGAATAGGGAAGATCACTTTCATCACCTCAAACTCGTTCTCCAATGATGCCGAGATCACGACATATCTCTCAATCCCAAGAAATCTATTTTTGGAGTTACAAAAGGGAATTTGATTGGACATATTGTTTCAAGCGATGGAATCAAGATAGATCCGAAAAGAGTGCTTGCTATTCGAAGGTTTATCTTACTAAAAGTAAGAAAGGATTCCATTCTTTCTTTGGAAAAATCAATTTCCTTAGAAGATTCATTCCATATTTTTCTAAATTGACTCAAAGTATAGCTAACATGATGAAAGAGAAGCAATATTTTCTTTGGATTTCGAGAGGGAAAGAAAGCCTTTAATGAGATAAAGCACTTCATTAAAAGAAATCTTGTTCGGTCAACCTTAATTTTGATAGAGACTTCATCATTTACTATTATGCCTCACAACACACCCTCTTTTCCATGTTAGTTCAAAAGAAATCCAAAAGGTGTGAAGTGCCAATTAATTTTATGAGGTATGTTCTTAAGTCCCATGAGTTGAAGTATTATCAACTTGAAAAGCATGCTTTCATTGTGGTCAAGGCAGGTGTGAAACGATTCAGTTCTATATTATAAATTCCCATTCCACTATTTTAGTTCATGATATAGCGTGAATTGTATCCTAACTCGAACAAAATTTTGGGTTAAAGAGGGGTAACTGTGTCATTAAATTTTAGGAGTATGATTTAGATATCAAGCCAACTAAACTAGTCTCGAGGACAAGGTCTATCTCAATTGATTATATAAAGTTCAAGAGAAAATTCAAGTAACAATGAACATGCTGAAATGCCCATTTTTATGTTCCTAAGTTCCACATATGAATGGTACTCTAACATTTCCCACTTCCTCACCTACGGGGAATGTCCCACACATCTTAACGCCAAGGATAAAAGATAAATTAAACTCATAGCTGCTAGGTATTTTATTGGGACAACTCTCTTTTTAAAAAAGGGATTGATGGTCATTTCTTAAGATGTGTAGATAAGGAGCAGAAGAAGATGTTGTTAAGAGATTATCATGATCAAGCTTACGAAGGAAATTTATCTTCTTTATGACATCTCATAATATTATTTGAGGGGGTTACTATTGGCCAAATTTGTTTAAGGATGCAACTAAATGGGTCTCAAAGTGTGAAGCTTGTCAAACTTTTGTTAGAAGGCCTAAGTTGACCACTCTTCCATCAAGCCTGATGTAATTAAGGAGCCTTTATAGAAATGGGGATTAGACTTCATTGGAACTCTCAATCCAAACTCTAGTGTAGGACATACCCATATTCGACAACAACAAAAATATTTACAAAGTGGGTGGAGGTCATTCCTGTCAAGAAAAAAACTTCTGAAGTGGTTTGTAACTTTATCAAAGAGAACATTTTGGTCGATTCAAAGTTCCCAAAAAAATCGTAAGCAAATAATTCTCCTAGCGTTTCCTCTTATGAACTCATATGCTTATGTTATGCATATGGAATTTCCCTTTCACACTATTAAGATTATTACCCACAGGGAAACAGGAAGTTAAATCAACCAATATTTTTGTAACTATAGCTAGAAAAGTAGTTGATGAATCACAATGGAAATGTCATAATAAGTTATATAACACTCTTTAGGCTGACCATATAACACCCAAGAGATCTATTGGAATGTCTTTGTTTCAGCTGGTCTATGGGATGGGTGCTCAATTTCCGGTTACTCTTGAGTTACTAACTTTGCATTTGGCTAAGGCCATTGAAGATGAACAATTCAAGGATGCTATGGAGAAGAGGATTATGTACTAACACATGTTAGAAGAAGAAAGGAATCATGTGGTTGATCACATTTTATATCATCAATAAAATATCAAGCAAATTTTTAACAAGAAATCCAAGTCGTGTGACTTCCGAGTAGGAGATATTGTTTTGCTCTGGGAAAAAAGGAGAGAACCTCGCAGGAGCCATTATAAGTTTGACTCACTTTGGCTTAGTCCATTTCAAATTTGACACTTTTCTAGTGAAAATTATTATTACTTGGCCTATATGGATGATACTTCTCTCCCATTTCCATATAATGGACAACAACTCAAGTTGTTCAAGTCTTGAGTGGGTGTTGGTCCCCGTACATAGTTATTGGTTGTTTTTGTTTTTGTTTTGCCTATATATGTGTCTATTTTCTCTTCCCTTTATTTTGGTTCATTTAGGTGTATTTTCTATATTCGCCCAATGGATATGCATTGGTCTACGAAACTATGAGATTCGGAGTTCTTTTGTTTACATTTTTGTAAAACCAAGTCATGCCCTGTAAAGAGCCAATTGTTGTCATGGGACCGAAAATGTGATTTTTTTGAAAATTTGGCTAAGTATTATCTCCTCTTGGTTGCTTTTCTTATGATTGTCAAGTATGAGGGAGAAAATTTAAAAGAGTTAGTCATTTTAGTTGATTTGGGCCTAATCAGATGAATCGATTATTTGAAGAATAGGAGGAACCGTTTCCTTGTTCCTCGTGTTCTCTACATCAAGCACTTTGTCCACTAGATTTGATTTGATCGGAGTAAATCAGATAAGTCGGTACTCAAGGAACAAGTGGAACTATTCCTTTCTTCCTCTCATTCTATGCTTCTCCGCCTTCGCTTATTGCCGCATCTCACCACACTAGTTGATAAAATAGGCATTGTCAGCATCTTGTTGGAACCTTGAGCCTTGTTCTTTTAGGCTTTTGGTTCACTTGATTGTCCACTCTTCCCAATTCCCATATTCTAATAAAATGAATTAGGTATATCGAGTAATGCGTGTACTTGAAGAAATTGAGGAACTTTTCCTCGGGCCCTCGGTTCTCCACAACCCCGATTTCTCCACTTTACATCGAAAATGGATTATATAAAGTGTGTTTCACCCATTCCACTTGGCCCCGACATATATGACATAAATAGAAAATAGGGGTGGATTTTTTAGTTAATGTGTTCCATTGGGCCTTTAAACACACGACTCATTGTTTGTATAATAAAATGGGGAAATCGATTGCCAATCCCAAGCCTTATATAATATTTTAGCCCATTCATTTTCCTCACTTTATTCCTAGTTTGTCGAAGTTTTCACTCTGCCATTTTCCCGTATGCAAAGTGCATTTTCACTCATAACTCCCTCAATTTTCTACCAAATTCAAAAATTCAAGTTGTGTTGAGATCGTTGAGTAGAATCCTTCACTTGCATACAAAAAGTGAGTAATTTTACCCTTGTTTCATCCACTTTGGAAATTGTTTGGGTTTTTGATCTCTTTCTCCATATATTATTTAAAACCACTTTGTAAGAATGTTTTTTTCTATGAGTTCTTCCCAAACTCATCACCATGAAGTTCTAATATGTTGGATATGAGCATATCTCCTCCTCGAAACATCTTTCCGAGATATGAGATAGTGTAACGACCCAAAAATTTCACACACGCTAACAACACAAAGTAAAATACAAGATAACTTTTTTTTTTGACTTGATTGACACATAACACGACACAACATGCCACCACCAAGGTTACAACTAACTCTGTGAACAACTCGATACAAGGATGACCACAAAGGTAACACAGAAATGTTCACACCCATCAAGGATAATTCACTTTTATTTTTGACAAGACAACATAGGAAACCACCACATAACACACTTACAGATAGGGCAAGCCACAATGAGAAATTATTGAAGGTTATTTATTTTAATAAAACATCTTTCGATCCTTAACTTAAGTTTTCTAGGACTCTAGATCTGATTCGTACAATTCCTCTTACAACGCTAAGTTTCTTACTTTTACTCTGAAGAGAAATTTGCTTTAAGTCTTCTCTATTATGACCTTTATTTGCTTAATTCGTTTATTAAGAAAAAGGGTAATTTAATCCCACAACGCCATCGATTCACACTAACGCTACTAGAACTCGTTCTTGCCCATATGACAACATGGGTTTACGTTCAACACACTTAAGAGAAGAAATACAAAGTGCCTTGGAAAAAGGTTAGAGGGAGAAGGTCGAGTTGAAATCATCTTTAGGACCTCATTAGTTATTACCAGGCTTTAATTGAGGCTTGAGAATTTATCCAGAATTATCAAAGATTTTACTTAGGCTTCACTGAATGAGTATTACCAAAGAGAACAATTTACCTTCCAAATGGTGGAGAGATAGATTGCGTGGTTTCCAAATTGTTTTCTCCGGCTTATTAAATCTTATTATCTTCCAGAATTAACCTTAGATCTCCCTTACGTTCGTTTAAGAATTTCACCATAAAAAGGATAGTGTTCACTAGTGTAGCTAGGGATATCAAGTTATATAATGTTACTTAACAAAGGATAGTTTCATCTTTGATCACTTAAGGAATTACATGCTCTCAAGTTGGTCACCGCTACATTAATTTATTTGCAATATAAATTTTAGTTTAACTTCTATAAGTATTAAACAACCCATTTTATTTTACTTATGACACATTATTACTAAGTCTTAGAAAAATTTAACTCAACATTTATTCACAAGGGTAAAGTTTAACAATACTCATTTACGAAAACAAAACAAGGTTACATCAACTCTTAGAATACCGATAATCCATTAAGGCCACTCAACAAAGAGGTAAACCAATTTTCTTATATTTTCCAAGATAGACAGACAATCCAAGGTTTCCAAAGTTAAGATGACATAATCCACAATACAATATACTAAGACATTGATCCTCTTCTACATTTTCCACGGGACGTTATCAATAGTTGAACAATATAAAAAGGATTCATGCAAAAGAACTTCTCAACTGAGGTTGATGCAAAATTCTACAAGTCTATCCCTCATCTACCCGCATGAGCCATCTGCAACAATTTTTTTTTTATACAAGAGTCAGTTCGCGAGAACTGAGCAAGATAAGGCTACACAAAGCCACCATAACTAAAGTCTAACAATACCATGAAAGAAACACTCTATTATGAGAATTGGGTCAATGCCCTAAACACAACAACACCTCAAATTATCATAAAGTCTCTACCATGCCAATCAAAGAAGAAAAGGCCTTGTACTTCAATTATGAACAAAAGCAACAAAAGTTTAACAATTGTACGAGAATGGCTCTTGGCCTTATAAGAAGGAATAAACAATCTATAAGAAACAAGATTCCCATCAACAATTAAATATTTACAAGATTGAAGTTTGTCACACATACTATCCATCTAAAATTACCAAAAGATACCAAAAGCATAGGCTTTAATATAAGATTTCTAAAAGACAAGAGCTGATCAGCCTAACCAAGAGGAACCACAATGTTCACAGATTAACATGAAAGGCCAAGCATATTAAAATTTCATTCCTGTAATCACATAGAGCATATCACTAAAATTAGATACACGGACACGACACGACATAAGTTTCGAAGTGAAGGCAAGGTATACTAGACTTGACCATTAACTCCAAGAGATTCCCAAATCATTCAAGAAGGTCATCCAAGAACCATTAATTTGGATGACGAAAGATAATACATGAGTCTAAACACGTGATACATAAACAAACAGACGAAGGTCTATCACACGAGCAAGAGAAACATAACACCCAGAGGAGAGGACACGCACATGCTTTCCACCAACATACTGACAATGATAAAAGCTAAAACAAGAGAAAATAAGCAGAAAGGAGAGGTCTCCTAGTAAGGTGTCCAACTGAAAAATCAATACAAGGAAAAAGTGGTTCGAATTCATGATATATATATATATATATATATAATAAACCAAACAGAAAAGTGTAGAGTTATCTTGCCTGCTCCTCCAGCTTCGACGAGGCATCCAAACTCCCCAAGATCCAGCAACAACAACCCTCTAGTTGAATCTTCATCCGTAGCATGCGAGGCACCAACATTCCTCTCAAACCCGAACTCCACTGGACACCTCCTCTTACAATCCTTTCATTATTGTGAGTTGTCTCCCGACAACAGAAACATTATTTGGTGGAGTTCTCTTTCTTTTTTTTTTTTTTTTGACTTTGCTTTCCAGCAAGCTTTAGCAAGAGATTTGCTAAGCAGATCTGCAATATCTCTGGCCATGTTCTCAGCTTTCTCCTTGTATGGAAATGTCTCCTCCCTAAAATGATGGGATAGCCATAAATACATAGATAGGATTTGGTGCTTAGTTTCAAGATCTAAAAGCTCTAGATCATTCCGTGCAGATCCTTTAGGTATACCCATGGCTATCCAAACAGGAAGATTATTGCTATATTGTTGAGAAAATCTTGATAAATGGGACATTGCCTTAGGATCTCTTGTATTGACAGGCGCAGCTATAACAAGAGTATTCCCATCGAACCAAACAAAGGCCCCACACCCAGAGCTCTCCACGCGGCCAGTAGGGAAGGTGGTTTGAAGGATGAAGTTGCAGGAGTCAAAGGGTCGTGAGTGCAAGCATGGAGGTATGCACAATGCGTGGAAGCTAAAAAAATCCCATGTAATTTATCCTTGCATCACCACCCCACGCCATCACCAGGTGTCCAAATCTAGACAACTCACATTTTCCAAGCACATTCACATAGCCAAGGCAGAAAGGAGTTTAGAAAAAAACATGGACGTCCTCCAGCACCAAGGAGACAAAAAATAGGAAAAGAAAAGAAAACGTCCTAGCAAACAAAAGACTACACCCAAGGAGGAACTATTATGCAAATGCATTGACAGTAAAGTTTCCAAGCTTCTCTCCACATTCTGAAAACCCTCTCTCTCCTCAGGCGGCTAGGAGAAAACAGAATACTCACGCACCAAAAAAAACAAAACTGAGTAGAAGATAACACACAACCCAACAAAAAATGCGGCCAGGAGAAGGAGGTGTTTCATTCCAAAAAAAAGTCAAATCATGATTTAATTACAGCCAACAAGGAGACAAATAGGCGGCCAAATAATAAATTTACACTTTCTCCACCAAACAAGTCAGGCAATAACAACAAGGAAAGAAACAATAAGGAAGGACAAGGGCCAGAAATTCCTCCACGCCAAGCATGGCATAAATAATTAAAAACAAAGAAACAACCAAGTGGCCAGCAAGATGTATATGCAAAGTGTGAAACTATATAAAAAGATAAATTGTTTGACAAAAGAACATGCACTATAGTTTACAACCCCATACACAATTGCTAACCAAAATTACATATCCACAAAATGAAATAAATTTAGATAAATCACAAATTCATTTTAAAATTCCGTTAGATCGACAAAATTGACGGCAGTATACTACTAAGTCCAGGGAACCGACAAAAACTCACATATTTTAGTTAATAATAATTCTTAGTAATTGAAAATGTGCAATCCTATTTATCCGACAATATACATAATACATTTACGTGAACAAATCATCTTTTATTTATCTCTGCAAAGAAATCCATGTCTCCACGCCAAGTATGAGGATAAATTGATAATAAAAATTTACCAGCTGGTGGATGAGAAACATCAAATAAACAATAACTCACAATAAGGCATGCGTACGGCCCGAAAAGGCTTAATTAATTCAAAAATGAAATTTTTATTATCTATATACACATAAGAATATAACTGATACCCATTCCTTTATTATTTATTATTATTATGTTTTAAAATGTCGTGACACCTAAACGGGGTTCGAAAAATCATTTAGGACCTAACACGATAGTGACAAAAAAAATAATAAAATAATAATAATAATAATTTAATCGAGGGGTCGAGCACAAGAGTGATCAATACTACGGCAAAATATCTTGCAGGCAATTAACAACAATCAACAGGAGGTTCGATAAAGCAAGAACAAGGTTTTCCTTTAATAGGATAATCGCGAGGGACGTTGCGGGGCCAACAACCAAAAACATCGACACCGACACAAGAAGGCAAGCTCAACAAGATGAAGACACCAACGTTTCAATGGAAACGCAATGACGTTCAGCCCTTAGAAGCACGGTCGTCACAGAATAACAGAGCAATGATGAATGGGGCATTACAGAGATAGTGATATAAAACACATGAATATAGAATAATTTTGGGCTAGGATGAAATATGATCAACCAACCCGTTGGCCCAATGTATTATAAATAGTGGGTTGGCTCATGCAACTAGTTTACCTACCTTAGTCCAATGTACATATACAATCCTAACATGTGCTTCTAGTTTTGATTCTCAATCTAAGGAGTTAAAATATCCTCAAGGGAAGGTTATTTCTCAATTCGATGCTCATCATATTAACATGGCCTTGGGTATTCCCACCTTCGAATATTCCAAAGTCCTAACCAAGGAAGAAGCTCAAAGGGAATATGACCTCACTCATGTCAAATACCAGATAATGATTGCCAAATATTGGCTATGGGTTAAAAGAAAAGGGCCATCCAAATTACCCAAGACCCTCTACAGAATTAAATTCTTGGAGGAGATGTCTGATATGATAACATTTCTTGCAAGGGTGATGGGGTTTCCCTCAACTGAGGAATTTCATAATTGGATGAGTGTCTATATTACCATGATTTGTGAAGGCAAACAAAACTTGAACTGGGGAGAGATCATTTGTGAAAACTTAACTCAACAACTCACATAGGTTCATTAGAATAAGACGTATGACCTCCTTCTTGATGTATACTATAACTATATATAAAATATGGATTGGCTTACCAGATCAAGATAATAGGCAAAATCTAGCCATATATGATTTCTATACCCAACTTATCTATGAAAAAATAAGAGCCATCATAGGAGGGTCAATGATGCCTTCACAATGTTTTTGGTGATATTTCTTAAAGGAAATGTAACAAGTAGGGTATCTTAAGAAGCAAGGCAGTTGATTTTAGTATATGGTAGATTATTCATACAATTTAGGAATTTTTACTACATCTAAACATCTGGGTTTGAGGGAACACCATATAAGCTTCCTATATATTACGGTGAAAAATTGTTCTTGTTGGACTTTGTAGGAAATTGGACATCCTTCATAGGGCTTGCATGGATAAGAAAATAATTGGTATACAAATTCCTATAACTTTGGGAAATTACACATGCAGGACAACTCTTGATGCACAAAATGTTGAAAGGACTATCTCTCCATTCAACTTACATCCTTACTATAAGAGGACCAATTTTAATAACACAAACTTCATTGGGAACAATCTCAAGATTACTTATCATCATTCACCAACATTTGAAGACTATTGGGAAGACTGTATTGATGAGTATATGGTCAAAAGAAGAGCTTATGGTAGGTTATCCTTATAACTAATCAAATATTTCAATTTCTATCCAAGACTTGAGGGAATGACAGAAGATGGTTTAGACCTTGTCCCACCATTGAATGGTCACAAAAGGAGAAGATAATAATGATGATCTTAACACCACTATGCTCTTGAGAACAAGGAATTGGCTGAATAAGAAGGTTAAATAATTCAATGAGTGTCAAAATATGGATTCTTCTCATAAAACATCTTCTTCACAAAAGACTACCATTGCTCAAAAAATTCCTTCTTCTCTTATTGATTATCGAACTAATTTTTATACCAAGAAGGAAAAGCACAAAGGTGGAGAGAAGAAAGAATAAAAATTAGAACACGGTGGGGATCAAGAGGAAACAAAGGAGTTAGGAAGTAGATCAACTCTTGAAAAAAAACTCAGTAACATGTTGAAGAAGTAAGTGAGAAGAAACATGCTGAGGAATTAGAAGAAGATAAAAGTGAAGAAAATGATGAAGAGGAAGAAGTTGTTGAAGTAGCTGCACCTGATCCAGGAAAGACTTGTATTTTAAGGCCAAACTGGATTTAAGAAGACTTTCTTCTTAATCTACTATAACTCCCACTGTTGATGTTCTAGTTTCCCAATCTCCAAGTTCTCAGGTTGCTTTTGCATTGCCTCCTCCAACAACATCTTCTAGAGATTCACTTACTTGAGTTCATCCCATGATAGAAATTAGAAAGAGAAAGGCTCAATCCTGGATTGAGGTTCCTAAGTTTGATGCAGTGGATTTGCCCTCCTTGGTACTTCCCCTCCTCTTCCAAAGAAAGCCAAGACTACCTGTTATCTTGTTTCAGACTCTACAAGACAATAATTCCTAGAAATTGCTAGAACAAAGGAGGAAAAAAATGAAAAGGATGTATCACTATCAGATCTTGAAGGCGAAAAGGATCTCATTGAAAGAATTAAATCTAGAGGATGAAGTGCAAAATATTAGAGAAACTATCTCTAAGGTTATTGAGAGAGTTGAAAAAGGAAAGAAGACTCAAGAGCAACTAGAGGAGCAGTACAAGTACTTGCAAGTTTTATCAAGTCTTTGCTCTCATCTGACAAAACTCCACTAGATTAAAATCCTCTATCTACACTCCCACCCACTCCGCTACTACACGGTATTAATTTGAAGGTAATAAAAATAATAATAAACATGCCACTTTTGGCAAAGCATCGAAGCTTATGTTGAGGGAATTCTTGTTTCAATATTGGAATATATTGATGAAGCATGTAAAATATATGATAATATCATTTTAGCTCAAGAAAAAATCAATTCAAGGATTGATAACATTGAAAAAGAACTTAAAGTTTGGGCTGATGTTATCCAAGACATCCGAATCATGACTCTTACAAATGTGAAAATCCTTCTTTTTGAGAATTTTTTTGATTATTGTAAGAGTAATTTATCAATGACTTGGACTTTTAGTATGGAATGGAGGATAAGAGTTCTTGATGAAGCCTCAAATCAATTACTGAGAATGTATTTTAGAAAGGAGAGTTTTGAAAGATGATATATTTGTAGACTTGCAAGCCCTTAGCTACCAATTGTTCAAAGACAATTCATCGAAAGGAAATCTATTGATCAAATCAAGGGATATTTTAATGCAATCATCAAGGAGAACTTGTTCAAGGAATAATTGGTCAATAAAGAGAGGATGGAAGAATTGTCAAAACTCAATAATGTCATCATAGAGGCAAAGAAAGGTACTTGCTTAATATGGTTGAACAAATAAGGAAATGGAGTTTTCCTTGGTATTGGTGACTAATTTATGCAACACCATTGTACTCAAAAGACAGAGATATCAACTGTAGTGACCAATTTTATAATGGATGTTTTAAAGCTCAAGGTATCATAAGCTTCTATCTCTTCTATTCCTTCTTCCTCTAGTTCATAATACCACTAGTTCTATTTTTTAATTGACTTTATTGTATAAAAATCAAAATTGTAATATAAAGCATTGAATGTAAATCAATTAATTAAGTGTTTTAACACTTAATTAAGACAACTAGTTAGTTTGGGTAGTTATCCTCTCCCCTTTTCCTATATAAGGCTTCATTTTCTTTGTAAAAGGGGTGTGGATATTGGTGCATTTGTATGTAAGAGATACATATTTTGAAATAGAGAAGAAGAACCCCCTTTCTCTCCATTCTTGTTCTTCCAATCTCCTTTTCCTAATTCCGTTTGTATACTATTTGTTTTATTTGGAATTTGAAGCTTTGCATTCTTGTTCATGGGTTAAGATTTGATGAAATTTGATTCAATCTATATCTTATTTATTGTGAAAATTCCATTTATACAAGCATGCATGTTCTTAAATTCCATTTACATGCAGGAGTATGATAAGATCTATAGTATTCTTATCAGAAAGTGTTGTTATTACTCCTCATTTTATCATTCATGTGGTAATTTTATGGAAACAAGGAGGAACAATGTGTCCTTGATAATAAATTAGATAGAAATGTGTGTCCCTAATTTATTTGTCTTTCCATATTCTCGGTGTTCCGTTCTTCTATTTCTCTAGTCCTTTCTATATTTTCCTGTGTAAAAAAATCATGGGGATATTCATCCTACACAATATCCTCATTAAAAATGAATTAGTATATATATTTGTTAATATTCTAGAGTCCCAATTTTTGGCTCAAAAGGGAACCTCCCCCTTAAAGAGGAGCAAATGTCGTCCCTAAACTATTGACTATTTCTCTAATGAGATATTCTCCAACCAACAATTCCCCCCAATGAAGGGTATCTACATACATGATTCGATCGACCAAAAGCTCGAAGGCCAATTTATTTATATATAGTTGGTTTAAGTCCGTCTCGAGAACGAAAGGTGTTTGCATCTATATAGTTGAGCCTTTATGTGATTGATCACCTCCACGAGGTGACTATATGTGATTGGATCTTGATTAATAGATTGAAGAGGTTGAGGGGTGATGTGACTATATATAGTTTAGTCTAGTTTTTGACTATTGAGGCACTTAATTGCCTTCCCTTTCACCCATAGGGTTGATGGGTTGGGTTCAGGGAAATTTTCCTATATATAGATAGTGATACTCATCTTACGCCACATGTTTATTGATTTATATGCACTTAATGTAATTCCATATTAAGGAGAAAGAGTATGACGTTCTCCCTCTCCCATTGGTTGAGTGGACTATCTAAAGTTATTAATTTTAGACAAAATTAATGTGCCTATTGATTCATATGTTGTCTACTGACTTCCAATTTAGGGAGGGGAGTCAAATAGGGTGAGGGCGGCTATTTATAGTTGGCACTTGACTACATTTAGGTTCTTATTGATTTGTATATTATTGGTTAAATTTTGTTTTAGGAGAGAAACAAGAAGGCACATTCTACCACTCATTACAAATTTCATTTTGAAGTAAATTTAAAGTATAACAAGAAGTTGTGATTTTGTGAATTATATGAGTATGTAATCTTGATTTTAAAAACATTTCGGCATCATAGCGGTAAGTTACTTGTGGATTATAGAGAGTTTTATTAACACATAGGAGGTTTGTGTGTATAACAATACAATATATTCAAGGTTCTTTGATAAAGTGTCTCATGATTTTTGGTTTCAAAGAGAAATCATCAATGAATTATTGAGAATATTATTTGAGAAGCTTTGAGATTAGAAATAAAGAATGAGAAGTTGAAAGAGGCATGGAAAAATAATGGATAATTATTCATGGGTGTCATGGAAGTGTTGTAAAAATATTTGTTAGTGAAAGGAGGAATTTTAGGAACAATTCTAAAAAGAGGTGTTGAAGGATTTGAAAGGAGGTGAGAGTATTCCAAGAGAAACGGAACAAACTATATGAAAGTTTCTCAAACCATGTCGAGGTACGCATGGTAAGAATTCCATCACATGTTTCTTCCAATGTTGCATTAATTAATCCATATACAATTTTGAGAAGCATACTAAGGGTATTGACTATAAGTTGTTGATGAAAATTGTCTATGATGGAAAAGGGTTTGAAAAGGATGGAAAAGGGATCCTTAATCCCATCATGGTTGAGGAAATACCTCAATATGTAGGAGTTTAGAGAATGCTCTAACATGGTTTAAGCAAGAATAACTTCCATGAAGGTGTACTCCATGCCATATGCACACCAAGGACATACAAATAAATTAAAAATGTTTCTAATATAATTCTTATTAGGCCTTGATATGATTGTAGGGTTTCTCTAAAACATAGGCAACAATCAAGCAAAAAGAAGAGGGAAGCATGTTCCTACGAAGAGGAAAAATAGGCATTTACATAGAGAGGGAAACTTTCAAGTCTTGTAGGAGAAGATAGTGTATCAATGCTCTACTAAATGATGAAAATGCAAAGAGGAAAAAATCAAGCAAAAAAGAAGAGGGGAGCATGATCCTACCTCAAGAGGAAAAATAAGCATTTACATAGAGATGGAAAATTTCAAGTCTCAGAGGAGAAGACAATGTATCAATTCTCCATTTGAATGATGCAAATGCAAAGAGGAAATGGGGAGATTACACTTCACCAAATTCCTTGTAAGTACAAAAAGGGAAGACAATACATAAAGGCACAACCTAAGAAATTATGCCAAAGAGAAATTGTCCATCCTTTGTTTCAATTTTAAGAAGTTTGGTCATGAAGCACAAGATTTTGGTATTTTGTTTCTTACACTTCATTTAGGGAAGAGTAACCATTGTGTTAATATATGTAAAAAAACATCACTAATGAGCCAAGCTCTTTAGGAATATGAAAAGGAAATAATCCACTCTTGAAGTAAACAATAAGTGAACGATTAAGATACATGCCAAGGAGGTAAGAATCCACTTGATATGAGCATAAGTCTAAAATTACTGTACTCATTGCAAGGTTAGTGGGAATTGGAATAAAAAGTGTTAGATATTCCACCCATATCCTCATTTCTCATTCAAATATGTAAAATCAAGAATGTGCAACCAAAAACAAGAGGGGAAGAAGAACACACCAAATCACAAAATATAAGAAGGAGAGAGCAATTATCACATGTTTCTTCGTCACCATTGCATAAGAAAGTAGGGGTAAATAGATTTACATGATTTTAAAGAAGAATATTTCAAGTTGCTTTCAATGTATGGGCATTGTGTAACACTTCAAATGTAAATTCAAAGCATTGCATATTTCTATTTCTTGGTAGAGAAAAAGGGAAACTAGTTCCACTTTTATGGGAAAACCTATGAATCCTTGTATTCATCATAGGGGAGCATGGAAAAACAAAACCACTTGCAAATAACAAGTGCAATAAACCTATAAAATTTTTGGTCTTTATCAATCACCACTTGTATTGCATAACAACAAATGGAAAAAGAGGAAAAGAGGCACTCAAAGAGAGTGAAAAATCCATGCCAAAATTTGGGCAACAACTTCTAGCAATCAAACCATCACGCTGATAGATGGTAAGATGATTTGTTTTCTCCGTTATTGTATTTGGTAAAATATCACATTATGGTTGTTGTAGACACTAATGGAAACAAATTATATATGAGGAAGAGTTGTTTTAACATAATTCAATTGTTGTACCATGCCTAGGTGTAGTTTTATAAAATTGTAAAATGGATGTAAAGATTTATCTCCAACATCATTTAGTCAGTAGCATGCTTTAGGGGCACTTCAATAATAAAAATATTGATGTACGAGTTTTATTTTGGCTTCATACGAGATGTGATATAGATATGAGACTCACATTGATTATATGAGGTAATTTTAACATTTGTGCTATACATATTATGCATAAGGATATGTAGTAGATATTACTATATAGAGCATACCAATTTCCATTATTGTATGTGCTTTGGGAATGTTTGCAAAAAGTTCTAACTCTGATTTTGAGATATGAGCTCTATGACACATATTATAACATTGGCATCGAGTATGCATTTCACTATGTATGTGTTCCTCCATATAAATATGTCATAGTAGGAAGAGTGGATGTAAATTGAGCATGACAATCATTGCATATTATTTTAGTATGATAAAGAGGTTGTATATCATTTATGTTTTAGATAACAAATGAGTTGTAACAATATAACAATTGGATTATTATTCATGGATAAGGAAAAATATGAAAGTGAAGAGCATCACTATTGCGTTGTGAAGGATGAAGATGCACAGTCAACTCCATCATCATGGAAACAAACCTAGGGAACCAAATCCACCAGTAGAAGATCATCATGGGATAGACACGAATGGGAACCTTTGAGGAAGAATCATGGGGAAACCATGAGACTAATCATAATGCATAAAATTTAGAGGTCTGAAAAACCAAATTTATGAGAAGTAAGTCAATTCACTTCCACATGGGAGGAAAGGAGTGGAGTTTTAGGAATTAGTTGTCGGTGATCACTAAGCCTATATGTTTGTAAGGTTAAGTTAGCATACATGTAGTGTCTGGGTTAAATATAAATATGTATATCCAATTATATGTGAGTTTCAAAACAACTCACATATTATAATATTTTTGAGTGAGTAAGTTTGTTAAAATAACTCAATCATAATAATTTGAGTGATTTTAGTAGATAATTAATCTCTCATATTTTTAGTAGTGAACAATTATAAAATATCTCCTATATAGTGAGTAAAAGTAACAACGTTTTATTTTGAGTAATTATTTTGTATATTATGTATAAATCTTCACATGAGCATCACTCTTTTATCAAGAGGGAGATGCAATATCAAGGAAGAGTATTAAGGTATTCTTCTAGTAAAAGTATCATTAGATGCAAGATAACAAGTCCCAACATTAATAAAATGAGCATGAACATATCTAGTGTCAACTAGAGAACATCATTGAAGAATTATACCAAGAAAAGACCATGAATGGAATCAGTAACAAAATCCAAGTTCACCCATAATACCAATCATATTACATCAACAAGAAATTGGAAATCATTTCATCTCTTTCATTAAAAGAGGAGAATTATACATCATCTCTCTCATAGGAGAACTTTAAGTTTTTTAGGTTCAAGTATATTATCTTTTGGGTATGCACAACATCTCCTAGAGGTCAATTGAGATGAGTAAATATGTGTGGTAGGGAAAGTGCAAGAAATTAGAGTGAAGACCTAAGGAAATTGATAGGTTGGGTTTAAGGCCAAACACCAAAAAGGAATCACATAAGATCAAAGAGGAATAAGGAGAGATTTTAATATATATTGCAAGTAAGATTTCTTGTGTGGGAGAAAAAGTCACCCCAAAAGTGCAAGTATGATTCATAAGGATTTATGAAATTAATTAATAGTTCCAATTGAGTCTAAGGTTATTAGGGTCAATGAAACAAAGAATGTTGAGTGGTAAGGTTGTGCAATGTGTCTCCCAAAACATATATTATCTACTTCATATAAGGGAAACAAATAGAATTTATTTTTAAAAGGTAAATGCAACACATATTTGGATTCCTCGATCATTTATACACTTTACAATATGACATCGATTATGAGTTTGCGTCCAAAATCAATGGCCTCTAAAAGGTGAGAAAAGTTTTGTAGCAACAGCAAATCATAAGTGGCGGTTTTGAAACCACCATTGTGGTTCTATAACCTCTAATATTAAAATTGATTTTTTTAGAACCATTGGGGTAGTTTCCGATTGTCAACTTACAAATATTGACTATTTTTCCTACACCAATTGAAGTTCTAGATTAATGAGATGAATCGATTGGTCTTATCATTATTGGGAACTTGATAGGCTTGGATCTTCAAAGGAACATCACCTGGGAGTGCATAAAAATGGTCAAGGATAAGGAATAAAAATAGGTGATCATGGAAGTATGATCTATGAGACTATGGAATGAATTGGTGAATTTAAAGAAAGTAAAAAAGTAGTTAGTTGTCTTGATCGCCTCTATTCTATGTTACTTGTCGTTGTTCTATTAGAACATTAAGAAGATAGAAAAAGGGAGTGTGAGTAGTTTTCTCTATGAGCTCTTTGTATTGACCCATTTTATTGGAGGAAGACAAGGAAGATGTGAAACTACCACTTCCAAATGGTTTCCCCACATTAGGGTTCATTATGTGTTGTACCCATTCCTTTATTACTATTATGGTCATGTAAATAATAAAATATTTTGATGCATAATATACCTTTCTTAACATGTTTATAACTGTCATTTTAAAAAATTTCAAAGTAACATGAAACTATGTTGGAATCACAATGACTGGGGGTGAATCATTCCTTCAAAATTTTTACTTGATTATCTTAACTTGTATATATCGTTCAAAAAATCCATTCAAAATTCATTAATCAATATGATATTATCAACCATAAAACAACCATCCACAAAACATGAAGCAATAGAGTACACATGAACACAAGACATAAAGTGGGAAACCATTAAGGGAAGAAAACCCACTAAATTTTTTCATGTATTACACAACATAAAGAATTTTTTTAGTGAAGCACCCACTTCATAAGGAACACCCACCCATACTGATTCATTGAGGCACCAAAAACCCCACAAGGAGTACCAACCCCTATTTAGTAAGGAAAACCCTAAAAGGAGGATAAAACCCCTAAGATGACTAAGCACCCACCTAGCCTGCATGAATATGAAGATCACTTGAGTACTTGTTGCTCCAACAACTGATTGTGATCACTTTGTCTTCCTTCCTCTCAAAACCTTACTCAAACTATTTTCTTTCTCTCTTCACTCATGAATGCATTAAAGTGTGATGATTATGTATAATAATCTTGAAGCTCCTTTTCTCTACCTTTCTCAACTTCTCATACTCCTCCTCATATATAATCTAGAGCCCTTACACCTCTCTTACACTCATATGTATATGTTACATGGAGAAATTCACCTTTTCATATATTTTCCATGAGCCTTATTGACAAACCTAATAGGGATGATTAGGCCATTAGGAATTAATCACAAAAATATTCATTTGATAAAACCAGATCTCCACACATCATATCAAATCTCAACACACTATTCATGCTCACATACCACTTTGGTACACTATGCAATTCATCACATATCATCTTGACTGGTTTCACACCTTAAGGTCATTAACGGTATCTCATCTTGTGAGACTGATTCCATCAATTTTTGTACTAAACCTATCCAAATATTTTCAAAAGAACTTAGCACACATCCCACACTATCTAAAACACTTGGTTTTGCATCACAAGTCCTGCACACACACATGTACTTGCAAATCTCCATAAAAAGGATTTTTCTACGTACCTTACTAAAACACCTTGAGAATGAAACCACCACAAAAATGATCTTTAAAGAGTCCTCTACATGTTTGAGTCATCATATTATATTTCCTAAGTCATTTGGAGACTACACCATTCATTTCTTCCCTATCACTATAAAATGAGGGTTTAGAGAGGGTTTAAACCCACTTTCCTTCTTAACATTTGTTCATAAAAGTATGACGTCCATTTGATCTCATTATTCTTAAAAAACCTTCTTAGCTCCATGCCCTAACATGCAAAAAGGCTCATACTCCTATGCACAACACACACGTGTGGGTGAGCATCCAAAGTTTCCTATCGAGCTAGGAATGATTGTTTTGAGAGCTTCATAGAGCTTAGAACACTTTTCTTTCATTTCCTTCAACTTCCTAGCCTAAACCTTTGCTCACACATCTGAAATAACCTTATCCATGTTATCCAATGCTCATTCATGCTTAACTATATGTATAAATCTCCATACACCATGTTATCCCATGCTTCATGTTATCCCATGCTTTCTTGACTTCAGTATGCATCATATTGCTTCTAAAGGACCTTGATCACAAACTATTCACCGAAAATATTACATTGTATTTGTTTTACAAATGCTATACACTTTAAAAAAAAAATTCCACATTCTCATACTAACTCGCTTTATCTCATACCTTAAGCAATCATGCCATTTTCTTGTACTAGGACACTACCAATTAACCTTGATCCTTTTTAATGAATGAAATCTCATGATGAATCCTACGTCACCTATAAAAAATCATGCACTCACTTATGCCTCATGACACATTTTGACATCAATTCCACTTGACATCAATGACAACACCAATGAAAACACTAATGACACAAAGTCCAACAATATCCCCTTTGTCATTGATGGAAACCATCTTCTAGAAACATTGATGGAAACCAAACATGCAAGCACCTTCAGAAATTATTTTCTTGTTATTGAGCATACTCTCCCCTTTGACATATATGAAAAAGGATCCTATAACAAATTGATTAAAAAAACAAAATAAAGCATACAAACTTACTTGCAAGCTCCCCCTTGGTCCGTGTTCACCTTCTTGACTTTAACAACCGTAAATGATCCACGAACCTAATCTTTAACTATCCTCAATGCTCCCCTACAAAGATGCATACTTATTCTTCTAATAACCTACCTTACTAACTCCCCTTGAGTCCTTCAAAAATAGGAGATATTTTCCTTCTCAATTCAAGGCCTTCACACCAACTAAAACCTAATCCGCTTGTCTTCATGACTGCTATGTACTAAACATATGCCCAAACTTACCTCTACATTATGTTAAACCTGTCTTCAAGCCTTGCTTTCAGACTTACACATATCTTGAACAAATTACCACAACATATATACCTTGTATATCCTCTTCAAGGTCATCAATATGATTGTATCGATTATATTGTTTTTACCTATTCATCATGCTTAATATTGTCTTCAAATATCCTTGAATCATCTTGTTATCCATTTTTGCACCCTGCAAAATGGAAAACTTAACAAGTCGGAGAGTTAGTAGTTGATGGGTGAAATAATTTTAAATCTTGTGGTAGCTCCTATTTTGGTGAATGGACCACCACGGTTGAATGATCGAGTTTATTTTGATGAGCAAGCTATCCTTGGTGAACTCAAAAAAGTGGCAGAGAAAGGTCACCAGTAACATCTAATATACTACCAAGCTGGTAGTAAGTACAGATGATTTTACCAGGTCAATAGAATTTTACATGCTAAGAAACTACATATGCTAGTAGTGGTAGCATTTCAGTGCTATCGACATGGTAGTGGGACAACGAAAGACTTGTGGTGGATCACAGAGGCAAGGTGACCACCGACAATATTTTAAATGCTACTAGCTGGTAGCATTTTTTTTATCTGCTGATTGGTAGCATAATGCACCGAAAAGGAGCGATCGGTCAACAAGAGGGTTGCCAATAGAATTTGTATGGATGCTACCTTGACCGACAAAAGTTTTTATGCTACCGAAGTGGTAGTGGGAAAGAAGGTGTTTGCACCATGATAAAGCATACTACTAGCTGGTTGTATTTATTTAATGAGGTATGGTGCCCATGACTACCCATGTGTAAGAAAAGTACCAAATTTGTATGGCTTCCCATACTCTTTAATGAAATCTATCAGTTGGTGAGGAATTTTGAGGATCTTCTTCTATATATTGTAAAATTCACCTCATTTTGAGGAGAGACATTCTGTAATGTAAAGGAACTCTATCAAAATTGTTCCAGAACTTTGTGAGTTACAGGCCTCAAATTTGGCATTTTGTAAAGGATTTTTGCCTTGTGCCTATATTGTAATGGATTGTGCATCATTTTAAGCAATAAAATTGGTGTTTTGTGGATTTTTTCTTTCCCTAACTCGAGTTATATTGCATTTCTTGCCTTTATTACATTTTTAGGTATATTGTGCATGTTTCTCTCTTTGTAGGACCCAAATTTATTGTGCCCCACGAAGATGGAGATGTAAATGTTGTTTTCGGACTATGGCACTTTTTTTCCCTCTCTCCCTCTTTTTTTCTCCCATTTTCACTCACTTAGAATATCTCCACCCCTTGTTCTTGGTGTTATCACCTCCCTTAGTTTAGGAATTTGATTTTATGCATCTCTCTCTTCCCTGGTCCCTTGGAATTCTAGGTTAGTGTTAGAATAGTTGCATTTCCTTTCTAGGAGTAGTTTTAGCATTAGAATAGGTAGAGGAACCAACCTTCTCTAGAGGTTTGTCTCAATTGCAAGGTCCCACACCTTGAGACAATCCCATGTTAGCAAATTACATTGATTTCCTAGACAACTCACTTGCAAATTAGAGGGTGTTGTAATTTTGCACTAACAGTTTTGCATGCACCTGGTGGGAAAAGAAGTCAATACTTCCATTTTATCAAGATTGGGTGTGTGTCTTGATGAAATTTTTAGCCTTTGAGGCTCAACAATAACACATCCAATGACTCCAATCATAAAATCAACTGGTTTTAGCAAGTATTGGTGGTTCAAGTTCATGAGAAGGATTCAAACAAGGTCTAGAACAAGAGAAGAAGGGATATTTGAATACTTGTAGCTATCTAGAAGAAAGGAAGAAGGAAGACAAGTTCAAAGATCTCCATCTCCACCAAATAGAACTTTTCAACACCTCCACCTGGTAGGCCATTTCTTCAATCAACTAGAGTTCTTAGACCAATCAAAATGGCTCAACAACCACCAAATCCATTTGTCAATTTCATGGGAAGTAGTCCACTTAATCTCAATGCACAAAATCCAATTCCAGTGGCAACATTAAAAAACATCCCATATTTCACTGGAGAGAATCACACAACCCAATTGATCACATTCAGGACATTGCAAATGTTTGTGCCATTCATGAGATTGTTGATATGGATGTGGTAGTTAAAAACTTCTTACTTCTTCTCTCAAAGGAAAATCTTTGCAATGGTTTAAAAGCTTAGCAATAAGATCAATTCAAAACTGGAATGAACTATGCTCAGGACTTTGTAACCAATTTGGGAGAAAGGTAGATAATTTATCTCTTTTTGGAGCAACTGACTACAATCAAAAGAGCACCAAATGAGTAGATGGTTGACTTCAATTTCAGATTTCAAAGAACATGGGACATGATTCCAATTTTTGTAAGACCAATTGTTGAAGGTGCATTTCTCTATTTCCTTAAAGCTCTAAATTCTGATATATATCTATTATGATACAATCTATGGGAGGGATAACCTTACCAAGAGCTTATGCCATAGCCATTAGGGCTGAGAATTCCTAATTCAAGCCGGTAAACTTGCACCTAGGCCACCTATGCCTATTTATCCAAAAATGGGGAATCCTAGTTCTATCAAGACACCTGAGTTAGCCCCTATTCCTGCCCCTAGAAATCAAGAGTTCCAATGAGGCTTCTACCTCTTCTTCTAGTACCTCAACTAAACTCCAAGAAGTTATGAAGCAATTACAAAACCTAGGAATGAGTTGGTAACCCTCAAGAGGCAACAAGCCCAAAATTTTAGACCTTATCAACCTCAAGCCCAACCAAATAGGCCTCCATATCAATCTAATAGACCTCTTGTTCAATATCAAAAAAAAATCAAGGACAACCCCCCTATTGCTAGACCATTTCAACCATACAATCCTAATACACCTTCAACATCAAGAGCCTTGGTTCCTAGTCAGAATAATCTTGCACAGGAATATGAATGGTGTTTTCCTTGTGGTCAACCCCATAATCAAGAAACATGTTTCAATGGTATGCTAAACCAGGCCTTGATGGTACAAAATTGTTGGTGTGTCTCAAGAAACAAATGAAGAAGAAAATCAACAAGTAAAGCACTCAAGAGCACACCCAGAATGATACTTCACTAGTGAACTGGCAGAAAATAAGGATTTTGTGGTATAAATCAACCTCCTTCTCAGGGGTAGTAGCCAACACAAGGTCTAAGAAAATAAATATAGAGGGAGGAAAATCATCAAATGTAGTGTTTCTCAACCTTCTATCACACCCCAAGGAGTTAGTAGCTCAAATCCAGTCCCAAACTCACAAAATCAGCCTAGAGTACCTATTGTATCAGCTCATGTGCAAGAGAAAGGTAGTGCCAAGAAAAGGGAAAAAAAAGACAACCCATCTCCATTCAACATCATTGACCACATGAAGAAAACAAATGTAAGCATCTCTATGTGGGAATCATTTGAAAATTCCAAGACAAAGGGATCTTTTGCAAGCAGCCATAGCTAACTTTCCCATCTCAAATGAGTCACCCAAGGATCAAGAAAAGGTCCTCACAATGTAGTACAGTGCAAAAAAAGGGTCAACCAAGTATAAAAATATGAAGCCTCCACCATTTTATGTGTCCTGATTATTGGGAACAATTTGGTACACAATTACATGATTGACTTAGGGGAAAGCAACTTAGTGATGCCAAAACAAATAGCAGATCATTGGGCCTCAAGTATGAACCTATTTCTAAAGGAGTGGTAAATTAGATGGGACAATAGTGGGAACAATTGGAATCATCAAGAATCTAAATCTAACATTGATGCATGCATGCCCAAATGTCATAGTTTTCAAGCAAGATATATCAGTGATTGATTTACCACCACTCTTTCCTTTGTTTGTCAAGGGATTTCATGGCTAAAATTGGTGGGTACCTATCAGCTGATTGGTCCCACATGCTTTTTAACAAGGTATGGAGCTAAAGCTACAATCAGATCAGAGCCAATTTCCAATTATCACATTGAGCCTTACATGCCAAGTCCAATCAATGCCAATTATTCAACCTTTGATCAAGAAGATTTCCCAAGCACTCAAGAAGAAGATACTAAGGTTGGAGGCATTCCAGATTTAACACTTGATGAGTGGGCTCACAAAGGCATGCTTATGATCCATACAAGGAGATGGAAGAAAGTTGAATTGGGCATCTATTGTCTACATGAAGAAAATCCACCTCTTCCTAGCATCACCAAACCAGATGATGAAGATGACAATGAAGTTTGGAAATTGTTCTTTGATGGTTCAAGGAGGAGAAAGAAAGTGTAGGAGGAGGAGCGATGATTATATCTCCCAAAGGTATGAAATATTACTCCACTTTCAGATTTCAATTTAGTTGTTCAAATAACACAACTGAGTATGAAGCATTAATCCATGGATTACATTGGGCAAGGAAAAGAGGTATTAAGAACCTATAGGTTTTGGGGATAGTGAGTTGGTTGTAAATCAGATTAGAGGGCTTAATGCTGCTAAAAATGATCTTCTCAAAGAGTTATAAAACATTGGGTATGGGATCTCATTGAAGGATTTTGAAGATTTTAACATCGTTTCCATTCCTAAGAAAGAAGAATGAGTTGTTGATAACTTGCTGCAATTGGAGCAAGGTTTGATGTGGTTGAGGATATTGGGAGAAGAAAATTCAGCCTCATATCAAAATGGTGGTGAGAGATGTACTATTCCTTGATAACAACACAAGATGGAAAGTGTTTGAAAATGATCAACAAATCATCAAATTTCCTTTTAGAGAAGAGGTTGAGTTCTCTCAAAAATCAAGACAAATTGGAGCAACAATATGGTGATCAAGTAGTCAGCTGAGAACAAATAATTTCCCAAAAAGGTCTTAGTGACTCTTGAATCAATATTCAATCCCAATAATGATCAATTCGAAGGAAAAGAAAACATTCAGGTCAAAGGGAAGATTAGAGCCCATTTTGGTGGAGAGGGTAAAGTACTCCAAATGGAAAAGTAAGTACTGATCAAAGAAAAATATGATTTCATACAACTTTTCAAGAATTCCTAGATGTCTTTTCTTGGAGCTATGAGGACTTGAGAGGGATTTAATCCAAAGTTGGCACAACACACTATTGAACTAGATCTAGAAGCTAAGCCCATTATTAGAAAAAAAAAGACCAGTGAACCCTCATATTGAGCCTCTCATGAAGAAGGAACTGAACAAGCTCATTGAGAAAGCATCATCTTCCAATCAAGCACTCTTCATGGGTTTCTAATCTGGTACCGTTAGGAAAAGAAATGGAGAAATCAGGTTGTGTGTGGATTTTGAGACTTGAACAGAGCCTCTCTCAAGGATCATTATCCACTTCCTTCCATGGAGAAAATATTGCAAGTAGTAGTTGGTTAGAAAGGTTTTTCACTCTAGATGGCTACTAGGCTATAATCAAATCATGGTGAAAGAGGAAGACCAATTCAAAACAACCTTCACCACAAAATGGGGCACATATGCTTATAGGAAAATGCCATTTGGGTTATCAAATGTCGGAGCAACATTCCAAGAGGGCTATGGACATGGCATTCAAGGGTTGATAAACAAGATAGTTCTTGTGTACTTAGATGACATCACTATATTTTCCAAGAATGCAACAAGTCACCTCCATCACCTCAGGAAAGTGTTCCAAAGATGTAGGAGATTTGGAGTGTCTCTAAATCCGAAGAAGTGTATATTCCTAGCTCATGAAGGAAAGCTCTTAGGCCACATGGTGTCTAAGGAGGGGTTGAAAATTGATCCTAAAGATTGAAGCTATCCATGCTCTACCATTTCCAAGTCACAAGAAGATCTCTCCAAATATTTTTGGGGAGAATCAATTTTGTTAAAGGTTTGTTCCTAATTTTTCTACTCTTGTTAAGCCACTAACCATGATGTTGAAGAAGAATATGGCATTTAAATGGACAATGAAGGGAAAAGGAGAGTTTTGAAGCTATAAAGCATGCCATATCTCAAGCTCCAACTCTCATAAATCCATATTTTCTCCAAAGACTTCACTCTATATGCTTTTGGTGGCACAGATGCAATATCTACAATACTAGTACAACTAAATCAAGAAGGACTAGAGAAGCCTATTGCATTCTTCAGCCAAGGCCTTGAGGATTATGAGGTGAGGTATTCATTCATTGAAAAACATGTCCTTGTTGTGATAAGAAGTTTAAAAAATTAGACATCTAGTGTCAAATAATAGAATTCATTTACTAGTTTCACATGTGGGTGTGAAAGATTTTCTTTTAAACAAGGACCTTAATGAGAAAAGGTTGGTTGGATAACCAAGGTCATGGAGTATGACATTGATATCAATGTGACCAAATTGGTTAGAGAAAAGGGTTGTGTGAAAACTAGTTTCAATCATGCATGAGTCAAGGGATGAAGAGGAGAATATTTTGTGTTACAAGATGATCAAGAGAAATCAACCAATGCCTCACCCAATCCTTGTTGGACTCAGGATATAGTCCACTTCCTCCAAATAGGTCAATGTCCTCAAGGATTGAGTAAGGCCAAAAGAAGGTATTTCAGGTTTCATTGTATTCCATTTGTCATTAGTTGATGGTTTTTATTCAAAAGGGATGTGAATGGTATCCTCCTAAGATGCATCAAAATAGATCAGATAGAAAAGGTATTACATGAGTTTCATGATGGAGAAATAGGTGGCCATTTTTCCCCAAGGGTGAAAACTCTTAGAATTATGAAGGCGGGTATTATTGGCCTAACCTCTTTAATGATTGTTATGCATGGATTAGAAAATGTAAAAAGTGTGCCTTCTTCATAGGTAAAGAGAAGCTAACAGCCCTTCCACTCCACCCCATTTCTGTAAATGAGCCATTCATGCAATGGGGGTTGGATTTTATTGGAGTGATTAATCCAAACTCTAGCTTAGGTCACAAATGGATCCTTACAGCCACAAATTACTTCACCAAGTGGATGGAGGTAGTTGCACTCAAGGAAGAAAATGAGGCCAACATTCTAGATTTTTATGAGGGTATTGTGGCAAGATTTGGTGTCCTTCACTATAATATCAGATAATGCCTTGGATTTTCTTGGGACAAAAATATCTGAATGGGTAGTGAAAAATGGCATCTATTTGAGCACTTCCTCAAATTATTACCCTCAGGGTAATGGGAAGGATGAGTCCACCAAAAAAATATTTTTAAAAATTATAAGGAGGACTCTAGATGAGAACCAGAGAACATGGCACACCAAAGTTGAAATCAGCCTTGTGGGTTGATAGAATTACTCCTAAAAAGGTCAATAGGAACTCTCCTTACAAGTTAGTCTATGGGAGGGAAGCAAGGCTGCCAATATCCCTTGAGTTACCAAGCATTGGAACTTCTTAAGCAATTGGAACTATTGAGTTTGGGCCCATGGAAGCTAGATATGTAGAGCTCATGGAGTTGGAGGAGCTGAGGGACCAAGCGATGCAAATCATGGAGAAGGATCAAGCTTTGATCAAGAGGTGCTTTGATAAGAAGGCCAAAAATAGAACCTTCCAAGAGGGAGACTTGGTCCTAAAATGGGATGCAGATAGAGCCAAACTAGGAAGACACTCCAAGTTTGATGCAATATGGAGTGGCCCTTACTTGATTTCAGTTGTAAGACTAACAATGCTTTCAATTATCTAAGTTGGATGGAGAAGAATTACATATTTCTAATCAATGGAATCTATCTCAAGCATTGTTACTAAAGTGAAGTATCTTCCTTGTACATATTAGTTTAGAATTTATAATTCCTCCAAGTGCTTGTAGCACATTGATCTTGTTGTAGTTTAGGTTTTTCTTTTGTAATAAGTGTTGTGCACTCTCTACATGTTCCATTTGGGATGTGTATGAATTTTTTTGTTTGTATATAGTTGTCTTCTTTGTTGCTCTTGCACTTTCTAGTTTTAGGAAGGGTCTTATGATGGAACAATCAACCTCCAACCCAAGGTTTTTGAAAAAATAAAGCCCCAACAATGTTTAGAGGTTTAAGGGATGAATTCTCAAGTGTTAGACTAGTTTTAGAAATTAGAATGACTCCATGCCCAATGGATCCTCCAAGGGTCACTGGTCTTTTAGATCTAGCAGAGAAGATCACCCCATGAGTCACCAATTGTTATCCATTTTTACACCCTACAAAATGGACAACTTAAGTTAGTTGGAGGTTGATTTGATGTAAAATACTTTGCAATTTTAGGGTATCTCATGTTTGGCTCTTGGTGAATGGTCGAGTTGATTTTGGTAGCTTGCCATGTGAATGGATGAGCCTTTAGTTTTGATAAGTGAGTCTATTTTTGGTAAACTCTTGGTCAAAATCTGGTGAGTAGGAAAAATGCATCGGTGAAAGCATTTATATGCTACCATAGGAATATGATAGATGAAATGTCACCGGTAGTAGCATTTTGTAGAGTAGTAGCTATCTACCCTAATGGACATGGAAAGGACGATTATGGTTGAAATGTAGGAGGCAAGCGGATGCTACCAACGATAAAATTAAAGTAAATAACCAAAAATGTTTGTTATGCAATGACAGAGTAAATGGGACATAAGGAGAAGTCCATTAAAACATGGTAGCCATCAATAGTAATTTTTATGGATGTTATGACCGACAAAAAAAATATTTTAGTGCTATGGCTACGTTGCACAAAGGAAAGGAAAGGTTTTGCGCCATTATAAGCAAGGTGTTAGTAAGTAATGAAAAACATGCATATTTTATTGGTCGGTTGCATTTTATATCAACATAGATGATCAATAGTTAGAACAGATAAGTAATGAATGAAATGGACCTCGAGTGAAAGGAAAAATCACTCCCCGATCAAAACTAGTAAGAAGAATTATAATGCAATCGACCATGAGGGGAGGAAAATGCTACTATATGGGAGAAAATAATATATGAAATCGCTGAATGTAGGAACAAACATGCATTAATGGAAGTAGTACAAAGTTTGTTCAACTACCATTTTAATGAGGTATGGTGCCCATGACTTCCCGTGCAAGAAAAGTACCAAATTTGTATGGCTTCCCATACCTCTTTAATGAAATCTATCGGTTGGTGAGGTAATTTTGAGGATCTTCATCTATATATTGTAAAATTCACCTCATTTTGAGAGGGAGACATTCTGTAATGTAAAGGAACTCTGTCAAAATTGTTCTAGAGCACTTTTGTGAGTTACAGGCCTCAAATTTGGGCATTTTGTAAAATATTCTTGCCTTGTGCCTATATTGTAATGGATTGTGCATCATTTTAAGCAATAAAATTGGTGTTTTGTGGCTTTTTTTCCCTAACTCGAGTTGTATTGCATTTTTTCCTTCTATTATTTTTGTAGGTATATTGTGTATGTTTTGTCTCTTTGCAAGACCCAAATTTGTTGTGCCCCAAAGATGGAGATGTAAATATTGTTTCATAATGTGGCATTTTTTTCTACCCTCTTCTTTTTTGTTCACTCCCCATTTTCACTCACTTAGAATATCTCCACCTCCTTGTTCTTGGTGCTATCACCCCCTTTAGTTTAGGAATTTTATTTTATGCATCTTTCTCTTCCCTGGTCCCTTGGAATTATAGGTTAGTGTTAGAATAGTTACATTTCCCTTCTTAGGAGTAGTTTTAACATTAAGATTAGGTAGAGGAACCAATATTTTATGTAGGTTTATCTCAATCGCAGGTCCCACATTAGATAAATCACTTAAACATTCGAGAGGGTGTTGTAATTTTACACTAACAAATCTTCAATGATTATCCAATATCGATCTTATACCAAAATCTCACGCATTATTGTAGGAAAAATTTATTATTCAATATAGGTATTCAACACATAACCTTATTCATGCATTTGATGGTCTCGATCAAGTCATCATATCACAATACACACCAATATTTTACAATCTTGACACAAAAACACCTACTCAAGTGTGTAAACTTCAAGGAACATCCCGCTTACTTGATCAACATGGTATCTTAACATAATCTTTTCGCTTATGACCTAATACACTCTTTCACCAGTCCATACATGTACAAATTGACTATATCAACTAGTAAAAAAACATTATAGGTCTCAAAATATTGTTTCATGATTTGTCAATCCATTATGTAACATAAAACTACCCTTGGAACCTCAACACACAATCAAATCTTCATCAACCTAGATCCGACAAAGTTTTAGCCTTCAATGGCACATCTACTAAGCTCTTTCTTGGTAAAAAGAACAAAAACCTCATGACAATCATTTATACCATTTGCAGAGTCTTCAATTATCATTCTATTGAAATAAAAATATCAACAATGGAAAAAAACTTATCAAACACACACGATGATCATAATCCTCACTATCATACCTTGTAAACACTAATCAATAGACCTATATCATTGTAACTAGCCGTCCTAAGACAATGTACCATTCTTGTAACCTTATATCATGTTTATATATGTTATTCGCTTCGATTTTCTTGATGCCTACTAATTGTGTGCTAATCCTTTCAAAAATCCTTCCTTTTCCTTCATGAGCCATTTCTTCGTTAGCTTGAGATTCGGACCTATCTTTACTAAGACCTATCCCATACACTATCAAATATCTTTCCATAATGATAACTTATTCAAAGTGCTCGCCTATATTTTGGACCTACTATCCCGCTTAGATGACTTCAAGACTCTTCAAGGAACTTATCACTTTTCGCAATATCATAACTATATCTAAGCGATAAGGAATAAGTCAAAGCATACCTTGTTTTACTTTAGTATATCCCTTTGTGCACCACACCCAACCTGTACCAACTCCTTCAACAAAGTTAATATCACGCACAAGACCATATTTGTTCATATTTAGGTATTAAAGGATTATCAAGACTTTAAATATATGCTCTAAGCCACTAGATATTCTGATCAAGATCTCAAAGAAAAACTATCAATCATATTTTTATGGTCTTTAACATGAGCATCACGCCTTACTGCTCCAAACTGACTACTTTCAAGCTCTCCTATCTTATGTATACCTTGACTATATCTTTGAACCAACCTTCATTGCTTATCTAACATATGAATGTATTCATGAAGCCTAATGAAGACACCTCATGCTTCTTAGGGCACTAGAACAATATGAACTCCCTAAGAGATTCCCAAATCTCCATCTTATTTTCATCTAACTTGCATTCAATCTTTAATGTCCTCTTACTCTTCTTCTTTGGCACATTAGGCTTGATGATTGTATCTACCTTCCCTTCTTCTATAGATTGGAAACCTACCAAACACACATGGTTTTATTCAACGTCGGGCTTATTCACAATTAGAGCCAATAATTCTATTTTGCTTGTATCGGGTTTATGCTTGATTATCTTGATTTCCTCCTTATCCTTTTCTACAACATATAGCTTCATGACTGAACTTGACATTTCTTTGTTCGACTTTACATGATCAAACTTAATGCTATGCTCCATTACCTTTGATTCATCTTTCTTAGTTGGATCTTTATGATTATATTCCTTGATTGTCTAGACTATTTTTGGTTCTTCTCTATCTTTAGATTATGTTCTCATAACATGCTTTGTTGTTGAACTCGGTCATTGATGTTTTCACCGATTTAAAGTGGAATTGATGGAAAAGGAGTGAATGGTGAATTAAAGTTCAGTCAAAGGCATGAAGGTTGATTGGTAGTGCCTTCTTAGTGGTTTAGTGAGCATTTAGGATGGTTTCATGATAGTTTCAGTGTTCTATACCCTTGGTTTGTAAGGCAGGAGTCCACTGGAAGCATGGGAATGGTTGGTATGTTTGGATTATATGTTCTATAGGTTATATATTATGGTTTCAGCATGGGAACAAGCTCTTATAGTGAGTGTCGGGTAAGTTGGCGGAAGTCATAGTTATATTTGGCTCATTTAGGTCTACTTCTAGAGCCTCATGAGGTGTAAGAGATCATTACAGGGAATGAAAAGAGAAATAAATCATGTAAGAATCCTAGGAATGTTGTCTATATCATGTGTGAGTAACAATAAGGTTTAATTTAGCTCTTGGAAGTAAATTTCAAAAGTTCACCAAAGTTGACCTTGAGGACTAACAGTGTAGGCTGATGCAAATGAGATAGTTATGAGATGTACAAGAAACATCCTAGATAAAAAACTCATGGAATGTGTAGAATAATTTCTTTTAGTGCTCCATGCCAAGTTTCATCAAGTTCTAAAGAGGTATGTGAAAGTTGTGTAAGTTTTTCTAAAACTGGTTCTTTAAGAAATGCAAAATGAGATTTGCTTGTCTTATTAGCACCCAAGAAAAAATATGGAGCATTCTTTAGATAAATCATAGAAGGAATTTTTTATATAATTCCAAGCATGAAGTGTTTCAAAAATTTTCAGGCAAAATGGATAAGTATTAGAGAAGTTATGAGTATTCTACTACTAGTAGGTTTTCTTTCACCTCAGGTCTGCTTCTTGAAGTGTTTGAGTTGAAATGAGTTTGTCTTGACTTCTTGTAAAGTTTTGAAGTGGTGAAACTACTTGGATATTAATGAGGTTTTATCCATTCCATAGTGGTGATAATTATGGACTCCAAACATAGTATTTCTAGCCATTCCATCTCAGTCTTATAAGGGCATTCTCATTCAATCATGTGAATTGAAAGGTACAATCAAGTTACAGTGCTAAAATTTGTTGTTTGTAATGGAAATTGGTTCTAGCTCCCCTCTAAAGGTTAGTTTTGAGCTAATGGATCACTTGGTTGATCCTTGTAGTGAGTGTTAAAGCTCAAATCTCTTATTTCCACACCTTGTTTTATTTTACAAAGAAAACAATATACAAGGGTATGTTTGAAGATCATTTGTTCTTGAAACCTCTCCCTCTCAAGACCTTGAATGACATCATCATGTTACTTCTGAAGTATATATGTCAAGTGAAGCTCTTCAAATGTGGAGACTAAGAAAAAATGGGGAACAAATGTGTGTGTGTGTGTGTGTTTGCCTATGAGCGTTAAGAATGTGAAGTGAACTCCTCTCATGCAAGATTGTTTCTTCACATAAAGAGGCTTGTTTAATATGAAAATGTTGTTATTGGATGCTATAAATAGGTAAAGAATGTCTTAGTGGTATTGCATGAAAAACCAAGGCTCAACAAAATCAATGAAACATCTTTTGAGCTCAATAAGGAATGCTTTGTAGTCTTATTTCTACATTGTACCTTTGGTTTATAATTGTTTCAAGTTATGATTAGACATGTTTTAATATTTTTGAATGATTAGAGGAGCTAGAAAATGTTCTCATCTAACCTCAATGACTAGAATTTTCAAATTCCATTGATAATTGAGTGAGAAATATTTTTTAAAAGGATCTCGGAACTGTCAGACAATTCATGAAACCCGATTCTAGGGTTTGGAGGAATGAAATGGTTGAAACTTGAATTGTAGCCAATGAAAAATCCTAAGATTTTGAAGACATCACAAAGTGTTAGTGATACAAGGATGTTTCAAAACATTTCAAAGTTTTTCATCAAAGAATGAAGGATATTTTCATGACAGTTGGTGTGTATAGTCGTGACGGATCAATGAAAACAAATTTTTATCAAATCAAAAGATTTTTCTTGACAATGGAGAGTTCTCCATCAATGTGATCAAATCAAAGGAGGTTGGTTCAAGTTTTGAAAGTATCAAGTCTATTTGAAAAGAGTATTTCAACTCAATTCCTTGTCACATTCAATGAACAAGATTTCAAAATACACCGTATAGTTTAAAAACCTACAAATTGGACTTGAAATGCTTTGTGGAAAGTCATTAATCAATATTTATCAAAGAGGATTGGTCAATAAGATAAGCCTAATGGCCATAGATAGTTACATAATTGAAAGGAAAAATTCTAAGCTCAAACTAAGGAGATGAAGAGCCATTCTTTGGTCTATCACAATGAAAGTCCAAAAGATAGGAAAAGGAAGGGGATATAAAAGGTGAAGAGTTGTTGCTTGTGAAGTAGCTCGAGTAAGTATGATTTGACAAGGTAATGTGAATTGTATGAAAGAGGTTTAGAGGCCATGATGACATCGAAGAAATATATATGAACAAAGGATGAAATTTTGAGTATGATGAAGTATGTAATGTGAATTTGATGCGGGGTAGAAAAAGTAGGTGATGAATAAGAATACAAAATAGTGAAATGTATATGAGTGAAGATAATATGGAAAAATGTTGAGACAATAAGTTCCAGTTCCAAAGAAGAAAAAGTGTGATGAACAAATAGATAGAGTCATTATGTTTGGAAAATGAAAAATACAAAGTGAGAAAAAGTGCAAATGTTCATGAAAGTGATTTCATGATTGAGCCATAGGTAAAGACAAAGGAGTATTTGATTTGAAACATAAGTGAAAATTGTCATAGAATGTAGAACCATCTTGAAAAGTGATACATTTATTTATAAAATGAATATTAGAAGTTAGAGAGCAAGTGAAAGAGCAGGGTATTGTTTTTACAAGACTATACTAAATAGTGAATGATTAAAGAGATTAGATAACAAAGTGAAAGGTTTGTAAAAAGTTATTTGTGATAAAAATGCAGGAGTATTAAGAAAGTTGGTGAGAAAATTTAGGGTCACATGATTAGGTGCTTGTGCATCTAAATTGAAGACTGGTCAATTTTTATATACACATTGAGTTGTAGCTCAGTATAATCAGGGAGTTATAGATTCCTTGCAAGTTGTAGATTACAAAAAGGTGAGTGGTTCTGACTGAATTAATTTGGGGGTTGTAGCTTGATTGTATTCTTGGGTTTATAGCCTCAAAAGTTGAGTTGCAACTCAACTTGAAATCAATGTAACACATAGGAAAAATTGTCCAAGTTAGTTCTCTGATTTCAGTGGGTTTTCTCCCATTTGGGTTTCCCACTTTAGAACATTGTGTACTATGTCTCTTTTTCATTTGCTTGTGTATGGTTATATGTGCATTTCTTAACAAATTTGGAGAAGTAGAAATATATTGAAAAATTTAATGAGACATTGATTCATCCCCCTCTTAGTATCCAAGTTTTCAACAATTGGTATTAGAGTTTGGTCCTACTTAATCAAGCCTAACAACTTGGAGGTGATCATGAAGACAAAAACATGGGTTCATTATCAGAATCAATGCTAAAAATGAAGTAAGAAATTTATCAAGATCTTGTAAATGAGTTAAAGACATAAATAAAGATCAAGGAAGTTAGTCATGGTCAAGAACTTAATGAGATGGATTCATTTGTTGAGAAAGTATCAAAGGCCTTAAGAGACAAAGAAAATGTTTATCTTAAATTTGAAGAGGAACTAAGGACCTTGAAGATTGAGTTGGAACAAGTTACTAACTAGCTTGATGGATTACAAGGAAAATAGAGACATTTTGGTGAAGTAGAGCATGAGACATGCAAGGTAACTATTCAAGTCAAGAGTGAAGAATGTGAGAGATTAAGTACATATCTAAAGATATTAAAAGAGAAGCTAGAACAAGCAAGGAAATGGGAATTGAATGCTAAATCAAGTCATGTATCTTGTCAAGGATGTTCAGAGACCAAGAAGGACAACCAAGTACACAATAAGACCTTTAGGCAGCCAAATGCAAGAAGATTATCATGTAAGTTTCATGGAATTTTCTTTTCATGTAATGTGTTTGGGCATAGAGCTAGAAAATGTAGAAGAAGAGTAGATGAAGAAAATCCATGGAGGGATTGTAGGAATGAATATAAGAAGAAGTATGCTTCAACTACAAATAAAAAGGTCACATAGCCAAGTACTTTCTAGAAGATCTAGTAAGTCAATTTTGGGAAAAGGAGGACCCAAGAGGCAAGAATATGGTTATATGCTTTAACTGTCACGGGTAAGGGAATTTTCTAGACATTGTCATGAATCATCTAAATATAGCTATAGGATAAATGTATTCAAGAGGCAAGACAAAAGGATATTCAGAGAAAATCCAAACTCTAAGAGTGAGACCAAGTCAACCATGGTGAGAGAGATATTGATGCAAGAGCATCTTCTCACCAACATGGAAATTTTGAGATTTTGTATAAATTATGCAAATTTGGGTTGAACTAGCCTAGATAAGGTTTAAGGGGTGTTAATAGGGTCCTTTTAGTCCCTCTATAATGATCAAGTTAGGTTAAGTCCTTAGGAAATTTGAATAATTGGTTTTCCCTCCAAAATGCAATTTGGAGTCTTAAGACCATTTTTGGCTTGTGGTAATCATTCTTGAAGCTTGAAATCTTGTAAAAGGATGAAATGAGGAATAATGAGGTGTCTTAGGTCCTTCTAGGTCAAGGAATCATGGTATGAGTTAGAAAATCAAAAGACTATGGTCTATAGCCAAACAACTTGAGGTTAAGTCTAAGTTCACCTATGTGACCAAGTGTCTAAGATGTCAAATTCAGTTAGGTATTCGATGGAGGACATATAAAATTTGAAAATGTAACCAATTTGGGCATTCCCATTCAAATGGAAATCATGAAGGAGGCTTCGAGAAGGAAAAATACATTGTTTTATGTGAAATTAGTATCCTTATAACTGTGTAAGTGTTTTTCTATGGGTGATTGATCATGAAGATCTAATGCGTAATCCGATGAAAATATCATAAATGATTTGTGTAAGATATTAATGGTAAGATTTGTGAATGTTTTGGTTGTGTTTTGAATCCGGTTGGGAGCGCACTGCATGCCGCCTTCCGATAGCATGCATTAAGCTACCGGTCAAGAACATATAGTGTTCTTTTGATTGCATTTAAATTTTTTAGAATTGTTTAGATGTTGATTACATTTATCTAATTTAAATATTTTCATGGATAGGTAAAATGGATTCTTTGAACAATCAACAAAAGGCAAAAACAAAAAAGAAAAGGTAGCATAACAATTTTTTTAGCCCCACAAAAAAATGAAGACCCAAGTTGCTACCATGGAAACATGAACAAGGGTACTGGTAAGTTGTAACAAACTATCATAACCATTTGGCATTTTCCTCTTTTAAGTTTTTCATTATTACAATTTAATTTTTAAAATAATTTTGTAACGATCAAAACTTTTTTTTTTGAAAATAGAAACCCTTCGTTAATTTCATTCAAAATGAAACAATAAACAAAAAAATAAACCCTACGGAAACAATTATTTCAATAGATGAAGATTATATTGACCCAGACATGTCAGAGCTTGAAGATATTCCTAATGGTAAGTTGTAACAGACTATCATAAACATTTGGCATTTTCCTCTTTTAAGTTTTTCATTAGTACAGTTTATTTTTTTTAATAATTTTGTAACGGTCAAAACATTTTTGTTTTTGAAAACAGAAACCCCTTATGTTAATTTCATTTAGAATGAAACAGTAAACCAAAACATAAACCCTAAGGAAAAAATTATTTCAAGTAGATGAATATTATATTGACCCAAACATGCAGAGCTTGAAGATATTCCCAAATGCCAAATGCCTTTAACAGATGAATGTTCAAATGAAAATATTCTAGTAGAAGATGATGATGACAAAAACCTTCAAAAAAAGAAGTCTAGGAGAAAGAAGAAAACATCATGGAAAATTGGAAGGTTGTTCCAAGTATTTAATTTATATGATGCTATTATATCTAAAACAAGGAATTTTTTTCAAAAACTCTCACATTGCTTATCAAATGAGATCGAGAGATTGTTTTCAAAAAAGGAGAGCTTCTTGAGGTGATGAGAGTTGTCAATCCTAACTTTTGGAATCTTGTAGTAGGCACTTCTACCTGATACATTTAAAAGACACATGTGTACTGTAATTAACATTTTTCATAATTAGTTGAATATAGTGGATTTGATTAATGGTATTCTTCAAAAGGAAACTCTTGCATTGCGAGTCAAATGATTTCGGAGATGGGTAATGAAGGAACAATTTGAAGAACTGAAAGATCCAACAGAAGAGGGAGCAATAACACTTCTATGGAAAAGGTTGTATCCTAGTTCCATCCTTCATGAAAGCATAAGTGAGTATTTATGATTGTATGAACTATGTCGACAATGATATTGGGATCAGTTGAAGACGAAAGATTTTTCAGCACATTAACATTTATAAAATCAAAATATCGGAACATGCTTGATAAAAATCTTGAGACCTACTTGAGATTGTATGTTTTAAGATATGATGTGGATACCTTTCCTTATAAACGGGTAATAGCTATATGGAATTCTCTTGCAGAGAGGAGAGGGATTAGTAATACTAATACAAGGACTACGAGATAACAAAGAAATAATGACCGAAAATCATAGAAAAAGATTAGATAAAATTTTGGGAATCAAAATTTTTAGGATAACTTAATCTAGCTGATATTGAATAAACAAGATTGACTGTACATTTTTATTCTGGAAAGAAATTTTCATATCAGGATTCGATTATAATTATGTATATTGTTATTTTTGTTATACGCCTGTACATTTTTAATATTATTTTCAATGTTGCAATGTGTTTACTGTTTAGATTTTTTAAATGTGTCATACTTATTGTTCTGTTGTCTTTAAAATGAAAAAAATATAATTACATTATTGGAGAATTTTCATTGTTTTTAGATAATTTATGTTTTTGTTCTTTGAAATATAAATGCTACTTGTAGTTCATTGTTCTCAACAAAGTATTTTAAAATGATAATAATAAGAAATTTACCATGTAATAAATATAACAAATATAATTGAGAATAACAATCACATTCAAAATCAGTTTGAATAGCAAAACAATCACAATATAACAAAAGTAAAAGTAAAATGCCACAATCCACATTGATTAAAGTTTGAAACTTTCAATATTGTCATATAATCTGAAACAATTTTATAAAAAGATTCAACAACAACAATTATAATTTCATAATGTCTTTTGTAGATTCAACCTTGAGAAGATTCTTCTCTATGTGATTCTTTCTCCTACACTAAAGAACTTTCTTTGACAAAACTAAATGAACCAAATCCTTTGTAGCAACTTCAATATTCGAAAGAATCAATTTTTATTGATTTTCCACTTCACTAGTAGACAATAATTTTGATCCTCTTCAGCTTGCTTCTTCAATAGCATCTCTAGATCCATTACATTTTCCTTTATAATTCGTCTCAAGGTATTAATCTGCTTGTTTAGGATAACAAGCTTCTCTTTCAATTTAATTGTTGCATTTACACTTTTTCTTGCACTTTGTAAATGAAAATCAAGCACACTAGCCTCATTTTTCAAATTTTCATACTTTGATTGCATTTCACAAGAGAAAAACTATTAGTAAAATTTCAAAAATGTAAATAATACTTGAAAATTTTGTAAGACTTACGAATGCTTTATCTCATTCCACATTTTCTATAACTACAAGGCCCTTGTCTCTCGACCACATATTGTGGTAGGCTTGTGCTTCTGCATTTAAATTATCAAGTCTGTTCAACATAATGGTTAACACTTCATCATCATAATTATTATCAAATGATATAGAACTAGACACAACCTGATTAAACAAAATATCGATATTTTCTACCTCATTTTAATGTGAAGAATACAATATATGTATTTGGTTGTGACTTTTATATCATGAATTTATTTATTTAATTAGAACTTTAGCCCTAAAATCTCATTATTTTAATTCTTCAAGCTCCTTCAAAAGAATATCAATATTGGCTTCCGTGTTATCGGCTAAAAAAAGAACCCCAAGTGGAAAAGTAGTTTTCTGGTCATCAGTTAAGAAAGTGCCAGTCTATATTGGAGATGGTGTTCTTAATCTATCCCATCTTCTTGGAGAATGCTACCTTGTCACATGAATCATCTCTTGGGGATTGAATGTTCCATGCTCTTGAAGTGCGATTTCAATCCCAAGATACTCCTCATCTAAATCAATATTGTTCAACACTAAAACACCCTGCCCACTAGGAAAATTTCCCAATGACAACGTTGGAAAATTAGAGGAAAAATTAAGTGTGCCCCTACTTGTAGTCGGACCGAGCAAATGAAATATTCTTGCCAGTGAACATTATCCTCATATTTCTTGGTGGGGGTGGTGGAGGTGGCATTTGCATTTGTAGTGGATGCTGAATCGAAGGCCCTAAGACATTGAATTCAAAATTCAAACGTAATAGAAATATGACTAAATTCAAAATTCAAACATAATAGAAATGAAAAATAAATAAATTCATACAAGATTATTAAAAATTAAAATTACTTTGTTGAGAGGAATGTTTCGAGGTGCAAATGAAGTCTGATTTTGTTGATGTAGTGGTTGTGGAGGAGTAGATTGGAAAGATTGGTAGGTGTGATCTAAAATATAATTAAGAATTAAAGATCTATTAGAGTGTTGAATTTTATATCATCAATTATCAACAAAAATATAAAAACAAGAGATTCAAACCTGGGGCAACAAACTGAGGTATTGAAGATATTTCTACGTCCTACGTTTGAGGCCGATGATACGATCTTGTTCTATTGGTAGTTTCTACAACAAAGCAATATAAATTGCAAGAAATTTTGAAACACATACAAGTTTTATATAATTAATTACATTTATTTTCAAAAAATTTGAAACATATATACATCATAAATTAAAATACCTATGATTAATGCTCTGTGGTATTTTGGATGATTGGGTTTGAGGGTTTATGGAACTCCTCATCTTTTTAGCATGTGGAGGGGTGTCCTCCTTTGTTTTTTGATCGTTAGAAATAGTAATAGAATCTTTTGAACCTAGTAGTAAGTGACCTCTGATAGTAGCATCCCTTCATGATGTGTTGCAGCCGCCACCTTCTGTTATAATTTAACAATAAACTGTTAATTCATTTAAAATATTAATTTTAAAAGATAAATATTACAATATGAAAAATAATAATTAAAAACCATCTAATAACAAATTGGGACTCACCTCTTGCTCTTCAATTGTTAGTGTTATATTCAAATCCTATAGCTTTGAATGCATTTCTGTTGGAGGAGAGGTGCCACGTAAATTATATAGAGACTCATAATATAAACCAAGAATAATTTTTTTGAGCTGATAGTAACATTCTAATTCTAATATAAACCAAGAATAAAATTTGTTGAGATGATGGTAATATTCTCATTCAAATTAATATTTGCCAAATCAGCTCTTATCTTGGAGGATAAGTAGTTGCACCAGTCAAATTTCTGCCACATAAGGTACACAAGATATATGCTAAATCCCACTAAGGAATATCCCTATATCGACCTTGTAAAATAATTCTAGCCTGGAAGAACTACACAACGGCCTGCAGAAATGGGTGACTGAAATCCTTGAGTTGAATCCCTCTTTTTGAAGGGTTTTGGGAAGCTGTAATTATCAATACAACAAAGAGAAACATTTTTTAGTAAATTTTAAACATATTTTTTTGTTAAATTGAAAATAATGAAAATGTAATGTTGTAAAATAGAAAATAAACTTACAAGTAGTAGTAGCTACAACTACATCAATAGAAAACTAAAAATTAGACTCCAAATACTTGCATTCTTCATCCGATAAAACAACCTTCATCGTGACAGGATCCACATCTTTGTGTGGTAGTCCTGTGAGACACTCAATGTCATCAGGTGATGTTCCAAATGACTTTGCATGAGATGGGAGTGTATAATGAAATGTGAAAGTGGAAGTGTCGTAGTTGAGTAGAAGATTGTTAAGTGATCTATGGTCTGTCTTAAATTGGGGCATATACAGTAGCCTTGTGAAATTGGTTTCTTTGATCCATTGGGAAAATGTACTAGGATCCTTTAGAAATTTGTACAGTTGAGGAAATACCAAGATCTTGTATGAAAACTTCTTCATATTTTTATTGTTGACGCAACTGGGTTCTTTGGCTCTCTAGAAGTGTTCTTTCTTCTTGGCATTTTTTCAAACTATTTTAAAAATCCTGGTTGTAGTTGTGCTTTGGCATTCTGGAATTTGTATTCTTCCTTTTTGTATGTCCTTTGGTGTTCTGGAATATGGATTATTCCTTTTTGTATGTCCTTTGGCGTTCAAGTTTCATCTTTACGATTTTTCCTCGTATGATTCTCTCTTATTGTGTGGAGTGAAAATGACTACCTTCATGTATTTATAGCAAGAAAAGGTGGATGACAACAAAATTTATGCCACCGACCATCACCATTAAATGGGCTATCGGTAGGCGGTATGGAGAATGCTACCATTCGCAAAGCATACAAAATGCTACTAGCTGAGAATGTGCAAAATTGTATCGGTCAAGTAGCATGGTGTATACTACTCTTGGGCGACAACATTTTGCACGCCATCGACCAAATTTTTACATGTTACCGATGGTAGAATTTTGCATACTACTAGCTAGTAGTATTCTTGCCGACAACATGCATAATGCTACCCAGACGACATTATGAAGAATTACCTTTGGATGATAACATGCGAGAATGCTTCATTAGCAGTAGACGTGAAGGCTACCCACCAAGTAACATTATGTATGCTTCCGACGGGGCATTCTACATGTTTTCGTTTGGTAGCATTCTTTATGCTACCTACTGCAGTAGCATTCGCACACTACCATTCCGGTAGAATGGATCCTACTACCGTACCGGTAGCATATAGGATGTTCGGCTAGTAGCATATAGAATGCTACCATCGGTAGCATTTAAATGCTCCTTTTCCGTGTCTTATATTATTTTCTTGCATCGTAAGGCCAATGGATAAGGCCCTACCATTCCCACAATCATGTTAAAAATTTTCTGCTACTGCACGAAACTACTTTTCCTGTAATTCACCATACATGTGAAAGTGGTTTTACCAATATTCACCAAATATTTTCTAAGGATTTTTCCAGAGGGACCCTTAAAATTTTCCCTGGGCATATGTATTTCCAAGAAATCTATGATCATTGTCAATCCATCTTTATTAGTGTAAGGAAAAGTCGAGTATTCCACTAGCTGCAGATGAAGAAAAATGACTCAAAATAGTCATGAAGACCAAAATTGAAGAAGAACATAAGGGATCCCGAGGTGCAAAATCCTACAAAGATTTGAAGGTATGCATCTAATGTCAAAGTTGTCAATAAGCATTATATTAATGAAAAAGGTTGTCAAGTCAATATCGAGGTAGCGAAAAAATATAGGAATAGGTCTAAGAAGCCTTACAAGGAATTAATGCTAAGGGAAATCATGGACTATTCCATCCCACAAAAGATGCATGTACTAAGGTTGAAAGTGATAGTGTAATTTTGAAGAAGCCATCACAAGTCGTATAAAGAATCAAAAGATTCCAACAATGGGTTACATTGCAAGGTCTCGAGATTACTCGGGGCCGTGATTCATTCAAATATAAGTATCATACAACTACTCTTGTGAAAAGGATCTTATGTCCCACTTCTATGTTGATATGTTTAAGATTAGAACTTCTTAATAAGTCTAGAAGATTTCAAACATAAATTATAGGATTCCAATGAGAAGTGTAAGTACATGTTTCTCTCCATTTATTGCAAAGGGCACTAGTTCATGGAAGATACTTGAATGAAACCTCATAAACCTTGTGTGATGAATCAAGATCAATACATAGACTCATTGAAGACCTAAAAAGGTAGGGTAAACAAGTAAGTTAGAAACTTAATGAACTAGAAATACATGCAATGAAGATAATGGAAAAATCAAGTCTCTTCAAGCATGAGAGTTGATAATGAGATAATTTACACACTAAATTAAAACCTAGTCACTCCTGGTAAGAAAATAAGATGGAGTGTATGATATCAAAAAATTGTGTGAAAATTTGAGTCTTGAAGCATTAAATACAACAATTGATTGCTAAAATTATTCTCTTGGGCTTCACACGGTGTTATACAAACATGTTTGAGCTAGGGAATGGGTTTTGAAACCTCAAACTAAATAAATTTTGCACAAAAAATTAAAGGAATGATGATGAGGAGGTGTCTAGAGTTTTTCAAGTGGAAGTTTCTTGTTTCACTAGTTAGAATTGAAGAATTTCTTGACAGTTCTTCTAGAATTGTGTTAATAAAGGCTAGGCCTAGTATGATAGCACCCCTTAACAAAGGAATTTAGCTTTAGGGATGGTCTTGATGTATGAGAATTCATACCTAAGGAGAACTTGAAAATGGGTGTCTAAAAACATTAGTATTGTAACTTGTACTCCTATGAGAGAAAGATAAGGCCGATAAAAACTAATTCTAGGGCTAGTAGAATTTGCAAGTCAAGTAAAACAAGATTTAAGATTGAGGGAGAGGATGAATGAAAAGAGTGATAAAATCTCATATGCATCTCATTAATATTAATGGTTTTGATCATGCTCCTAACTATTTGGGAGTCACCTTAGACTTGTCTAATCATGATCTTAGTAATGGTGTGTGTCTTGAAAGAAAAAAATTGGAAGCTAGATACTGAAGGAAATTTGGTTCTTGGGGACAATTCTTGTCCAAATGGTTTGAAAAAGAAGTGGTTACGGTGTGTCAATTACATGTAAGGTGTTTCTTATGATAGGGGAACATGTGTGGTACCACGTGAAGGTGTTCGAGTTGAGTTCAATCCATACAAGGTATCTTTTTACTATTTTCCTCTAAAGAAAAACAAGTTAGGAATTATCTCATTCAAATGAGGCTACAAGGACTGAAGGAAAGGTTTAGGATAGTGCTCAAGTGTTTTTCAGTCATCTCAAGGTTTGCATGCAAGGTTAGGAGTTAAAGTCTTGTGTCTTCCACTAGTATGGGATGGTATTAGCTCAAGGGAAGTGATGGAAAGTTGTTCCATAAGGAGAATGGTGCTTTAGAGCTTGTCAAATGTGGTTACAAAACCACTGAAGGGTCTATTCAGGGATCAATTCTCTCAAGGTAAGAAGAAGTCAAGAGAAATTAGTGTCAAGTCAAGCTTATGCCTTGACATGTTGAGTAAGCCAAGAAAGAAGGTAAAGTATAGTAAGTTTGGTTCTCAGACGTTATTTTTGACATGATCATGAGGTTTTTGGTTTAGGTATAGGACTGCTAAAGTGGACTCTTGAAGGTAAAAACAAAGTTTGGAGGTGAAATGACACATTTTGCATGATCAGAAGGTGGTTGATGGTACTATGGCTCAAAGAAAAGGTATGATGATGTTTCCTTCATGATTATTGACATGGTTAGGTGGTGAGATAGGTCAATTTCCTTCAAGGAAGAGTGTTTGTGCTCAAGTGGGAGCTTAGTTCAATCAAGTAAAGGTCACTCAAGGCTAACATAGGAGATTAAAAAAGGACAAACACAATTCCAGGGGGAGCCTATGGACAAGTAATTTTATTTTCTCATGCATAATTATTTTTAAGTTTTCATTGTTTCATGTCAAGTGGCCAAGAACCCTTTGTCATAGATGTCAAAGGGGAGAGAAGTTGTCAGAAACTAGGAATGGTGATTTGAGGATCTTTGGTGTGTGTATTTTCCATCAAAGTTTCTGAGTATGTTGCCATCAATGACAAAGGGGAGATTGTTGAACCCTGGTCATTGGTGTTGTCATTGATGTTAAGTAGAATTGATGGAAAATGAGTGAATGGTGAAGTTAAGCTCAGTCAAAGGCATGAAGGTTGATTAGTAGTGCCTTCTCAGTGGTTTAGTGAGCATTCAAGATGGTTTTAGGATAGTTTCAGTGTTCTATAGGCTTGGTTTGTGAGGCAGGAGTCCACTGGAAGCATGGACATGGTTGGTATGGCTAGATAAGATGTTCTAAAGGTTAGATATGATGGTGTCAGTATGGGAACAAGCTCTTACAGTTATTTTCAGGTCAGTTGGTGGAACTCATAGTTATATCTAGCTCATTTAGGTCTACTTATAGAGCCTCATGAGGTGTAAGAGCTCATTACAGGGGAATGGAAAGAGTAGGAAAGAATGTAAGAAGCATAGTAATGTTTTCTAGAGCATGTGTGAGTAACAATAAGGTTTACTTTAGCTCATAGAAGCAAATTTTCAAAGTTCACCAAAGTTGACCTTGAGGAATGACAATGTAGGCTGATGCAAATGAGATAGTTATGAGCTCTACAGGAAACATCCTAGTTAAAAAAATTTTATGGAATGTGTAGAATCATATCTTGTAGTGCTCCATGCCAAGTTTCATCAAGTTATGAAGAGGTATGTGAAAGTTGTGTAAGTTTTTCTAAAATTGGTTCTTTAAGAAATGCAAAATGAGTTGCTTATCTTCTTAGCACCCAAGAAAAAATATGGAGCCTTATTTAGATAAATCATAGAAGGAATTTTTGTGTATAAATCCAAGGATGAATTTTTCAAAAATGAATAAATAATAGAGAAGTTATGAGAATTCTACTTAAGAAGTTTTCTTTCACCTCGCCTTTGCTTTTCAAGTTTTGAGTTGAAATGAGTTTTCCCGACTTCTTGTCAAGTTTGTAAATTGGTGAAACTACTTAGATATTAAATAGGTCTTATCCATACAATAGTGGTGACAAGTATGGGCTCCAAACATAGTCTTTCTAGCCATTCCATCTCGGTCTTGTCAGAAGGGCACTCTCATTCAATCATGTGAATGAAAGGTACAATAAAGTTACAATGCTAAAAATTGTTGATTGTAATGGAAATTAGTTGTAGATCCCCTCTAAAGGTCAATTTTGACCTAATGGAGCACTTGTTTGATCCTTGTAGTGAGTGTTAAAGCTCAAATATCTTATTTCCACACATGTCTTATGTCACTTTGCAAAGAAAATAATATACAAGGGTATGTTTGAAGATCCTTTGTTCTTGAAACCTCTCCCTCTCAAGACCTTGAATGAAATCATCACGTTCCTTATTAAGTATAAATGACAAGTGAAGTTCTTCAAATGTGGAGACTAAGAAAAAATGGAGAATAATGCGCATTTGTGTGTCTATGGACAATGAATGTGAAGTGAACTCCTCCTGTCCAAAATGGTTTCATCACATAAAGAGGTTTGTTTAATATGAAAATGTTATTGTTGGATGCTCTAAGGAGGTCAAGAAGGTCTTAGTGGTCCTTCATGCAAAACTAAAACTCATCAAAATAAATGAAACATCTTTTGAACTCAACAAGGAATACCTTATAGTCTTCTTTCTACATTGTGCATTGGTTTTTATTTGTTCTGGGAATGATTGGACATGTTTTAAGCTTGTCGAATGATTGGAGAAGGTGGAAAACATTCTCATCTAACATTAGGAACTAGAATTTTCAAATGCCATCGATAATTGAGTGAGAAATCATTTTTTGAAGGATCTCAAAGCTTCTAAGTACAATTTAGGAAACCCGATTCTAGGGTTTGGAGGAAAGAAATGGTTGAAACTTGAATTGTAGGATATAACAATACACAACAAAAATATGGTTTATATTATAACCATTATTATTTAATTAATAAAATTAATTAAATAATTATACTATGCATAATTAACCTAACATTCCCCCTTAATTGTGCATTTTTGAAGAGATGAGGAGAGGAACTCTCTGAACAACTCGAACTTGTCACGTGCAAGTGACTTTGTGAAAATATCTGCTCGTTGTTCAGCAGTTGGACAAAATTGAAGCTGGATGTTGTGCTTCAACACATGTTCGCATATGAAATGAACTTGTACCTCAATGTGCTTTGTTCTCTCGTGAAAAACTAGATTGCGAACAAGTTTGAGAACACCTTCATTATCAACATACATGGTGGTCGGTTTGTCCTGTGGTATTCCAAGTCCTTCTAGTATGCGACGTAGCCAAATCGCTTCACAGATAGCTTCTCCTGTAGAACGATACTCGGCTTCTATGGAAGAGTGAGAAACAAAGTGTTGTTTCTTGCTTCCCCATGATATTGGTCCAGATCCCATAAAGAATACAAATCCAGAAGTGGATTTTCTATCATCAATGTTACCTGCATGATCTGAATCAATATCAATCAAGAAGAAGTTGTCATTCTTCTTGTATTCTAGACCAAGATCCACTGATCCTTTAAGATATCTCAAAATGTGCCTTGCTGCTTTCCAATGACAAACTTTGGGTTCCTGCATGAACCTGGATAGATAGCTTACTACAAAGTTGATATCTGGTCTAGTGTAGGTCAGGTAAATGAGACTCCCGATCAACTGCCGATAGAGAGTGGCACTTACCTCAGGAGATGGATCTGAACGAGATAACTGTAATCTATTCTCCATGGGTGTAGCAATTGGTGTGTAATCCATCATCCTAAACTTCTCGAGCGTAGTCTTGGTATATTTCATCTGAGAAACAAAAATATGATTCTCTTTTTGCCACACTTCCAATCCAAGACAATAGTGCATCAGCCCGAGATCGGTCATGTCGAACGATCGATTAAGATCTTTCTTCATTGCATCGATCATCCTCACTGAACTACCAGTGATGACTAGATCATCGACATAGACAAAAACAATCACCATCTCCCCTTATTTTTGAGGTAGAGATTGGGATCGTATGGATTTCTAACAAATCCATGTTGTACGAGATGCTCATCAATCTTGATGTACCATGCCCTGGGGTGCCTGTTTGAGGCCATACAGAGATTTCCGAGTCTACATACCTTTTCTGACTTGTGTACTACATATCCCTCAGGTTGAGTCATGTAGACTTCTTCTTGTAAATCTCCATTTAGGAAGGCACTTTTTACGTCCATTTGGTGGACTTTCCATCCAAACTGAGTAGCTAGAGCAAAAATCATCCTGATTGTTTTGATCTTAGCTGTGGGAGAAAATGTCTCCTCATAGTCAATGCCTTCTTTTTGTGCATACCCCTTTGCTACAAGTCTTGCTTTATACTTGTCCATTGTCCCATCTGCTTTGTACTTTGTTTTAAATATCCATCTGCATCCAATGGGTTTCTTCCCTGGTGGAAGATCGACAAGCTGCCAAGTGTTATTCTTCATCACTGATTGATATTCAGAATCCATGGCATCTTTCCAAGCTTTTGACTGTAGGGCTTCCTGGACTGTAGAGGGCTCATCTGATTCAATAACTCTACTCATCAAAGCAAAGTTGACTTCTTCCCTTGCTTTACTGTGAGTCCGTGGTCCAGGGGTGGATGTATCCGGTGGAGCATCCATTCTTACATCTCGTAATGTACTTGTACACCATTTAGGCATACGAAACTATTCCCATGGGTCGTGGTTCTATCTGATCAACACCATCATCCCCATCATCACTTTCATCTTCTGAGGGAACATCACTTCAATTTTTACAACAGTGAAAAATCTACATCTTGTGAGTCTGGAGGAGGAGTCTCTGCTTCCTTCTTCTCAAAAAACTCAACATCTCTACTGGTGTAGACTTTTCTGGTCTTAGGATCCATCAATCTATACCCAAGAGTCTCTTCACTGTACCCAATGAAGATGAGTTTTTGTGACTTCATGTCCAATTTCTTTCTATTCTGTTTGGGTATGTGCATGCTTGCTTTGCACCCGAATACTCTGAGGTGTGCAATAGATGGTTTCCTTTTTACCATGCTTCTTGTGGTGTTATTCCATCAAGAGTAGTTATGGGTGCTCTGTTCAACAAATATACTGTTGTCTTTACTACTTCTACCCAAAATGTCTTTGCAAGTCCTAGAATCATCGATCATGCATCACACCATTTCCATGATAGTATGATTTCTTCTCTCAACAACACCATTTTTTGCTGTGTGTGTGTGGAGGAGGCATTTGTCGATGAATCCCGTGAGTTTGTAGGTAGTCTCTAAACTCATCACTGGTGAATTCCCCCTCGATCTGAGTGGAGAGTTCTGATGTGATGACTAGTTTCTTTCTCAACTGCTACTTTGAACTTTTTGAAGGTTTCAAATGCTTCACTTTTCTTGTGAAGATAGAAAATCCACATTTTTCTCGAATAGTCGTCAACACAAAGCATGAAGTACTGGAACCTATAATGACTTGGCTGCATCAGACCACAAAGATCGGTATGAACCAAGTCAAGTTTACCATGAGCTCGAAATGTACTCCTCTGGAATGAAGCTCTGTGTTGTTTTCCTGCTAGGCAAGTGAGGACATTTGTCTGTATCCTTCTGAAGAGATGGTAGCCCATGTACCATATTACACCGGTGAAGTGTTTGAGATATTTGAAACTTACATGACCAAATCTTGATGCCACAATTGTGCTGAGGTGGAGTTCTTAGCCACAAGTGCTTGATCGTCTCTGTGAACAAAATCAAGTTGGAACATGCGTCCCACATTAGAGGCTTTTGCAATTATTTTTGAGCCTCTTGATTTATCTCGAATCAAACACGTTTTCTTTCCGGATTGACTATCAAAGTCAATTTTTAGGTTGTGATCTAGGAGTTGACTAATAAAAGAAGATTCTTTTAGTCAACCAAGGACATATAGGACATCCGATAGTCTGCATTTGCGTGAACCAAGGGGTAGAGAAATGTTCCCAATCCCCTAAACTATATATGAAGAATCATCTCCCAACGAAACATGATTTTTGATGGCATGTCCCTCATTGAAATAAACCAGTCTCTATGGTTGGTCATGTGTCGAGTGGCTCCCAAATCAACATACCAAACATCACTAGATGACGTGGATGGTTCACTTGATCGAGCAGTGAATAAGAAGTCTTCATTGTCTGATTGTTCTTGTTGCTCAACAATATTACCTTGTTGGTGGGGTCTTCTTTTCTAGTTCCCCTTTTTCTACCCTTGATTGTAGTTAGAATGTCCCTTGTTAGATTGTTGTGGAGGTCCAGAGTTGCTTGATGAACCTTTCTTGTAAGTATTATACCAACAATCTTGTAGGTTATGTCCTCTTTTGTAGATTGGACATTGCTTCTTTTTTGTCTATCCCCTTGATACTGATTTTGATTTTGGGATTTTTGATAGGAATTAGGTTTTCCTTTACCTTTTCCTTTCCATTTTTGATGTGAAGACAAGTGCTTGCTCCTCTTCATCATCCTTATTGTGCATTGCTTCCTCTTGTTGCAGTAAGTTTACCAGTTTGTCAAAACCAACTGTCGTATCTGACATGTTTAGTGTTGTGACAAAAATGTAAGAAGAGGGGAGTGCTCTTAGAACAATGGGAATGAGAGCATCATCTGTGACCGGTTCTCCCAGGGCTAGAAGTGAAGCCCTCAATTTTGTAACTCTTCTTAAGAAAGCTTCAATTTTTTCATTCTGCTTGAACTTTAATGTGTGTAACTAACTCTATAAATTCAAGTATAACATTCTTGTTCTTGGCCTCGTATATACTGTGCTCAATTTATCCCATGCTTCTTTCACTATTTTGGCATCTCAAATGTGGGGTTGCACATCATCAGACACTCCAAACAAGATGATGAGTTTGGCCTTCTGATCTGCTTTATCAAACTACCATTGTTGTGTTGTATCAGTAGTTGATCTGGTCAGAGTACCATTCACAATAGGCCAGATTTCTTCAAACTCAAGATGTGTCTTGATTTTTGTCTTCCATGCAAAGCATAGTTGTTTCCTCTGAGTAGTTGTGAATCGAAGAAAAAATTTGGGGGCATTGGTGCCCATTTTGTAGAGATCACTGATAGGGTTTGGCTCTTATCACTCTAGGTATTAGGTCTCCCAATCTATATACCGTCAGTCCGATATACCGAACCTTTCTATATATGCGCCTTCCGATATACCCGTGGTACGTGGAAGAAGCTCGCCCTTTCTATATACTCAATGGTACGTGAAAGAGGTGTTAACATACGTGAAAGAATTCAATACGTGGTACCAAGACAATATTAATGGGGTTATGTGTGATTATTGACACCGCTCAAAGAAATATCCTCATACACACGCGTAACTTTGCTATATACTTGGATAATTTCTCAATCGATTTATGTCGTGCAATCATTCACAAATGGATGGGATGGCTCATAGTGTGTGCACTGTGACCTTATTACTCCCCATCGATTTAAAGGGTCGATGCCCAGATGACATTGTTGCAGCTATATTAGGCATTAAGTGTAGTAGTAGTTGTGATGACTTTACCCGTAAGCGCTTCCCAGAGGCACCATATATACCGAACGCTGCGAATGAGATCTAGGATCTCGTGAGTGTTACAGAACCAATTTTATACTATTTTTGTATTACAATTCTACCAGTTTCAGAGTAGTTACAAAGTTTGCAGTTGACTATGGCAACCTGCAAATTAGTACAATATAATGTAGTATACAAATTACATTCAAAAATCTGGAAAATTTGAATGGCAAGCAATTTTTTTGTTTTTGCGGGCCCGTGGCCTCCTGAGCCCAAAACGACCCAAAATGCAAAGAATTGCAAAAAACCAGCTGAAAATGCAATTTTTAGGTATCCCCCTTTGGAGAAAGTTTCCTGAATGAAAAAATAGGCTGAATGGGAGAATTTTTTTACCCTAAATTAGGATTTCTCCACTAAATTTAGTTAGTTATAACTAAATTTAATTTTTTCACTAAATTTAGTGGTTCCACCAAAATTTCACCAAATTCAAACAAGTAATTTTGGGGTGGGATTTGAACTCCAAACCTCCCACTTCTAAGGCTTTCTCTCTATCCACCTTGGTCACTTATGAGCACTTGAATATAAAATGAAACATATTGTATTTAAACAAGACAAAAAATGACTAACCTTTGAAAAAAAAATGTGATTAGGCTGAATGAGGCTCCACATGGAGCTGCAGGTGGATGTGGATTTACGTAGGGTTTTTCCAGCTTGAGGATGAAAATGGATCTAAAAACTTTTTATCTCCTTTTATTTTTTGCAAAAACTTATCTTTTTGGCCACGCCTTTCTTTCCACCGTTTTTATTGTTTATTGATACTGCTTTTTTTTTATTTTTTTTTTTTTTTAGAAAGACCCCTTTGTTTACACTTGCAGTTGCAAGTATGTGGTTTTAGGAATGTTGATTTCCTTACCAATGACAATGCAAGTCATTGTTTGATACTCACGCTCAGTTCTAATAGTGGTGAATTTCCTTTTCGCAAGGGTCGAATTTGTTTTTTTTTGCCTTTATAAGGTTAGATCGATTATTTTCAAAGAATGTTTATTTTTGGTTGCCAGCGTTTATTCAGAGATTGGCTTAGAGGCCAGACATTGAATACAACACATGTGCAAGAATTTAGTGTTTGATCCTTCCTCTGCTTTGGAATGAACAAATATCTGAAGGTTTGCTTGATGATGAAAGACAACTTTGCAGATTCTTAATAAATGTTCTCGCCTCCCAAACCAAATAGCTCTTCTCCAAAATACGGCTTTCGAGCAAGACCACTCCTCCAAATTGATAGTCCTCCATTTTGCTTCTAAATACTAGATATCTCTAATATTAGAGATAAAACCCCTAATGGGGGAAAATTTTTTTATATTTTCAATCTCTATAGCAAGTTTTTCCTAGTGCAGGTGCACTTAACCAAAAAAAAAATTTACTTCCAAACACCTAGGAATGAACAAGAGGTGTGTGGGGCATGCATGGGTTCTGGGAAGTCAGCAGCGAGGAGGCATAGACATGTGCTCTCCTGATGTGCAAATTTCTTCTCCAAATTCTCCTCTATAAAACTCTCTTTCAACCTTCAAAACCTTTCAATTAACAATTTATGGTTTAAAAACCAAATGTACCAAATGTAAATAGGACAATTAAGCCCAATATTTTATTAATAAAATCAATCAAAATAATTTACATTAAGCAGACTGCAATACTTATAGGTATGTATAGTCATGTAGACAAAAAAAAGGTTCACATGATACAAACAAAATTACAAATGACTTCCATAAAACATCCGGGAAGCACACAAAAATACAACCAACAAATTATATTGTTAAAACAATATAACAACATCCGTGAAAGACAAATATGGTTTAAAACCATATAACAATACACAACAAAAATATGGTTTATATTATAACCATTATTATTTAATCTTGAATGAGTCATAGGTGAAGACAAATGAGTATTTGATTGAAACATAAGTGAAAATTGTCATAGGATGTACAACCATCTTGAAAAGTGAGACATTTGCTTATGAAATGAATAGTAGAAGTTAGAGAGCAAGTGAAAGAGAAGGGTATTGTTTTGACAATCTTGTACTTAGACGGTGAATGATTTAAGAGACCATATAATAGGTGAAAGGTGAGAAAAAAATTTGTGTGTCATAAAAATGTAGGAGTAATAAGAAAGTTCTTGAGAAAATTTAGGATCACAAGTTAAGTGCTTGTTTAACCAAATTGAAGAGTGATCCATTTTTATACACACCGAGTTATAGCCTCCTAAGTCAGAGTTGTATCTTTCATAAGGTTAGTGGTTATTTGATCGAATTAATTTTGGGGTTGTAACTTCCATCATAAAGTTATAGCTTGATTGTATTCTTGGTGTTGTAGCCTCAAAATTTGAGTCACATCAACATGAAATAAGTGTAACACATATGACAGATTGTCCAAGTTAGTTCTATGATTTCAGTGGGTTTTCTCCCATTTTGGGTTTCCTAATTTAAAACACCGTGTAATCTGTCTCTTTTCCATTTGCTTGTGTATGGTTATATGTGCATTTCTTAACAATTTTGGAGAGTTAGAAATATCCTAAAAATTTTAATGAGACACTTATTCACCCCCTCTAGTGTCTAAGTTTTCAACATTTGGCTCATTCTTCACTTCATTTACAAGTTCAAATAATTTGGTGTACATCCTTTTGGCTTGTCTTCCTTCTTGAACATTATTATCTCGTTGCCTTGTCTAGATGACATATCAAGACAAAATATTACTACGTGACCAATATTATGACAATTATAGCACACAACATTATCCTTACCTCTTGACTAATATGACCTAAGTTTCCTTATACAATCCATAGCTTTATGTGAATCCATTGCATGATAACAATGGAAATTGAAGGAGCTTCCACAATCCCATGAATACTCATTCCTTGAGAACATTCTTTCACATTCTCTTGCCCTATGACCAAATTCATGACAAGCATAACAATAACCATGAAAATAATTCTCATACCTCATTGCATTAGGTTTCTTGATAGGATTAAACCTTGAATTGTTCTTGGCATAGAACCTTTATTATGATCCTATTTGGAACGTAGGGCTTGCTTCATGACTAGGTATTGCATAATTCTTATCATGTGTTGATCCTTTGACCATTCAAGATACCCTTTAGAGCCTCAAAATCTCAAAATCCTTCAACCTGATGGACACTGCATCAATTCAACCTTCAAATACCTCATTTCAAATTCAAGCTCCTTGATGATTGAATCTAATTTGAGATTATTCCTTCTTTGGAGTACCAACTCTGCTTGTAAGTCAACTATAACCTCTCCATTTCCATTTTCATCATTAACACAAATTTGACCAACTTCACATGACTTATCATGACCTTCTCCCATCTTGTGCTTCAATGATATCCTCCAAGATGTTAAAATTTCTTCACAAGTACCTTGTTATGATACCAATTGTTGGAAGCACAATGACTAAGAGGTGGGGGTGAATCAATCCTTCAAAAAAGTTCGTCAGGGTATCTTAACTTGCATATATTTTTCAAAGTATCCATGCAAAATTCATTAATAAATATGAGCTTACTAACTATGAAATAACCATCCAAAAACATGAAGCATGAAATTACACATGAACACAAAATATATACAAAGTGAGAAACCCTCAATGGGAAGAAAACCCAACAAACCCTTGCATATATTACCAACATAAATGAGTTTTTAGTGAAACATGCACTTCACAAGGATTACCAACTCCTACAAATTTAGTGAGACATTAACCCCAAAAGGAACACCAACCCTATTTAGTTAGGAAACAACCTCTACAAGGAGGATACAACCCCTAAGATGACTAATCACCCACCGGATAAAAACTACACAATAATATGAGAAATAAACACTGAATAATAATATATAGAAATTAAGAATTCATTCGGGATATCAATTACAATGATAGAGGTTACATTTTATAATGTTTGATCTCCTACAAAGGTGGAGTCAAACTTCATCTTCAATCCCTCATATCACTCTCCATGAATCTCTCAAACCTATCTCCTAATATCTCTCAAACCAAAATAGCTACGTGAGTTGTTTATTCAACAACTTCACTCACACACAACTATTAACTATATTATTAATATGAGTTGTATTAACTCATTATTAATAATATTACAATTTATTAATAATGTTACACAATATATTTGTAACACCACCTAGTCATCGAATATGAAAATCACTTGATTACTTGTTGCTCCAACAATTGATTGTGATAAATTTTTCAATTCCTTCCTCTCATAACCTTCTCAAATTGCTTTCTTTTTCTCTTCTCTCATGAATGCACCAAAGTGATTTGATTAGGTGTAATGAACTTGAAGATCCTTATTCTTTTCTCTTCTTACCTTCTCATAATCCTTCTCAGCTCTGCTCTAAATCGTACACCTCTCTCACACTCTTTTAAGCTCGCTTAATGCTCTATCCACTGTTAGAATTGACAAGGACTGAGATGGGGTTGAATCAGTCATGTGATAAAAAATTTCTTTTCTTCCTCAAACAATGAACATTCATTCATACACATATACTCTCAAAAACTTAGTCAAGAATATTTGAGCATCAATAGATACGATTTGTCATGGAGTTCTACAAAAAAATGAATACAAAATATGTTAAAAATTCTTCATTCAAAACACAAGAATTGATGCTTGATCAATATCATCAGATTACAAGATATAATTAGGATTAGCATTCAAACATACAGCTGCAAATTTTATCTCTTTCATCAACCAACTATCACAAGCACTTCATCATCTTCATACAACCACAACTAGCTACAGACCTGAATTTTTTTAGGGATTTTGGGCTATGCCCAAGAGGTTTTGCTTTGCAGAAAATATTTATTCAAAAGAAGATAATGGGGGTTATCAACAAAACCTCACAAATTAGCTTACATGAATAGATATACCTCTTAGACATGACTTTTGACCTTCCACTTACCATGACTCTTCAAATCACTCATATTTTTATCTTCTAGCTCTTCAAACTTGTCCAAAATTATTAAATATTTTTTTTTCACATGTTACATGGTCCCATAATTCAAATTATTCCCTTTTATGCTTATAAACTCACCACATTAGCCAATGTATCCATTTAGGCTCATAGGTGTGCCTAAATCAACTTCTATAAAAAAGTCCCGAAAAATCATCTAACTAGACCACTTCCACTCATCTTCATGATCAAAGTAATATATAAAAATGAATCTTAGGATGTATAATTTCATTAAAATTTACCATAAAGATCCAAATCAAGGCTTAACATGTCAATAATTACCACTTTGCAAGACTTGCCTAGCTGGTTTCAACATCTCTGAATTTGGTCTTCAAAATTGAGCTAATACATACCTCAAATCTCTTCATCATGAGGAAAGTAACCTATAAATGGAAATATAATGAAGTATAATATCTCATACACCTATCATAATGCTCCAATTCATGGCATAAGGCTTCCAAAACTTGGATCTTTGCAACTGATTTGGTTGGTCTTGAAAACACAAAAACTAGTCTTCTATACAATGTGGTCAAACACCTCCAAGGAAATTTTAAGAGATCCCTATCACCTCAAACAATTAAATTTATATGTATAAAAATTTTCAAAATTTATATCCATAGGTAAAATGGAGAAACATTCACCTACCATCTCATTCTGACAAGCTTCTCAAGAGGCCTAAATAAGCAATTTTGGCACAATCACCTCCAAGAAAGAAATGACCTTTCCAAACTAAAATATGCACTTCCACACATCATATTTCATGTAAAAATGATGATCAAGATAAGAAAACAACATCCATATAATGTAATTCAACATGGATACCTTCATTCTCCTTCACTAGCTTCTCAAAACAAGCTCCTTTTGTCGGTAAGCTCAAACATGCACTCAATACTCAATTTTCTCCAAATGAGTTACTCATAAACTTCATGAAGCTGATGTAGACATCCCCAAAATCATCCACCTCAGATTTGAGCATATGATCCTTTGCAAGTTTTACCTGTACACTAAAATCTTCTTAAAAAGCCTATTTTTGAGTGGGGCCCACCAAGTTTCAAGAAGCCAAATCACCATGGAAATGTGATGTTAGGAGTCATATACATGTTCCAATATGTTTTCAAGTAAAAATTTGAGTTTGGTCACCTAACCAACTCAATTTTCCAAAACTGGTCCAAACTAGGTTTTGAAGGACTACAAACATGCTCACAAAAATGGATAGAACTTCTAAAATAATCAACCAATCACCAAAATATTTTTTACACCATAATTTTATCCAAATTTAATCCATTTTTTTTCTTATGAATTATCCAAAGGAGGATCCATAATTTTTCTTGACTGCTAAGAAGTTTGGTGCTCAAATTGCATACTTTGAAAAACCTGGTTTTGGAAATACTTGCATAACTTGCAAAATATTCATCCTCAACTTCTGAAAATTTTCACACACCTTAAGGAAACATCCCTCTAACACTTCCAAGTGATGGTTTTCTTTGTTTCATCCTAATATTTCCATTCCATCTCATCTAGGTACCCTTTGGTATCTTTGATTCTCAGTTGTTGAACTACTAGTATCGACCTGTATAAGTGCATAAAACAATTCGATAATTAACCACCTGTGAGGCCTTTTACACACCATATATCATCATTTAATTCTCACACCATGTTTTTTTTTCATCATCACTCCTTGGATCAACATTTCACACCTTTGCTTGCTTGTGGATTGGCTTAAGAAAACTCCATACTAACTCTTTTTACCTTGAACCTGGTTTTTTTGTATATCTCTTTATACACCTCCTGTGCCACCTCATAGTGATCCATAATTTTTATCCTTTGCTTTGGGTTAAATGAATTTTCATGTTTTCATGATTTACACCATGTACTTGCATTAGGCCAAGGCCTAGAATGACTTGACTTGACCCATACATTACATGACTAAACCATTTGGACATGTTATAGACTCATTGACACATTTCACTCACCTCATGACTTTTTTTAACTTCATACCACCTTTGAGAGACTCAAAACACACATATGCACCTTTGGAGACCCTAGATCACCTAGCCAACATACCTAGATCACCTAAGAACATGCCTAATTCACCTAGACCATTGACATCAATGGATTTGACAAATGACACACACATGACACATAAAAACTCCCCCTTTTTCATTGATGGAAACCTTCCTAGAAACATTGATGGAAACCATGACTATTCACACACTTGGATGACCTCATTTACATGTTTCTTGACACACTTCTCCCCTTTGACATCTATGACAAAGAACATGTGACATGAATTAACCAAGAAAATTCATAATGAAAACCAAATTCATACAATGATTATTTGACCAAAAGCTCCCCCTTGGAATGAAATGTCTTCACTTTGACTCCTTTAGTAATATAACAAGATCCTCTGACCTTTCTCACTTGATTTGGAAAGATGGAAAGTGTTCAATCTGCTAGTGTTTTCAATCTTAGCCTAACCATTTAGCACCTTTTGAATGATCCTCCTATAGATCTAGTCATTCCATGTTGTTTCATCACTTGCACAAGTCTAAAGACAGCTCCATTGCTCTTGACACTTATGTATTTCAACATTTCAGACATCATGATTTCTCTATGTTCAATTTTAACAGGCCTTAACCTAGCTGAGAAGGCTATCTCTCATATTCAACCATATCTAGATTCTCACTATTGAGAAACAATCCAATGAATCATGAATTAATTCTAGGAATAATGATTATTTATGTCCTTAAAAGTTCTTAGGTCCTCATAGTAAACATGCTTCAGCGAGATCACGCATGGACTCCCCGAACATAAGCCTTTACAAAGCTTCTTTGGCACTGAAAGTTTATCTTTTCAATCCTTCTATCCTAACTTTGCAGTTTCATAATACCTCACAATCTCTATCATTTAGGTCATATGCTAATTGAATATACCTTGTTAATTTTTTTAATCTTTTGTTAGGCTATGTCATGCTCCCCTACCTTTGCTCTAAAAAATGATAATCTTTTCACTAAGCAACACCTTTTCTTACAAGGACCTTTTGGATTGTCTTGACTTCACTATGGACTAAGTCTACACATTTATCTTATATTATCAATAAAACTTGAAATGTAGCATGTCTCCATTGTCTTCATTTTTAGAGGCAAAAGCCTTTAGACTTAACAAAATTTTTCAATTTGATGATCATAGTGCTAAATCCTGGATGTGAAGAATCCAAAGGATAGGGATTTGAGAATCAAACTCTCATCATAGGCAATTTAAGTAATTTTTTTGTTGCCATAAACATTTTAAAGTTACTTTCAAGAATGTATCTTGATCCTAACATCTACGCACAATCTTCCTCAAGACTCCTTGATTTCATAACTTCAAAAAAATGTATCACTTTCTAGTGAATTTCCTTATCTATCCCGTGACCTTAGACATCTACAAGTATGTGATGGGAAACCATAATCCTCTCCTAGTATTCCTATACTTGTGTGCCATTTCCTCATTATCCTTTTTCATACTTTATAAGTACTCTCTACTCATCTCGTGACTCTTACAATCTTTTGGAGAAGACTAGAAACTGGTTTCAAGAACTTGTCTCGTATCCATAACACTTTATCAAGCATGGAGCCATGATGATCATGTGACACTCTTCCTTTCCAAGCACCGAGATATCATTGATCTTCAAACCACTAGAATTTCTATAGCACAAAGACTGTTCTTCCAAACAATAGAGATTCATATACACCATTATGTAACCTCAAAGTATTCAAGAATTAGGGAATTTTATAAGACTATCCATTGGGCTTTCAACCAATTTCACAAACACTTCTTTAAGCACTTTTTCATGCATTTTAACTTTGTTTTCTATATTTGGTATCCTGGCTCATTCACTCCCTTGTGCTTCTCACACTAAACCATGGAACATAACATCTTCCACATGAATAGATCAACTCTTGAATCTCAAACCATTTAAAAAGGATCTAGAACAATACTCCTTCATGTAGATGCATATTGTAGCTTTTGAAATCACTCTTGCATGATTTTTACTAACCCATGACATCATTTGTCAAGAAATGATTGTGTGGATGATTTGAGAGTCATTTCTTTTTCAACTCAAGACCATGAATACAACTCCATCTTTATACCATTTTATATTAGGTCTTATGTTTTCCTCATCATATGTCTTATGAAGATTTTCATTACCTTTTATTTTCTTCTTGACCTTATTCCGAGTTATGCCTACAAAACTTACCTCACCAATTTGCTATCTCACTTTTTTTCTTTCTATGTCTATGACTCTTCACTTCTCCTTATATCTTTGAGCTTCTTTGTTCAAATTATTTCATATCTTAAACTTGAGAGCTCATAAGGCTCTTCATATTTCCTTTTGAAATTTCAACAAACAAGAACTCATATGAAAAAAAACACTATCTCTTGCTCTTCTTCTTTGACCTTTCAGAAAAATCTTATGAGTTTAACCTTTTCAAGGCTTTCCATTTAAAACATTCATATGGTAACATGAATATTTGATTGAGTTATCATATTATGTATACAAAGATTTTCAACTTCCATATAGCCGGTTTTGTATTCTTCACAAGCCTTTTTGGTCTTAGTGGATTGACAACATTGAAAGAAATTGTTCAACCTCACTTGTAGATGTTCAAAGCCTCTAATCATTCTTATAGACCTGAGTACACAACAATTGGAGGTTTGAAAATATTAAAACTCAAAACAAATTCAAAGAACATTGTTTTTCACTTTCACTTGTGTCAACCTTGTCATGATCAATTGGAACATTCAAGCATAAAACCATTGAGGTTTTTAGAGCTTATTCATGATAGGGAGAGTATGTCAAACTCCATACAAAGCTACCATAAAACTACCCTTCAAAGAAATTATCACCAAAGTTTTATTTGCATTGAAAAAGTAGAAGAAAATATTTGATTTGTATTGAGCATGAGTTTAGTAAAGCTATGAGATGAAAATATAATACCACACACCATTTTTCGACACACAATCTTATGCAATAGTTTTAGATTAGTCATGCAGGATACTGTCCAAATGTTATTGGTTTTGATGAATAAAAACATTCACAAATGTCCAAAAGTCCTCTATGGAAATCCTAGGAGAAAGTAAAATAAGTTTCTGCTAAAAAAGAATAGACAAGCTTGTTTCTTCAATACATTTTCATGAACCAAGAAATGTGAGAGGATTTGAGATCTCTTTTACCATTTTACCATCTCTTCAAAGGCAAAGTAGTAAACAATAACATGAAGAAGAATGTCTAAACTGAAACTTAAACTTGATTTGCAAATGCCGATAAAGATGATTGTAACAAGTGTTCTAAGCAAGAGGGTTTGATGAAAACCAAGTTACCTATCCAAACAAGTGACTTCACTCCATTAAGATGATGTATATCTTGGAACACTTAAGAAATAGATGGTACAGGTCTCACAAAGGTTGAATAAGGTCTATTGAGCCTTGAGTTATTATGGTTAGAGCATCTTCATGAGAGGACCCTTGGTATAGAGAACTTTCTACATTGTTTGAAATCCTGGACTTGGAGAAACCTTTTCATGAGTGAAGCATTCTATATGACTTTCAAGAACATTTAGGGGTAAAATTTAAACACAAGATTCACATAAACATAGAATGTTATGGAGCACCTGGAAGGAATAATTACACAATCATGTTTTACCAATGCATCTTTCAACCACTTACATTGAAGAGATTTTTCTACCTCAGTTATTCCCTTCTTGAAGGAAATTTATCAAGACTAACTCTTGTAGGTTGGTTTCCACCACCTCCCTACGATAACGTGATAGTCACCATTTCTCATCAAGTCAAGATAGGACAGTGAAGCTCACTACCTTGCAAACATGTACCTTGTGATCAAAAATGTTGGCTTTACAAGCATCATTCTAGGCTCCTCCACCATCTTAGTGCTCAATATATCAATCAAAAGGCTACATGCTCTTCAATAATGAGTAGAGAACTTCAAAAACAAAATTATACACAATTTCAATACATGTTCTTTTGTACTTTCTTGATTGTCCTAACACCCATTAGATCTCCTTTTGTGAGTTTCTACAGTACAATATTATAATTTGACTCATGAGCACAAACCCTTGGCTAGGAAAAGAAAATGATAACATAAAATCACCACTTATAGTGATTGCACAAGCTTAGACATGTGAAGTTAAGGTCAAAAAAACATTTTTTCTCTTATAATTTCCACGCATAGTCCGTAAGAAGAAAAATGCTTCACCAAAATGCTCATAAATTTTTAACTATACCTCCTTTTGAGAAAATTATTTTTGCACATGATTTTCTATGAAAATTTAATCCAAAAATTCTTTATGATTTATTCAAAGGATAATGTATATTTTTTTAAGGCTAAGAAGCCAAGCAACTCAAAATGAGTTTTTCAAAAAGACTATTTTACAAAAACTCACATAACTTGAACAAATGACCTAAATTTGACCTGAAATTTTTCATGAAGCATCATGACACATTCCTATATCATCTTAAAAATTCCTAGAAAATAATATGTCTACATTTTTCTATCCCATCTCATTTTCATGCTAGAACACTGCTTGTTCTCAACACTATTTCTGACCAACATACAAAACTAACTCTTGGAGCTGGAATGAGTCTAACCTTTGCTCATACATTCTGTATAGATACACTCTCCAAGCCTCTCCCATACATGAAGACACAATATTGACAAAGAAACTCCCCCTCACACCAATATCCCATGGAGGAGCTTGATGAGAGACCTAACAAGGTCTCAAATCTTCTTTTGGTTTCTTGATTGGTTCATGATTCTCTGATTCTTTGTTTGTCACAACAAACTTCTTCTTTTGATCAGTCACACTCTTGGAATCCTCTTTAGCACCTTGATTGGATTCTCCCTTCCTTTTTTATGTATGAGTTTTTGCTTGGGTTTTTGGATTTCTTTCTTTAGTTGACCTGCATCATAAAATGTGCCCAACCTTTGGCAAAAGCATTAAATTTTCCTTCCTTTACTCAAAAAGCATTAAAAATCATTCCATAGAAATATGCATTAAAATCATACGCCTTCTTGTGTTTGATGGTTCATTTTTTGCACTACTTTTCTAGTGTCCTTTTTCATGACAATGATAACATTTAGCTCCATATCTTTGTCCAATTTTTTAATCTTCCTTCTTTCCTTTTCTTAGTTTCTTCTTTAGAATCTTCATTCTTTTCCACATTATAATTACATGCATTAGCCATGTGTCCATAAGCACCACACTTGTAGCAATTTCCATGAAAAATAACATGCTTAAATGCATTTGGCTGCCTAACAGGTGATCTTTTATGAGATGAATGCTTTATACTACTTCCATTTATTGACTACATTTTGCTATTTGAACCTTGACTTGATTCACCTTCATTATTCTCAAAACTGTATGAATATTCTGTGAAACCTAGTCCTGTTTTGTCACCATATGTTTTTTTTTCCTAACATCCTATCCAATTTTCTGAGCTTTCTTGAAAATAATATACCTTACTTGTCATGATGCTTAGCTCCTTATTCATTTCTTCATTCTCTTTCTTCAATTATTCTTATTTTTCTAGAGCTTCCTTGAGTTGAATCTGCACACACTTGATAATTTCCTCATGAGATACACACAATTTTTGCAATAGTTCTTCAAGATTCTACTCCATGCCTTACCCAATAAATATCTCCCATCCTTGTCACCAAAGATCTCCCTCTAGCTTGTTAAAGCTACTCTCAAGGGCCTGCTTTGATACCAATTGTTAGAATTGACAGGGAATGAGGGGGGGTGAATCAGTCCTGTGATAAAAATTTTTTTCTTTTCTTCTTCAAACAATGAACATTCATTCAAAAACATATACTCTCAAAAACTTAGTCAAGAAAATTTGATCATCAATATATACAGTTTGTCATGGAATGCATACAAGAAATGAATACAAGATATGCTAAAAAATTATTCATTCAAAACACAAGATTTGATGCTTGATCAATATCATCAGATTACAAGATACAATCAAGATTATCATTCAAACACACAACTACAAATTTTCTCTCTTTCATCAACCATTGTCACAAGCACTTCATCATCTTCATACAACCACAACCAAGCTATAGACCTAAAAAATTCTTTCACAAATTTTGGGATATGCCCAAGAGGTTTTGATTTAAAACAAAGATATCTTCAAAATAAGATAATGGGTTTTTCAACAACACCTCACAAATGAGCTTACATGAATAGATATACCTCTTAGACATGACTTTTGATCTTCCACTTACCATGACTCTTCAAATCACTCATATTTTTGTCTTCTAGCTCTTCAAACTTGTCCACAAGTATTCCAGATTTTTTTCACGTGGTACATGGTCCCATAAAGTCAAATTATTCTCTTTTATGCTTATAAACTCACCACATTAGCCAATGTATTCATTTAGGCTCATAGGTGTGCCTAAATCAACTTCTATAAAAATAGTCTGAAAAATCATCTAACTAGACCACTTCCACTCATCTTCATGATCAAATTAATATATAAAAATGAATCTTAGGATGTATAATTTCATTAAAATTTACCATAAAGATCCAAATCAAGGCTTAACACATCAAGAAACACCACTTTGCAAGACTTGCCTAGATGGTTTCAACATCTTTGAATTTGGTCTTCAAACATTGAGCTGATACATACCTCAAATATATTCATCATGAGGAAAGTAACCTATAAATGGAAATATCATGAAGTATAATATCTCATACACCTATCATACTACTCCAATTCATGGCATAAGGCTTCCAAAACTTGGATCTTTGCAACTGATCTGGTTGGTCCTGAAAACACAAAAACTAGTCTTTTATACAATGTGGTCAAACACCTCCAAGGATATTTTTAGAGCTCCCTATCACCTCCAACACTTCAATTTGGATGTATACAAAATTTTAAATCATTTAGATCCATAGTTCAAATAGAGAAACATTCACCTACCATCTCATTTTGACAAGCTTCTCAAGAGGCCTAAATAAGTAATTTTACCACAATCACCTCCAAGCAACAAATGAAATTTCCAATCTAAAATATGCACTTACACACATAATTTTTAACGTAAAAATGATGATCAATATAATAAACAACATCCATACAATGCAATTCAACATGGATACCTTCATTCTCCTTCACTAGCTTCTCAAAACAAGCTCCTTTTGCCAGTAAGCTCAAACATGCACTCAATACTCCAATTTTCTCCAAATGAGTTACTTAGGTAACTTCATGAATCTGATGTAGACATCCCCAACATCATCCACCTCATATTTGAGCATATGATCCTTTGCAAGTTTTACTTGTACACTAAAATCTTCTTAAAAAGCCTATTTTTGAGTGGGGCCCACCAAGTGTCAAGAAGCCAAATCACCATGGAAATGTGTTGTTAGGAGTCCTCTACATGTTACAATATTTTTCAAGAAAAAAAGTTGAGTTTTGTCACCTAACCAACTCAATTTTCCAAAACTGGTCCAAATTGGGTTTTGAAGGACTACAAACATGCTCACAAAAATGGATAGAACTTCTAAAATACTCAACCAATCACAGAAATAATTTTTGCACCATAATTTTATCAAAATTTAATACATTTTTTTCTCTTATGAATTATCCAAAGGATGCTCCATAATTTTTCTTGACTGCTAAGAAGTTTGGTGCTCAAATTGCATACTTTGAAAAACCCGGTTTTGGAAATCCTTACATAACTTACAAAATATTCATCCTAAGCTTCTGAAATTTTGTACACACCTTAATAACACATCCCTATAACACATAAAATTTATGGTTTTCTCTGGTTCATCCTACATATTTCCATTCCATCTCATCTAGGTGCCTTTTGGTCTCTGATTCTCAGCAGTTGAACTATGCTTTGACTGTAGAAGTGCCTAAAACACTTCAATAATTACTTATGAGGCCTTGTACACACCATATATCATCATTTCATGCTCACACTATTTTTTTTTCATCATCACACCTTGGATTAACATTTCACACCTTGTTTGTTTGTGGATTAGCTTAAGAAAACTCCATCTTGGCTTGTTTTAGTCTCATGAACCTGTTTGAAATTTTTGTCTCTTGTATATTTTTATGCATCTCCTATGCTAGCTCATAGTGATGAATTTTTCTTTCCTTGATTTGGGTTGAATGAATTTTCATGTTTGCATGATTTACACCATGTACTTTCATTAGACAAAGTCATAAAATGACTTGACTTGACCCATACATTACATGAATGAACCATTTGGACATGTTATAGAATCATTGACACATTTAATTCACCTCATAGGCCGTGTTTTACCTTCATTACACCTTTGAGAGACTCAAAACACACATATGCACCATTGGAGACCCTAGATCACCTATCCAACATACCTAAATCACCTAGCCAACATGCCTAAATCACCTAGACCATTGTGACATCAATGGAATTGACATCAATGACAACACAAGTGACACACACTTCCAACACACTCCACTCTCTTCATTAGCTCAAATGAGAAAACATAACTCACTTTTTTATATGACTCTTTTCACAAATCACCTTAGGTCGAAAAGAACATTAAGTTCGGTCATAATTTTTCAAGACACCTTAAAAACCTAATAAAATGACATAAGAGGACTATATAGGTCGATATAATCCATGCAATTCAAACTTGCACTACTAGGCCTAAAACACAAGACTTCACTCCAATGGTTACTTTTTGAATTTCAAACATATGAACCAACTTCACCAAGGATCCATTAGCTTAGTAAACATCATCAACATCCTCTCACAACTATCAACATGCACAAGAACCTTTCAGAACATTCATTTTCATCATGAACTACACCAAAATACAAATATCACTATTTAGGTCTTAAACACGTAATTATCATCCTCCAAAATCAATCCAGTTCACACCTCTAAACATGAGGTCAAGATAAAAATGACACATAATTTGAAATCTCTAATCCTATGCTAGCTCATAAAACTCACATCAACCACCGAATTAGGGCACATGTCACCAAAACTCCTCCATATATGAAATAACTCAAACGTGCTTATAGGTCTCAAGAACCATTCTTGATTTCATCAACCTCTAACACTTCAAAATTCACTTCCATAATCTTCCACCACTGGAACAATTCAATGGTAGCTTGATACACCTCCTCAAGTACTCATATGCATATGTTACATGGAGAAATTCACCTTTACATACCTATTCCATGAGCCTTCTTGACAAGCCTAATAGGGATGATTATGCCATTAGGGATTAAGAAAAAAAAACTTCATTTGATCAAACCAAGAGCTACAACATATCATATCAGACTTTAACACAATTTTCATGTTCACATACCACTTCTACACTCGCTTTGTGCGATTCATCACACATAATCTTGGACTAGTTTTGCGGCTTTAAGTTCATTAGCGGTAGGTCATCTTGTGTGTTGATTCCATCAATTTCTTGACCGAACCTATCAAGATATTTACATGAGCACTTAGCACACATCCCAAGCTATCTAAAACAATTGGGTTTTCATCACGATTTCTACAACAAACACATGTACCTACAAATCTCCATAAAAAGGATTTTTCTATGCCTTACTAAAACACGGAGCATGCAGCTACCACAAAATTATCTTTGAAGATTCCTCTACATGTCCGAGTCATCATATTAGTTTTCCCAATTCATTTGGAGACCATACCATTCATTTCTTGCCTATTACTATGAAACTAGGGTTTAGGGAGGGTTTAAACCCACTTAACTTCTTAACATTCATTCATAAAAGTTTGAATTGCATTTGATCTCATTATTCTTGAAAAACCTTATTAGTTCCATTCCCTAACATCCAAAAAGTGCTTAGACTCTACACAAATCACCCATGTGTGGGTGAGCATCCAAAGTTGCCTATCGAGATGGGAATGATTGTTTTGAGAGCTTGGTAGATCTCAAAACAACTTTTCTTGCATTTCCTTCAACCTCATGACTCAAACTTTACTCACACCTCTACAATGACATTATCCATGTTACAAAATTATCATTCATGCTTAGATATCTTTTCACCTCTCCATACACCATGGTTTTCCCATGATTTCTTGACTTCAGATGCACCATCTTTCTTTTAAAGGAGCTTGATCATGCACCATTCACCGAAATATGACCTTGCACTTTTTCTACACATGTTACGCACTCTCACAACACATTCCAAATAATCCTACTAACATGATCTACTTCATACCTCAAACAATCATGTCATCTTCTTGACTAGGACAATACCAATCAACCTTCATCCTTGTTGATGAATGACACCTCATGCTGAATCTTATGCCACCTAAACAACATCATGAGCTCACTTATCCATCATAGAAACCTTTGAAATCAATGTCGCTTGAGATAAATGACAACACCAATTAAATAATGTCCAAGAAACTACAAATTAACGAATTCTATGAGTATGCAAACTTATAAGTTCATAAATCATCTACTATTATATTATGTGATATTAGTCATCTTTCATTCCAGTTCACATATATGATAGGAGGTGGATGTCCATGTCCGCATGGTTCACCAGACGTCCGAATCCCCCAACTATGATTAGTATTTGTCGGGAAACCAAGAAATATTAGTTAAGACATTAAGAAACGAATTTAATTCAAACATGGGAACCCAATGGTGTAATCATCCAAATTAAAAATGTGAATATCCACCTTCATGTCAATGTCAAATATAAAGGATACATGGTGTCGAGGTGAAAGTGTGTACCTATGTAATATCAAAAATGTGAAGGACTTGGTATCTCTTAGAAACAAAAATAGGAATGTACCCAAGGTGTGGTACCTAGCTCCTGGGGTAGACCCCAAAGAAGGTCGACTTCCTATCTTGATTATTCTAATGCTACCAATACTATAATCTAATCTACTTATTGCGGAGAAAATGATTGAGAATATATGATGCGGGAGGATCACTAAAATTTATTTAAAAATGTAAAATTATCCTTCTTTTCATGTTTAAAAAGTCAAGGAAGGTGGTTAGAAGTCACAAAGTCATTAGGAAGAGTCCGGGGTACATTTATGGTGCTAGATTGAGATTAACTATTCAAAATTTCAAATTTTGGACCTTCCCCCTTTTGCAAATTCGAATTTTCTAAGCATGTTTTGTGTAATTTTTGTTTGATAATCTGAATTAGAGGGTCTAAATGGTTAATAGGGTATGTGATAGGTATCTAGGAATGTTTCAATGAGTCACTAGGGTGTAAGTGAATGAATAAATGTTCAAAAGATGTAAAATGTCCTTTTTGTTATGTTATGGGTATCTTAAAACAAAGAAATCAGTTAGGTCTTGGAACATATATGAGAAAGAGATTAAAACCTAAAACAGAGAGTGAGAGGTTCAGTTATAGGATGATGGTCACGAGATCCATGAATTATGTATGAAGAAAGAAGCTTGAAATGAGAAAAAGGAAGTTTGAACTCGCATTGTTTTTGGAGCCTATCTTGGTGGCTTTTTACCTTGAACAACTTGCTTCCTTTCTTAGTATTGCCATCTATTCATTGTTATTGTAATAATTAAAAATAAATCCTTATGTGTGGATCATGTTATTATTGCTTTAAATGTTGGAGATAACCATTCAAAATCCTTATTGCGAGTAAGTGTCTCAAATTGGAAATTGTGACTATAAAAGAAGGATAGTTGATTCCTCGATTGTTTGGATTCACCGTTTAGCAATATTTTGAGGTTTTAAATGTAGAATTTGTGTGTGGAAAATATATATGGATATAATGAATTATTTTAAACCCTAAAGAAAAAAATATTGAAAGGATAAGAAAATAAAAATAAAGTCAATTACATACTTGCTGGTTTGTGAAAACCTTGCCTAGGGTTGAGAATGAAATTTGGTATAACTTTATTTGTATTAATTGAAAACGTCCAAAACTTTGTAGGAATTATGGAAAATGTGGGATATATATGCGGTTAAGATTTAAATATTACCGGACTTAATTAAGGGGTTCAAAAGCTAAAAATATTGTCAAATCCGTGTGGAGATACCTTGTTTGAAGGTATAAAGTCATAGAAAACACTATAAATTTTCCATATGAAGGGTTTTAAGGATAAAAATTTCAATATATCATATGAGATACATGTGAATTTATATTACAAAGTTTTGAGACATAAATCACTCCAAAAATCTTGTATGCATGATAGTCCTCATTCTAGTAGACAACTACAACAATTGTCTAATTAGAAAATGATAAAGTGAAATTTGGAAGAATTTTTTAAAAGGAAGGTAGCTTGAAATTTTAAATAGAAGAGTAAGGCTCAAATGGGTGTCCAAAATTGGTTTTGGTTTTTCCTATTTGTTTTTATTTCATTCCCAACAAGAACCTAACATTGGCATATTGAGAAATCTTGTGAGGACAATTTTGGGTAAGAATAGAATTTTGATATTTTCTTCTATTTTGATCATTTTTATGATTGATTACAGATTGAATGAAGTATATGAAGCAGAAAAACTTGATAGTATGGGAAAATAAGGATAAAAAGAAATAAAAATTATTATTGGGGTCATGTTCTCAAGAAGCCTACAAGGGTAGTTTTGGTAAAAAGAGAAAGTTTGGAGTTTTATTTTGTTGGGAATCATGTTGTTGGTTGTTTTTTCTATGATCAGAAGTATATAACATGTTTCATTGTTTTAGAGTTCAATTGAAGGACATAATAACTAAATTTACATAATTTCATCCATTTTGAGCTTATGGAGAAGATCCTCAGCAGAGCACTAGATATAGGTTTGATGATTGATCTCCATTAATTCATTAAGTTGATTTGGTTTCTTATTTGCTCTACATCAACATATGAAACAAATCATGGTAATGCACTAAATAGAAAGGGTATCACCCTTCATTTATGAGTTTGTAGACACGAAATCATGCACTTACTATTTACATCACACCTCTAAGTATGTCATTATATGCATGATTCCTAAGCAAGAAAACTAGACATTAACAACACTTGTTTTACTTTTACATTGCTTTATCCTTTTCATACTTCTATTATTTACTTTTCTGGAATGACCACTTTAATTTTGGACATTGGACAACATGTGACCCAAATTTATATTCTATGTTATATCCTTCACATTTTGGATAAGTCGCCCATTAGGGACAAGAGCGCCCATGCCTACCGCCCCCTTTTGACGCTTTGTCATTTCCCTCTTTTCTCAAATTTGAAATGCTACATTACTTGTTATATTTTCTAAAATCTTTCTTATCACTTTGGGTCAACATTTTTGGTTGTTAATAACGAAATTCAAACAAGGGAATTGCATATATATACATGAATTACTATTATTAAGGTCGGGGCAATTTGGGTCATTACTTATAATCTACTACTGGGAAAAGATCAACATTCAAGGAATACATTATTCAATGTATAGGATGGGCTATTTATAAATTCCATCTCATGCATTCATCTTGGCGGAAAATTATTCGTAGCTTGCTATCTTGTTGCACGGATCGACACAAGGGAAACCTAGCTTCAAGGGACATTATTCTATTACACACATATCGGAATTACATTGATGAAAGAGCATCAATGTAAATAGTCAACTTTGGCTTGAATAGGTTCTTAGGGTGACTTAGGATGATTAGAAGGTATTTTAGTCTACTTGGACTCATGAATTTGTAATAAGAGCTCATATGGAGTTTTCCCTCCAAAATGGCTCATTTGAATATTTGAAATTGTCTTTGAGTTGTGTTAGTAGGTTAGAAGTTAGAAAATATGGTTAAGTGGCATAGAGAGGCCATAATACACTTGTACACCTTAAGAAATGTCTTTGTAAACCTCACATGGCCTAACTTAACCATGGTTACCCACTATGGTGAATTTTAGTTTAGAGGAACGGTAACTTCCATCTCTTGATCCTTCATTCAAAAATGAGAAATTCTGAATTGGAGAAGGGAGAAAGAGTGAGGTTGGTATAGGTTGGAGAAGGAGGATATCTCTGTGATAGATCCTCAAAGGCTCAAGAAGATTTGTATTAATTCATTGGTTTATATAAAAAAGGCTTCTATTTTGTAAATCTATGTTTTGAAGATCTATTTTGATATCATGGATTGAATGATTAAGGAGTAAGTGAATGTTATTATGTGAAAATGTTGTGTAAATGGTTTTTTATAGGTTTAGAGGGTTTGACAGTTCCAAGGATGCAAGAAGAAGGTTGAAGGGAAGATTGTGAAAATGAACATTAACATGTGATTGTGTGAAGACTTGAGGTGATTTGGTCAAGGAGTGAATGAATGATAGAGAGAGGTTTCAAGATAATTCTTGCATGATAAACACCATGAGGGATTAACCTAGAAAGTACATAATTATGGAATGTCAAGAGGTGTGTTAAGTCCTTTGATATTGCAAATGAATATAAATGTGACTTTGTGTTTTGTTGGGATTTGAATGAATTTTTCATAAAGATAAACCTTTTCTATAGAATAATATGAAAGTTATTGGAGTAAGGTTAGACCATTAAGGTTATAGTGATGTTTAAATGCCTAAAGAGTTCTTGTGTTAAGCTTTGAGAGTAATAAGCTTCAAGAAACGTGTGTAAATCGTGAATACCCTATTTTGGGGTTGAGAAGAAAGATTACTATATTTTACCATGAATGCCCATAACTACCTAGTATAAAATGAGAAACATGAGAAAAATGTTTTTGTATAAGAGGAATGAGGATTGTAAATGGTATAAAATTCTATGAAAAGAGGCTTGTTTAGAAGAAAATTCAGAATTCCTAGGAAAAACCATGCATTCCCAGATTTGAGGGTCTAAAAGAGAGATTTAGTTTTCTTAAGGAGAGATTTATAAGGTAAATAATTGTTAAAAGTGTTGAGTAAGGTTTTAGGATGAGATAAAAGCCTTGAATAAGACTACAATGTTCTTTAGAACCAAAAAATGTCAAGAAGCACATGACTGGACTGTACAGTCTTCTTATAGAGCTTACAAACAAAAATAAAGAGTTGGGAAAGTTTTGAAGGGAATGGTGGAGTAATGAAGTAGGTCTGATGGATCTTTGGACTATAAATGAGATGATGATGTAGGTTGAAACTTAACCAAATAAGCAAATGATAAAATAGAGTAGTGAAGGACCTGATATAGTCAAAAGTCAAGAAGCCTAGAGAGACCAAAGCTAGAAGAAATGCTTGAAGAGGTGAACGAGACAAGTAATTATGTAATAGGTTTATGACATGGAGTAGAGATTGAGGAAGGTGTGGAAAATGTCCAAAGTTAGAAGGAAACTTGTAAATCGAGCTAGAAGATAGAGCGAGTTGAGGAATACCAAGAAGCCTTAAGTAACCAAAATGAAGAAATTGGAGTAAATGGTGAAGAACTCATTTGAACATTGAGGTTAGAATGAACAAAGTTGATATAAGTAATTGAATGTGTTTAAAATATTAAGAACAAAGGGAGATGCTAAAACCCTAATAAGTTGTCCAAAACCCTAGCAAACCTAGTGAAGACAAGCCAAAAAGTGAAATTTGGTGTTGGGAGATATAGATAAGAAGTTGAAAGACAAAAAGTGGTAGAAAGCACAAGCCCCATAAAGGGTAATCGAATATAAAATTAGATTTTTTTGGGTTGTTTGTAGATTGTTCTAAAAATGGAAGCTTAAAGGACTAATAGGGCTAGAAATACATAGTCAAGAATGCTAAAGCTGTGAATAAATTTGATGGGTAAGGATTTGTGGTTTGAAACTTCATAGGAACCAAATTAGGGAAAATGGGTATCTAAAAAGTTTACCAGTCGGGCATGAAAGTGAAAATTTGGTGAATTTTGTGAGAAAACCTCAATTTGAACAATTATACGTATTTTTCTAGGTTTACAAAGCAAGTTGTCAAAAATGGTTGTATGAAACTTTGTGAAATGAATGGAAAAGTTTCTTAGGAGTATTTAAGTATGTTTAAATTTAGTTGTTGTTTGTTTTAGTTATTTCAATCATTTTAGTGCCTTTGAGCGGTTTGGGCTAGTTGAGCAAGGTATTAATTCCTAGTGAAAAAGGTGATTGTAAAAGTTGGTTTTGAAGCTTCTAATACATTTATTAGTGTTGAAATAATTTTTGTATGTAGGGCTATGCATCATACATAGAGTCTAAAATGGAGTGCAATGCTCAATGAAAATCAGATTGGGGTGACTTCAAGGTCAGTTTGATTCAATCATATGTATTATTTATTTCATCTACTATTTGCTTGAGCCTTGTGTAGGTAGATAGGGTTTATTTTACATGTTTAGGTGTGACACAAGAATACTATGGTGAAATGGATGTGACAAAGAGTGGAAGGAAGAAGACTTTATCGCACCCTAAAAAGATTGAAAGCAGAGAGAACTTTGCGAGACACTAGCGCCTAGTTCAAAAACTAGCGCTGGGGCGATCATGTCCCCTTTTAGGCGGTTACGTCGGGAGTAGTTTCGTGTTCTAGTTTTCTAGAATGAACATTCTCAGTCTAGATCCTACCTTTTCTACTCCATTTCCAATACATACTCATCCATATCTTGAGATATAAGCTAAGTCAATCTCATCTCACTACTTACTTACTTAATTGTCTTTGTGCATGATATATCTTGCTTATTATTGTTATATCGATTTGATCTCAATCCTCGATTAAGATTTAATTCTGTTAAATCGAGTTCAACAAGTGAAAATAAAAAAACATATCTCTAGAGGGTAGATGTTTGCCACAACCAAAACATGCATCCAAATCAAACTCTCACTCTAAACCTTAAAATAGTGAAATAAAACCCCGTAAATGCCACACATAAATCGGGTAGATAATTGAGAGGTAAGGGATAATTAACATAAAGATGGAGGGAAGATATGAGCCTACAATGTCATTTTTTTCTAAAAAAGTCACTAGATTAATTTAAGTAATTATGAAAATAGCTCATGTGCATAGGTGAAAAAGTGACTTTATAATAAAGTGATTTCATAATGACAAATTAGAAAGTGACTTTTAAGAAGGAACTTATGTTATTTTATAAAAATATAGAAACTTTTCCATAAAGTAAGTGAACATGGGGAAATTTGTTTTGGGACTCTTTCATCGTGGGATGTGATGAGAATTTAAAAAAAAAAGAGTGATGGGGGTCACTTAGAGAGCATATTTAGTTATTATCATATTTTGCATTAGAGGATGGAAACCCTTTGTGTTTTCAAATTGGGAAAAAAATCTCATTGGAATTCAAATTTTAGGGACGAAAAACCTCATTTTCTCCTTGGTTAACTCATACAAAGATCACATTTGCACTAAAGATCATATTTTCGAGTTAAAGGCTAGATTTTCGAGCTGGGAAAAACTTAAGAGTGATTTCAGAGACTGATAACTAGGGCATCATATACGAGATATGATTTTCAATATTTATATAGTGGAGTAACTATCTATCATCCGGAATCAAATTTGGGAAGTCTTTGGAGATATTTGTAACCAATTCTATTTATGTCGACACCCTTTGGGGTTTTGAATTACGTTTAGAGCACCATCCGTGGGAATATTTATGCAATATTGAGTTGCATATGCATCATTTGACCTCTTCATGCCATATGGAGTGTCATTTATTAGAACATTTGTTGTAATCATACACATGTAGTTTCTGTTTTGTGGTCTAAAATATAATATAAATAAATTGATTCTTGGTAATAAAAATCTTTCGATCATATTCATGTGTTAAGTGGATTTCTAAGTGCTTTGTCCCTTGTGGGTATTTTTTTCTTGATGATATTTTATAAATAAAAATAAATTTTAGATTTTTGTATTTTTTTATTAAAAATCAGATTGTTGCCATATTTTGACTAAGAGTTTGTGGGAATTTCCATAATTTCATATTTTTTCCCTAATAGGACATTACAATGGTATAAGAAAAGTGATCTTGCTAGCCTCGGATCAGAAAGAGAAGGAATACGTGACAATGTTTATTCAATCAAAGTTCTTATAGTAGGAAGAAAATATAGATCCCATTTAAGAGGTTTTGATAAAAATAGGAAAGTACAAACTTGAGGCCCCCAAGATCTTTGACTAGTATCAAGGGATACCTAATAATCTTAAATATGAAGTTTCCTTTGATGATTACTTTAAATGAATTGAAATGAGGAATCCAAATAAAAGGGTTTTGTGAATACATAAGAAGGCTTAAGAAGAAAGAAGAACAATCATAGGTGTAAGAAGTTGTGAATAAGGAAGCACCATTCATTGATTGCATAAAGAGTTCAACATAAAAGGAGTACATAAATCACATATATGAGGTAGAATTGAATGATCCATCATCAACAACAAAAGTGGATCCGAGTATAGAAAAATACAAACTACTCTGATCAGTCAAGTGCAAAGGATGTAATGAGGACCTAGAAAAGGTGTGATGAATGGTTAAGAAGAACTAAGGAAACTAAGTTGATAGCTACCCAAGCCAAACACCACCTATACAAATTTAATGAAGAAGGTAAGTTCTTGAAACATCTCTATGAAAATTATGAAAATAAAAAATAATGTTTCATTTTAAACCGATAAGAACCTTGGTCCAAAGAAAAATTAAGCCTAGCGTCTGCTAGTTTCGTATAAAACAAAAACAAGTTTTGCTTATTATTTTGCATATCAATGTTGGCTTCCCTGAAATCATTAAATGATTTTTCTTATATCTAGTACATAAGACATATTTATTGATTCATATTCAAGATTATTTGTGCATTTCCGACAATAAAACAAGTCAAAAGTAAGGAACAATTACATATGTAGATGACATAATAGAGAAAACATCAGTTTTCCCTCCTCAAGTTAGGTTTGATTTAGTTATTAGATTTACTAATTTACCACACAACATTGGCATGGTATCCTTGATAAGTGATGAGTTTTTTTGAGTGAAAATGTTGAATTTCTTCTTAAGAATTTGGGTTTATCTTTGTGCTTTTATGTTATTCAATAATATTGTGCAAAAGACAATAGTTATAGGTTTTGTGATGTAGAGACATCCACAATAACAATGATGAAGCTGTGGATGTTGCAACCTTGTTCCAGTGTGCAACCAAGCTGAATGGAACAAATTCATGAATGTTTTAGCCTACGGTAAAATGCTTTTTATGGTGTTGGATGGTACACTCCCGGGATGATATGAGATCTAGGATTGATTGGTGCAGCAAAAGCATGGTGAAGAGTTCTTGAGATTGGTTTGGGATCCTGGTATTTGAGGATGGTTCGGGCATTTCTTGAGGACAAACAATATTTGGGAGGGTGGATTGTAATGTCCTCTTTTCTCAAAATAAGTCATCGCATTTTAAGTTGTTATAAAAACAACTCATGTGCATGGGTGAAAAAGTGACTTTATAATAAATTTATTTCATAATGAAAAATTAAAAAGTGACCTTTAAGAAGGCACTAATGTTATTTTATAAAAATAAAGTGACTTTTCCATAAAGTAGGTAAACATTAAAAATAGAAAAGGGTAAATCTGTTTTTGGGACTCTCTTTCACCGCGAAACATGACAAAGTAAAAGTTATATAAAATAGAGTGGGAGGTCACTTAGAGAACATCTTTGGTCATTATCATAATTTTCATGAAGAGTTTGAGTTGTTGCTCTAACCTTTGTATTAGAGGACATAAACCCTCTTGTGTTTTCAACTATTGGGCACAAAAATCCTCAAAGACATTCATATTGTAGGGACAAACCCCTCAATTTCTTCTTAGTTATCTCACATAGAGATCACATTTGAGCTAAAGATCAAATTTTTAGAGTTAAAGGCTAATTTTTTTAGAGCTAGGGCATAATTTGAGGGTGATTTTAGATACGATAGCTAGGGCATCATATACATATGTAATTCTAAGTATTTCTACGGTGGAGAAACCATTTATCAACTATAATTGAATTTGGGAAGGTCTTTGGATACATTTACAACCATTTCTATGGTTGTCAACACCCTTTGGGGTTGCATATATGCATTTAGGGCATCATGCATGTGAATATTTATTCAATCTCAGGTTGCATATGCATCACTTGGCCTCTTCATGCCATTTGGGGTGTCATTTATTAGAAAATTTGTTGTAATCACACATAGGTATTTTATTGTTTTGTGGTCTATAATATAGTAGAAATAAATTCAATTTTTGGTTGAATTTTTTTTTGATCATATTCATGTGATGAGAGGTTTTATAAGTGATTTCCCCCTTGTGGGTATTTTTTCTTTGGTGATATTTGATAAATAAATAAAGATGTCAAATTGTTGTATTTTGAATAAAAATTATATTTTTGCCATATTTTGAATAAGGGTTTGCGAGAATTTCCGTATTTCATATTTTATTCCCTAAGAGGACAATACAGAGCCATAACCATAGATGCATTAAAATATTTAAATATACACGGTTTGATATCAACACAACTCAAGGTGATCATTTATTTACAGAGCTCAAACTAGATGTTAGAGGCACTAAAAAATTTCAACACCAAAAGAGCAGAGTGACCTTACTTTTCAAGGAAGGGGAATCCCTTTATAATAATTCTTGATTACACATATATAGAAGAAGGAAGAGAGAAGATATAATATGAGAAATGGATCAGAATATGGTCAAATAATATCTCTTCCTCATCCTTATCCTTTTACATAGCTCATAGAGGTCTAAAAGATGTCTAAAATGATACACCCAAAACTACCCTTTGGCATATTACGGGGATATTTTTAGGCCTTATGATGATCCATAGCAATAATGTTCCTTCATCTGCAAGAAATGAGAATATTTTATTTTGAATACAAACTCTAATAAGGATCAATTTCTATCCATAATATTAGGAGAATAAGAGAAGATTAAGCTTCCACTTGGTGAATAAAATCATGATTATAAACTTGGGACCATCGAGAAAGTTTATATTTTTCTCGATAAGTTTTTTTGAACCCTTCCTCTACATTTGATGGGGCTAGGAAGGTGTATCCAACTAAAAAGAATATTTTAGAAGTGATTAGAACAATATAAAATCATATGCAAGTGTTGGGGATCATTTAATATGGAAATACGAGAAGAAGATCTCAAAAATTATATCACTAATTTATCTTCAAGCCCTCAACTGTTCCTCTAAAACTAGAACCAAAGTGTAACCTGGTACTATTCAAATGTTAAATGGAGGTCTCAATTGAAAGGTATGATCCAAAAACAAGCCTTTGATTTTTACCATGCGACGTCCCGAGATCAATTAACACTAAACCAAACTATCAATTTTAAGCTCATGAGCAAGACAATGTAGTGAATCTTAGAGCTTATCAAACTTTTCCATGTGTCACTCATGTCTTGTGTCCTTCATTAGTGGTTTAGCATGGGTTGAAATGAGAAACCAAGGCCCGAGACATTTCCATGTGCCAACGGGCTGGCACGTGTCCAAAAATTTCCACATGTTGACTTCGTCTTTTGGAGTTCTTGGAGGCCAAAGAATTAAGCCGAGATAGTCCCATGCATTGATTGATACCATATGTATATATTTCCATGTGACACTTATCGGTGGCTTGCAATATTCGGGGGGAGATACTTAAGCTTTGAGAGCATGCCACTATTCCAATGGTTGACACTTGTCCTCCATGTTATGTGTTGCACATTGATTTTCCATAGAGTCCTGGGATTTTTCATATGACATCTTGAATGACGATATCCTCTATGTGTCCATTGTTACACTTGTCACACATTGACACTATAAAGTATTTGGGGACTAAGGAAAAACTTAAAGTTTGTGGGAGTGTTGAATGTAAATGCTCGTCATGTGTTGACCATCCATCTAAGGCATTGAAAAATATGAAGAATGGATAAGTTCTAAACACTTTGCAGAAAATGGGAATGTAGATGAATGCAACATGTTAATCTGTGCCACTTGTCTAAGATCCATCATTGAAGTGGAAAACCTAAAAAAAAACCAAATTTGAAGTATTTGGGGATGTCGTCGGCCGCCACATGTCCTTATTTAGCTCGGTTGAACTCGGCGACTTGTTGCGAAGAGAAATACAAAAATTTGAACATCTTAAGGGCTAAACATTTAGAAAATTTTCATATTCCATGAAATTATGAAGATACCAATTCCCACAAATACTCTTTAAAAAGATAAATCATACATATTTCAACTGAAATATGTAGAGTGTGCAAAGCACTTGTTTTGCAAAAATCAAATTTAAACTATTCATATTCTAACAAAGAACATAATGAATCATAAAATCCAAAAACAAGAGGAGGGAAGTAACCTCCCTTTTATATGAAATTAAGTCATGAGATCACCTTTGAAACACCCAAAGAAAGTGAGAAGAGTGAAAACATAGTTTGCATATGATGCAAGAACATCTTGTAGATAGTCAATTTTGGCTTTCTTAGGTGTTTAGAGGTTTCTTGGGTCCACTTGAGATTGTCATAGCTTTTACTAGTCCATTTGGACTCTATAGGCAAGAATAAGGAGTTTCCCTCCAAATTGTAAAATTTGAATATTTAAAATTAGTCATAGATTGTTATAGTATTAGGTGTTAGTATAAGAGTCATAAATAATGTAATCAAGGTTATAAGTGATATACATCATCTTGTCTAGACTTCCTCACTCTACCTAGGCTCTAACTCAGCTTAGTTTGTCTAATCATAGTTGAGGAGGGTTGAGTTAAAACCCTAACTACCTCAATTTGCTACATTTGGAAGGAGGAATTCGAATTGATAGGTATGTATGAGTTATAGAAAAGAAGTATTGTGGGAAGACCTCTATAAGAGATCTCAAGTGGCTCATGAAGCTATGCAATAACTCATGGTTTATCAATGCAATAGCTGCTAAGTTTCTATATTGTATATGTTCGGTTTATCATTGGAATGTGCATTGAAATTATGTTTGAATCCCTTTAATAATACTATTTAAATGTTGTTATAGATGTTGTTTTATGACCAAGATTAGGGGTGTTATGAGGAAATGCAGCAAAAATAGAGGCATCAAGAACCCTATCATTTGAAGGAGAAAAAGATAATAGTAATACAACGAGGTAGGAAAATTGTGCTATGAGAGTCAAGAACAATTTATGCTTGGCGTGAAGGTGTTAATAGAATTGAGGGGTTATGTCGAGTGTTATATAAAGGTGTGAGAAATCTAACAAGATCTCTAACTTCATGATTTATCTAGGGCTATATAGAAGGAAATTAAGAATATAAGAAAGCGTGAATTAATCCCTTAAATACTTTCTTATGAGGAAATCACACATGTCAAAGAAGAACAAAGCTATGGAAGTTGTTAGTGGATTTTAGGTATGTATTAAGTCTGTAAGATACTCTTTGAGTCTAAAAAAGAGAATCAAACAAGAAACCCTCTCTTAGATCAAGATACCTTGTTTTAGGAGTTTTTGACAAAGTATGTTGTGTAAGAGCTAAGAAGAAATCATGCAAACTTGTTACTTGTCTAAGTGAACCTATAGATTGAATTATTTGGTGTTGTAAGGGACATTAGGAAGTATTAACCCATTTGAAAAAAAAATTCCTTTATAAAATCCTATTTTTTCAGTTATAATTGTGTAATGTCCATTTTAAGGGTTTTAAAGGGGAAGAAAACTTGTGTAATAGACTAAGGCATAACCTTGAAGGTTTGGGAATCCATATCAAGTTTAGGACATGGAGTAAGAAGTCATTTGATCCATTGAATAACTCAAGAGAATTGAATATAGGTAGAAAAATAGTGAAGCTCGAGAATATAACCGTGGTCATGTACGGTCATTCTCTAAACATCATGATAGTCTAGTCGTTGGAGCAAAGAAGAGTGTAAAGTAAATATGAAATCTTAGGTGTGAGTTAGAGAAAATGTACTTGAAGATGGAAGATAAAAATTTCATGCATCTAGAAGACCATAAAGGGTATCTAGAAAAATCATTAAGTTTTCTTAAAGATTTTTAGATTCTCCTATATCTGATAGTTTGTGTGAAAATATGGCTAGTTAAAAATGGTAAAGGATGAATAGAAACTCACGGGATTAGAAATGAATCCTGAAAATTTGGAATCTTCCTAATGAATGAAAAGGGTATCTGAAAATTTTAGCAGTGAAGAAAAATTAATTGTATTTTGTGAGATTTGTCGAAAAAAGGCGTTTTGGAGGGCTACACGGATTTTAATAGGTCTATGAAGGAAATGGTAATGAATGGTGTTATGAAATTTGGTGAAGTGGTCTAACATGTTATCTTGGTGATATCTAATAGGTATGAAGATATTTTAGCTCTTAGATAATTCTTTTAATGCATTTGGGGTGTTGGAAGTCATTTCGGACTACTTGAAGTAAGGTAAAATTACACATTTTGATGATTTGGCTTAGATAATGTCTTTGACAATTGATATTGGTTGTATTTTTGGTGGTCTATGCATCATTTAGTATAATGAAAGGTTGTTTTTCTTAGAAAGAAGAAGTTAAGTTGAAAGAAGAGAAGATAGTGAAGAAAGTGAAAGAAAACATAGCCTTGTGAAGGCTTGAAAGAGAATATATGAAGAATGAAGAGTGCTCCAAGGTGGAACAAAATTGGGGGTTGAAGAAAAAGAGAAAGTGGTACTAAAATACCGGGTAGAAGTCCTTGGTGAGGTGCTAAGAAGAAGTAAAGTGGTAGTGATCCCTTGAAAGAAGAAAAAGACAAGAGAAGAAAAAAGAATTCAAAAGATTAGGTGTGTAAAAGAACCTAAGTGAGACTTGAACAAGGTGTAAAAGACTTGTTGGGAAACAAAAATATGGAAGGAGAATAAATATAGATGATTAAGGGATGATGAAGCTTATGTTCCATAAAAATAAAGAGAGAGAGGAAAAATAGAGGAAGAGAAAAGAAGAAAAAAAAGAAAGAGTTAGTAAGAAACCAAGAAAAGTGGGTTGAACAAGAGCCAAAAGAGATTAAGAAATATGTGGGGAAGTTGGAAGAATTGATGAAAGCTATAAGAATAGTGAAATAAAACAATGAAGATGGTTTTGTGATGAAAAGGGGTGTTAAGTGGCCTATAGAGCTACTTGTAAGGAGGAAACAAAGAATACAACTTCGACATGTGATAAGAAAGGAAGATGAAGCAAGTAGAGAAGAGGATGATAAAATAAGAGGAAGAAGTGGTTAAAGAGGCAGTGTATGAGGAAACTAAGAAATTGGATGAAGAAGAAGTGATTAGAAACTTTTTAGTTTGTCTTAAGGAAGAGCAAAAAGTAATGAAGAGGGACATCGAGTGGAGATGAAGAAAAAATCGTTGATGGAGCTACTCATGAGGCTATAAGGCCTCCCTATTTTTGTTCTAATATTTCCTTTGAATGTGTGAATGTATGTCTTAGAGAAAAGAGATAAAACTAAAGAAAATGATCAAGAAACGAAGATGAAGAAATTAAAAATAAAAGAAGAAATAAAGAAGACGGGGACTTGACAACTAAGGAAGATATTTTTGGGAATAAATCATGAATGAACCTGAAAATTAAGCCCTATTTAAATGTGAAGAAGATTATAAAAGTGCATACGAGAAAACTAAAGAATATTTTGCAATACGAAGAAGAAGACAAAGAGAATGAAAACCAAGATGAAAAATACGATTTAAAGGATCTCAATTGAGAATGCAATAAGAAAAGAAGAAGAAAAGTGAATACCAAGTCAAATAAAATTAATATAAATAAAAAAGAAAAGAGTGAAGAAGGCTAAGGAAAAGAGAGAATACTCAATAAGGAAAGAGCTCAGAAAGAAGGAAGAGAATGAAGTCAAGAAACAGAAGAAGTTGGAAGACAAGAAAGAAACTAATGGGCTAAATCTTCTCCCCTTTGGGAGTATGATGCAAGAGCATCTTGTAGAAAGCCAATTTCATATTTCATAGGTGTCTTGGGCCCATTTGAGATGGTCATAGCTTGTACTAGTCCATTTGGACTCTATAGGCACGAATGAGGAGTTTCCCTCCAAATTGTAAAATTTGAATATTTGAAATTAGTCATAGATATGTTATAGTACTAGGTGTTAGTATAAGAGTCATAAATAATGTAATAAAGGTTATAAGTGATATACATCATCTTATCTATACTTCCAAACTCTAGCTAGGCTCTAACTCGGCTTACTTTGTCTAATCATGATTGAGGAGGGTTGAGTTAAAACCATAACAACCTCCATTTGCTAAATTTGGAAGGAGGAATTCAAATTGATAGGTATGTATGATTTATAGGAAGAGATTAGTGGGGAAGAACTTTGTAACATATCCCAAGAAGCTCATGAAGGCGTGTAATAACTCATGGTTTATCAATGCTGATAACTTCTAAGATTGATATCATATATGATTTGGTTTATCATTGAAATGTGTATTGAAATTGTATTTGAATCCCTTTAATAATACTATTTAAATGTTGTTACAGGTGTTGTGGTTTGAGCAAGCTTAAGGGTGTTAGGAGGAAATGAAACAAAACTAGAGGCATCAAGAACCTTGTCATTTAAAGGACAAAAATCTAATAGTAATACAACGAGGAAAGAAAATTGTGCTATGAGAGTCAAGAAAAATTTATGATTATTGTGAAGGTGTTAAGATAATTGAGGGTTTTTCAGTGTTATTAAGGTGTGAGAAATTTAATAAGAGTCGTAAATTCTATGATTTAGCAAGGACTATATAGAAGGAAATTAAGAATCTAAGCGTGAATTCAATCCCTTGAATACTTTCTTGTAAGGAAATGACCCCTGTAAAAGAAGAAGAAAAAAATCTAAAGAAGTTGTTAGTGGACTATTGTGTGCCTTAAGTCTTTAAGATAACTCTTTGAGTCTAAACAAAGAGAATCAAACAAGAAACCCTATCTTAGAACAATATACCCTATTTTAGGGTTTTTCACAAAGTATGTTGTGTAAGAGCTAAGAAGAAGTCATACAAACTTGTTACTCCTTGAGGTGAACTTGTAGCTTGAGGTATTTGGTGTTGTCGGGGACATTGGGAAGTATTAAACCATTTGAAAGAAGTTTCCTTGTTCAAATCCTGGTTTTTCGAGTTATAACTATGTAATGCCCAGTTTAAGGGTTTAAGAGGGCAAGAAAACTTGTGGAATAGACTAAGGCATAACCTTGAAGGTTTAGAAATCCATATCGAATTTGAGACAAGGAGAAAGAAGTAATTTGATTCATTTAATAACTCAAGAGAATTGAATATGGGTAGAAGAATAGTAAAACCCAATATATAGCAATGGTCATGTATAGTCCTCTAAAACTCGTGACAATCTAGTCCTTGGAGAAAAGAAGGGTGTGAGGTAAATATGAGAGGTGAGGTCCAAGATTGTACTCATAGATGGAAGATAAAAATTTGCATACACCTAGAAGTCCATCTAGAACAATCATTAATTTTTCTTCAAGATTTGTAGATTCTCCCGAAATAGTGGTTTGCGTGAAAATAAGGCTAATTAGAAGGTCTAGTTAAAAAGGTAGAGGAATAGAAACTCATGGGCTTAGAAATGAATCATGAAACTTTGGAATCTTCCTAATGACTGAAAATGGTATATGAAAATTTTAACAATGATGAAAATTTCTAAATGTATTTCGTGAGTTTTTTTCAAAAAAGGCATTTATGAGGCTACAAGGATTTTGATAGGTCTATGATGGAAATGGTGATGATTGGTGTTATGAAATTTGGTGAAGTGGTCTAACATGTTAGCTTGGTGATATATAATAGGTACAAAGATATTTTAGCTGTTGAATCAGTATTTTAATGCATTTGGGTTGTTGGAAGTCATTTAGGCTACTTGAAGTAAGGTAAAATTACATGTTTTTATGATTTGACTTAGAGAATGTGCTGACAATTGATATTGGTTATGTTTGTTGGTGATATTTGCAACATTTGGTATTAGAGAAAGGTTGTTTTTATTAGAAAGAAGAAGGTAACTTGAAATAAGATAATATAGTGTAGAAAGTGAAAGAAAACATAGCCTTTAAAGGATTGAAAGAGAAGATAAGAATAAGGAAGAGTGCTTCAAGATGAAACATACTTGGGGGTGAAGAAAAAGAGGAATTGGTATTAAAATACTAGGTAGAAGTCCTTGGTGAGGTGCTAAGAAGAAAAATATTAGGTGTGTAAAACAATCTAAGTTGGACTTGAACAAGGTGGAAAAGGCTTGCTGGGAAAATGAAATATGGAAGGAGAAGAAATAGAGATGATGAAGGGATTGATGAAGCTAATGTGCCACAAGAAGAAAGAGATAGAGGAAAAAGAGAGGAATATAAAAGAGAAAAAAATAAGATCTTTAAAGAAAACAAAAAATGTGGATCAAGAACAAGAGCTCAAAGAGCTTAGGAAAGATGTGGAGAAGTTAGAAGAATTGATGAAAGCTACTGAAGCATGGTGAAAGAAAAAAAGTAAAGTTGTTTTTGTGATGAAAAGGGGTGTTAAGTGGCTTGTAGAGCTACTTGTAAGGAGGAAACAAAGAATGCAGAGAGAGATGATAAAAAAAAGGAATAAAGGAAGATAAAGCAAGTAGAGAAAAGGGTGAGAAAACATGAGGAAGAGGTAGTCAAAGAGTTGGTGTATGAGGAAACTTATAAATTGGAGGATGAAGAAGTAATTATAAGATTTTATCTTGTCTTAAGAAAGTAATGAAGAGGGACAATAGAGTGGAGATGAAGAAAACATCATTGATGGAGCTAATCATGAGGCTATAAGGCATCCCTATTTTTGTTCTAATATTTCCTTTGAATCTATGAATTCAGGTCTTAGAGAAGAAGAGCTAGAAACAAAGAAAATTGTCAAGAATGAAGATGAAGAAATTGAAAATAAAAGAAGAAGATATAGAAGATGTATACTTGACATCTGATGAAGATATTTTTGGCAATAATTCATGAATGAATGTAAAAATTCAGACTTATTTAAATATGAAGAAGATTATAAAAGAGTAGAAAGAGAGATAAAGAAGATATTAAGATGAATAAGAAGACAAAGAGAATGAACGCCAAGATGAAGAATACGATTTGAAGGATCTCATCTAAGAATGTAAGAAGAAAATAAGAATAAAAATGAAGATAAATCAGGTAAGAATATCTAAAGAAACCCCAAAGGCTTTTAACAAACTAGTCAATGGACCATCAGATAAGAGATAAACAAGGATTCATCACTTTTCATACATTAATATTGAAAGAAACAAGAAAATATAGCATATTTAGTAATCCTCTACTCTTGAAAGCTTTAAAAATGAACCTAAGAAGGATTCTAAGCAATCAATTTGTGATTATGAGAATGGGAGCTCACCATTAATGGCTTCAAGGCCAATGGTTCTTCCCATTTACTCAATGCTTGTGTGTGTAGTGCAATGGAAAAGCAATAGCTCAATAAAAGAAATGAAATAAACTTTAAACCCTAAGCAAAATGTTATAGTTTATGTTAGGAAGAAGGAGAGTTCTTAGAAATGAGAGGGGTAGTGGGCTATTTATAGTTTTCCATTTGGGAAAGTGGGGAATTTTGGTGCATGTGGGACTAAAAGGGAGTCAACAAGTTGATTAGTGAGTCAAAGTAAGATTTGACTAGGTTTAGAAGAGGTTAATCATGGTTAGGACTAGTTAAACTAGGTTAGGCTAGTTAATCTTGTTTAGAGAGGAATTAGGGTTTTGAGAGAGTTTTGAGAGGTCTAATCAATCCAATGAAATGGATTGATAGTCTAGGAAGTTAGTAAAAGTGGTATAGAAGAGGATGAGAAGATGGTTTAGCCAATAAGGGACTATATTAACCCCATTAATTGGTTTATAGGAGAAATATGACCAAAAGAATGTCATAAACGATGAGTTAGAGTCTAAGTTGATGGTATCATCAATTTGTAAGAAGGAGAATAGTTAGTGTAATATTAGGAATAATAGTGCTTTGATCAAACTACAGGTGTCTACATTTTCCCTCTTTGGGGTGACGTAAGCTACGTCACTTCAAAGAAAGTAGACAAACATAAGCAAATGAATTTTTTTGAAGGGGTAGAAGAAAAATTAGTTAGCTAAAGGATGCCCCTCGAGTGTCGATGGGGTGATGGAAGAACTCGATCGATGATGAAAAGAGAACAGAAGAAAGAAAAGTGTGAAGAGAAGATGAGAAAACAACAAGAAAAAGGGATATTGAGCTATCCACAAACCAGTGCTTAAATAATTTTAATCATCATTTTCTTAGAATCCTCATCATCGGTCCTTATTAAAATGTAAGCATACGATGGAAGCGTAAAATGACATGAAAATCCAAGATACAAACAACTATCCCTTGCTAAAATAAAAACTCCATGCAACATACAAACATGTAATGCAATACGAGAAGTAAACAAACTCATCTAACAGGGAAATAAGTACAATCACACACACTCAAACCAACAATGTTCAAGATAGTTGCACAAATAATTTGTTATCGAGATGTAGTCCCAAATGTTTTGATAAATGACAAGGGTTTAAAATGATGCCCCAAGAAATTTGTATATGCAAGGGAAATGATGGAGGACACTTGGGTCCAATGGAAAAGCAATGTGCATGATGAAAATAGTACCAAGAAACTGATAGTGCCCCAGAGTATAGATGAAGTAAGCAACATAGATTTTGTAAATGATTGTAGAGTTAGGTGATCCGTGAGTCATTGTTTCAAAACATGTGAAAACATCAAGCAAGATATGAGATGAGTTCCATGTGAGAGACACATGATTTCAGCTGCAAATGATCTTTTTACCAATTTTAGTCCATTTTCAAAGTGTTTATGATTTTTTTGGATTTTTGAATGGTTTTATAATTTTTAAATTTTGATCGTCAGAGGAATTTAGGAAATGGAAGGTCACCTAAAATCATGCAAAAATTCCCCAAGGAAAAGAGAATGGGTGTCGGTGGCAATAAAATGCCCGATGAGAAGAAAATGGGCCAACAATAATTATTTAAAAATAATCATGGCGATAGATAAAAATAGAAGACAAGAAGCACCTGGAAATATTTAAAAATGCCCCAGGGTGAAGAGATAAGCACTAGGTGGAAAATAGTGCCGAGGGTGATTTAGATGATATCATATGTTTTGTACATGAGATATTTTGGTAGATGCTAGCATTTGGGATGATATTAGATGATATTGGTGTGGGGGATAGATTTGTGATCATGCGCAACCCCTCTTGCCCCCATTGATGATACGATATGTGATGATTAGCTTAGTATACATGCATGATGTAAAACTTAGCATTTTTGTATATATGATGTATCAGATGATGTTATATGTGATGAATGATAGATGGTAGATGTGATAACAAATAGATGTGCAATAAACAAACACACAAGAAAAAGTTACAAAACTAAACAAATATACAACCAAAACTATACAAACCGATAACTAAAAGTAATTTAATCATTACCTTGATTTTCATGGGACAACATTGATATATTTTCTAATGTTTTTGGGTTATCTTGAAAGATAAGTTTTCAAGGCTATTGTTCACATTGTTTTTGAGGTTTCCCTAAGACAATGTTATGAAGTTGGTGTAGCTTTGTTCTAAGGGGAATTTTTGAATGTTTAGATTTTTGTGTATCTTTTTTTGAATGTTTTTGTATTTTCTAAGGTCATGTTCTGAAAGCAATGTACAAGGACAAAGAAGCGTGGATGCCCCCAACATGATGTGGGAATATACAAAGGGAATAATGCCATGCACATATGTATGAGAAAGTGGAATGTGAAGGTGCCCCAACGTTAGATGGGAATATACAAAGGCACATCCTTCATGTAGATATAAGAGTAAATAAGCAGATCACGACTAACGAAGATGGATTTGGTAGGGTTCCTAGACCTAGAAAAGGAATTTATTTCTAGAAAGTGGTGAGGGTTACCCATCCTGATGCAAGAGTAACTTGTGACCAATGAATCCTCCTTGAGCATCGGAAACTAGTTTTCACCCAAAGACCTTGCCCACTACGCCACAATTGTGTGGTTTTCACATGTGGATGACCTTTTTTTTCTTTACTATTTTCTCAAATTTTTCATGTTTTTCTTGTTTTTTTTTTTTTTTCTACTTTTTAGTTTTATTGATATCCACACCATACTTAAGCATAGAACCACTTGAGATGCATGGTGTTCATAGGTTTTAGAAGTTCTTCACCATCTGAATATGCTAGTTTATAAGCTCCTGACCCATATTTAAAACCACCACATAAGGCCCTAGCCTAGTTGGCCTCAAACTTACCTTTCTTTTCTCTATCTTTGATGGTATTCTTTGATTTTATTTCAGCACTAGATCACCTACATCAAATTCATGATGAATGATCCATTTGTTATATCCTCTTGATACTTATTTTGGTAGACCTTGAGGTGATTAAGCGCTCTTATCCACTTTTCATCCAATAGCTCTAGCTCTGCTAGCCGAGCTACTCTATAGTCTTCATCCTTTATCAAGATAATCCTAGAGAGATATTCTCAAGGAGGGAAGCTCCACTTCCAAGGGTATGATGGCTTCAGTGCCATAAACTAGGAATATGGGGTCACACTAGTAGGAGTGTGGATGGAGGTTCGATAGGCCCAGAGGGTGGGATGTATCTGTAAGTGCCAATTATGGCCAATCTTACTTACCATTTTCTCCATGATTTCATACAAGGGTTTTATTGGTAGCTTGACTTGTCCATTACCTTGGGGGTAATAGGGGTAGACCACTTGAGTTGAATATGGAAGCATTGACACAATGTCTTAACCATTTTTTTTTGAAGGATTTACCATTATCAAGTGACAATGGTGGAAGGGATACCATAATGGCAAGATGAGATGATTCATGATGAATTTGGAAATTTTGCACAAGTGACATAAGTAAGAGGAACAACCTCTACCCATTTAGTAAAATACTCGGTGGTGGTGATAATGTGGGTGTGGCCATCTGAAGAAGAAGGATGGAGCTTCCCTATGAGATCTAGGCCCCATTTAGAAAATAACCAAGGTGTCGCAATAGGCTGCAAAGCCTGTGTTGGTGCATGTATCAAGTTCCCATATTTTTGGCATAGCTCACATTTCTTGACAAAATTACAACAGTCTACTTCCATGGTGGGCCAATAATAACCTACCCTTAAGAGCTTCTTAGCCAAGACCATACCACTAGTGTGTGCTCCACAAATACCATCGTGTACTTCCTTAATAGTGTGGATGAGAGTCAATAACATCCAAACATGAAGCAGATTCCCATCATAGCCACATGATAAAGGGTGCCTCCTAGGAGGGTATAATGGGCTATACATGGATAAGGGTTTTCTTCTCAGAATGGGTAATGTCTGGGGAAATGTGCCATCTTGTAGGTATCTAAATATAGGGTCATACCAAGGGGAGGATGGACCAACAATTTCACATGCCAAACAAGATTTGGCATGTCGTATGTGGGTATTTGTAAATTCTCTATAAAGAATGGAATTTTTTCTCTCCGAGGTGGAATGCATAAGAGAGATCCAATTGTAGCCATAACATTTGTTGATCTATTATGTGACCTTGGTTTTTTCTCAAATATAATCTATGTAAAATATTCTTTCAAGGTTTCAACCAATTTCTTGTATGGAACAAGTTTCTCATCTTTAACCTTATACTCATCATTAACTTGCTTAATAATGAGTTGGGAGTCCCAATGACGTAGCTATCTGATATTCCAAGTGATAGCCAACTTGAGGCCAAAAATGAGTGCCTCATACTCTGCAATGTTATTAGTGCAAGGGAATCCCAAATGGAATGCTCTTGGAATAACCTCACCTGTGGGAGTGATGAGCACTACCCCTGCCCCCGATCCATGGAAGGTGAATGATCCATCAAAATGGACTTTGCCATTCTATAGACTCTTCAACATACATCATGGATGCATCTGGAAGGTCCTACACAAAGGTTCCATTCCTGGTAGAGGAGCTTTTGCCAACTGATCAACCAATACTTGTCCTTTCAAGGATTTTTGATTCACAAACTCAATATCAAATTCACTTAGGAGAATGATCCAATTAGCCATTCATCCCGTAAGGGTGGGTTTGGATAAAAGGTATTTGAGAGGGTAAACTTTGGATATTAGCTTGGTTTTGTTGTTAAGGAGATAATGGTGAAAGTTTTGAAAGGTGAAGATGACTGCTAAGTAGGCCTTTTCAATCTATGGGTAATTTAAGCTCATAGGCAATCAAGGTGTGACTAAGATAATAAACTACCCTTTCTCTATGGTCTAGGTCATATTGGGAAAGCAAAGTGCACCAATAGAAAACTGGGTAGCTAAGATGTACAAGAGGAGAGGTTTTCTGGGGTAGGCGGCATGAGTACATAGGTGGGTTGACAAGGTATTGTTTAAGTAGTGCAAATGCCTTTTGACAATCTGGTCCCCAGTTGAATGCAACATCCTTTTGAGGAGATGTGTAAATGGGTGGCACTTATCCAAGTTGTGAAATAAAATGGTGGATTGCCTGAATTTTCCTTGTAAACTTCTTAGTTGTTTGAGAGTTGTAGGTGGAGGCATTTTTGTGATAGTTGTAACCTTGGCAGGATCTACCTCTATTCCTCTTTGTGAAACAATGAAACCTAGGAGTTTTCCTAAAAAAAATGCCAAAGACACACTTCTTGGGGTTCAAGCATACCTTGTAATCCCAGAGACATTGGAAAATATGTCTTAGCACTTCAGGTGCTCTCCTCTACTTTTGGAATTTTCCAAGATATCATCAACGTAATCCTCCATGATGTCATTCATCATGTCATGGAAGATGATGTCATTACACGCATTGATAGGTGGCCCCAACATTCTTGAGTCCAAAAGGCATGACCTTGTAACAAAATGTTCCCCAAGGGGTGATGAAAGTTATTTTATGTTGATCCTCCTCTGCAATCTTGATTTGGTTATAACCTGAAAAACCATCCATTAAGGACAACATTTCATAACCAGCAAGTGGAATCAATGATCATATCAATGTTAGGCAAGGGGAAGTCATCTTTGGGACATGCTTTATTGATGTCATGGAAATTGGTGCAGATCCTTATGCCAATAAGTTTCTTCTAAATAGGGACTATGTTAGATATCCAATCTGAATAGTCAATGGGTTTAATGAAATCAAGCAACTAATAACTTTTCAAGTTCTTCTTTGACAAGGAGTGCAATTTTAGGGTGCATCTTTCTCAACTTCTGCTTGATGGGTTTGGCATCTGGGTGCACAACGAGGTTGTGCACAACCAAGTCTATGGGTCCAAACCAAGCATATCAACATATGACCATGCAAATATATCTCCATATTCTCTTAATAGCTCTACAAAAACCTTTTGTTCTTGAGATGAGAGTGAAGCTCCCAACTTTATCATTCTAGGTTCCTCTTCCGAGCCAATGTTGACACTGATGGTTTCTTCCACAAGCATCTTAGAGGTATCTTCCATCCACGTAGGATCAGGGGGAAGAGTAAGGTCAACCTCCTTAGGTAGCTCATCATCATCCTTGAATGGATAGACCATTTTTTCCATAGGTTCTTCATTTTGTTTGTCTCTATGAGTGCTTCAAAAAAAGTTTTGTCACTATGAGACTTGTGTTTATTCCTTGCACAAGGTTTCTCTGAAGTATTCTTACTCTTTTTTATGACCTTCTTATTCAAGCATCCACACATCTCTCTTCTTCTCCAAAGTATGCACATGTGTCTAGTTGAATTGCAAAGCCTTTCTTGTGATCCCCAAACTGGAATAGAATCCCTGAGACCCATGAATTCTGCAAATGCCTCATCATTCTCAAAGAAATCGATTGGCACATGAAATTGTTGATCCCAATCTACAAGTTTGGGATATACAAGGGTTACTTGGTAATTGGTTTGAGGATGGATCCAGATAAGGTAAGGACAATTGAATCAGGAATAAGTTAGTGGAGGAAAGATCCTCGTAGAGGCTACATTGGGAATCCATGCATCACTATCAGAATGAGATGAGTCATCCTCACGTTTGGAAGAGGTGGCATCAATCTCAAAGGGTGGATCATCATGTGGTCTTATTCCAAGACCATGCTTGTTTGATTTGAAGTGAGGGATAGGAATGGGTTCTAATCACCCTTGTGCATTGATTCCACATCCAAACCCATTATAACCCATGATGTACATCATATGGTGGCCTTTGACATATAGTGGGGCCTGATGGCATGAAGCCATGGTACCTTCAGGTACTCTTGTTAGTGGAATCTTCTAACATATTTTCCTCGATAAGAAACCACTAGGAATGAACTTCTCCAATGGTTTAGGCATTGATCCCGAGTGCTTTTGAACTGAAAAAATAGGTTTTCCACATGTCCTGGGTGACACTGATAAATTTGATATTAATAAAGCTTGTTCAAGAGTGAATGGCTCACCTGGGCCATATTTTTCGACGTTTCCTCCCATGATGTCAAAAGGGTTGACCAATGAAGGAAAGTATTGATTACAAGGAGTGAGTGAATCTGGATCCACACGTTCCTTGATAGCCTCTATTTGTAAAGGAACAACAATGTCTGCAGAAGGGCATTCATAAGCTACACAAGAAAAATATATGCAAGGCTCTGCAATGTGTAAATGGTTCTGGATCACCCTGAATGGTGATTATCTATCCTTTATGGCACATCTTGATACATTGATGGAAATTTGAAGGAATGGCCTACATGGCATGGATCCATGGGCATCCTAAGAGCATGTTGTATGGTAGATCCAAGTCAAGGACATGGAAATGTTGTATCATGACAAGTTGGCCCTACTTCCATTGGAACTACTATAGTGCCTCGACTGACTCACTCCTCATTATCATAGGCCATGATTGTAATAGTTTTGGCACCTAGATCCATTTCTGAGTGGCCTAGCTACTTAACCAGCTTCAAAGTACAAATGTTTAGACCGGATCCACCATCCACAAGTACTCTCTTGATCTTGTGATGGGTAACAACTACTTCTAGATATAAGGGTAAGTTGTGTTCTGGGTCGTTACATGGGATTGCAGCATGATCAAAAGTGATATGATCATTAGAGTCAAGGTGTGCAATCATGGCTTGGAGGTGTGTGGGATCTACATCGGTGGAGACCCCAAACTCTGCAATGTTTTATACAATATGTTTTTATGGGTAGTAGAGATTTTGAGGAGATCTAAGATTGATATCCTAGCAGGTGTTTCTCTAACTGGTCTATCAAATTGTACTAACCTTCCTGAGGGATAGGTAGGGGATCTGGTATGATTAAACGAGCATGTCTCATCCCTACTACACAACTCTTTTCTAAGATCCTAATAGTATTGACATGTTCATTAGATGAATGGATACATCCTATGAGGGAATCAAAGGGACTATCATTAGTGGGATAAATATAAGCGGCACAATCCTATAGTCATTGGAAGTTTGTCCGTGATCTAGCTTCCTTTTCTTTTTATCTGCATGGTTAGGAAAGGGCTCTTTAAAGATACCCATTTTCTCATTTGGCCCTTGTCCTGAGTCAGGGGAGAATCTACGTGATTTTACCCTCTTCAATGAGGTCTTGTATGTAATGGTGTAGTCTCAAGCATCTATCTATTTTGTGCCCTTTAACATGGTGGAAGTCACAATACTCATGCTCTTTGAACCAAATGGGTTTTGGAGCATTTTTTTGGGTATGGTACCATCACGTGGTTGGGTATTCCACCATGTTTACATTATCTAACTATTTTAGTATGGAAGATAGGGATTTTGTTAATGGCGTGAACTCATTTGGTGGGTGCCTTGGGATGAGGTCCTTGTGAGCTTTAAAAGTGGACCAGTCTACATGGTTTGGACTCTTTTGGAGTCCGTAATGCCATCTCCAATGACATGTTTGTTTTTTGTTGAAGAACTTTGGTTTATCTAAGGATTTTGCTTCATGTTTGTCTTTGACAACCGGTTTAAGTGTTCCCTTTGTGATGAGGGCCTTTTCGATTTGACTGCCCTTCTCTATAACTTCTTCAAAGTTAGAGCCATAATGCATTTGTAAATGGAAGGCTATCTCTGGGTTCAAGTTAGGCACAAATATGCTTACTAGCTATTTTTCTGGAAAGGCACAAGGGAAATGACTTTCCAACCCTCGCCATCATTGTAAAAATCTCACAAATGTCTCGTTGGGATTCTACTTTGCATTGCAGAGGTCATTCATTGTGATATCATTTTCCATGTTGTAGGAATAATGTCATATAATTTTTTTTGCTAACGTGGGCCATGTAATGGATCCCTTGGGTATGCTAAAGAACCATTCCAATCCCAAAGTGCCCTAGGTTATGAGGGAAGAGTCATATTAAGAAGTTATCATTGTACGTGACCTCTTGGCAAGCCATATAAAAGTCTTTGATGTGATCATGAGGATCACCTTTGCTTTTATATTTATCAAATTTAGGAATGGTAAAATGCTTTGGGAAGGGTTTCGTAACATGTCCTTATCGAAGGGGTAAGGGCATAGTTCTTCATACAAATATTTCCTACTATGTCCTATGTTTCCCTCTGTAGTAGTAGTAAGTGTGTCTTTCATTGATTGTAATTTCATCATTCAATGAGTTGTTCTTTGGTAGGAGACATTGGTCTTTGTGCCTTAGCCACTTTAAAGGTCGTGTCACTATATGGATCAAAGTGGAACTCGCTAGATTTCATTTTGAGTTTGTCTTTGTATACATTCCTACTTGAAGAGCCTAAGTTTGCTAATTTTTGGCTCAATTTCAGATCTATTTTTGAAGGATCTCTTCTTCAATTAAAGGATCCTCTTCCTCATCAAACTTGGGAGGTGGTGAGGCTTTACGCTCAATCTTCACTTTACGTGAAGCTTTGTAATAAGGTCATCATGGATCACCAAGTGGCTTGGATGGGTCTCCTTCAATGGTGTTATGATGTTTCCTAAAGTAGAAGTGTACCCTACGTCAAAGGGGTTATCCATGTCTAAGAGGGACCTTCATTCTTCTATTTTATGATTAATGACCTTGGTTTCTACTTCGTATTCCTATGGAATTTAGCCCCTAATTCTAAGACTCTTGAGTACTTGATCTCTGTTGTAATAAAGGAGTTCATCAAAGTGACCTAGGTCTAATTGGTGTTGTTCTTCAGAAGATCAGATTCTCTCTCCGCTATGATCAATCAATGGCTCTATGTCCTTGACTGTGAAAAGAGAGGTGCTAAGTTTTTTCCACTAAATGGGAAGGACTCAAAAGGATTTTCTCCTAAGTCATGATCATTTGGTTTGGATGCCATCTTTGTGATTCTAGGCATCACTAGTCAAAGTTGATACTAGGTTTTTGTCTAAATGTGCTTTCAAAGTTTATGTGAAACCTAGGCGTATGTTTGTGTAAGTTTTGATGTGATGTTGAAATAACCTAGTGTGTTCTAGAAGTAATGTTATAGCATTTTTTATGATTCAAAGAACACTCATATGAACACTCAAATGCAATGATCACTCAAATTGTCATTTTTGCCAAATTTATACCCTAACTATGATTTCGGTGAAGGGTCCAAAGTGTAGATAGTGACAATATCGTATCAATACGTAGGTCAAGTTAGAATTCTAACAAGGCCTAAATATTAAAGTGGTATTGACGCAATCTCTCGACGAGGTATACTAAAACTAGTTTGAATGCCGATGAAAGCTAAGTTTTTAAAAATGGAAGTTGAGTATGTATAGCGTAACAACACTATCTGATACATTACATTAAAGCAAGCAAGGTGTTAGTATCAAGATGACGTTATTTTGGTATATATAAGGCAATATCGACACTCTCAAAAAAGACTTAGATGACATCGGAACTAAAACAAAGTATGAGTATAACAAGAAGTTTTTAGTTGTGTGAGAAACGTAACCGCACAATAAAGGGACTTATATCAAGTTCTCAAGAAATTGAAAACACGACGTAAGTACCAAAATTGTGTGACTAGAATGTGAGAAAAAAACTATCAACCTAAGGAGAGATAAATGATGAACCAAAATCACAAGTAGTGAAGACGATCTTGAAATCAAGATCAAAGAACTATCAAAGACATGAAAAATGTACTTGTGCACTTTAGACGTTTAACAACCCAACCACAAACATGGATGGGCGTAAATGGACAAAAAAGTGGTGAGTACTATCTTTGATAAAAACATGAGGTATGCTTCCTTCTCACTCCAAAAATGGGCAAAGAAGAATGCAAGGGTATAGATCAAAAAGGATGAAAATAAACTAAGTGCCACTTGGGTAGAGTTTCACCTCATCCGAAGGTGAGAATGAAACGAGCTAAGTGAGACGTCATTTAATTCCATGATGAAAGACACTTAGTTCTAACTTACATGGGCTCTTTTCCTTGTTCGAGAAACAAGGTTCAGACTCCAAGTGAGTCGTCACTTGTGATGGCTTGACATGACAATGGACTAGCAAAGTGGGCTCCAAGATAGAATGGCTTCCTAATAAGATCTCTCAACTAGGTGTCACAAGTTGTCTAAGAGTGAGCTTGATTTACCCAAAGAGTCACACTGACTGATTTGGGAGTATCTCGGCTTTACTTTACCCCCTTTTGATATAATGAGAAACTAGTGTGTTTAGTTGTACCATCACTAGGGTCGCGATATGGACAACTTTGACTCTAACTTACAATGTGAAATCTAGTCAAGTGGGTAAGTGGAGCGCTTCTGTTTCATCCACGAGGTTACTCAATGGTGGATTACTTTAGGGTTCCTAGAACCACCCCCATTGTTGTAGCTTAAGGTGTTATGCCAAAGGGGTTATGTTCCAGTTGAGTGGATAGGGACGTACCCTTTTCCGAAACCTGCAATACAATGTGAAGTGAAATGGTGTGTTTTTTATCTTGCTTAACTTAATGTGGTTTTAAGTAGCACACCATTTGGCAACCTATATGAAAACACATGTATTAGAGTTTTTTTTTTGTCTTGACTCCTCCTTTCTTTGAAAAGCATTAGGCCCTACATGCAAGAGTTAGTAATTTTCCATCAAATAAGAAAGAGATTTTGCACGTTGTTTTTGATTCCTAAGATCACCAAAAAGGTGTGAAGGAAGAGCATACACAATGTGAAAACTCAACTAAAACAAGTTTATGTGAAAAAATACTTTAAGTGTTTTGCAAAAGGAAACTCATTTTAGCCAACTTTGAAACTTTAATCCATTTTAAATCTTAAATTGAAGTGTTTTGGAAGAAAAATAGAAGGTTTTTGAAATGTTTTTGATTCCCAAGATCACCTAGAAGGTGCGAGGGAAGAGCATACACATTTCAAAGGACCCCTACAAATAAAAAATGTGAACACTCAACTAAGTTAGCAAAAAATATGAAGGAAAATAAACCTACAAAACCACTTATTAGAACCTACAAAAAAGTTAGAAAACCAAGAAAAATTAGAAAATTCATAAATCTATTTTTAGTAGTTTTTCAATGGTTTTTAGTATTTTGCATTTTTAGAGGTCTCTCGGGGCACTTTGGGAGTTTGATGATAAATTAATGATACCAAAGGTATATTATTTTGGAACTTCTCACAAATTTTCTTCATTCTCTTTCGATGCCTATTCAAACTCAAAAATGGGTCAATGGGTCAAAAGATATGACCCAAACTAGGAGCACTAAAAATTATATGAACAAATCCAGATCAAACAAGAGATACATGTGCACCCCTTCAAGGTGTATGTGTGCCATTTTGGGTATGTGCATGGGTTATGGTGCATGCACCCTCTGTGTAAACCTAGTAGTGGTATACAGGGTGCTTACGCACCACGAGAGATGCCTGTGCTAGCTATATAAGTGTGCTCTGCGCAGAGAATATGTGCGCTGTGCTAGGGAAGTGAAAAAAAATGGTGTAAAAACTATGATAGTGTGTGTGCGTTGTGCTGACAGAGAGGGGTTTTTATGCTAAAAAAAGGGGTATATGTAGCCACATGGTTTGGGCATGTGTGTGTTCCTAGTAATTTTTTTTTCAACAAAGGGTCGAGAATACATAGGGTTGTTTCACACGTGGGTTTGGGTGCTCACGCGCAGTCTAGTAAAAATGATAGTTACAGGGTGTGTCTACTGGGAAGAAAAGGGTGTGTGCCATGATTTGGGTGTGTGTGCCTGATTTTGGGTACTATGTGTGGTTTTGGGTGCCTGTGACCTCTACTAAAAATGATAGTCTGAAGGTGCTGCCTGTGCTAGTAGAAAGGTGTATGTGCCCCCTAAAAAAACCACCAAAAACATGGAAAATGAAATTTTAAAAGTGTCAATAGGTTAGAAATTTAGCCATTAAATGCAATTTCTAGCATAAAATTAACAAAGAAGCATGAAAATGAGGGTTAACTACATAAAACCTAGCTAAAAATCTCAAGGAAAAATATTTAACCCTACAAAAACATGTAAAAAGTTAGAAACTGAAATAAAAGCTTCAAAATGACCCCATTAATGGAGGATGGACTAAGTGTCCCACCAGGTGTGCCAAATGTGTTCAATGAAAAGTTACAAAAGCCATGGACATGGGGTAAGAATCTCTAAAGAAACCCCAAAGGCTTTTAACAAACTAGTTAGTTGGACCATCAGATAAGAGATAAACAAGGATTCATCACTTTGCATACATTAATATTGAAAGAAACAAGAAAATCTAGCATATTTAGTAATCCTCTACTCTTGAAAGCTTTAAAAATGAACCTAGAAGGATTCTAAGCAATCAAGTTTGTGATTATGAGAATGGGAGCTCACCATTAATGGCTTCAAGGCCAATGGTTCTTCCCATTTACTCAATGCTTTGTGTGTAGTGCAATGGAAAAGCAATAGCTCAATAAAAGAAATGAAATAAGCTCTAAACCCTAAGAAAAATGCTATAGTTTATGTTAGGAAGAAGGAGAGTTCTTAGAAATGAGAGGGGGTAGTGGGCTATTTATAGTTTTCCATTTGGGAAAGTGGAGGAATTTTGGTGCATGTGGGACTAAAAGGAGTCAAAAAGTTGATTAGGAGTCAAAGTAAGATTTGACTAGGTTTAGAAGAGGTTAATCATGGTTAGGACTAGTTAAACTAGGTTAGGCTAGTTAATCTTGTTTAGAGAGGAATTAGGTTTTGAGAGAGTTTTGAGAGGTCTAATCAATCCAATGAAATGGATTGATAGTCTAGGAAGTTAGTAAAAGTGGTATAGAAGAGGATGAGAAGATGGTTTAGCTAATAAGGGACTATATTAACCCCATTACTTGGTTTATAGGAGAAATATGACCAAAAGAATGTCGTAAACGATGAGTTAGAGGAGTCAAGTTGACGAGGTATCGTCAATTTTTAAGAAGGAGAATAGTTAGTGCAATATTAGGAATAATGAGTTAGGTTATTGAGGTTACACTCCTATAAGAGGATTCATGTCTTAGGTTTTTGTGGAAAGAGGCATTGAAATATTATGTAAAAACTATGCATTATGATCGAGGCAAAGTAAGAAGTTAATGCTTATTCAAAGATTTTCATTTCAATTAACTCTAATAGTAAGGTAAACATGTAGAGATCCTTAAAATAGTCACTTGGTTCAATTTTTGTGGCTTGGTGTGAATTTAAAATCCTTTTATAGTTGTTTTTTCATCCCTAGGTTTATAAGAAACCCTTATTAGGGTTTGAGACAAAACTTGAATTTGGAGCCTTTAACCATGGATTCTAGATATGATATTTGATAGAATCCCCTATGTCATGTTCCATAAACATACTAAAAATGAATTTTGAATTTTCAAGGGTTACACCTTAATATTTTCATGGTAGTCTCAAAGAAGGGCAGAGTGACAGTTTAAAGGCCTAACTAAGAGTGTCGTTTTATAAATGAAGTGACCTTTAGAATTTGAATTCAATCATTAAACTTGCCACACAGATAGAAATTGTAAATGGGTGCTAAAAAAGTTTGGTTTGTATTTTGGAACCTCACAAATGAGAAGATATGTCCGATAGTGTAGAAGAGCAAATCTTAGAAGAAGGATTGTGAGCTAGAGAAGAAAATAGGTGATAAAGAGAAATGTGTAGTAAGTGGCCCCATGAAATCTGGCATGCACCTTATTGATGATAAAGGGTTTCTAGATGTAAGCTTACTTTGTTATGGGTAGGTTTGGGTTTTTCTAACCATGAAGCTAGCATAGGCATGGTCTTAAGGGCACCAGAGGACAGTTTGGAAGAGTAGGTGATGTATGAAATTTTGGGACCTCTTGAATCAAGTTCAAGGTTAAATTTTTGTGTGAGTGTGAAGCAGGGCACTTAGAAATGCAAGAGTTATAGAAGGATAAAAGTGAGAAGTTGCTTATTATAGCTAGAAGAGTTAGTCAAGAAAGATGAAAGGGCGCTTTGATCTTAAAGAGTAATTTGTTTGTTTCTTGATGATGAATCATTGTAAGGGTGTAATATACATGTAATGAGGTGTATGGAGCAAGGGATTGTGAATAAATAATCCATTTTTTGTTGAATTTTTTATTTTTAGGAAGATTTGAGCCATTATAGGCATCTTGTAAAGATTCTCATATGTAGAGTTTTGATATAAGTGGTTGTTTGAATCTCCTTTCTAGTTGAATGCATGAAGAATTGTTATACCTCTCTACATAATTCGGTATTAGAGTGAGGTTGGATTTTATTTAAGATTCTTTGAGAATTAAAATTTGATTGTTGTGGCTAATAGGAAATTGTGAGTGTGTGTGAAGATTGATAGGTTGAAAGAATAAGAGTGAGAAGAAATGGAAGTATAGAATAGTGAAAATAGTTTGAGAAGAATGAGAAGACACAAAAATACTTGGTGAGGCCAAGGTGACATGTAGATAATAGGAAAGGTGCAAAATACTTGTCACATAGAGAATATGGAGATAGAGAGAAGAAGTGATTAAGGGATTGATAGAGATGATAAGCCACCAAAGGAGAGAAAAAGAAAAGATAGAGAGAAAGGAAAGAGAGAAGAAGAAAAGAGAACAAGAAAGGAAAATGGACTTGTGGATGCAACAAGAGATAGGTGAGTTAAAGAGAGAGGTGGAAAATTTGACTATGTTGATGAGAGAAGAAGAAAATGAGGAGATTGGTATAGTATTGAGAAAGAGGATCAAATGGCCCATAAAGAGACTTATAGAGAAGAGAAAGAGAATTCAAGTGAAGGTACATTAAGAGAAGAAGAGAGAAGGCTCAAGAAATGTGAAAGAGAAGAAAATAAGTTGCTAAGAAAGAAGAAAGAAGAAGTGAAGAAGGAAGTCATTCTTGAAGAAAGCATGCAAATAGAAGATGAAGAAGAGGTAATAGGGATATTTTTAGCCTCCATAGAAGAACAAGAACCTAAAAATGAAGAGTGGATAAGTGAAAGAGTTGAGAATGAGAGAAAGGAAGAAGAAGTAGAAGAGGAAGAACAACTTGTAAGCCATTTTGAAGGCTTGGAAATGGATGAAGAAGAAGAAAATTCAGAATACAGGTTTGTTTATGAAGATGAAGAGCAGTTAGAGAATGAAGTACAAGCTCTTGAGATAGCTTTATATGGTGAGAGAGGAGAGTATAACAGTAAAAGAGGATGTCATAAGTAGATGAAGCAAAAAAATTGAAGAAGAAATGCAAATGAACCATGAAGAAGAAGAAGACAAAGATGAAGAGAAGAAAGAAGTGATGGAGGAAACAATGAATGAGACCAAATGGTCTCAAAAATTTTCATCTAATATTATGTTTGACTATGTTTGTGTAGGTTTTCTAGCTAAAGAAATGAAGATTATTGAAGAGAAGGCTCTTAAAAGAGTTTACAAGAAGAAAATGCAAGAAGTTATCATTTTAGATAATAAATCCATGGAGATGAAGATGAAAGAGGAAAATAAAGAACAAAGAAAACAAGAAGTAAAGATTGAAATCAAGAAGGAAGGACGCAAAGCCAAGAAAATACAAGGACAAAGCACACCATATGGGATCTATGTGGACAAAGAGCATGTAAGGACAGTAGGATTGAAGGAAAAGACCAAGTGCAAGAAAGGAAGCTAAAGATATGACTATGAAAACAAATTACATGATGAATTTTCTACACCTTGGGAAAATGTTGCATAGGGCATCACATGAAGAACATCAAAATGTGAAATTTCAATCATTTTCATCTTAGAGACCATGAAATAAGATTTGAGATCATCCTATAGTGTTAAATGGAGGCAAGACATTCAAAAATTCAAAATTCATGTTTCCCTCCAAAATGTAGTTCAAATCTAAAAACCTATAAAAGAGATTATAATGGGGTTTAGAGAGCCTAGGTGGTCTAAAAGTGTGTATTTGAGTCATAAAATGTTTTAACTAATGTGAAATGTATCCTAATGTGATTGGGCATGTAAAGAGTCACCATGAGTCCAAGAAAGTAATTTATGAATCCAAGGAGTTATATAAAAGGAGAAATTAGAGTTAGAGAGTTAGTTAGTGGGAAGGAGAGAGAAAACCTTCGAGGAAGGTGTAAGGGTGAATGGAAGGAAACCTCCTTGTGGATCAAAGGAGGAGGGTGATAATTTTGTAAGCAATATAGCCAAATATGTATATATACACCTCTATTTTTTAAAATATATGGTTTTGACTTATAAATGGTGTTGAGTTTGAGTTGCATGATTGATTCCTTTTCGGAATTAGAATGAATTGTTTGAATCCTCTAGAGAAGATAGTTATAGGCTTAAGTTATAAGGAACCTTGATCTTAGTTTTATGATTCGTGGCATGGATAGTCTTAAACATAGATGACTTTGTTTTGGAAATGATTGTTGGTATGTAATTAATATCGAAGCACTACATTTGTGATTACACGGTCTCAAGTATTCGTAGGTAATTATTTTTGTGGATGAAGTTAAGCATGATAGGTTGAATACTCGTTGTTTCTGGAGATATTATGTGATCGAGCATGAGTGTGCAATGTAATGCGACTATGGAAATTATGTAATGAACATACTAATGAAATATTGATTGATACATTTGATTGAATATAAGTGGAGTTAGATTATTGAGGTTATACTCCTATAAGAGGATTCATGTCTTAGGTTGTTGCATGAAAGAGGCATTGAAGTATTATATAAAAATTGTGCATTACATGTGCTCCAAAGTAAGAATTTAATGCTTATTCAAAGATGTTCAATTCAATCAACTCTATTGGTAGGGTAGACATGTATATATCCTTAAAAAAACAATTGGTTCCATTTTCGTGGATTGGTGTGAAGTTAAAATCATTTTATAGTTGTTTTTACATCCCCAGTTCCTAGAAACCTGATTTGGGTTTGAGGAAAAATTGAATTTGGAGCCTTCAACCATGGAATATAGGTATGAAATTTGATAAGCCCCTATAACATGGTCCATAAACATACTAAAAAGTAATTTTGAATTTTTAAGGGTTAAATCTTAATATTTTCATGACAGTTTTAAGGAGGGGAAGAGTGACAGTCTAGATGCCTAATGAAGGGTCATTTTACAAAGGAAGTGAGATTTATACTTTGAATTCAATATGAAACTTGCCACACATATAGAAATTGTAAATGGGTTCTCAAAAATATTTCTTTTGTATTTTGGAACCTCACAAATGAGAAGATATGTCCGATAAAGTGTAGAAGAGCAGGGCTAGAGGAGGATTGTGAGCTAGAGGAGAAAATAGGTGATAGAGAGAAAGGTGTAATAAGTGGGCCCATAAAATTTGGCATGCACCTCATTGATGATAAATTGTGTCTAGATACAATATTACTTTGTTATGGTTAGGATTGGGTTTTTGTAACCATGAAGCTATTAGAGGCATGGTCTTAAGGGCACCTAGAGGATAGTTTTGGAGTAGTAGGTGAAGTATGAAATTTTGTGACCTATTGAATCAAGTCAAGGTGGATTCACTTTTTTTTTAGTGTGAAGTAGGTTACTAGGAAATGTAAGAGTTATAGAAGGCTAAGGGTCATAAGTTTTCTTGTCGTATCTAGAAGAGCCGCTTAAGAAAGATGAAAAGGTAGTTTGGTCTTAATGAGTAAGTTGTTTGTTTCCTTGATGATGAATCATTTTGAGGGTGTAATTGACATGTAATGAGCTGTATGGAGTAGGGTATTGTGAATAAATAAACCATTTGTGTTGAATTTGTCAGTTTTAGGAAGATTTGAGCCATTATAGGCATCTTGGAAAGATCCTCATATGTAAAGTTTTGATATAAGTGGTTGTTTGAATCTCATTTCTAGTTGAATGCATGATGAATTGTTATACCTCTCTACATAACTATATAGAATGAAATTAAGAATCTAAGAAATCTGTAAATTCAATCCCTTGAATGCTTTCTTGTAAGGAAATGACCTGCGAAAGCAAAGAAGAAGAACAAAGTTATGGAAGTTGTTTGTGGACTATAGGTGTGCCTTAAGTATTTAAGATAACTCTTTGAGTCTAAGCAAAGATAATCAAGCAAGAAACCCTATCTTATAACAATATACCTTTTTTCGTGTGTTTTTGACAAAGTATGTTGTGTACAAGCTAAGAAGACGTCATACAAACTTTTTACTCCTTGAAGTGAATCAGTAGCTTGAGGTATTTCGTGTTGTCAGGAAAGTAGGAAGTATTAACCCATTTAAAAGAAGTTTCCTTGTTCAAAGCCTTGTTTCTTAGTTATAACCTGTAATGCCTCGGTTTAAGGGTTTAAGAGGGACATAAAACTTATGGAATAGACTAAGGGATAACCTATAAAGTTTTGGATATGGAGTAAGAAGGCATTTGATTCATTGAATAACTCAAGAGAATTGAGTATAGGTAGAAGAATAGTAAAAATCAGTCTATAACAATGGTCATGTATCATCCTTCTATAAAACTCGTGATAGTCTAGTCCTTGGAGCAAATAAGGGTGTGAGATAAATATGAAAGGTCAGGTGTCGGTTGGACACATTGTACTTGGAGATGGAAGATAAGTGCATGCACCTAGAATACCATAAAGGGTATCTATAAAAATCATTAATTTTTCTTGAAGATTTGTAGATTCTCCTGACAACGGTTTATGTGAAAATAGGGCTAATTGGAAGGTCTAGTTATAAATGTAAAAGGAGGAATAGAAACTCAAGGGATTAGAAATGAATAATGAAAATTTTAAATCTTTGTAATGACTAAAAAGGGTATCTAAACAAGTTTTAGCAGTTGAAGAAAAATTCTTTGTATTTTGTGAGTTTTGTCAAAAAGGTATTTAGGAGGGCTACAAGGATTATAATAGGTCTATGAAGGAAATGGTGATGAATGGTGTTGTGAAATTTTGTTAAGTGGTCTAATATGTTAGCTTTATGATATCTAAGAGGTATGAAGATATTTTATCTCTTGAACCAATATTTTAATGTATTTGGGGTGTTGGAAATCATTTGAGGATACTTGAAGTAAGGTAAAATTACATGTTTGATGATTTAGCTTAGAGAATGTGCTGAAAAATGATAGTGGTTGTGTTTGTTAGTGATCTCCACATCGTCATCTCCTCCTAAAAATGTCATCTTCAATGGAAAATCATAGGTCTGATATGAAATTTATTTTTGAAGGTGTACCAACCGACTTTTGGCACTTTGAAACCGAAGTGAACATGGATGGTGAAAAATATGAATTAGGTTATGATCTAGATAGGTATTTTATAGACACCCAAATTTGAGAACCAATGGAATTATTTATATTATTTTCCTGTATCATTTGTTTATAACTACATAGACAAAGCTTTGCAAAACACATCTTCACTCTCTTTCAAATTTAATAAGCCCATGATATCCTTTGATGTAGGTTTCATAAGTGAAGGGAAATTTTGATCATCATGTTCATCTCCAATAAAAAGCATGAAGCTCTCAAATTCTCCAAGTATGATGGAAAGTTCATCTTTCTATATTTTACATGTTGAATCTACAACCTTGAATTTCTCTTCATGCACTTGTGGCTTTATCTAAATGTTAGTGACATCTAATGAAACTTCTTTCTCTACCTCTTGTTCAGTGAAGTTTTGAAAATGAAAAGTATCTTGTTGAGGAAGAAAATTGGTTTAGATGGGGTAATTACGATTTCTATTGGTCCTTCTTCCTCATCCACAATTTTAAGATCATAAAACTTTTCCCGCCTTCTACATTGTTAAGATCCTGGATGTACCTCTTTATGATCATTTTTCAATTTTGAAACTTCTAAATGATCCCCCATGATGCATTCTCGCCTCTACAAATCTAAAGAATTTAGGAAACCATGCATGATATTCACTTGCTCATGGTAATTATCTAAGGTGACTAAATGGTTGGGCATTAAGGGTTACTTAGAGTGTTGCATGGAGTTTTACAAGTTTTCTTCTTCATTCACCTCTTTAAGATTAGAATGTACCTCCTCTCTTTCACTTTTTAGATCTGATTTCACCGTAGCTGATTATAAATTTAGTCCTCATGGATTTTAGCAAGATTTTTCTCATTCCCCCTCTAACTAATCACCTTTAGTTTCAAAACTTATTTCTCCTCATATTTATGTTCAAAACTACATCTCTAACTATGGATTGATCAATATTAACAACAATGATCTCTTGAAATAGATGAGTTATGGATTATGTAAGCTAGGAAAAATAAACTACTAACAAGGAAGTAAAAATACTAGCAATCATACCTCCTCCTTCGCTCCGTAAGTAGCAAACCCTCGAATGGGCTAGGAAACTTGGATTGAGCCCTGATTGCGTGATATGTAGGTTCTTTTCTTCAAGACAAAGCAAGGCCTTCCTGCAACAACGATCCACTTACTTTGCACCAGATGGGAAAAAGGATTATGGATTTGGGGTGCTTCAAAATGAGGCTATTTGGGCATTAGGACGAGGTAGAAGGATGTTCTTTGCTCAAAGGATGCAAGAACTTAGACAAGGAATTCAAGCTTATTCTCCGTGTCCTTAGAGCGGAGGGGTAATGTTGTATTTATAGCACTGGGGAGTGATTAACTTAGAGTAATTTAAGTAATCATGGTTTGAAAATGTGGGAAAGATTAGGGACCACGAAGAATGGGTGAGGATTTGATTTTAGATTTTTAATTATAAGTGGAGGATTTTAGGTGAGTGGGGACCATGAAGAGTGGGTGAGGATTTGATTTTGAATTTTTAATTCAATAGTAGAAAACATGGAGAACAATGACATGTGGTGAGGATTGGGTTATTTTTGGAATTTGAAATGGATAATTAATCAAATTATATTTGATTAATTTGAAGTGTATTTTTGTGGGAATTGAGGAAGGGGAATTAATTGATTTAGGAAAAATGTGAAATTAGGTGTCTCGCAATTGCTCCTCTTTGGAAGGGTACTATGAAAGTAGTGTCCTTTCAAAGAAAGTAGATGAGATGGGGGAATATTTCAATCTACTTTGCTTAAGAAAAATTAGAGCAACAGCGGTTTGTTGGGGAGAATAGAAAGTGGTGAGTGACGGATGTCATAATATCCTCCAAGACAAAAATGTCACGAGAAGATGTGATTATGGGATGATATGATGATTCCCCTTCGAGAGGGTTGATGGGAATGGGATATACGATAGAGCTCTCGAAAAGAGGAGAGATTAATTTGGTGGAGAAGAGGACGATAATGGAGTGGAAGATATCGTAATGACCGCACGACGTAAATGGATAAAGTATTCAATTGGCCTCAATGCTAGGTGTGAGCATGTGTGGGAGAGAGAAAGGAATCGATAAGATTGGGGGTTGATTATGAGAGGAGTAAGAAATGTGAAGAGTAATGGAGATAGGGGAGGGACAAAAAAGGAATGAAAGAGGTAGAAAATAATAAGAGAGAGGGATGATAGGGGAAGAAGGGAATGATGAAGGAAAAACAAGGAGAAAACAGGAGTAATGACAGAGTAGAGGGTGAAGGGATGAAATAGAGAGATGTGCCAAATGAAGGAAGCAACAAAGATAATAAAGAGGGATGCATGAAAGGGAAAGAAATGATAGAGCTGAGAAAAGAAGGAAATCGGGAATGATAAATAAGAAGGAGAAGACGAGGTGGGAGTAGGGGTGAAATCGATGAAAACTGAAAGAGGATGAAATAAGAAGTAGAACGGAGAAAAAAGAAACTATGAGGAGCAAGGAAAGTGTGAAAAAGAGTAGAGAAAATAAGAGAAACAACTACAAAATAAACAAAAAGGTAGGGGTGGTAGAGAAAAGGAGAAGTGGTTAGAAGAAACATGAAAATTAGGGGAGAGGAAAGGAAGATAGAGCGAATATAGGAGAATATCAAGGAACCGTGTCTTTGCGAGGAAGACCAAGGCAAAGAATATAGAGCATACCATATGGAGATGCATGTGGAAGGTGGTATGATAAAAAAGACATGACAACGCTGAAGAGCCAAAGTTATTGATGGGGAAGTAAGGAGGAAACATGATGGAAAAAGGGGAAGAAGATGATATAGGGAAGGGAAATAAGACGAGGGGTGGGAGAGAGAAGAGGATAACAAAGAAAATGATGTAGAAGGAAGGGAATATAGAAAGGGGATAATCAAAGGAAAAGGGAACAATATAAGGAATGCAAAGAGAAGAAAGAGATGAGGAATGACATCGATTGGATAAGATGTGGAGATGCATGAAATGAGGATACTAGGATTATGAGAAAATAGATAAAATATGTTTGATGAAGACATTAAAGATATTGAATAGGGTGAAGGGAAGATGGAGAAATGGGTAAGAAGTGACAAGAAAGGGTGGGATTGGAGGAAAAGAATAGGATTGAAAAGAGAATGGGGATCGAAGAGGAAATGCCAATGAGGGACGTTAAGGAAAGTCCACTAACAATGAGTGGTGAGGAAGGGTGAGAGAAAAAAATGAAGAAAAGGAGAAAGGTAATAAGGATTGGAAAAGGTAACGCGAACGAAGGACGTTAGGGAAATCCCACCGACAATGAGTGGTGGGGGTGGAGAAGGGAAGGAATGAAGGGAAACTCTAGAAGGTCCAAGGGAGTGAACGAGGTCGTGCGGAATGAGGATAGATGATTTTTAGGGAAATTCCACTAACAACTATTAGCATGAGAATAGAAGATGATGAAAGAATGACAGAGGAATGTTAACAATAATGGCAAACATGTGTGTGGGTAGAAATGTGGGAGGATTTGAGAAGATGAAGTGGAAAGAGTAAAGAAAATGGGAGGGATGAGTTGGGACTAGGTGAAATCAAGGAGAGGATGCGGGAGATGAGGATAAACGAGGTGAGGATGAAGCAACAAGACATGAAAAGAATGGGAAGAAACGGTATGAAGGATGATGGATTAAGAAGGGGAAAATAGGGGAAAAGAATGTGATCAGATGTAGAAGAGATTAAATGTATGTCGTAAGATGATAGGTGGAGAAAGGATAATGGTAGGAGGAAAATGTGGTTGGTAGGAGAGACTAGGTGGAAGAAGCAATCAACAAAGTGAACAAAGAATGAGGCGAGGGAAAATTTCACAATGACAAGTTTAGCGTAGGGAGGACCCTGACGTAAGACTGTCATGCAATGGAAGTGGTTAAGTAAGATTGCCAAGTGAGCGAAACTAGAGATGACAAGTGGGAAAGTGATAAGTGGTGTTTGCAAGAATGGAAAAGGAGGTGAAAGGATGTGATAATGGGGAATTCCAAGAAAAAGTGAAGGGTGAAGGGTGTGTAGTGATGGGGAAAGGCAAGAAGATAGATCATCCTTAAGAGGGACTCTTAAGTGAGATTTCCATGCTGTGAGTGGTTAAGTAATATTTCCAAGCAGTAAGATGGTGATAGTGGTGGTAAAAAGATGTGATGATGGGAAATGAAGAGAAAAAATGATGGTGAGAATGTAGAGTGATGGGAGAGTGTAAGATGACATGTCATACTTAAGAGAATCTCTTAAGTAAGATTTTCATGCTGCTAGAGTGGTTTCATAAGATCACCTAACTGATAGGGATGATATGCAAGGAGAAACACAAAATTGTATTGGGTACATGGGGGTGATATGGTAGGTTGAAAAAGATGATCACGACGAGAGGCGGGAGAAATAAAATTGGGGAAATATGATTGGATGGGGAAAGCCATAAAGATCATCCTTAAGAGGAAGTCTAAATTAAGATTTTCATGTAGCGAATGGTTGAGTAAGATAACCAAGAGGAAGAAGAAAAAGAATGATGATAGATTTGGTGGGAATAGGGTATGACAAAATGGATCAAGGGGAAGCGTACGATGGAAAAGTGACAAGTGAGCATGTGAATCTACAAGTAATTCTTCCTCACACCGACCTCCCGAGGTCGTGACGAGACAGTGGTGGGGATGAAATATATGTGGGGTATAGACAAACTAATTAGGAAATCTTATGTCTTTGGCGCACACTAATGGAATTTGTGAATCTAAGGCAAAGAAGGCCCTCCTAACCCGAACTCGGTGTGATAGATCGATTGGTGAGGATGAATTCTCGAAGGCTCTAATCAATATCAAGCTCGACGTGATCTGATCCATAGGTTGTGGGATACGCGGAAGATAACCTCGTGGGTGCTTCGTATATGTCTCCCGACAAGGTCATGAAAATGGACGATGGATATATAGTGGATTCTGTGGGTGATTCTCTGGTCTAGTCTAGAAATCCTTAGCTTTGTTTAATTGCTATGTATAACAATGTTAATTAGCGTGTGATGATGATTGGTGGAAGTGGAGTGGATCTAAATACTAATGTGCGTAAACCAACATCAATGTCGGATTGTCTGTGGAGTCATTGGGTTGTGGGAATTATGGATCACAACCATAGATTCAAGGTTGTTGTGGACCTCCTATGGTCATGCATGGAATCAATCCCAACCCCTAGTATCCAGTAGTTGTATGCTTTTTCGGCCTCTATATTTGGAATTAACAATTCAGGCAATCTTCTCAGAGTATGCTACACGCGCTCTAGCAATTTGAATTCTTAGGCTAGTGTCTATATCGGTTAGAATGTCTCCCGCATCTCGGCTATAGGACCAAAGGATCACAACTGAACGTTTTATCTTTCTCAAGCCCTTCTACATTCATGTGGATATTTATCTAGGTAGTCTGTAGCTTGGCTGGTTTGACCAAAACATATGCACTTTGTCATCTTCTACGTTTAGCTCTCTTAATTGTGAGCTAATCTCTTGTAGGTCTGTCGTTGTTTGGAAGACTTGAATTCCGAGATTCTAGTCTATATCGCTTATTGCTGCAATGAGATTGGGCTGAGGCACTATTTGGCTTGAATAAATATTCTCGGGCTCTCTAGGTCCCGTGATTGTCATACAAAAGAAACAATGTAAATCTAATCAAGCAAAGTAAAACTAACTATATAAAGTATATCTACAAAGATATATAACTTCTCTATTTTGTGTTTTTGATGAACTATTTAAAATATCCAAAAATTGATAACTAAACTAACAACGAAATTAAAACAAACAAAGCAAATTGAGTATAGCTACTTACCCGTGCAAATTGTAAATCTATTCTAAATAACGAAATAACTCGATCTAATCTATTTGAAAGACTATCGATCCTACCTCAAAAGTGAGGAATGAATCATAGTTTCTCGAAACTATCAATCCCCTCAAACTTCCTCAAAGAATATCGAAAGTGAGATTAACTAAAATGAAATGATTAACTACTCTATTTGATATATTTTAACTAAAACTTTGATAGCTTGAACTTGGATTTTACGTAATGTGGCGAATTCGGTTGTGTGTGGCTTTGTCCCTCAAGCAGTGTGATCTCTTCGTTCCTTTGTGCTCACGTGAATCTAGAAAATCATGTAATGCCAAAGATCAATAGAAGTAGGTATTGGGACAAAGTGACAACTCGGGAGGTAGACCGAATACAATGTGAGTAGGAGAGGGATAGTGCAAGAGAACAGAGCTTGGCTTATGTAATTCCTAGCGGGATTTATTGCGAGTCATACAACATGAAACGTCCAGAACCTAAAACTATCCTGTTTGATGAACAAAACCTACAACTTTAATGGCTTCTGACTGAGAATGAAACTATTCTACTCCAATTGATTGTGTGAAACAGTGACAACATTAGCACAAGAAGATTATGTGGCTTCTAAACAGCAAAACAACACTAACTATGCATGCAACAAATAAAACTATTGATTCCTAAGCAAAACTGGAAGACTAAGCTATTGAAATGAGAAATTGAGAGGCAAATTTGAGGGGCCATTTGCTTGAGCACAAGCCAACTATTTATAGAATTCCCATTTACCCAAAGGTGAAAACCAAATTGAACTCTTTAACTATAAACAATGTAAAAACACTATTCCGTGGAACCGTAATCATAAATACAAGCAAAGGCAAAGTGAAAAAGTTGGTAAACGTTGAAAATTTACATGAGTCACGTTAAAAATAAAATTGAAAATGCATGGAGGACTGCCGCCCGAGCAGGTGGCGGTTATAGGACCGCCGCCTGTGCAGGCGGCGGTTTCATAATCAAGACCAAAACACAAAGAAAAAGAAGGGAGAAGAGGAAAACAAAGCATGCAAGGGATAAGCGGGACATGTGGGATGTTAACGCATACTTGGAGATATTTTCGGATCCCGAACACCTGCGAGGAGACCCGTATCATCATTGGGGCATATGTAATGTTGTTCTAAGACAGGCAACGCCCTACAATTTTGGGTACGTACATATTGCCCCCTTGGAGAAGTGTTTTAGCCATAAAGAGGCGTAAAACGGTTGAGTCCGAGTATGGCGTTCCCGAAATGGGAAGTTAGAATATATACCTAACACGTCTCAGGTGTCGAAATAACGCCTCCAAGATTCCCGCTACTTGCAAAATGAAAAGAGGACTCAAGTGCAGATAGATAAAATAAATCGAAAATAAACACTAAAATAATATGAAATGAGGACATACCATTTGTGCGGGGAGAAGAACTTACCTCCGTTAGCACTCCAAACCTATGAAAAGGGCATTCAAAACAAGTCAAGATGCTATATATGTAAAAATGGGCCCATTTTCCTATTCATTTGCGTGTGTTGATTTGATTGATTTTGAGCTTTGGGACCCACGGTGATGGTTTCTGACGAGAGTATAGTCAAAACTTTCATGACGAGATAGTGATCATGCCTCCACGAGCGGAACACCGACCCGCGAGATCATAGGTTAGTTCTTTTTGATTTAACGCTTTTACCCTCAAAATGTTGAAATCTTTGTCATGGGGGATTATTTTTGAAAATGTCAGTTTTAATAAGGTCACTTAGGGGGGGCACCTAATGGGTAGGCTTTGTTTTAGTCAAAAGGGTCTTTGTTTTGTGTTTTTAGGGCACGTGACCCGTGTGGAAATTGGGACATGACCGCCACCATGAGCAGGGTGGCGGTTACACGACCGCCGCCCGGTCACAAAGAATTCTGACAGACCGCCACCTTTAAGGTGGCGAAGCACGGAACCGCCTCCTACTCAAGGCGCAGATCCTTACAGAATGCCTAAATAATACTTGTTTGAATTTATTTTTGCGTTTCTAGCATTCTTATTATTTTTCATGATTTTTCCAATGTCATTTGAATACTAACTTACTCCTTTTTGTGTGTTTTGGGTGTATGCAGGAGAAGGAGGAATATATCAGATGGAGTCAAGAGAGAGTGTGTGATTGGCTTCTAGCAGTGTTGGATGCACTTTCTTAGGATAAGCAGGACACTCTTCAGAGGGCCGGTATATTGCGTATATCACGAGTCCCGCATGTTACACCTTCTAGTCACATACTTTGTGACTTGTTTTCATATTGGGATGCTGATCGAAACACTTTCTGATTTCTAGGAGTCAGGGGTGAGTGGACCATCACCCTGGAGGATGTTTACCGTATCTTGGGAGTCTCGATTATTGGGAGATGACTCACACTTGAGACAGCAGGGTCACGGGCTCAGATAGCACAGTGGGCTTCATACATGGGAGACACAGTTATCTCCACTGGTTCAAAGAAGGGGGTGAGGGTCCGATCTATTCCTAGCCTACCTATCCCCTTGATTCATCAAGCCATTATGGGGATCCTTGCCTCGAGATTGATCGGGGACAAGGGAGGAGACACTTTACTTTATTGTTGGTCCCCCATTATTGCATAGATTGAGGGACATGGCCGGATTTATGCCTGGGGAGCCGACATTCTTGGCACAACCTATCATGATTTGATCGGGTGGTTCGCTTATTGTGGGCAATCATTGATCCATCCAACCATGGTTATGAGCTGGGTCTATGAGCATTTCATCCCTTATGGGAGAGGTGTAGAGGTGGTGGATCCCGGAACCGTGAGGGCAGCTAGATGGATAGATATGTCGGTGCTTAGAGCACCCCACCGCCATACCACCTCCTTGACTACCGATGATATGGAGGCCACACCCTCTCGTGCCATGGTAGGGTTATGGGGCGAGAAGGCCCCCACTTTGATCTCTTTCTCTACCACATGCCAACTTGTGGATAGGATGGGGAAGGTGGAGACACATCCTTTTGCTTGAGTGCCTCAGCAGTTTGGCCTTCCTTACATCGGTATGCTTCCCAGTGGTGCCAGTGTTTAGATCGGTTCGGGAGGCTAGGGGAGGTCCTAGAGGCCGGGGTTGGACTGTTGTTACTCCTGGTGTCCCCATTGTAGCTAGGCAGGTAGTACGCGCTCGAGGGAGAGCCGTTGCTCCCGTGCACCCTTAATTCAAATTTCCGCAGTCCCGCCCATAGCAGCGATGACCCCATCGACGTAGACTCGAATCCGAGGAGTTAACAGGGGAGAGATAGAGGAGGAGAACGAGGCCGAGGTCAAGTGAGTCAGGTGGAGAGGAGGACAGCGATCCCAAGTGGCATGACACTCAAGATATCTTATAAGTGGAGAGGGTGGAGTAGAGTACGGAGAGGGTGACTCTAGTTTCGAGGAACCGCCTTCTCGGGATGTAAGTGGGGAGGACAAGTCCAGCAGGGGACGCTATGTTGCTTTAGACATGGGAGGAGCTCATCGCCCGGCCGGTGGCATCTGTGGTGGTGCTGACCCTAGAGATCCATCTTGGAGGCCCAGAGATCCGAGTGAGTTATCATCCTTCTCTTAACGTTTGTTTCTAGCTAGGATTGTCTTAGTTGCTATCTCTCCTTTTGTTTACTTTTGTTTTTATCTTTTGACTATTTCTAAAATTTTTTCTCCTTTGATTGTAGAGACTGCTAATGAGTAAGCGAGACTTGATTCACCGGGTATGCACTGATACCCTGATGATCCCCATGGAGAGGACTCGTGTGGAGCTATCCGTGGATGCAGGGGAGCCTTCAGCAGCCGGTAGGCATACTGACATTTTTTCCCCTATCTAGCATGTGGCCAAAATGGTGTCCACCCTCCGTACCGAGTTGGCTGGGTATAGGAAATCAGAGCGCCTGATGAGGAGTCATTCTCATAGCGAGGCCACGGCCTGCTCCTCAAGATCGTGAGCCCTCAAGTACACTCGTAACACCGGCATATCAGAGTCCTAGATGTGGTCGTGTACCTTCGTGAGGGGTCTCATAGGGCCGAGAGGCCACTTGGCTCTCGTAGATTGTTTATACGATTCATTTTGTATTTCTCGGGGTCATTGAGCATTTTTACCATGCCTAGTGAATGATGGCATCAGACAGAAACTTGATTTATATATATATATTCTTTTTGGATCAGACTCTTGGTGTCTATGATTTTGTGATTCGTTTCCACATGTAAATTATAATGTTGTTTTTATATGCTTTTAATGTATGCTAATGGAGAACAAAAGATACAAATGCTTTCTTTCTTTTTGTATTTCATGATCTTCGATATATGATAATGCGCATACACAATGTGATCTTGAACCTTAGTTTCTATAGGAAATTTTTCGGTACTTCATGTTTGTTTTGACAAAATGAGATGATAAACCAAAGATGATGAGCGAGATGAACTTGCCCCACTCCTAACTCCACGCAACTAGTAAGATGCGAGGCTCACCACCGAGAGCTAGAAAGGGTACAAGTTATGAAATTTGTTGAATGATAGTGATGAGAGATAGACAAAGATTTGGTGGAACCAAATTAGGACGCTACAAACCTACTCTACTCAAGTGACTCCATAGTTTAGAATGCGACTTTCTTTGTGGTTTATCTAGACTTAGATCCGTAGATGGCCACATGGTAGAAAAAATTTGGTTTTAAGGGTTTTGAGCTCTCTTGGAATTTTATACATTTGATTCATTTGTTTTTGAATCAAGATTTTAAAGTTTTATCTGAACTGTTTGCTTATGACCTTCAACGTTTATTACCAAGATAACTCCCTACACCTTGCCCCATGCTTCTAGTAGGAAGCATGGGCTTATCACCATGGACAAGGCATAGGGGAGTAAGGGCATTCCCATCCTTTCCCAACCCTACGTCACTAGTAAGAGATGTAAGTTCATCACCAAAGGTTGGTAGGGCAAGGAAATGTGTAAAAATAAATTTTTTTCTTTGATCTACATTTGATTTATATATTTGAGCAAAATGTTAGTATGTTCTTCCAAAGAGATATACGTATGGGATAGATGTGACACTATGAATCTTCTAGAATGCATAATAGGTAAGACACCTATCCTAGGAAGAAAGCAAAAGTGAGATTAAGCATGCAGACGCTGGTATGGTTACCATTAAGACTTTTTCATATCTAGCTTTATATGGATGAAATGATTCGTAAATAGGTGATGATGTTATGATAAATGAAGAAGTATGATTGGAAGGATTATGCCAATATCATCGAAGTTTGTAATGAATTGCTTTGAGAAGAAGTTCCTTGATCACAAAATTTTACGAAATGAATGGACAAATGAACCTAACTACATGAAGATGCAATGTAGATATAATTATACAAGTAGTGCTGGTTGCTTATGCACAGTAATCATTTAAGATGCAAGGAATTGACTATTTCGTTGAACTCCTCGCCTTCCAAAGGTACATAAGAGATATGCACCATTTCCATAGTATTTTGTGACTCGGTATGGGCCCAACCATTTGGGCCGGAATTTCCTTCCTTCACCGATCTTCTTGTCAATCCGGCTATCTAGCCTTAGATCTAGATCTCCTTCATATATATCTCTGCTCATAGACTTTTTTTGTTATACCGCCGGCACATCCGGTCAAAGCATAGACTCTATGCCATTGTTCAACATCTAGCCCTGGCCTCATCTAGGCTTTCTATTTGGGAGAGACGTGCTTCTTTATAAGCTTCTTCATCCATAATCCCTTATAGTGAGATGCGGATACTAGGTATTTCAACCTCAAGTGGAAGAACTGTCGCTCCAAATACCAATGAGAAAGGAGTTTCTCCTATTGGTGTTCTTATTGAAGTTTGGTGGGCCCACAAGGCTGGATATAACTTTAAATGCCAATCTCGTTTGTTTTCTTTTACCATTTTAAGGAGAATAGATTTCAATGTTTTGTTTGTTGCTTCATCTATCCGTTGGCTTAAGGGTAATACAGGAAGCTATATGGGAATATATGTGAGATGCAGAAAACTAGTTAGGCAATCTAATGTCTTCAATACGCACTAGCGGAATTTGTGAGTCTAAGGCAAAGAAGGCCCTCCTAACTTGAATCGGTGTGATAGATCGTCAAGCAAGGATGACTCTCAAGGCTCCAATCAATATCGAGCTCGCGTGATTCGATCTATAGGTTGTGGAATACGTGGAAAGTGACCCGGGATAGTTTTTGTGTATTTCTCCGACAGTGGTCATATGGTGGATGGTAAATATAGTCGACTCTATGGATTCGATTCTCGCCTAGTCCTAGTAACTCTCTAGCTTTGTTATCACCGTGTCTAACAAGGATAATTGTTCGATGATGATAGGTGGAAGTGGAGTAGACCGAATACTAGTGTGCGTAGGCCAAAGTTGTCTATGTCTAATTCTCCTATGGATTCGTTGGGTCATGGGATTTGTGGGTCACAACCGTAGACTCTTAGTTGTTGTGGACTCGTTATGGTCATGCGTGAAATCAAGTCCTAATCCCTAGTATCCAAGAATCGTATGCTTTCTCGCCTTCTATATTTAGGATCAATAATCGTGTGATTTTCTCATAATATCTTTGTGCGTTCGCGCAACCCGAATTCTTAGGCTAGTATCTATATCTCTGTAAGAGTGTCTCCCGCTCCGGTCATGGGACCAAAGGATCACAACCAAATGTTTGTTCTCTTTCAAGCCCTTCTACATTCATATGAATGTTGCCTAGGGTAATCTGTAGTTTGGTTGATTTGACCAAAACGTGTGTGCTTGGTCGTCTTCTACGTTTAACCCGCTCAACTGGGAATTGATTTGTTGCAAGCTTACCGTTGTTCTAAGACTGGATCCTAAGATTTTGGTCTATATCAGTTATCGCCATGATGAGATTGGGCTGAGGCACGATTGGCTCGAATACGTATTCCCGGGCTCTAGGTCCCGTGATTGTCATACAAAAGCAACAATGTAAAACGAACTACAAGAAATGAAATTTAACTATGTGAAGTGTATCTATAGCATATATGATTTCTCTATTTTTTTGTGTTTTCTGATGAGCTTTATGAATTTAAGAAAGCAACTATTTAAAATATCTAGAATTGACAGCTAAAATAATAACTTAAAACAAACAAAATAACCGAGTGTAGCTATTTGTCTGTGTAATTTGTAGATCTATTCTAAACAATGAAATAGCTCATCTAATCTATTTGCAAGACTCTCGATCCTACCTCAGAAGTGAGGAGTGAATCATAGTTTCGTAAACTATCAATCCCCACAGCTTCCCTGGCAATATCGAGAGTAGAATTAACTAAAATAAAGCAATTAACTACTCTATTTGATATGATTCTAACTAGAACTTTGAAAGCTAGAACCTGGATTCTGTAGAACAATGGCGAATCCGATGGTGTGTGTGATCTTGTCCCCTCAGTGTGATCTCCTCATTCCTTCGTGTTCACGTGGATCCAGAAAAGCGTGTAATGCTAGCATCAACAGAAGTAGATATTGGGATAAAGGCAGCTCAGAATACTGACTGAATACAATGCGAGTAGGAGAGGGATAGCGCAAGAGTACAGAGCTTGGCTTATGCAATTCCTAGTGGGATCTATTATGAGTCATGCAACATAAAGCATCCAGAACCTGAAACTATCCTATTTGAGGAGCAAAACCTCGCAACTTTAATGGCTTCCTATTGGTAAAAAGACTATTTTATTCCAATGGATTGGATAAAATAACAAAAAAGATTTGCACAAGATGGATATGTGGCTTACTAACAAAAAACAATGCTAACTAAGCATGCAATGAAAGAAACTAAGCATTCTAAGCAAAATGAAAACTAAATCTATCAGAAAGAGAAATCAGAGGAAAATTTTGAGGGGCCATTTTGCTTGAGCACAAGCCAACTATTTATAGATTTGCATTTACCCAAGGTAAAAACCAAATGGAACTCTTAAACTATAAACAATGGCAAAACACTATTCCAGGAACCGTAATCATAAATGCAAGCTTTATGGTGGTGAAAGAAAGTGGTAAAATGTTGAAATTACGTGAGTCGTGTTAAAAGAGCTTTCTGAAAATGCGTAAAGGACCGCCGCCCGAAAGGTGGTGGTGGTTATAGACCGACCGCCCCCTGCTCAGTGGCGGTCACGAGACCGCCGCCTGTGCAGGCGGCGGTTTCATCATCAAGAGAAAAAGGCCAAGAAAAGAGAGGAAAAGAGAAAACAAAGCACGCGGGGCTAAGGGGCATGCGGGATGTTAACGCATACTGAGAGCTTTTCCGATCCCGAACACCTCATGAGGAGACTCAGATCATCATCGGGGCACGTGTCACGTTGTTTCGGGCAAGACAAGACCTTACAATTTTGGGTACGTACATATTGCCCCCTCGAGAGAAGTTTTAGCCATGAAGAGGCGTAAAATGGTGGGTCCGAGTATGGCGGTCCCGAAATGGGAAGTTAGAAGTTATACCTGATACATCCGTGTGTTGAAATGACGCCGTCCAAAATTCCCGCTACCTGCAAAACGAAAAGAGAACTCAAGTGCAGATAGACACAATAGTTTGAAAAATAAACGCTAAAATAATAGGGAATGAGAACGTACCATTTGTGCGGGGATAGGAACTTACCTCCGTCGGCTGCTCCAAACCTGTGAAAAAGTCATTTAAAACGAATCAGGGCGCTATATATATGAAAGTGGGCCCATTTTCCTATTCATTTGTGCGAGTCGATTTGATTGATTTTGAGCTCTGGGACCCACGGTGACGGTTTCTTGCGTGAGTAGAGTCGAAACGTCCGTGACGAGATAGCGATCATGCCTCCACGTGTGGAACATCGACCCGTGAGATCACATGTTAGTTTTCTTCAGTTTATCCTTTTTACCCCCTTAAATTTGAAATGCTAAATATTTTGTCATGGGGGGGTAATTTTTGAAAATGTTAGTGTTAAAAGGTCCACCTAGGGGGGGCGCCTACTGGGTAGGCTTTGTTTTTAGGTAAAATGGTCATTTTTTGCACTTTTTAGGCTTTTTAAGTTTAAAACCCCGTGGGTTTTTGGACCACGACCGCCGCCCCCCGCCTGTGGTGGTGGTTACCGACCGCCGCCTGTTCAGGGTGGGTTACACGACCGCCGCCCTTAAGGCGGTGGTTACAAAACCGCCTCTCTGCTCAGGGTGGCGGTTTTGCATAGAATGCAAAAGGATCATCTTTTGAAATTGTTTTTGCTTTTCTAGCATTTCTACGTGTTTTCGTGACTTTTCCAGTGTTACTCGGATGCTAACTTGCTCTGTTTTGTGTGTTTTTGGGTGTATGCAGGTGAGAGAGGAGTATATCCGGTGGAGTAGAGAGAGGGAGTGTGATTGGCTCCTAGGGGTACTAGATGCCCTCTCACAGGATGAGGAGGACACTCTTCAGCGGGCTGGGATACTACGCATTTCACGCGTGCCCCATGTTACACCATCTAGTCACATCCTTTGTGACTTGTTCTCATACTGGGATGCAGATCGGAACACCTTCCGATTGCCAGGGGTCCGCGGTGAGTGGACTATTACATTGGAGGATGTCTATCACATTCTGGGGTCCCGATTCATCGGGAGACGACTCACCTTAGAGACAGCAGGTTCACGGGCACAGATTGCACAGTGGGCTACATATATGGGAGATGCAGTCATCTCCATGGGGTCAAAGAAGGGGGTTAGAGTTCGATCCATTCCTACTTTTCCCATCCCCTTACTTCGCCAGGCCATCATGGGGATCCTTGCCTCGAGACTGATCGGGGACAAGGGAGGAGATACTTTGTTATACTGCTGGTCCCCTATTATTACACAGATAGAGGGACATGGTCGGATATATGCCTGGGGAGCAGACATTCTTGGGACCACCTACCATGACTTATACAGGGTAGTCCATTTACAGGGGCAGTCCTTGAGCCACCCGACCCTGGTTATGAGTTGGGTCTATGAGCACTTCATCCCCTACGGCAGAGGTGTAGAGGTGACAGACCCTGAGCTGTGAGGGCAGCCAGATGGACAGACATGTCGGTGCTTAGAGCACCTCATCAGCCAGTTGCCTCCCTGACTACTACCGACATGGAGGCCACACCATACCAGACTATGGCAGGTATATGGGGCGAGGAGGCTCTTACCTTGATCTCCTGCTCCACCACAGGCAGCTTATTGATAGAGTGGGGCGAGTGGAGATGCACCCCTTTGGCCGTGTTCCTCAGCAGTTTGGCTTACCATACATGGGTATGCTTCCCCAGCTGGCGCCAAGATACGATCACCCGAGAGGCCTGAGGGGGCCTAGAGGCCGGGGGGACAAAGTGGTTACTCCTGGCATTCCTATTACAGCCAGGAGGATAGTACGTGCCTGAGGGAGAGCCGGTGCGCCTCAGGCACCTTTGCTTCAGATCGCCGCGGGTCCTGCCCATAGCAGCGATGACCCCATTGAGGTAGACTCCGAGTCTGAGGAGTTTACAGGGGGAGAGACAGAGGAGGAGACCGAGGACAGTGATCCTGAGTGGCACGACACCCAGGATATCATGCAGGTGGAGAGGGCCGAGCAGAGTGCAGAGAGGGTGACTCTGGTTTCAGAGGAGCCACTCTCCCAGGGCCATGGGGAGGATGAGTCTCATTCATGGGGGCTACATTGCTCCAGCCCACAGTGAGCAGCCCCTCGCCTGGGCAGCGGCATCCGTGGTGGGCGCTGATCCCATAGATCCATCTTGGAGGCCTGGTGATCCGAGTAAGTTACCCTCTCTCCCTTTTAATGTTCATTTCTTTGTTAGGATCTCCTTAGTTGCTATCTTGTATTTTTAATTTCTTGTTTGGTTTCTAATTTGTTTTCTCCTTTGTTTGCAGAGACCGCCGATGAGTGGTGAGATTTGATTCGCAGGGTATGCACTGATACCCTGATGATCCCCATGGAGAGGACCCACGCAGAGTTGTCCGTGGACGCTGGGGAGCCTTCAGCAGCTCGGTAGACATACTGATGTCTTCGCCCTAGTCTGGCATGTGGCCAGGATGGTATCGACTCTCCGCACAGAGTTAGCGGGGTATAGGATGGCCGAGCACCTGATGAGGAGCCATTCTCGTGGGTGTGAGACCGCGGCTGCCCCTCGGGATCCCGAGCCCTCGTGCACTCGAGCGCCGGCGCAGCCTGAGTCCTAGGCATGGGCGTGCGCCTTCAGAGGGGTCTCGTAGGGATTGAGAAGCCACTTGGCTCTCGTTTTTTTTTTGTATGATACATTCTTTTGTATATCCCGGGCTCTTTGAGCATTTTGACCATGCCTAGTGCATGATGGCATTGTACATAAACGTTGATCATTTATATATATGTATATTTGTTCTGGATCAAACTCTTGGCATTCATGGCTCACTTTCTATTTCCAGTTTCCTTATGTATACTATGATGTATGTTTATATGTTTTTAGAATGTATGCAATGGTGAACAAATGATGCAAGTGTTTTACTTTCCTTTTTTGTATTTCATGATGCTGATATATGATGATGTAGATATAATGTGATTTTGAATCTTAGTTTCTGTAAGCAATTTTGGATACTTCATATTTGTTTTGGCAAAGTGATGAAAATAAACCACGATGATGACAGATAAACCTGCCCCTACCCCCAACTCCACGCAACTAGTAAGATGCGAGGGCTTATCACCAAGAGTTGGGAAGGGTGCAAGTTATGAGATGTAGTGAAATGATAGTGATGGAAGATAGACAAAGCTTTGGTGGAACCAAATTAGGATACCACAAGTCCACTCCACGCGAGTGACTTCATAGTTTTGGATGCAACTTGCTTTGTGGTTTATCCAGACTTAGATCCTTAGATGGCCACATGGTAGACAAAATCTGGGTTTTTAGGATTTTAACTCTCTTGGGATTTTGAACATCTGATTCATTTGTTTTTGACTCAAAGCTTCAAGGTTTGAATTGTTTGTGTATGACCTTTTGCATTTATTTGTCAAGAGGACCCCCTACACTTTGCCCCATGCTACTAGTAAGAAGCGTGGGTTTATCACCGTGGGCAAAGCATAGGTAGTAAGGGCATTTCCATCCTTTCCCAACCCTACGTCACTAGTAAGAGACGCAAGCTCATCACCAAAGGTTGGTGGGGCAAGGAAATGTGTAAAATTAAAATTTTCTGTTTGATCAATGTTTGACTTGTTTATTTGAGTAAAATGTCAGTATGTGTTTATTTCCAAAGAGATATACATATGGGATAGATGTGACACCATGAAGCTTCTAGAATAGACCATAGGCAAGACACCTACCCTAAGAAGAAACCAAAAGTGAGAATAAACTTGCAGATCTTGGTATGGTTACCGTTAAGACTTTGTCATGTCTAGCTTTATTTGATAAAATGATTCCGAGATAATTTGATGATATCATGAAAATGGAGAAGTATGATTAAAGAGTTTATGCCAACAACATCATGAGTTTGTAATGAATTGCTTTGAGAATAGATTCCTTGATCACAATTTGTGTATGAAACAAGTGGACAATATGATCCTAATCTATATGAAGATGCAATGATATATATATATATATATATATATAAGTAGTGCTAGCTGCTCACGCACGTAGAACCGCTTGAGGTGCAGGGAATTGACTGTTTCACCAAATTCCTCACCTTCTAGCGTACATAAGAGGTATGCACCATTTCCATAGTCCTTCATGACTCGGTATGGGCCCAACCATTTAGGCCGGAATTTCCTTCCTTCGCCGGTCTTCTTGTCGATCCGACTGTCTAGCCTTAGAACTAGATCACCTTCATATATGTCGCGTTCATAGACTTTCTTGTTATATTTCCGGCACATCCGGTCAACATAGACTCTATGCCATTGTTCAGCATCTAACCTAGCTTCATCTAGGCTTTCTAGTTGGGAAAGATGCTTCTCTCGTAAGCATCTTCATCCGTAATCCTTGTAATGAAATGCGGAGATTGGGTATTTCAACCTCAAGTGGGAGAACCGCTCCGCCCGAATACTAGTGAGAAAGGAGTTGCTCCCGTTGGTGTTCTTATTGAGGTTCGGTGGGCCCATAAGGCCGGATATAACTTCAAGTGCCAATCTCATTTGTTTTCTTTCACCATTTTAAGGAGAATGGCTTTTAGTGTTTTATTCGTCGCTTCAGCCTGTCCGTTGGCTTGAGGGTAATACAAGGAAGCCGTATGATGGCTTATCTTAAATTTATTGCATAGTTCGTGAACCTCTTCATTCTTAAAAGAAGTTCCATTATCGGAGATAATGATTTGTGGGATACCGTACCTGCAAATGATTTGGTTCAAAATGAACTTGGCGATTACAGAACCAGGTACAGTAGTAAGAGGCATAGCCTCTACCCATTTGGTAAAATATTTGGCCGTGATTATAAAATTATGGCCATCTGTGGACGAGGGAGAGAATTTCCCTATTAAATCTAGGCCCCATGTAGAAAAGGGCCATGGAGTAGCGATTGGTTGCAGAGCTTGTGCCGGCATGTGGATCTCATGGGAGAATTCTTGGCACTTATGACACCTGCGTATGAACTCTACTGCATCGTGTTCTAGAGTAGGCCAGAAATAGCCCATTCGATGTATTTTATGAGTGGTGGCATGGCCACCGAAGTGGCCTCCACACATTCCACTGTGAGATTCATGGAGAATCTTCTTGGATTCTTCTGCGTCGACACATCTTAGAAGCATTCCATCGAACGCTTTCCGATAGAGCACTTGCTCTATAATGATGTATTTAGCTACGATAATACGTAACCGCCTTCTTTGTTGTGGTGTAGCCCCTTCTGGATACGTATGGTCCATGATATAATTAATGATATCAGTGTACCAGGACACTCAGAGATAGAGGGTCGGGTTTCATAGTATACACACTCATCTGGAAAATCTAGATCTACTAGATCACCTCCATCTAATGGGTTATCAGCTAACCAATCTCATGATGATTTGTCCCTTAACTGATTTCTGATTTACAAATGTTAATTTGAATTCTCCCATTAAGGTTATAAAACGTCCAGCCTTCTTAGATAAGGACCCTTGTGTGAGAAAAGTTTGCAAATGGTCCGTTTTTACCATGACCCTTGTTTCTTGATTCAGCATATAGTGTCTTAAGCATTTGGTTGCAAAGACTATGGCGAGGCATTCTCATTCTGCTTGTGTATAACGTGTTTCATAGTCGAGCAACATTTGGCTAATGAAATAAATCACACGCTCTCTCTCTTGCCATCATCTTCTTGAGCCAACATACAGGCTAGCGAGACACTGGTAGCTCGTGAATATAAAATTAACGGGTGGTCTAGTTTAGGTGGCATTAGCGTAGGTGGTGACAACAAGAAACGCTTAACTGCGTTGAAAGCTTCATTGCAATCTTCAGTCCAATCAATGCTATAGTCTTTCTTGAGTAAATTGTTGATTGGATGAATGGCGAAACTTAAGTCCGGATGAATCTTCGATTGCACCCAACTTTCCGAGAAATGACCTGATTCCAGATTCATCCGAAGGTGGGACCATTTCGAGGACAACCCGAATTTTGGTTGGGTCAACATCTATCCCTCGTGATGATATGATGTAACCTAGGAGCCTCCCTCCTGTTACACCAAAGATGCATTTTTCTAGGATTTAGCGTGACTCCGTATTCTATCAGACGTGAGAGAATGACGCGGAGTACTTCCGGATGGTCACAACGCTTCTTGGCTTTAGCCAACAAGTCATCTACGTAGGATTCCATGATTTTATGAATTAGATCGTGGAATATATATGTCATAGCTCGCTGGTATGTAGCACCAGCATTCTTGAGACCAAATGGCATAACAACATAGCAATAAGTTCCCCAAGGAGTTATAAACGTGGTTTTAGCTTGATCTTGTTCAGATATTTTAATTTGATTGTATCCCGAGAATCCATCCATGAGAGACAAAAGTTCAAACCCAGCTGTTGCATCAACAATGACATCAATGGATGGCAATGGGAAGTCATCTTTAGGACACGCTTTGTTGATGTCTCGGAAATCTATGCAGATGCGTATCTTCCCATTCTTCTTGAGAACGGGAACGATATTAGATACCCATTGGGAGTAATCGACTGGCTTGATGAATCCTACTTGGAGGAGTTTTATTACCTCCTCTTTTACCATGAGAGCTACCTTGGGTTTCATGGGTCTCGATTTTTGTTTAACTGGCTTTGCATCAGATTTAGTGACGAGGTTGTGCACCACAATGTGGGGTGCAACTCCTGTCATTTCCTTATAATTAAATGTGAAAGCCTTCTGATGTTCTCTGAGAATTCGAGTGTGTATTTCTATTTCCTCTGGGGTTAACGAGGATCCTAGTTTCAATATCCTTGGTTCATCTTCCATTCCGATGTTAATATCAATCATTTTTTTCGATTAGAGAGGCGTTACCTTCTTCAAACTCAGGTGGCGCTGGAGGTAAATCCAAATCATCCCCATTTTCTACTGTGTATATGCTAGGTTCCATTTCCGAGGGAAGATCCATCATGGGATTTCCGAAGTAGGAAGACGAATGTGGGATTAAGGACAAATCTATCATATGATAGGAGAGATGTAGTGCCGCATAGGCATTTAAGTAATCCAGAGTGGCCATATCACTATCAACATGGTCTAGGATAGTAGATTCATTTCCGTTTAAAAGAGAATTCGTCATTGTTTTTATCAATGGTTCATCACGAAGGGATACCATGAAACGGGTATCCTCTAACTCATTGCTTGGAGTAAAACGTGATGCTGAAGTTGCTATTGAATCGGTGAGAAGATTTTTCTCTCATGGGATTGCTTCAATTGATATGAAGTCAAACTCCTTGCTTAAATCTAATACAACTTTTTTGTAAAGTTGTAAGTGCTCGGCTTTGGTTTCATATATCTCAGAGACTTGGTTTGCTACTAATTGTGAGTCTCCTAAGACTCTGATGTTATCAACACCAATTCTCTTAGCTAAGATGAGGCCAAGGAGGAGGGCTTCGTACTCAGCGCCGTTGTTTGTGCACTTGAAATTTAGTTTAAAGGCAAAAGGTAAGACTTTTCCTTAGGGGAAGTAAAGATGACACCTGCCCCCACTCCGTAACGGCATCTAGCTCCATCAAAATGGAGTGTCCAATATTTAGCTGGGAGTATAGATGTTGGGGCATTTGCTGTGTTTGTGCATTCTACTTCCACCATGCAAAGATCCTCTGCTGGAAGAGAACCAACACCTAGGGAATATCCTATGCCTACTGAATCGAATGGTAAGAATATTGGTAGATCCTTTTCTAGCAATTCAACGATTTTTGCAGTAGTTCCTAATGATACTATTTCTACAGTGTTAGCCTCATCTTTGGGGGTTGGGGTTGCCTTGGCTAGGCTCATAGTTTCAAGATCTGTCGTAGGTACCAACCTTTCTTTTGTTTTTGCGTCGGTAGGTTTATTAAGTTGGTTTGTTGGGAGTTCAAACTCCGAGTGTACGCCTGGTCTTTTCTTTAAGTCAGCTAGGTGTACATCGAATGGTTTTGGATCACCTTTGGCCACAAATATCTTTCCTAAATGTAAAAACCTTACTTCTTGAAATAGTGTAGAAGGGATTGCCTTCATGCGGTGTATCCATGGTCGGCCGAGGATCATATTATAGTTAGTTTCCCGATCTATAATATAAAACTCAGTCAAGATGGTTTTGGGTCCTAAGGTGACCGGTAATATTATAGTTCCAACCGAGGTGGCTTTAAGGCTATCATAGCCCCTTAGTGTATTTCGAGTTGTGGAACAATTGGTTTCTCCATACCCTAGCTTTTGAAGGAAAGAGAAGGGGACTATGTTAACCGCTGCCCCATCATCTATCATTGCACGCTTCACATAGTTGTTATAAACCCATACTTGTAAATGTAAGGTTGGATCACCTTGGCGTGTGATCTCAGCATCTGTCGGCATTTTGTTTATCTCGAATATGAATTCGACGTCCCTATCTGCCTGCCCTGGAGGATGAACATCAAAGTCCACATGATTTACCTATGTTTCAGGAGGTGGAGTGATGTTAATTAAATGACCTAAACCTAATGCTTCTAAAAGAGCAGCCCTGTGAGCAGGAGAGTTCTTTAGTAAGTCTAAGAATGAAATGTGCGAGAAGGTTTTTGTTAGGTCGTTAATCAAATCATGTGCACCACAAGTTTTACTACGATTTGTTGATGTCATCTCGCCTCGGCAGTGGCTTGGACTTGGCTGAGAGAAATATTCTCGTCCTTGTTATAGCTTCGATGGGTAGCTCAATGTCTAACTCCACTAAACCGACTACCTTAGGTCGTGGTTGACTTCCTAGTTGTGGCGCAACTAATGGATTTAGTGAGGTCGAGGCTTCATGATCATTGTTTCCTGTCATTACACCCTTGTTCATCCCAGTTAGATTTAGCCTGTTGTTATCGTGATTTGGGAGTGGATCATTAAAGATCTTCAGGGGTGCATTTTGAGGGGAAACTACCCCTGAAAAGGTATTTGACGTTGGTGACGTAGGATCTGCCAAGAACATATCCATGAAAAGTTGTCTTTGTTCATCTGGCAAGCGTTGCATGAATTTATTGTAGTCACGGCACGTTCTAGTGTCATGGCCCTAATTTTGTGGAAACCACAATACGAATTAGGATTATAATTCCTAGTTTGTTGGTTTGATGTGTATTGTGGCCCAAAATTTTGATCAAACCGTTGTCTATTAAAATTTTGCGTTTGTTGTTTTTGGTTTGAATTCTGGTTTTGGTACCTAGTTGAATTTTGGCTTGGACCCTGTATGGGATTTTCCATTGTTGTTGTTGTTGTTGTTGTTGGATGGTTAAAATCCACTGTATTGATTGTCGGGGTAAAGTTGTTATTTCGTTGGTTGTTTATTTGTGATGGAGTATTGACAACATTTACCTTTTTAGGCTGGTCGGTTACTCCATCTGTTGTTACACCCCGATTTTTGTTAAGGATTTTAGGTCCTTGATTGACGTTCGTGGTAGTAGGATAAGTTGTAGTGTTCTGGTTGGGGGTGATTAACCTCCCATTTGCTCCATATGTTTTCATGACCACTATCAATGCGCTTGATCTATTCAAGAGCACTCTCAAGACTTCATCGTAAGTTCTTAATGGGAACTGACTTCTTCCTTCACTTCTCTGCTAAGAGAATGAAGGAATAAATCACATAGTTCCATTTGATCCATGTTTGGAGCACTTGCCGAAGAATAAAGAACTGTACGCCACCTTTGGATGAAATGGGCGACAGATTCGTTGTGTTCTTGTTTGATGTGTAAGAACTCTCTGATTCCTGTTCTTAATAATTTGTTCATGTCGAAGGCCTTGATGAACTCTGACACGAGTTGTTTGAATGAATGTATGGAAGCCTCAGGTATTCTATAATACCAATCGAGAGCGATGCCTTCCAAGGTTTTTGGGAATATTTTAGCAACAACCCCATCCCATGGGAGTAGTTCTCGAATGGCCGTAGCGTAAGCTTTGATATGTGTGTTTGGATCTCCCTCACCTTTGTATTTGGGAAAATCAGGGAGAGGTCTTGGAAGCATGACGCTTCGTATGGTGAAATCCAAGGGCTCTTTCAAATATTCTGAGTAAGTCCCTATCGCATATTTTTCACCACCATGATGGTGCCCGCTGAGGGAGTGGTGGTGGAATGGGTTGTTGATATGGCATGCAGCGCGATGCATGCGGGTAGGGGCATAAGGAAACACCTGTGTTTGAGCAAACATGCCGGGAGAGGAGAACATATCCCCTTGTGGTGATTTGGAGTATATGTTTAAGTATGATGGGGTATTGTCCAGGAATGGATTGTTTTGTACTAGACCGGGAGGAACAATGTTAGAGATGGTGGGTCTAGTTGGCATTTGTTGTGAATACTGAGGAGTCATGCCTAACGTGCCTACTCCTGTGAGGAGATCTACTTGGCTAGGATGGTGTGGAGGATTGGAACTTCCTGCTTGCATGAATTGTGAATTTTGACTTGCTTGGGCAAGTTCTAACCCTCTAACCTTTTCTATTAGAGTTGAAATGACTTCATTTGGTGAAGTCACGGTGTTTTCCGTAGTGGCATTTGTTGTATACCATGGTGTCAGATAGGCATGTGATATCCCGCTATGAACTGATCGCTATCTTGCCAAGTTTCTCCGAGGGTATTTCCTATATGCAGTGGCATAGAGGTATTTTCTTGAAAAGAGACCTCGGGTTGTGTTTGTAAACCTCCTATAGGTGGATACATACTTCGAGAACGTTGGTCATTCCTGGCATAACGTACCAAATATTCATCGTCTAAACCTCGGTATGAGTCTGATTGTCTACTAATTTGTGGTCTAAGCAAGATTTGAGGAGATGAACCAGATTCTCCGGTGAACGTCATGTTATTCGAGCTCAAGGCTCTTTTGTTGTTTGAGCGAGCTGATCTAACTCCTCAGTTTGAAATGATGAGTTATATCTGATTCTCGGAGTTTGTGTTGACAACTGGTTAGTTGAGTAGTTGTCACCCCATACTGAGAGTGAGGGTGATGATTGTCTATTTTGCTGGGCGTAGTATGCCTCAAGACCCAAGAGGGGTCTGCCATATGCATCGAATCCCGACATATTCGGGGGGTATATGAATACCCGCAGAATAATGGGAAGGAGCGAAGGTGATGGTGAAAGCCAATGAGGTGGAAAAGATGAAAAGTATACTAACTTGGAAGAACACGTAATAATATGACTCGAACTAGAAAGTAGGAAGTTTCACGTCGGGTTCACCAATTTTGTTGGTGAACGATGTGAAGGCTAATGAGGTAGAAAAAGTGAAGTTGTTCACCAAATGATGTGAAGGCTAATGAAAGAAGGTGAAACAGTTGTTTGTTCACGCACCAATTTTGTATGATGGAAAAGTGACATGCGAGCATGGGAATCTACAAGTGACTCTTCCTCGCACCCGACCTCCCGAGGTCGTGCCGAGACAGCCGGTGGGTATGGAATATATGTGAGATGCAGACAAACTAGTTAGGCAATCTAATGTCTTCAATACGCACTAGCGGAATTTGTGAGTCTAAGGCAAAGAAGGCCCTCCTAACTTGAACTGGTGTGATAGATCGATCAGCAAGGATGACTGCTCGAAGGCTCCAATCAATATCGAGCTCTGGCGTGATTCGATCTATAGGTTGTGGAATACGTGGAAAGTGACCCGGGATAGTTTTGTGTATTTTTCTGACAGGGTCATATGGTGGATGGTAAATATAGTCGACTCTATGGACGATTCTCTGGCCTAGTCCAGAACTCTCTAGCTTTGTTAGCTGCTGTGTCTAACAAGGATAATGTTTCGATGATGATAGGTGGAAGTGGAGTAGACCGGAATACTAGTGTGCGTAGGCCGTTGTCTATGTCTAATTCTCCTATGGATTCGTTGGGCTGCGGGATTTGTGGGTCACAACCGTAGACTCTTAGTTGTTGTGGACCTATTATGGTCATGCGTGAAATCAAGTCCTAATCCCTAAGTATCCAAGAATCATATGCTTTCTTTCAGCCTTCTATATTTAGGATCAATAATCGTGTGATTTTCTCGTAATATCTTACAGCGTTCGCGCAACCCCGAATTCTTAGGCTAGTATCTATATCTCGTAAGAGTGTGTCTGCGCTCGGTCCGGGTCATGGGACCAAAGGATCACAACCAAATGTTTGTTTCTCTTTCAAGCCCTTCTACTACCATATGAATGTTGCCTAGGTAATCTGTAGTAGTTTGGTTGATTTGACCAAAACGTGTGTGCTTGGTCTTCTACGTTTAACCCGCTCAACCGGGAATTGATTTGTTGCAAGCTTACCGTTGTTCTAAGACTGGATCCTAAGATTTTGGTCTATATCAGTTATCGCTGTGATGAGATTGGGATGAGGCACGATTGGCTCGAATACGTATTCCCTGGGCTCTCTAGGTCCCGTGATTGTCATACAAAAGCAACAATGTAAAACGAACTACAAAAAATGAAATTTAACTATGTGAAGTGTATCTATAGATATATGATTTCTCTATTTTTTTGTGTTTTCTGACGAGCTTTATGAATTTAAGAAAGCAGCTATTTAAAATATCTAGAATTGACAGCTAAAATAATAACTTAAAACAAACAAAATAACCGAGTGTAGCTATTTGTCTGTGTAATTTGTAGATCTATTCTAAACAATGAAATAGCTCATCTAATCTATTTGCAAGGCTCTCGATCCTACCTCAGAAGTGAGGAGTGAATCATAGTTTCTCAGAAACTATCAATCCCCACAGCTTCCCTGGCAATATCGAGAGTAGAATTAACTGAAATAAAGCAATTAACTACTCTATTTGATATGATTCTAACTAGAACTTTGAAAGCTAGAACCTGGATTCTGCAGAATAGTGGCGAATCCGATGGTGTGTGTGATCTTGTCCCCTCAGTGTGATCTCCTCATTCCTTCGTGTTCACGTGGATCCAGAAAAGCGTGTAATGCTAGCATCAATGTAAGTAGATATTGGGATAAAGGCAGCTCTGTAATACCGATGAATACAATGCGAGTAGGAGAGGGATAGCGCAAGAGTACAGAGCTTGGCTTATGCAATTCCTAGTGGGATCTATTATGAGTCATGCAACATAAAGCGTCCAGAACCTGAAACTATCCTGTTTGAGGAGCAAAACCTGCAACTTTAATGGCTTCCTATTGGTAAACAAGACTATTTTATTCCAATGGATTGGATAAAATAACAGCAGTACTTTGCACAAGATGGATATGTGGCTTACTAACAGTAAAACAATGCTAACTAAGCATGCAATGAAAGAAACTAAGCATTCTAAGCAAAATGAAAACTAAATCTATTGCAAAGAGAAATCAGAGGCAAATTTTGAGGGGCCATTTGCGAGCACAAGCCAACTATTTATAGATTTGCATTTACCCAAGGTAAAACCAAAGAACTCTTAAACTATAAACAATGGCAAAACACTATTCCAGTGGAACCGTAATCATAAATGCAAGCTTATGGCGGTGAAAGAAAGCTGGTAAAACGTTGAAATTACGTGAGTCGTGTTAAAAGATATTTATGGCACTTGCGTACAAACTCTACTTTTCGTGTCGTGTTTGAGAGTGGGCCGAAATAGCCCATCCGATGTATTTTGCGGGGCAAAGTGGCATGACCTCCAAAATGGCCACAACACATTCCACTATGGGATTCATAGAGAATCTTCTTGGATTCTTCTGTGTCAACACACCTTAGGAGCATTCCATCGAAAGCCTTACGATAGAGCACTTGTTCTATAATAACGTATTTAGCTACGATAATGCGTAACCACCTTCTTTGTTACGGTGTAGCACCTTCTAGATACACATGGCCTATGATATAATTAATAATATCAGCATACCAAGGACATTCAGAGATGGGAGGTCTGGTCTCGATGTAATATACACATTCATCGGGAAAATCTAGATCTACTAGATCACCTCCATCTAATGGGTTATCAGCTAACCAGTCTGCAATGATTTGTCCCTTAATGGACTTCTGGTTTACAAAAGTTAATTCAAATTCACCCATTAAGGTTATGAAGCGTCCAACCTTCTTAGACAAGGACCCTTGTGTGAGGAAAGTTCATAAATGGTCTATTTTTACAATGACCCTTGTTTCTTGATTTAGCATGTAATGTCTTAAGCGTTTGATTGTGAAGACTATGGAAATACATTCTCATTACGCTTTGCATATAATGTGTCTTATAATCGAGTAATTTTCGGATAATAAAATAGATCGCATGTTCTCATTTGTCATCATCTTCTTGAGCCAGCATGTAGGCTAGTGAGACATTGGTAGCTCATGAATATAAGATTAAAGGGTGGTCTGGCTTAGGAGGCATTAGTGTAGGTGGTGACAACAAGAAACACTTAACTACTTCGAAAGCCTCATTAGTCTTTGGTCCAATCAATACTATAATCTTTCTTGAGTAGATTGTTGATTGGATGGATGACAAAGCTTAAATATGGGATGAATCTTCAGATTACACTGAGTTTCCCAAGAAATGACCTGATTCCAGATTCATCCGACGGTGGGATCATTTCAAGAACAACCCAGATTTTGGCTGGGTCTACATCAATCCCTCGTGATGATATGATGTAACCCAGAGTTTCCCCCTGTCACACCAAATACACATTTTTCTAGGTTTAGTGTGACTCGTATTCTATCAAATGTGAAAGAATGATGCGGAGCACTTCCGGGTGATCATAGCACTTCCTAGATTTAGCCAACAAGTCATCTACATAAGATTCCATGATTTTATGAATAATATCATGAAATATATATGTCATTTCCCACTGGTATGTAGCGCCAACGTTCTTGAGACCGAATGGCATAACAAAGCATAGCAATAGGTTCCCCAAGGAGTTATAAACGTGGTTTTGGCTTGGTCTTGTTTAGATATTCTAATTTGATTGTATCCTAAGAATCCATCCATGAGAGACAAAAGCTCAAACCAGTTTGTTGCATCAATGATGAGATCAATGGATGGTAATGGGAATTTTCCTTGGGGCACGCTTTGTTAATGTCTCAGAAGTCTATGTAGATGCGTATCTTCCCATTCTTTTTAGAACGGGAATGATATTAGATACCCACTGAGAATAATCAACTGGCTTGATGAATCCTACTTGGAGGAGTTTCATTACTTCTTCCTTCACCATGAGAGCTACCTTGGGTTTCATTGGTCTTGATTTTTGTTTAATTGGCTTTGCATCTGGTTTGGTGACGATTGTGTATTGCGATGTGTGGTACAACCCCTGTCATTTCTGTATAATTAAATGCAAAAGCCTTTTGATGTTCTCTGAGGATTCGAGTGTGTATCTCTATTTCTTCTAGAGTTAACGAAGATCCTAGTTTCAAGATCTTCGGTTCTTCCTCTGTTCCAATGTTAATATTGATCATCTCTTCGATTAAAGAAGCATTACCTTCTTCAAAATCAGGCGGGGCTGGAGGTAGTTCTAGATCTTCTCCATTCTCTACCGCGTGTATGTCGAGTTCCTTTTGTGGGGGAAGCTCTATCATGGGATTTCTGAAGTAAGAAGATGAATGTGGGATTAAAGACAAATATACCATGTGATGGGTGAGATGTAACACTGCATAGGTGTTTAAGTAATCAAGAGTGGCTTTATCACTATCAACATGATCTAAGATAGCATATTTATTCTCAGCTATGTTCGTTAAAAGAGGGTTTGATATTTTCTTCACTAACGGTTCAATACGAAGGGATACCATGAAACAGGTGTCTTCCAACTCACTGCTTGGAGTGAAATGTGAAGCTGAGGTTGCTATCGAATCTATGAGAAGATTTTGTTCTCACGGGATTGCTTCAATTGATATGAAGTTAAATCCTTTGCTCAAATCTAGTACTGCTATTTTGTAGAGCTGTAGGTGTTCAACTCTAGTTTCATACACCTCAGAGACTTGGTTTGCTATTAATTGAGAGTCTCCTAACACCCTGATGTCATTAACACCGAGCCTCTTAGCTAAGATGAGGCCAAGGAGGAGGGCTTCGTACTCAAAGTGCCGTTGTTTGTACATTCAAAATTTAGTTTAAAGGTAAATGGTAGGATCTTTCCCTCGGGCGAAGTAAAGATCACACCTGCCCCAGCCCCATAACGACATCTAGCTCCATCGAAATGGAGAGTCCAATATTTACTTGGGAAGATGGATGTTGGGACATTTTCTACGTCTACTTCTTCTACTTCGGTTACTTCTACCATGCAGAGTTCTTCTGCTGGAAGAGAACCAACTCCTAGGGTATATCCCATGCCTACAAAATCAAATGGCAGGAAAATTGGTAGATCCTGTTCTAGCAACTCAACTATTTTTGCAGTAGTTCCTAATGATACTGTTTCTACAATGTTAGCCTCATCTTTGAGGGCTAGGATATTCTTGATTAGGTTCGTAACTTCTAACTCTGTTGTAGGTACCAACTTTCCTTCCAGTTTGAGTCGGTTGGCTTGTTAAGTTGGTTTGTTGGGAGTTCAAACTCAGAGTGAATGCCTGGTCTTTTCTTTAGGTCTGCTAGGTGTATATCGAATGGTTTCGGATCACCTTTTGCTATGAATACCTTTCCTAAGTGTAGGAATATTATTTCTTGGAATAACGTAGAAGGGATTTCCTTCATACGGTGTATCCATGGTCGGCGGAGGATCATATTATAGTTGGTTTCTGATCTATAATATAAAACTCAAAGTGAGTATTGTTTTGGGTCCTAAGGTGTTGGTGGTATTATAGTTCCAATTGAAGTGGATTTAAGGCTATCAAAGCCTCTTAGCGTATTCCGAGTCATGGAACAATTTGTTTCTCCGTACCCTAGCTTTTGAAGGAAAGAGAAGGGAACTATGTTAATTGCTGCCCCATCGTCAACCATTCGCGCGTTTAACGTAATTGTTATAAACCCACACTTGCAAATGTAAGGTGGATCACCTCTCGCATGCAATCTCGTCTGTTGGCATTTTCTTATGTCAAATATAAACTCGGTATCCTTATCCGTCCACCCCAAAGGGTGGATATCAAAGTCTATATGGTTTACATGTGTTTCAGGAGGTGGAGTGATGTTAATTAAATGATTTAAACCTAATTCTTCTAAAAGAGCAGCCCATGGGTAGGAGAGTTCTTCAATAAGTCCAAAAAGGAGATATGAGAGAAGGTCTTTGTTAGGTCATTAATTAAATCATAGGCACCTACGGGTTTTACTAATGGTTGTTGAATGTTATCTGTCTCTAGTGGGTAACTCGGACTTGGCTGAGAGGAATACTCTCGTGTCCTTGTTACGGCTTCCACGGGTAGCTCAATGTCTAACTCCACCAAACTGACTATCTTGGGTCGTAGCTGACTTCCTAATTATGGTGCGACAGGTGGATTTAGCGAAGTTGAGGCTTCATGATCATTGTTTCTTGTCATTACACTCTTGTTCGTCCCATTTGGATTTAATTTGTTGTTATTGTGATTTGGGAGCGGATCGTTGAAGATCTTGAGGGGAGCATTTTGAGGGAGACTGCTCTCGTGAAAGTATTTGGCGCAAGTGATGTAGGATCTGCTAAGAACATATCTATGAAAAGTTGTCTTTGTTCTTCTGGCAGATGTTGCATGAACTTATTGTAATCGCAGCAAGTCCTAGTGTCATGGCCTTGAATCTTGTGGAAACCACAATACGAGTTAGGATTGTAATTCCTAGGTTGCTGGTTTGGCACATATTGTGGTCCAAAACTCTGATTAAACTGTTGACTATTAGGATTAAAGTTTTGCACTTGTTGTTTTTGGTTTTGGTTATGGTTTTGATATCCAATTGTGTTTTGTCTTGGACCTTGTGTCTGGGTCTACCTTTGTTGTTGTTGTGGATGATTAAAATCCACCGAATTGATTGTCGGGGTAAAGTTGTTGCTTCGTTGATTGTTAACCAGTGGTGGAGTATTTACAACATTTTCTTTTTTGCTTGGTCACTACTCCATATGTTTACGCCGTGATTTTTGTTAAGGATTTTAGGTCCTTGATTGACGTTTGTGGTAGTAGGATAAGTCATAGTATTATGGTTGGGGTGATTAACCTTCCGTTTGTTCCATACGTCTTGCGACCTCTATCTATTGCCGCTTGATCTATTCGGAGGGTGCTCTCAAGTACTTCATTGTAAGTCCTTAGTGGGAACTTCTAGACTTCTTCTTTACCTCTCTGCTGAAAGAATGAAGGAATAAATCGCATAGTTCCATCTGGTCCATGTTTGGAGCGCTTGCTGAAGAATAGAGGACTGTACGCCATCTCTGGATGAAATGAGCAATGATTCATTGTGTTCTTGCCTAATGTGCAAGAATTCCCGATTCCCGTTCTCAATAGTTTGTTCATGTCAAACGCCTTGATGAACTCAAACGATTTGTTTAAACAAATGGATGGAAGCTTCAAGTATTCTGTAATACCAATTGAGGGCGATGCCCTCTAAAGTTTTGGGGAATATTTTGGCAACAACCCCATCCCAAGGGAGCAGTTCTTGAATGGTTGTGGCATAGGCCTTAATGTGTGCATTCGGGTCTCCTTCCCCTTTGTATTTGGGTAAATCAAGAAGAGGTCTTGGAAGCATGACGCTTCATATGGTGAAGTCTAAGGGTTCTTTCAAATATTCTGAATAAGTTCCTATCACATAGGTTTCGACCATTGATGGTGCCTGCTGAGGGGGTGGAGGTGGAATGGGTTGTTGATATGGCATGGCATATGCATTTTCAGGGACATAAGGAAATCCCTGTGGTTGAGTGAACATGCTAGGAGAAGAGAACATATCTCCCTGTGGTGATTTGGAATACATGTTCAAGTATGGAGGAGTATTCCCAGAATGGATTATTTTGTACTAGACGGGAGGTATCATATTTTCCACCGGAATGGTGTTAGAAAACGTGGTTCTAGTTGGCATTTGTTGTGAATACTGAGGAGGCATGCCCAACGTGCCTATTCCTATGAGGAGGTCTACTTGGCCAGGATGATGCGGAGGATTGGAATTCCCTACCTACATAAATTGAGAATTTTGACTTGTTTGAGCAAGTTCTAATCCTCTAAATTTTTCTACTAAAGTTGAGATGACTTCGTTTGGTGAAGTCAAAGTATTTTTCCTTAGTAGCATTTATTGTATATCATGAGGTTGTATAGGCATGTGGTACCCTGCTATGAATTGATCATTGCCCTGCCAAGTTTCACCGAGGGCATTTCCCATAGGTAGTGGCATGGAGATGTTTTCTTGAAATGAGACCTCGGCTCGTGTTTGTAAACTTCCTATAGGTGGGTACATACTCGAGAGCGTTGTTCATTCTGGCATAACGCACCGAATGTTCATCGTCTAAAAACATATATGGATCTCGATTGTCTACTAATTTGTGGTCTAAGAAATACCTAAGGAGACGAACCATATTCTCCGTAAATGTTATGTTGTTCGAGCTTGAAGGCTCGGTTGTTGCATTTGAGCGAGCTGGTCCAACTCCTCTATTTGGAAAGAAGAACTATATCTAGTCCTTAAAGGCCAAGGAGTTTGTGTCGACAATCAGTTAGTTGAATAGTTGTCACCCCATGCTGAGAGCGAGGGTGATGGCTATCTATTCAATTGATCGTAGTATGCTTCAAGACCTAGGAGAGGTCTGCCATATGCATCGAATCCCGACATATTCGGGGGTATATGAATACCCATAGAATAATGGGAAAGAGTGAAGGTGGATGGAAGAAATAAAACTAAAAGAGGAAGAACTATTTTGTTCACGTCGGGTTCACCAATTTTGTATGATGGAAAAGTGACAAGCGAGCATGGGAATCTACAAGTAACTCTTCCTCGCACCCGACCTCCCAAGGTCATGCCGAGATAGCCAGGTGGGGATGGAATATACGTGGGGTATAGACAAACTAATTAGGTAATCTTATGTCTTCGACACGCACTAATGGAATCTGTGAATCTAAGGCAAAGAAGGCCCTCCTAACCTAAACTGGCATGATAGATCGGTCGGCGAGGATGATTTCTCAAAGGCTCCAATCAATATCAAGCTCTGGCATGATCCGATCTATAGGTTGTGGGATACGTGGAAGATAACCTGTGGGTGCTTCGTATATGTCTCCGACAAGGTCATGAAAATGGATAATGGATATATAGTGGATTCTATGGGCGATTCTCTAGTCTAGACCAGAAATCCTTAGCTTTGTTAGCTACTATGTCTAACAATGTTAACTCTGTGATGATGATTGGTGGAAGAAGAGTGGATCTAAATACTAATGTGCGTAAACCAACATCAATGTCGGATTCTCCTGTGGACTTTTTGGGTTGTGGGACCTGTGGATCACAACCGTAGATTCGAGGTTGTTGTGGACCTCCTATGGTCATGCGCGGAATCAATCCCTAACCCCTAGTATCCAGTAGTCGTATGCCTTTTCAGCCTCTATATTTAGAATTAACAGTTGTGCAATCTTCTTAGAGTATGCTACAGGCGTTCTGGAAATTTGAATTCTTAAGCTAGTGTCTATATCGGTTAGAATGTCTCCTACGTCTGGTTATGGGACCAAAGGATCACAACCGAACATTTTCTCTTTCTCAAGCCCTTCTACAGTCATGTGGATATTTATCTAGGGTAGTCTGTAGCTTGGCTGGTTTGACCAAAACGTATGTGCTTTGTCGTCTTCTACGTTTAGTTCTCTTAATTGTGAGCTAATCTCTTGTAGGTTTTTTTGTTGTTTGGAAGACTTGAATTTTGAGATTCTGGTCTATATCAATTATTGCTGCAACGAGATTGGGCTGAGGCACTATTGGCTCGAATACGTATTCTCTGGGCTCTCTAGGTCCCATGATTGTCATACAAAAGAAACAATGTAAATCTAACTGAAGCAAAGTAAAACTAACTATATAAAGTATATCTACAACATATATAACTTCTCTATTTTGTGTTTTTGACAAAATATTTGAACGAAATTGAAAGAGCAACTATTTAAAATATCTAGAAATTGACAAGTAAACTAACAATGAAATTAAAAACAAAGCAACTAAGTATAGCTACTTGCACATGCGGTTGTAAATCTATTCTAAATAACGAAATAACCGATCTAATATATTTGAAAGATCATCGATCCTACCTCGAAAGTGAGAAATGAATCATAGTTTCTCAAAACTATCAATCCCCTCAGCGACTTCCTCGGTAATATCGAAATTGAGATTAACTAAAATGAAATGATTGACTACTCTATTTGATATATTTTAACTAGAGCTTTGATAGCTTGAACCTGGATTTTGCATAACAGTGGTGAATCCGGTTGTGTGTGGCTTTGTCCCCTCAGTGTGATCTCTTCGTTCCTTCGTGCTCACATGAATCCAAAAAGCGTGTAATGCCAGCATCAATATAAGTAGGTATTGGGATAGTGGCAGCTTGGGATGCAGACTGAATATAATGCGAGTAGGAGAGGGATAGAGCAAGAGACAAGAGCTTGGCTTATGCAATTCCTAGCGGGATTTATCATGAGTCATACAACATGAAACATCTAGAACCTGAAACTATCCTGTTTGATGAACAAAACCTGTAAATTTAATGGCTTCTGACTGAGAATGAAACTATTCTACTCCAATTGATTGTGTGAAACAGTGACAACATTAGCATAAGAAGATTATGTGGCTTCTAAACAAAGCAAAACAACACTAACTATGCATGCAACAAATAAAACTATTGATTCCTAAGCAAAACTGGAAGACTAAGCTATTGAAATGAGAAATTGAGAGGCAAATTTGAGGGGCCATTTGCTTGAGCACAAGCCAACTATTTATAGAATTCCCATTTACCCAAAGGTGAAAACCAAATTGAACTCTTTAACCATAAACAATGCAAAAACACTATTCCAGGGAACCAGAATCATAAATACAAGCAAAGGCGGTGAAAAAGCTTGGTAAACGTTGAAAATTTACACGAGTCACGTTAAAAAGAACATTCTGGAAAATGCGTGAAGGACCGCCACCTGAGCAGGGTGGCGGTTACAGGACCGCCGCCAGGCGGGGGCGAGGCGGTTTCAGAATCAAGACCAAAATGCAAAGAAAAAGAAGGGAGAAGAGAAAACAAAGCACACAAGGGCTAAGCGGGACATGCGGGATGTTAACACATACTTGGAGAGCTTTTCTGGATCCCGAACACCTTACGAGGAGACCTATATCATCATTGGGGCATGTGTAACGTTGTTCCAGAGCGATGCAGCACCCTATAATTTTGGGTAACGTATAGGAACTTTCAAGTGAATTTTCCATACTATGAGAGTGTGTAAGTAGGATGACCAGGCATAAGACAGATTTGGGGAAGGATGAGAAAAGAGTGAGTGATGTATGCTTGAGCAGAAGAGGATATGAAATGAGGTGATCATAAGGAAGAAAGGAAACAAAGGAGTGTAACATGAATGGATGAAGGAATATATGCAAAGTGGAAAGCTTAAGAGTGTGAGGGGAATCCTTAATTGGGATGCCCATGTGGTGAGAGAAATGATGGTAGAATGAGAAGCAAAAGAGGTGGAATGGGAAGATGTGTGTGGTGGAGTTTGTTGTTTGATGAGAGGGGAGGTGGTGAAGAAGCTTCTACATAGGGAAGATCTTAGGGAGAGGGTAAACCTCCACCAAGGATTCCATATAGAAGGGGTTATTAAGTAAGATTGTCAAGCGGGAAGCATAAGAGTGAAAGGAAAGAATGCAAATGGGTGAGAGGGGATAGGAATGGTGAGAAGGGTAATATGGGGATGAGGAGCGAGAATGAATGGATAAAATACATGGTGATCATGGTGGGGGAGAAGGAGTTGTTGGATAGTGAATGCTACTTGAGAAAAATCTTCAAGTAGGATTCGCAAACTACAATGGTGATCAAGTAGGATTCCCAAACTAGGGAATGTATTAGTACGGGTGAATGGATGGGGTGCAAAGTAAGATGTTGATCATGTAGGAAGATACTCATGTGACGAAAAGCATCTTAATTTTAATATAGCACACAACAGGATGCATCGTGATATAAAAGATCAGGATGACTAGACTGTAATATGTGTGATAGCAGATGGCGAGGGGCCATAAAAAGGTTTGATGCCCCAAGCACGATATGCAAATGGAAGAGAGCATAGAAAGATGCCATTAAGAAAGTATGATGCCCTAGTATGATATGTAATCAGATAACATAATAATATTAGAGAGAACACCAGGATACGTAGAATCAAGATGCCCCCGTAATATATCAAGATACAAGAAAGCAATTAATAATTTATAACTAATAATGTAACACGAGAACTAATAAACATGTCCCTAACGTGTTCCATAATGACGATTGATCGGATGTGCCACCAAGTAGGGTACGAAGACACAAGTAAAGTATTGGGTCATTTTCCTTAAACAAGGAAACAATGAAATCTGGATTTTCCCAAGCAAGGATTCACGCGAGGAGAAGTGGTTTGAATTTGGTAGTCATAAGGTGATTGGATCATTCGTTGGGGATAATAGTTCAAAGGTTGAAGTGTGTTGATTATTTTAGAGTTTTTTGAATTTTTGGAGTTTACAATATTTTTATTTTTGTTTATTATATATATATATAGATTTTCCAATGTTTTTTGGAGTTTTTTTTTTAATATTTGACTAACGTTTCTAATGTTTTTTTACAATTGTTTCTTTTTTTTGGTTTTTTTACGATTTTCAAATGTTTTTGGATTTTGGATTTTGTTTCTAATGTTTTTGTATTTTTGTGAGTGTTTCTAATGTTTTTGTATTTTTGACGATTTTCAAATATTTTGGATTTTAGATTTTTGACGATTTTTTCTAATGTTTTTAGATTTTTGGATTTTTACAATCGTTATTGAGAATTTATGGACCAAAGTGCAGATTTATTTTTAGAGGTGATAAACCCACATATTATCAAAGCATGTACCATGTTTCTCGTGGTAACTTATTCTCATAATAACAAAAATTCTCATTCCATTGGTAGGATATGGTGGTGATGATATGATGAAAATAAGTCCAGCTCTATTCTTGACTCCACACAACTAGTAAGATGCGTGGGCTCATCACCAAGAATCAAGAAGGATGCAGGAGGTAGATATAGAGACAAATGCTAACAACAATCCCTTTGGGAAATTGTGACTCAATTATTCATACCGTTCTTGAACTAGTTTCAAAAATAGCTTTCACTTTATGAGTCATGTGCTAGACTTAAATACTTATGTGGCTCTCTTGATTGGTAAGATTTGAGGTGAAGGGATAGTTCTCTCTTCACTTAGGCATCTAAATTACTTCTTTGGGGATTCTATAATTACAAGCACTGTAAGATTTTGTATTTTTGAAATGACTCCTACGCCTTTCCCCATGCTATTAGTGACAAAGGAAAAACATAGGCGAGTGAATTTCCTTTTGTCTTTTTTTTTGAGTTTTGAATTTTTGCAATATTTTTATGCTTTTATGAGAATGACCCTCTACGCTTTGCCCCATGCCACTTGTAAGAGGAAAGGGTTTATCACCGAAGACAAGACGTAGACGAGTAAGGGCACCTTCCTCCATTCCCAATCTCACACTACCAGTAAGAAGTGTGGGCTCAACACCAAAGACTATGAAGGACGAAAGATGTGACAATGAATTATTCATAAGTTATTGAATTGGTGGAATTTTACAATAGTGCTTTGTATTTGGGAAGGAACGTCTACCCCCAATCTCAGCCCCACACGACTAGTAGGATGTGAGGGTTCAACACCAAAGACTGAGATGGACGACCAAACGAACTGGGTAAAGAAGTTTAGAGCTTTGTTATGAAAGAGAGAATGTCTTTGAAGGGAATATATTACCATCAAGTAAGCTTCTAGGTATGACCATAGGTGAAAGTGACTGAAAATGGGAGATATTATAAGAAGTATGATACTCACAAACTTAATAGGATCTATATTAGCACCTATCTCATGATGATAAATATGAAGATGTGATTTTGATAAAGAAAATATCTGCCAATGGAAATGAATAAATTTAAATTATTCGGAGATAAGTAAGATAAAAGGAACAATGTACACGTTGTTGTTTCCCATAATAGTGAACATCTGAAGGATAAAATTTCTTTAAATGAACTGCATTCATTGGTTCATCAAGATCGTGACCATATTTAGTGGCCAACTTATAGGTTCTAGAGCCAAATTTATTTGTAATTACATAAGGTCCTAACCACTTAGGCTCAAATTTTCCTTTTTTTTCTCATTCTTTAGTGGTATTATTTTGATTTTATTTTAAAATGAGGTCACCAATTTCAAATTCTCTGGGTCTTACCTTTTTATGATAACTATGTTGCAATCGGTTTTGATAGACTTGAAGATGATTGAGAGCATTAAGTTGTTTTTCATCAAGAAGCTCAAGCTCTTGAAGTCGTGACTGTCGGTATTCATCCTCATTAATTACATCTTTAAGGGAGATTCTCAAGGATGGGAGTTCTATCTCAATAGGTAAAATGGCTTCACAACCATAAACGAGAGAAAATGGGGTGGCTCTGGTAGAGGCGTGCGGTAAGATGTATGGTAAGCCCAAAGAACGGGTAAATTTGAGTATGTCAATTACGTCCATGGGTGTTGACAATATTTTCCATGATGGATTTTAAGGTCTTATTGGTTGCTTCCACTGATCGTTACCCGACAAGTAGTAAGGAGTGGACCACTTAAGTTTGATGCAAAAATGTTTGGCTAGGTCCTTTACATCCTAGTTTTTAAATGATTTTCCATTATCTGTGACTAGAGTGGATGGAATACCAAATCGACAGATGAGATTATTAAAAATGAATTTCAATATTTGGCTATCGGTAACATAAGTGAGAGGCATAGCTTCCACCCATTCAAGAGTGAAGTAATCAAGTAAGCGGTAATGATGAACTCATGGCCATCAAACGATGTTGGTCTGATTTTACCAATGAGGTCAAGTCCCCATTGAGAGAAGGGCCATGGTGTGGTTATTGATTGTAATGCTTGGGAAGGTGCATGGATAAGATTTCCATGCTTTTGACATGCTTGACATCGTTTGACAAAATGGCATGTGTCACTTTCCATGGTGGGCCAATAATATCCAACTCGTAGGATTTTCTTGGCTAAGGCTATATCATTTGTGTGCGCTCCACAGATACCAGAATGGAATTTAGCTAGGACACTTGAGGCTTCTTCTTGATTAAGACATCGGAGCAGGTGCCATCATATCCTTATTTATAAAGAGTTTCGATAAAATGGTGTAACGAGAGGCACGTTGTGCTAAAGCACGTTTATGCATTGGTTTCATGTCGGTAGGAAATGTTTTATCATGAATGAAGGTATAAAGATCATGGTACCAAGGATTATTCAGACCCACGATCTCACATACCATAGTGTTTTCAGGAAGATCATAGGCAGGCATTAAGATATGTTTGATGAGAAAATGTGCCTGGGGTTGACTAGATGCGATTTCTAATAGGGATCTGATGGTTTCCATAGCGTCGGTAGATTTATTACGAATTCTTAGGGATTTGATCAAAGCTAATTAATCAAAAATAGCTTCAAAGACTATCCACCATGCATTTATATGGGATAATTTTTCATCCTTGACCTGGTATTCATCAGTAACTTGCTTGATGATAAGTAAAGAATCACCAAATATAGCTAATTCTATAAGATTCCAAGATATAGCTAGTTTTAATCCTACGATTAGAGCTTCATATTCTACGATATTGTTGGTACATGGGAATGCTAAGCGAAATGATTTGGGGATAACATGTCCAAGTAGGTGTGATAAGAAAATACCAGCCCCGAGCCATGGAGATTACAAGATCCATCAAAAATAGAGTTCAAGCTGGTGCGATGTCTATGTGTAGAAGATCTTCATCGTGAAAAGAAAATCAAGTGGTTATGTGTCGGGAAGGAGTGCCTCGGCAAGTTAGTCTCGCAAGGTCCTGTCCTTTAATTTCCTTTCAGAAACAAATTTGACATCGAATTCACTAAGTAATATGACCCAACTAGACATTCTTCCTGTGAGAATGGGTCTGGACAACAGATACTTGAGAGGATCAATCTTGGCAATCAACTTAGTTGTGTGATTGAGCAAGTAATGACGTAACTTATGGAATGCAAAGGCGACCGCTAAACATACTTTTTCAATTTGGGAATAACGTACTTCATGCTCAATAAGTGTTCGACTAAGGTAATATACATCATGTTCTTTTGCTTGATCGTTATGTTGTGCTAATAGAGCTCCTATGGCATGTTCAATGGTAGATGTATAAAGCAACATGGGTTTATCGGTGACTGGTGACATAAGAATAGGTGGGCTAGAGAGGTATTCTTTTAACTTAGAAAAAGATTTTTGGCAATCGTGGTTCCAGTGAAATTGTGCATCTTTCTTGAGTAATTGATTAAAGTGATGGCACTTATCAGCTAACCTTGTGATATGAAACACCAAATAGATTGTATCTTTACCTCAAGACTCGCGTAATTGTTTTAGGTTTTGAGGAGGAATTTCCATGATGGCTTTGAATTTTACAGGATCCACTTCTATGCCTCTCCATGAGACAATAAACCCTAACAATTTACCGAAGTCACTCGAACACACATTTCTTTGGGTTAAGATGAACCTTATTTTCACATAATCTATAAAAATGTGTCTCAACACACCTGGATGTCCTTGTGTTTTTTATTTTACTAATATATCGTCAACATAATCTTCCATGATATCATGTAACATATCATGGAAAATGACAATCATTACTCGTTGATAAGTCTGCACCAAGATTTTTCAAGCCGAAAGGAATGAACTTATAACGTAAGGTACCCCATGGTGTAGTAAATGTCATTTTATGTTGATCTCCTTTAGCAATACGTATTTGATTGTAACGGAAAATCCATCCATTAAGGAAATCATTTCATGGCCTTCTATAGAATCAAAATCATGTCTATATTTGGAAATGGAAAGTCATCTTTGGGACAAGCCTTGTTAATGTCTCGGAAGTCTATGCATATTCGATGCCGGAGTTTTCTTGGTGACAAGAACTATGTTAGATATCCATGCCAAATAATCAATAGGTCGATAAAGTTGGCTTACAAGATTTTCTCGAGTTCGCTTTGTAAGTAAGCAATGCAACTTGGGGATGCATTTTGCGTAGTTTTTTTTTTTTTACATGTTTTGCATCGAGATGTAACACAAGATGGTGTACTCCAAGAGATGTTTCTAGGCTTGGCATGTCCTTATATGTCCATGCAAATATATCTTGAAATTCAATGAGGAGTGATGTGAACTCTATTCATTCCTGGTCAGATAGACTAATGCCGAGTTGTAAAATGTTTGGTTTTTCAAGTGGCGCCGATTTTTATGTCTTTAGTTTCTTCTACAAGAATTTTTGATGTATCCTTTTCAGAAAATGATGCTAGTGGTTGATGTAGGTCATCGGTGTTAGGTGCTTTAGGGATTTGGTATAAGAATTTTACGTGTAATTTTGGATTTTTTATTGACATGTTTGTTGGATAGGGTGGTGGTGAGATTTTGACTATGGGAAATATTATGTTTAAACTTCCGATCCAAATTTTTGAGGGTGAAGGATATGAATATTTTATATCTTCGTAAAAATAGGCCAATTCATTTAGATTGATTTCAAATCTTTTCTATGGTCGAAAGTAGGGATTTGGTCACGAGTTCTAAGGAATTATTCGATGGCTTCATCATTTTGGAACATGTCCATGACCACATGATGTGGTTGGCTATGGTTTACTGAGAGTTGGATGTGTAGGCTAAAAATTGATGACATTAATGAGATAAATGTTCAAAGTAAAGATTTGTTTTGAGAGGTCGAAAAAAGGCTACGTGGAGACTTGATGTCATTATCGATCCGGTGTCATCATTATCACTTGAAATTATTACGGGAGCAACATCAAACACCTTGAAACCTAGATCATGTTTACCATGATGTTGTGTGTAATTGATCGGGTCTAAACAACCTTGTTCATTTGGAACCGAGTCCTTTACCTTTCCATCACATTTTTTTCATTATTGGATGAACTTTGGTAAATTGAGGGGACTCATAAAATGGAGCAAATTTTTATTATATAACCAAGATCCCGAATAACTTAGAATATGTTCATTGTCAAGATAACTAATTTTTTCCAATCGATTGTCCCATTTGGTAAATGGGATGGATTCTCGATGTGGGGCGTTAGGTTTTCATAGCTATGTGGGGATTTGTTGATATAAAAATAATCTACCATCTTTTGAAATTGATATTCACTCGCATCCTGTGTCAATGATTTTAAATGTGTGGGATGGGGGACCAATAGGTACCTCATGTGGTGGGGAAGTCATTTTGGTAGTTTTAAAAGATGAAGAGAATGGGTTATAAGAAGAAGGGGGTGGATTGAAGGATGAAGTTTGGTTATTCACAGGAGAAGGTATCTTAATAGAAGAGGTGTGGTTAGATGAAGAAGGTTGGCTAGGTGAGGAAGAAGATGGTGTGGTGGAAGAATAATTGTTGTTGGAAGAAGAAGCTTGATTAGTGGAAGAAGATGATTGATTAGTGGGAGGAGGACTGGTTGAAGATTGTTGACTAGCGGAAGATAATGGATTGGAAAATGTGTTTTGGTTAGAAGATGATGGTTTTGGATCATTGTTAGGGAGTGTATCCGGATTGATGTGTGTTTCGTTAGGGATTATGCGAGGTGGAGCATACTTATCTATTGATGGACAATAGTGATCATGTCGATACCGTCCTTCGAGGAATCTACAATACTCAAAGGGTTGGGGATCCACACGTAACGTAAATTCCTTATCCAAATGAGGAAATTTAATACATTGGTGGAACATTGATGGGATGACTTTCATGGCATGAATCCATGGTCGGCTGATGAGAATGTTATATGCAACTTCTACATCCACCACATGACATACCGTGTCTAAGGTGCTGGTCCAACTTGGAGAGGCAATGTGATTGTGCCTTCATAATTTCTCTCACTATTATCATACCCACAAATGGTTATGATATTGTTTTGTAAGTCATTTTCAGTGTAACCTAGACAACATAAAAGTTTCATGGAACAAATATTCAATGTGGATCCATTTTTAATTAATACGCGCTTAATCTTTCAATGAGTTATATAGCCCTTGACATATAAAGAATTATTGTTAGTGATGTTGGGATTAAGAAGGTCAGTGGGACCAAAAGATAAAATAGGATTGGGGACTGTGAGATGTGTAATTAAAGCCTAGAATTGTTGTGAATTGATGTCCTCAGGGACACGAGCATTATTCAATGTTTGCATAAGGATGCATTGTAGTGCGGGAGAAGAATTAAGTAATTCCATGATGGAAATTTGTGCTGTAGTCTTCTCCAATTGTTTGATAATATTGAATGATGGCGTAGGTTGTGGAGTGGAATTGGTGGCAGAATTAGATGGTGGATTAGGAGGTGATGCGGGGACAAAGTGGCAGATTTTTTTGTTGTAGGGACCCACATTTTTTTTTCTGTCTAGTGGTGATCGCATAGCGATTCGATCTTTATAGTTGGCACTAAGTCTTGGTCATAGTATATAGTTTAGATGACTCGAGTCATACTTGACATTGCTTGATGATTGACCCTTATCTTTTGAATTGTTATCATGGTTAGGGAAAGGATTTTGAACATGTGAAGTTTTTCATTAGGTGTTTTTGTCTTAGAAGTATTTTCAACTTCTATGTCTCCACGTTCAATCAGGTCTTGGACGTAATGGCGGAGTTGCATGCATCAATATGTAGAGTTCCCTTTTATGCAATGGTAATCACAATATTCGTTGTCCTTATACCAATTTGGTTTGGGTTGTCCTTCTTCGAAGGGTTTGACGATGGGATATGTAATCATATTGGCATTTTCCAAATGATGAAAGACACTAGATAGACTTTCTCCAAGAGGAGTGAACTGTCTTCATCGGTCCCAAGAAGGAACTTCCTTTCTAGGGATAATGATTGGTTGTTTGGATTTTAATGTATTGATGGGATGGTTTTGAACGTTTCAGACATGGTGGGAATCAGTAACGCCATCATTGACTATATTTCGATTTTGGTTAAAGAATTTAGATTTGTCCTAGTTCTGAGGGGTGTCTCGATAAGGTTGGTCCCTAAAGGGTGCTTTAAGTAAGCCCTTAGAAATGAGGGATTTTTCAATTTGTGTGCCCTTTTCGATGACTTCTTTGAAACTATTTAGACAATGCATTTGCATGTGGAATGATAATTTGGCATTGAGATTAGGAACAAAAATGCTAACTAGTTGTCTCTCGGGTACTAAGCAAGGAAATCGGCTTGCAATTCCTCGCCATCATTGTAAAAAGGAGGAAAAAAATTTCGTTTGGAATTTTCCTAGTGTTACAGAGATCAAACATGGTTATTTTTGAGTCTAAGTTATAGGAAAAATGTTTGACGAATTTCTTTGATAAGTCTCATGAATGTTGTGACCGACCCTTTGGGAAGATGGAAAAACCAGTCTAAATCCTATCCTCCTAAACTTTGGGGGAATAATCGTAAAAGGTATGTGTCTCAATAGGAAACTTCCTAACATTGCATGTAAAATTCCTTGACATGTTCACATGGGGTCACCTTTTCTTTTGTATTTATCAAACTTTGGGATTTCGAAGGATGACGGAAATGGTAAGCGTGATATCTCTGTATCAAATGGATAAGGACACAATTCTTCAAAGTTGAATTGTTTTGATTGTTTTTTTGTCCCTAAATTGGGTCTTTCATATGTTTCCATTCTTGTTTGAATGGAGAGGCGGGGGATGGTTTATCAAAAATATCGTGAGTATTGAAGTCTAGATTGGGGTCTTTTAATCTTTCAGCTCTAGTCGTTGCTTCCTCAAGTTTCTTTGTTAAGTCTTGGATTTTAGTGAATAACTCATCGGTGAAGAGCCATTTGGATTGTTTGGTATTTCATTGTGATAACTTGATTCACCGTTGTCAATAAGTTTTTTTAAATTTTTAGTCCCAAAGTCAAGGGGTAGTTTTTCCCCCATGGCTAGGATGCGTAATAGATATTCATTTTTGTTTTGTTCTATCACCCTATTGACTTGTTCTTGTTCTTCATTGGTGAGTTCTAGTTGTGCGAATTCTTCATCATCATTTTCATGATTGTGACTACGTGTGAATACCATGATGAAATGTGTCTGATTAAGCTAAAAGTGGGTAGGAATTTTGAGCAGGTGTGATTAAATGAGAACTTGATTACTTTGGATTTAGCTCGAATAAGCTCGTGATGACTGATAAGGAGAGTAACTCAAAAATTCATCTCAATATGATGGTGATGCAACTCAAGATGAGTTATTAGGGAATTTGTTGCATGTTGTGTAGATTTGGCTTGAACAAGCTCTGGATTGTTGACGGGGAAAGTAACCTATACAGGTTAATCTCAATATGGTTGTGATATAACTCAAAATGAGTTATGAAAGGATTTGTGTTGGATGTGATTTGGATAAATGTGATGGTGGAAAAATAATGAGTGAACTCAAACAATTCACCCAATATTAGTTTGATATAGTTGGAAACAAGCTATGAAGGATGTTTTGACAATTGACAATATGGGGAGTGAATGTTAGTCACTCAATATCAGTTGGATATAGCTGAAGACAAGCTATGACAAATGTATTGTTGGCTGAAGCAAGCTAATGAAATCGGTGCAATGTTTTGGTCTGCGTTGTTGGATTGTTTGGATTTTTTCAATTGGTATTGAATTGGTCGAGAAATGATTTTTGTGGAACACAACTAGGGTTTGAAATTTTATAATGAACACATTGATATCAACCAAGTTTTATGATAAAACAATCCTAAATTTTTTTTTTTCAAATAGCAAGCAATCGTGTGGATCTAATTGTTTTGGCTTAGGAGGTAAATTCTTCAGAATTATCATTATTTCATGCAATCATATAAGTATGATGTGGAATGACGGATGCGAGGCTCTTATTACTCCAAAAAGATGCGCCTCTCGATATACCCTAGTCTTAATATACCTAATTTTGTAGCAGGACATAATTGGTACGGGAACACTTAGAAACCTTTGGAGGAGACTCACCAATTCTTATTTACTTGTTTGGAGTGAATCACCACATTTAAAACAGGTTTTGTGAAAAGGTGGAAGGTGATGGGGGAATGAATGTGTATGGTGTCCTTATAACTTCCCAAATATTTATAGGGATGATGCCCATGATTCATTTTTACATCTATTTAGGCGTGACTCGCATGCGCCGCACACAACATTACTATAAGTGAAGAGGGGGTGAGGTAAATACCGAACATTATGATGAGGCTAGGTCTCAAAGTGTAATGTAGATGCGAATGCTAGGTGGTGCGTGGTAGTCAAGTCCACGTCACCAATGTGTAGCTTTGGTGGTGATGAAATCCACCTTGACTACGTGTAAAAACAAAATGATAAAGTGATTAAATGTAAGGTTCTTTCCAACTTGAAATAAATCACTAGCAAAAAATAATTGTGTACCTGAGCGTGCTAATTTTTTTTTGGTTTCAACAATTTTCTTTGAATGGTGGTATTTTTGCGGGATTTTTTTGTTTATTTTTTTGTGTTTTTGATAATATTCTAGCGATGTGGTCCTACAAAAAAAATTAGTAATTTTCCTGCAGACGAAATGTTAGGAAGAAAAACAATCGTGGCTATTTTTGATTTTCCAGATCGCTTGAAGGTGCAGGAAAAGAGCATACACAACCAACGACCAAAAAATATCAATAGTGTGATGAAATAAAATTGATTGAGATGATAGCTAGAAACATAAGGAAATGAATCCTGTAATGTAAGAAACTAAACAATCGTGACCATTTCTGATTTTCTATATCGCTTCAAGTGCAGGAAAAGAGCATACGGATACAATTGGAATAGATTTTGTTAATGTTTTTTAATAAGTTTTACAATTAATCATGATTGTGAAAGAGTAATAATGATTATCTTCACAAAAATAAAAACAACGAAACGAGAGTGTTAAAAATTTTACCAGAAGTGTCATCATGGAAAATTGGAATGGAAGGCAAAAAAAAATTATTTTACGGAGCTCGAGTGGCCTTTGTATTGGTTAATAAGATTGTGCCTATAAAATAAGGGTGAAAAGGTCCTGCAAGAGCATGATTAAAAGTTTTCCTCCATACAAAGGCACAAAAAGTGGAAAAAAGTAATATCTAAAAATGATTATTATGATGCACAAAAACGAACAAAACTGATCATGAAAATGAAATGCTAAAATAGCTAATTATTGCACATAAATCAAATATTAAGTGACCCGTGAATTGATGGATAAATATTTGAATTTATATTAATTTGATCAAATGGATGAATTTTATTGAAGTCTTAAAGGTCTAAAAGACTTAAATTAGGTAAGAAAATAAGTAAACATTCAAGTTAAAACAAATGAATTAAAAATAAATAAACATGATACTAACTTATAAAACTGTGACTGATTAATAAAATAATCAAATATTTCATATTAAGTAGTCTTATGACCTAAATTAAGGACCTAAATAACTAATCATGTGTATGATGGAATGAGGATAAAAAGTGAGTTAGAATGAGGAGTTTGTGAAATAAGAGGTGAATTAAAGGCGTAGATAAATGATCTAATCAATAAATAAGCTAGCTCTAAATTTATAAAAAGTGTGAGTGACGATGTAAGCTATTGGTAAATGTGGACTTTGACGACAAAAATATGGACTTATATTTCAAAAGTGAGGACTTTTAAGGGGGACAAGGATAAAGTGAATTTAAAAAAATGTAAACGGGGAGACTTTATGGGATATGGACAAAAATAGTGGACGTAGGTGAGGACTTTAAGAATAGGACAAACCGAGAAATAAGAAATTTTAACCCAAGATATTATTACAATGACCTAAATGTTGATACTAAGTAGGAAAAAGCTAAGGAGGAAAGTCTAACTGAACGTGATAATTGAATGGAGAGGTTGGTTGGTGATGAAGTGTTAGTCCATATGATAAAGCAAGTCCATAAAGTGGAGTAAGAATATAAAATGTGCCACATAGAAGACTAAATAAAATAGATAGAGGCAAAGGAAACAACCTAATACTTCAAAAGTTATACAACTGTAAAAATATGTCAATTAGAATGTAGTTTGGTAACTTGTTAATTATGTAAGTTATACGTGATGCCCAATCATTGTTGGTTTTGGATGGGGTGACCTGAAATTGATTTCAATGAAAGCAATTGGGAAAAAGGTGGAGAACGGAGGATTTTATCCTAACAATTGAATATTGTTGCCACTACCGACATTACCATTTACTATAGATACAGATATAAATCCTCATATCATGATAGCTGTACATAATATGATAAATGAAGTCGACCGCCATTTTCTGTACACAATGGGAAGCAAAAAGTTTATGTAATGATTGATTAGAATAGTCCGGAAGTGCAAAGTATATGTGCCCTTCAAATCAAAATTTGTTGATGGCTTAACTCTTTCAAATTGGTTGTAAATTCCAGTAATGTTTATAGATATATTTATGATCTGTTCATATATACATAAATAAAAAAGTTATTATGTGTTGATATAAACCACTAAAAAAATGTATAGTTTTCAAAATTTGCAATCCACGGTTTTGTAAAATTTTCAAGAGTAAATATACAATTAAAATCACAAAAAATGGCCTACATTCGATCAAGTTGCATGCCTCAACAACAACCAAAATGCATGGAAAAGGGTATTATGCGAATGGAGGAGTCAAAGGGGGTGAAATATTAATACAGACCCACGAATGGAGGATTTGGGTAGGAGTTGGGAATCTCACATGTGATAGAAGGGAGACATGGAATTGGGGAGATAAAGGGTGGGGACTTGGGAGGATTAGATGGGGAGCTGGGAGATGAGGGGGTATTCAGAGTCGGGGTTGTGAGACAATGGCGAGGAGAAAGTGGATCGGGGTTAAAGGATTTGAGCGAGTCGGGGTGTCCACAGGATGGGTGTGGGGAGAGGTTGACGTGGGAGGAAGCACGAGAGGTGTGGGAAGAGTTTGGGGTGACAGGAGTAGGAATATATTCTAGAGATGGGAGGAAGGAGTGGGAGAAGGGAGTCATGGCCGAGGGAGTGGGGAGAACTCGCAGAGGGAGGGGGAGTTGGTAGAGTCAACATGGGAGGAAGGACATGAACGTGAGGGAAGAGTTGGGTGGAAGGTGGAAGGAAGATGGGTGGATGGTCTGTGGCCAAGGTGGATGGGAAGAGGATGAAATTGTAAGGGATGCGGGAGTGTGGGGAAGGCAATGAACGTGGAGAGAGTTGGTATGGAGGTTATGTGTATGTGTGGAGGATGGAGGATTAGTCGAGGCGAGGATGGAGTTGGCGTGGAAATTGGGGAAGGAAGATGGGTGGTGGTGAGAAGATGGGAGAGTGGTCTATGGAAGGCCGAGGTGGATGGGACAAGTTGGGTAGATAAGCTTTAGGTTAGGACATATATTTTATTGTAGTGTTTATTTATTTAAATGAAGAAACCTATATAAACTAAGAGTGATATATGCAAGAGCCAAAATTTGAAAGAAAATATGAATAAAATGGTAAATAAATTAAGAGTTATATATATTGTTGTTTGGTTATTTCGAAAACATGATTTATAGTTATCTTAAAAACAAGAGTAAAAGAAATAAATATAAACGATTAGACTTGTAAAATGAAGATTTGTATATAGTTGGAAATGAAGAGGGAAAGAAGTAAACAAATATTTATTGTTTTTGGGTTGTGTAAACAAAGATCGAAAAGTATGAATGTTAGGAAATCAAAATATATAGTGATTTAAAACGAAGATTTAAAAATTGATTAGGAAAGAATATTGAGCTCTTACAAAACAATTATTGTAGCAAAAAGAAATAAAGAGATAAAGAAAGTTTCCGGATTGGTTTTGTTAGGTTGTAGAGCCTATTTTCATGTGTGAAAGTGTTGAAGATTGTACACTAAGAGTATTGTACATTTTCATGTATCCTCGCTGGGGTTTGGGGTTGGGCCGGGCCTTCGAGGGATTCAAGCCCAAAAAAAAAAAAAAAAATTAGGCGTAAATTTTTGGCCTCAAAAATGCACCGACATATCAGAAACGTGCTTTTCCCATATGGGAGAGTTTTTTGACCCATAGGTTTATGGGATGGGTTTTTCCCATGGATTTTATACCCACGGTTTTGTAAAACTACTTAAGCAATTGTCTATTTATATGGTCTTATGCATATGATAGATGACAAGCAAATGTATATTGCAGATGTGCTTTGAATTTAGATGTGAATTTCGTAGAGTTTGTTGAGCATAGCTCCAAACGGATCCGGGTATCATTGAGAGAGTGGAGGCTTGTAATAAAATCGAGCAAGTGATTCTTGGTGGACGTAGCCCAAATTGGGTGAACCACATTAAATATTGTCTCTCGTGTTGTGTTATTTATTCTCGTACTTTTATTTGAGATCTGTAATATTTTCTCGCATATTAGTTTCTATTGTTGTGATTTTGTGAGGGATTATTCCGCATATTTTATCTCTTATTTCCTAACAATTGGTATCGAGCCTGGTTTGGTTTGTCAAGTGTTGAATCGCAGGAAAGTTTTTAGCTTGAGTGGGAGCTATGATGGAGATGATGGAAGATCTAGGTTGATAAATTCAATGGGTAGAATTTCAGTCTTTGGAAGATGCAAGATGGAAGATTACCTTTATCAAAAGGATCTTTATACTCCGTTGCTCGAGAAGGTGAACAAACCCTCGAGTATGACAGATGGAATGGGATTTTTTGGATGGAAGGCACTTGGAATGATCCGATGTGTCTTCGCATCTTCGGTATTATTTAATGTTTCAAAGGAAAAGACTACAAAAGATCTAATGGATGCATTAGGAAGTTGTATGAAAACCCTCTCGCCTCTAATAAGATATTTTTAATGAAAAAGTTGTTTAATATGAAGATGTCTCGAGAATAGTTCAAGAGTTAGATCATTTAAATGATTTCAATACGGTTGTGAATATGCTAGCTAGGTTACATAATAGAATTTGATGAAGAAGTTAGGGCTTTATTAATTTTGTGCTCTTTACCCGAGAGTTGGAATAGCCTCGGTAATGGCGGTAAGTAACTCGGTTCCAGCCTAACTCAAAGTCAAGTTTGAGGATGTCAGAGGGTGATTCTAAGTGAGGAAATGTGAAGAAAAAGCTGGGGAATCTTCTACTTCAAGGAATGCTTGACAAAGTGGAAACTAGAGGGAGACAAGAATAGAGGAAACCGTGGAAAATCAAAAGATCGGCAAGGTCAAAATCCAAGAACAAGATCAGATGCCTGGAATTGTGGAAAGCCCGGGCATGCAAAGAAGGACTGTTGGGAGCTTCGGGATAAGAAGAAACAACAAGAAGAAAACAAGGAGGCAAATGTGGCAACGGGTAATGTATGTCAGGATGCTTTGATTCTTTCTTTGCACAATATTACTGAATCTTGGGTTTTATATTCAAGGGCTTCTTTCCATGCTTCTCCACATAGGCATTATTTTGTTGATTATGTTCAAGGAGATTTTGGGCATGTTTTTCTTGGTGATGATGAGCCTGCAAAGATAGTTGGAAAAGGTTCTGCTCAGTTAAGATGCAGAATGGGAATATACTTGGCTATTGAAGGATGTCGACATGTGCCTACATTAAGATGAAATTTGATATCGGCAGGGCAATGGGAAGTGATGGTCAGACCGTGATATTTACAAGTAATTAACTTGGAAGGTTACCAAGGGTGCTCTTGTGGTGGCAAGAGGTAAGAAGGTTGGAACCTTGTATTTAACCACTGATAGTACTAATGATTGTAATCTTGTGGCTTCAGATGTAGATACAACATTATGGCACTATAGGCTTGGTCATATGAGCCATAAGGGCATGAACATCATAAAGAAGAATTTTTCTGGATATACATAAATATGTTTGGATTTCTGTGAGAACTGCATATATGGGAAACAAAAGTGAGTAAGGTTTCTCAAGGTTGGACCTACGAAGAAAGAGAGTAAGTTAGAGCTGGTACATTCTGATGTGTGGGGGCCACTCAGGTATCATCTCTTGGGGGTTCAAGTTATTATGTTACTTTTATTGATGATGCAACAAGGAAAGTTTGGGTTTATTGTATTAGAAACAAATCTGATGTATTTGATACTTTTGTTAAATGGAAAGCCTCGTAGAGAATGAAACAGTCTTAAGCTAAAATGTCTCAGTCGATAATGGAGGGGAGTATTGCAGCAATGAATTAATGATTATTATTCTAAGAATGGAATCCGCAGCAAAAGATGGTTCCAGAACCCGCGCAGTAGAATGGGGTATCAGAAAGGATGAACAGAACAATAATGGAACGTATAGAGCATGAGGTTACATGCAGACTACCTCTTTCTTTTTGGGTAGAAGTGGTGAGCACAATGTTGTGTGTACTTGATAAACAGAGGACCCTCAAGTGCCTTGGATGGAGGCATACCTGAGGAGGCATGGTATGGTAAGAAAGTTGATTATTCATTTCTTAGAGTCTTTGGATGTGAGGTGTTTGTTCATATAGACAAGGATGATAGGACCAAGCTAGAGGCTAAATCATAAAAATGTACTTTCATTGGTTATGGTGGTGATGACTTTGGATTTAAATGTTGGAGTATTAAGGACAAGAAAATCATTTGATCTAGGGATGTGGTCTTTAATGAGAAAGTCATGTATAAGCAACAGTTGCAGGAAAACAAGGAAGAATCCAAGAAAGAATATGTAGTGGTAGAGGATCTTCCAGATGGGAAAGTGACCCATGAATCAGTTCAGGAACCTACTCAACAGGAACCCCAAACTCCTACAGTGAGGAGGTCTTCTAGGGTAAGAAAAGAACCTGAACGTTTTTCTCCTTCTCTTTATTATTTATTACTCACTGATAGTGGAGAGCCAGAGAGCTTTGATGAAGCAATGCAGGTAGATGCCAGTAAGAAGTGGGAGCAAGCCATGGATGAGGAGCATAAGTCTCTCATGGAGAACTGATTGGGATTTGGTGAAGCTACCCGGAAGGCAAAAGAGCATGCAGAACAAGTGGGTGTATAGAGTTAAAGATGAAGAAGGAGGAAAGAAAAGATATAAGGCCCGGTTGGTGGTCAAGGGGTTTTACAGTAAACAAGGTATAGATTTTGATGAGATTTTTCTCCGTAGTAAAAATGACTTCTATAGAATCTATTTTGGAATAGTGGCAAAGAAAGACTTGCACTTAGAACAATTAGATGTAAAGACCGCATTTCTCCATGGTGATTTGGAGGAGGAGCTATATATGCAGCAAATGTAAGGATATGAAGTCAAAGGTAAAGAGGAGATGGTGTGTAAAAACCGAAGAAGAGCTTCAGATGGCCTCGAAACAAGCTCCACGTCAATGGTATAAGAAGTTTGATAGCTTCATGATGGAGCAAGGTTATATTAGATGTCATTCTGACCATTGTGTGTATACAAAGAAATTTGAGGATGGAAGTTATATTATCCTATGTTTGTATGTAGATGACATGTTGGTTGCAGGTAAAAACATGCAGGAAATAAAAGTACTCAAGAAACAGCTAAGTGAATCCTTTGATATGAAGGATTTGGGGGTATCCAGACAAATCCTGGTATGAGGATAACTCGGGATAGGAAGGAACGGAAGCTGACTTTATCTCAGGAAGAGTACATTAAGAAGGTATTGGATAGGTTTAACATGTAGGATGCTAAACCGGTTGGGACTCCTTTGGCAAGCCATTTTAAGTTATCAAAGGAGCAGTGTCCCAAGACAGAGCAGGAAAGAAACCAGATGTCCAAGGTACCTTACTCATCAGCAGTTGGCAGTTTGATGTATGCTATGGTGTGCACTAGGCCTGATATTGCCCATGCAAAGTGGGAGCTGTGAGTAGATTTATGAGTGATCCAGTAAAGAGCATCGCAAGCAAGAAAGTGGATCCTTCGATATTTGAGAGGGACCATGGGGTAGTTTTGTGCTACAAAGGATCATACACCACTTTACGTGGTTATGTAGATTCGATATGGCTGGAGATGTAGACAAGCAGAGGAGCACGACAAGTTATATTTACACTGTAGGTGGGACAGCAGTGAGCTGGATTTCACGACTACAGAAGCTGGTGGCTTTGTCAACCATGGAGGCTGAGTATGTTGCTGCAACAGAGGCAAGCAAAGAGATGATTTGGTTACAACAATTGCTTGAGGAGTTGGAGCATAAGCAGGAGGAATGTAAGTTGCATAGTGATAGTCAGAGTGCTATACACCTAGCTAAGAACTCTGCTTTCCACTCCAGGACGAAGCATATATAGTTAAGGTACCATTTCATTAGGACAAGCTTTGGAGGAAGAGAAGTTGAAGTCGAGAAGATTCATACCACTTCATAATCCTCGTAGACATGATGACCAAGGTGGTCACAAGGGAAAAACTAAAGTTGTGTTCAGCTTTGGTTGGTCTTCACAGAAACTAGTGAAGGGTTGAGAAGCTTGCTCAAAGGAAAACTAGTCTCCAAGTGGGAGATTGTTAGGTTGTGGAGCCTGTTTTCATGTGTGAAAGTGTCAAGACCATACACTAAGAGTACTATACATTTTTCATGTATCCTCTCCGGGTGGGGCCGGGCCGGCCCCGAGTGGGGGTCCGAGGGTGGCAGCCCCGGTAGTAGGGGTTTGGGGGCGCAAAAAAAAAAAAAAAAAAATTTAGGCGTAAATTTTTTTAACCTCAAAAAAATGCACCCAACATATTGGGAAACGTGCTCTTCTCATATGGGTGAGATTTTTGACCCATAGGTTTATGGGACGGGTTTTTGCCCATGGTTTTAATACCCACGCTTTTGTAAAACTACTTAAGCAATTGTCTATTTATATGGTCTTATGCATATGATATATAGACAAGAAAATGTATTGTAGATGTGCTTTGAATTGGTGTGAATTTAAAGAGTTTGTTGAGCATAGCTCCAAACGGATCTAGGTATCAGTATTGAGAGAGTGGAGGCTTGTAATAAAATCCGAGCAAGTGATTCTTGGTGGACGTAGCCCAAATTGGGTGAACCACGTTAAATCTTGTCTCTCTTTGTTGTGTTATTTATTCGCACTTTTATTTGAGATTTGTAATATTTTTGCATATTAGTTTCTATCACAGATTTTGAGGGATTATTCCACATATTTTATCTCTTATTTCCTAATAGGTTTCATACTAAAAGTTATCGTCCACGGCGACCCATGAGTAGTGAAAGCAAGGATGAATGTTGTTTCACACACACACCAAGCATGTGAAGATAAAAGAGATAACAAGTGTCGTAATGTCATTGTTACTACAACCTCAGCAAAGGAAGTAAAAATACTAACAATCATAGATAAAACCTCCTTCGCATTCCGTAGAAAACCTTAAGAATGGGATAGGAAACTTGGATTGAGCCCCGATTGCGTGGGATATGTAGGTGATTTTCTTCAAGACGGAGAAAGGCCTTTCTACAAAAAACAATCCACTTACTTTGCACGAGATGGGAAAAATGATTATGGATTTGGGGTGCTTTAGAATGAGGCTATTTGGGCATTAGGACGAGGCAAAAGGATGTTCTTTGCTCAAAGGATGCAAGAACTTAGACAGGGCATTCAAGCTTATTCTTGTGCCCTTAGAGGGGAGGGGTAAGGTTATATTCATAGCCTGGGGGTGATTAACTTAGAGTAATTTAAGTAATCATGGTTTGAAATGTGGGAAAGATTAGGTGAGTGGGGACCAAGAATTGAGGTGATTCATAAGTGGGTGAATGGGGACCACGAAGAATGGGTGAGGATTTGATTTTGAATTTTTAATTCAATAGTAGAAAAACATGGAGAATAATGACATGTGGTGAGGATTGGGTTATTTTTTGGATTTTGAAATGGATAATTAATCAAATTATATTTGATTAATTCGAAGTGTATTTTTGTGGGAAATGAGGAAGGGGAATTAATTGATTTAGGACAAATGTGAAATTAGGGTGTCTACATATTCATCATCACTTTCATATTCATTATAATATGAAATAACTAATTAATTTGTGTGATGAATCTTACCTTAGGAAAGTGTGGTACACTTTCCGAGGAGGTTGGATGCTACATAACACTTGATGATGATCTTGATTGATCTCAACTGGAAAAGTCCTTTAAACATTTTAGGATTTCTAGTTTCTAGTATTGTCCCCATTTCAAGCTTTAAAGGATGATGAACATAATTATCCACTTCCATAGGTTTAGATCTAGAATTGAACATGGTTGGCTAGTGGGATAGCCAAATGGTTGGCCATTCAAACATGTTAGTCCAAAAAATAGTTCTTCATGAAGCTCTTGGGGATTGGGTAACACTTTTGGTGAGGGTAGGAGAGTGGTGGGATGTTTTTGTAACTTCTCAAGAGTATCTAATAAATGAAAAATTGGATACACCTTGGGATGAGAGGTCCATAAGGTTTTAAATGCTTGAGTAATAGGATCATAAGAGTATGGATAAAAAAATGAGGGAAGGACTAAGTTCTAGGATAATTTTACAAAGGTTTAAGTAATTGATAGGACATATTATCCTACTTGGGGGAAGATAAATATTAGGTGGTTCCAAGAAATGGAAGGAAGCATACACCTTAGGTTGAGAGGGATTTAAGGTTATAGATTCTTGAGTGGGAGGAGTGTATGATGATGGTAAAGGATTATCTCATGGAAAAGGCTTTATATCATATTGTTTACCCTCCATTTTTTCAATCAACTCTTGCATTTTCACTAGATTTTCCATCATAACTTGAATATTCTATTGTGGACAATATGATCTTGATAAGGGGTAACTTGATGGTGGTGGGGTAATCCGTTTACCCACATAGATATTCACACAATGGTCTACACTAAAATTGTAAACTTATATTAATGGAAGAGTGCCTTATGACATGTACAATACAACCGCTCTGTTAGAGTTTATATATATTTTTATGGTGTTCTCTTATGGACCTAACCTAGACTATAATTTTTTTCACAAGCACATTCAAAAATCTTGACTTTGGCTCTTACTCTATTTTATCTTTGGTGTCAACTCCCTTCATTACCCTCAAAAGGATGAACTATGATAAGTTTGGTCGGATTTTGTAGTAATGTTTTTTTAACTTGCAATATTACATAACACACATACATAGGACTTATAATTACTATATTATAGGAGCTTTATTATATATCCTAGAATCAATCATACAAAATATACGAGTTGTTTTAACAACTTGGAATACACTCTTTAAAAACTAGGTCTAATTATGTGGGTTGTTATAATGCTAGAAACCACCTCACTAATAATTTAATATTATATTATTTAAGATAATATAATAACCGACACTAACATAAATATGAACACTATTAATTCCTAACATTCCCCCTTAGTATGAACATGAGGGAAGGATAACTAAAAATGGAAATGCCATTACATACTTTTAGGTCTACATGCATACCTGCTATCCTGGATCTTTCTACATGTGATCATTTTCTTCACCCCTTTAAACTTATCACTTTGGTAGCTCACACTTCCATGAAGTTTGGTAGTTAGAGGAAATATGTAGTCAACTACCCTCCTATACAACTATTTTTACAATTTTTCACCTTCCACACGACATCACAACACTTTCAAGAAAAATACTAGAATTAAAAATAAGGCCAATCTTTTGATCTTATTCACACATGCGCATAACTAAAATAATAGAAAAATGGAAATTTTGAGGATCATGTCCTCATTACATTTGTAGGCAATGTTGGTGATCATTACCACACTGATCACAAATGATATGGGATGGTTTCTGCTGCCACCTAGGAACCGATCTTGGCTTTAGTCATTTTGGCACATTTTTTGTGCCACTAACGTAGTTTCACAACCTCATTGTTAGTGAATGATGAGAGGTGCTTATTGATCTCCTTACATTGCCTTCATCCTCCGATTAATGTGTTGCTTACTCGAGAAAATTTGATCATGATGCTCAATTATTTCCACATTGTTTATTATTCCCCCACAATGTGAAATTATTAATTTTGAGAACGTCTAGTTCCACCTTTGAAAATGCATCTATAAGGTAATTATTTATTTATTTTCAAACTCTTTTACATTGAATCATTTTGATGATACTAACAATACAATGAATTTTACAAAAAAATGACTTAAAATTTCGACACTTTCGACATCACAAAATGAATTTTGAAAATATGTACATTGTAATATTTTATTTTACCAAGAATAGCCCAAGGCGCGCTTAGCACATCAGTCCTCGCCCGAAGCGTGCAAGGGTACCATGTCCTACTTCTATGGGATCTTTTTCAAGGGGTTAGCATGAAAAGACATATAATCCATATCCATAACAACCATTCAAGATAAAGCATACAAAATCTAGATCTCAACCACATAGCATAAAGAACCAAACAAGAACCAATTAACAAATGTACCACACAAGATCCATCAATAACAACATTAATAGCAATAATCCATCCACAATGGTCCATTGTATTAAACATTGTAAAACATAAATTTGAATACATACACAAGAGTATCACCATAAGTCATGTGCTCTCATAAACCAATAGTATAATTCTACTACTACAAAGCTAAACTATTAAAAATATGTAAATCAACACATATATATAGAGGTGAGGACTTTCCCTTCACTTCCTAAGCATCCTCAAAATAGGTTGCATGCTAAGAATAGCCATGTGTCGCTTACCAAAATAAAAAGGAGCATACAAGCTCTTCTAACAATAGATATCCTATAGATAACTCTAGTTTTCATCCTATTATTATCTTAACTCAACATGGCACTTCATCTTCCACTGCTCTAAAAATAACTTGGTGTGACTTCCAAGTCTTCTTATCAAAATGTGCTCAGCACTCAATCCCATCTTAGCCCGTGTATACAAATTGCTAAGTATTGATCTTTGACTTCCCTAGGTGTGAAACTATAGGGCAAAAAAATCCATTCATATTATGTTCCTTCAATACTTAGGAAATATTTTACCAACCCAACATTACCCCACACTAATTTCATTATCGCCTAAAATGGGTAATCATGCCTTATCCCTGAAAGAATAAAGAATCAAAACAAAAGAATGTTTGTACATTATGAATAAATATGAAAAAGAACTGGGTGCCCTACTCTTTACGAAGGCATAATTAACTCGGGATACTCACTTTTGAACTTTGCCTCTAACTCATTCCAATCACTAAGCACCTTATTCATCTTGTCAGGGATGTTTGTGAGTACTCCTTCCATCTCATCCATAGTCATGTCTTAACCTCATTTTACAACACTATAAAGACATTTTCTAGACTTGAGATCATCCCATCCATCACATCCATGCATCACGCTTATAACTTCCCAATATCCTTTATTTTATCTTTATGAGGGACCTAGATCTGTTGAACACATCACACTTTTCTTCTAGTAACGTCAACCTCTCCTCACTCCCAAGTATTTCATCGTTCTTTGCTGCAAGGACTACATTCTCCTCCACCAAAGTCCTTTTCTTGATTATTGTCTCAGGATCTATGCACATATTCAATGCCAAATCTACCTTTTTCATCTCATCTTTCAAGGTTTAGAGAAAAGACTCATACCTTATGATTCGGCGCTATCGTTGCCTTAGTTCTTTATGCTTGTGTTAAAGCATCCTTTGGTTTTGGCATCTACATTGTACCCTCATCCAACACCATGTGAACCAATGTGCACAAGTAATGCATAGCATAGATGGGAATATTTGAGCTACATTTTCCTCATATTGTGGCCTCACCTCCAAAATTTCATCACCGATATGCTCTACCATATCCAATATCGCATGCGCCTTCACCTATCTCTCTCTTTTTCCTCTTCAGGCGCTTAATATTTACTTATTTATCCTTTCTATCCTCTAACAAACTCTGAATAGTTTATGCTTTATCTATATTTTTGTGCATAACCTCTGCAGATACCTTCATCAAAGCATTACTTACTTGTTCATCAGAAAACTAAGTCAACTTGATGGTTACATGGCGGGAATGTGGGGCTTTCTTCATCCTCCAAGAAACACATGACTCTTCACACACATCAAAATTAGGCTCATCCATGTGAGTCTACATATTCCATGATAATTGTTTATAGGTGTGTGTGGTTTCCATCTCAGGATCCATCATCTCCCACCCATATAATCTTTCCTTTACAATAGTGCTTTGGAACCTTGCGTGAATTATCTATGTCGCATCATCAACATAGACAAGGTTCTAAATCTGCACCATCTCCACTTCCTTGGGCTCATTTGGGCACTCACCTACTTGTTCCTATGTTTTTTGCTCACATTGTGTTATACCTCATCTTCTCCCTTAGGTTCCTTGTTTGTGCACGTAACATTCTCTACTATCTCTGTGTCTCCACCAACACAAATTTCCTCTTCAGGTCCTTACATGCCTACACTAGGGACATCCTCATCAAACAAAGGTTTCTCATCACCTATCTCCTCATCCTCTCACCCCTCCAGACTAGGTGTGGCAACATCTTCATGCACGCTTCTACATGAGGACTTCTCTTCATCACTATCCTTAACCGGAATGTATTTTCACCTTTTCTTTCTTTCTTCCTTGGCCTTCTTCACCGGTGTTATGCACGGTGACCTCCTTAGCGGCTATGAGGGGCCAACACTATTATTTTCACCTATACGCCTTCTACGTAATTATCTCCTCTCATGATTAAGTGCAAGTGATTTCTTCTTGTTCCTCTTCACACTCTAGGACATTCTGCAAGAATTCATGTCCTTGTTCTTTCTACCTAGGGGGTGTCTGTTCCACCGGCATCCTTGTTCCCACAATTTTTTTTCCCTTTGGAGGACCTGGTAAAGACAATTCCTCTCCTACGACCACTTTTCCATCCTTAAACCACGACCTCAGGTATACATACACGTGCGCGGGATCAATATTTCCTATAGCCATAGTCTCTAGAGTTATGTCAATATTGTCTAACTCCATCATCTCCACATATGCCTCCTTATTGGGGTAGACATATGTCTTGCACATAATATGAATGTTTGCATCTACTTTTTCAGCATCAAATTATAATTTCTGTGTGTTGTGTAACTTGTTCACCAAATCTTTGAAATACCTGAGTGGTAAATGCAAATGGTAACTTACACCATGGGCTCTTCTCACCCGTATTCATGAAGAACCTTCCAGACATAAGTGTTGGTATGTCACAAAATCTGCTTGTCCATCCAACACACTAGGCAACTCATGTGATATGTTCCACTCTCCCTCAAATGTCTGGTGCATCCTCCTAAACCACTTCTCCTGACACTCCTTATAAGTGTTCGAAATTAAACCATGGCAGGTGTATTTAGAACTTTAGAGCAGGTGATTTTTCTCCAAGTGGTATTCCCACATTTTCTCCTTTGTTCTGTCGAGAACTCCGATTTCATTGAACACGATTAATAATAAAATAGCACCCTAATTTATTTTCTCACCTTTATCAGCTTGATGTGAGCTTCTACCACTAAGTTCTTCGTAATGTAACCCGTAACATTATAATAGGTTTTATACCCCATTTTACATGTTATATGTAGCCAACACTTGTTAACTTCTATCCACCTCTCGAGGTGCCCAACTTGCAACCAATTAACACATGATACTACCCATATAGCTAGATCATCTATCCATGTAACATTGAAATCTCGACCCCCCTTTTTGTAGTGATACATGGTGGTGTCGCTTCTACTCCATCATTATCTAATAAGTCACCTATAATTTCATAACCAGAGTCATGTAGAACCATGACTTTGCCAACCAAATTTTTGTAATCCACATCCTCCTTCCCACAAAGTAGAAGAAATCCTCATGTATGCATGACATTAGCCATTGGTATAAGTGGTTGAGCTTGATAAAGAACGAAAAATCATAAATTTTCATAACTCTGATGCTTTCCAACAACTTACACCAATTTATCCAAAACCTATTCCCATCTTTTGTCCTCCTATTAGTGTTTTGAGCAGTCGCTACATTGATATCTTTAAGGGTTTTCTCAGTCTTATGATTGAATTCACTAATCTTGCATTGTTTCAATTTCAATGTCCATGACCTCCCTTTGATTACCTCTTCCGGGTACTACATTTCAACTAGCCATTCCTACGAGGATTCTTTAGTCTCTCTCTCAACAACTAGAGCTCTCCTTGGTGCCATTTATCTTCCCAACTAACAAGTGTGTTCTATAAACTACAACCTTTCCACTGTCTTACCCTTACACACCTTGTACCCAAAACAAACCCCTTGATTTCTTATGCCCTAGCCACAACTTTTCCTCCATGAAATCCTAACCACATGAACCTTTCTCCCTCACCCACCTGACAAACTCAAATACCCCTACATGTGGAGTCCTTTAAATAATGTATCGTGAATTTACTTGGTTCATTGGTTAATCACTCATTCTTTGCACTAGCACTTTTCCCACTTCTCAATCATAAAATCTTAAAGGATGTAAGGTAGCAATAATGTTGTACTCACCGACTTTATATCTTATTTCAAAATTTACACTATTAATTTATCCTCAACCACCACCATATGTGGAATTAATTTTGTCTATGTGATTTTCCACGCGCATCATATCCTTCGCATGCTTAACTCTTATGCACCTCAATCATAACCTTGGCGCACACTAACTACTTTCCCGGCCACGAGATATCCCTTACGCATGCACTCCTATGCGGAAGTACCTATCCAATTTGCCTCATACCAAGTAGTTTCCAATGCTATAGCCTACCTCACATTATATTGAGCATCCATCCATCTACGTATGGCCTTCAACGAGAAAAATTCTTGAAATTATCTTTATGATAATATTTACCCCGAGCACCTCTAATTTTGCAATGCACATTAATTTGTAACAAGGCACCAGTCACATCTCAAGTCACCCCAGAATAAAAGTATGCTTGGTCTATGCACATGAAGTCACTTAGATAATAATCACCTACTAGCACGTAAGTATGTTTATTACAACAAAACACCGAACTAAATTAACAAAGTATAGCGATATGAAATGAAACACAAATAAAGGGAATGCATTAAAGGAAATCACATGCACTCCTGTTGACGTACATATCAATTTTCCTCATACCAAGTATTTTCCAATGCTGCAGCCTACCTACCTCGCATTATACTGAGCATCCATCCATCTACGTGTGGCCTTCAATCCGAGAAAATTTCTTGAAATTCTCTTTATGATAATCTTTACCCGAGCACCTCTAATTTGTAATGCACACTAATATGTAACAAGGCGTCAATCACATCTCAAGTCACCCTAGAATAAAAGTATGCATGGTCCTATGCACATGAAATCACTTAGATAATAATCACACTATTGGCGCACAAGTGTGTTTATTACAACAAAACACAAAAATCACCTACATTTTCCCCTCTTTAGAAGGGTACTATGAAAGTAGTGTCCTTTCAAAGAACGTAGACGGAATGGATGAAGATGCCCCAAGTGGAAGGGTTTAAGTTTTTGAAGAGATTATTCTTAAGGAATTTTTTCCTTTGATAATAAGTTTTTAGAAGAAGAAAAGAGAAATCATTCTCTAAGAAAAAAGTAGAACATATTTTTTCCCATGAGAATGGGGGAAGAATTCAATCTACTTTCGCTAGTAAAAAGTAGAGTAAATGTTTAATTGTGAGAATAGAAGGTGGTAGAGGATAAATTTTATGGTATCCTCCAAGACAAAAATACCATGGGAATATGTGATTAGGGATGGATGTGATGATACATGTACGAGTGGAAATCAACATGTGACCTTTGACACACACTCGACCTCCGAAGGTTGTGCCGGGACAACCGATGTGGAAAGAATGGATGGCTATGTGTAACGAAATGTGATGAAGATGGTCAAAAAACTATGGAGGAAATCTAACATCCTTTACAGGTACTAATGGAATCTTCTCGTCAAGGGAAATGAAAGCCTCTCTAACCTAAGTGGGCGTAATAGAGTGGTCGAGAAGAATGCAAACACATAAAACAAAATTAATGTCCGTGTTAGAAAATCTCTTAATAGGTTGTAGGATTTGTGGAAAATGATGTATAGGATCTTCATTAAAGTGTCTAGACAAGGTCATGGGAATAAGTGAGAGATTTTGTGGAACTATAAGATCTATGTGTGATGAGTTGGTTTTGTCTAGAACGTGAAATATCTATAAGCGTCCTTGTTTAGAATGTTCAACTGTCTGATAATATCTAGTGGATGTGGGGATATTATAAACACTAAGGCACATAATCTGGTATCTAAATCTATGATTTCTTTGGGCCCGTTGGTTGGGGAACCCTAGGATCACAACCATAAACTCTCTCTTGTTGTGGTCTAGAAATGGTCATGTGTGCATTTGTGTAACTTAATCTACAAAAGAAAATAACAGGCTAATCTAAATAAATAAAAGCTAACTATGTTTTTGTATTTTCTAATATAGAAGAAATGAAGCAATATAAAGAATCTAATCTAATTAAAATAAATCTTTTTGTATTTTTTGTAATAATAATGCTTATAGAAGAAATGAAGAAATTGTTTCTAAATTAATTAACCAATCCTAAAACAAATAAACAACTTGATGTAGTTGTTTACCTGTGCAAAATAAATTTAATCTGCATTCTAAATAATTAAAGCTTCTCTAAACTATGAATGTGAATTAATCCTTAGACACACCTCTAAGTCATGGGAAGAATTAGAATCTCCTCAGAAGCTTTTCTTCCCTGAAACTTCCCTAGTGGAATTTAAGAGGGATTTAACATAGACTAATTTGAACTAAATTTTGAATGCTTAAAACTATGCGAAGCTTCTTCTCAGAATCACTTCCCTTACAAATCTATAGAGATAGGCAAGGAATCTATCTATCCTAAGAAATATTTTTTGAATAAAATGATCTACTCTAACTACTTAACAATTACAATAATGTAAATAAGAGTGTTTTTTTACTATTGTAAATAATTTACATACATATTCACAAATAAAGAAATGAAGAAATAAAGAAACTCAATAGCAACCCTAACCTGGAAATTATAGTGTTGAGGTAATGTCAGTTGTGGTATCACTTTGTGTCCCCTCAGTTATCTTTTCCAATCTTTTGTGTCCACATGAGTCTAGGGAACTGAGAATGTAGAGGAAGTAAGAAGAAGGTGTTGGAGCAATGGTGGCTTGCAAGTGGTGCAGTAAGAATGTGGGTAGAGGAAAAACAACACAAGAGAACAATGCTTGGTTTTGTAGTCTCTAGCAAGATTTCACTAGCATAATAATATAATTCATGATAAAATTTTCCAACCATTTGATTTAGAAGAAGTGATGATTTTATAAAAGGTTGGATGCACAGTTCTCTGGCACACTTAATAGCCATGGGGTGCCACATCACAATGTTGAGGGACATTTAAACACTCAATCAATAATTAGAAGTGGAAGAGAAGGTTGGAACGAATCAGTCAAGCTTAAAATAAGCTCAATCGACCCAAAAACTTGCCCAAAAGGTGAACTGGAAGAAGTTAACACGTGTCCAAATCATGCCTAGGAAGTCTCGGTCAAAATGCACAAAACCACCACTCTACACAAAGAGGTAGTTACGCAACCTCCATTCAAATAAGGGGAAGTTATGCAACTACCACCCGTGCGAGGAAACATTTTTTAACTAAAGGCCAAAACTAAAGGAAAAACAATGCAGAAAGCTATAGAAAAGCAAGAAATGGATAAGTAAGGAAATCTAAGATACAAATATATACTGCAACAAGATAAAGGGGCTTGAACACCTTTTGAAAAGACATGAATCATCATTGGGGACTTTTGAACCGTTTCCGACAATGTAGCATGTGTAAATTTGGGTGTGTACATATTTCCCCCTTGGAGAAGCATTTTAGCCATGAAGATATATAAAACGTTGAATCTGAGTATGGCGCTCCCAAAATGGGGAGTTAAAGTTATACCGACACATGTCGTTGTGCTAAAGTGATGCCATCCAAGCTCTCTTTACCTATAAAATACAAACAAGACTCAAGTGCAGATAGATATAAAATCAACAAAACATACTAAAACTAAAATGACAAGAGGACTTACCATTTACATGGGATAGAAGTATACTGCGTTTGTGCTCTAGCCCTACAAAGCACACACACTCAACACAAAGTTAAAACAAAACATATATATATATATATATATATATATATCTAAAACCATTCATTTTCAAATTCATTTGTACTTACCCTCATAGTGATTTTGGAGCTTTGGATTACCTATCACTATTTTGAGTGTGGATATAATCAAATCGAAGAGTATGTCGACGTGATCATGGACCCACGAGTGAGATACCTAGCAGCTAAGATAAAGGTTAGTATTTTGCATTTGTTTATTTGAAACCTAAAATGTAAAAATTTGAAAAATATACACCTAGGGGGTTATTTTATGCAAATCTCTTAGTTAAAACGTTCCCTAGGAGGTTGTCTAGGTGGGTTTGTCCTTTGTTTTGTCCAAAATGGTCAATTTTGTCATTTTTTTACATTTTTGGGTCAAAGGGGGATGACTTGTCCATTTTAGACATGACCACCACCCTGCGCAGGTGGTGGTTATGTAACCTCCTCCCTGTGTAGTGTGGTGATTATGTAACTTCCATAGCAATTACGCAATTGTCACTCTGCGCAGGGGACAATTTTGTAATTGTCAAGGAAGAGGCTTATTTTGACCAACTTAAGTGAATTTTTTTATTTTAAGTTGTTTTATATTGTTTTTGACGATCTTATGCTTTAAAACATGTTGTTAACTTGTTCTCTTTTCTTGTTTTGATGAACACGAGAAGAACTTGTACATTCATTAGAGTCGGGATAGAGAGTTTGATTGGCTACCAAGCATTATTGATCAGTTGTCCCAAGAGGAGAGGGGCTTGTTACATCGGGTTGGACTATGGAGGATTTCACAGATGTCACTGATAGTGCTAGCCAACCACATAATATGTGATTTATTGAGCTATTGGGATGCCGACCGGAATACTTTCTGGTTTCTTGAGGTTAGAGGAGAGTGGACTATCACTCTCGAGGATGTTTATAGGATCTTGGGTGTTCTTGTGATTGGTAGATGGTTGACATTGGAGAAAGGTTTCTGACTATATATAGACAATGGGCATCATATATGGGGATGATGGGGCATCCAATGTGGGCACCAAGTAGGGTATGTGGCTATTGTTAGTTTCCTCCGCACCTATCCCCACTCTATGCAAGGCCATTATTGGTATTTTGGCTTCACATTTGGTGGGAGACAAGGGCGGGGACAATCTATTGTATTATTGGGATCCTATCATTATGGATATTGAGCAACATGGGAGGATCTTTGCTTGGGGTTTGGACATTCTTGGGACCACATACCATGACCTATACCACATTGTGAGGCTATAGGGGAAATCCCTGAGCCACCCTACTTTGGTGATGTGTTGGGTCTATGAGCATATTATCCCCTATAAGAAGGGAGTTTGTATATAGGATCTAGGGGCCATCAGTGGTCTTGTGATGGACAGTATGGCTCCTTTCATAGGGACTCACCAGCCTTATATCTACACTGACCAAAAATTATTTCATCGCCAGACCATATTAGGACCTGATTGGGATATGGGATGATGACGAGACTATACTACTTGTTTGTGTAGGTGTGAGGTAGTTAGTAGACAGACGGATAGGGTGGAGGTCCACCCTATTGATAGAGTCCCTTAGTAGTCGTGCTTCCTTATGATGATGCACTTCCATTCATTCCTATTATTTACCGTGGCATTAGAGAGTCTCGATGAGGTCCTAAGGGCCTTCATGGTTGGATAGTTGTTACACCGAGGGTACCTATCGGTGTGAATAAGGTCCCTACAGACACTAGTAGCCCTCATCCAAATTGGGGCTGCACCCGCTCACAGCGGGAGAATGCGAAGAGGAGGTCCATATGGCTTCGAGAGATAGAGCCCAAGGGTGATTCTAGTGAGGAGATGAGTGAGGAGACCGAAGGGGAGGAGCATGATGAGGAGAAGGATAGTGATACATAATGGTGGGTTACAGAGGAGATCTCCATTGCAGAGAGAGCAAAGGAGGATGTGGAGAGGAGAAACTTGTTTCTAAGGAGAAACTTTCTCATGAGGGAAGTGGAAATGAGTAATCCGTGATGGACCAGCACATTACCTCGGGAGAGGGTGAAGCTAGTAGGTGCCCTACACTAGCTCCACCACCACCAGATGCACCATCAACCCTTTCTGGATGCTTAGGAGATCTGAGTATGTAATTACTCCTCTCTCGACTTTGTTAGCTATAATTTTAGTTAATTACGCATTGTGTTTCTTTTTTAATTTTGAATGGTTTCTAACTCGCCATTGTTTTCTTTCACTTGTTTTTAGCAGCCATGTTGATGGATTACAAGAAATTATTCATCGATCTTGGTTTATACATTACTCATCCCCATGGGAAAGACTCGAGAGGAGCTACTCACGACACACAAGACAACCGATGTAGGCCGACCATCACACAAATGTTTTTACACTACTTTGGCAAGCCATAAAGATGCTTTCATATAAAAATATTAAGCTTACTACATTTCGACTAGCTCAGAGGATGGAGAGCTAGAGCCACTCTCGCACCAAGGTTGCGACTAGTGGCAGATCACATGGTCACTCTCATCATTTAGTGCACGAAGGCTCACATCCACGCCATAGGAGCGCCGTAGTAGGTTTCCTAGCCACACACCTTCTCGGGGTCCCGTAGGGAGGGATAGGTCGTAGGCATTTATTTTTAGATGTCATTTTTGAGACATATATATGATTTTTTTGACTTCGTGCTCATTGAAAGTGTTTCAATTTGATCACACCTAGAGTGTGATGACATTGTATAAAGACTTTAATTATTATGGATATATATACAAATACTTCTTTTTTAGTCATTATTGCGTAAGATTTTACTCATTGATAGTTTATTTCACTTGTGTACTCTTAGATGCTCATAATTTCCAATGTTTTATATGCCTTTTTGGATGCATGCTATGGATGATGATATGGTACATAATTGATTTATTTTTGTTGTTTTTTTTATATGATGCTAATGCAAGCACAATGTAATGTTGAAACTTTGGTTTTTCAAGCAATATTTGATACTTCTTACTTTGTTTGGCAAAATGTGATGAATGTAATAAAATAAGGAAATGAACCCACTCCACTTCTAACCCCACGTAACTAGTAAGATGCAAGGTCTCAACACCAAGAGCTAGGAGGGACGTGAGTTGTATGATTTTGATGAATGGAAGTGATGAGAGAAAGACAATATTTTGATAGAAATCCAATTAGGAACCTACAACCTAACTCTACACACACGTTTCATCGCATAGCTTAGAATTTGATTTACTTGCAAGTTTATCTAGACTTAGACCCATAGATGGCCTCCTAATTGAAAAATCTGGTTTTTAAGGCTTAACTCTTTTGGAACATACACATCTAATTCATTTCTTGGGATTTAAGATTTCAAATAACTTTTAATGAAAAAAATTTCTTACAACTTGTTAACTTATTTGAAGAGATCCCTATACCTTATCCCATCTCTACTAGTAAGAAGCATGGGCTCATCATCAAAGACAAGGCATAGACGAGTAAGGGCACTTCCCTCCTTTCCCAATATCATGTCACCAATATGAAATGTGGGCTCATCACCAAAGACTGGTGGGGTAAGGAAGTGTGGTTTTATTTGTAAATAAAATATTTTTGCATTTATTTGATTTGGCTTATATCATTTTTTTAAAACTTTGAGTTGTGCTTTTGGGAGGAAAACTTTCCCCTAGCCTCAACCCCACGCAACCAGTAAGATGCAAGGGCTCAACACTAAAGTTTGAGATAGGTGAACAAGTGATCCGGGTAAAAAAATTAGAATTTTTTGCTACCAAGAAGCTTTAGAATAGACTATGGGAAAATGCCCCTACGCTGGAAGAAAATTACAAGTAGAACCTAGCGTGCGAGCCTTAGTAGGATTAGTGTCAAAATTATGTCTTAACTTGTTGAACTAATGAAATGATTAGAATGATGATGATAATATTGTGGATATTTGAAGAAATATGATTGAATGTTTTGCCAATATTTTTAGAAGTTTTTGAAATTTGTTTGAAAGATAAGTTCTTTGATTACAAATTTACAAAATGATCTAGAAGATGAAAATGCAGTGCGGATGCAATAATGTACATGTGGAAATGTAAATGGATCATGTGTAGTAATGTTTCAAGTGAAGTGAGTTGATGGATTCTCTGAATTCTTCACCCTCTAATGTACATAAGTGATATGCCCCATTCTTGTAGTCCTCCATGACTCGATATGGGCCCAACCACTTAGGCCAATTTCCTTCCTTCATGCCGGTTTTCTTATCTATCTAACTATCAAGCCTTAATACCAAATCTCTAGTAGTATTTCATGCTCATACACCTTCTTGTTATCTTTGTTGACTCATCTAGTTAGCTTAAACACTATGTCATTGCTCAGCTTTGAATTGAGCTTCATTGAGGTTTCTAGCTCAATGATTCATGCCTCGCGATATCCTTCTTCTACCTTATAATAATATTCAAAGACTAGGTATCTCAACATCAAGTAGTAAAACCACTTCAAAACCAAACACTAAGGAATATGAGGTTACCCTCGTAGGTGTTCTTACCGAAGTTCTGTAGGCCCACAAGGTCGGAAATAGCTTCAAATGCCAATCGTGTTTATTCTCCTTGACTATTTTTAGGAGAATGGATTTTAATGTCTTGTTCGTAGCCTCAGCCTATCCATTGGCCTGAGGATAGTATAAAGAGGTTGTGTGGTGGTTTATATGGAACTTTGTGCATAGCTCATGCACCTCTTCATTCTTAAAAGATGTGCCATTATATGAGATAATGACCTGTGGGACCCCATACCTACAAATGATCTAATTGAAGATGAACTTTGTGATCATAGACCCAAGTACAGTGGTAAGAGGCATGGCCTCAACCCACTTTGTGAAATATTTTGTGGTAATAATTATGAAATTTTGGCCATCCATTGATGAGGGAGAAAACTTCCCTATCAAATCTAAACCCCATGTGGAAAAGGGCCAGGTGTTACAATATGTTGTAGGTCCTATTCGGGTATATGAATCTCATGAGAGAATTCTTGACATTTGTGACACCTATGCGCATAATCCACAGCGTCGTGCTCTAAGGTGGGCCAAAAATAACCCATTTGGTGTATCTTGCAAGCAAGTAGCATGCCCTCTAAAGTGACCCCCATAGAATCCATTGTGGGCTTTGAAGATAATATTTTCTGATTCTTCCTCATCAACACACCTTAACATCATTCCATCAAAGGCTTTGTGATAAAGCACTTGTTCTATAATCACATATTTAGTGGCTATGATGTGTAGCCATCTTCTCTACTGTGAGGTTACTCCCTCGAGTATGTGGTCCATAATGAAATTACAATTTTAAATACCATGGACACACAACAATGGGATACCCGATTATAATGTAGTACATGCACTCATCGGGAAATCCAAGTCTACTATATCTCCACCATCTAATGGGTTGTCTGCCAACCAATCTGCAATGATTTGTCCTTTGACATACTTTTGATTGACAAAGGTTAACTTGAATTCACCCATTAGGGTCATGAAGTGTCCATCTTTCTTGGACAAGGAACCTTGTGTTAGAAATGTTTGAAGATGGTTTGTTTTGAAGATTACCCAATTTCTTGGTTAAGCATATAATTCCTTAATTATTTCATTGCAAACACTATAGAAAGGCATTCCTTTTCTTCCTATGTATAGCATGTCTCATAGTCTAGAAAGGTGTGACTAATGAAGTAAAATGCATGTTCACATTTATCATCATCTTCTTGTGCTAACATGTAAGCTAGAGAGATGTCTGTAGCTCAAGAATACAAGATGAGAGGATGATATGCCTTAGGCGGCATGAGTGTGGGCGATGATAATAGGAAACACTTGGATTGATTCAAATGCCTTGTGACACTCACCCATTCAGACATTACAACAATCCTTATTTAACAATTATTGATTGGATGAATAGCGTAGGTTAAATCAAGTATGAACCTATGGATTGCTCCAAGATTTCCAAGAAAGGACATGATGCCTGACTCGTTAGTGGGTGGAGTCATCTCTAAGACTGCTCATTTTTTCCAGATCTACATCAATCCCTTATGAAGAGATGATTTATCCCAACAACTTCCCTCCCATCACTCCAAATACACACTTCTCTGGATTCAACATGACACTATATTCAATAAGATGAGAGAGGATGATGTGAAGCACCTCGGGGTGATTGCAATGTGTTTTGGCCTTAGAAATAATATCATCAATGTATGATTCCATAATATTGTCAATAAGATCATGGAATATGTAGTTCATTTCTCATTGATAGGTAGTAGCACCTGAGATTCTTAAGACCAAACAACATGACCATGTGTAGCAATAAGTACCCCAAGGAGTAGTGAAAGTGGTATTTTCTAATCCTCCTCAGAGATCCTAATCTGATTGTAACCCAAGAAACCATCCATGAGTGATAAAAGCTCATATCCAGTTGTTGTGTCCATGATGACATCGATGGATGGTAATGGGAAATCATCCTTGGGACACTTTGTTTATGTCCCAAAATCAATACATATCTAAATTTTCCCATTCTTCTTGAGAATGGGGACTATGTTTGATACCCACATTGAATAATCTACAAGTTTGATGAATCCCACCTATAGGAGCTTCATAACCTCTTCTTTGACCATTAGAGCCACTTTTGGATTCATAGGTCTTGACTTTTATTTGAGGGGTTTTGCGTCAAGTTTGGTTACGAGATTATGGATCTGTGAAATGGGAGCAATTCTCGTCATTTCTTTTCAGAATCGAATGTGAAGGATTTTTAATGTTCCTTGAGAACCTTCGTATGAATTTCCACTTCTTCTAGAGTTAAAGAAGAACCAAGTTTCAATATCTTAGGGTCTTCCTCCATCCCGATATTTATATCAATGGTTCCTTTGATTAAAGAGGCATTGCCTTCTTCAAACTCGAGTGAGGTTGGAGGTATTTCTAGTTCTCCTTCCTCCTCTACTTCATAGATCTCAAGGCCTTCCAATGAGGAAGGACCCATCGTATGATCTCCAAAATAGGAGGAAGAGTGAGGTATGAGAGTGAAACCCCTCTTATGATGTGCGAGATTAATGGCGGTGTATGCATTTAGGTAACCTAATATAGCCTCATCATTTTCTACATAATCTAAAGTGGCGAGGCTCATCCTTAGTCTCAATGTATACTAGAATTAGATGGGTGGGAATTTTTTGAATTAGGGGTTTGTCTGGGTTTAAACCATGAACTTGGTATCTTCAAAATCTCTTTTGGAATAAAGAGAGAAGTGGAAGTAGCCATGGAATCAGCTAAAAGGTTCTATTCACGTGGGATAGCTTCAATGGATATGAAGTCAAAACCTTTTCTCAAGATAAGTACTACATTCTTATAGAGCTGCAGATGCTCGCTCTAGTCTCATAAACTTCTAAAAATTGGTTGTTGACTAGTTAGAATCACCCAAAACTCTAATATTGTAAGCACCCATTATCTTAGCTATAATGAGACTAGGAAGAAGGGTCGTGTACTCGGCACCATTGTTTGTGCACTCGAAATTGAGCTTAAAGTAAAAAGGCATAATCTTCCCTTCCAGGGAAGTGAGGATCATGCTTGCCCCAACACCAAAAAGACACTTCGATCCAATATAGTTGAGCATCCACAATTTCTTGGGAAGATTAAATTTTGATCATTTCTAGTATCTTCTTCCTCCACTTCGAGAGGCGTCAACCATGCGAGATATCTCTAGATGGAAGAGATACGAGTCCTAGAGTATGACATATGCCCAAGGATTCAAAAGGGAGGAGAATAGGAAAGTTTTTCTCAACAAATTGATAATTTAGTCATGGCTTCCATTGATATTATCTCAACAACGGCAATTTCATCTTTAGTTGTAATAACCCCTCAATTAAAATGGAGGTTTCCAACTCCATCGTGGGGATCAATTTAGACTCGTGCATTATATCCTTAGGCTTGTTTACTTTATTGGGTGGGAGTTTGAACTTGGTATGGACTATATGTTTCTTCTTTAATTTGGCTAGGTGAATATCGAAAGGTTTTGGGTCACCCTGAGTGATGAATACTTTACCCAAATGCATGAATTTGACTTCCTGAAAGAGTGTGTAAGGGATCGCACCTTCATCCGATGGATCCAAGGTCAGCCAAGAATCATATTATAGTTGGTTTCCCTATCTATAATATAAAACTCGTTTAGAACCTTCTTGGGCCCAAGATTAACCAAGAGTACTATGGTCCTTATGGGATTTTATTTGAGACTGTCATAGCCTCTCAGAGTATTTCTAGTTGAGGAACATTTGGTTTCATCGTAGCATAGCTTTTGGAGGAATAAAAAGGGTATAATATTAACAATCTGACCCATCGGGCAATCATTACACATTTGATATAATTATTATAGATCCAGACCTGTAAATACAATGTTGGGTTACCTCTATGTGTCAGTTCAACATCTATGGGCATCTTACTGATGTCAAAGATGAATCCAACATCTCTTTCAAGTTTCCCTAAGAGGATAAAAATCAAAGTCTATGTGGTTGATTTGTGCCTCGGAGGAGGGGTAACATTAATAAAGTGACCAAGACCCAACTCTTATAACAAAGTGGTTTGGTGAGTGGGAGAGTTATTCAACAAATCCAAGAAGGAAATGTGAGAAAAGGTCTTGGTTAAATCCATAATCAGATCATATGCCCCTACCAGCCTCGGAAGTATTGGAGTGTCATCCAACATAGATGGGTAGATGGGAATAGGCTGCATTGAGTAATCATGGGTTCTTGTAGCTACATTAATTTGAGGTTAATATCCAATTTGATGAGACCCATAATATTAATTTTTGTGGACCATCCAATGGAGGCGCTACCAATGGGTTTGAAGAAGTGGAAGCTTCATGGTCATTATTTCCCACTAGGTTACCCTTGTTTTTTCCGTGGGGGTTTAATTTACCATTTTCAAGATGCATATGAAGAGGTTCACTAAATATCTTGAGAGGATTGTTTTGGGGCAAAGGCCCCATGTTAGCATTTTACGTTGGCACCACGGGATTTTTGAGAAACATCTTGATGAAGAGTTTCCTTTGGTCCTCAAGTAGGAGTTGTATGAACTTGTTACAATCACAACAAGTCCTAGCATCATGCCCTCAGAACCTATGGAAACCATAATAAAGGTAAGGATCATAATCCCGAGGTCTTTGATTCACATTTTTTATGGTCCAAAGTTCTGGTTGTTGTTTAAATGTTGGTTGTTATAATTAAAGTTTGGAGGCCTTTTCCCTTGGTTTTGATACTGATTTTGATACCCGTTTGGGTATTGATTAGGGCCTTGGGCATGAACTTGTTTTGGAGGTGGAGGATGGTTGAAATCCACCGCATTGATAGAAGGACTAAAATTATTACTCCTTTGATTATTTCTATTCGATTTTTTATTGACATTGTTTGCGCTTTTGAAGTGTTTAGCATTTGGATTTTTGGCTTGATCAATTATGTCATCCATTGTAACACCATGGTTCTTATTGAGGACCTTAGGTTCTTGATTATTGTTAGAATTTTTAGGGTAATTTGAATTACCCGAGAGGGAGTGATCAATCTCCCATTTGAATCATAGGTATTTTGACCGCTATCTATTGCCACTTGATCAATACAAAGAGAACCCTTTAGTACCTCCTTATAGCTCCTAAGGGGAACTTTTAAACTTCTTCCTTTGTTTCCCGGTTAAGGAATGAAGCAATAGGTCACAAAGCTCCATCAGTATATATTAGGAGTACTCACCGAAGAGTAGAGGACCCGCCACCACCTCTCGAATGAAATTGGTAACATATTCTTTATGTTCTTGCTTTATGTGAAGGTATTCCATGATTCCTATTCTTAACAATTTTTCATATCAAACACCTTTATGAACTTAGATATGAGTTAGTTAAAGGAGTGTGTGGAGGCTTCAAGTATCTTGTAATACCAATCGAGAGTGATCCCCTCAAGGGTCTTAGGTAATATCTTAGCTACAACCACATCCCATGGGAGTAGCTCTCTGATGAAAGTTGCATATGCCTTAATATGCATGTTTGGATCCCCCTCCCTTTAAACTTTGGTAGGTCAGAAGCGGTTGCAGAAGCATTGTGTTTCATATAGTAAAGTCCAAGGGCTCTTAAGATATTCAACATACATGCCCAATGTGTAGGAATCTACTATGGAAGACCCTTGATGGGGAGGTGGAGTAGGCATAGGAGGCTGATATGGCATAGCGTAAACATTTGTAGAGGTATATGGCATCTCATGTGGCTGAGATTATGAGCCAGGAAAAGAGAACATGTCCCCTGCATAAATTTGGAATACATGTGAAAATATGGGGGAACATTACTCGGGTACAAAGTGGGAGGTATAAAACCAAGGAATGTCACATTTTGGTTAGGACGACATTCGAGAATGTGCTTCGGCTTGTTCTTATTGAGGGTATCCGTACGAGGTGTGAGGGGGCATACCTAACGTTCCCGATCTAGTGAGGAAATCTCCAAGGCTAGGGATGCTCATGTAAACTAGAGGTGGTGGTGGTGCCAAGGGTACATGGCCAAAGTTTTGTGCATGTTGGAGAATCTTCCCTTTCCTACAAAATATGTAGCATGAGAGGGATGAGAAAACTCCAATTCTCTAACCCTATTTACCAATGTTGAAATTACATCACCCGCAGATGGTGTTATGTTCAAATTGGGTGCATTTTGAGCCTGGTTGGGAGGAAAAGGTACGCGATGTCTGTTATAGCTTGATCTTTGGGAATCCACCCCTCTTTGGATGTGTTTCTCTCAGGAGGATGGGTAGTAGTGTCATTCGGAGAAGAACATATGTATTATTACTATGGTCAAGGGATTGGTTTATGTTGTTGAAGCATTACTCGTTCGATCATAGTGCACTAGGTATTCCTCATCTAACAATGGTATGCCCCGTAAACCAGAGGTGGTGGTGGTGCCAATGGTACATGGCCAAAGTTTTGTGTATGTTGGGGAATCTTGCCTTCCCAATGAAAGATATAGCCTGAGAGGGTTGAGAAAACTCCAATTCTCTAACACTATTTACCAATGTTGAAATTACATCACTCGTGGATGATGTTGTGTTCAAATTGGGTGCATTTTTAGCTTGGTTTGGAGGTAAAGGTACACAATGTCCTGTTATAGATTGATCTTTGGGACGTCACCCCTCTTTAGATGTATTTCCTCTAGGAGGAGGCATAGCATTGTTGTTTTGGAGAAGAACATCAACATATTATTACATCCGGTCCAGGGATTGGTCTATGTTTTGAAGCATTATCACTTTAGGAATAATGCACTAGATATTCCTCATCTAACAATGGAGTGAATCAAACCGCATACTAATTTACGATCTAACAAAATCTTAGGATTAGAACCTCACTCTCCGGTGAATGTCATGTTGTTAGAATTGGAGAGTTCAGGTTGTGGCCCATGTATATGTTGATCAATCTCCTCAATCCTAACCGATGAACCATTGTTGGTCCCTTGAGGAGGAGGTGTGAGGTGAAGGGAGATTAGTTGAGTAGTTGTCAGCCCACATAGGAAGTGAGGGTGGTCATTGTTACATTCCCATTTGATAGTAATGCACCTCGAGACCAAAAATGGGTTGGTTGTATTCATGTCCCGACATATTCGGGGTATATGAATACCTACAAAATAATGGGAGAGGATTAAGACAGATGAAAGAAGGTAAGACAATGGAAATGAAAAGAGACTAGCTCTTCACATTGGGTTCACCAATTTGTATGACTAAAAATCAACATGTGACCTTCAGACACACTCGACCTCCCAAGGTCATGTCGGGACAACCGATGTGGAAAAAATGGATGGCTATGTGTAATGAAATGTGATGAATATGGTCAAACAAGATATCGGAAAAATCTAATAAACTCTACGGGCACTAATGTAATTTTCTAGTCAAGGACAACGAAAGCCTCTCTAACCTAAGTGGGGCGTAATGGAGTGGTCGAGAAGAATGTACACACGTAAAAGTGAATCAATTTCCATGTGGGAAACTCTCTCAATGGGTTACAGGATCCGTGGAAAACGATCTATAGGAGCCTCATAAAATTTTCCAGACAAGGTCATGGAAATAAATGAGTGAGGCTGTGAAACCGCAAGATCTATGAGTGATGAGCTAGTTTTGTTTAAAATGTGAAAGCTATATAAGCATCCTTGTTCAGGATGTTCAGCTGTCTAAAAATATCTGGTGGATGTGTGGATGTTCTAAAGACTAAGGCACATAATCTTGTATCTAAATCTATGATTTATTCGGGAAATTTTGGTTGGGGACCCTAGGATCAAAACCATAAACTCTCTCTCGTTGTGGTCAAGAAATGCTCATGTGTGCATTTGTGCAACTCAATCTACAAAATAAAATAACATGTTAATATAAATAAATAAAAGTGAACTATGTTTTTGTATTTTCCAATATATAAGAAATGAAGCAATGTAAAAAATCTAATCTAATTAAAACAAAAAAAAAAAATTGTATTTCTTGAATAACAACAGGCTTGAAGAAATGAAGAAATTACTTCTAAATTAATTAACCAATCCTAAAACAAATAAACAACCTGGATGTAGTTGTTTACATGTGCAAAAGAAATATAATCTATTCTAAACAATTAAAGCTTCTCTAAACTATGAATGTGAATTAAATCCTCAGACACACCTTAGAGTCATGGGAAGAATTAGAAGCTTCTCAGAAGCTTTTCTTCCCCTAAAACTTCCCAGTGGAATTTAAGAGGGATTTAATAGAGACTAATTTGAACCAAATTTTGAATGCTTAAAACTATGCAAAAGATTCTTCCAGAATCACTTCCCTTGCAAATCTACAGAGATAGGAAAGGAAGTTATCTATCCTAAGAAATATTTGTAGAAGAAAATGATCTACTATAACTACCTAACAATTACAACAATGGAAATAGGAGTTCCTTTTCTACTGTAGTAAATAATTTGCATATAGATTCACAAATAAAGAAGTGAAGAAATAAAGAAACTCAATAGCAACCCCAACCTAGAAATTACAGTGTTGAGGCAATTCTAGTTGTGGTATCACTTTATGTCCCCTCAGTTATCTTTTCCAATCTTATGTGTCCATGTGAGTCCAGGGAACTGGGAATGTAAAGGAAGAAAGAAGAAGGCATTGGAGAAATGGTGGATTGCAAGTGGTCTGCTAGCAATGACGGTAGAGAAAGAACAACACAAGAGAACATTGTTTTGTTGTGTAGTCTCTACAATATTTCACCAGCATAACAATACAATTCATGATAAAATTCTTCAGCCATTTGCTTCAAAAGAAGCGATGATTTTATAGAAGGTTGGTTGGGCAGTGCTCTAGCACACTTGGTAGCCATGGGGTGCCACATCACAATGTGGAGGGGCATTTAAACACTCAATCAACAATTAGAAGTGGAAGAGGAGGTTGGCATGAATCATTCAAGCTTAAAATCACCTCAATCGACCCAAAAACTTGCCTAAAAGGTGAAGCTGGAAGAAGTTAAGATGCATCCAAATCATGCCTAGGAAGTCTCAATCAAAACACATGGAAATAATGCTCTGCATAGGGTGTTGGTTATGCAACCACCAACCAAGTAGGGTGGTGGTTTCATAATTTCCACCTAGGTAGGGCAGAAGTTTTGTAACTAAAGGAAAAATAATGCAAAAGCTACGAAAAAGTAGGAAACAACTAACTAAGGAAATCTAAGCTAAATATATACTGCAAAGAGATAAAGGGTCTTGAGCACCTTTGGAAAATACATGAATCATCATTGGGGACTTTTGAATTGTTTCCAACAATGTAGTACATAAAAATTTGGGTGTGTACAATGCCCCTCAAGAGGGCTGGCGAGAATGGAAGGAATGACATAGCTCTCAAAAAGAGGAGAGGTCAATGTTGTGGAGAGGAGGATGAGAATGGGGTGTAAGAGAATGGAGAAGTCATGGTTTGTAAATGGGGAAAGATTTTAATTGGCCTTAAATGATAGGTTGGAAGATGTGTTGAAGGACGTAACGATTAAGAGTGGAAAGAGAAAAATGGAATAGACATAAGTAGTGGTTGTTTGTGGGTAGGTGAAGAATGGAAAATAGTTATGAGGAAAAGAAAAATCGGAGGTGAAGGAGACAAGGTTATGGAATAGAGTGGAAGAGACAAGAGGAGGATAAAAAGGGAATGAAAGAGGTGGAAGATGATAAGAGAGAAAGATGATAGGAGAAGGGAATTAGGAAGGACAAACAAGAAGGAGAAGATGAGATGAGATAAGATGACAGAGTAGAGGGTGAAATTAGGAAAATGGAGAGAAATATCCAAACCGAAGGTAGTGGAATAAGGAAGATGAATGTGTGAGATAAAGGAAAAGAAATGATGGAAAAATGAAGGAGAAAAGGAAGATGAAGAATTTAAATAATACGAAAGAGATGAGAAAGCGAGAAAAAAGAAACTATAGGAGAATAGGAAGATGTGGAGAAGAGAATAGAAAGGAAGAGAAACTGGTACAAAATGGATGAAAAGGGTAGAGGTGGTAGAGAAAATAAGGGGAGGGGAGGAGGAAGGTAAAAATGCTAGAGAAGAAGATTACAAGGTGGATATAGAGAGAAGATAGAAGGGACCGAGGCATCATATTAGGAAGGGAATATGAAACAGACCACATGGAGATGCATGTGGAGGATGAAAGGGTAAAAAGATTGGATAATGAGAAATAGAAAAGGTAATGATCGGGAAGGAAGAAGGAAAAATGAAGGAAAAATAGGAAGAAGATGTAAAGAAAGAGAGAGACAAGAATGAAGAGTGGGAAGGAGGAGAGGACGAGAGAGGAAATGATGCAAAAGGAAGAGAATAAAGAATGGGTATATTCTATGCATAGTGGGTAGGATCAGAATATAGTGAGAAGAAGAGAGAAGGAATGACATGGAGTGGAAAATCATTGGAGATGCGTGAGATGAGGATAAGAGGATTAAAAGAAAATAAACAAATTATGTATTATGAAGACAATAAATACATTGAAAATGGAAAAGGGAAGATGGAGAGGTGGAGAAGAAGTGGTGAGAAAGGGTGGGGTGAATAAAATGGAGGGAGGGAAGAGATAATGGGGGATAGAAGAGGAAATTCTAGTGAAGGGATGTTAGGGGAAGACCAACAATAATTATTGTTGGTGAATGACTAGGAAAGAGTGTGGAAAACATGGAAGAGGACAAAGAGAGTGAAAAAGGTAGTGGAGAATGATGATGATTGATTTTAGGGGTCAACCAATAATAATTATTAGCATGGAAATGGAAGATGATGATGAAATAATGTTAGGGGGAGACCAACAACAATGGCGGGTATACGTGGGGGTCAATATATGGGAGAATTCGAGAAGATGGAGTGGAAAGAGTAAAGAAATGATAAGTGATGTTTTTGGAAAGATGAAGATGAGGAGAGGATGTGGAGGATGAGGATGGATGAGGTGGAGGTAAGGAAACAAGATATGGAAAGAATGGAAAATAGTAGGATGAATAAAGATAGAATAATGGGGATAAAATGGGGGAAAGGAACGTGGTTATGAGCTGAAGATGGTTAACACACTTTGTGATATGATATGTTGAGAAAGAATAATGGTAGGAGGAAGAGTTGGTTAGTAGGGAGACCAGGAGGAAGGAACAATCAATGAAGGGAATGAATAATGAGTCAAGGGAGAAATCCAGAATGAAAAATCCATCTTAAGGGGAATCCTTAAGTAGGACAGTCATGTGGTGGAAGTGATTAAGTAATATTTCCAAGCATAGGATGATGACATAGGTGATGAGAGGATGTGATGATGGGATTGCCAAGAAAAAGTGAAGAGTGAGGATGTGTAGTGATGGGGGAGGGCAAGATGACAAATCATCCTTAAGAGTAACTCTTAAGTAAGATCGACATGTCACGTGAGTGGTTAAGTAAGATGCCAAACTAAATTATGGTGAATGTGAGGTGAAATACAAGAATGTATTGGGTGTAGGGGTTGAATGGTTTGTTAGAGTAGATGATGATGGCAAGGGGAGGGAAAAATATGATGGAGGAAATTTTATGGGATGGGGAGGGCCAGATGGAAAATCAACCTTAAGAGGGAATCTTAAGTAAGATTTTCATGTTGCGTGAATGGTTAAGTAAAATCTCCAAGCCGAGAGGAAGAAGAATGATGGTAAGAAGGTCCGCTGGGTAAGAACCCGACCTAAGTGATTGATGGAGATGGGGAGAATGTATGACAAGGTGGATCAAGGGGAACCCTCAAGTGAATGTGTCATACTACAAGAATGTTTAAGTAAGATTACAAAATAGAAGATGTATACTAGGAATAATGAGAAAAGAGGAGATGGTGTATGTGAGAATGGAACAAGGGGTGAGAGGTGGTGATAACAAGGAAGGAAAAAAGGAGTGTAAGATGAATGGATGGAGGAAGATATGCGGTGTAGAATGCATATTGCAAGGGGAATCCTTAATTAGGATGCCCATGTTGTGGGAGTGATGAGGCAAAATGCCAAGTTGAAGAAGTGGAGTGGAAAGACGTTTTGATGGTGATTTTCATCCGAGAAGAGATGGAATGATGGATAAGTTTCTATGGTTGGAATATCTTAGGAAGAATGTATACCTCCAAAAAGAGTCCCACATTGTATGGGTGATTAAGTAAGATTGTCAAGATGAAAGCAGAAGAATAAAAGGGAAAGACACAGAGTGGTAAAAGGGGACATGAATGGTGAGAAGGGTGATGTGGGGATAAGTGATGGGAAAGTAGAAATGAGGAGAGAGGAAAAATGGATAAAAGACATGTTGACCATGGTGGGGGATGAGGAGTTGCAGGATAGCGAATTCTACCTGAGAAAGATCCTCAAGTAGGATTCACAAACTGCAATGGTGATCAAGTAGGATTCCCAAACTGGAAAATGTATTAGTAAGGGTGAAAGGATGTGGTGCAAAGTAATTGTTCGATCGTGCAGGAAGATACTCACGTGACGAAAGCATATTAATTTGAATATAACACATAACATGATGCATCATGATATAGAAGATCATGATGACTAGACTATAATATGCAGGAGAGCATAGACAGAGGCCATTAAAAATAAATGATGCCCCTATATGATATGCAATCATATAAGAGGAGTAGTGATATATAACAAAATAATATTAGAGGGAACACTAAGATACATAAAATCAAGATGCTCCCTATAATATAACAAATAAAATAGTAATGAATAAAACAACACAAGAACTTTCAAACATGTCCCTAATGTGTTCCACAATGATGATTGATTAGATGTGCCCCCAAGTAGGATACAATGATTTAGAATGGATTGGGTCATCATCCTCAAACAAGGAATCAATGAGAGCCAAAATTTTCCCAAGTAAGGATTCACGCGAGGGAGAAATGATTTGGGTTTTAAATTCATAAAGTGGTTGGAACATTTATTGGGAAAAGATTTCAAAGTTTGAATTGTGTTGATTTTTTTGACATGTTTATGATTTCTTCAATTATTTGAATGTGTTTAGGATTTTAAGAGTTTTCTAATGTTTGTTTGGATTTTTGAGATTTTTCAAATGTTTTTGGATTTTTGAGATTTTTCGAATGTTTTTGGATTTATTTTTCAAATGTTTTTGGATTTTTGGATATTGTCTAATGTTTTGTTTGGATTTTGAGACTTGTGAATGTTTTTGGGGTTTGGGAGATTTTTTAAATGTTTATGTATTTTTGGATATTTTTTAGATTTTTATGGATTTTTTTGAAATTTTATGAATGTTTTGGGATTTTTAGGATGTTCAAATCTTTAATGGTATTTTTGATTTTTTTTTTTTTTTTTTTTGAGATTTTCTGATTTTTTTAATTTTTGAAATGTTTTTGGATTTTTGAGATTTTATACTAGGATGCCAACTTCTTATGAGAGGCGATAAGCTAGGTATCATCCGCATGTACATTGTTCCTCGTGGTAACTCATGCTTCAAATAATACAATAAAATTCTCTCCATCGGAAAACTATGTTGGTGATGATATTATGAAAAATAAGTCTAACTTCATTCTTGAATCCACGTAACTAGTAAGATGCGAGAGCTCATCACCAAGAATCAAGAAGGAAGCAGGATGAATTTGATGAATATAGAGACAAGTGTTAATAATGATCCATTTGGGAAATTTTACTCAATACCTCTTAAGGTTATTGAACTAGTTTCGAAATGAATTTTACTTTATAGGTCATTTACTAGACTTAGACTATTATGTGGCCTATTGATTGGTAAGATATGAGGTGAAGGGATAGTTCTCTCTTCACTTAGGCATCTAAATTACTTCTTTGGGGATTTTATAATTGTAAGCACTTTCCGATTATATAAGATTTGGTAGTTTTACAGAGACTCCCTATGCCTTGCCCCATGTTACTAGTAAGAGGTAAGGGTTCATCACCGAAGACAAGACACAGGCAAGTATTAATTTGTTTTTTTGTATTTTTTTATTTTATGACATTTTTATGATTTTTAAAGTATGAATGACCCTCTATGCTTTGCCCCATGCCACTAGTAAGAGGCAAGGGTTCATCATTGAAGACAAGACGTAGATGAGTAAGGGCACCTTCCTCCATTCCCAGTCTCACACTACTAGTAAGAAGTGTGGGCTCAACACCAAAGACTGTGAAGGATGAAAGGTGTAACAATTAATTATTCATAAGATATTTGATTGATTGAATTGTATTATAGTGATTTTTATTCGAGAAGGAATGTCTGCCCCCAATCTTAGCCCAACACGACTAGTAGGACATGAGGGTTCAACATTGAAGACTGAGATGGGCAGTCAAAATGAACCAGTACAAAAGTTTAGATTTTTTTTTAAGAGAGAATTGGTTGAAGGGGATATATTACCATCAGTAAGCTTCTAGGTATGACCATAGTAAAAGTAACTAAAAATGGGAGAAATTATAAGAAGTATGAGATGCAAAAGACTTAATAGGATCTATATTAACACTTGTCTCATGTTGATGAGTATGAAGATGTGATTTGTATGATAGGAATACATGTCAATAGAGGGAAAATTTTAATATTATTCGTAGATGAGCTAGATAGGGGAATGTGCAAGAGGTTTCTCCTAGGATAGAGCACCTCATAAATAACATTTTTTAGATGGATTACATTCATTAGTTTGTCAAGGACTTGGTCATCTTTGTTGGCCAACTTATAGGCACTCAGAGCCAAATTGTGTAGTGATTACATATGGCCTTAACCAATTGGGCTCAAATTTTCCTTGTTTGTCTCGTTATTTGGTTTTTTTCTTTCGATTTTATTTGAGAATGAGATCATAGACCTCAAATTATTGAGGTTTCGATTTTTTGTGATAGCTATGTCATAGCCAATTTTGATATACCGAAGATAATCTAGGAATTAAGTCATTTTTCATCAAGAATTTCTAGTTCATTAAGTTGTGCATGTTCATATTCATCTCCATTGATTATGTCTTTAAGGGATATTCTTAAGGATGGGAGTTCAACCTTAACAGAAAAAATGGCTTCATAACCATAAACAAGGGAGAAGGGAGTGGCTCAATAGGCGTGTGATAAGATGTGTGGTAATCCCAAAGAGTGGGATAGATTTGGGTGTTCCAATTTGATCTGTATGTATTGAAAATTTCTTTCATGATATATTTTAAAGTTTTATTTGTTGCTTCTACTTGACCTTTAATTAATTGATTTGACGATAGATTCACAATTAAATCTAGAAAAGGTTGCGTAAGGATATTCGTGGGTATACGTACCTTAGAGAATGTATGCATGTAGAAGTATGGACAGGTGGGAATCATCGGTGTTGATATGTTTGCAAGATAGATTGTTGGAAGCATAATGGACATGGAAGGTTGTATTATCGCAAGTGTCCAAACTTGATGTGGTTGTGTTTCAACAACAAGGCTAGAGATGTTAGGCATATGAGCCAGTAGTGGAATAATAGAATCAATCTCAATGGTGTTTGATGATGGACCCTCTTCTATAATGTTACACTTATAAAGGGTTAAAATGGAGTATTGAGAGATGTCTCGTTAGATGTTGTAAGAATGGTATTGTTCAAAATAGGTTGAATGTCTATTTGGGCTTAAAGGGATTCTTGAATCAAGGTCAAGGTCTCATTAGATGTTTAATGAATGTTGTTTTCCAAAATAGGTTCAATGTTTGGTTTGACCTAATGGAAGAAAAATTGAAGAAGAGATAGATTGGTTTGTAGTTAGAGAATCTTGAATTTTTTTCGTCGTGATCTTGTGGAATGTCAACCTAAACAAGAGTTGTGATAGTATTCAAATTTTCATTGAAAGTTGTGGTAATTGATGTGTCTTCGTCAATATCTTTATCATCAAGATCTATAGAGATGACTTCATCGTTAATTAAGTCTTGGACATAATTCTTAAATCACACACATCTATCTGTGTGGTGACCATCAATGCGATGAAAGTCATAGTATGTGTTAGGTTTGTACCAATATGGCTTAGGTTCCCCTTCGAAAAGGGTTTTGTAATTGGATATCTTATCAGTTTAACCTCATTTAGTTGATGAAAAACACTAGAGATAATTTATCTAATAGGTGTAAACCGACGTTTGAAATTATGTGGAGTGATGTCTTCATTAGGTTGTATGATAGGATTTTTGGGTGATCATTCACGAACTTTGGTCTCCATATGAGATATTTGTGTTTTCATCTTAGTAAGTTGTTCTAATAACTCATTGCATGATGATTTACATGAATCCATCATGTTTGAAAGAGAGGGAGAATGAAGAAAGGTGCGATGAATAAATAAACCTATTGATTGTGATCCTTGTTTTGGATTAAGCAAGCTTTAACAAGTAAGGTTATATGGAGTAATCTCTAACAATACACTCGGGAAAATAAGATATAGCTCAAACAAGCTATAATGAATATGGTTTAGATTTGGCTTAAACAAGCTTAGCGGACGATAATGTAAGGAGTATACTTAAACAAGGTACTCGATACAAGTGGGATATAAATCAAACAAAATATGATGAATTTTGTGATTGTTTTGGCTTAAACAAGCTATAATGAATGATAATGTAGGGTGTAAACTCAAATAAGTTACTCGATACTAAGTGGGATATAGCTCAAACAAGATATGATGAATTTGTTGATTGTTTTAGCTTAAACAAGATATGTTGAATGAAAATGTAGGGAGTGAACTCAAACAAGTTACTTGATACCAATGGGATATAGTTCAAACAAGCTATGATGAATATGACGATTGGTTTGGCTTAAACAAGCTATGATGAATGATAATGTAGGAGTAAACGTAAACAATTTACTTGATACTATTGAGATATAGCTCAAATGAGTTATTAGGAAATGTTTTGATTTTAGCTTCAAAATCTTAACGAGGAACGACATAGGGAGTAAACTCAAACAAGTTACTCGATACTAGTGGGATATAGCTCAAAACAAAGCTATGATTGATTCGTTTGCGTGTAAATTTAAATAAGCTATACAGTTTGATGATAAACAAAGTGAGCTCAAACCATCACTTAGTATTGGTTAGATATAGCTCAAACAAGCTATTACAAATTTTTTGCTTAGCTATTAAAATTTTTTCATTGTCCTATTGATTCAATCATTTTTTTAATATTGAGGTGGTTTTGAAATGTTTTGTGGAACACACTAGGACTTTGAAATTTACAACAAACACATTTGTATCATCCAAGTTTAATGGTAAGAATAATGTTAAACTAACTTGTTTACAAACAACAAGCAGTCATGTGTATTTGATTTTTTTAGCTCAAGAGGAAAATCCATCGGGAATAATCATTGTTTATGCAACATGCAGTATGTTGTGAAATGGGAAGATGCAGGATCTTATCACTCCAAAAAGATGCATCCTCCGATATATCCTAGTCCTAATATACCTAATTTTGTATGGGGACAGAATTGGTACAAGGAGCCCTTAGACACTGGAGGATACTCACCAATTCTTACTTACCTTCTACAGAGTAAACCACCGCATCCAAGGAAGGCTTTGTGAAAAGGTGGAAGGTGATGGGGTATGGAAGTTTGTATGGTTTCCTTATTACTCACCAAATAATAATAGGGATGATGCCCAAAATTTGTTGTTATAGCTATTTTAGGTGTTACTCGCAGTAGTCCCAATCACGACAACATTACCTGTAAGTGGGGACCAAAGGCAAGGTATATACCAAACGTTGTTTTGAGACTGGGTCTTAATGTACAATGCAAATGCAAATGCTAGTGGTGCGTGGTAATGAATTCCACATCACCGGTGTAGTGTATGTGGTGATGAAATCCACTTCTACTACGTGCTAATATAAATGATGAAGTGATTAACAACAAAGTTCTTTCCAACTTGAAATAAAATCACTAGCAAAAAATGATAGCGTACCTTAAGCATACTATTTTTTTTTGTTTTTATTGTTGTTTTTTTAGCATTTTTCGGTCATTATCTAGCCAAGGTAAGTAAAAAGTGTTAGAAGTTTTGTTTTGTTTGATAATTTCTCAAAGAAGGTGGTCCTACATGAAAGAAGTTTATTAGTTTATCATGTAGGCGAATATTAGAAAAATGGATAGTAAATGATCATGGTTGTTTTTATTTTCAAGATCACTTAAAAGCGCAAGAAAAGAGTATAAATAGCCAATAATTGGACAAATATTAAGAATGCAAAGAAATATAGTAGTGATCAAGCTGATAGTGAAATATGAAAAATAAATCTAGATTAGATAAAGTGTCTTGATTTAGCTATTGATAATAAAAGGGTTGGTTAGCACAAAATGTTGATTTAAATTTTAAATTTCTATTTGATCGAGGATCCTGCAAATTTTTTAGAAGTTTGGTTGGTGTGATATAAATTGCAAATGATATGGTCTGTACTGAAAAGAATTTAGTAGTTTTCCTTGCATATAGAATGTTTTAAAATAAGAAAACAATCATGGTAATTTTTATTTTCCATATCGCTCAAAGGTGCGGGGAAAAGAGCATACATGGTAGTGATTGAAACAAAAATTATTAGAAATGCAACTGAAAACTGCAATGATCAAGAAAAGGAAACTGAATTTGAGAAAAACGTGGTGAATTGTAATGGATTAAATAGCTCACACGAGATATCAACAAGATCGTATGTGTGATTGTAGAAGTGATTAACTTCACACAAAAAATGATGACAAAATATAAGTTTAAAAATGTTACCAAGCAGTAGTGGTTATCGTAAAAGATTCGTCGGAGAGACCATGAGCGTACAAAAAATCTGGTACTACGCAGCGGTGGATGTCACAATAAGAGTTATCAAAGTGACCGAGAGCATCCAAAAACCCAGTAAATGCAACTTCCACAATTAAACCATCCACGAAGACAAGGAAAATTAAGTAAAAAAGAATAATGATCAGATAACATAAAGCTATTGAATTAAAATATATAAGCAAGATGAACTAGATTAAAGAATCAAGCAATAAAAGAAAGCATGAAGAAGAAACTTGGGACGATAAAGCGTGGGTGCGAGATGTGGAAAATTTGAATGTAAGGCAAAAAAAAAAATTGGCGGGCCCAGTGACCACCGGTGTGTAAAATATGGCTTAGAATGTGAAATAAGTGGCTAATTAGACCGTGTTGGTGAAATGTTGTTGAAAAGGTCCTACAAGAGCATGATTAGATTTTTGCACTTACATACAATGTTATAAGAAAGATCATGAAAAAGTAATATTTAAAATCATGAAGCACTAAACAAAATCCATAAAGTCAAGTAATAAAATTGGATCTAAAAAAGTAATCGACACTCAAAAATCATAAAACACTATAAGAACGATCTTTTAAAAAGAATCTTGAAAATCAATAAATATCGTATGACAAGTCATAAAATGGATCTCAAAAAAGTAATTTTTGTATGATCGTGAATGTTTGCAAAATAAGTCACCGAATCGATCTCAAAAAATCAAATGTAAATCTTTTTAAAATATGTCGCACAAAGCCACCAAAAGCAACGAAAATGTTTAATGATAAAAGACTTAATTAAACACAAAGGTAATTAAAATCCTAGTAAAACAATATAATCAATAAGCAAACCTGAATAAATAAAAAGTATGAGTGACCACTTAGTCTATGTGAGTGCGACCTTAGTGTGGGGACTAAGGAAGAGGACAATTCAAAAGGTGATTGGGAAGTGTATAATTTGATGATGGAAATGTGGACTTACACATTGAAAATGAGGACTTTGAAGGAGGACAAAGACAAATTGAACGGAAAATGTTAACGAAGATTTATTATGGGATATTGACTAAAATGATGGACATAATGGGAAACCGGAGTGGAATGGGGTTGGTGAATTTAGATAATGCTAAAGGACCTAAGTTGCGGGTGAAAAACAAATCCAATGTGAAGTGTGAATTGGAAATTATTCTTAGGGAGCGAAATGTAAACATATAAATAATAATTATTACTAACTTTTCTATGATTCCGTAAATTTAACACGATAATATACCCATTGTATTTGTTCTTGCATTGTGATGATGTAGGTAGTAAAGAGTGTTCATTCTATTTTTGTCATGTAGGGGCATCATGCAGAGAGAGTGGTTGTGTTCCATGGGCAGTGGATAAAGCGGAACAAAAGTAGAGATTAATGGAACACAATTCAATATAACCTAACAAGGAAATGACCACATTGGTAGACATTCATTTTGTCATGGATTTCAATAAGCAGGAGCCAAACCCAATGTTGAAGAGATATGGTAACATATAGAGGATGACCGAATATGCCTTTACGTAGGCCAATTATTCAAGAATTAAAAAAACATTGGGAATGTATAAGTTGTAGGGGAGAAGTCGATGACTCATAATCATGGTGGTTTTGTACGAATGGTGCAGGGTAATCATGAATGTTGCAAAATAAATTTTCTATTCGTGCGACCACATGAATTCTCCAGTGGAGGAAAACATGAGGTGTCGTCGAAGGATGCGGGGAACAAGTGTGATAACCAAAAGACATTGATAACGTGGTAAACAAGAACTCTGCAATTATGTATTTGTTCAAAATAAACATTGAAAGACATTTCGGTTGTGTGCGGTAGAGACCTGGTACAATTTAGGTTCCGAGGAGATAGAAGTAAGAGAGGCGAGCAAGAAAAAGTGATGATCTTACAGGGAAGGGAGGTTTGGGAGATCTGGGATCTCGAGGAAGTAGATATGAGCTACAGAGAAGTAGAGCGGGCTTGGGGAAGGTTGAATGGAATTTGGGGAGTGGGAAGAATGTTTACTGAGGGAGGGGATGTGGAGAGATGATTTGGGTGGGTAGGGAATTGGATAGGGGAGTTAAGGGGCAGGTTGTAGATTGGGATGATGTAGAGTAGGCTTGGCAAGCCGAGGAGGGAAAAGTTCTAGCCAGGCTTGGGGAGATAGGATGTGTCAAGTCAGAACAACTAGGGTGGGTAGCTCGGGGTTTTACAGACAAGTATAATATATATATATATATATATATATATATATATATATATATATATATATATATATATATATATATATATATATATAAAGGAAAGTAAAAACCTTGTTAACAAAAAGAGAACTATTAAAACTACTCCTTAATTCACACTAGATTTATTTATAATTAGGAAAAGATGAAATATGTCTTATACAAATAAAATTATAGATATAGGACATATTTTTGTTTTTTTACATACGATTATGATTTTTTGAAAAACTCGATTCACCTGCAACAGGCTTTTTTCGTATAAGCACACATAAAACGATGAAAACACGAACATCGATTGTTAATGCTAATGAAATAGATTGGATTTTTTTACTATTATAAAATCCTACAAACAACGTAAGATGATGCATTATAATGATAAAACGACACCATATATCAATAAACACTAAAAATATATTAAATCATATATCAGTTAAATGGAACCAAATATATCAATAAAGCATGGAATCTTGTACTTCTGAAACGATCTATGAGTATACGAGATGAGTAATGGATTTTTTGAAAAATACCACCAGTCGTAAAACACTAAGCTCTAAGGAGGTCAAAAACGTGATGAGTGCCATAGATTCATTGTGACTATAATCTACACAAACACCACAAGACACCACAAAAAAACACTTCCCATAGTGTGAAGGTTAGCCAAATGACACCATAAGGCACAGAAAATGAAACAATAACAACAAATAATAGTAAACAAAGAATGGATAAAACCACTAATTGTGAAATCAAAGGTAACAGAGCATGGGTAAGTCCCACCGGGTGTGCCAGAATGTGAGCTATGGAAATTACACTGATAACAAGAAAGTAAAGTAACTAACTAGATACCTTCTCCTTCATGACTCCTTTGCAAACCTTGGAATGGGTGATAGAATGTGGACGGGCCCAAACTTCTTGAAGTGTAGGTGTGTCATCAATTTGAGCAAGATCTTTTCTCGCGGCAACGATCGATTTAAACTTTTCACCAAGGATGTAGGGATAATGGATTTATGGATGGACAAAGTGGGATTATGCGGACATTAGGGACGAGATGGAGGGATACTCTATGTAGAAAGAATGCAATATCTCTACAGGATTTTTGCTTCTTTATCTCTATTCTTGAGAGGGGGATAAGGCTCTATTTTTAGCCTAGAAACTAGATTAACTTAAAGGATTTTAATTACTGTGGTTTTAAAATGTGGGCATGATTAGGTGAGTGGGGGCCATAAAGAGTGGGTGAGGATTAAACTTGTATTTTTAATTCACAAGTGGAGAAATATGGAGAATAATGACATGTGAGGAGGATTAGGTTAAATTAGGGATTGAAAAGAATTAATTAATCAACTAACATTGATTAATTTGATGTGGATTTTTGTGGGAATATTTGTGGAGGATTAATTGGTTTAGGGAGATGGTAGAATTATGGTGTCTACAAAAACAATTTTTATACCCCTTAACATGCAATAACACTTTCTTGCATGTCCGGGAAATGTGTCAATGAAGCTATTTGAACAACTCATAATACACTCTTCAACCATAAGTCTAATTACGTGGGTTGTTATAACACTATAAACAACCTCACTAACAATATAATATTATATTATCTAAGATAATATAATAACTCACTCTAACATACATATGAACACTATTAATTCCTAACAAACTCCTCCTCCTTTTATAGTGCACATCTAACCATTTTCCCACATCTCTCCTCTACCCGGGCCCCTCGATTTCTCCCATTTATATCCAAATTTCAACTTGGATCTTAAACACCCTTATCACCTTATCTTTCTTTGGCCACTCATGTATTGCCACATTATCCGGTGGTTGTATTTTCTCGATCATTTTGTAGGAAAAAAATCATGCACTTTGTGTAATTATCTATTCCTGATTGCATATTACTATTCATATGATTCCTAAGTAAGAAAAGTACTAATTAACCCATGTCTTTGGCAACCTTTCTTTGATTTGTATTGCTTCTTTTAGTCTTTCGCCACTACTTTTTAGTTTACTTTGTTACACTCCATTTTATGTCATACTGACACCAATGCCCACCTAGGACACCAGCGCTAGGAACTCTCATCCCCTCTGGGTTCCCTTGTCCCCTTTGTACTTTACTCACATTTTTAGGGTCCTTTCTATCCATTTGAACATCTTATCTTTTTGTAGTTGGCCTTTTCGGGTTAATTACAAAATTCAAGAAAAGGAATCATATAAATATAAAGTTATGTGATCATAATAAGGGACCAAGCACTAAGCATTAGCTATCACCACCTAAGGTTACATCCATCAAGGCATCTAAGAGCTCCATTGCATCCATCTAGCACCATCACAAGGGACATAAGGGTTGGTTCTTCTACATACACTTCATAGGAGGGAACTTCATTCTATTTCATGCACACATCTACTACATTCCTTTACATCTAGCTTATTTTCATATAGCTAGGTTGTATTAAGTTTTATATATTTATGAAAATATTCATATAATTAGTTTTTTCAAGTAATTAAATAACATTATTTTTTTAAAAAAAATTGAATTTTCAAAGAATAAATAAATAAAATATTAAATTTGTGTATTGGATAAGAAAGGTTTTTTATGAAGATCAAGTGAATTTTACTTTTCTTGCAAAAACAAAAAAATTACATTTCAACAATTTTTGTTATTTTCAAACTAATATATTGTATGTATAGATTATCTGTTTGACAGGTCCCTTTATTTCGACGTGAATTCATTGAAATTTGACTGCATGGCTTGAACGATAGAGGGATTGTTTCTAAATTATTTTTGTAATGTTTTTTCCTCCATAAAACCTAATTTATTATCAAAATGTTGATCATACAAATTATTGAATAGGGAGCGCGGAAGACGACCCGAGGGGTTGCCACCTGCACCCTCTCTCTCCATGTTCTTGTGTTCAGTACATTCTGTGAAGACAACCTCGCCTTTGTGTATGTAGTGATTATTTTTGCATGATTTGATTATCTGTTTAGATATATTATCTATCAGTCTTATCACCTTTTTAAAAAAGACTTATAATAGATAATATATATATATATATATATATATATATGTTTTTGATAAAACATTTCTTAGTATGTGATTACTAAAATATTATTATATGCATATCAAATGACACTTAGGGACGTCTTTGTGTTTGTATTGGAGACGTCCAATATTGATTGCATCTAATATATATTTTAGAAGAGTATTATCTTGAAAATTTTCAACATATTTTAACATGGTTAGTTGTTAAGCATATTGTTATGTTAGTTGTTATACAACTTGTGTTTAACTTTTATAGATGGTTAAAATTGAAATCAATAATGATTTATACTATGCTTATTATGATGTCTATATGGATATTATGACTCTAACCATGTTGATGTTGTGTTGGATATAAAATATACATCTGGATTTGTGTTCAATTTTTTTGGTGCAGGTGTTATTACTTGGAATAGTAAAAGTAACCAATACTCTCCATCTCTTCTACCGAGGAGAGTATAAAAGTGCAATGGAAGTAGCAAAGAAAGAATCCATGTGGCTGAAGCGACTATTGGAAGAGATACACATGGAAGCTAAAGGAAGTATTCCTCTTATATGATGGCCAGAGTTGTATTGCTCTTGCTAAAGAATCCAATTCAACATCAGAAAACAAAGCATATAGATGTTCTTATGCTCTTTATCCGATAAAATATTCTCCATGTTGATATAGATCCCGATCGCTGATTTGAAGATCAAGTTGCAATTATGTTTACAAGCCATTGTGTGTTGTAAAATACTACAAGTTTTGTGCAATGCTTGGCCTTTCAGAGTTTCCATTGAGGGGGAGTGTGCATGGCAATGTCACCTCCTAATGGCTGGCCATTGATATCTCCTTCTCCTCTATACTTCTACTCCATTGTAAAGCATTGTAAAAATATCTTTATGATCTTTGTAAATTGATAAATTTTACGGGTACATTAAGGTGTGTTGCATCTATTTGTAAATAAGGTCCTTATGTTATAAAAGGATCCTAGAGATGCGGTTTGATATATTTTCCATGAGAAACTGTGAGATGTAGTCTCACAAATCATGCTTATCCTAAATCATAACTTCTAATTTATGGATTCCAAATCCTTTTGTAGCAAAAGGTAAGTTGAGCATGATGAAGGTGTTATAAATCCTTCAGAAGTGATATTGTAGCCTAAACCTTCACTAATGGTTTATAGATTTGAAAATCCTATTGTAAAAATAGGTAATGTTGGCATATAGTTCCCCACTTAATATTAAGGGGGAGTGTTAGAACATAATATTAAGTGTGTTATAAACCTTAGTTTATAATTAAATAATTAGGAATATTTATATTCTTAATTATTTAATATAAACTATGTTGTTTATGGTTAATTGGTTTTATTAAATCAATTTTATTAAATGGAGTGCTTCGATAGGAGTCGCATCCCGTCACTTAATATTTAAATGACTTGGGTGAATGTGTGGAGAGAAGTGAGGGAGGGAGATTGTTGGATCAGTAAACGTTTCTCGAATAATGGAAAATTTCATTTGTCCATAGTTTTTACCCTCGGGGTTTTCCATGTTAAATAATGTCTCTTGTGTGATTTCATTTATTTCATGTTTATAATGTTTATTTAATATTATTTCAATATGTTTATTTAATTACTCGATCCGATAGTGTGACACGCACAAGAGCCACCTAGGGCACAATTTTCACACACACACACAAAACTACATTGGGTCTGAAATGTAGTGCACTCGCTTAGTCATAAGTTCATCATTATGATAATGAGGACGCCTAACCCCTCATTCTCGGATCTTTCATTTTTGGGGATTCGATGTCTATTCGAAGGTTTTTTGCACGTTCATATTTCATTGTAGGTTTACAACGACCTCGGAGATCTTGATGTGACATCAAAATGACCAAAGGTGATTAAAGGTGAACACATTGTGACACCTCGTAAGAGGTTTTTTGAGCTTTTCCATAGACCTAGGTTCCCACAAATAGCCCGGGGTGCCCACCGGCGCCCTGTCCCTCTCCAAACGTCCCATTCCAACAAATCTCTCCAAATCGACATTTTTCTAGCTCTCCATGCGACACTCTTGCCATTCTGTTCACCTATTCATCACTTTGACATAGACCGATTCCACTTTGAATCGCCTAAGGCTTCTCACCCTCTCTTTACACTTAGGGTTTTGCACTTCATTACTTAGTTTGCTTGGGTATCATTGTTGTACTTAATTACATATTTATTTTATCGCTACAATAGAGAAATGAAGGTTGATTGGTAGTGCCAACTTTACACTTGGTTCCAAGTGTTCATCTTACAATGTGGTTCCAAGTGGTGTGCATAGTTTAGTAGGTACAAATTATGGTCAAACATGATGACAGTGATTGAATGATTCAAGGTGTGCTCAAGATGTCAAACAGGTCATTCAAAGATGATGTCTCAATAAGCATCTCAGAAATCATGTGAAGTAGGTTGAAGCGTGTGATTGCATGATGATGGAATTGATGGATAATATGTGGTTCAATGATCGGTGCAAAAAGATTCTCCAATAAGTTTATTAGGCATTCAAAATGGTCCTAGGTTGATATGGTGAAGTTCGGTCATAATCAAGTCACTCGGTGAATCAATGAGAATCAATCATATGTGAAACATGTGTCTCCAAGGTGTATGAGGTGTTTTATAAGTGTACAATAGGCTTTGGTTAGTGTATTCTCGCATTTAGGGTGTTTCAAGATTATTTAAGATGGATTCGGGGGTGATACAAGGTCATTAGAAGCATGGTAGGTGAGATAGAGGTTCTCCAGGAAGGTATTAAATTATTTGATACAATTTACTTAGTGGATTTAAAGGGATAAATGTTATTTACATATGATCTAAGTACTCATAAGAACCCTATGTTGAAATCAAAATATTTTGGTACATAGAAAATTTTGAGAAAATTGAGTATCTTGTCATTTTAGTGTATTACGGATTCTTGGGGTGCGGATGGAACTAGTTCCCACACTATTCTAGTGGAATTAGATCAAAGGTCTCAATATTTTTGGGTCGGACATGAAAATCAAGCAATAAGGCCCCCAAAGTAATATATTCCTAGTGATAAGGTGTTCCCTTCAAGCCCATTCATGCCGCAACACAAAGGGGCTAGTTCATCATGGTCGGGAGACCATTTTTGGCATGTTAGCATATGGATTTGAACGCATGAAAATGACATACAATAGTGTGGGAACAAATTCCTCCTCAATGAAGGTGAGGCTACCTTTATTGAAAGCCAAAACTGTATTTACACCTATACATTCAAAATCATACGTGGGGGTGTTTTGGAACATCAATGGAAAGAAAATTGAATGAGGGAGATGGAATGGAATGAAGGAATGAAATGGAAAGGAATGAATGGGAGGAACATGCAAGAGTTAGGTAAAATCATAGCCTAATATTGCATGGAGAATAACAATAAATAAATAACACAAATAAAACGGATTTTACATCGGTTAAATGAGAATGAGTAAAGGGAACACACATGAGCAAGTAAATAGTAGAGCTTGATCACTGTGAACAAGAAAAATATCTTAATAACATTGACAATAAGATCAAAGACAATATTTTCATGCAATATTTAAACATCTAATGAACATAATAACATCAAATGTTACAAGAGACAATGAATGAGACACAAAATTTGTATTTCATTAACTCCAAAATATCTTCACAAAAGAACACAAAGTTTCTTCCTGAAACAAAGCTTGCACACAAAAGTATTTTCTTCTCCTCTCTCAAAGTCACCCTTTTAAAATGATCTCCTAACTTCCTTTTATAACCCAAAAGTTGGTTACAAAGTAGTTAGGGTTTTACATGAACATTAAATAAGGCACTCAAGCGACTTTTGAATTTTTCAACCAACTTTATTAAAAGCAACTAAAAATAGAAATCACTTAAGTTATCCACATTTTTCCGAAAGCAAACTCAATAACAACATCCTTTTCTTAAAATTCCACTTTTAAAACATATGACAATAACTAGTGCCTTATCCATTAAAATGGGGTCTGCCTATCTCAAACATCTGAGAAATGGACTCTCTCACTTTGTTAGATACCAAGAAAACTATCTCCTGAACCATTGGTGAAATTAGAATCTGTCGCTTTCACCAATTGAAAAGATATAAACCTTCCCAATGTTTTAAACATATTTTCTTCTCGGAGATTCATTTGTTTTAAGAATAGCCTCACAAAATACCTGTAATTCCAAAATCCTACCCGGCATATCATTCAAAGTTAACCATATTTGATTGAGAATTCTCAAACAAGTTCTTTAATCTTATGCAATGTTCAATTAAAGATGAAGAGAAATTAATGGCATGAGTATATATGTCCTTAAACAATTTGTGAAAATTGCTCTTCCACATGTTCCAATGAACATCTTTGATTATGCTCATTTACAAGGTTACAAGGGATCTCGATTATGAAATCTTAAATCAAGGCAAGTGAAGTGAAGGCTTCATTACATATAGTCTCATAATGAATCATAGAATCCTCAAGAAGTGTCTTTTTTTATTTGAGATGTAGACACCAAAGAAAACATGTCCCTCAACATTCAAATTTGAGAATCCCTTCAATGGCTATAACTAGGGACTCCATACTCGTCATCTCCTATAGACCGGGCAATATCCCATCTAAATTTGATATGTTAGAAACAAAAGTATCCTTGAAAGAAATAATTGGATCAAGATATGCAATGACATCTTCATGGAGATTAACCGTTGTTTTGATCAGCTCTTGGCCTAAAACGAGAATATCTAAAAGCCAAGTTTTAGTGACATGACCAAAGTGTGTTTATTTCTTTTAATAAATTGAGAGTTTCTTCATTAGGGGCAACCACCACATCTAAGATCTTTGGGAAAGTGGATGGTATGGGATTTATCGGATGTTGAACATATTCCACCAATTGATTCTTTTCATCCTTGAGTTGGGATTTCTGAGACTTATATTTCTCAAGTCTATTTAGCACGATATCAATTAAATCTCAGGCCATTTTCATGTCAATTTCTAATGTGGACTTCCCAAGTCCAAGTCAAGAAACTTCATAATCAGTAGATGTCAAAGCATCATGCTCCTTGTCAACTTGTGGGATGGCAAGATCCGTAAATTTTTATCCGTCATTATCCACCATTATTCAGAAAGCACTTTAAGCTTCTTTGGAATAACATCATTTGAAATTTTGAAAAGGGCATCGAAGTCAATGTCAATTGCCTTGACAACTCTCTTCCTTTTTTATTTTACAATCAACCCAAAAAGGAGTATCATTCACTATTTCTACATATAGAAGCATGGATCCCAAAGAAACATTCTCGTTGTTATTGACATCATGAGATTCTGTAAGAATCCTTTCCACGACCTCGATTTCAGGAGAAATAACCTCGATATCCACCTCCTGATCATTTGGGAGATTTTGGGAAATCTCTTCATGAACTGTAGGTTCAAGTGTTTGATATTTGGACTACCTGCACCTAAGTGGACTCTTGTGCAAGGCATGGCTAAGGATTGTTTGTAATGTGAGTAGAAGAATCTCTACTTGAAGTGGAAAATCCTGATACACGCTCTCTTCCTTTGCAGGGGCTAGGACCCTTAGATTCTTCACCTCATGACACATTCTTCGGTGAAGTGGATTTTGGCAACCACTCCTTTCTTGCTTGTTGCATATGACTGGATGACACAGAGGTTGATTGAGAAGGAGCTTTGGTTGACTAGAGATCTCCTCAAGTTGGAAATTTTTGTGATCCTGAGGTATGATCTTGAATTGATTGTAATTTGGCAAGTTCTCTTTCATACCAGGATATGCTTCTTTTGAGAATCAGTTGATTCCGAGTGATGCTTGTCACTAAGAAGATAGTGAACTTGGAATAATTGTCGTGCAAGCTCCATTAATGCCCACATGTCACTGACATACTTAGGAAGCTTCCATGGAGTACCCGTAAAACCACTTATACGAATGTAGGAAAAGTATGAAAATTGAATAAACCTTGTTCCCCATTGGGAAATGACATCCATGGCCTATTTAGAAAATATTTCCTTTGTATTCTGATTCAAATTTCAAATCACACGGAAGGTGAATGCATCGTTAAATCTTCTGAAATGATGAGAGATATTTTTGAAACTCAGTTATGGATAATAATGGAAGACATTATTTGATGGACCCATTACTCCTCTTGTCTCGAGTCTTGAAAATAGCTTTCTTCTAGCCACTGCATAAGTCAAATACGATGTCATGTAGAAACATCCAGTCATTTTCACTTCAATCAATTGTTTGTGAAGGGTATCACTGATAATGATGGAATAATCCACAAATTCTCTCTTGGCAAGGATGATACAGATAAACTTATACATCCATGGGTGGAAAATCCTAGTAGAGGGTAAACTGAAAACTCGACTTAGGAGAGTAATCATGTCCCCGATTTCTTCCACAAACTCAATGCGGTACAACTCTTTAGGAAGCCGCTTAACTTGAGGCCTCTTGGTCACCAACCAGCTCTTATTAACCATCTTGCTCCACTTGAGGGTTTTTCATCCAAAAATTATTGGCTTTGACTTTCGAGTGATATCCGCATTCTCGGGAAGTCGGGTATTGATAAATTCCTCAATGTGCTCTAGTGTGATTAAGAGGAATGGCTCCCGATTATTTTTAAAAATTCCTCGTCTCTCAGGATCATAATGCTCCATGTAAGTGATAACTAGCTCCGGGAATTACACTGAGACCGGAAATGCCACTACTTGGGGTAGACCACTATGGTAAAGCCTATCTGAGAATATAGTTTTGCCTTCAGCTTTCACCCGATCGCAGAATTGTTACACATTGATCATGTGATCCAGATTTGTATAGGTATTATTGTCATATCGACTTGATGGAACTAAGAGGAATGATTCCTGAAAGTTGTACTTGAGCGTGGACTTATTCGATTTCTCCACTGGCTTCCTTGATCTTCTTGTAGATTTATTAAACTTTTCAGCCTTTATGAACTTTACGTAAAAATGACCTGTACGTAAAACAATGCAAATGGGGTCGGGTCTCAGTCTCTCAAACCCCGTCAATGCAAGAAAAATATGACTCATTTTAATAATATTATTACTATTATTATTTTAATAATAATAATAATAATAATATGTCAATACATCATACCGAGACTAAGCTCAAATTTTGTTCTGGCGACAACGATTTATTATTATTATTTTAAATAAAAATCTCCCAATGTTAATATTCTGATTTTTTATTTAATTTTCCAGAGAAAATTCTCCTTTGTATGCATGAATCGTATCTTCTTATTTGCGTGAAAATTGCTTAATTTTAATGAATGCGTACTTTGAGATTTACTTCTTCTTTGCGATCTTCTGATCGATGCGTGGGTATACTTGCTTAATCCTTCTGCAAATGCATGGAGAAACCAAGTGCATGCGTTGAAACTGGTTTCATTTACCTTCTTTCTTTCTTGTTTGTTGTTTGACTTGATGAATGTGTGATGATCCTTGGGGAATGTGTGGAACTTTTGTTGATGCCTGAAACTTTGTTGATAAAATTCTTTCACTTTAGCTGTTTTACCCAGCGTGGGAGACTGAAAACTATTTTAATTGCCCTTGCTTGTTGTTCCTAGGCATGTGGATATGAATTTTGGACTATTATGTTATTTTTATCTCCTTGGGCGTTAAAATTGACTTCTTCCTCCCCCTGCTGCGTGGACTTCCTTGGGGAATGCGTGGACTTCCTAGTTTTCTCTGGTTGCTTGGTCTTTTGGCCTATGTTTTACCTCTTGCGTGGCCTGGTTTTGGATTGGTGCGTGGCTATCAAAATCAAATACATGGGCTCACCTTTTTTATTTATTTTTCTTGTGCATGTGTTGCCTTGCCTCTGAATACGTGGCAATCAAACTCTAGACAGTGTGTATATGTGCTTCCCTTTTCCCTGAGCGTGATCTTTTTATTTTTGTTTTGGACCTTCCACCTTTTCAAACTTGTGTTGGAAATAAATACGTGGGAGTTGTATCCCTTTCTCTCCCTACGTGGATTTTAGCGTAGAAACAACTATGTGTGGCCTTTCTTTCTTTCTCCAGCATGGTGATACTCTTCTTTTATTCTTTCCTTCAGGTTGTGCGTGGAAGGTACAGTTGTCTCTTTGTTGTGTTCTTTTTGTTATTTGGCTTCCTTATCACCCTTTCCCATGTGATCGCTCTTTGGTGAATGCATGGAAACTTGTACATAAAAAAATTCTTTTGATTGTTCGATTTCCTTTCTCCCATGTGTGGACTCTATTGCACAAACTCTTATAGCTAACGTAATCCTTTTTTAATTGTGTTTACAGTAAACTAGAAATTTGAAAGCTTCAAAGCTTCTTCGCATGACTTTTTCCAAGGAGTTTGACGGAGAAATGGTTAAAGAAGCTTCTGTAACCATTTCTTATTTCCGTTGGAATAACCAATTCCCTCTTTCTCGGGTAGTGGCATTAATTGCTAGGGGAAAGTGGGAAATAAACAACCATTTTCCAGCCAACAGAAATGGTAAGGTGGGCTAGAAATCCCCATTTTATTTCCCCATGTGGGAAATTGGGAGATTTTTTTGCCCGTTTTCCAATTGGTTGAATTGGCAATCAGTGGAAGAAATCCCACAAGTGGGGAATTAAAATAAATTTTCCAGGAAAGGGGAAATCTAGGTACAGGAAGCCAATTTGGCATCCCAAGATGGAAGCGAAGCAATTAAAATAAAAATTTATCGATTGACTTTTAATAATTATTATATTAATATTTATTTAATTAAAAACCCCAAATTTTAATCAAATTAATTTTATCAAACAAAGGGTAATAAATTAATTAATATTAAAAGTAGTTTATGACCTGGAGAGAGGAGTTCTCACTCGAAATGAATGAAATAAAGACCGGAATGTTAAAAAAACAAGACGATCGCGACAAGGTCAATAAATCACACAAAGTAATACTTTTGAAAATTTTCAAAATTTATGTGTTTATTAATTTTGAAGTCAAAATTAGTTGAGAACAGGGCATAAGGTAATCGGGATGGCATAGTTCCTCTCGGGACCAAGTTCTTCGATGACGTATTCAACCGAAAAGTCAAAGAAGTTGGATGAGTCAAAGGATTTGTATCTGTCATCGCATGGAAGGTGCAGGTGTTTTGGGCATAAGTGAAACACTTGGCACTATTCCACATGGATACATGTTCCCGCAACTTTGTTTTATATACAGACAAAGGATTGGACAAGGGTATTTGTAATGCGGAGTTTGGGATGGTTCTTGGGAACTAAGGTCCTAAACGGTGTTAGTTCTCGGTGAGAGGTATTTCTCTCGCATATCATTGAGAGCCACACAACAAAGCACGAAGGAAGAAGGGAGTTGGTGTTTTACGAGGAAGGAAGTGGTTTTGGGAACAGGAGACCCTGACACCACATGGTCCATGAGTGTATATGTTCCCCGCATATAAGTTTGATCCACAACATATGGAAAGAATAAGGTACAAAGAGATATGGAGTCGGATGAACCTAGTTCCACTGGAACCTTCATAACCTACAAACCATTATGACCTGAAACACAAAGGAAAGGGGGAGACAAAGGAAATAGAGTGTATTCCAGATAAATGGAGATGTGGGAGAACGTAACTCACGTGACATGATATCCCAATGTTCTCAAAGACCCATTGTATACGATTTACAAAGGGGAGATAAATGAAATAATATAATGAGGTTTTATAAAGTCTAAAGTAAAATATTTTAATGTGAACTGGTAAAGTTTTATTTCTTGTTCCTCACGGGCTCCCAATATCCGCATGGAGATATCTTGCACACCAAGTATCCACTTTTGGAGTTTTTGGACTTGTTAGAAACATCAAATCATCCTCCATCCAATGAAAGTAAAAATCAAAAATTTAAAGCACATATAAGTTGTAAAATTGAAACTAGTGTTTTTCCCCAATTCATGACCAAAATACACTAAATCAAAAAAAAAAAAATTGGGCTTATCTATAAAAAATGTTTCAAGATTTTAATTATTGTTGATCAATTGGGCAAGGTGGGTGTAATCTATAGGTGGAGTGAAAAGGACACAAACCATATTTGATCATTAGTGGAGTGCTAATTGGAGAAGAATACAGAATTCCAAATTCAAAGGAAATAAATGCATGAAAAAGAGACAAATATAAGGAAAGTAATGTGTGTCAAGAATTCTATGATATGAAAATTTATTACTAAGTGAGAGAAACATTATGTGTAAAATCAGATAGAGTAATAAATTGAAGATCCAAAGTGATAATGATGAGTAAAATTACATATTGAAGAGTTTTTGTAGAAATAGAGAGGAGAAAGAGCCAACCAATGAATATCTATTGCTAAAGGAAAGACAAAGCCATCTATCAAAAACCAGATCAAATGAATGCCTTAATAAGATAAGAGAGGAAGAAGATGTTGTTGAACAATGAATATCTATTGTTAATGGATAGAAGAGCTCGTGCGTAAGGAGACAGTGTTTCTAGATGAAGAACCGATATGCAGAGAGAAGCATAAACCCAAGTCCAATGAATTCATGAGGGGAGAGATCTGAACAGAGGTAAGAAGAATCCTGAATATCTAAGTTTTTAGAGTGAATGAAGGAAGCAAAGGAAGAGTGATCATAATCAGTTGTGTATGCAACACAAGATCTAAATGATCAAATTTTGTGTATAATATCTATCTAAATTGTTTCTTAGATATTTGGGGTTCAGCCTCCTTGTGGGTAGTGTCTACAAAATATCAATGGTGGTTGATTAAATTCCAAGGGGTTGAAGCCTCCTTATAAGTTGTGGCTTATAAAAGTTCAGTGGGTGTTGTATCGAATTTGGGAGTTGTGTCTTCCAAACATGTTGTAGCTTGTCAAATATTGGGTGGTGGCCTGGTTAAATTATTGGATTTGTAGCTCTAGGTTGAATTGTAGCTCAATCGGGAAATCATTATAACTATATAAGACAATTGTCCAAATTAGTGCATTAGTTTTCATGGGTTTTTTTCGTGAAAGGGTTTCCCACATTATATCTAGTCATCTCATGTGTATGTGTTTATGTTACTCATTATATATCTTTCATAGTTAATGTTGTATGCTTATGACAATCAATATAATTTAACTCGGATAAACTATAGAACTGGAAATTGATTGAGAAATTTTTATCGATCGATCCACCCCCCCTCTTAGTGCCTGAAATTCCTAACACATTAGATTAGGCTTGCATTTCCACATTTTATCTTAATCATTTTGGTGAACCCAAACTTGATCTACATGCTCCTAGGATCTTTATTGCTCATCTTTCTAGGGTCTTATCATCATGAGTATCTCAATTAATGACTTCTTTCTTATCAATCCTGAATTAAGAGATAGGGTCAAAACTATCCTCGCTACCACTCGCATTCCTGCTAATATGCATCCAGATTCAATATATCAAACATTTGTCGATGCATTTTCTCAGCATATTGCTTTCCCATCCAATCCTCATGTTGATCTTACTATCTTTGACAATGATCCACCCTTGCATATCATGATTTGCATCTACAATGTGGGTGTCAAGCGTACTTTAATCGATAATGGATCTGAGATCAATCTTTTTCCTATGTCATTCCTTGAAAGGATTGGTTTTTCTACTGTTAATGTTAGTCCATTGTGTCTTTCTCTTCATGAATATGATGGTTCTTTTCATCCATGCATATGTCACATTACTCTACATATCACTATAGGGCCAAAAACCTTAACACAGTTTTCTTTTAATTGACTTTCTCGGTTTCATATAACTTGCTTACTCATCCGGTCATGGTTGCATGCCATGCAAGTAGTTCCTTCTACCGTACATCATTGTGTCAAATTCATAGATGAAGGAATTGAATATACAGTTCTAGTGATCGTGACCCATTCAAATATTGCAACCGTAATCCCAATACTATAATTCCTATGCCATAATTTGATACTACTAACGAACCACAACCCATTGATACTCTAGATCATTTACCACCACTTGAAGGTGTTATTTGCATGTTAAATTTGGTCCCACCTGCATCTACGCCTCCTCGCTTCTACTACTTATTATGATTCTTTATCAGGGGCATGTCCATAGGTTAGACATCATACCACCTTTAGTACCCTTTCATGCACAATCGACATCTACTGCTTTCACATGTACACTTTTTATGAATGATTCTTATTGGGATCACATTCCATTTGATCCTACTTGTGATGTCACTATATGTTCACATGATGGTTTGACTCAGCTAGGATTCGATTTTGAGGATCTTTATCCTCCAACTCATGATCCTCATTTATGTTATGGATTCTTCATTATCATCGTTGCTTATGGTTTACGTGTCTTTCATCTCACGGTATACCTTACGAAAACTCCTCAATCTTCTCCACTTACATTAGGGAAATCTTGGCTCGATTACATAAGGGGCACATTAGACTCTAATCATACTGACATCTCATTTCATATGCCCTTGGTCGGTTTTTCATCCGCAATGACTCATTTTTTGGCTATTCACATAATATTACTCGATGGTATGCCTATGGACATCCACTACCTCATTTCACTGATGAAGAATATGTTATGGTCATGCACAATCTATGCCTCAATGGCTCTTTAACCGATCAACACGATACTATTTCTTATTAGGTCTCTCGATGTTTCTCCGATGATTATGACCATGACAATGATGATATTCTAGATTATATTACTTGATCATATACTACATCCACACTTGGGGGCATCATACTTATTCCCCCATTCTACTATCACATCCCTAGACATTTATCACTTTTATCATCACATTCCATTCATTGCATGCACTTCGATACGTTATGTTGTATCGTCATTACCCGATGACGCACTCTTGTGCTTTGGTTCACACTTGATCAAGGGCATCCCATATGCATGAACCTCACACACTACACACTATATTACACATTACATATATACCATCCTACACATCTTGATATCTTCTTCTTACATCTACTATATATCTTACGTGTTTTTACTTTCAACCCATTACACATCTTATGCCTATACTGACCTTTTCTTCTTCCTACACATCATACATATTTTGTGTTTTCTACATTTACTATCCATATATTCATTTATACATCATACGCACTTGGTGTTACACATTATATGTATCTTCATCATCATCTTTGACCTATACAGGCATCACATGCTCTTTTTACCTCTAACACTTACGCAATCTATAAATCTTGTAATGCACATCATCGCATTTGACACATTCAACATGCATCTTTCTATCATTTCTTAGTCACACTACACATTACACATTAATCACCTCGCATAACACATGTTATACACAAATGCAATCTTCCTCTAGTATCTTCTATCAAACACTAGGTGCATTACTCACTATACACATTCATGTTACATCTTTCTTACATCTACTTTTACTTGCTGCAATCATTACCCTATGACGTAATCTATTCCAATTATTCATACTCGATTGTTGAGGGTCTAATTCTGAATTGAACCTCACCTCCTCATCACACTTGCCTCATTTTCTATGTTTGATCTTCACAAAATCAATCAATCAATCCTTCTATCACCTCATGCGACACTTTGTTTTCCAAACTTCATAATTAATCCCTGTTAACATAATTTCCATACATTTTTGATATACACTTTATGCTAAACCATCACACTTTCTATTATCTTATCCATACATTTTTTGATATACATTTTATGTCAAATCATCGCACTTTCTAGTATCTTATCCATACATTTCATGATATACGATTTATGCTAAATCAACACACTTTATAACATCTCACTCACATGTCTAGTGATATACGATTTAGGCTAAATCATCACATATTCTAGGACATTATTTTTCAACATCGGGATCAATTCATCCAATGTCTAATTCTAATCCTACACATGACATCATCTTACAATCAAGCAATAAACACCTTTCGGCATCCTATTCAATCTTCTATTCATCAACTCTTTCTAACACACACATCGCTCAGACCATTTCCCGATGACACACTCTCATTTACAGTTCATTCTTGACTGTTAAGGGGGCATAAATAAATGGAACTCATTACATACATAAAAATCCACTCGGGGAGCATGTTGCTCCTATCATTCACTTTGCATTTCATTCCATCCACAAAGATACTACATATCTTGGTTGTATTTACTCTTTCTTACTTATGATTTTACATGTTCACTTTATTACACATGTTAGATAGATATCTTGTATGTCATTATATTTATCATACACACATGTGCATTCACTTTCCTTTCTAGTTGTGATCGCAGATTCTATAGATCTATTACACATAGTATGGATGTTTGGCACAGTACCTATTACCAGTCCCACAGAGGCTCCTGGGGCATCCACTTTCATACATTATAGGTGTTATTGTTTCATTTTTGTTCATAGCACACTACTTTATCGACTTATACATGCTTTGACATACTTTTTATCTTTCTAACATGTTAATGGGTGCTTCATGTGCAACATTTTTATACAAGGCTACTTGCTTCCATGGTTGTTCTGTTACATTATTTGTCATTCTTTCTCTTTGTATACTCTTGTTTGTGGTCTTTTCCCTTTGTCTTGTGTGCACACTTTTCTTCTTATGGCCACTTTGGCCTTGATTGTCTTGCGACATCGTGAGTGATGTCCCATGTTTTAGCCCACTTTTTTGGCCTACATTGTCTTCTCGTGTGTTCACTTATGTCTTAGCTTACATTTCATTTTATACATGCATGTTTTTATTTTCTTGTACTAACATTTGTCTCCTAGCCAATTTTTTGTGTGTGCCTTGGTTTATACAAAGAATATTCCCTCCCCTTATAGGGCACAGCTTTTAGACAATGGTGGTAGGGGATGCAAAAATAACCTCTTTTGGGTCGCATACTCCTTCAATGACATCATATGCACCCCAAATGAGGGGGCATATTATTTGGGTGAATCAGTCACCCCATACAACATTATACACAACACATTACTGGTACAACATAGTTGTCAGTTTTAGATAGGTATGAAAATCAGACTTGGGTCCTTAGCACAGTGATATCCTTCCTGGATTCCTATAACCAGGGAAAATTACATATTTCTTTCACATGTCATAGAGGCTTTTAACATGGCATAGAGTCCTTTAGCACTAGGAATTTACATTGGGGGCAAGTACACACCATCTGTAGTGGTGTTTTCATTTGGGGAGTAGTTAAAGGTTAGAGGATGACACTAGACTTTCCTCTCTACACTACTTCTATCATGGTGTAGGATCACCCAAAAAACCAACATTTCATAGTGCTCTACAACTTTGGGGAAGCAGATTAAAGTTTGAGGAATGACACTAGAATTTCCTCCCTAGATTTCTTCTATCCCGGCATGAGATCGCCAAAAAAATCACACTTCATCAACATTTTTAGGATCCTTTCTACACTCTTTTTCCTCATCATGGATCAGTGCACATGTTCCTTTTTCACATTTTCAGCATTTTTACATACTTTTTACACATTTTGATCATATACATGTGTATTTGACTACTTGGTCATTCTTCTATTTACAATTCCGTTCATATGGGAGGCGTTAGTCAATGTCATTTCACAACATCATCAACAACAACAACATCAACATCAACAACAGTACATCGCAACATCTACTCATGTGTTCTCACCTTAGGTTCATTTTTCATCATCATTTATTGTAATTTCTCTAAAAGGAATGATAACCAAATTGTACCAAGCCAAGAACAGATGCTAATCAAACACCATGATCAATAAGATGAAAGCAAGTCACCATAATAAATTTACATAAAACCTTTGCAAACAAATGAGAAACAAGATCATAAATTATTATGGAACTAAATGCAATACATTGAGAATGGGCCTTGCTTAAATAGACAAGGAATAACAATCTAAGAACCAATCAAGGTCGTAGATCAAGCCATAAATCAAGGAAAGAACTAGTCAAGACCATAGATTTAGGAGAGAACTAGACATCAAGGATCTATTCAATACCATAGATCAAGGAAAGAACTATACACAACAACTAGATAATATTTCGTAATATCTAAATAAGATAAAAGAAATATCCACACACATAAGTGGGTGAGGATAGATACAATAAAGGTAAATAAAGTACCTAGGTGAACATCGCCTAAGGTAAATACCTACTCAAACACCCCCTCAATTGAAGCTAGAAGCCAAAATAGAAGTGGCATGTCACGGTGATGAGTCCTGGCAACTAGGCTCGATGAGGTACTCATGTACAATATATGGGAAAAAAAGGACACCACAAGGTACCCAAAACCAAGTAATAACAAAGTAAAGAGTTTAAAGACCCGCTCCAAGGCATCCCAAGAAGCTCGGCTCAAAAAACTTGTACAATATTGAAGAAGTTTGGTGTGCACTGTGGTTTGAATCCACTGCTTGATCACAAAACTAAAAAAAACGACATTGGGCTCCACCAAAATAGCTCCATACAAGGAGACTGTCAACAAAGTGATGTCGAAAGTGCAAAAAAACACCAAACATAATTCAATCAACTGCTTCAAATAGGTGTGCCACGATCCAAGAATAATAACCAAAGCAACAAGGCAAGGACACAAACTCTAGAGTGTCACGATCCAAGAAAATCCAAGGTAACAAGGCAAGGACACGAAACTCAAAGAAGTAGGATCAACACCACACCCTCCCATACTGTTGAATGAGTGGAGTGACACTACAAATCTGTATGCATTGCCCAAAATCAACTACTCAAACATTGACAAAATAACACTAGACTTCACTAGAATAGATCCCCCACAAGAGATACTGTCAACATGCCAAAAGTGTTGAAAATACAGATACAAAATCTCTTAATAAACAAGAGAGATACACTACACATGCTAAAGAAAAATACTCAAAACAAGAAGCATCATAATGCAAAAGGTATAGAAAGTGGAGCAAGAGGTCGAATGGTGGAGGAGCCACACCTGTAAAGTCCTCTCAACAAATTCCTATGTCACCGCCATGAGTGATCAGATATCCACCCCAAATCAACATGGATGGATGAAGAAGATGCCTACATATGACTTGGTGTAAAATGCATAATGGGTGCATGCAAAAGAACATCAAAATGTGTGTCAGGTTGATCATGTCTGACAGCTGAAATCTTAGGTTTCTCAAGCCTGAGTGAAGGTGCAGAACTCATGTGTTGCTCATGATCCTCAGAAAGAGTCAAGCGAACAAAAAAGGAGCTCTGTCAATGTGTGATCCCAATGAAATATCTACTCGAAAACCAATTTCATGATGATAATTCCACTTAACATGTGGAATAGAGGAACCAATACCTTTCAATGTCCAATGACTCCACTAGTGAGACCCATAGAACGGAGCATGCAAGATCGAATGTAGTGGTATGCTTCAAAAAAAAAAGCCATGCAAATGTGGCAGAAGTAGGATACACAACATGTGGTACTGTAATAGGCACAAATGTGGAAGAGCATGCAGAATAAGCCTCACGGAGTTTAGAAGCATCAAAAGTAGGTTCAAGCTCAAAGACGGCGAGATCAATGCCAGTGGGTACAAGAGCAACAACCGCAAGTGGACTAGGAGTATGGATATAGTTGTCCATAATATGATGGTGATGTTATAGGCTAGCAAGTTTGTTCTCAGAAGTATATTATTGTATCCTTATCATGAATGAGTGATTGTAGAAGAGAATTTCATTTCTTGAATGATCTATTTTCTTCCAAAATTTTACAATATCCTCTTCAAGTCCACATACTTCAAAGAAAAGCATATCATTCTCGTAATCCATGATAGGTACAAACCGCAATCGCCAAAAATTTAGGACATCGAGCTCGGCTGAAATTGCGTCCACAATTGATTACAACACTCCTCCATATTTGGCACTTTATAATTATAGTGAAAATCTCAAAATAAATACTTCCAATGGAAAGAGCATGAAAAAAGAAGCACTTTTACAAAGAACGACACTCAAAACCGACTAGTGAAGACCATAGATTTAGGAGAGAACTAGACATCAAGGATCTAGTCAATACCATAGATCAAGGAAAGAACTATACCTAACAACTAGATAATATCTCGTAATATCTAAATAAGATAAAAAAATATCCACACACATAAGTGGGTGAGGATAAATACAATAAAGGTAAATAAAGTACCTAGGTGAACATCGGCCTAATGTAAATACCTACTCTAACATTCTCCTCCTTAACATCTACGGTTTGCATTTTTATCACTCCACGATTTGTCTAATCCCTCATAAAACTCTCACCATTAATCTACATGGTTATCAGTACGCATATTTATCTAATTTATGTTACCGATCTTTACGCTCACCAATATAAAGTAGGGAAAAATGGAGACACAAAATCACGCACTTTGGGTAATTATCTAGTCTTGATTGCATACTACTATTCATATGATTCCTAAGTAATAAAATTACTAATTAACCCATGTCTTTGGCCACCTTTCTTTGCTTTCTATTGATTCTTTCAGTCTTGCACCCCTACTTTCTCAATCTGCTTTGTTGTACTCTAGTTTATGTCATCCACGGACACAGCTTGCCCATCCAGGATGCCGTCAGTGCCCTCATCCCTTCTCGTGCGCCCTTGTCCCATTTGTACTTTACTCACACTTTTTGGGTACTTTCTATCCGTTTGAGCATGTCATGTTTTTTTCAATTGGCCTTTTCGGGGTTAATTACAAAATTCAAGAAAGGAAATTATATAAATATAAAGTTATGTGATCATAATAAGGGACCAAGCAATAATCATTAGCTATCACCACCTAAGGTTTCACCGATCAAGGAATTTAAGAGCTACATTGCATCCATCTAGCAGCCACCACAAGTGTCACAATGGTTGGTTCTTCGCATACACTTGCATAGGAGGGAAGTTCATTTTATTTCATGCACACATCTACTACATTTCTTTACATCTAGCTTATTTTTGTGTTATCAAGTGCAACACGCACAAGAGCCACCTAGGGCACGATTTTCGCATACACACACACACATAGAAGTACATTGGGTCTGATTTAATGTAATTCTCACTCGTAAGTTTACCATTGTGACAGATGAGGATAATCTGACCCCTCATTCTGCATCTTTCTTTTTTGGGATTTGATTTCTATTTGAGGGATTTGTAGGTTCATATTTTGTTGTAGGTTTACGAAAACCTCGGTGATCTTAGTGTGACCTTAGAGTGACCAAATTTGATTAAAGGAAAACACCTTATAAAACCTCATAGGAGGTTTTCTAAGATTTTCCACATAACCAGTACCCAAAAACAAGCCTAGGGCACCCACGGGTGCCCCTATACCTCCAGTGCCCTAGTCCACCCAATCTCTCCATATCTACATTTTTTTAGGTCTCTGTGTGATGCTCCTACTAGTCTTTTCATTGGTCATCACTCTGACACAATCCAAATTCCACTTTGAATCAGCTAAGGCTTCACACCCTCTCTTTGTACTTAGTTTTTGACTGCATTGCTTAGTTTACTGGGTTATCATTTATGTACTTAATTACATATTTCTTTTACTACTACAATAGCATTATATTAGGCTTACATTTCCACATTTTATCTTAATCATATTCCTTTAATCAACTTGTTATTTTCATCCACATCACTAGATATATCTAATACTTTTCATGCTTCATGTCAGCTCTACCATGCCTTTTCACCTTAGATTTTGTTCTTTGTGTTTCCTCCATGCTCGTTCCTCCTTTTTTTGTCTTTTCCAAAATATTTATGCACTCCTATCATCTCATGCCTTCATTTTCTTACACTCCTTTGGTGTGTCCCTTTCTTATGTGTCCTTTACATACATATGTTCCTCTTGCACCAATTATACTATGCACCTCACATTCTTGCATGCACTTATCCATTTTTATGCACCACACCTTCCAAGTCTTGTGGCAAAAATCATGCTCCTTTTTCTCTTGTGTTCTTCTCTTCCCATTTATTTATGTCACACACATCTCTTATAGTTCCTCCCTACTCCATGTTCCTTCCAAATTTCACATGCATCCTTCCTTAGGAAAACTTGTGTAGGATTTCCTTAGTCCTAGGATACTCCCGCATCATAACCCCATAGACATGGTTTTCTAGGACTAGGTTGTCTAGCCACAATATTTCCAAAGATCTTCTACTATTTTGATGTTCTTATCCATGACTTGGATATGCATTTTCAAAATAGTATCATACATGAAGCTTCCTCCATTATATGCATACTCTTGCTCTTGAAAACCATGATAGTTAGTAGGATGCCCATATACATCAATATGACTTAGTGGATTTAAATAAACTTCGAATAAATGTAAGGGGATGAGGATAATAATGTTATTCCACATGAATATGAGGGTAAGTAATCCAATGAGGGAAGGATAGGCCATGAATGTATAACCTCATGAGAATAAGGAAGGGAATGGATGGAAATGGTCTACAAATGAGAGAAATAGGTTCTTTAAATTAGTTGAGTCTCCACATGCTTGATAATATGGTCCATAAACTAGATGAGATAAGATAACACTACAACCTAGCTATACATTTGAAATAACACACATCCCGGTCTTTAAATAATAAAATAACTAAACAAGAGCACAAATAGTGTCCCATTAGGCATACCAAAACTATTGGGCTAAAAGCGTGCACCCATGTAAGATAATTTTTTAAGGACTTAGTGTCTCTCATAAACAATAATAGGAATGTCCCCAAGCTTTGGGATCTTGGATCACTAGGGAAAACCTCCAAAGAAGGACAACTTCATATCTTAACTACTCTAATGCTACTAATATTATAATCTAATTTACTGATTACAAGAAAAAAAGGGTTGAGAAAACATGAATCAAATCATAATGATGCACCAAAGAGAAAGGGGATCACCCTCCTATAGCCCTCATTTTTACAAGACCTTTCTACGAGGTATATCCACTACACCTAATGTGCCATAGAATTCACTGGCCTACAAGAAATATCCACAACTCACGCATTGGGAGAGTAACTCTCACTATTATAAAGTGAATGATGCATTTACCATGTGTGTCATAAGGTTGTACAAATAATATCCCGGCAGAGAATTTAATCCCAAGTAGTTGTATTGACTTGAGAATCATAGAATTCACTTCATTTAATTTCCCACCTTCACCTACATAAGGGTAAACGATTTGATCTTTCTCCTTGTAAGTTACCTAGTACCTAAGTGATAAGATCATAGTGTTTGAATTGTGCACACGGTTGTCGCATGTCCATACTAGGTGCAAGAGTGCAAAGAAGAAAGGTGTGTCCTTTCCTATATCCCTAAGAATCTACTCGTGAAAGAGTATCATGGATTGATCCGGAGGACAGAATTTCACTAAATATCCTAGGATCACTACCGTGTGGAAGCTAACTCCAAATATTTTCATCAACTAAAATAATGCGGAAAATAGAGCCCATATGAAAAAGTTGTGGCTGGTCAATTTTGGTCAAATATTATACGAAACAGAGGTCAACTAGCAAGTCACATTATGACATGGCAAAACTGAAAATCAAGCGTAGGTGACAAGTTCGGAGTTTGTGTTTTGGACCTCTAGTCTTCGACGTTCAATATCGTCATCTTCATCTTGATCAAAAAAAATTGCCAACGTGGTGGGTCCTCAGACCACCATGTGGCATGCCACCACATTGCCACATCATACCAAGGGTGGCGAGTTAAACTAACTCAAAGCAGGGAAAGCCACCTCAATGTCATGGCGAGATACTATCAACTCGATCAAGCTACATGGGGCAAGTTACATCCAAAACTCGGTGAGCTCATATTCAACCCACCGAGCCAACACAACAAAGTCATCCGAAAAATCAAGGAAGGTGGCCTTCCACCACATTGCCACATCATACTAAGGGTGGAAATATACTATCAATTTGATCGAGCTACATGGGGTGAGTTACATCCATAACCTATTGAGCTAAACTGAGCCCAACTCGGTGACCTAGGGCGAGCCATGTAATCCAACAAAAGCAGTTGAAACGTGGCCACAGCCACATATTAAGCAGTCAAGTAAAGCCTTAAAAAAGGCTTATCTAATTCCTAGCCACACATATGTGGGATAATCCATTTCAATGTGGATAAGATGTGGTAAAAGACTTGGGACATTCGGGCGATGTGGCAAAGAGCTAGCATAAACATGGCTGCATGAAAGTAAGTCACGAAAACAGTTGGAGCGCATGGCGAACGATGGAGGATTCAAAGTGAACAATATAATGATTGGGTGGATGTGGCAGAAGTGGTCAAAAAATGGTGTACATGGGATTCGGGCACAGGATTTAACCCCATGACCTCCCCATTAGAAATGCAATGGCCCCACCAACTTGTCCAGTGAGTTGGTTGGGATGGATAATGGAGATAATCCATTTAAGAAAGAGTTGTGGCACGCCTAAGGCTATAAAAACCCTCTCCACTCCTCATTTCAAACAATCTCCTAACCAAAGAGCTTCGAGCCAAAGAAGAGGATAATATTTAGGAGCCTAAAGGAGATTTTAAGGCATGATTGGAGAAAATAATGGAGTCCTATTTATTTTTATAGGTCGTTATTTTGAAAGAAAAACATATATAAGTCCTAATTATTATTATAGGCATTATGGAGAATATAAAGGCTTAGGGTGAAATATAAAGTCCCTTATTAAGATGTGCAAAGGCCTATATTATTTGTTATAGGAAAATATTTGAGAAGTCTGTATTATTTTTTATAGGCATATGACAAATGAATGATATTATTGGTATCGGCATGATGATAAAATAATTCCTATCATTATAGGCACATGTAAATTACAGGAGTTATTTTTTATTAACTCACCATCCGTGTAAAGGCCAAATTGAAACCTTATTCTCATGTTGAAGCCCAAGACATCGTGGATCCGAGAGCGTTAAGAAGCACCGAAACTCATATCCTTAGTACATTGGATGATTCATCTAGATCATTTATTATGGATGAGGGTTATTATCATTGAGCTCATTAGCGACCTTTGGATCAAATTAGCTCGCGAAGAGGTTTTTTTTCGTCAGGCAATGGATTGAAAGGATGTCATCTTCAAAATCAAACATCATATCGTATTAGCTCTCGCATAGAGGCTTACTCTTGCAATCCAATAGAGTGAATGAGGATAATTGTTATCTACTAATATCTAGATACTTAGCATTGTGTAGAGGTTAATTTTCCATGTAGTGGAGGCATTGAGGTCTTCTTTGGATATCAAATCTAGAAAGCTATGTGAAAGCATGTAATTTCCCAAGGACCAATTTGGATTCTCGCAAAATCAACTCATGGCTAGGAGTTACATTGTAGCACCGTACTTTCCAAGACTAGTTCAGATCTATAGGATCAACTAGAACACCAAGTTCAATTGAACTTCCATTATAGTAATGTAAGTTTATTATGTACTTATATTCGGAAAGTTATAATGGATTGGTTCAACTAGTTTGTGAACCCGAAGATGTAGGTATTTTTCCAAACTCCATTATCAACCCTTGTGTAGTGTGATTCTTATTTTGCATTGCATTCTTTAAAAGTTGATTATTACGAGGTGAATTTGGTAAAATAATTAATTGCCTATAAGGGTTCGTGGTCGAAGAAATTTTTTTGGCTAGTTTACGGATCATGTATGCAATGAACATTGAAGTTTCCTTTTTTATCTTATTTTTTATTCCTACATATCTTGATCTGGATTTGATATTAGGAAAAATATAGATACTTTCCTCTTTCTAGGATTGTATCATATTCCAAAAATTAAGGATAGTTGGGTTAACTGCATGAGATGACTTTGAGGTCGGAAATGGTATTATATGTGAATGATAGTGGATCCGATGAGATACTTCAAGTTTGATTGGTTTATGGATTGAATAAAATACGATGGGTCAAACCTATTTGATCTTGAATATCAAGAAGTGCAATATTCCCCTTTTCCTCCCATTCCATGAAACATATGAAAGTCGATGACATAAAAAAGAAACATGGTAGAAACTCAAATGTCAAAGGATTGGTTCAAATGAAAGAGGGCTCCTTTCATCTATTTTGGTGGTATTTTATCTCCATCTAGGAAAGTGTCTCACACTTCTTCTCTCAATGCATCTGAGAAAGTCATGGGATCTACTTATTCATAGGAATCTTCCAAAAGGAAGCCTGTAGAAACTAAGTACACTAAATTTTGTCCCCCTAGAAGGCTTCACAAGAAAGTAAAGATGATTGAAAATTTCCATTGAGCCCCTTGAATTAGGATAGGTTGATCCATCACAGTCTCATGTACATCCTCACAATACAAGTGTGTCCCCATCTATAGCTGAATCATCTCATCTAAGGTGGGTTGTGATTCTTCATCAATTACTTGAAAATTCTCTTATGCCTAACTTTGTGTCCATGTCAATCGAACTCTTCCCATGGGTACATGATTTGTTTTAAGGTAAATCAATAATGGTACAGCAATCCCTAACACCTAATTTTGAGGAAAAATACATCAAGAGAAACTAAACCAAGAAAGTGTAGATAACTTATCATTCTTCAATGGGGATTCTAGATCTTAGTATGTGTGAGTTGCATGACCTAAAGTTGTAAAACCCATGGGATAAATGACACAAGATGATTATGATTTGAATAGGATCTCATTAGTACAATCTATGCATGATAGATATGTACACCTATTCAAAGAGTTTTCAGCCCGCTTGCTTTCCAGAAACAAATGGAACAAAAAGACTATGGAGCAACTATAAGAGCATGTGAGAACCCTCACTGACTATGTACAGTCCTTTCTAGAACCTAATGTAGTACCACTTCTTACGGCAGAGGCTATCCCTCCCATCATCAGTTTTGATCCTCAAGTGATCAAGAGAGCTCAAGGGTAAACCGTGTAAAGGAGATACAATGAAAAATGGGTGGAGAAGATTTTGGAAAATGGAGAGGTATTATTTCCTAATATTCTCTCTTTATTCAATTTTTCCCTTACCACTAATTCTAAAATAAAAATGACCAAGGAGGAGATTGAGAAAGAAGGGTCCATTGGGATAGTGTGTTCCCATTGGTGTCTGAGATGAGTTGTCTTGATTCTCACTCTTTAGTGAGCAAGAATGTATTCACTTCTATCTCGGATAATTTTTCTCTTATATGGTCTTGCACGATGAGTGCTAGATATGATATTATAAATGATGTTATCTTGTAACTTGAGTATTGTGAAGAACATGCATCTGAGATATTGGAAAATGTCATCAATAGTTTGCATAATATTATATCATCTCCACTCAATAAATAATCATCCTTAGAAGATATCCTCAAGCCTTTCTAAGATTTGGCCCAAAAAAAGGCATGGGATCCTTTCTCTTTCAATGAAGATACTTTGGAATCCCTCATGGAAATTAGAGGCTCAATCTCTAATACTGCAAAATATCATCAACTTTGGTTCAATCAATGAAATACCCTTTGTGGTGTTCCCGATACTTGGATTAGTGCTTTGGGTTATGTTTGCATCTTAAGGGCGTAGAAGGTGTCACTTGTAACAACTCATTTCATTAAGGAAGTGAAAGGTGAGGAGTTCATTCCAGGATAATTTCCTGGAGTTCTTTAAGACTTGGATCTTCATCATCAAAATCTTATTCATTCTCAGATTGATCACTCTCTTCTTCTCTCTCTTCTTCCCCCTCTCTCTCTATGTTCTAATTATTCATTGGGAATGTAATTTTTTAATTTTTCATCTTATTCACTTAAGTGACATTTTAATTTGACATTGTAAAAGTTCCTTTCATTGATAAGAAAGGAGACTATTTTTTTCCTATAGGAATATGAAAGGTAACAAGTGATAGGAATGTGAAAATTCATGTGGGGAGATGAAGAGACATATTGTAAAGCTATATATTGAATGGCTTCTCTATTCCAAGGGGTTGATAGCTATTGTTCTCTCACTACAAGCAAGAAGCTATTTCTTTTATTTTCTTGTCTATGTTCCTCTACTTCCTACTTTCAACTTTGCAAGCATTGTAATCTTGAATAACCAAGAAAGAGATTTGTATCTTTGAGGAATAAATCAATTGAACTTTGTGTCTTTGATTTGTTAATCTTGTTATTTCTTACACGATTGTTTTCTTCCTATTAGATGTGGACCTACTCGGTTAATGTCAGTGAAATTTGTAAGTTCCTATTCATTACATTAACCCTCCTCTCTATATTCTTATCTCTCCTTCACCTATTTCCAAGAAAATTACTCTCTTGTATCCTATACAAGAAATTTTCCACAGGTTTATTGAAGTATTCGTGTGTGATCCTCGGCCTAATGGCCACCATAGATTTTACTTTTCTTGCATTCAATAAATGGGATCCTCCCTATTCCCAAGAGGAGGGACCTAGTCCCGAGCATTGGTTAAAAATCACTAATTTTCCCTATCGACAATTTTTTCACCCACACCAATATTGATTTACCACTCCATACTAAATTTCATACTCTATAAGTCATTATAACCCCTTCAATCAATTGGCATAGATTTCTAACTAGGTCTTTAGGCCTCCAAGACTCGAGTTTTTAATGAAATAGGGTAGTGACACATGTTGAAAAGGCTCAATCCCAAAAAAATTGTATGGAGCACATCAAGTATGCTCTACCATAGTAAATTTATCCCTTAGAAACTTCCTACACCCTAGATACCATAATTGTTTTCAAAACCCCAAGATAGGGTTTACACAAACTCGATAGCATCACATTTAGGATTATTTTTATTTTCAAAAAAAATCAAGTTGCTCCAAGACTCAAATATATTCTTACAACCCTCTTACACCTTCCCAAACATCTTCAAGGATAAAATTTACCAAACATCTTCAAGAATAAAATTGACTCACAACTTTGTTAACTTCTTCACTGTGCATATCATAACTATATTTTTGAGTTATTATCTTAAAACATGACAAGTATTACAAGAAATTTCATACATCCTTCTAAATTATACATTTACATTTATTTCCATGACATATATCCATTAGAAGTTTAAAGAATTATACTAAGCATATTTAATCAATATTCACACAAGAAAAAAGCATAAAACCCTTACTTACATGAAACATACTCAATGACTACACTTGATTCAATCTTAACATCATTCCTTTCCAAAACTAGTGCTCCAACACATTATTCACCACTTACAATCATATTAATCCATGATAAATACCCAAGTATCAACCTTCTCATTCATGAAAATGTCTATTTCTTCTTATTTACAAGCCTTATCAAAGCTTTTTACAAGGATCATGTCTATATAAGTTTTTCATAGTTACATTATAGGATTTCTTGATCCTTTAAGGCTCTTCTTCCCTCCTACAACTCTATTCCCCAATTCTAAAAACCCCTAGCTAACTCCTCCATTTGATTGACTCCCTTTCATAGACCATAAAGGAGGTAGTTACAACTAGGTTTTGAATCTTAACCATGGTAAAATTAACCAAAACAAAGGTAACCTCACTTGGGTGGGTGAAAACACCTTTTTTACATCACATGAGGTCCTTGATGGCCTTGTTGCATCAATGGATGTTTTCATACTTAGCATTAAACCTCTCAATTCCAAACTAGGAATTCAAATATTCAAATAGTGCATTTTGGAGGAAAACCCAAAATGAGCATTCTATGTACCATGGTAGGTCCAAATAGGTTGGAACCTATGAAAAACTACCAAAAATGACTCTTTAAACCTACTTCAAGCCAAAATTTCTAGAAAACCAAAAAAATACATGTTTCATAATGCTCCTCCATCAATATGGGAACAACTTCTCCATTCTAAGGGATCAGTATTTTTCTCTCCCTAGCATATTGTATTATTCCATTTCTCCATCATAATTTCCTCCATTCTCTCTTTATACTCAACCAAACATATTTCAAGTTTTGTAAGGAAGTAAGGGATTATTACCTACTAAAATGATAGGAAAATCACTAGGTGAACTTTGTGCCAATTTATGTTATTGTTCATGATCCTTATTTGCTTACATATGTTTTCCTATTTCTTCGATTGAATTATAAAAAAAAATTGAGTTATTGGTTAAAGAAAATATGTATTTCTCTCATTGGCATAATTCTTATTTTCCCTTTATTTCCTACACTTCTCACCTCTCCTACTTGTAAACTCTTCCCTCTCCAATCTATCATTATAGTTAGAACAAGGGGCTTCTTACACATTCCCTAGTCATTGACCACCCTTAAGGTTAGAATTAATGTATATAATTTTCAGCTTTCAATAAATGGGAGTCAGCTTATTCAATAGTGGAGGGACCTAGTCCTGTAAGTGTTGTGAAACCCATATTTTATCCCTGACAAACTATATTTCCAAAAAAAAATTACACCCCTCGTGGGACAGTTTTTTTTTCATGCACCCTATAGTTCCACAAAATCCTAAAAAGAAAAAAATCCAAAAAAATATATATATATGAGCTAAAATTCATCTCCTTGTAATCTAAAAATATATTTTCTTTTTTTGAGCTAATCACACATTCTAGAAAAAAATAAAGATAGAAGGTACATGAGGTTACCAAGAAAGTGGTGTTATAGATCCTACATTTGAGATGCAGCAACATGATAGTTTTATACTTGTTCCCATATGGATTCTAAGACAAGTTGCTGAATTTACTCCTCCTATCCATGTTGTATCTCCCATCTCTCCACAACCTTTGAAAGTTCTTCCTCTAGAGATGGTTGCACTTGTGCCTTAGGTAAAAAATAGTAGTCAATTAGATTTGATGCCTCCACTTCATGAATTACCTAAAGGATCAAGAAAGAACTTTCCCATGTTCTAAGGACATGGCTAGCAACACCTTGATGAGCACATTATTGCTTTCATTACAACATACAATGTGTTGGGAGTTGAGAATGAAGATGTGTTTATCTGATTGTTCATTGAATCATTACAATATGTTATTGTTGATTGGTTCTATCATCTACTAAGAAGATCAATCACCAATTGGGCTCATATGAAAGTAAAATTTGAAGTTATATTTAAATTAGATGGGGAGATTCATGCCTTTCTTTCTTAGTGATCACAGTTGATGAAGGAACCTCATGAGGTTATGATATGTTTTGAAGCAAAATTTAATAAATTGATTAACAAGATTCCTAAGGTTGTCAAGCCTACCGAGGAAAATCAGCTAAGATTCTTCACAAATGCTCAATTACAGGAAGTTGGGTTCATCTTGAGAAGAGAATAACCAAATAATTTGGAGGACACTCAATATCTTATTGTATAATTTTAAGATGATTTGATCATGTCCAAAAAAATCAAGAGAGGATCAAGCAAAAATAAATATCATAGTTCTAGCTTGGTAACTATTGATCCACCGCTGTTAAAACAAGTTAATGATGTGATTGCTCTAAAGAAGCAACTTGCTCAGAGTACTCCCTACAAGGATGTTCCTAGGAATAATTTTTGGATTAAAAATGGATTGTTAGTGCCCCAAAAATACTTTATTTGGAAGCCCCAATTGTCAATGCAGAGTGTGAAGCTCGAGAGGAAAATGAAGAAAAACATTTAGAGCCTAAACATGAAAGAGAAGAAAATGTCCTATAAATTGAAGAAGTTGAAGATATAGATATTGGATGTTTTAATATTCATCGTATGAGGAATGTCATGAAGTTGTAGTTGATATGACTAGTTACTCATGTGTGGTGTTCACCCACCACAAGGACAAAAAGAAGTTTCCTCTATTACTTTTCGCCCAAAAGAAGAAGACTACACGTCCTCCTCTGAGACTCATAAAAACAATAATCATTGTTTTTTTTCTTCTATGGAATTCACAAAGAAGAACTCAAATTCTACCTCACCTAAGGTTTGTTGGTTTTCAAATAGGACTTTTAAGAAGAGCAACAGTCAGGGGACAAGAAGTCCCTCCTCTTTAATGGGAGAGGTTCCCTTATTCAGAAACAAACCTATTTACAAATGTACAGGACATGATTTGTTGGTTAAACTTGGATACCACGAAAGTGTTTTCTATGAAGGTCATCAATTACAAAAGGACTGAGGAAATGAGAGCATGGAAAAGAGCAGAAAGGCAAACATGCAGAATTATAGATATCAGAGTAATTCTTTATGTATGCGAAGTCACCGTGAATTGAAAACAAGATCATTCGTATAGAACAAGTAAGATGGAATTTAAAGACACAAAGTTCTGTAAATAACATCTGCCAGAACGCAAAGTTTCTTAACGTAACACAGATTCATTAATCAAGGACACAAAGTTCCTTCTTGGTTATACAAGATCACCAAGCTTGCAAAGTCAAGAGTATGCAATCGATGAGACTAACGAATTTGAGATAAATGATCTTCACAAAGAAAACAAATGAAAGCTTGTAGAGCACGTAAATCGAGGTAGACAAAGAAAGGAAAGTCCTTTGTATTGATTTCTCTATAATCTATTTACACTTCAGAAAATAGGCCAAGTTCTTCCTCTTCTCAAAATGGCGCAAAGAAGGCCATTATATAGCTTACAATTGGTTACTCCCGTAACCTGTTTCTTTTAACTAGAGAATAGTTAAGGAATGCCAAACGCAATTTCTTAACTAATTACATGGAATACGAAAGGAATAGGAAGAAGAGAAAAGAATGAAGAAGGAGACAGTGGACCAATAATGAGAAGGACCCACCGTCTTCGTAAACCGCTTCTTGAATTTCTTTAACGCTTCAGCTATGTCTTTGCCACCGAGGACACACGACGTTTCATCTTGAAGATGACAATGGATATCTTTGAAAACTGATGTAAGCGGCATCTTGAAAGCTTCATCCTTTCTCGCCAGCACTATCCTTGAAATTTGATCTTCGCAACTTAAATTCAAATTTAGCACATTCGGGTCGAAAGCGGGAAAAACTAAGTATGAATTGCATTAGGTTCACTGGGACATGTGAGACGCGAATGCGCAAAACACGAGGCTCGGCCGATTCGGGAAACAGGAGAAGACGCACAAATGCATTTTGGGACATTTGGGACGAAAATGCGCGAAGGATGTGGTGCGGGCATTTTTTGAACAAAGAGCCAAAAATGGAACAGTTTTGCCAAAAATTGCATTTTTGATTTGGGACAAAAAGTTCAAGGACGCGGTTCGGGCGAATCGGCCGAAAATGGAACAGAAGGCCCGTTTGGACTTGGGACATTCGGGACAAAAAGTTCCGGAGTACGCGGTTCGGTGTTTTGCGATCGTTGATCGGGAACAGAATGCACTTGAAACTGGACGCTTAGGATGAAATCGGGCGAATCGGCCGAAAATGGAACAGAGTGCACTTTAAGTTTGAACTTGAGAAATTTGAGACAAAAAGTTCCGGAGTACGCGACTCGGCCGGTTCGGGTGAAATTGGAACAGAGCGCACTTTTGAAATTGGGACATTTGGGACAAGAAAGTGCGAAGTACGCGGTTCGGGCGGTTCGGCCGAAATTGGAACATCTCGCACAGTAACTTCGGGACACTTGGGACAAAAACTTCCGACGGGCCCGAAAATGGGACAAATTCGGAGGTTTCGGCCGATCGGGGAACAAAATGCACTTTCGTACTTGGGACAGGAGGGACAAAAATGTCCGACAGGCCCAAAATACTTACAGAATGACCCAAAACTTAGATTTTTTCGACTTCAAGACTTTTTCACACCACTTAAAGCTCGACAGAAAAGACATTTAAACTCAAAATTTTGAAATTTTTACTTTGACAGAGCGGGAATTTTGAGTGGACAAATGGCTCCTTCTGGGGATGACTTGGCATAAATTCAAGGAATGAGACAAGGCAAGAACTTAGACAAACTTGGTGAAGCAGACCAGTGCCTTATCCCTTGGGCAACGGAGTCAAAAACAGACCAACACAGAGGGCAACACACAAAAACAACAGAAGGGAAACACACCAAAACAACAGAAGGAAAACACTGTACAGAATATACAAAGGGACTCCCTAGTCACCTAGGACTTGAACAACTTCAAAATACCCACTATAAGGAAGTGGGAGGGGCGAACCATCCATGTAATCAAGATAGAAAGAGTTCTTACCAGCAAAGTGTCTGATCTTGAAAGGTCCGAGCCACAGGGAATCAAACTTTCCATGGCTGCCACGAGGTTCATGTCTTTTGTCCCATAACAGCACGGTGTCTCCAACTTGGAACTCTCTGAACCTAGCTTTTGTCAAACAGACCTTTATCTTTTTCTTTGGTGAACAGATATCCGATCAGCAACCTCCAATCTGTCCTCATTCAGTTTATGCAGGTACATAATCCTCTTATCCAGAGCATCACTGAAACTAGTATCCTCAATGGCCTTCATTAGGTGCAAGGCTGGCAGTTCCACTGTCACTGGCAATTGAGCTTCTACTCCATATACCACTTGAAAAGGAGACATTCCAATAGCTCTCTTTGGTGTAATCCTGTCTGCCCAAAGAGCATCATAGAGCTTTTGTGCCGCCGTTGAGACTCATGACCAACTTTCTTATGATAGTCACCAGGTTTTTGTTTGTGGATTCTGCTTGACCATTTCCCTGGGGGTAGTAATCTGAAGAATGAGCCAAAGAAATGCCATACCCATAGCAGAAGTCCATTATCTCAGCTGAAGAGAAATTCGAGGCATTATCTGTTACAATCTTATTAGGTACACCATACCTCACCAGGATGTTCTCTTTGATGAAATTGCATACCACTTCAGAAGTAGTGCTCTTGACTGGAATAGCTTCCACCCATTTGGTGAAGTAGTCAGTGGCAGTTAGCACATGAGTGTGACCAGCACTGGAAGCAGGATTAAGTGTACCAATGAAGTCTAGACCCCACTGTTGAAATGGTTCCTCAATCACAACTGGCTTGAGAGGCAACGACGCCAGTTTAGGTCTTCCCACAAAAGTCTGACAAGCCTCGCATTTATCCACCCACTTGGATGCATCTCTGAACAAGGAAGGCCAGTAGTAACCTCCACGGAGTATCTTGTGAGCAGTGACCGTTGATGAATAGTGCCCTCCACATGCCTGATCATGAAAAGCTGAGAGCAATTTTCTCTGTTGTTCCTTGTCCACACACTTCAAAAATCTCCCATCTAAACCACGCTTGAACAAGGCATTTTCCCACAATACATATTGTGCTGACCTCAATTTAACAGTCCTCTTTTCTTTGGCAGTTAAATGAGAGGGGCATTCCCCATAGGTGAGAAAATGGGCGATGTCAGCATACCATTCATCAACTGAACTCAGGAATAGAACAGTAGGAAGGTCAGCTTTCTCCTCTAGCAACTCATGTTTGGCTCCTTCAGCAATGAGCTCACAAAGACCTTTTCCACGAACCAGCTTGGTCGGTTTGATATCAATGTCATACTCTTGGACCTTAGCCACCCAGTTCCCTCTCTTGGATCCAAATTCTTGCTGTGTAAGAATCGACTTAACAGTTGTATCTGGAACCAGCACCATGGAGTGAGAGTTGAGGATATAGAAACGAAATTGTTTAACAGCTTTGACCACTGCAAAAGCATGCTTCTCCATCATGGTGTATTTCAACTCATGATCTTTCAGAATATAGCTCATGAACGCAATTGGTAGCTCATGTTCATCAGAGTCTCCTTGAGTCAAGACAGCAGCCAAGGTATTATCTGTAGCATAGCAATAGATGATGAAATCTTTGCTGAAATCAGGACAGGCCAAAACTGGAGTTTTAGCGATAGCTCTCTTGATACCCTCAAAGGATTCTTTTCCTTCAGAAGACCAACCAAATGTTTGCTTTCCTTTCATCATCTGAGAAATGTTCAAAGTTAACTCTGCAAAATCAGGAATGAATCTTCTTAAAAAATTGATCTTACCGAAGAAGGAATGCACGCCCTTTTTACTGGTTGGGAGAGGAATTTGCTGGATGGCTTGAACTCGTTCAGGATCAATCTTAATACCATCCTTGGAAACAATGTGCCCTAATAGTTTTCCCTCCAGAAACACGTAATACAGATTTTTTAGGTTCGAGAGAGATTCCATGCTCTCTGCATCTCACCAGAACTGTGTGATCAAAATGATCCGCTCTTGTCTTGGAAAACACTGTCAGGTCATCAAGGTATATGACAATACACTTCCCTTTCAAGCTTCCAAAAGCCAGATCCATAGCTCTCTGGAAAGTGGCACCAGCATTAATAAGCCCAAAAGGCATTCTCTTGTAGGCAAAGGTACCCCAAGGAGTGGTGAAGGCTGTCTTGTGTTGATCTGCAGTATCAACCTCTACCTGATTGTATCCAGAGAATCCATCAAGCATAGATAACATTTCAGATCCTGTTACTGCTTGCAATATTTGATCCATCATAGGCAAAGGGTAATTATCTTTCAGAGAAGCCTGATTCAGGTTCCTGAAATCGACACAGATGCGGATCTCACCATTTTTCTTCCTGACAGGCACAATGTTTGCAATCCATGTCGAATGGTGAATAGGAAAAATAATTTTAGCCTTCAACAACTTCTGAATCTCCTGAAAGATGGTGTCAGCTATTTTGGGGTTGTACTGCCTTTGTTTCTGCTTGAAAGGCTTAATTCCTGGTTTGAGAGGAATCGAGTGCTGCATATCTTTTGGTTTGAAAGCTTTCAAATCTTCATAAGAGTAAGCGAGAACATCTTTATACCTTTTTAGAAGATCAATTGCTTTTCTCCTTTCATCTGCTGTACAACATTTTCCAATATTTACCAGCTTAGGGTCATTAGAACTCCCAATATCAATCTTATCATACTCAGCTGATTGCTGAGGTCCAGTAGAAGCTTTAGATTTCACATACCTGTCATGCTTATCAAATAGTTCCTCCAAACTCACCAGCCCTTTAGGAATCTTGTTTCCTTTGAGTTTAATGCACCCTTCCTGATCTGTTTCTTCTCCTTGGGTGACAGCTTGGCCAAAGGACACACTTTCACGAGGCAGGTTGTCACTTCCCTCAAAATACAGTTGTTCGAAATTACCCTTGAGTTCCAGGAAGGAAAGCAAATGCTGGTCATCGTTGAAAACTTGCCAGTTATTGGTATTGTCAGGTACACTAGGCCGGTGGACCATTTCAATAGTGAACTTATCCTGAGAGAATTCAGGATGGGGAATCAGTAGTGACCCTGAGACAGCCAGTGAATCAGCCCTGCTGTTCTTTTCTCTAGGTATTGCTTCAATAGAGAAAGCATCAAGGAATTCAATGGAATCCCAAACCTGATTCCGGTAATGCTTCAGCCTCCCATTTTTTACCTGAAAGAGGTTTCTGACCTGCTTCACAATCAACTCTGCATCACCACGAGCCAGAAGGTTCTTCACACCTCGTTCTTTGGCCACTTGCAGTCCAAGAATGAGAGCCTCATACTCTGCTGTATTATTAGTGTTTTCAAACTGCAACTTAAATGAAAAAGGATGTAGGCATCCTTCAGGTGACACTAGCAGGACACCAGCTCCAGAACCAGCTGAGGAACAACTTCCATCAAATTCTAAAATCCAAACACCATTGGGATCTTTAGGTGATACTTTGGAGGGTTGGATTTCATCAGGGGACAGAATCATGTAATTACCATGCCCCATATCCTCATAGAGTATTTGTGCCTTAGGATCATCTGTTTTCTGCACAATATACTCAGATTGTTTCTCAGGTAGTAACTTCTTCATGTGTCCATTGACAGGTATGAGTGCATGTGACCAATCCATTTGAATCTCCCCGCCCACATCTTTACAGAAGTTTCTACTTAGCAACATTCCATAAGAAGGAGGAATGTCTGCTACTAGGATGGTAGCCAAGACTTTCTTTTCAGGCAAAGCAGCAAAGGCCACTTGTGCATCTTTAATCCTTCCAACCAAAGGCACTTCCTTACTCTCCATGGAGTAGCAGGATCCATAAGTACGAGTGAGGGTCAAGCCTAAAGCATGAGCTACTTTGGCAGGCATCACATTATCTGAGGCTCCTGAGTCAATGACACAATTACTGAGCCTATGGCCAGCTATAAGAAGTGTTACATAAAAAGGTTTAATTTTGTCACCAGGAGAGGTGACAGCAGCTACCAGGCTAGGCTGTGGTGCAGAAGGAGGAGTAGGTAGAAGGCCTTTAGAAGTGGTCTTAGAGTTGGAATTAACAAAGTGGATCATTTTGGCAAAGGCTTTGGGATGGGTTTGATAGTACTCAGCTTCTGAGATTTGTACCTTGGTCTTTTTCAGGTGATCAACAATATCAAAGGATCCAGAAGTGGACGGGCCATCATCATTTGGAATTCTAGGCTTATCAACTTTAGGAGAAAAAGAAGAAGCAACTTTGGTAGCGGGATTGATAGGACTCACCTTCTGTGTAGACAAAGTAGGGATAGGAGATCCTCTTCTTGCAATTACAGGGATAGTTGCCGACTGCTCCTTGGATTTCTTAGGTGGCTGGGTCACCTTCTCCCTCTGCTTTGTCTGTTCTCGAGTCATGACAGCAAAAGATTCACTGTTCATGTCTGCTACCACTTCATCATAATCATCAATGCCCTCGGTGGTAAAGAAATTAACCGAGATCCCTCAAGTTCCTCTGCTTCATCATCAAATTCCTCCACAAACTCCTCGCAAGCTTCATCATCATCTGGCTCTTCAAATTCACAGGTTGCGTTCACAGGAACCTTAATAGGAGGTCCTTCAAGTGCTAGTCTTGTGTGAGGAGCAGGAAAACGATTTGGGCTGAAAATTTCTTCTTGGAACATCTCGCATACGGGGCATGTTGAGCCAACTTGTTTCTTTATAGCGACAAGATCATTTCATGAGTTTCGGACTAATGGATCAAGAATTTAGGTCCAGGGGTGGAAGAGGAAGAAGCAAGCAGACTTAGATTTGGGAGGGTCTCTTCTCAACTTCCCTGACATGATCAAGTCATCTTCGATACTAACAGCCAGTTCTTGATCCAGAGCTAGTGTTCCGAGATTAGCCCTTCTTAGTGCATAACTAACTTTGGGCGATTGAGCATTTAGGAAGAAACACTTTTGAATTTGGTCGACAGGTCGGGTAGGCGTTGGAATTTTATTTACCAACCTGTTGAACCGGGCCACAAATTCCCTCATGGGCTCTTGTGAATCTTTCTTTATCTGAGAGACCTGGGCAAGCAAGGCATGCACATCTTCTGCCGGCTTGAAATGGTTCTCGAACTGAGTTCTCATTGTGTCCCAGTCGGTTATAGCACCGGCCGGAAGGTGATAGAACCAATCAGCAGCATTATCTTGTAACGTCTCAACAAACAGCCTTACGGAGACGTCTTCATATTCGACTCCCAGAACTCCACATGCAACAACGAAGGCTGCGATGTGTTCGTCAGGGTGCACTTTGCCATCGCCTTTGAATTTGGGGAAGTTCTTCCGGTTTCCTCTGGGTAACTCATGCAAAGGCTGAGCAAGGGCCAGAGGCCCGACACGATGACCCCATGGTAATGGCGCTGCCATTCTTGGAAAAACGGCTTGGAGAGGAACTGTAACACCGGCAAGGATCAAAGCTCGTAGATTGGGACTAGCAGGCTCTGAAGGAATACCACCCGTAGGACTTCTATCTTGAACAGGTGGAGTGCTTGTCGAACGGGTCCTTCTATTTCTTGTTGAATTTGAAGGGAAAGGAAAACCTTGTTGTTCTAAAAGCTGAAACTGAGAATCTTCGATACCAAGGGCCCTTCTCCCTCGAGTGAAACGCGGAGTCGCCAGATCAAAGGATGATCAAAAATTGCAGAACTGGAATGCGATTTTCCCCAGCGGAGTCGCCAAAAACTGTTGGTTTTCAAATAGGACTTTTTAGAAGAGCAACAGTCAGGGGACAAGAAGTCCCTCCTCTTTAATGGGAGAGGTTCCCTTATTCAGAAACAAACCTATTTACAAATGTACAGGACATGATTTGTTGGTTAAACTTGGATACCACGAAAGTGTTTTCTATGAAGGTCATCAATTACAAAAGGACTGAGGAAATGAGAGCATAGAAAAGAGCAGAAAGGCAAACATGTAGAATTATAGATATCAGAGTAATTCTTTATGTATGCGAAGTCACCGTGAATTGAAAACAAGATCATTCGTATAGAACAAGTAAGATGGAATTTAAAGACACAAAGTTCTGTAAATAACATCTGCCAGAACGCAAAGTTTCTTAACGTAACACAGATTCATTAATCAAGGACACAAAGTTCCTTCTTGGTTATACAAGATCACCGAGCTTGCAAAGTTGAAGAGTATGCAATCGATGAGACTAACGAATTTGAGATAAATGATCTTCACAAAGAAAACAAATGAAAGCTTAGAACAGACAGAGATCAGATAGACAAAGAAAGGAAAGTCCTTCTGTATTGATTTCTCTATAATCTATTTACACTTTCAGAAAATATGCCAAGTTCTTCCCTCTTTCAAAATGGCGCAAAGAAGGCCATTATATAGCTTACAATTCGGTTACTCCTCGTAACCGTTTCTTTTAACTAGAGAATAGTTAAGGAATGCCAAACGCAATTTCTTAACTAATTACATGGAATACGAAAGGAATAGGAAGAAGAGAAAAGAATGAAGAAGGAGACAGGTGGACAGTCACTGAGAAGGACCCACCGTCTTCAGAAACCGCTTCTTGAATTTCTTTAACGTCTCAGCTATGTCTTTGCCACGAGGGACACACCAGACGTTTCATCTTGAAGATGACAATGGATATCTTTGAAAACTGATGTAAACGGCGTCTTGAAAGCTTTCATCCTTTTGCTACTTGTTTGTCCTTGAAATTTGATCTTCGCAACTTAAATTCAAATTTAGCACATTCGGGTCGAGCGGGAAAAACTAAGTATGAATTGCATTAGGTTCACTTAGGACATGTGAGACGCGAATGCGCAAACACGAGGCTCGGCCGATTCGGACGAAACAGGAGAAGACGACAAATGCATTTTGGGACATTTGGGACGAAAATGCGCGAAGGATGTGGTCCAGAGCGAACCGGCCAAAAATGGAACAGTTTGCATTTTTGATTTGGGGACAAAAAGTTCGGGACAAAAAGTTCAAGGACGCGGTTGGGTGAATCGGCCGAAAATGGAACAGAAGGCCCGTTTGGACTGGGACATTCGGGACAAAAGTTGTGAGTACGCGGTTGGGTGTTTTACCGATCGGGAACAGAATGCACTTGAACTGGGACAGTTGGGACGAAATCGGGTGAATCGGCCGAAAATGGAACAGAGTGCACTTTAAGTTTGAAGTTGAGAAATTTGAGACAAAAGTTCCGAGTACGCGACTCGGCGGTTCGGGTGAAATGGAACAGAGCTTACTTTTGAAATTGGGACATTTGGGACAAGAAAGTGCGAAAGTACGCTGTCACGCGGTTCGGGCGGTTCGGCCAAATGGAACATCTCGCACAATAACCGGGACACTTGGGACAAAAACTTCCGACGGGCCCGAAAATGGGACAAATTCGGAGGTTTCGGCCGATCGGGAACAAAATGCACTTTCATACTTGGGACAAGGGACAAAAATGTCCGACAAGCCCGAAATATACTTAAATGACCCAAAACTTAGATTTTTTCGACTTCAAGACTTTTTCACACCACCAAACTCAGAGAAAAGACATTTAAACTCAAAATTTTGAAATTTTTACTTTGACAGAGCGGGAATTTTGAGTGGACAACAAGGTTGTATCTTCCTTTCTAGGTAACTCATCATCTTCCACACTTGTTAATGTTTTTCTACTCATGTTAAATCAAATGTTTCTAATTCCAAGGTAGTTTATACTCCCAAAGAAATGTATACTCCCCTTACTAATTTTTTTCTAGATATTAAAGCATATGTGTCCACATTCTTTGATATAATTGATCATGTAAACAATCCTAAGATGCAAATTTCAAAATCTAAATATGTGCAAACCCATCCCGATCATTTCAATAAACTAGTCTGGGTTTATCAAGAATGAGATCTAAGTCTAACTCTATTTCATCTACCTCCAAAGGAATACAACCTACCCCTACCTCATCTCCATCTCATAACCTCATTACTTCAATATCATCTTCAAGAAGATATAACCCTTTTACCTCTCATTTTTATTGGGGATCACAAATTGAATAATTGATTATGGTGGCTCTTACAATTTCATGCCTTCCAAAGTTGTAACATCCCTTGGTCTCACCCGACTCGTGTTTAAGGCTATTGGTAATCTATGGAAACTAAGGAATTCCTTCTTGTTGGTTGAATCAAGGATGCACAAGCATCTTTTATTGCCTTCCCAGACAAGAGAATGAAAATGACCATATTGGTGGCTAAAATTCCCACTCTTCATGGATGTTATTGAGCGAAGTTTCATTAAGATGTAGGTGGTGAAATACGAGATAGATTGTTCTTATGAAACCTTTCTAGTCAAATATCAAATGAAGCTCCTTCCTAAGAAAATGAAATATATTATTCAAAATTTAGATAACCCATGAAACATACAATCTATATCAAGATAATGGGATTCATGAATATGGAGAAAGATTAAGAATTTCTCACCTTGATGGAGAAATAATTAGTGACCTATGTACCCTAGAGTTTTATGGTAGTTTTTCAACTTTCAGGTCTAGTGTTGGCATTGTGCTTACTTCCCCTTTTGTTCGAGTTAGTTCCTTTCTCATACAAATTGTAGTTTTCAAGCACAAATAACACTTCTAAGTATGAATCCCTACCGCTTAGTATGAGAGATTCTAAGGAGATGGAAATAAAAAATTTGCAGTGTCGTGGGGAGGTAGAATTGATTTTTAAACAATTTAAAAACTAATTTCAATTGAATAACACAAGGATCATGCACTATAGAAACAAAGTATGGGATTGTATGGAATCTTTTGAAGCCTTTTCTGCGTGGGGAAGTCCCATGAGAAGAGAATGAGAAGGTGGATTCTATGGTTTTCAACCTCCTTGTTGACTCCTCATCTTTCATTTGGGGAATAAAAATATTCCATTGAGATGGTTTTCATACCTAGCGTGCTTTAGACAATGTTGAAAGATGACAAGTTTTCAATGATGAAAATCATATTTTATCTTTCTTGGAAAAAAATAAAATTCAATAACCTTTATTATAAAGGAAGCAATAGTCTATATAAGAAATCTACTTCACACGAAGACAAAGAAGAGATTGAGGAAGTAGATGAAGGTGGTGATATCAAATTCAAAGGTATAAAATACCAAAGGTGCTGGTCTCTCTAGAAGATATTTTTGATAAACATGATATTTTTTTGAAAGCCAAGGCCAAGAAATATCCTCATAGTTCCATTGAATGTGAGAAGATGACATTGGAACGATGAAGCATATGACGCTAGTCAATATTGGTAAAGTTTGTTCTCTATAAGAACAAATAGGTTTTGTCTTTCTTTTGAAAAAGTACTCGTGATGTCTTGGCTTACTCGTATGAGGAGATGAAATATTTAAAACCCAAATAAATGTGACATTTCATCCCTATCAAGCCAAGGGTAGAACCATTCTCGACAAAATTAGAGGTAGTATAATCCAAAAAAATTGGGACCATCTCGTGAAAAGGTGCTCAAGATGTTGAATGCCCGAATTATCTTTCCCATCCATCATTCCACTTGGGTGGCTAATATAGTTATAAGACGCAAGAAAAATGGTGAGGTACAAATTTGTGTTGACTTCAAAAGTGTAAATCAATCCTCACCGAAAGATAACCATCCACTTGTTGTAAGTTATGAAAAATACAGTAAATGAAAGACAACACAATATACCTCTCTTTAATTTTTCAATGCAAACCTCAAATAAGATTGTTGAAGCACACCGGCTTTCTTAATATTTTGGATTCATATGATTGTGGGTGCTCTTGATCAATTCTCCAAAGGATGAATGCAAATGCTACGAGCTTCGATACACAAGGATGCAGATGTCAAATTGGCAAAAGTTGGATATAATTTTCATAAGCTTCCAGGGATGATTTTACAAAGGAATGGCCAACATTTTATAGTTGAGGGTGAGGCCATGAAAAATAGATCATAGTTTTAGCAAGCTTCAGGTTAATAATTGTAATTACCTGAAATAACAAGTAGACTTGACATGTGCAGTTACATATTTAAAAGGGAAATGGACATTTCGGTTGGCAGAAGTTACATATGGGAAGGTGTTTGCACGTGCAATACAATTGCCCCCACTTTTCTAGGATTCTAGAAGTTGAGTTAACTAGAATATGGAAGTGGAGTCCAAGTGGGGTCCAAATGGAACCTAAGTGGTAGTTGACTAGGAAAATAGGTGTATTTTCCTAATTAACTAATTTAATTAGCTATAATGTGCAAGATAATTAATTAACCATTTATTTAATAAATGTTAATTAACTTAGCTAAAGTGTGTTGGGGACTAATTTAATTAATCCCAAAGGGTGAATGTACATGAATTAATTAATTAATTTAATCAATCATGAGGAGATAAATAACAAGATGTGTATTGGGATAATATTGGGAATAAGTATGTGATTTTGGGGTGTCTATATTTTCCCCTCTTTAAATTGTTGTTGCAAATTAATAGCATTTTAAAGATAGTAGATATATGCATATCGGTGAACGAGAAGACAAGAAAGCAAGCTAGAAGTTTAGATTTTCCCCGATAAAGCATTTAGATGCCCAAGGAAGTAGGATAGTAAGGGAATTCCCCCTCAATTAGATGGGTGATGCACCAAGGCGTAAAGGATGGTCACTTGATAGGAAGAAATCAAGGATTTGGAAGGAGGATGGGAATGATTTTTCTCGTAGCATGAACATCATTTAGAGAGTAAAATTTAGAGAAACCTTTTTTTTGTTACACAATAGAGTTGTCACCATGATTATGAAATAATCATGATGTGTAACCCATATGTGTGTAAAAACACACACACAACAAAGAAAATATAAAAAGGAAAACAAACCCAATATACATCACAAAAGTATGCACCATGGCTATGAAGAAGCCAAGATGATAATATAATACGTGTAATTGGTCCAAAAAGTAAACATCAACAATGCAACACAACTTTGAAAATAAGACAATTAACTATGCCCCTAATGTGTGCCACAATGATGATTAAGTAGATCTAAATGCCCCCAAGCACCAAAATTTATGAAATGCATTGGGAAAGGATCAGAATGAAGAGTGGAGTGATGCTTAGATACTCTTAATGAAACTCTTGTTGGATCTACATCAAAGAGTGATCTGAAAAAAAGGATCATTTCCTTTATGCAATAAACTTGGATTGCAGGAGAGGTAGAATGAGAGCCTAAATTTCCCCAGTGAAGTTATATGGTAAAGGAAAAACAATTGATTTCCACGAGCATAGATATACACCATGGGCAAGAAAAGTGGTGAATGAGGATTGGAATGATCACTAGAGTAATGAATAAAGGTATAACTTTATAAAGATTTTGTTGAAGTGTTAAAAGATTAATTTCATTATTTTTCTAATTATAGGATTTTTGTGATAAGTGAATGTTTGCTTGAAAATGTTTTATTATTATTTTTATTTTTTTGAATTTTTTGAATAAATGATTTATTGGATTTTTGCGAGGTTTTAGAAAAAAATTGAAATACAAATACAAATAAATGTAAAAACTTAAATACATAGGAAAAACATGTCATGGTTTATTTAATAAATCAGGATGAAAACACAACACATGCAAGTGACAGAAAGACACAAGACAAACATTGCAAACAAACCCAATATGAACAGGAATGAATGACACCAAAGTTATTTTTGAACTAAGATGTGAAGAAATTTCCTACAATTGGTCTATAATAAAGGTAAACAAAGTACATCAAAATAATAAACTAACAAAGAGCAAAAGAATCGTCACAATGTTTGACAAACTTTAATAAGACAACACCATTTGTAATAATGACGTCTAATGACACTCCTAATGTGTTCCACATTAAATAACTAGACAAATATGAATTTCCGAGCGATAGCTTGAAATGAGAGAGGATTAGATCGGGTGAAGAGAAGAGTGATGCTTAGATACTCGAAAAAATACTCTTGTTATATCCCATTGAATTTTGATCTGTATTGGATTAAAATTGAAATCCAAGTGTGCCCCAAGAAAATTTATATTGTGAAAGGGTAAATTAATTGCCTCAAGCATAGATATACACCATGGGAAAGAAAAATGATTAGCAAAATATGATCTAGAACGATCATGAGGAGTGCCATCAAATGGTGATATTATTGAAGCTTGTGTTAATCGATTGTTGAAATTTAGTCAAACATTTTTGAATGTTTTGATTGTTGTCGATTTATATATTTTTTTGGATTTTGGACATATTTAATGTTTTTGGTATTTTTGAAACATATTTGAATGTTTTTGGATTTTTGAACATATTTGAATGTTTTTGGATTTTTGAACATATTTGAATGTTTTTGGAGTTTTAAACATATTTTAATGTTTTTGGTATTTTGGGATACATTTTAAATGTTTTTTTTTATATTTTTACTTGGTAAAGGGTGCATTTTTGTCTCGAACTCATGGTCAAACAATTATAATCATTTCATTCCATTGGCATAATGTAGATGATATAATGATATGATGTCTCACTCCACTCATGACTCCATGTAACTAGGAAGATGTGAGGGCTCATCACCAAGATCCAAGAAGGACATGAAAATTAAGAGAATAGTGATATGAAAATGAAGATGATGGATGCTAAGACACAAGGTGTAACAATGATCCATGTGAGAAAAATGTGACTCATCCTTAGTCAAGAGTATATGACCAATTCCAAGATTATTCCACTTTATATGTTTTGACTAGACTTAGATCCATTGATGGCCTACTAATTAGAAAAATCCAATTGAAGGAATTGTTGTCTCTCTTAACATACTTCTTGGGATGTTTTTGATTAAGCACTTGACTCATATTTTCTGAAGACTTTATTAGTTGATTTTTTTTGTGAAGGACCCCCTACATATTTCCCCATGCCATCAATAAAATGTAAGGATCAAAACTAAAGACAAAATATAGGAAAGTAAGGACACATGTCTCCATTCCCAGTCTCATACTACTAGTAAGAAGTATGTGCTTATAACCAGACTGTGAAGGGTGAAAAGCGTAGAGATTTATATATATGTTTTTATATTTTATTGTGATTTTTGTTTGTATATTTGGATTATGATAGTTGGGAAGGAATATTTTTCCCCAAGTCTCACCCTCATATGACTAATAGGACACAAGGGTTCAACATCATAGACTAAGATGGACAGTCAAAAACGTCTAGGTAAATAAGTTTGTGTTTTCTGTTAAAGAGAGAGCTTATGCGAAAGGAGGATTTTCCATCAGTAAGATTCTAGACAAAACCGTAGGTAAAAAGATCTAAAATGGTAGAAACCATAACAAGGATGAGACACACAATGCCCAATAGGAACAAGATTAACATGTGTCATAGAAGGTGAAGAATGTGAAGATATGATAATGTTATGATTAATATATCTGTTAATAGATGAAACAATTAAAATTGTTTGTTATATGATTTAAACATGCAAGCATCCTTCCCTATTATGGAGAGAACCTGTGGAAGAAGATGTTTTTGCTTCTACATTTTTGATGTTCAAATAGTGCTTTATGAGGGGTTGGATATTAAATTTTATTCTCTTTTTACACTTTTTAGTTTTTCTAAACTTTGGTGGATGAAATTTTTCAATGGACTCATCAAGAGAGAGGTCCATGTTTATGAAAATTGAATGGTCCTAACTTACGAGACTTGGGCGTATGAGATCTAAGTCGAAGGAGAGGATCAAAATATTTTCGATGAATGATAAATGGAAATAGTCTAGATTTGTGAAACTTGGACGGATAAATTCCAATTCAAATGAGAGAATTTGAAGATTCGATGAATCTCGATTTACAAGACTTGGGTGAGTAAGGTCTAAGTTAAAGGAGAGAATCGAAATATTTGATAAGTCCTAAAGTACAAGACTTGGGTAGACGAGGTCCAAGTTGAAGGAGGGAATCGAAAGATTCAATGATTCCTTATTTATGAGACATGGGCGGGAAATGTCCAAGTCAAAGGAGATGATCAAAAGATTCGATAAGTCTTGTAGTACGATACTTGATCGAAAAGATCCAAGTCAACGGATGTATGGCTGGATAATTCTTCAATAGGATCGAAATACTTATGTCGAGGTGGAGAATATATTGAAATTCATATTCATCCATGAGTGGAAGAATGCGAAGAAAGAAGGATTGATCTCTAGATGTATATATGAGGTTCCTTATAGGTCATAGAGAGAAAATATTCAATGTTGCTCCTTTGAGGTATTGGATTAATTTATTTGATGATAGATTTGCAATTAAAGCTTGAAAAGGTTGTGTAAGGATATTCTTGGGTATACACACCTCGTAGAGTATATGCATGTATATGTCCTAACATGTACGAATCATTTTTGATGATATTCCTGCAATATTGATCATTTGAGGAGTTACTGAGACATGAAAGGGTGTGTTGTTACAAGTGTCCAAACTTGTTGTGGTTGTGTTTCTATAATAAGACTAGAAATGTTAGGCATAGGCATCGGCAAAGTGAAAAATAGAATCAAGCTTAATGGTACTTAATGAGGGACCCTCTCTTTTTTAGAGTCTACATTTATATCAAGGGTTGAAAGGGAGTCTTGAAGCAAGGTCAAGCTCTCATGTGATGTTAGAATTTTGTTATCTAAAACATGTTCAACTCGTTTGGATTGATGAAAAAAATCTAGAGAAGAAATAGATTGGTTTTGAGATAGAGATACTTGACCTTCGTCTTCGTGATCTCGTTGAGTGTCAATATGTATAGGAGGTTGTATAGTGCTCAAATATTCATTAGAAGTTATGGTAGTTGATGTGTCTTTAGTTTTTATAGCTTCGTCATCAATTTCTATTTCAATGACTCTGTCATCAATTAAGTCTTGGACATAATGGCGGAGTCGTACACATTTATTTGTAGAGTGGCCATCAATGTGATGAAAATCAAAATATGTATTGGTTTTATACCAATATGGCTTAGGTTCCCCTTCAACAAAGGGTTTTATAACTAGATATTTCATCATTCTATCCTTTACTAATTGATAAAAACCACTAGAGAGACTCTCTCTCGAGGGGTGTAAACTAATGTTTAACTTTATGCAGAGTAGTGTCTTCACTAGGTTGTATGATTGGATTTTTGGTTGATCTTTGTGAAAGGAATGATAAGAATATTGTTCCAAGCCGCGATCTCATATGATAATAGCACACCACATTAGATTTGCAAAGTAGAAGAGCTAAAATACCATATATGGAAATCCATCATAATCCATAATGCTCAATATATTACAATAGAATGACTTGAATTATTCAATAAGAAAGATGTACATATATGAGGAGGGAAGTGCAACTAGTACCTAAATCAGTGGTGGAGAAATTTCACTAACTGATATTGGTAGTTAAGTTAAATCCAAAAGACTAGTAAGCTAACTCCACATAACTGAGAAGCTAACTCAACATAACTAGTAAGCTAACTCCACACAACTAGTACACCTAAGCAAGCTAACCCAACAAGTGTAGGGCTAACACAAGTGTAATAATTATCCTGATAAATAAATAAAAGGATAAATAATAACCTACACTAACACCCTCTCGTAAGCATAGCTTAGGTGGGTGGAAAAGAAGGTGGGTCCCGCAACAAGGCCTGATGAGGTACCCATGTACAACAACTAGGAAAATTGGACACCGCAAGGTACCCAAAACTAGTAATAACAAAGTAGAGAGGGAAAAATCCGCTGCAAGATATCCTCAGAATCTCGGCTCCAAAAACTCGTACAATGTTGAAGAAGTGTGGTGCGCACTGTGGTCTGAATCCACTGCTCGATCATAGAACTCAAAAACAATTGACACTGGGCTTCACTAGAATAGCTCCATGCAAGGAGACTGTCAATGGAGTGATGTCAAAAGTGAAAAACAAACACCAAACATAATTTGATCAACTGCTACAAATAGGTGTGCCACGATCCAAGAACAACCAAGGCAACAAGGCAAGGACATGAGATCCAAATAAATAGGAGTGCCACGATCCAAGAAAAGCCAAGGTAACAAGGCAAGGACATGAAACCCGAAGAAGCAGTATCAACACCACACCCTCCCATACTGCAGAATGGGTAGAGTGACACCATAGATCTGTATGAGTTGTCAAAATCAACTACTCGAACACTAACAAACTAACACTAGGCTCCACCAAAATAGCTCCCCCACAAGAGAGACTATTAACATGCCAAAAAAGTGTCAAAAATACAGATCCAAAATATCTCAACAAACAAGAGAGATATAAATGTATACACCCATAGATACAAGAATGCAATACCCAAAAGTTTAGGACGTCGGGCTCAACCGAAATTACATCCACAAGTGATCACAACACCCTCCCGAATTTGGCACTTTATAATTGAGTGCATGTAAATATTATAATGAGTAATATACATTTTACATTTGAAATATGTGTATAAAAATGTCACCAATGCATAGATCTCGAAAAAAATACACAATTTCAAAAAAAGATCACCTTAATCCGAGCTACGGATCAAAAGTTATGAGCTCTAGAAGGTTTTGTTATTAAAATAATATTTTAATGCTGATGTTTTTTTAAAAGGTACATGTGACACCTAAATGTCCAAAGGGTAAAAGAGTGCATCCACACGATACACACTTGCGACCAAAGGATAAAAGCTTGCGCCCAAAACCTAAATGTCCAGAGGGTAAATCATTGCATAAAATAATACATGTTTATATCCAATGGATAAAAGAATGCACCCATAGGGTACAGATCTGCATCCAGTGGATAAAAGACTGCATCCAAAACCGAAATACCCAGAGGGTAAAAGAATGCATCTGGAAGGTACACGCTTATATCCAATGGATAAAAGAATGCACCCATAGGGTATAGATCTGTGTCCAGTGGATAAAAGACTGCATCTAAAACCAAAATACCCAGAGGGTAAAAGAATGCATCTGGAAGGTACACACTTATATCCAATGGATAAAAGAATGCACCCATAGGGTACAGATCTGCATCCAGATTTGATTGTCTCAAAACATGGTCAAGTTTACAGTCGATTCTAGGGTTTTGGCACCTTCCAAATCCAATTTTGCACTCTGTTTTACATAAAAATGCATGTTGCAAAAAATTGCTAAAAAATTCCATATACATGAAAAAATAAACCCGCTTGCAAAGAAAAACTTACTTGGATGTCTACATCATCTATTGCTCTGATACCATGAAAAGAACGATAAGAATATTGTTCCAAGCCGCGATCTCAGATGATAATAGCACACCACATTAGATTTGCAAAGTAGAAGAACTAAAATACCATATATGGAAATCCATCATAATCCATAATGCTCAATACATTACAATAGAATGACTTGAATTATTCAATAAGAAAGATGTACATATAGGAGGAGGGAAGTGCAACTAGTACCTAAATCGGTGGTGAAGAACTTATCACTAACTCGATACCGGTAGTTAAGTTAAATCCAAAATACTAGTAAGCTAACTCCACATAACCGAGAAGCTAACTCAACATAACTAATAAGCTAACTCCACACAACTAGTACACCTAAGCAAGCTAGCCCAACAAGTGTAGGGCTAACACAAGTGTAAGAATTATCCTAATAAATAAATAAAAGGATAAATAATAACCTACACTAACACTTTATAAGTTTTTCAAAGTGATATCATTGAAATATGGAGGTAGTTTCTCTCCCATTTTTAAGAGACGAAGCAAAAATTAGTCTTTATTCTAAATCACGTAAAAAGGTTTTCAACTTCTGTTTGTTCTTTGAAGAAAATATTTTCTAGTTATTTTTGGCCTCCTTGTCGAAGCTAATATGGAAAGGATTTCTATCTTGTTTTCCAAACGGACTATAATTGCGGTTTCTTGTTCACACCATGTTAGAAGAGGGAGGAATGAAGGAGAGGTGTGATAGAAAACTCATCCCTTAGAAAAGTGGATGTTAATATGGAAGAGGGGAAATGAAGCTCAAATTTTCTCAACCCTTAACAAAGTGAATGTTAATATGGAAGAGGTGTTTGATTCGATTAATTGTATTCGACCTCTAAGAAATTGAATGTTATAATGGAAGAGGGTGATGAAAATATTGAATAGTGCGATCATCCTTAAAGCAACATGAATGTTAAGATGGAAGAAATATTGAAAATATTTTATTTGTTTGACCCTTAAAAACATGGATGTTAAGATGGACGAAGTGTGAAATGATGATAGACTACTCAAACATTTACAACATGAATGTAAAGATGGAAGAGTTTAAAAATTGAATTTTCTCGACCCTTAATGAAGAGAATGTTAAAGTGGAAGAGACTTAGTGATGAAAAAGGTTACTTGATTCCTTACAAAGTGAATGTAAGAAAATAGGAGTTGAAATGATTGAATCAACCCTTAACAACATGAATGTTAAGATGGACGAGGGATTTGAAAATATTTTTAGATTCAACCCTTAACAATGTGAATGTCAAGATGGATGAAGAGAAAAATATTTGAAATCGAAAGTCTGATTATGGAACTCTTAGCAAAATAAATTCTAAGATGGGAGAATTATTGTACGAGCTAAGTGATGTGCTCAAACCTTTGACAAAGTGAATGTAAAAAGGAGATGATACTTTGACAAGGTTATTTTTCTCAACTCTTAACAAAATTAGTGTTAAGAGAGACTAAAAGATGTGAAAGGTCAACTCTTAACAAGATGAGTGTTAAGAGAAATGAAAGGGTGTGACTTCGCAACACTTAAAAAAATGAGTATTGTTAAGGTAGAAGAGGGGATTGAAATGTTAGTTAGAGGAATCTTAATAAAATGAGTTAAGAGAGATGAAAAGGTTTGAAAGGTTTCTCGACCCTTTACAAAGTGAATGTAAAGAGGGAAGAGATGAAAGATTTTGGCTTTCTCAACTCGTAATAAAATGAGTGTTAAAAGAGAAGAGACTTAGGATGAAGGTGCTCAACTCTTAACAAGATGAGTGTTAAAAGAGGAGACTTAGAAACACGATGAAAATATTTGACTCTTAACAAAATGAGTGTTAAGAGGAAGAGACTTAGAAATACGATGAGGGTGATCAACTCTTAACAAAATGAGTGTTAAAAGAGGAGACTAAACAATGGAAGGGGAACACTCAAATAACAACAATGTGAATGTCAAAACAAGAAGTGAAGAAATGATGATGAAAAAGGTCCTGAATCTCACGAAAGTGGAGATAAGAGATGAAGGGAAAGTGATTGATTAAGGATATCAAATTATAGAAAAGTGAATGCTTTAAAAGAGAGGAGGGAAGAAAAAAATGAGGATGTCAAAAATTCAACAAAGTGAATGTTAAATTTGATGATGTAAGATGGTGGAATGCTTAAAGTTCAACAAATGTAAATGTTAAACTTAATAATTTAAGGAAAATATAGATCAAGGTGATCACGATGGTGCTTAATTATGATAAAGCAAGTACCATAATGTCAAAGACTTAGATGGGAGATAATTTTTCTTAAACTCAGATATGGATGTCTAAAATTTAAGACGTATAATTTTGATCAAATGGAGAAATTTTGAGGAGATAGAAAGTGATAATGAAAAGGATGTGAAACACAAACTTTGCAAAATGGAGAGAAAGAGTATGAAAGATATGAAAGATGGTAATTTAATAAAAACAAAAGCTAAACCCTAATGTTACAGAGTAATGATGTAAACTATGATAAATAAATGTTAGATATAAGAGGATTCAAGAAATAAGTGAGGAAAATAGAAAACCCTAAGTGCAAGAAGGAGAAAGAAATATTTACCCGATTCATGTTATACCTAGGACTATTCTAGATTGGAAGAATGATGAACAAGAAAGGAAAATTGTCGCAATTGAGCACAAAAAATCCTGGAACTTCCAGATGATCTTGGACTAGGGCTCTAGATCGGGGGCAAGGGTGCATAGGCACCAAATACCTATGTTGGGCACATGTGACCGCGCAAGAGCTTGAAATTGGTTTTTTTGTGTCACACAAATTTTTCTAACCTTTTCTTTTGGTCACCTATATGTTGTTGGATGATTGTTGAATACACCTAAAACCCATAAGGAGATAAATACCTGTAAAAACCTTAAACTACATCAAATCCCAAATATAAAATATACAAAATGAGAATTTAGTCTCGACCCGGAAGTCACTCAACCGAGTGAGCCTACAACCAAGTGTTGCACTACATTTTAGACTCCATATTGCTTCCCTAGGAATCCCTTACACAAGTATGTGTGATAGTGGGTGATAGCTAGATGTACCAATGTAAATAGATGTGTGGATGACAAAATGAACTTCCCTTTCTATGCCTCGTATGAAAAAATGTAGTTCCTGGTCCCTTAATTGAGTGCTAGATGGAAGCCTTGATGCTCTTATAATTCATTTGGATGTAACCTTAGGTGATGATAATAAATTCTTAGTGTTTCATCCTTTATTATGGTCACATAGCTTTTTATTTATATGATTCCTTTGGTTGAATTTTGTAATTGACAATAGGAAGGTTGTGTTATGTTTATGGAACTGTTTTCATGTTAGAGTTTGGTACACCTTCCATGTGTTACACTCGGATATTTTTACGGTGGTCCCGCTCACCGGTGAGTGGGTCAAGGGGTTCGGGGGGTGAAGCCCCCGATGGGGGCTCGGGGTGAAGCCCCCGAAGTAAATTTTCATGGGTGGTTTATTAACCCATGGGTAATGGGTAACCATTATGGGCTATTTTTGGGCCCATGGTTTTTCGGTACCCATTGTTTTGTAAAACCACCTCTTCGGCTACCTATTGATGTACTTATAAATAGATGGACATACAATAGGATTTATATGAGTGTGTTTTGTGAAGGTGAATAGTGTGTGAATTCAAGTGTGAATTCAAGAGGGTTTGTTGAGCGCAGCTCCAAACAAGATCTGGTTATTATAATTGTGAAGACTATTGGCTTGTAATAAAATTTGAGCAAGTGTTCTTGGTGGATGTAGCCCACATTGGGTGAACCACGTTAAATATTTTCTTCGTGTTGTGCATTTTCATTTCTGTAATTCTATTCATACTTCTTATTATTGTGATTCTGAGGAATTATTCCGCATTAGATTCTATTAATTCCTAACAAAGTTGACCCATAAGAAAATAAGATACCCAAAAGATAAAATAGGCCCAAAAAGAGTGAGTAAAATAGAAAGAGGTCGGGGGTGCCCAGAAGGACGAGGGTGCCTGGGCGCCGGTGTCTAAAGTCCTAAAAGATAAAGCAATAAATTTCATACTAGGATGTAGGGTGTAGAAGGCCAAATAGAAAATAAGAAACACAAACAAAAGGCCAAAGATAGTTGTCAATTGCTAGTTTTATCACTTAGGAATCATATGAATAGTAGTATGTGATTAGGACCTAGAAATATACCCAAGTGCATGATTTTATGTCTACATTTTCCCCACTTTATGTTTTTGAGTGAATACTTGATAACATAAAGTAGATAAGATATGTGTATGTGATAACCATGTAGAGTGTCATGGTGCCGAGGAGATAAGTGAAAGTGTGGAGTGATTAAAAATGAAGTGTGGAAGCTAAGAAAGAGGAAGTGACCCTAGGGGTGAAGTGTATAGTTTGTATCATATTTTACCTATTGTTGTGCTTGATGTAAGGCTACTTCTTGTTGTGTATTAAGGACAGACCTGCAAAAGAAGAGCGAAAGAGTAGTCAAAGTAATGTATTATGAAAACTCTTGTAAAATAATGTAAAAAGTATGTAATTATATGTAAAAAGTAGTAAAAGGAAGGTGTGCACGTGATCCGTGAAGAGTGAAAAGGATAGAAAATGTTCTTGAACTATTGTAGAAGAGAGATTTTTTGGGCGATCTCATGCCAAGAGTGATTTTTTAGGTGATCTCATGCCAAGAACGAGTTTTTGGGTGATCTCATGCCAAGAACGAGTTTTTTGGGTGATCTTATGCCAAGAGCGATTTTTTGGGTGATATCACACCATGAAATAAGAGTATTGGGGAGAAAGGTCTAGTGTTATTATACTTCCATGATTGCTTACCTGAATAAGCACCATTGCAGATGATACGTCCTTAATTTAGTTTTGTATTGTTCCGTGTAGAAAATGGAGAAAGAATGCATTCTGATTGCTGGAGGAATGTGCATGTATTGTGAAAACTACTCGTGAATTCTGCCAAATGTGTTAATCTAAGAAAATAATTGTAATCGCACCTCGTTCATATGCGCCCAAGAAAGGTTAGAGCACCTACGTGCTATATTGTCTATATCCGGGCATTGGCATTTGTGTTGGACTAGGACCCAAGTCGAATCTAGGTTATTCTGTGAATGTAACTATGTTATTTTCATGTGTTAATATGTGTTGTACTTCCGTATGGGATGATTGATTCACCCAATGTATGCCTCCCGCGTTTGAGGTGCATGTGACGTTGTTAGGAGAATGCGCCCAAAGAGAGTACCGATGTTGATATGAACTATATCCCCGTAGGGGGGGAATGTCCATGGTAGAAACCAAGACACATGAAAACAAGATGGATAGATGCATGCATTAGTAGAAAATAAGTAAATATATCATGGAACAACAAGTGAAATAAGAAAATGTGCATACAAAAGAGAGACCGCAAAAAGAGAGTTTCATACATGGGACATCACTCACAATGTCACAAGATAATTAGGGTCAAAAACGGCCAAAAGCATACAAGTGTGCACATAAGACAAAAGGCATGGCCATCAAATAATAACATATAATAGCAAAAAGTAACAAGGAAATTATCAGACAACCATGGTGGCAAATAGTTCCTGTAAGATAAATGTTGCACATGAAGCACTTGTTAGCATGTTAGAAAGATAAAGAGTATGTCAAAGCGTGTATAGATCAATGTGAAAATAGTGTGCTAGTAAGAATAGGAAGTAGTAGAAAATGAAACAATAGCACCTATAGTGTGTAAGAGTAGGAATGTAGATGCCCCTAGGAGCCTCGATGGGACTGGTAAGAGGTACAATTCCAAGCATCATTGTTGCGTGTAAAGATTTGTAGAAATTCTACATTCACAACTAAAGAACAAGTGAATGTGCATGTGTATATAGAAAAGATAATGACATACTAGATATCCATCTAACATAGTAAGAAAAGTGTACATGTAACTAGTATAAGAAAGTAAGAGTATGTGCAACCAAGATATGTAATATGTTGTGAATGAGTGAGATGATATGCAATATGGACGTGATAGGAGAAATGTGCCTCCCAAGTGGATGTGTATGAATGTGTATGAGATGAGGTTCATTTATAAAATACCCCTCGATAGTCAAGAATGAACCATAGAATGAGAGTGCGTCATCCGGAAATGGTTTTAATTAGATGCGCTAGAAAGATAGATCAATGAAGCATAGAGTGTAAAGTGTAGAAGACGTGAGTTTCATTTCAGATTTAGACCCTAAGCAGTCAAGTATGAACTGTGGAACTAGAGGTGGCATAGGGTAATGAGGTGATCATATAGAAATCACCTACCAAATATGGAGAGGCCTACGAGGGATGGTGGAAGCATGTGAAGTGGTAGCAGCATGAGTGTAAGAGCCAAATTGAATGTCAAATGAAATGGTGCCAATGATGGGAGATGTAGTGGTAGGAAGCACAGATGTCGATAGCTTAGGTAGCCAATGTGATGTAGCAGCATTGTGAGGAGATGAGATGATGTGGCGATGGATGAGCTAGGTGGAGGACATGGATGGATAATGATCTTAGGAGGTGGATGAATGAAAACCTTAGAAGTGGGTGGAGGAGACAAGTGAAGTGGAAGCATGCTTATGCAGAATTAGAGAAAGAGATGGCTCATGAGAGTGAGAAAGCCAAAAAAATGTCACCCTTGTCCTCTAATTGTTGTAATTTGTCATGAAGGGCACAACATTCATTTGTCACAGTGGCCATTGATGTGGTGGAAATTACAATAAGGGCAATCACATTGGTAATGCAAGCGATAAGGAGGATGATGCTAATTAGAGGGTAATAAAATTAAGTGCTTATCAATAAAAACATGCGAGAAGATCATGAGGCTTAGCATCATTTTAGAAATGTAATGGCTCTCGAGTAAGAGATGAAGAAGACTTGGGTGGAGACCGGCGTGGTGGAGGAGATGGAGGACACTTATGCGGTGGAGGGATAGAACATGCTTACGAGGTGGAGGAGATGGAGACCATGGAGGATGCTTAATATAGAGAAGAGGAGAAGAAGTAAAAGATGATGAAGCAGTAGAAGGAATAGAAGGGGCTTCTATAACATGTGCAATAATTAAATATTTTTCTAGATCAATTAATTTATAGCATAAAAGTGTAAACGATTCACATGTATCATATTGTAATATTTATTTCAATACAGGAATCAAGCCATGACAAAAGATAAATTATTTTTGTAGATCAATAGGCTAAAATAATAATTGATGCATGCAAGAATTAAAACTTAAAATGTAATCTAGAATGGGTTCTTTCTTTCCTTTATGGAAGCTAGGTAAGCAATCATGTGTAACTCTAGGACCATTGTTAAGTATAAATTGTCTAAGAAAAACATCTTCCATTTCACAATATGTACTAATATATCCATAAGGAAAATGAGTATACCATTGAAGATCATCATCAACAAGATTGTAGTGAAAATACTTTGGTAACAATTTATCATTGGAATAAAAATCCGTATCTAAACAATAATGCTTAAGATGCAAATAAGGATTGATAAAGCCATTAAAACATGAAAAGGTAGGCATGATAAAATCTTTAGGAAAATATGAATTGTGAATTTTCTTGGGAATAGAATTTCCATGAAGATAGTTATTGTCAATGGAAGCATAATAGGCTTTGATTTTGAGAGTAAGAGATCGAAATAGAGATTGAAAATGGCCAACAACATGCATGAGTTATAAAAGATCATGTGAAGGAATTATAGAATAAGTGAGAGGCACATGAAGAGGTTGAGTAAGTGATTATGGGGATGTGAAAATAGGAAGCGGATGTGGAGAGGGGAGAATAATATGAAGGCTCTATGGGAACACTAGATGTAGATATCGAAGAAATAAGAGGAGGTGTACTAGTAGGAATGGTAGAATCATCATGAATAACATCTATAGAAGAATAAGAAAGAGGTGGAAGAGGAGGAGAGGAACATGGAATATCAACAAAAATACTAGAGAAAGAATCATAGGAAGTGATAAGAGGAGCAGAATTATCATGAATAACATCTATATAAGAAGAAAGAGGTGGAAGAGGAGAAGAGGAACATGGAATATCAACATAATTTCTTATAGTAGAATTAGAAGAAACAAGAAGAGATGAACTAGTAGGAGTGGTAGAATAATCATGAATGATATTGGAAACAACCTCAGAAGTGGAAGAAAGTGGAGTGGAAAATTCACATTCAACAATCTTAAGAGAAGTAACATCCTCACTAACATGTTCATGATCAGAAATATAATCAACATCACTATTAGACAAATTTTCACACACAAGTATTTCATCAAGAGAGTCGTCAACATATAGGCAAGTAATAGGAGAAATATCATAAGATGTATCTTTGCAATCATTGGAAACATTTTCAGAAATAAAAGAGACATGAGATATAGCTTTACATTCATCTTGACTAGTATTAGAAACATCATCATGCACATGTACATTTTCAACATTGGAAATGACATTATTTATATCTACAATGGCACAATCAAGACCAAGCATATAATCTATAAGAGCATCATCATGTGTTATAATGAGAATAGAAGAAGGTGGAGTAACCTCGGTGACTATGGAAGAACAAGGAAAACATGAAGTAAATTTTTGGTCAGGTGAAACTATACTCATGCTAGAGTTGCAAAAACTAGTGGGAATAGTGTTTTCATGAGCAAGAAGTTGTCTTTGAACTTCGTCATCAAATCAAGCATTGCGATAAAGGGCACTAAGTTCAACCTCAAAGCATCATCATCAAGGATATGATTCATATTAACATGATGCATAACTTACCTAAGAGAGGAGGATCTATTTTTAGCCATGAGGTTTTTTTGGATTCTAGGGCAAGAAGTTCGAGTAATGATGGGGTTCATCAAATGATTTAACAAAAATAAAATCTAAACCCTAATATTACATAGTAAAAGATGTAAACTATGATAAATAGCTACTAGCTACAAGAGGACACAAGCAATAAGAAAGGAAAATAGATTATCCTAATTGCAAGAGGGAGAAAGAAAGACTTAGTTGATTCATCCCTGGGACTGTTTTGGACTAGAAGATTGATGAACATGAAAGGAATATTGTTGCAACGTTGAGCACAGAAAATCCTATAATTGTTAGATGATCCCGCACTATGGAACCTAGACTAAGGCAAGGGCACCTAGGCACTAGAGACCTCAGATGGGCGCATGTGACCACACAGGAGCTTAGAAAATGGTTTTGTTATGTCACACAAATATCGCTAACCTTCACTTTTGGTCACTTGTATGTCGTTGGATGATTACCGAATGCACTTGAAACCTGCAAGGAGATAAATACCTACAAAACCCTCAAACTACATCAAATCCCAAAAAGAAAAGATGCAAATGAGGATTCGAATTGACCCGATGGTCACCCGAATGAGTGAGCTTACAACCAAGCATTGCACTACATTTCAGACTCCATGTAGTTATTTTGCGTGTGTGATAAAATTGTGTCATAGGAAATCCTTGCACAAGTGTGCATGATAGCAGGAAATAGCTAGATGTATCAATTTAAATAGATGTGTGGATGGAAAAATTAACTTCCCTTCCTATGCATGTATGTAGAAAATGCAGTCCCTTGAGTGAGTGCTAGATGGATTCCTTGATGCTCTTAGAATGCATTTGGATGCAACCTTAGGTGATGATAATAGATGTTTAGTGTTTGGTCCTTTATTATGGTCACATAGCTTTGTATTTATATGATTCCCTTGGTTGAATTTCGTAATTGAAAACTAGAAGGATGACCCATAAGAAAATAAGATGCCCAAAAAGAGCGAGTAAAGTAGAAAGAGATCAAGGCACCCAAAAGGATGAGGGCACCTAGGTGATGGCGTCTTGTCGGGAGGCCGGTGTCTAGAATCAAAGATAAAGCAATAAAGTTCATATTGTGTTGTAAGGTTTAAAAGGCCAAATAGAAAATAAGAAAAATAGACAAAAGGCCAAAGATAGTTTTCAATTGTTAGTTTTCTCACTTAGGAATCATATGAATACTAGTATGTGATTAGGACCTAGAAATTTACCCAAGTGCATAATTTTGTGTCTACATATGGAACACAATATTTGTGAGTTATAATAGATGAAGAGTGTGAAGGATAAGAAAGTGGAATATGAATTGTTGTAAAAATTAGAACAAATGAGAAATATGTTTTGTTTAAGTTGGCCTCTACCTTAGATTGGCTTGGTCAAGGTGTGGCTTCCTAGAATTATTTATCTCTCTAAGTGTCAACAAAGATATCCAAGTGATTACAATACTATTGCTAGTTTTCAGCTTTACTTTACCCCCTTTTATACTATGAGCAAGGATTTCACTCAAAGGATCACATTGGGGTCACCACTATGGATATTTGTGACTCTAATCTCATAATAGGAGTACTAGTTAGTTGGGTAGGGGTACTTTTTCATCAACTAGTTCCATCAAGGCATTGAATACTTTGGGGTTCCTGTGGTACTCCTCATGGTGAGTTTCGTGCCTCTAGCTATAACATTCCCATTTAAGAATTTAGAAACAAGGGAAAAAAATTGAAATAGTGTTCTCTGCTCTAAATAATTATTATTTAGAGCACACATTCCATTTAGATTAATGTTCTTGTTATCCATATTTTTCCCTGTGCCAAATGTTGGATCGACCATGATCCCACACAAGAGGAAACATAGTTAAAAGGTAGAAAAAAAAAGGTTTCAAAATTGGCTAAGTATAAAGGTGCAAGTTGAGAATGTCAACTGTCAATATGACGCCTTGATTTAAGGGGTGAATAGAGAAAAGGTTTCTAAACAAGCGCTAGACTACCGCATGTCCTAGGGGAAAGTGAACCACAAGGGAAAAAGTTGGTTCTTTGCCCCTTGTTATCTCAAAATGGGTAAAAGTTGCAAAATGGCCAGCAACTCCGCCCAAGGAAAAGTCAAAGCATCAAGGCCCGTGTCAAAGCAAAAGCGGGAATTAGAGGAAAGGGCAAAAGATAAATTGTGGACCCGTAGGCCCGATTTTTTTTCCAATCTGGCTACCACGTAAGGGGACCCAATTTTCAAGTTGTTTTCCCACCCTCCTATACGAACCCGATACAAACTTGAAGGGCATATCTTTTGACTCAGGGCTTGAAATATTGCAAATCTGATGTCGTTGGAAATATCTCAGCCTCACCCATGCCATGGAGGTCTGAAACTTTAATTTTGAGGAGGTTAGGTGAAGAAAAATGGAGGAAACGTCTTCAGGATTTCAATGTAGGATCTTCTTGCTCAACAACCTAGATCAGATTTGATTTGTTTCACTATTTCCTCTTCCTTCAAGGCATCGAACCAAGGATTGATGTAGTAAAGATGGATTTGGGGAGATATTTCATCAAAGGCATTAACAGTGGTGGTTGAGCTTCAAACCTGTTTTTCCCGCTCTCTCTCTTCTTCTTTTCAAGGTTGAATCTATAAATACGGGGGCGGGATTCATTGTAAAGGGTTGGACATTCTTTGTTTTTGCAGGATCCCTCCTCCTTCTAGCAAAGGGATCTATGGGGTTCAGGTCTTCTATCAAAATTATATTACATTTTTACCTCTTGGTTACTTTGTAATGGACTGTATCAATCTACAGAGCAATAAAACACATATGTGATCAATTTTAGATCCTTTCTTGTCTCTTTTACTTTCATCTCATCTCCCATTACATATCGGCTATATGTGCTTATTTATTGTATGCATTTTTTTGGTTTGTTTCTATTAGCAAAATAAGTGTTCATCATTCTTTTGGTGCATCACCTGGTAGTTTAGTCATTTTCTAATTTCTTATACTCTTTTATCCATGTCTCCTTGGTAAGTTTTAGATTAGGTATAGAGATAGATCCTCTCCGCAAATCCTTACGTATGAACCTAAATAGAGGGATGAGGAACCACCTTTAATCACGGAGATTTTTTCCATTTTTACAAGGTCCCACACCTTGGGAAAAGTTCAATGTTATGCAATCACACCAAATGAATCTTCCTTAGAAAAGAAGACCTGTAGAACTCATTTGGGGCTGATATGATTTAACAATAATAGTTCTCTATTCTCATAATCGTAATATGGAACACACATTCCATGGCATTCGATATCATAATGTATAACCATATGCAACCTGTAATGACTCGATGAATTTCCGATCTCTCATTTCATGACTCGTAGTTTCATCGATCTCTCATTTCATGACTCGATTCTTACCGATCCTTCATGTTAGCTCAATGTATTGTGTACTAAGTATACTTAGTTCTCTTACCCTTTTGGGGTATTGAAGTGTTCTATTTAAGAGGCCTATCTAAATATCTGTTACCAATATTCATCGAAATCTTGCTTCTCAAACTAAGTGACACAGATAATGCAACCAACAACTTGTGATACTTTGGCCAAAGATTTTCACATTATTTACATGATCATATTCCTAGATGGAATACTTGTCAACGGAATACGTCCTTCACCCCCACTTCATTTATTATCTAGAATGGTCTTCACTGACTCCTGTCAGTCCTCTTGTCCAAGGCTTTACCATAACCTAGATTAGAAACATAGATTGGTATAGAGGACCACTCGCGGTGATTAAGGGTACATAGACATACTCAATCAACCTAGGTCGATTGCATGTGTCTAGTTACCTTTAGTCATCGAGATTCCTTCCCTATACCAAATTATGTTCCTAAACTGACCTAGAGTGTAACCAAGTCAAGTCCAAGTTTATGTAAACCTAGATGATCCGATTCGGAAGAGTGTTGTGACATGTCAGCTGCAACATTGTGTCCTCATGAAGATCCATCTTCATGATGATACATTATTGCAGTTGGCATGTACCAACATCCCATGGAATCACCTCATCTAGAAGTACATAACTAGCTAAGAGGTTAAATACTTTCTTATCTTATTAGTTTGAGATTTTAGTTTTTGACCTTGTTGAATTCCTAACCTCTTGATCATTACGGTTGGTAACCATTAATGACTTATAATTGCCATGCAGGTTAATCTGCAACCAATCCCTCTTCTTGGAGATTCATGTTTCATTCTTTGGGTTCTTAACTTAATTTTCTGACCTATAATCCAAATCAGCTTACAACAGTAAGACTAACTTACTTAACCAATTTTATCCATGACTAAATTTAGATTTTGATTCCTTGATATTAGACTTCATTAAAATGAAGTCTAATTCTTATATATATATATATATATATATATATATATATATATATATATATTCATCCATTTTCCATTACCTTATTTCGGTTTAAGGTTTGCTAAGAAGAGGTATAATTTCCTCTTTCCGAATATCCCTTGGGTATTATACCCAAAAAGGATAGTAATAAATATTTAATTCCAAAGACTAATTGTCTTTACCTTAGCATATGTTAGTTAGGGTCCATTACAACAATTACTTATACAAAAACCATATGTAATTTACTCTTCTATTATTGTCAATTATTAAACCATATTGACCTAGTTGAGTGTTCATCTATGCATGCCAACTTAGAAGTTACATTTAAGAGACAAGTAGAGTATCAATTCTCTTTTACTCTATTTCATTTGAGTCCAACTGAAATAATTCAAACAAATATGAATACGAGAGAATAAGAATAAGTTTACAATCCCCTTGCAGTAAGAAGCCCAAAAGATAATGGCACATCAAAGATCAATAACACTCAATCCACATCAATAAGATTAAGTAAAATTTACAAATTTTTCCTTTTTCAATTACATCTCAAAAAGAATAATAATTCCTTATTAAAGTTCAACCCTTTAGTAAACATAGGAAGCACCATAAAATAATTTATCTTCTTTTATCACTTACGGAATCCATCTGCAAAAATTGCTAGCACGGTCAGTTCGTCGAACTGAGCATGATAAGCACTAATCATTAAAATGATGTGCTTTTGACTAATTGTCTCATAAAAAGAACTCTACTTTTATGAACAATTAAGCAATTCAGATAGATATCACATAAGAAATAAGGATCAAAAAGGGAGATCACGATGAACAATCCACATTACCTTAAGTAAGAATCATGATCAATCAGCATTCTTAAATCAGCAATTTCATAAGAAAATTTACAACAGATAAGTAATATTACATCCCAATTACTTATTTGTTTCATACTATAATGTCTATAGTTCATTCTTGATTCAGACAAAGGTTCAAGAAGAATATTAACTCTAACAGTTCTCAGAAGAAAATTATTTTAAAGAGACATTGAATCACAATACTTATCTTTTAACATAATTCTCATTTAATATAAAGGGTAAAATTCATTCTTCCTTTAAAGGATGGAATTTAGAACGAACCAACAACATCCTATAACAAGAATTCCCATATTTCCAACACTTAAACCAAATTTCAAATCAATTTCAGTTTATTGAATCAATAGGAATAAGAAATGTAGTTTTTCCTTCTAATTACCCATTCGGCCTCAACTGTGGGGTTAATAACGATGAGAGACAACAACGGTTGAAAAGAAAACAACTTAAATCATCCTTCGGTGTTCAACAAAGACAACATTGCATTCAATAATTCTGAGAAGAGAAAGAATACAAATTAAATCCTTTCACATTTCTAAGAAAAACAGCGATGCATAGCCAGCTCAGAAGGAGGAGGAAGATCCCAATAATCCATTCTATTAAAAGGTTAAACACAGTTGATGTTCCAAGAAGACTAAATGACTCCTTACCTAATAGCATCCAAATTCAACAACCACCGCCACACAAACAACAAAGTTGAAATTGAATCGATATGAGAATAACAACTGAAACTAGCAAGACATAGAGCCGAAGAGAGGGCTTCTCGTCAAATAAAGAGAACAATCACTACAAAACTGATGCAAGTTTTTAAAGCAACAACCTCAGCAACAAAATTATTTAATTCATTTCCAACACAAAAAGCATCAATAGAGAAGCTTTCTCCTTTTCCAATCAAAGAGTGGAAAAGAACAACAACGAATTAGGACATCCAAGAGAGATCTTGATTTCTTTCCAAGATATTACATACAAACGAGGATAACAAATGAAATTCTACCTTCTCAAACCCATTTTACAGGATCAAGAAAACAATCAACGAGTAAGGAGAAGAAGCTCCAACCCGCATTTGATTTAAATGACGACAAATCAAGTGACTTCACTCCAAGTCGATTCTCGAAATTGAACAAAAGGAGAAGAGTATAACAAAAGAAAATCAAACTTTCCAACTCATTCATGTTATCCCGTAAAATTGGCAAGGGCAATTTTACAGATAACCTTACCAAAATTTTGTTCCGGTCCCTTGTCAGGATCCCTTGCATTCAAACGCGTTAAAATCCCTTCCCGGGAAATCTAGTTTTCCGAACTTAGCCATTTTTGGTCTTTTTTTGGTTGGGCGCATGTAATGACAATGCAACATCAAGTTTTGGTGCGCCCCCTTTAAATCCTTTAGCGCATGGTTTGAAATGTCAGCGGGTGTTTGATGCGCCCCTCTATGTTGAACCTTCCTTGCATGCGCCAAGGTGCATGCGCCTTCTTGCTAACAATAATTTTGTTGCGCCGAGTTTTGGTGCGCCAAGGGCGCACATAATCTTGTGTCAACAGTAGTTTTAGTGTGCCAAGGCACACTTAACTTCGTGTTAGCAGGTGTTTTGGTGCGCCAAAGGGTGCATCCTTTCCATTGTCGACAGATGTTTTCGTGCGCCGTTTGAAAAAGTTGGTGGCGCATTTATTACCACCTCACCTATATATAGGCGCGTCTGCAATGTCATTATCACCAAACGCAAATCACGTGATTATTTTTCTCTGAACCTGTCAGCGCACCTACCCTGTCACTTTCGAACCTTTTCGTGGACCCGTTTGCACACTTCTCCACTATTTATCCGGTAAGAGGTCCTCTATCTTTTGTGCACTTTGTGTTTGTGGTTTTAGGCTGCTTGTTGGTATGGAGTAGATTGGAAAGACTGAAATCATGAGCTTGCCCCCCCCTTGCTGTCTTTTCCATTCTTCCACTTGTTCTTCCCCCTCTTTCCAGATCTGCTGGTAGAGGAAACTCTATCCTGAAATGATGGCTTGAAACCCTTTGTTTAAGCCCCTTCATCACCCAAACGACCCTGCAAAAGGAGCTAAACCATATGTAAAACCCCTCAGAGAAAGAACTGAAGCCTAAAAAGAAACTGTATTTTTCTTCTCCTTTGGCGCATCTGTCACCCCTGTTACACAAAGAGTAGCCGCGCCAATGGCGCACATTCCCTGCCTGCTACATCATGAAAAGCCTGCGCCCTCAAGGCGCACTTCCTTAGTCTGCAAACGCTTTCTCGCGCCCCCTCATGGCGCACCAAACTCATTCGTTCGTCGTTAAAACCTACGCCCTTTAGCGCCCTGCGTTTGTGCAACACACCAGTCAAACTGCGCAAGTGCAAAGCTTTAAACGGCGCAGCGCATCCCTCATTCTTAACAAACATCATGTTATGCATAACTTCTATGCGCCGTGCCAAGTTCTCTTTAGTGCACTAAAAGCATATGTTACACAAACCTTATATGCACCTCCAAGCGCACCAAAGTTCCATGCAACATAAAAATTATATGCGCCATGGGAGCATCCTGTTCCCGTGTAACATAAAGAATCCATGCGCCCTTTATAAAACGCATACATATGGTGCAGGCGCACTTGTGCTTACAACAACAAAGAATGTAATCTACAGTATCCATGCGCCATGTGCCCTTTGGCATTGATTTCTCCCCTGCAGCATCCCTTTCCTGTGCGCCTTACTATTTAACCCTGTAACCTGCAGTATTCATGTGCCCTACGCCCTGAGGCCTTTAAATTGCTAACTCTTTCTTCTGTCAACATTTCAATGGAAAATCAAGCATTGACACGGCTTTCTTCAATTGGTTTCACTTCTTATTGTTGCAGATCAGCAACTAAGTTCAGAAGAACATATGTCAACATCAAGCAAGAAACCTATCAAATCTAAAGGCAAGGCCAAGCTCACGGAAGAAGAAATGAAGTATAAATATCAGAGGGTCAGAATGCCCGAGTCCCAGGCAGAGTGTGACCTAGATATCAGAGACTCAGAGCTCGGACACATTGATATGGAGGAGTTCTGGACCAGAACCAGGAAGGTCACACGAAGTCCATGGATGGACAAATTGATAGGCGGTGCTCGCATTTTTTGGGGAATCCGATCAGAGTGCGATTAATAATGAATTTATGATGGTGGTAGCCCGATGCTACAACAAAGACACAAGATGTGTCCATAATGAGAAGGCGACATTATAATCAACCTCACTTCGCCATTTTGAAATAATGCTCGGCATCCCTCACCACTGCACTTTGTGGCCGTAAGCCGAGAAGGCGCATCAAAGCACCGGGACGACAATGAGGATCGGTCGCATGCAGTGATGAACGAGGTATATCTGAAAAATAAAAAGGTGGTGACTCGGTGGCCACATGTCATTCACCGCAGTTGATTTTCAGAGGAGCTCAGTGACACAATCACGTTCCTGAGCAGGGTGTTTGGGCTTCCTGACGCCCACTACTTCCACAAATGGATGTTGCGGTATTTGGAAACAATGAATAAAAATGTGCCAGATCAACGCTTTGAGTGGGTGGAAATCATAAAAGACAATATCGAGCAAATCTACAACAACTTGCCATAACAGGGAAGTTCTACATGAATTCCTATGTTGTTTACGCTGCAGCTTCAGAAAGGGACTACCCAGCTCTGATGCGGAGTGGGGTTTGGCCCCAAGTTAAAATCTATGAATATTATCCAGAACTAAAGCTGGAAAATAGCATCCCCCAATTTACAAAGATCAATGATGCATTTTTCTATTTCATCATCTAGCCTGTTGAGGCCGAATATGACTCACGGTCGTACGACCAAGAGCATCGTGGCAGCCATAGAGAAATGGGGGGCCCTGTTCACTCAATTCCCCACATTCACTTATCTAAGGGCGGCTAACTTCTTGGGGGAGCCAACTAAACTACCAAGGTATGCTGGTCCCAAATTGATTCTGCTAGAGCTGTCAAGATAGCTAATCACCTACCATGAGAAATGCCTCAAGAGAAAGAAGGGTGGAACTCCTTTCCCCCTCACAGTGGGTAGGTATACATGTCTCACTCACCACAAGGCAAAAGACATGTTTGCAGAGCTGGAGCTACTGAATCTGAAACATAATTTCCCAGCAAGGCCCACCTTCGACCCGAGAAATTGTCTGCCTAGGGCCAAGCTCGATCCGATCCATATCCCTCAGATCGAAGATATCTACATCGATATATATCATGAGGTTGAGCTCAGGAGGAAGGACCATTCTCGTTTGGCCTTAGCAGAAATCATCCAGTACGGGGTGGCCATCATCCCCAAAGGCTACCAAACTACTGAGCAGGAAGTGGATCAAGTGTATCTTGACACAGGTGGGGACGATTGGCCTTTCGCGGTAATTGATAGAACTAAAGCACCTCAGACAATTGAGGAAAGGGTCAAGGAAACTCTGCGCTAGAATAGAACATTGGTGCCGAATGAACAGGCTCATCTACCTCGGAGTCGATTTCACAACCTCTCCGTTGGGTAACGCACCTCCTCGATCAAAACAGCTAGCCAAAAGGCAAGGGTAAAGGTAAAGAGGGTGAATCCAGTTCCACCCAAGAGGAAGCTCCAGAAAGTCCTCCTTCCGCTTCACAAGAACGGGTTGAAATCCCAAAAAGCACAGAAGAAGAAGTGGCGGAAGATGTTCCAATAGGCATATCCACTCAGGATGTGGCCACGGCTATAACAACTGAGGTCCCTTCTGTTCCTTCTCCTTCTCCTCCTTCCCCTCCTCAAGTGACCCAAGCAACCATTCCTTTGGTCGTGTCCTCTCCCCCTTCTTCTACCGTTCCTCCTGCTTCTTCGTCCATCTTCTCTTCTCTTGCGGACCTGTCCCCCTCCATTTCTTCCCTCATCTCTAAGCTCCCCTCCCTTCCTATGTCTTCCTCTCTCCCGATATCTCTTCCTCCCGTGGCGCTTCCTCGGCCTCCTCTCGATCCGCCGCCACGTGTTTCCACCTTTTCCTTCTTCCACTGCAGCTGCCCCTCCTCTGTTTCTCGGCCCTTCTCCCATAAGTCCATCTGGATCTCCCAACACCGAGTCGTGAGAAAGGAAAGTTCCCATTGCTCCGATGGACTTCTCTCGTGATCCCGTCAAAAGGGGAAAAGAAGCGGTAATCCCATCACACACTTCTCTTAGAGTGCTTCGGGAGAAAGGGTAATGGAGATCGCATACCCCAATCCTCTGAAGGATAAAAAGGATCTGTCCTCGACAGATTATACAGTGACTCAAGTCACAATGGGGACATCTTCTGAAAGCCTTCAGGGAGAGGCCCTATCTGCAGTTGACGCCCTCTGCAAGAAGCAAAAGAAGCAAAAGAAGAGAAAAGGCTACTGAAAGAGAAAAATAAACATCTACTCCACGCCTTACAGAAGATGGGCAGTGCACCTCCCACAACTGCCGCCGAAACTCCTGAGCCTCTAAGTCAGGATAAAATTGATGAATATGCAAAGATCGGCGAGCAAGGTATGGCAGTTTCCACCTGGAGGAGCCAGATCCTCAAAGACAGTGAAAGAGTAATCTCCAAGTTCACCGATTTGTATTTGAACATCAACAAGGTGAACAAGGAACTACAGCATTAGCGGGACCCATATCAGAAGATCTGGACTATGCTAGGGCAAAGCATGAGACCTTTCAAAAAATGTTCGACTTGATCGAAGATCTAAAGTTAAGTTTGGCGTTTCGGTCATCCCAGCCCTCAATAAAGTCCTTTCCACTCTGGATTACCGGATGGATCAACTAGAATTTGTCCTTGAAAAGATCGATAAGGTAAAAGAAGAAGCCCTGGACGCAATGCACCAAATGGAACAGATCGTTCTCAACATGTCCCCAGGGTTTCTTACTCCTTCTTTCACCTTAAGGAAGGTTGATGAAACCATTCAGATTTTCAAGGAGATCGTTTCATGCTGGGGCCAGAGGTCACTTTTGACGCAGAGTCCATCAATAACTCTGGCTTCACTGTCGGGACTTCATCCATTCCTAATAGAAGCGAGAGAAAGAATATTCCAAACTCCCAGAGAAGCTCATAGGACGAGCGGGAGACTTACGAGGTGATCAGTGAGTGACACAAGGATCCTTCCCAGGATCAACTAGAGCCCATGATCAGCAAGTTCATGGAATACCGTGCCCAATTCCACATCTCGTCACCCGCAAAGCAGCAAGATAGGATATTCCCTTTCAGCCACGGGACGACAACGATGAATAATATCTCTCTTCTTCGACTTTCTTTTTGTAAATGTCTAAAGCATGTTGTACGAATGATGACATCATCCATGTTGCACCATGGGATGATGTCATCCATCAAGTGTCAAAAGTCAACATGACTTTGAGATATTTTTGTAGATATTTTGTAAATAGGTGGTTGGTTCCTTTTGCCTTCCTTCTTCTTCTTCTTCTTATATAAGTACTCAAATACTTGTTGTATTTGGGGGTGGATACGTTTCAAATGAAAAATAGAAGTGAGAAGAAAATACTTTGAGCTTTTGTAATGTGAAGGAAATATTAATACAATATTTAGACTTTAGCTTTGAATACATGTGTTATTTGCATTAGATCTTTCTTACGTCAGATCTGTGTGTTTATCCCTGTTGGATCTACTGCATTTTATTGTCATTATTCACAAGATTGCTTTGTTCGTTTATGTAAGTAGGTTTGGCTCTCATTTACTACCAATCCCAAAACATAAACCCTTTGACCTTCTCGCTTTGGAATTCATTTCTTTTCTTTCTTCGGATTTGATCTTTCTTCATCCTCTCTTCCTTTCCTTTCTTTCCACGATCGAAATAACCCTACCGGGATGAGATCCCATACCCCGAAAGCGAGAATATTATGAGACTTGCACATGATTCCCTGGTAGAATAGCAATAAACCGGTTTCGCTTTGCTAACTCAAAGAGGGGCTATGTCCGCACACTATTGACTCTTTCTATCCATAAATGCCTAAGCGTGATTTTTGAACCAACAATTCCTTCAATTAATCAAACTGAACTAATCCCAAGTTCCACTAAAATAGTCAATTTTCACAACAAAATATACAAAAGTAAATCAAGTTTTTCCACAAACCATATCATATACACGGGTAAGAGAAACAACAACATCCTCGTTTAGTCCCGTGAAAGGAGTTAAAGCGTAAATCACTAGATTTCGAGCAAAGAAAATCAAAAGCTGAATGAAATCCTTTCTAATAATCCCACAAGAGTTACAGCTTAAAACATATTTAACTCGAAGCTTGATAAACATATCACTTGTTGCCTTCAACAAGTTCAAATCCACAAGAAAGCAACTATTCCAAACACCCATTTTAACATAATCTTAGCAAAGTGATGATAAAATTCACATACACTTCCAGTTTCCACTAAAAATATCGATTTTCTTACCTTTTCTTAGCAAAGAGAGAGAACTCTGACCAAATCTTAAAACAAACTTGTTTTTCCTTAAACCATTTTAGCACAAGAGATCAAAAATCCACGCGACTTAAGTAATATTCCAGTTTTAAATAAACTAAACATGATTTACTCAAGCATGGATCAAGAAAATACCCATATTGCATCTTTTCCAAATAGAAAACTCAAGCAGAAGATCACACCAAAAATACACCAAGGCATTTCCACAAAACCATTCATTTCTAAGAGTAGAGTTTTTTTAATGAAGACACTTTATAAAAAGTAGAACTATTTAACAAGAAGAGCATGTCATGCCCGATAAAATTTCTTGTTCATTTTGCAGAGATCTTCGATCGAGCTTCTCAAGAATCTCTTATTTTCAACCAACATCAACAGTCAAATCTCCCAACTTCCTCTACATTTCCATAGGTTCAAAAATAGTCCAAAGATACCCACAATTACAATGGGTCGAAAAACAAACTTGCTGGTTTGAAGAACCTAAACTCTCATGTAGAGCAAAAACCAAAAGGATCCAAATGACCAACATCTTTCTCCAATTCCTCCTACCTAAATCCTAGGCAGTTTCCTCCACTAAGCCCGAGGTTATTGAATGCATTGAATGTTATTTCCCATGTTTCCTTATGCCGCCACCACTTCAAATTTAGCAAAACAAAATTCAAAAATTCCCATTCATTTTAAATTTAGCAAAGATGTCAGCTATGCATCCCACCATCTTTTTATGCCTCCGCCAATCTTGGTGAATTTAGGATGTAAGGAATGAAATCCATTCACATTAATAACTTAGAAACCACCACCACCAACCTTCCATTTGCCACGTAACCCATAGGTCCCTTTTAATCTTAGTAATAGTTTAGGTTACATTAGCATTGGTTAGGTTTTTCCACCTTAGTTCTTAGATCATTAGGATTTATCTTAGGTTAGTTCAAGCTCCTAGCCATTTAATATACCTCCTTAGGTTAGGTCATCACCTCTTAGATTAGAATTTATATAAGGTAGGAAACCACAACCTAGTTTTAGGCGTCAACCGTAATAGTTTAGTAATAGGTCCTAGGTAAGTATTATTACCTTAGGTCAAAAATCCAATAGGGAAAACATTACTTAATTTCCTCTCGATTCCAATAGCATTACAAGCATTAACCAAGGTTAAGGCATTTTCCTTATTAGCCCACAACATATCCTTAATCTCCTCACATTGATCAATGTTACAAAACATTAATAAAGGAGGTCCAAATTTATAGTTTACAACATGATGTCGAGTAAGGACACCTAAAGCTAGGTCCTTCACAATTTACAACAAAATATTACTCGGTTCCATAATATGTTTCATTCAGCATGTCAATTAACAAGATGAAAATAAAGAAGAACCGAAGCATACCTTGGATCAATGGAATTGATTCAAGGTGTGTTATTAGCATATGGAAAATGTGAAAACAATAGTATATATTTACAACCTATATTTCACATAGCATAATGGCTTCACTTCCAAGTAAACAAAATTACAACTAGCATGAATTATGAACAATAATAACTTATCCATTGCAAACATGATTTTCAACGTCAAAATAATACACCTTCCTAAGACAAATCACATGTCAACGTTTGTAATGTCAAAAGTGGAAGCCATCATAGTAACGGTCATGACCAAGATGTTACATACCTTCCTCCTTAAAGAATCATCGTCCCGATGATTAACTTAATCAAACCATTAAAATTTTAGGACAAAATTTAATTATTTTCCTTCCATTCATATGTTCATAATAGAACTAAATTTGAAAAATTCAAGTTTTCAAAACAGTATTTAAAATAGTTGTCAAATAGTTCAGTAACTACCCAAGTTTGGCAGATTTAACATCAAAACATGAATTAAAATTTTTAGATTTTATCAATTTTTTAGAATCAATTCTGATCAAACAAGTATGGAAAAGTAGATCTCATATCTTGAGATTTTCCTAGTTGTACTTTCTTCATTAAATTGGTCCCACTAGACCTTACATTGACTTATTTCATGATTTCTTAAGTGCAACTGGTGAGTTTCCAACACTCGAATGGGCTTAACCATGATTATTCCTAGGTCTTGGACCTACAAGGAATTCTAATTCAACACATGTGATAAATCTGAAATGTATTTCTTAAGCAAAGAAATATGGAAAACATCATGCATTCGTGATAAAGTAGGAGGTAAAGCTAAACGATAAGCTACAGGGTTGATTACTTCAACAATTTCAAAGGGTCCCACATAACGAGGTGATAACTTGGTAGCCTTGCCAAAAGTTATAGAACTCTTTTTCGACTTAACCTAAAGAAAGACCTTCTCACCAAGTTCAAATTTCCTATCAACCCACTTTAAGTCTGCATAACTCTTTTGTCTATCGGCAGCTTCCTTTAAGCGTTCACGAATCATTTTAACTTGTTCCATTTTTGTAAGGATTTCTAGCCCAATTACCTCTTTATCCTTAATGTTGTCCCAACTCACAGGGGTTCTACATTTCCTTCCGTATAATGCTTCAAAAGGTGCCATTTTTAGAGAGGAGTGATACGTGTTATTATAAGAAAACTCAACTAATGGAAGGTACTCCTCCCATTTATACTATTGATCCATGCAATACATTCTTAGCATATCCTCTAAAACTTGATTAACTCTTTCAGTTTGTCCATCCGTTTTTAGGTGATACGTAAAACTGAAATTCAGTTTAGTTCCCAGAGCTGCATTAAGCATTTTCCAAAATCTTGATGTCATTCTCGGATCTCTATCGATATGATCAATTCAGGTATTCCATGTAACCTGAAAATCTCATGCACAAATCTTCTTGCTAACACAGGTGAATCATCCTTTAGATTACCAACAATAAAGTGTGCTACCTTTGTTAGTTTATCAACAACAACTAGAATAACATCATGTTTATTCTTTGACATAGGAAACCCTTGAACAAAATCCATAGTTATCACTTGCCATTTGTACTGCGGAATGTTGTGAGGGTATAGTAAACCGGTTGGATGCATATGTTCCGCTTTAACACGTTGACATTCTAAACAAAGTGTGTCACAAATTCCATCACATCCTTTTTCATCCCTTTCTAGAAATATTGTTGTTTTATATCAACAAACATCTTTGTAATGCAAGGTGTCCAGAAAAAGGTGAGTTGTGAAATTCAACTAATAATTTCTTTCTTAAATCATTTGCCAAAGGTATGTATACCCTGTTTTCAAACCACAAAATTCCTTCATTGTCAAAATGAAAACCTTTATATCTCACATCATTTGGATTTGCAACAAGTGTTGTCTTTACTTGCTAAAAATAAGAATCAGATTCCATGACACTTTTCACCTCATCTTTAAACTGAGTTCTCAATGTTATAAGAGCAGAAATGTGCTTCCTACGACTTAGAGCATCTACTACTCTATTTTCCTTGCCTTTAATATAGCTTATATCAAAATCATACTGAGATAGAAATTCTAACCATCTTCATTGTCTTGCATTCAGGTTTGGCTGAGTGAAAATATACTTCAACCCAAGATGGTCAATTTTTAGTTCAAAAGGCCTACTGAGAAGATAATGCCTCCATATTTGAAGTGCATGAACAATGGAAACAATCTCTAGGTCATGTGGAGCATAATTTGTTCATGTAACTTGAGTTTTCTACTTTCATAAGCTATGACATGGTCATCCTGCAACAAAATACCTCCGAGACCCTCTCAGATGCATCCGTTACAATAGTAAAGTCCCCATTTGGATCAGGTACAGTCAAAATAGGTGTTGTAGTTAACTGATCCTTTAGAATCTTAAAAGTAGATTCACATTTTCATTCCAAACAAATTTCTTATCTTTCTTCTGTAATGAAGTTATTGGTGCAACAATCTTAGAAAATTCTTTAACAAACTTTCTATAGTAACCAACAAGACCCATGAAGCTTCTAACTTCATGCATGTTCTTGGGTGCAAGCCACTCAATTATAGCTACGATCTTTAAAGGATCTACAACTATTCCATTCTTTCTTATTACATGTCCCAAATAGTGTACTTTCATGTCATAGAAGGAACATTTAGACAACTTACCATACAACTTTCTCTTTCTCAAGATTTCCAAGACTATCTTCAAATGCTCATGATGTTCTTCAATGATTTTAGAGTATATGAGAATATCATCCAAGAATACAAGCACAAACTTGTCCAAGTATTCTTGAAAAATATTATTCATCAAATTCATAAAAGTGGCAGGTGCATTTGTCAACCCAAAAGGTAAAACTGTGAATTCGTAATGCCCATACCTTGTTCTAAAAGTTGTTTTATGTATGTCTTCATCCTTTATTCTCAACTGATGATATCCCGATTGAAGATCTATTTTAGAATACACCGATGCTCCATGCATCTGATCAAACAGATCATCAATTCTAGGAAGTGGATATCGGTTCTTAATAGTTTCCTTGTTCAACATTTTGTAATCAATACACAATCTAAGTGTGTCATCCTTCTTTTTCACAAAGATTACCGGTGCTCCCAAGGTGAGACACTCGGTCTTATCAATCCTTTTGACAAAAGTTCCTATAACTGAGCCTTAAGCTCTACCAATTCAATGGTAGTCATTCTATAAGGTGCCTTGGATATAGGTTTGGTTCCTGGTTTGATCTCAATCGTGAATTCAAACTCCCATTTGGGTGGAAGACCGGTAACTCTTCCGGAAATACATCTCTGAAATTTCATAACAAAGGATATTTTTCCATAAAATCATTACCTTCTTCTATAGTTTTGAGAAATCTTTTTACTGCATACAAGGTACAACCTTTGTTTTTGGCCTTTTTAAGTTGCATTGTTGACAACTTCCTAACTAAAATCTCATGTTTTACACCCTGAATGATTGTTGTTTTTCTGAGATCATCTAAACAACTAATCTGTTTTTCAAAACAATCAACCTTTGCTTTATGCTCAACTAGCCAGTTAACACCTATGATTATGTCATAAGACCCCAAAGGAGCAACATAAAGGTCAACTTATGTGGAAAAACTAGGCAAGTCAAGGACTGCTCCAAAAAGACACATACTAACCGTATGAACAACATTATTTCCATAATGCATAGTCCACAATTTATCCATTTTCTTAGCTTTTATTTTTAATTTGAAGCTAACTTAGTAGAAATAAAACATTTAGTAGCTCCAGTATCAAAAATTATAGTCACAGGTATACCGAATAACTTACCCGAACTTCTATGGGTGTGACTTGCTTTTCGGCTTGCTTGTCAGCTACCGCAGTGTGTATCCTATGTTGTTGATTGTAGTCATCCTTCTTCAAAGGACAATGACTCACGTAATGATCCTTGCCACAATTAAAACAACCTCCAACAGGCCCCTTCCTAGGCTCAAATTTATTTCCAGCCTTGAAGTTATCATTCTGGCTTCCATAGGACTTTTGTCCATTATTATTGTTCTTGACAAAGTTATTCCACATACTAGCAACAGGTTTGTTTATCGTTGTTTTCTTATTGTTATCAATGGAAAATTTATTTTTTCATGCCAAACCTCTTCCAGGGTCCCTTTTTAGGTGCAAGAGATGAAGAAGAGTTTGGAACCTTCTTTCTAATTTCCTCTCTATGAGTAGAGATTGCTCTTAATTTCTATTCTTGCCTTATGGCTTTTTCAACAACCCCTTCCATAGTGGTTGGAATGTGAACATCCACCTCACCTCCTATAATGGGATTTAATCCCATAATAAATTTTTGTATCCTGAACTTCTCATCAGTTTGATACTGAGGCACGTACTTAAGGAGCTTAGTAAACCTTTCCCAATACTCTATCATAGTTAACTTTCCTTGAGATAAGTTCTGAAATTTAGTCATTTTTTGATCATAGAAAAGTTGAGGCACCATTGCCTAAAGTAACTTTTAAATTGATCCCAAGTTATGTCTACTTTGACAATATTCAACTCAGCCTTACGGTTGTCCCACCATGAAGATGCCTCATGAGAAAGCTGATACGCTCCCCATATTGCTTTTGTTTCCTCAGAGAAGTTTCTTATAGCAAAGTACTTCTCCATTTCACTAAGCCAGTTCTCATCCCCATCCCCAAGTGTAGTTCCATCAAACTTAGGAGGACTTATTCTTTTATATCATTGGTGAGTTCAACTACTAATCTTGCCTTTTTATTTTCAAGCTGATTAGGTATGTTTACATTACTGTTATCAACACTCGGATTCCCTCCATTGGTATTGTCCACAGGAGGTGGTTGATCATCATTATCAGCATCTTCTTCCTCCTCCTCATTTCCCATTACTTGTTGTTCTAATACAGCCAGACGATCCCTCGTGTCCAATAGGGAAGTAAGGATCTCATGAGTTTTTAGGTAGTAGTTGCTTCTCCACCCGGTGGCAGGTTGTTTGCAGCATTTCCTCTTGTTCTAACCATTTTCTATTTAACAAGAAAATGTAAGTTTTATCATATTATGGACACAATAGGTCCAAGAGCTGCAACCTTCAGCTCTGATACCAAGATGTAACATTCCCATTTAAGACTTTAGAAACAAGGGAAAAAAAATTATTTTTTTTTTGAAATAATGTTCTCTACTCTAAATAATTATTATTTAGAGCACACATTCCATTTAGATTAATGTTCTCTATTCTCATATTCATAATATGGAACACACATTCCATGTCATTTGATCTCATAAAAGATAACCATATGCAATCTGTAATGACTCGATGAACTATCAATCTCTCATTTCATGACTCGGAGTTTCATCGATCTCTCATTTCATGACTCGGTTTCTTACCGATCCTTCATGTTAACTCAATGTATTGTATACTAAGTATACTTGGTTCTCTTACCCTTTTAGGGTATTGAAGTGTTCTGTTTAAGAGGCCTATCTGAATATTTGTTACCAATATTCATCTGAAATCCTGCTTCTTAAACTAGGTGACATAGGATAACACAACCAGCAACTTGCGATACTTTGGCCAAAGATTTTCACATGCTTTGCATGATCATATTCCTAGATGACATACTCATCAATAGAATATGTCCTTCACCCCACTTCATTTGTTATCTAGAATGGTCTTCACTGACTCTGTCATTCCTCTTGTCAAGGCTTTACCATAACCCAGATTAGCAACATAGATTGGTATAGAGGACCACTCACGGTGATTAAGGGTACATAGACATACTCAATGACCTAGGTCGATTGTGTGTGTCTAGTTACCTTTAGTCATCGAGAGTCCTTCCCTATACCAAATTATGTTCCTAAATTGACCTAGAGTGTAACCAAGTCAAGTCCAAGTTTATGTAAACCTAGATGATCCGATTCGGAAGAGTGTTGTGACATGTCAGCTACAACATTGTGTCCTCATGAAGATCCGTCTTCATGATGATACATTATTATAGTTGGTGTGTACCAACATCCCACGGAATCACCTCATCTAGAAGTACATAACCAACTAAGAGGTTAAATGCTTTCTTATCTTATTAGTTTAAGATTTTAGTTTCAACAGCCCTGTTGAATTCCTAACCTCTTGATCATTACGGTTGGTAACCATTAATGACTTATAATTGCCATGCAAAGTTAATCTGCAACCAATCCCTCTTCTTGGAGATTTGTGTTTCATTCTTTGGGTTCTTAACTTAAGTTTCTGACCTATAATCCAAATCATCTTACAACAGTAAGACTAACTTACTTAACCAAGTTTATCCATGACTAAATTTAGATTCTGATTCCTTGATATTAGACTTCATTAAAATGAAGTCTAATTCTATATATATATATATATATTCATCCATTTTCCATTACCTTATTTTGGTTTAAGGTTTGCTAAGAAGAGGTATAATTTCCTCTTTCCGAATATCCCTTGGGTATTATACCCAAAAAGGATAGTAACAAATATTTAATTCCGAAGACTAATTGTCTTTCCCTTAGCATATGTTAGTTAGGGTCCATTGCAACAATTCACTTATACATAAACCATATGTAACTTTACTCTTCTATTAGTGTCAATTATTAATCCATATTGACCTAGTTGAATATTCATCTATACATGCCAACTTAGAAGTTGCATTTAAGAGACAAGTAGAGTATCAATTCTCTTTTACTCTATTTCATTTGAGTCCAACTGAAATAATTCAAATAGATATGAATACGAGAGAATAAGAATAAGTTTACAACCCCCTTGTAGTAAGCCCAGAAGATAATGGCACATCAAGATCAATAACACTCAATCCACATCAATAAGATTAAGTAAATTTTACAACTCTTTCCTTTTTCAATTACATCTCAAAAAGAATAATAATTCCTCATTAAAGTTGCAGCCTTTTAGTAAACACAGGAAGCACCATAAAATAACTTGTCTTCTTTTATCACTTACGGAATCCATCTGCAAAAATTGCTAGCATGGGTTAGTTCGTCGAACTAAGCATGATAAGCACTAATCATTAAAATGATGTGCTTTTGACTAACTGTCTCATAAAAAGAACTCTTCTTTTATGAAACATTAAGCAATTCAGATAGATATCACATAAGAAATAAGGATCAAAAAGGGAGATCACGATGAATAATCCACATTACCTTAAGTAAGAATCATGATCAATCAACATTCTTAAATCAAGCAATTTCATAAGAAAATTTACAACAGATAAGTAATATTACATCCCAATTACTTATCTGTTTCATACTATAATGTCTATAGTTCATTCTTGATTTAAAAAAAGGTTCAAGAAGAATATTAACTCTAATAGTTCTCAGAAGAGAATTATTTTAAAGAAACAATGAATCACAATACTTATCTTTTAACATAATTCTCATTTAATATAAAAGGTCAAATTCATTCTACCTTTAAAGGATGGAATTTAGAATGAACCAACAACATCCTAAAACAAGAATTCCCATCTTTCCAACACTTAAACCAATTTTCAATTCAATTTCAATTTATCGAATCAATAGGAATAAGAAATGTAGGTTTTCCTTCCAATTACCCATTCAGCCTCAACAGGGTTAATAAAGATGAGAGACAACAACAGTTGAAAAGCAAACAACTTAAGTCATCCTTCGGTGTTCAACAAAGACAACATTGCATTCAACAATTTAGAGAAGAGAAAGAATAGAAAGTAAATCCTTTCACATTTCAAAGAAAAAAACAATGATGCATAGCCAACTCAAAAGGAGAAAGAAGATCCCAATAATCCATTCTATTAAAAGGTTAGACACAGTCGATGTTCCAAGAAGACTGAATGACTCCTTACTTAACAACATCCAAATTCAACAACCACCACACACAACAAATCAAAGTCGAAATTGAATCGATATAAGAATAACAACTAAAACTAGCAAGACAAAGCCGAAGAGAGGGCTTCTCATCAAATAAAGAGAACAATCACTGCAAACACATTGATGCAAGTTTTTAAAGCAACAAGCTCAAGCAACAAAATTATTTAATTCTTTTCAACACAAAAAGCATCAACAGAGAAGCTTTCTCCTTTTCCAATCAGAGAGTGGAAGAGAACAACGACGAATTAGGACATTCAAGAGAGATCTTGATTTCTTTCCAAGATATTACATACAAACGAGGATAATGAATGAAATTCTACCTTCCTCAGACCCATTTTACAAGGATCAAGAAAACAATCAATAGGTAAGGAGAAGAAGCTCCAACCTAGATTCGATTTAAATGATGACAAATCAAGTGACTTCACTCCAAGTCGATTCTCGAAATCGAACAAAAGGAGAAGAGTATAACAAAAGAAAATCAAACTTTCCAACTCATTCCTTCAATTAATCAAACTGAACTAATCCCAAGTTCCACTAAAATAGTCAATTTTCACAACAACATCTATAGAAGTAAATCAAGGTTTTTCCACAAACCATTTCATACACACAGGTAAGAGAAACAACAACATCCTCGTTTAGTCCCAGGAAAGGAGTTAAAGCGTAAATCACTAGATTTCGAGCAAGGAAAATCAAAACCGAATGAAATCCTTTCTAATAATCCCACAAGATTTACAGGCTTAAAACATATTTAACTCAGAAATAGTAAACATATCATTGTTGCCTTCAACAAGTTCAAATCCACAAGAAAGCAACAATTCGAACACCCATTTTAACATAATCTTAGCAGCAGTGATAAAATTCGCATACACTTCTAGTTTCAACTGAAAACATTGATTTTCTTACCTTTTCTCAGCAAAGAGAGAGAACTCTAACCAAATCTTTAAAAAAACTTTTTTCCTTAAACCATTTTAGCACAGAGATCAGAAATCCACACGACTTAAGTAATATTCTAGTTTCAAATAAGATAAACACGATTTACTCAAACATGCATCAAGAAAATACCCATATTGCATCTTTTCCAAACAACAAACTCAAGCGAAGATCACAGCCAAAAATACACCAAGGCATTTCCACAAAACCATTTGTTTCTAAGAGCAGAGTTCTTTTAATGAAGACACTTAATAAAAAGCAAAACTATTTAACAAGAAGAGCCTATCATGCCTGATAAAATTTCTTGTTGATTTGTCAGAAGATCTTGGCGAGCTTCTCAAGAATCTCTTCTTTTCAACTAATGTCAATAGTCAAATCTCCCAACTTCCTCTATGTTTCCACAAGTTCAAAAACAGTTCGAAGATACCCACGATTATAATGGGTCGAAAAATAAACTTGCTGGTTCGAAGAACCTAAACTCTCATGCAGAGCAAAAACCAGAAGGATCAAATGACCAACAACTTTCTCCAATTCCTCCTGCCTAACTCCTAGGTGGTTTCCTCCACTAAGCCCGAGGTTATTGAATGCATTGAATGCTATTTCCCCCTCTTTCCTTACGCCACCGCCACTTCAAATTTGGCAAAACAAAATTCAAAAATTCCCATTCATTTTAAATTTAGCAATGATGTCAGCTAGGCATCCCACCATCTTTTATGCCTCCACCAATCTTGGCGAATTTAGGATGTAAGGAATGAAATCAATTCACATTAATAACTTAGAAACCACCACCACCAACCTTCCATTTTCCACGTAACCCATAGGTCCCCTTTCATCTTAGTAATAGTTTAGGTTACATTAGCATTGGTTAGGTTTTTCCACCTTAGTTCTTAGGTCATTAGGATTTATCTTAGGTTAGTTCAAGACTCCTAGCCATATAATATACCTCCTTAGGTTAGGTCATCACCTCTTAGATTAGAATTTATATAAGGTAGGAAACCACAACCTAGTTTTAGGCGTCAACCGTAATAGTTTAGTAATAGGTCCTAGGTAAGTATTATTACCTTAGGTCAAAAATCCAATAGGGAAAACATTACAGTTTGGGTCAGATCCAAATAGCAACAAGCATTCTGACCAAGGTTAAGGCATTTTGCCTTATTAGCCCACAACAGATCCTTAATCTCCTCACGCTGATCAGCGTTACAAAACATTAATAAAGGAGGTCCAAATTTAGTTTGCAGCATGATGCCGAGTAAGGACACCTGAAGCTAGGTCCTTCACAATTTACAACAAAATATTGCTCGGTTCCATAATATGTTTCATTCAGCATGTCAATTAACAAGATGACAATAAAGAAGAACTGAAGCATACCTTGGATCAATGGAATTGATTCAAGGTGTGTTGTTAGCATATGGAAAATGTGAAAAAAAATATATAGATTTACAACCTATATTTCACATAGCATAATGGCTTCGCTTCCAAGTAAACAGAATTACAGCTAGCATGAATTCTGAACAATAATAACTTATCCATTGCAAACATGATTTTCAACGTCAAAATAATACACCTTCCTAAGACAAATCACATGTCAAATGAGGTGAAAATATATGAAAAAAACAAGAAACAAAAACTCACATTTTTTATTTTCAAGATCGTTTATGAAAGCGCAAGAAAAGAGCTTACGCATGGTTTTAGTGCTATTAGCCTCACAAAAATGAAAAAATGATACGAAACATGAGTAAAATCCTTCACAAAGCATTAAAAGTATATTGCAAAAAGGTTAAACATTTACAAAAGTCTCGAAAAGTGAATTAACGGAATAAGAACGTCCAATAACCTGCATTAGCAATTTTCACAATTAGTCTATTTAAGCCAATGACGAAAAAGATTTAATTATAGAGGTCCTAATTTAGTTAAAAGACCTAATTTAATTAATTAGCAAAAATAAATTAATTATCTTAAATAAAAACCTAACTAGATTCATTAAGTAGCAATAATCTAATTAAATTATATATTTTTTAAATAATAATAAACAAATTCAAAAAAACTAAACTCAATAAAGAGTTAAACCTAAGTTAAACTAAATGAAACTAAAATAATATCTATTCCTAAGTTTGAACTTAGGTAAAACCTAACCTAATTTCCATTTAAAACAAACTACAAACCTAAAAACTAATGTTTGTTGTGTTTGAAGGGCTCAGTGTTGGCTTGAATGGCTCGGCAATTTGGAATGGATATCGCAAGCAATAAGGGATGGAGGTTTGTGGGAAAGGGGTATGGCGAGACGATGCTGATGGAGAGTGGGGTGATGGCTCGGTGGCGCGCGATGGTAGCTTGGTTGATCTAGTGATAAAGTGGGGGTGACAGGGCTAACTTGCGAGAAGCTTCGGCGTGGGCTCAACGGGACGTAGATCGGGGAAGGCATGGAGGCGGGGAAAGCTTGGCGGGATCTCAATGAGCATTAGGCATGGGTTTAGTGGGAGCACGAGGAAAGAGCTCGGCAGGGGTTAGTTAGATGGGGTAGTGGGAAGGGGATGGGGGGTCGACTTGGGCTCGGCTCAACCAAGTTAGGGTCGAGTCGAGGTTGGGAGGGTAGGTTAGCAAGTAGGTCGGGGAGTAGGGTAAGAAGAGGTCATAGGGGCTTGGTTGTGACATCTCGCCGAGGTGAGAGAGTGAGTGGGCAGGGGGTGAGTGAGGGGAACTCGTTCAAGGTGTTAAGTTGAGAGGAGTAGTTTTAGGTCGAGGATCGATGAGTTAGCTCGATGGAAAGGCTAAGGGAGTGAGTTGGGGTAGATAGGTAGGGAGCTCGGTGAATTAGCTCTTGAATTTGTGAGGCGAGTTAGGGGATGTGAGGGTGTGTGATAGGATGTAGGGGGCTATAGAGTTAGGCACGGAGTTTTAATGAGATGTTAGTTGTTTTTTTAATAAATATTGCCAAAAGCCATCACTAAATTTAGTGATGAAACACCTAATAAGAAAATTAATTTTAAAACTTATTTTTGCAATCAAAAACTGCATAAAACACCTACAATCACCATAAAACAAGTGTAAAAACATCAACAATAGAAAGATGTTATATTTTTTTTTGATCTTATAGACTTTCACTTTTGCTATCAAATTCTCCAATGCATCTTGTAAACACAATAACACATCGAACAAAAACACATCAAAAAAATATTAGTCAAATAAAACCTCATTTACACAAATGTTAATAAGAACTAAAATCTGCATTACAAGATGAAGGAAAAAATGAAACAAAAATGAAGGAAATGTGGGTGAGTCCCCTAAGGCATTTGAGAATGTAAGCAACAAAAATTACACTGAACTAAAGATAAATGAAAGACAACATAATATACCTCTGTAATTTCTCAATGCAAACCTCAAAGAATATTGTTAAAGCACTTGGGCTTGTTTAATCTTTTAGATTTGTATGATTGTGGGTGCTCTTGATCAATTCTCCAAAGGATGAATGCAAATGCTACGAGCATCGATAAGGATGCAGATGTCAAATGGCAGAAGTATTCTATAATATGCATAAGCTTCCAGGGATGAGTTTACAAAGGAATTACTAACATTTTATAGCTGAGGGTGAGGCTATGAAAAGTGGATTAGAGTTTGACTAAGCTTTAGGTTAACAATTATAATTACCTGAAATAGCAAGTAGAATTGGCATGTGCGAGTTATAGATTTGAAGGAGTGATGTGATGAGGCCAAAATATGTCTCATTATATCACCAAATAAAACTCTTATTCTCTCTCTTAAAATCAAGCTTTCAAGTGAATTTAGATGTAGTTTTAATAATGGATAGCATATTTGAGGTAGAATATAGGATTTATCTTATCATCTTTTTAGGAATCTATTTGTAATCTAATTGTTGTTATTTCCTTATATTTCTTCTAATTTGGAATGCAATAGTGTGTAGAAAACAAGTCATAAGCAACTCTACTCCAAGTTCATAGATCGAAGCTACCAAAAGTCTTCACATAGCTACGGAAATCCCAACTATTCATAGATTGTTGTTATATTTCTACTACGAAAAACTTACACGCCTACAGGAAACGCCAAGCTAGCGATTACGGAAACACCTTGACTAGTGAAAGTATTTTGATTTGTTCTAAAATAATGTAAAGGAGCACCGAACTATTCAGCCCACTCTTTCCTTCCATGTCATCAACTAAGAATAAAGATCCAAACATGTGGAAATCCAAAGTCATGCATGCATGTGGCATTCCAAGAAGAATTCAAATTCATGGACTTAGCACTCCTCCATTTTCTCTCCATGTTTCAAGGATGAGAAAATAGTGGAATAGTATTAGGAATGTTGAATAAGTACTCTCCCACTTTGTGTTCCTAGATTAAAGGGATGAGTTGTAGAAATATTCTCCATGATAAGTGGACGGTTGTAGTCAAGTTTGTTTAGGATTTATTGCTTTGAATAAATCCACCCAAGAATAGGTAGTTAGTTCTTGGTGTGTTGACTAAGTAAATTAGAATAAAGAGAAGATCAGATTGTATTCCTCAAAAAGAGGAGTTGGTTGGATGCATGAATTATAAATGCAACCTTCCACACTCTTATATGTAATCTTTTACCAAGCAATGAAAATATGTTCTTTTCTCTCCAATATTCTAAAGTTTTGAATTAATTAACTTAGTTAAAGTGTATTGGGGACTAATTTAATTAATCAATCATGAGGGGATAAATAATAGGATGTTAACTTGGATAATACTGGGAACAAGTATGTGATTTTGGGGTGTCTACAACTACTACTATCATGGACCAAATTCGGTAGGCAATCACTTGAATACGAGATACTCTTTATGCTTGATAGATTTTACCCTGACAACCAGATTGAAGTAGCATTGAATGATCAACATAAAACCGCATTCACAACTCCCTAGGGAACATTTGCATACAAGTGTGTGTCTTTTGGCCTCATCAATGTAGGAGCCACTTTCTAGATATCCATGTACTTAGCATTCTAGGTCTTAAAGATAAAGTGTATAGTGGTATATGTTGATGATCTCACGGATTACTCAAAGAAGTGCTCATGGATTACTCAAAGAAGTGGGGATATCATCTGAAACATCTCGAACAAGTCCCGATCCATTGTAGAACACATGGTATATCTCTAAATCCAAAGAATCGTTCTTCAAGGTGAGTGAAGGGAAAATCATTGGGCACATTGTGAACAAGGAAGTTTCTAAAATTGATCATGAATGGGTGGGGGCTATTCATAAACTCTCTTTTCCCAAAATTAAATTGTGTTTCAATTCCTTCTTTGGTAAGGTTATATTTCTTCGTCGCTTTGTTCTTGATTTTTAGAATTAACTAAATACATCTTTACCATGATGAAACACCAAGAATCTATTGGATGGAATAAGGAAGGTAAGATTTATTTTGAGAATATCAAGAAAGCTATTGCTCATGTTCCCACATTAGTGTGTCTGATTTCAATAAACATTTCATCATATATTGTTATGCTTTAAGCATACCCTCTCAATTATCCTTGTGCGAGAAAAATGATGAGGAAATTTAATCCCTAATAATATTCATGAATTGTCCATTGAAAAGTCATGAGATAAATTATTCAATTGTGGAGAAATATGTATTTAGTGTTGTTAATGTTGTCAAAAAATTCAAATTCTATATCCTAAACTCTCATATGATTGTATTTGTTCTTGACACCATAAATAAATTCAATATTTACTTAACAAGAGCTTGGATCAAAAGAGGAAAATGAATTTCCTAAGTTGAGGACTATGATCTTGAGATCTAGCCAACAAAGCTCATGTAAGGAAAAGGCTTATGTCAATTAATTGTTGAGAATAATGTATATTCAAATGAGGAAACAAAACCAAATTCTCAAGGTGATGTCTCATACAATGAACTTCCTATGGTACTCTTAATGAGTACTAATTTCAAATGGTACTCAAACATTATTCATTTCTTGACATGTGAAGATTGTCCACGTCATTTGAATGAGAAACAATGTAGAAATATCAAGCTACAAGAAGCAAGGTATGTAATTTGGAATCATGTACTCTACAAAAAAATGATTTGATGGTTGTTTCTTGAGGTGTGTAGACAAAGAACAACATGAGAAGTTGATAAAAGCTTATCATGACTAAGCATGCGGTGGTCATTTCTCATCTTTAATCATAGCTCACAAGATTCGAGAAGAATATATTGTTGGCCCACTCTGTTTCGATATGCTCAAGAATGGGTAACAAAGTGTGAAAAATTCTAGTAATTTATTGATATGCCTTATTTGGTTGCATTTCCTTTCAAGACGATAATAATCAAGGAATCTTTCAAGCAATGTGATTGAGATTGTGTAGGTGTTCTCAACCCGCATTCAAGTGCAGGACACACATATGTGCTCACTGCCATGGATTACTTCACCAATTGGGTTGAAGCTATCCTAGTTAAGCATGTTCACATTGAGACAATCTGCTGACTTTCTCAAAGAGTACATTTTAATTCATTTTGGTGTCCCACAGAAATAATTATCGATAATGTTACTTATTTATCTTTTATGGAGCTGATTGAATTTTGTTATGAGAACGGAATATCCCTTTCTTCACTCATCTAATTATTATCCATAGAGTAAAGACCAAGCAAAATCTAGCAATCTAAACAATCAGAATAACAATCATCTACAAGTTGGTGGATCAAATTCGGAGGAATTGGCATAAGAAGTTCTATGATGCACTGTGGGTGACTAGATTACTCTAAAGAAAGCTATTGGAAAGTCTCCATTCCAATTTTTATATGGAATAAATATTGAAGTACCTATCTCGGTTGAGTTACTCGCCTTACAACTAGTAAAAGCGGTAGAAGATGGTCAATTCTAAGACTCTTTGAAAAAATAATTTTGTATCTAGAGAATCTAAGTGAGGATAGAGTCATGGTGGTTGATAGAATCAAATAATGTCGGATGAAGGTAAAAAATATTTTTGATGAGAAATCTTGGAAGAGATAATTTCATATCAAAGATTTGGTCCTCCTTTGGGAAAAAAAGAAGAGAGCGAAAGGGTGTTTATGGAAAATTTGATTCTTTTTTGCTAGTGTCATTCAAGATCAAGCATTTTTGTGGAGATAATACTTTCTACTTGTCATATTTGGATGGCACCCCTCTTGAACTATCCCGCAATGGGAAATACTTGAAATTGTACAAGGTGGATTTTCCCCTGCATGTACCACAGATGAGTTAGGTTTGCTTATATCATATGGTGTTTCCTTTCCTTTTGGCGTGTTTTCTTTGCATGGTGTTTTGGTCTCATTTAATTCTCATTTCCCTTAACTCTATTTTCTCAATGGATAAAGCATTGGTCTTCTTAAAAATGTGAGATTGTGGTGTTCATATTTTGCCTCGTTTGTGCTCCACCTAACCCAAGACAATCCCCAAATAAGAGCCATTTGGCATGCAAAATTTTAGTGTTCATTTGTCTTGACAAGCCTAAAAACTTGTCTCCCCTTTAAAAAAATGGTCAAAATTGTAAATTTTGCCCCTTTGTGAGTGTTAACTTGTGAATGGTCTTGTGTGATTTTTGTGTGATTTAAGGTGTCTGGAATGTATTCACGGGAAATTTCTCAAAGTCCACTTCACATTGATATACTCGAGGTCATATTATGGGAGCATTGGATATGATTTGGGAATAAAAACTATTCTAGCACTTATTATGATACAAAATGTTAATCCCGAAAGAAGAGTGATCCAAAGAGAGGATTGTATGAGCTCCATATGAATTCAGAAGCTCTATAATCATTCAAATGAAGGATCATGGAATTATCTACATAATCCAAGCATTGGTTTTGATCCTAATCATTTCAACCTTCACTGATAGCCAAAAACCAATCATTGCTCCCTTATGGTCATTTTGGCCATTTATACGTTTTGGCATAAAAATAAAAATGAAATCATTTTTCTAGTATTGAAAGTTGTGAAAATGGATTTTTGGTCCTTTTCCCAATCAAAATCATATATCATACCCCTATGAAACTCTAAATTTTTCTATGAGTGTGAGAAAGTTGTTTTTTATTCTGGTTCTTCGTTAGGATGATGATGTCAACAACTTAAAGTCACTTAAGTGAATGATGCACACTTTTAAGCTCCTCCATACATTGTTTTGTATTGAATGTTATGTTTTTCCACACCCAAAAGTTTGTGTCTCTCCTATTGCTTCATTTATGTTGACCAAAAGTCAAACTTTGAAGCTTACCTCCTTGTTTTGCTTTCCCCTAAGGCATAAAATGCATTTTGAACCCCTCATGAAAAAACACACATCCAAATTGTTCCATGCACTTCCAAAGTATTCCTATCATGTTACTAATGCACATTTCCACATAGGCAAGTGTAAAAGCACACTTCCATGAAGACAAATGTAAAACCTAGGCGTATTTTTGGTTTTGCATGAGCAAAGCTCAATCTCCACACCTTTAAGCGATTTTTGAACTTATTTTTCCCTCCAAAAGATTCCCAATGACAAGATATAAAATGGTAATGGAAAATTAGAACATATGCATTCATTTTCTCTCAAAACTCCATGAAAACCATCTCCATGCCCTAGTTTGCCAAAACACATTTTTGCTCATTCTCAATGATTCCATGGGCAAAACTTTGTCAAAATTTGACCAAATTTTCTTCTCATAAATGTCTTTCATTTGATCATAACCTTGTATGTTTCCATAGAATGATTTATTTTTAATCCATAAAAGAAACTTTCAGGTGGAAAAGGCATTTTGTGCCCTAGTTAGCCAAAAACTATTTTGCTCATTCCAATACACTTCATAGACCAAATTGCTTGAAATTTTGACCAGATGCTCTCCTTCCAAACACCTTTCATTCCATTCCTATCTTGATTTCGAGGTGTAGTATTCTATTTCTTATTATCATATTTGTGTTGCATCCAAACTCCATTAAAATATCTAGTTTTGTGTCATGTGGCCAAAAACTCTTTTGCATTTTCCCATTGATTCCAACGGAAAAAGTTCTCAAATTTCAAGCATAACTTCATTTCCCCTATATATTTCATGTGAATCCATTATTATTTGGTTTGGTTTAGTATTTAAATCTGAGGTGATCACATTCGTGTTGCGATCGAAAACACCATTGAAGACCATTGAAAACATCTGAAAAGGAAGAAAACCCATTTTTATAAACTTTCCCAAGTGCCAATTCACTTCTCAAACATTCCAACTCAACTTCCTACAACAATGAAATTCAAATTCTCTATCTACGTACCTCTCCTAGTCTTGAGCTCCAAATATCCTAATCTCATGGTTTTTCTAATCACGAAGCACGAGCACGAGAGGATATTGTTGAGTAAAACATCTAAGTAGATCAATTGAATACTTCCATAATTGGAGACCTTTGTTCTCATGTATTCGTGATTCTCTCTCCTTCATCCATTCAAGTTGATTATATCAATTCTCCATTGAGAAGGCATAGCAACAAGTCTTCACATTCAACAAAAGAGAAAGATCACTCAATCAGTGCTTGATTTCATCTCACAAAGAGAATGTGTTTTCGTTTAGAGGATTGATATATTTCATAAGTGTATTAATCATGCCATTGATAATTCTCGAGAGGTTCTTCATTACGCTTCCTAATTTTGGGGCATGTGTGATACGGGTGTAGGCTTCTTGATATTTACAAGACAAGTATTTGTTCACGCATGAGATAATTTCTCATGTTGGTGGCCCCGAATAGTCTGATGGAGAATGAAGACCTTCAAAGGAAAACTATTTCCGATATTTCATAGCACTTGAGCAGGAGGCAAGAGATCATGTTTGTGATAAGAGTTTATTTGTGTAGTCTGAGATATTCACCATTGTTTACAGAGACGAAGAGTTGAAAGAGAACTTCTGAGGCATGACCAAAGATGATCATTCTAGATAATATGTGGAGCATTATTTCTAAGTCTAAGAAAATACATTTTCTTATTAGGGAAGCGATTGAGGAGGATCCTATTCAATTAAAATATTCGTCTCAGATGAAGAAAGAGTAGAATTCCATCCTGGATCACCTTCACTTGAATACATTTTCTCTCTCTTCTTTTCTTTCTCTAAATTTTGTAAAAGTGACTTATGTCATTTAGAGAATCTATTTTTTCTTTGAGGTGATCTTTTCTAATTTTGTCTAATTCACTTAAGTCAGATGTATTTTTCTCAAAATAAAGAAAAGTGTCTTATTTTCAATTAGAATATGAAGTCACATGGGAATGTGAAAAGACATGTAAAAGGGCTATATATTCAATGTGAAAAGACAAATTTACATTAAATGTGAAAAGACTGTAAAAGGGCTATATATGGGATGAACTCGATGCACCTACTCTCCACATATCTTTGAATTCAATCAAACAAAGAGGAAGAAAATTTGCCATGTCAAAAAGGCCTTGCCTTTCACATGCTGAATAATCAGGCTCATCGAGAAGACCCAAAAAATGTGGTAAATAGCCCCACAAGGACGCTGACACTTTCCAGAATTCGATTAAAAAAATTGTCAACTTTACACTTTCAAATGTCCACGCGGAGTAACGTATTTCTTACCTAGCATTTTAAAGCCGGAGCCGGAGGTATTCTCAGACATCCGAACCATCAAGAAAAGTAATACATATATACATTTCCAAGCGTAGTTCTGACCAAAGAACTTTGTTTCCAGTGGTAAACAGATATATTCGAGGGTTGGTTGAACTGTTTTTGGACCGGTGGTCGAGTGCTTTCCTGTTGGTCGAGTTGTAATTAATATTTAATAGTTCTGCCTTGTCAGAAGGCGGCCAGGTGTTCTTTTATTGATCTAGAAATGGATTGTGAATGGATTGTGAGTGGATTGTCAAGTGCTCTCCTGTTGGTCTACAAATGGATTGTAACAAAGCCAATGGTCGAGAAAAGGATTGTGAGAAAGCTGTTATGAACTCTTCTAATGGTCTAGAAATGGATTGTGAGAAAGCTGTTATAAACTCTTCTATTGGTCTAGAAAAGGATTATGAGAACGCTGTTATGAACTCTTCTAATGGTCTAGAAATGGATTGTGAGAAAGCTGTTATGAACTCTTCTATTGGTCTAGAAATGGATTGTGAGAAGGCCATTATGAGGTCTCTATTGGGCTAGAAATGGATTGTGAGAAGGCCGTTATGAGGTCTCCTGTTGGGCTAGAAATGGATTGTGAGAAGGCTGTAAGCGTGCTCTCCCTTTGATGTAGAAATGGATTGTGGGAAGGCCATAATGTGCTCCCCTGTTGGGCTAGAAATGAATTGTGAGGAGACCATAATATGCTCTCCCATTGGTTTAGAAAGAGATTATGAGAAGGCCATAACGTGCTCTCTCCTTGGTCTAGAAATAGATTGTGAGAATGTGGTAACTTGCTCTTCCTCTGATCTAGAAATGAATTTTGAGAAGGGCGTCCCGAGCTCTCCCATTAGTCTAGAAACTGCTTGTGAGAAGGCTGTCAAGCACTCTCCCATTGGTCTAGAAATGGATATTGAGAAGGCTGTCAAATGTTCTCCCGTTACTCTAGAAATGGATATTGAGAAGACTATCAAATGCTCTACTGCAGGTCTAGAAATGGCTGAAGAAGATTTTGTGCGGAGGCTGCCGCAGAGAATAATTTTGGTGCGGCACGGCGAAAGCGAAGGGAATTTGGATGATTCAATGTATACAAAGATTCCTGATCACCAGATCGGACTGACTGCACGGGGAGTGGAGCAGGCAGAACAATGTGGAAGAAAAGTGAGAGAAATTATGGAGGGAGGATCAGAAGACTGGAGGGTTTATTTTTATGTGTCACCGTATAATAGGACTCTGTCGACTCTTAAGGGAATTGGGAGGGAATTTGAAAGGAAGCGGATTATTGGGGTTAGGGAAGAGGTTCGCATCCGGGAACAGGATTTTGGAAATTTCCAGGAGAAGGAGAGGATGAAGATTATTAAGGAGACGAGGAGAGATTTGGCAGATTTTTTTATCGGTTTCCTGAGGGGAATCTGCAGCAGATGTGTTCGATCGTGTTACAAGTAAGAATTTTCTAATGTTGTTTTGCTTTTGAGATCAAAATTTTCATTTAAAAAACTTAAGTTCTAAGCAGTTGTACTCAGAAGACACTCAAAATAATAATAAAAATTGAAGACACAGAAATTGTGGCAGAAGTAGCAAACTTAAGCTTTCCCAATCTAGAATGATCTGAGAGTAAAGCTTCACGGAAAATTGTGTAATGGAAATTTCGAATCCATATTTGGGTATAAGTGAAGATCGTCATCAGTAAGAATAATTATTGAAAATAGAAAAACTGGGGCTGAAGTAGTGATTTTAAGCTTTCTTAATCTATAATGGTTAGAACAAAGCTTTGAGAAAAATTTGTGTAACAGAAATTTTGAATCCATGTTTCTGCGTATGGGTGATCCATCATCAGGGAGAATGATTGATTGTTGCTTAATGGAACTTCTGAACCCACATTTGGGCCACAATAAGCAACTTTTCCCTGGCTTTACTCTAACTATTGTAGTTTTTATGAGCCTGAATTTTAAAGAAAGAAATGTAGTAATAATGTTAAATTTGACTTAATCCAATGTTTCATTTCCCCATTCTTGTAGAAATTTTGGTTGATTGAAAGTTTCATCTTCAACTGCAGCATTTGTGTCGAATTGAATGTATTCCTTTGTTAAATTTGGGTTAACTGAAATTCTCAACTTTTCTTTTAACTGTATTTTTAGTCTTTATGCAAATGCAAAGCTTGTGGCAAGCCTGGACTTCGTTGATTTTGCATGCTTTTACCTTGTAACTTAAAAAATTGAAAATGGATTTTCATTCAGATGTAGAGATTGTGCTTAATTTTTCTTCTTCGTTCCAATGCAACTCCTGCTCTAATTTTAATTAATGGAAATTTTCATCTTATGTTAAAAAAATTAATCATTTTATTGAGTGCATGGCTTCTACTAAATTTAGATTGCTTTACTTGTTTCTTTTTATCTCTAGATAGAAATTTGAGCTTATTAATTGTTCATCTTCATCAAAAACAGAGTTTATGCTAAATTTGAGTTTATTGAATTTTTGAAACTTCCAATACATATTTAAACTAATGAAGTTTTATATTAATCCAAAAATGTTTTCTGCACTAAATTTGAGTTAAATTATTTTTTCTAACATGTTTCTTAAGATAAACAGTAATGATAAAACGAACTTCTTGAAAAAAAAACCTGTGTAGAAGATTTTGATATCAACATTTCTGATCATACTCCATGATCCATCATCAGGGTAAAACAATAAGCCACAACTGTTATGGTGTAGGGTAAGTTCGAATCACAATCTTAAGATTGTAGATTCGGATCATACTCTTTATGGTAACCCACTAAACCTGAATAATGATCGAATGTGTCATATATTTTTACACCACTTGACAATTAAAATTTTGAATTTGATTCAATTGAACGTTTCATTTCATGCTTTGTAATGTCCAGTAGAGACTAAGCTACCCCATTACATAGATAGTTTAAGAATCGCCAAAGTTTATAGTTAACATTATTAATTATATAGATTGAAGAACATGATGTTGATGTGTTTGCAGGTTTTCTTGAATCATTGTGGAGAGACATAGATATGAACAGGATCAATCGGGGTGGAAGCTCTGATTTGAATTTGGTCATAGTTTCCCATGGATTGACATCAAGAGTATTTCTGATGCGGTGGTTCAAATGGACTGTGAAGCAATTTGAGCTTCTCAATAATCCTCAGAATTGTGAAATAAGGGTAATGCAGTTGGGAAGGGGTGGAGAATACAGCCTTGCTGTTCATCATAGCAGAGAGGAGCTTCTGGAGTGGGGTCTTTCGGAGGAAATGATTTTGGACCAGGAGTGGAGAGCCAAAGCTAACAGGGGACAGTGGAATGATGGGTGTCCTTGGTTCTGTAATGACTTCTTTGATCACTTCAAAGATGATAAAGAAACAGAAGAAAGAAATGAAGATAGAAACGATAAATAAAAATATGCAAAGATAACACTAACAAGGAAGTATCTTGCAAAGAGTTTTTGAAGATAGAACGAAGATTTTGACGGTCATCTTTGTAAAGGGGGTTTCTATAGATGTGCTGCAAATTGAGGAAGCCTTGTTTTATGTTATCTACCATTTTGTGGTGGTGTTTTTTATTATGTTAATAATCTCTCTTACCGTCTATTAGGTGTGTTGCTAAGTGAATGCAAATTGTGGAAAAAGGTAGCCTAATAATCTTTGCATCAGAGTTGATGTGTCAACGTTGTCTCTTCCCTTCTAATATTGTTGCAGTCATTATGCATGCGATAATCTCTACTCATGAAATATGGGTCAATATAGATTGGCTCAAAACTACCCAGCTGAATCTCGAAAAATCATTACATAAAAGGAATGATATGTCCTAGATAATATGCAGATTGTGTTAATACTTATGCAGATGATGCTTTTCATCATATCCTCGTCCTCCTAATATTTAAAACGGGAGTATGATGACCATATCACAATATGGACTATCTTTATGACAATTCTATTACTCATCCTAAACTGGTTAGCTAAACAAAAAGAAATAGGCAAAGTAGCACTAAGTCATGATACTACCATAACATACAAACGACTTTTCTGGTCCTTGGATACTGTCATATCATAGGTTCTTTGGCTCTACAGAAATCTAAATTAATTATTTTGGATAAATATATTTGACCTAGTGAAAATGTGACAAGCCCTATACTATTACTAACCATGAGCTTAGATTCCACTTCATATGACTTGAAACTTTTTATTTTATTTTGCCTCGGAGACTAACCAAGTGTTTTTTCACATGGGACACAAAACTTCAGCCACATTCTTTAACAAGGGACCGAGACAGACGCCTTTGCTCCTGGCAACTAATCCCAACATAGAAACTTCTATTTAATTCTTATTCCATACTACCATATATCTATTCCTTGATATTTTGAGTGCTCCATCTCCACACATCTATTCTTCACCATTTTGTCTTAGGCCTTCTGTCACATTCTTTAACAAGAGATGGAGATACTGTTATACACACCAGTCGTGAAAACCAATCCCAACATAGAAAGTTGTATTTTATAACTTTTTCTTATATTATCCTAATATAAATTTAGTCTACAATATTTGGTGTGCCCTATCCCGCATATATATCTGTCCTTCACTATCTGCTCTTTCTGGAGTCAACAGCTGAGATCAAAATTTGGAGATTGCAAGGATTTGCGAATAGAGAATGAAAGGTTAAATTTCTAGATTTGTTACTGCGATATATCTGTTCTTCACTATTTGCTCTTTTTGGAGTCAACCGCTGAGATCAAAATTGGGAGATTTCAAGGATTTGCGAATAGAGAATGAAAGGTTAAATTGCTAGAGTTGTTACTACAATATATATTGTTCTTTATTTTTTTATTTTCTCCTTCATAAAATTATTCTTAGATAATAAACTAGTTCGTTCGTTTTTCCTTGTTTGTCCCTTAATTAGATTGTATTCGTTGTTCTAATCTAGTAGCTAAACATGCATGCAACTAGAATCGGATCCATTGAAGGTTGTCAAGGATTTGGTATGTTAGAATTTTTACTGTTGTCTTGGGGTTGTCAGTTCTTACATCCCTTGTTTAAGCAGTTCACTCGACATGGAACTATTAGGTTTGTAACAACAATTTCTTATTTGTCTTCTCCTAAGTATGACATCAATAAAAATAACACAAAATCCATATTGATTCTATGGCATATGCATAAGAGGCAATTTTCTGTTAATGTTCTACAATGATGGAGGTAGATCTGTGGTGATAGGTGTTTCATCACACCCTACTTTGGGTTACAAGGATAGATTATCACTAACCTGATTGAAAGCTATCCAAAGATGAGAACTAAACTTCTTTTAAGCCATATTTTAGGAAGATATATGGTAACAAAACACAGGTGTTGTTCACAACCTAATTTGGCCTAAAACATGGATAATTTATAATTTGACCTAACGGAAATATATTCAAGGTTAACAACCACAGTACGTCTAAGACACAATTTTATATTTGTGAATCGTGATTGGCAATGTTGTTGAGGGTATAATGGTGCATCGCATATATATATGAACTTCGTAAATGACATGATATTCTCTATGTAAATAAACTAGTTTACATTTCCATCTTTTTATTAGTGCTTACGGGTACAGAGAACAACTAAGGCTTGCAATCAGATCATGCAATTGTGAGAGGGATGGTAATCTCACAAGGAACTGTGTACATAGCATTTGCTAAATGTATAAGAAGAGTCAAATAACGACACAAAATTGCATAGGCGATCAATTAACAAATAACTTGATCTCCAAACATGTGGACACAAAATATATATTAGTAATAATGGCACAGTAATCCCCAATCAACTGGCTATCAAATATGCCCAATAGGTATGTCACTAACAAAATCTCAAGTTCATAGCCACAACAAAGTACTAAACAACGTAAAGATTTAATGTTGTAGATTTGATTTGACTTGCACCTTAAGAGCATTGGGGTTGCAAATAAGTTGGCCCCAGCCTAAACTGCCTCACAAAAAAACTTGTCCACTTATCATTTAGAGTTTCAACTTTTAGCCACATACAATGAACCAAACAAAGAAAAAAAAATATAGCACAAGAATGCTATAGTCAGAACCAAAGGAGATGAAACACTAGATGGAGATGAACACTAGATGTCAAATCAACATTTAACCTCGCCGCCAATTAGTATCATAGTACTAAACAACGTAAAGATTTAATGTTGTAGATTTGACTTGCACCTTAAGAGCATTGGGATTCCAAATAAGTTGGCCCCTGCCTAAACTGCATCACAAAAACTTTGTTCACTTATCATTTAGAATTTCAACTTTTTAGCCACATCCAATGAACCAAACAAAGAAGAAAAGATATCACAAGAATGCTATAGTCAGAACCAAAGGAGATGAAACACTAGATGGAGATGAACACTAGGTGTCAAATCAACATTTAATCTCGCTGCCAATTAGTATCATAGTCTAAACCATAGTTTTATAAAATTGTTAGGCACCGAAATTTCTGTAGCCAAGTAATCGCCCATGACTCAAAAGCTGAGTAATTGGCTCAAAACTCAGCAGTTGTTATCTTTCAAATTACTAGTCAACCATTTATCTTTTGAATTGTTGTGCAGATTGACAAGTGTACAAATTCCTCACAGTTATTTGATCTCATTCTTTTAATTATTGATGCTCACTGTGTTTTCAGATACAGCATTTCTAGAGTTTTGAATCACAATAACTCAACACTGAATGGACTGAAAACATGTAGAGGCCAGAATTTGATGCATTATTCAACTGCTCAGACCTTATCTACTTCTAGTGCCATTAAATGGATCGAGCTTTTGACACTGACTGTTCATGATCACATACCATTGTGGAGCTCATGGGGTCTCAATCAATTCTATTCCGGTAATGACCCTTTTCCCTTTACTGCCATATCACATGATGTTACAGGCTTGTGCAACAAGTTTGGAGATGGAGCACATCATGGTCTGCAAACATGTATGTTTGTCTGTAATGTCTAGAGGGCTGCTTCAAACAGGAATACTTAACACCACGTTGACAGTCTTCAGGTCATCTATGCGTCTGTGACCAAATTACGTTGTCTACCACAAGGTCATTAACCTGGTCAGCATACAGGTTTTGGTCGAAATGGTCCATAAATTTGATCTTCATCTAACCAGCTCAACGAGATTTTGTATCTTTCCTGGGCATCTCTGCTATGCTGTTCATAATCCTTGTCTTCTATGACTCTCATAGTTAATTATAAGTTTACTAAACAGATTTTAAAAATGGTGCTCTTAATCATGCACATTTCGGGCCGTTTCTCATCATGTTAACTATGATAAACTTCTCAAACAGACACCAGGGAATCTAATTAAAAATATACCTGTGTTCTCTCCATTCATTTCTCATGCTTTTTAACAGTGTTTTACATGTTATGTAAGATTATTTTATGAATTTAAATATTTTTACTTTTTTAACTAGTAGAAAATTTACCAAGTAATTGCTGAGTTGCATGTCCAAGTCAATATTTTGGGCTGAGTACAAGTATTTTTTAAACACGACCAAAAATCTTAGACTGCAGATGAAAACACCACTTCATCAAAGCAAAGTGAGACTTAAACCAGCCCAAAAGAGGAAAATAATCGAAAAAAAAGCATAGAGAGCTCCAACCAAAAGGAAATGTTTTTAGCAAGCTTGCCGGTTAAAAGCTTAGAAATAAGTATTAGCAGCCATCAATCAACAGCTCCATGGCATTCGGTAAATCAATAATAGCAACCATTTGGAACAATCAACAAGAACTCAAATGTTCGTAACCTCTTTGAGACTTGGCAGGCCAAACTTCAGGCAGGCCCCTTCATCCTAATTCCCCCTGCAAGAGAGACACTGCTGGAGATGTTTAATAGGTTTGACGTCTTAGGTATGTGAGGTTTCTTTAACATTGATCCTAGTGATCCAAGAAAACACCACTTCATCAAAGCAATCAGAACAAAAGGAAAAATAAATAAAAAAAAAAACCGTCATGCAAAAACATGATACGGATTTGACACTAATAAAAAATCCAAGCAGTCTGGATTTGGTGTCTGGAGTGTCTCTTCTTTGTTTGACCCTTCGTATTCTCCTATTCTCCAATGCACGGGAGGACATAGGAAGCAAAAAGCAAGAAGAGCATGTGGAATTGATCATCGATTCATGGGAGAAGTGAGCAAGAAACCTTTGGTGCTGGAATTGATTTGTAGAAGCAAGGTGTATGAGCAGAGCAAGCAAGTAGAGAGGGTGGAAGTAACATTGTCTTCCTTCCTTAGACTTCTTGTAATCTATAATCATTTGAATTGGCCAATATATATACTGGGAAGAAAGAGCAATTGCCCTTCCGACTGGTTTTCCCTCAATTGGGGTTTCAGGATAAAAATATTGTGTTTGTGTTTGAATTATTCATTCTTATTTGCTGCAAATTAGTTCTAAGCACTAGAATTCATTCACTAACTTTCAGAACTGTCATTTTCAAGTAAATTGGAAGTAGGAACAACATTGTTGTGTGTGTTTGTAAGTTTCCAAAGTAGAAGTTTACAGATCATTTTGGTATTAGAGCTGACAATAATATCCAAGGGACTGTGGTATTCATTCTTGTGTGATTTGTATGACAGTGACAAGGTCTAAGGTGAAGAAGTAATACCTTGCGATCCGAGAGATATCTACGAAAAGTGGAAAAAAGGATTAGAGAACAAATGGAAGAAGAGAACTTGGTCCGTAGAATTGAGATGTTGGAAAGCACTATGGATAGGGTGTTTCAACACCAAAGGAACTCTCAGATCAACAAAGGACAAAACAAGCGGTTAAGCAAGATTCCATAGACTCAGTGGTTGAGCTTTGGCGAGAAATTTGGCATAGGAAAGAGCCATGATGAGGAAGAAGATGTGGAAGAGCGTGAAGAGAAACTCTAGTTGAAAAGGGGAAGGTAAAATCTGATCATGCTCCTTTTAAAGTTGAAACTAAAGTTGAGATTAAAAGCTTTGAAGGACAAGTAGATGCGGAATTACTAGATAAATGGTTAAAGCAATTGGAGGTTTATTTTAGTGTGCATAATATCATTGAGGCACAAAGGATCACCTTTGCACGTCTCAAGATGGAAGGACATGCTCTTGGTTTGGTGGGAAACCCATCTAGCCACTTGTGAAAAGAAGAAGCATCCTATTGTAAGTTCTTGGGAGGGTTTTAAAGAATTGCTAAGGAAATTTTTTTTATCCTATTGGCCATAAGACTGACCAAGATGATTAAATGGCAATATTTTAGACAAACCAGTGGTCAAAGTGTGCAAGATTACACTACGGAGTTTTGGAGGCAAGCCATGTTGCTCAATATGGACTTGGAGGATGAGGATATTCTGACCAAGTATTTGGGAGGACTTCACACTCACCTTGAAAAAAGGTCATCTCCACGAAGCCCAAGGATCTCAATGAAGCATGTGTGCAAGCATACTACATAGATGATGAGAGAAAAAGCAAGGAGAAGCGAAGTCAAGGAAAAGCAAGTCAAAACAAATCAAAGAAAAAGATCAGGGGACAAACAAGTAACAAGGTAAATGGAAAGGTAAAAAGACCACTACCACTTTGAATACTTGTAAAGATCCTAAGAATTTTTGTAAGAATTGTGATATCAATGGTCATATTGATGCTACATGTTGGAAGTTACATCCGGAATTGCATCAAAGAACCGAACCAAGGACTCCAAGAAGTCCATGACAAGTTGTAAAGACATAGATGGGGAGGTAGAGATAGAGGATGATTCTGATGTAGACGAGAGGCTGGGATGCATGACCACCAACATGGACAGCCAGAACAAGAAGGAAGAAATGAGTAAGCTATTTCAAATCAAAATCCAAATTAAGAGGACTAAGGTAAATGCTTTGGTTGATATTGGTTCTCAATCTAATTTGATTTTGATGCGGTTGTAAAGAAGCTTGGTCTTGAAACTTATGAGCATCCACATCCTTATCCTTTGGGATGGGTGAAGAAGGGTGTAGAAATTAGGTAACAAAAGATGTAAGTTCAAGTTTGGGATCAATTCTCAATATATAGATGTATTAGAAGTTGATGTAATTCCACTTGATGCATTTGATGTTGTTTTGGGAGTCCTTACTTATATATCAGGGATGTTATATTCATGAGAAGGGAGAACCGATACAGATGGGTCAAGGATGGAGTCAATTACAACATTCGGGCACACAACGTAAGCCAAAACTTGTTATGGTAAGTGCTAACCAAGCAAAAGAGACTAATTCAAGAAAATCATAATCAGTTTTGTTTACTTTTATTGAAAGATAAGCAAGATGGGGTAGAAATTTCAGATATTTCTAACAAAGGGATGAAGGATTTGGATAGCATAATTTAGTATTTTTAGGAAGTGTTCCAAACTCCCAATGGGTTACCACCAAAACGAGAAGTAGAGCATGAGATTCACTGTTGTTTAGAGTCCCCTCTACCAAATATCGGGTTGTATAGGCAATCCTTGTTGGAGAGTACAGAGGTAAAGAAACAACTCCAAGAGCTATTAGACCAAGGGGATATACCCAAACACCTCGCCATGTGGTTCACCTATTGTGATGGTGCCAAAGAAGGATGGTTCTTGGAGAATGTGCATCGACTACCGTGCTTTGAACAAGATTACCATAAAGAACAAATATCCACTCCCACGCATAGATGATCTCTTGGACCAACTTCAACATGCAAAGTTCTTCACAAAGTTGGATCTCAAGTTTGGTTATCACCAAGTCAGGATGAAGGAGGAGGATATATGGAAGACTTGCCTTCAAAACAAAACAAGGTTTGTATGAGTGGTTAGTACTTCCATTTGGTTTATGTAACACACCCGCTACATTTATGAGATTGATGAATGATGTATTGCGGGAATTCATAGATTCATGTGTCATTGTATATTTGGATGATATTCTGATTTTTAGTGCCACATGGGAGGAACATCTAACACATTTGCAACAAGTCTTGCAAGTTCTCAAGGAGAAACAACTGTTATGCAACATGAAGAAGTGTGAATTTTCCAAACAGTCACTTGTCTATCTTGGGCACGTGGTTGGAGGAGGAGAGCTATGAGTGGATCCGAAGAAGGTGGAAGCCATCACCAATTGGCCAACACCAATGGGAGCCACAAAGACTAGGAGTTTTGTGGGAGCAGTACAATACATGAGGAAGTTCATTTTGGGCTTCTCATTATTGCAACACCTCTACACACAGTGGCTGCAAAGAGTAAGGGTTTTGACTTGGGGTAAGGAACAAGACCAGGAGCTTTTGAGTTATTAAAATACAAAATTAGTCATGCTCCAAGTACTTGCTCTTCCTAATTTGCAGCAGCCCTTTGAAGTAGAGACAAATGCCAGTGATTACGTTATGGGAGTAGTGTTGTTACTACAAGGAGGTAAGCCAATATGTTATCATTCTGAAACTTTCACTTCAGCAGTTAAAGGATATTCAATATATGATAAAGAGATGTATGCACTAGTTCAGGCAATAAAGAAATGGAAACATTATTTGTTGGGTAAAGAAACTATTGTGCACACTGACCACAAACCTCTCCAATATTTGCAAGCACAATCTAAATTGCAGCATAGGAAAGGCACTACAAGTGGATGGGGTTCCTTCAACAGTTCCATTTGGTGATCAAATACAAGAAAGGTAGCACAAATTTGGTGGCAAACATGTTGTCTAGGCCCCCACACAAGAGAAAATCTCTAGTTTGGCCACTATCTCTCATTTTGAGCCCTTCACGAAGGAAGCTTATGGAGAGGCATATGCTCAAGACAAAGATTTTGGGGTGACATATCATAGTTATAGTCAAAGGGGCTGAAAAGATGGGTATTGATGATTGTTATCTCAAAGATGGGCTGCTCTACCGATGGGGGAAGCTTTGTGTGCCAAAAGAAGAAAGGCTTTTATTGATGAGGGAAGCACATACCTCGAAAGTATCAGGACATTTTGGTGTTGGAAAGACCATGGCCCACTTGCAAAGGTATGTATATTGGCCCAATATGCAAGAAGAAGTATCTAAATTCATAAGAGGATGTAAACTTTGTTGTACAAGCAAGCCTAAAATTAGGAAGGAAGGTTTGTATATGCCTTTACCGGTCCCTACTCGACCTTGGGAGGATATCTCTATGGATTTTGTAGGAGGACTACCTATGTCTAAACATGGCCATGATTATCTATATGTTGTTGTAGATAGATTTAGCAAAATGTGTGTTCTTATGGCATGTAAAAAAAAAATAAAAGGACATGAGGCAGCTGAACTTTTCTTTGCTAATGTATGGGTGCATTTTGGTTTGCCAAAGTCTATTGTTTCTGATAGAGATTCTAGGTTCTTGGGAAGTTTTGGACTACTTTGTGGGACAAGATGGACACAGGTTACAGAGAAGCATGACCTTCCATCCCCAAACGGATGGGAAAAACAGAGGTGGTAAACAAGACTTTGGTACAAGCTGATTAGAGGATATAATAGCAAATATCCATGGACTTGGGATGAGTCCTTAGCCTACATTCAACATTCCTACAACAAGGTGGTACACACATCCACTATGCAGTCACCTTTTGAAACATGCTTGGGATATTTACCTACCAATCCACTAGACATTATGGTTGGACAACAGGAAGAAGGAGAGATACATGATTTAGAAGTGACTAGAGCAGCGAAGTTCATTGAGAGGATCCGACAAATCCATCTCAAGGTGAAAGAACAATTGGAGAAGTCTCAAGCCAAGTACAAGGCTAGGCACGATCAACATCGTAGAGAGCACAAACTTCATGTTGGAGACAAGGTTTGGTTGTACTTGAGCAAGGAAAGACTACAAGGTCAAGCAAGGAAACTCAAGCCACTATGGTATGGACCCTTCACTATACTTGGAGCGAGGTTGGAGAAAATGCTTTTAGACTTGATTTGTCCACACTTCATGCGGATGTACTCAATAGTAAATTGTGAGAACTTGCACCTATATGAGCCATCTATGCTTGATGAGGAAGAAGAATGTCAGTTTTTACCTTCCATAGAGGATTGCGTCTTGGATTCACGAGGTGAGTTGGAGGAGGATGTAGTGTTGCAGCAGAAGGTTAGGGAAACAAGGAGAGGTCCACAGAGTCTTGGCAAGTTGGACTCAAGGGAAGACACCAAGGCAGGCCGGTGGTACTCGAAGGAGAAAGTGAGGGAATTGTTTCCTCATCTACTCCCCACTAAGCTTTTGTGGGACCAAAAGCCTCTGAGCAAGGGAGGTGTGATCCATAGGGATCTAGAAAAACACCACTTCATCAGAGCAACCAGAATCAAAAAAAAAAAAAAATAAAAAAAAAGAGAAAAATGTTAAGTTATAGAACCGCCGCCTTTTGCAAAAGTGGTGGCATGCATAACCGCCCCTCTACTGGACACCGGTGGTTACGTAAACGCCCTCTCTACGTATCACCGGTGGTCTATCACTAAATAAAAAAAAAAAATACATCCATGAACAGTCACGGATTTTGAAGCGTTTGGGTTGTGTCTCTTCCTTGTTTGACCCTTCCTATTCTCCAGTGCATGGAGGACATAGGAAGCAAGCTATAAAAAAGAAGAGCATGTGGAATTGATCATCGATTCATGGGAGAAGTGAGCAAGAAACCATTGGTGTTGGAATTGATTTGTAGAAGCAAGGTGTATGAGCAGAGCAAGCAAGTAGAGAGGGTGGAAGTAACATTGTTGTCTTCCTTTGCTTCTCAGTACTCATGAGCTCTTACATGTTTCCCAAAAATTCACAGCTACCGTGTTAGCTGAAAAGCAGACCAATTCAAACAAATATAACTTGCCTTCGTACCAAGGAGCAATGAAAACATTTATTGCCTTAGTCTACATGTGAACTTATTTCATATATGAAAAATCAAACAAGCCTGTACTTGACGGGCAACTTACAGTCTAAGTCTTAAAAATATGAATATTTTTTATAGAAATTGGGAAAGAAGTTTTGGGGGCATATTTGAAACATCTTGATAACATCAGCACGGACACTGGTTGTAATAATCGGACCCTTTTGGGCCAAGAAGAAGGGTGAACCTTTTGGTTTGCTTAGCATTACGGCTCCAGCTAAAGTTACAAGCAACTTACAGCAAACAGAAACATAAACAAATGAAAGGGTGACTTTTTGAATTAAAGATTGCTTTATAGTAGCAAAATACCAACTGCAAAAAACTACAATAACAAAATTAAACAAAAACAAACAGGAAGTAACCTAAGAGTTAAATTTAAAAACAGACACAAATCTTGAAATAGTATTAGCTCTGAAATGGTTTGTGAAAGTACAAAGGGACAAAAAAGCACCCAAATCAACATCGATGGCCTAGAAATTTCCTTGAACCGGCCAAAAGTGCAACGGCTTCCTCTGGGAAAAAACACAAGGCCAACCCAGAATTACATAAAATCCCATCCAGCTTTAATTTTCGAGAAACAAACTGTAAATATTAAATAAACAGCCAATGCACCCTGGCATCATACATAAATTCTCCCCAAACATTAAATTATACTATTTCACCAACACAACATAATTTATTTCAAGCTACAATTTCGTTACACTGAGTACAAGCAAATGTTTAGGTTGTTCAAATTCGAATAGACATTATGTTGTGTCGTATCTTGAAAGTTTGATTTATAATATGAAACGGATCCCAAAGCTTTGGAAAGACCAAAGCAGATTCCAGATTACAGGTAGAGCAGTCACATCCACAAAGTATCAAGATATTTTATGAGCAAACCTATATAGGAACTTGACTGTTTCTTACTAAACATTCCCAGAATTACACAAGGCCAACCCAGAATTACATTCCTGTTAAGTTGCAAGCCTGATTACAGCAGGACATAAAATCTCATCCAGCTTTAATTTTGCGAGAAACAAACTGTAAATATTAAATAAACCAATGCACCCTGACATCATACATAAATTCTCCCCAAACATTAAATTATACTATTTCACCAACACAACATAATTTATTTCAAGCTACAATTTCGCTACACTGAGTACAAGCAAATGCTTAGGTTGTTCAAATTCGAATAAATCATCATGCTGTGTCGTATCTTGAATGTTTGATTTATAATATGAAACGGATCCCAAAGCTTTGGGAAGACCAAAGCAGATTCCAGATTACAGGTAGAGCAGTCACATCCACAAAGTATCAAGATATTTTATGAGCAAGCCTATAAAGGAACTTGACTGTTTCTTACTAAAACTTCCCAACGAGCTCATTACTTTGGCTCGACATGTAAATGCAATATTTAAAAAAATTAATTCAAATCAGAGGAGAATGTTAAAAACATCAATCCAGCTTCTTCCACTTCTTAGGCATAATTCATCTATGATGTAGAGTCGGTCTTGGCTGCTTCTTCAAGCGTCTCACCTTCAACAAGTTCAGGTACATCATCATCATCATCCCCTCCCTCTGCAGGATTTGATTCCCGTTTTTGAAATTGCTCGGCAAGCTTCTTCAGGTTGGCAAAACTGTCAGGTCCTGTATTTAAAACACCAGAGACGATTTAAGCAGGTGTTCCTCATTAATCAATCAAGGGCTACATAATCATGTTGACTTCTTTTAAAGAAAAAGACGTTTAAAAATTCAAACATTACAAACTGTGACTTAACATACCAAGCTGGTTGATGATGCTAGGAAAAAGATCTTGTAGTTCTGCAACCACAGTGATCAAAACAGTACATATTAATTCAATACTCAGGAATCTTTAATATAATTAATTAATATGATGGATGTTCTAGTCCTCTCCACAGGAAAATATGGAACTATAACACAGTATAACCATTAATAATATTTGAAATGACACCGTCTTAAGAAATCAATGTCTGGATTCACAAAGATTACTTTTTGTTTGAGGTGACCCACTAACCACCCATGTGTTGGCAGCAATTGAAGCCTGAACTGTAAACAAGCATACAAAAAGATCAATATTTATATTACTTTCTTATAAAATACTTTAACTCATCATCAAAAAAGTATTACAAGATTTTCCGGTCAACAACAACTGGCACCAAAAACCAAAGGTACAATTATGAAACAGAAACGCAGTAAAAAGTAACATAAATTGTTTCAAACATACCCTTGGGGTTAACAAAATGAATAACATAGTCATCCTTAAAAATATTAACTTCTTCAATAGCAGGAATGTTATTCACGCCTATCCTTTTCAAGGTACTTTGGAGTCTCTTGTCATCTGTTGTGGTAGTCTTGTGGACAGTCTTCTTTTTTCTGTATGTCCACATAAACATTCACAGATAAAATATGGTTTTGTCACATATCACAAAAGAAAGACTTTTCAGAAAATGGGACCCTTTGCAACAATTGAACAGCCTATGACTTATTAAAAAAACTGACATTTCCCTTCCCAAGGGCATCTCGTGGTGTGATATAAAAACTCATTATCATCTGAAATACTTTTCAGAGCAACCTCTAAGAACAAATTAATCACCTTCGCACAGTACCCTTTCCACCAGTGCGAACTGCACCAGCCATCTTCATGAGTTTCTCCCTATTCATCTGAATGTGCATTCACAAAATATGTTGTCAGACACGTCCATCAATGTGGAGGAAAATATATGCATGGGAAAATGGTTTGAGATTATCACAACTTTTGCAAAAATCATTTTAAAACTTGGAAATACTTCACAGTCAAAACATAAGCAAGCACTATTCTCAAGGAAAATCTGCATGCCAAGATGCCTCTTCAAAAGGAACCTCTGAAAACCTATTCCATAAACCTTTACACATGAATTTGCCCATATATTGGCAACAATCAGAAACAACTCTTGAAAAGAAGTAATTAGTAGCATATTTTTCCTTTAATAAAAGTAAGCAAAATATTGGTACCACTTTTTCAATTTCTAGCCTCACAAAAGGTCCAGGTCTAGAAATGTGTAGAGGTATTTTCAAACTATATAGCAATGCTTAGTCATATGCCAAATTTTAGAAAATTCAAAATTTCTTAATAAATTAATTTCATGTGCCAATAGAATTAGATTTCATAATAAGTTGAATTTATGTGTTAATAATTAAATTTTCTTCATAAATTCATTTTTCTTTTCACAACAATTCGATTTAAATATAAAATATATAAAAGAATTTACTAAGGCTTGCGAATTTGATACTGTTGGATGGGGGTAATTGTTTTGCAAAAGCACCTTAAGAATTAGACCATATTTCCCAGCAGATGAGATACCTAAATCTCATGGCTATCTAATCATAATAAATCTGTAAAAAAGTTTGCTGCTTTCATTAAGACATCTTGCTTCTTCCAGATAACAGATCTAGAGCTTGTTTAGTCTTCAAGTGAATCGCCACAAAAACCTTAAGAATCAATCAACAAGTTTTGTTGCCTTTGCCATCGACTACAGTCTCCTGGAATAATGGCTAATTCAACTACGCCCCAACATTGCTTCAGTGTTATCTACAAGAAACTCGTGGATCAGTGACATCCTTTAACCTTTTCGCACTGGAGTTGCTTCCGTGGAGTTTGAGTGTTGCTCTCATGCAATTTGGGCATAAACAATAGTGAAGATTCTCCCACAGAAATTTTGATCATTTATATTCACATTAGACAAATTAAATTCTAAATACAAATGAAGTACTTGAGTCAACATCCAGGGAATATTTTTGGCAAGTACATATGTAACAAATGTTTAGTAACAAATGCCTTAGGATCTCCATTGTCATCTTAATGTTTGCAGAAGACAATGTTTCGTCTCTTACTCAAATGCAGGTCTTCAGAAACAACTTGATGTGCTTGGTTCATTAGAAATGAGCATGGCCATCTTCAAAAGACAGAGTATGGAATTCAAGATGTCCAAGAAAGAAGCATCTTGAAATTATTTGATATGTCATGGGCAGTTGATATGGGTGGCATTGTGTTAAAATATTTGAAAGCAATTATTGACGGGGGTAATTGTTTTGCAAAAGCACCTTAAGAATTAGACCATATTTCCCAGCAGATGAGGTACCTAAATCTCATGGCTATCTAATCATAATAAATCTGTAATAAATCATAAGACATATCTTGCTTCTTCCAGATAACAGATCTAGAGCTTGTTTAGTCTTCAAAGTGAATCGCCACAAAAACCTTAAGAATCAATCAACAAGTTCTGCTGCCTTGGCCATCGATTACAGTCTCCTGGAATAATGGCTAATTCAACTACGCCCCAACATTGCTTCAGTGTTATCTACAAGAAACTCATGGATCGGTGACATCCTTTAACCTTTTCACACCGGAGTTGCTTCCATGGAGTTTGAGTGTTGCTCTCATGCAATTTGGGCATAAACAATAGTGAAGATCCTCCCACAGAAATTTTGATTGTTTATATTCACATTAGACAAATTAAATTCTAAATACAAATGAAGCACTTGAGTCAACATCTAGGGAATATTTTTGGCAAGTAAACATGTAACAAATGTTTAGTAACAAATGCCTTAGGATCTCCATTGTCATCTTAATGTTTGCAGACGAAATGTTTAGTTTCTTGCTCAAATGCAGATCTTCAGAAACAACTTGATGTGCTTGGTTCATTAGAAATGAGCATGGCCATCTTCAAAAGACAAAGGGTATGGAATTCAAGATGTCCAAGAAAGAAGCATCTTGAAATTATTTGATATGTAATGGGCAGTTGATATGGGTGGCATTGTGTTAAAATATTTGAAAGCAATTATTTCTGTACCATCTTTATTGCTTGTTTTTGCAGCAAACACGGACAAAGGGTATGAAGCATTAACATACCTAGAAATATAGTGCTTTCTGCTCCAATTTCAGGACATTTGGGCCCAAGATTGGTCTCTTTGACTTATTAGTTACCCCCTCACTTCGATATAGGCATTTAGCTTGGGAACCATATTTGAGACAAGCAAGTTATAGTCGTATCAATGTTGCTCTCATCTCTGTTATCAAAACCTAAGTAGCTGTTTCAGGTGTGCTACGGGTGCAAAGTACCTGATGCGCAGGTGAGGCGATTATTTTTTTGCCTGGGTACATCCATATAAAAAAATTTAAAAATAGAGAAATTATACCCTAATAAATCAGAAATTAGCGATAGTTGGCATTAACCATATAGTATTCATATAAAAAACAAAATAACCTTTAGTGTTTGAGTTACTTTTTAAGTTTTTAGGGTTAGAATTAGTTTTTATTATATATTTTTATGTTGATTTTTAATTGAAAGGGTAAAAACAAACTTAAAATACACGTTTTTAGCTGTGGGTACTCCTTGGGCACCTCCCAGGTATGTCCTAGGCAGGCGTATCCCGGACATAACCAAGGGGTACCGTACCTGTACCACATCCAGGGTATGTACCCAGGCTGGGACAAGGCTGGGGAGAAGAACCAGCTTCATAGATAAAAACATATTTTGACAACAAAGACAGTTCTGTCTGATCATCTTATAGATCACTTCAGAAAATGCTGTTTCCTCACTTCAATAACCTTCCACATTGCAACCATGTTGCACAGGCTTTGATACATAACAGATTATAAACTAGGACATAACAGATATCTGTATTAGCCCTCCAATCTTCTATGCAACTTACTAGACAAACATACAAATCCAGTTAGTATACCGAGGTTACCACTAGCTTGCAGCAGTTGGATGGAGACAGCAAGGACACTGCAATGTAAAATTCTATTTATGCTCCTTGTCTCACTGAAAGAGAAATTATAAAGGATTCCATGAGGAGATTTACAAGACCTATTCAATGGAACATGGGTGGATCCAAGAAAGCCTTCAACACCTAAGCTACATCACTACTCCCACTACTATCTGTGCCTCCAAAATAGCCAAATCCAGACTACAGAGCATTTTAGAAGGATCTACCTGTGCTTGATAGTCACTTGAGCACACCTCCGGGTTGGATCCTATCAGCTTTGAATGGTGTCAGATGATCACCTTCCATGTGAGTGGCATACTAGCAGACATTGTCTTTGAAATCTTAAATTGGAGTAACATTTTATCCTCAGATGCACTCTTTACTGTGAAAATCATGGATGATGATGGGGCCTATTTAGAGATTCACGTGGTTCCTTGATGTCTTCCACACAACATGGGGACCAAGGATGTCTAGCTTTAATTTCCAAGAGATGTTTCAACTTTCAACATCAGCAGAAAATCCTCCCCTCTACATCAACCGATATCTGCCAGCTGCAGGCTGGTCACTTAAATACTTTAAGATGTTGCCCATAAGAGGCATTGTGACCAGATAGCATTTATTAATTTGGTAAAGTAATATAAGCCTGAACAGTCTATGATTTGTAATTGGCGGGTAACTTGTCAAGTAACCTTATAACGAATTCCTTCAAAGTCATTCAATGATATGGGAGTAGCTGGTTAACATTGTTTCAAATTCTCATGCACCTTTCTCGTGATTTTTTTAATCCAGCCTTTATCTTTCTTTTTCCGTCTTAGAGGTTGCTGCCCTGTGATTTTGCTCAATGAGGTGGGAGAAGCACTTGGCACTCCTGTTGCATGCTCAGATTGATGTATATTTTTGCAATCCCATTTTCCATTCATGGCCACTAGTGGACATTAATATCTAAATTACATTAAAAATGCGATTTTCAAATGTATTCTAATTCTTCAAGGATTAAGTTTGCTTATGAGTTATGGTTATCATTTTTCTTTGCGGAAAACAGGATCTGGGGAAGAGAGATTACAGTTTATGTCATAAATGATACTGTTAAGCAATTCTATTAACACATGCCAAATTTATATCAGGTCCTTTGAGCTGTGGTCTAGTAGTTGGGACAGGATATCACCATATGAATGTTCCTTAAGAACGCATAAAAGGAATACTAAATTAATATCTAAATTACATTAAATATGTGACTTTCAAATGTATTACTATTCTTCAAGGATTAAGTTTGTCTTATGAGTTATGGTTATCATTTTTATTTGCAGAAAACGGGATCTGGGGAAGAGAGATTACAGTTTATGTCATAAATGATACTGTTAAGCAATTCTATTAACACATGCCAAATTTATTAATACTTGAAAATCAGGTCCTTCGAGCTGTGGTCTAGTAGTTGGAACAGAAATTCATGATATGAATGTTCCTTAAGAACACATAAAAGGCACTTTAAAATCACAAGGGAGAAATAAGCATAAAAAGAAAGAAAGAAATTATATCAATGTCCACAGATGACCAGAATAGGTCAATGGAACTCAAAAGTACAACCAGTAGAAGTAATATGAGAAGCTCCAAAATATAGGCAACACTGAATAAAAGAACAAAAATATTAAAGTCTAGCTAACATGGAGAATGAACCATAGGTGAATAAATCATAAACATGTCAAGACGATATCACCGTGTATTGATAAACAGAGCAGAGAAAAGTAGCAATTTATTGATAATGGGTCATGGCTCATATTTATATTATTGTCAAAGACTTATTTATTGCCCATAAAGTTACGTATATCGTCAAAAACTTGCTAGCAATTAAATACTTATTTCTACACACAAAAAAAAACTAAATTCAACTATATAAGAATCATATTTTTGAGAATATTTTCACAGGTTTACATTTTAGGAACATATATCTGGAAATCACTGTGTTCATCTTTTTGTTTTACCAAACTAGTTCAACAATTCTAGAGCTAGGTGTAGCCATTTCGCATTGACCCATCTATTATTTACAGTTTTAAAAAACACATCTTTTAAATTGGAAAACATCTTTTGATTTTCACTCTCCACATTTGAGCAAGTCCGACGGGTTTGAACATGGGCCATTTCTTTACAGCTAGACCACAGCCAGAACTTAGAAGAACTAAAGTAAAACAGCTTCCAAGAGCTATCTTTACAGCTAGACCACAGCCAGAACTTAGAAAAACTAAAGTAAAACAACTTCCAAGAGCTATCTTTACAGCTGCCATTACTTTACATCTAGACCGCAGCCAGACAAACTAGAGTAAAACAACTTCCACGAGCGATCTTTAAGGTGGCCATTTCTTTACAGCTGACCACACCCAGAAGAATTGAAGTAAAACAACTTCCAAAAGCTATCTTTATAGTGGCCATTTCTTTACAGCTAGACCATAAAGAACTAACATAAAAACTTCCAAGTGCTATCTTTAAAGCAGCCATCTCTTTACACCTAGACCTCAGCCAGAAGAACTAGAGTAAACAACTTCCAAGACCTATATTTAAAGCCTATTCTCTAGGGCAGTATTGCAGACTAACTTAAAATAAATTATGCTTACATCTTTTCCTTAGGGTTCAGTGCTGAGACTATGGGTCACCTTATTGTGATGTGCCAGTAAGATTGCGAGGTGGAACCTGAGTCACAGACTGACAAATGTACCCCATTTTTATTTTCCTAAGTAGCAGGCACCTGATGTTCCCCACCGGTAATGCTTCGAAATGACGTGCATGTTTTAATTGCACAGGAAACGTTTCAGAAGCACCGGAAACACCATTGTGATGGGGTGTTTCCGGCGTTTCTGAAAATTCCTACATTGTGAACTAAAATGAGATTTGCATTTAATATTTCAACCTATAAAACATGACATGAACATTTGACATTTTGAGCATGTTGAATGTTTTGAATTTTTATGAATAAAATATTGATATTCTTTGGATCTTTTATCTTTTGTGGACTTAAAATAAGTACCATGCATTTCTTTAAATCTTTTTCATTTATTTAGTTACCGTTTCATTTCCAAGGGATCTTCAAAAACCGGAATCTCACATTCCGGATTTGTTTTGGTTTCCATTTCCTGGTAACCTAGCCATTTTCAATAACCCAAAACCTTGTTTTCTCGTATTTTAGTACTCCATAACCTCAGTGACATATACTTAAGGCTATAGCTTGTCGGAGTTTGAACTATGCCCTTGTAAATTAAAAATATATATTCTCAATACATTCTTTAAAGAACCTCACTTATTTTAAAAAAGAAAAACGATGGGTATCATTTTTCTCGCATTTAACAACCTTCAGAAAATTGGTGACATGTTTCACAGGCAAAAGGTATCATAAATTAATCTCATCAGTGCAAAATGGCCCTATTCTCAACAGAAACAACAACAAAGTGCGGTTCAGAACCCCTTTCAACAAAAAATTAAAGAAATGGGCGTTGAGATAAATCACAACTGTATAAACCCAACTGAGAATAACAAGACGAAGAGGGATGGAAAGGATTACCTTTGAAAGACGCTGGACTGCGTGCTTGCTTCAGCAAATGAAGGTCAAGGGTTTTTTTGAAAGGCTTTGAGACCATATAATAAGCCTAAAGCCTGGGCAATACCTAAAGGCTAATCCAATACAATAAAGTAATGAAATGGACAGATACAATAGAATAGACTTGTGGATTGAATTTCCTTCCTAGGAATATTTGCTTTCTTGTTTTAGGCAGAAAAAGGAGCTTTAGTCGGATAACAACTTGGAAACAAGTGGGGTTCATTTTGTTTATGGTAAGAAGCCAAACTAGTAAGGATAATACTCTATTCATGGGATGAGCTTCTTTCTAATAATATTTTATCTCCAATTTATCTTGAGTTTTATTTTATTTTTTTAAATTGTACGTTTCAATTTTGTTTTTCGTATTTCCCTTTTTTGTTTTTCAATGGGTTGTAGTTTAAAATTGTAATAGATAATCAATAAATTAATCATTTTGTTGATTGAAAGGTTAAGGTGGAATCAAACTAGTTTTATCGTAAAAGAGTTTAAGATTGTCTTAAGCATGAAGGTAGTTTAATGTTACGTATACAATTAATGTTTGACTAGGTAAAGGAAACTTGACAAAGTCTATGAAAATGATAGAATCACCACAAAAAAAAGAAAGAACAAAACACAAGGATACGAGTGATAAAAGGAAGAGAACAAACAAAATTAAATTAACTACCACCTGTAATTAGCCCTATTTGACAAAGTGAAGCTTATGAAGAAGGTAACCTCTTGAAGGGTCAAAGATAAATTGTCAAACTAACATGTGATCGGACCTTCGAAGACATATGTGACAATGTCAAAGCATATTAGGTGATGCAAAAACAATAAGATATTAACAAAACTACACTAAAATCCTACTTTCAATGGAGATATTTATGATTTAAATATTCTTTAGTTCAAGCAAGGATCAAACGCATACATACTGACTCTCTAAATAGATAGCTAATCATAAAAATATACATGACTAAATATATACATAGTATAAATACAAAGTACACAAGTTGTATAAACTAAAGTAGATATTTATATTGATTGAGAAATAATGTTGCAGTAATAAAGAAATATTTGATTACAAGGAATCCAAACTCGACAAATATGTTTACAATTGTTTCAAACACAACAAATTATCATGTAGTGCACAAAATGTTCATCACTTGATAGAAAGTACATCACTCAAACAAGTCGAGGACATGAAAATCTAATCTACAATCAATAAAATATTAACTTTTGAAATATCACTTAGGTAATCAACAAAATGAGATTGAAAATCTTTGGATATACCTATATCTTAAGTTATATACTTAATTGTCATAATAAATGTTGTTAAAAGATCCTCAAAACAAAAACTCAACTTAGAAATATGCAACACTAAAATGTATCTTATGAAATCTACAAATATTATTGTTATACATGTATTATTTCTCTCTTTCTCCTATAAAATCCAAGTCCTTTAATAACGTATCCCTTCAAAGAGTTAGTTATAACTACATATAACTAATTTTATGATAAAATGAAGTCCTCAAACTTTATTAAAAACAATTAAAAATAGTTTGTAATCTTCAACCCAAGTTCCATTTCCATTGAGTTCATTGGATGCTATCGATAAGTGGCCATAGGGACAACTTGAGGTAGGGTCGAACTTCTCCATATGGACCAAGCGGAACATAGCGGGGCGCTCCGAATGTGGATCGTTCGGCGGACATTAAGGACCTAAGCCCACCCTCATGTCCCACTTAGAGAAAGTGCTCCTCCACCACTCCAGTTTATAGCTCTGGTATAATAAAAGTGTTTACCATCCAACATTTTTTTTTCTTTCGAGGGCGAGGTGTATCCTTCGTAATGAGCAAGGTGAGTTGATTAGTGTCGGCTCGTTCCATTTGCAAGATGGGACTTGCAATATAGTTGAAGCTCAGGCCCTCCTCTTCGAGGTGGCGGTAGTGGAATGTGGGAGCTCCCACCTTTTCATTGAAGGCTATTCCCAAATTATTGTTCAAGCTATAAAGAACAGTAAAGCTTTGCATTAGGGCTTAGATGATTTTATCTCGAACATCCTCTTTTGGTTAGCCAAGTTGGAATCATGGCATATTATTCATGCTTTAAGAGAGGCCAACTCAAGTAGCGGACCTATTGGCGAATGAAGGGGTAACACAAGCAGAGGACTTTAAGTGACGTTGCTAAGTGGTCAGGTTTGGTGGCGATCATTGAAAGGGACTCCCATCCCAATAATTCCCAGGTGTGCCAGGTAGGGATCATGTGATTATAATCCTTAAGGAAAAGGTGTTCAGTTCATTTCACTTCATTATTGCCCCTCTCTCTTGGTTTTCTGCACGTAATAGGTCGGTGTTTGGTTGTTGTCTCATGGTGATTCCTCCATTCCCCAGCCTCTTTTTGAAAGGAGAATCCAGGAAATGGCATTTTATGGTTTTGTTTCTCAGGCCCGACTTAAGAAAGTCTTTCGCATTGGTTCCGGCTCGGTCTATAACACGGTGGAGCGCATCTTAGGGGAGAAATATCTCCAGGGGAGTGGAAGAGTAAGGGTTAACGCAGAAATAGCTTCTACCTTTGTCTCTAACCTACTATTAATTGGCAAAAACAAAGAGGATACCATGTTGATAGCTCGCCATTTAATACAATCGAAGCATGCAGTAGGGTTAGAAGAAGTGGTTGCCAATTTCGATCTTCCTCTATCTTCTTTCAATCATTTGTGGTGGGGAGCCCGATTTGGATGTTAGGGCTTGCGTGGCGGAGGCCGGCAAAAGGAATGCGGTGCTCATGGAATTCGTGATTACGGTTCACAAGATTTGTAGGAGGAAGATCTCTAGCCCTGCTTCCATCCAACCTCTGGATTTGGACTCCCTGGTCACTCCTATTGGCCTTGTTCCTTCTTTCCTCTCCCAAATCTTGGCCAAGGGAAAATCTTCCTATGCTTTCCTCCGAATGAGGTGAAGGCAAGAGGAAGTAGGGCATCAAACTAGCCAAACATAAAAGGAAAGCGAGAATCCATGCATGCGGTAAAGTCAATGTTGAAAGAAGCAAGTGGATCCGATGCCCAAGTCAAGGTGGAAATAATTGATCTATCTTATTAGAGCTATAATATAGTTTATATTATTTGATATATAGTATAGTTTTTGTAGTTTTGATATCAAGGTGGCACCAATTAATGTAAATTTTATGTGTTGTCATGTATTTTGATTGATCTTAATACTGTAAGGGTGGGGTCCCCTTAACCCCCCCAATTCATAGCTCGATAAAAGTGTTTGCTTATAAAAAAATCACAATAATACCTTTTCTATAATTCTCTTGCAAACCTCAAGAAGATTTCTGAAGCACTTGGGCTTGTGAAATCTTAAGATGTTTGGATAGTGGATGCTCTTGATATGACTCTTCAAATTGGATTTGCAAATGCTCGAGCTTGGAGACACAAGGATGTAAGTGTCAAATTGGTAGAAGTTGGCTATAATTTGCATAAGCTTCCAGGAATGAGTTTGCAAAGGAAATGGTTTTCTTTTATAGCTAAGAGTAAGGCCATGAAAGGTGGATGAGAGTTTACCTAAGCTTCAAGTTAATTATTGTAATTACCTAGAATAGAAAGTAAACTTGGTATGTGGAATTGTAGATTTGAAGGGGTTATGGGCATTTGGATGGCAAAATTTACACCTAGGAAGATGGTTGTACATGCAACTCAATTGCCCCCTCCTTTCTAGGAATCTAGAAGTGGAGTCCAAGTGGAATATGGAAGTGGAGTTCAAGTGTAGTTAACTAGGATAGGTGGAATTAAATAACTAATTTAATTATTTATTAATTGTGAGGAAACAATTAATCATTTAAATAAATAAATGTCTAATTATATTAGCTAAGAGGGTGTAGGAATTAATTTAATTAATTCTAAAAGGGTGTATTATAGCAAGATATAATTAATTTGACTAATTCTAATTGCATTAAGCGGTATATAAATATGGATGTATTTTTAGATTGTCAATATTTGCCCCTCTTTAAAGTGCTTATTGCGAAGTAATAGTGTTTTAAAGCTATTAGACACACTTGCATTAGCAAGCGGAAAACAAGTGAAGCATTTAGATGCCCTAACGAGTAGAATGGTAAAGGAATACCCCCTCAAGCGGGTGGGTAGCGCAGTAAAGTGGTGAGCAGTGCTTGATAAGAAGAAAACAAGTAATTTGAACAAGGATGGGAGGAAGCTTTCTCATAGCATGAGTGTCATTTGGAGAGTGTGAATATAAGAGCAACCTTTATTTTATTATTGCACAATAGAGTTGTCACCGTGATTATGAAAGAATCTGGATGTTTAACCTTGATTGTGGGTAAACACACACACAAAATTAAGAAAATATAGAAAGGAAAACAATCCCAATATACACAGTAGGTGCAAGCATCATGGTTATAAAGGAACCAAGATGTTATCACACTACTTGTAAGTGGTCCAAAAAGTAAACATCAACAATGCAACACAACGTTGTAAAAGAAGACAATTATCTATGCCCCTAACACGTGCCACAATGAAAAGTAAACATATGCAAATGCTCCCAAACACTAAACTTATGAAATGCATGGGAATAGGATCATCTTGAAGAGCGGAGTATACTTAGAAACTCCTCATGACACTCTTGTTGGACCCACAAGAAAAAGCAATTTGATGTTGAAAGTGCCCGAAGCAAAGTTATATCACAAAGAGTGACAATAGATCAAGATAAACGTGAGGTTGGAACAACCATTAAGGTAATAAAGAAAAGTTAATTTTATCAAAATTGCGTCAATTTGTTAAAGTTGTGAAGAAATTGCAATTTTTGAGGAATTTTGTGATTTTTTTAACTTTAATAATATTTTGGATTTTTTTAAGTTTTTGAAATGTATGATTTTTTTGTGGTTTTGTTGGTGTTTTGATAAGTTTGAGGCAAATGAAGGAAGCAATGTGCTTGGTATAATGGATTTACCCAGTGGAAGCATCAATATGCCTCGACAAGAAGAAAGAGTGATAGAAAAATGACCTCACAATCAAGTGAGTTAGCGCGACAAAACGCAAGTGAATTGCATGAGAGAAGAGAGGAAAAAGTGATGGCGAAGAAAAATTAGTGTTCTAGACCATGTAGACCAAGAAAAGGGAAGAATTAGGATTTCGAGAGGGTATGAGTAGTAGGGTGGGAGGGTTGAAATGTATCACGACCCATTTGTGTAATCGGACCCCTTTTAACCTTGATTGAGAGAGATTTGAGCTCTAAGTTAGTGGAGAGATGACATGACAACAATAGAGGAAACATTGTGTTGATTGTGCTTGAGAGTATGGACGAAGAAGCGAGATGAGGGTGCTTGGTAAGTAAGTATGTCAAAAAATTAATTTTGAGTGTATTTATTTCTATGTTTTGTAGTAGAAAAGTGAATTTGAATGTTAGTGCATGCACTTGGGTGTGTTAGGGACCCGAAAAATGTGATAGCATATACATGCACGTGTTAGCATATGAGATCGAGCACAAGTGTTAATAGAAAAATGTGCTAGCGTGTTGCACACGCTAGCGTATAAGTAGGAGCAAGAGCATTTAAGTGAACATGCTAGCGTGCTTGTGCTTAGCGTTGATGTGTACGTAGTAGCATACCAAAGGTTGCGCTAACATGCTTAGATGAGTTTTAGGAAGATATTTGAAGGTTAGAAGAGAAGAAATGAGATTTTATTGATGTTTTTGGATGATTTGCAAGAGAGAGCACTATCACTAGATGTACGAGAGCGCCATGGACATTTGTGGGCATTTCAAATGACGTTTTCACAACGAGAGGAGATTGGGTTAGTTGTGATATTGGAGGCTACGAGATTGGCGTACATTGCGAGAGTTGCGCACATTATTTGAGATCATTTTTATTGATGCAGTGTTGGTTGAGCGATGGCATAACGAGCCGGACATTCAAACTACCCATAGGGGAGATGATTGTGACATTAGAGGATGTGTATTGGATCCTTCGGGTACCAACCGATCTGAGGGTATTTTGGTGGAGTACGACGAGATTGTGGCCCATCTACATGGAAACATCCGGAATGTATTCCTATAAGAGGATATACCCCAGAGAGAGGGATGGCAAAGTACACTTGTACCAAAGTGTTTGATGATAGGAGAGTACCTTGAATACCAATTTGTTTGATGGCTCTTATCGGGGCTACTTACTACCTGATAAGACCATGACACATTTTCAACTTGGGCTGATAGGATTCATGGCGAGATTGATGGAGGAGATAATTTTACATGGGGATGGTGTATCCTCACACATTTATACAAAGATCTACATTTGATAACGTCTGAAAGGGATGAGGAGCACGAGAGTCTAGCTACATTATTACAAATATGGGCATGGGACCACATAGCCATTGGATGGCCATTAGATGACCATTAGGGGTGTGGAGAGCTAGAAAACTAGATGAGCCTTCATTTAGGGGATGGGAGACAATAGCGCCACCATAAAGGCCACATGGCGACGTCACATTTACAAGCGAGCCCTAGATGACCTATAATTACGTATGGTCACTTGGAGGCCATACAAGTTACATCAATAGGAGATGAATGCTATAGAGTTATGCACTACGAGAGGTGGATTTTATCGTGGCGATTGCAGCCACATCATGGAGATGTCTTGGGTGGAAAGAGTCCAGCGATAGTTTGGCATTGTATAGGGTATACCGGTGGTGAGCATTGAGTACGTGCATGTGGCGTATGAGACACTTGACTTTGGACTACGGATTAGAGTGCAAGTGGTCAAAAAGGCTTCTTTGGAGTCATCCCACGGGCGTGGGATGCTCATACACAAGTGGTTGATCAAAAATGACTAAAAATTATGTTGCATAGTATGCGGTGATCATGCAAGGTAGATCACTATTCCACATACATCTCTAGCAATAGGCATAGCAGCAACAACAATAATGGGTGGACCTTAACAAACGAGAGGCGGGGCCAAACTTGGTTAAAAGGAGGTGGAGGGACGAGGGGATAGGGCCGGGGCCGAGGCACGGGGCCCATGAGTTCGGGTGACACAGGGGGCTAGCATTACGAGGACATGGTGCACACATTCTAGTGGTACAAGTCGTACAAGTGCCCATAACACAAGTTGTCTAATAGGTGCATGTAGCACGGGTAGTAATAGGTGATATAGTAGGTCATACAACTAGTACCTCAACATGTTTTACAACAAGTTTCACAAAGCCAAGATCCGGGTATACAGATACAGTCACCGAGGCGGGTAGCATTACATATGCCACCTTCACCACCTAGACTAGCTAGTCTAGGTGTTACGCAGAGGCGGGGAGGAGATGGAAGAGATGGAGGAGATGGCGCACATGTACTATCACGGGTAGTAGTTCCGGGGTTAACAAGTGGGCCATCAATGGCCATGTTATAGGCAAAGAGGGACATAGCTATCTTTGTGAGGTGATGTTGCTCTTATCACCGTATAAACTCTGCATAGATAGTTAGATCATGGGACAGTCACGAAGGGTACCCTGAGGCAACAAATGTAGTAGAGGACAATAGAGAGGGATCAAATGGTTTCTGAGAGGGACCAACTGAGGATACAGTTGCAACAGGTTATAGTAGAGCGAGATGATCAACACCATGTGGTAGCAACTGATGGCCTTATATATGTGATTCCAGAGCTTGTAGTTGCATTTGGAGAGGTTGGGTACTACTGAGGGTGTTATATTAGGCCACAATAACAAAGGGTCAAAGAGCACCAACATAAATCCATCACTCAAACAAGTCGATCTACTAGGTCTTTGAGGCCATATGTAGTCTTTTTGTTAATCAATAGTAAGTTGGGCATGCTCACACTTCATCCATACAAAGGTCTAAATGCTTACCCAAACCCCAGTAAAACCACCGAGGTCCCTCTTTAGTTACTCAACAAGATGTGGTTAGAACATACATGATCATCATATCCATTACAACACAATATGAAATAAGATACAACATCATAGGTTGACAACACATATAATAAGGAAATCATTCAACATAGACAATTATTAATAAGATTTGAATACTCCTTATTCCATACTCGAGATCTAGTAACCTTTGTTATCCATACACAATTGTCCATTGCGAAACACAATTTATTACAGAACAAACATGTTGATTACATCTATAGACATTACATCCGGTGTTGAGCCATGTGCACATCATAACTTACAGAATTGATCCTTCCTTATTCATACATTAAAAATGTCACCCAATTACAAGAGTGTTACACCTATTTATACATGGTGGGGACTTGCTCTTCGCCGCTTACATGTGTTTTCCTAATAATAGATGTTTTAAACATAAACTGTATGATTTTACAACTCTATTTTATCTATAGTTTGAACTATAAATAACTCAAAGCATCATCATGCTTTAATCTTATAATTAGGCCTACTCCACGTGTTGTCTTACCTTTGGCTTGGATGTGATTTTCTAATTTTGGACCTTGTTTGCATGTCACGTCATCTTGTTTTCTTTCCTATTTTTAGCCTTTCTTTGAAAATTGTTAAGTCCTTAACTCTGTGTGCATGTGTGCGATCCTCCGTGCGTTGACTTGTTTCCCTATGTTGTGTACCTTCACGCATTAACTTGTCTCTATTCCATGTTCCCTGTATGCACACTTCCACGTGTTGTCCGAACTTTTACTTCTCTTTATAACATACACCCGTACTCTGCGTGAGGTCCCCATCTTCCGCACATGGCTAATACTTAGCCATTTCTTCACTCTAACATTACCCCACACTAGAAGTATTGTCTATCCTCAGAACATGAAACAAAGAATGCCTTCTAACAAATGATGAAAGAATCCAAAGAATAAATAATATGGGCCCTTACCCAATGAATCAAGTCAAGAATATGTGCACACACTCAAAATAAAAGAATCAAGGAATGAATCAAGAATGAAGTATCTAGTACCCTTGCATTTGCATCTAAAATAAGATTTAGGAAGTGGGAGGAGTTCTGAAAACTCCCTATTTATCACAACTTCTTACTCCTTCCATTCCTTAAGCTCCTTTGTGGCTTTTTCTAGCGTTGATCCCACTACATCGGTACTTGTTCGAGTCACCCCATCTACCTTTTCCTTCAACGCCTTGGCCACCATGTCTAAATACGAGGACACTCCCTCTAGTGTATCCATTTTACGTGTGACCAAAGGGTAGATTTCCTTGAGCCTCTCCTCAAGTGTGTCCTTCATGGATTTGATCGAGTCCCTTTCTCTGCGTCTTTGACCATGACCTTTTCACACTCGACCTTATTATTCTTCATCATGTCATGTATCTTCTTCAACTTTTCATCTTCACTAGCGTGGTGCACGCTAAGAATAGGAGAGAAGTCTTGGCATTCATCAAACACCTTCTACGCCCTTTGTGTGGCCTCTTTAACTTCCGCATGACCAATATTTCATACTCTATGATCTTATCTTCTATCTTTTCTTTGTTCTTCTTCCTCTCTTTGTTTGTTCTTCCAACGTCGTCCTTAGCCCACTCTTTTTCTCCAACATCATCCACACCAAGTCCTCCGAGATAATGTAACTTTATGGGATACTCATCTCAAGTTTGATTAACTAACTTTGGGCACACACTTGTAACGTTGGTAACTATGTTCACCACCTTGTCATATGCATTTTTGTTCGAGTTTTTCTTGTCATGTAATTTTTACGCAAGCTTTTGAATCTCCTTATTCTTAAGTTCTACTTCTATTGTATCCTTTTGATGGAGGAATCCTTGTCAAAATTTATTTTCCCTACCTCTAATGTCATCTTGTTAAGCGTGTTACACGCTTGTTCATTTGTTAGTTGTGTGGAGTTGACGATGGGAAAATATTTTCTTGGTATTTTCTTTAGTCACATCTCGAAATCATTTCCCTGCTAACCTCGAACTCGACTCATACATATGTGTGTGGTAGTTCCATGAAAGAATCTTCCTTGTGCGCATTAAGGCTTCATTCTTTTCAAACATTCCCCAACTGAATAGGTCCTCTGTGGGTATTGAATTCGATATCTAACCACGAGCACCTTTGCGGTGTCATCTATATATGTCATATGGGGACCTTTTGGGGTTTCCTTCACACCCTCCCTTTCGTGTGTTGCTTCTTCGGTACTTACTACGTAATATTAAATTGTGCTTTGCTTGTTTCTCCTTCCGTACTACCTAAGTCTTCCCCATGTCCTTTATCATCACCTCCTTTTGTTTTCTCCCTATTCTTCCTTGCACTCTCTGCATGCTCTCTTTGCGCTTGGAGTCCTCTTTGCATGCATTGCGTGTTTCTTCATCATGCTTATTTTACATGGGTTCTTCCTTGGGTTTTTCCTCTTCCTCTTGATCTTGTTTTGTAGACACAAAATCACGCACTTTGGGTAATTATCTAGTCTTGATCACATACTACTATTCATATGGTTCCTAAGTAAGAAAAGTACTAATTAACCCATGTCTTTGGCCACCTTTTTTTTCTTTATGCTTTTGCTTTCAATCTTACACTCTTACTTGCTTAGTTTGTCTTTTCACCTTTCGACATTTTTCATTTTGGACAAAAGCACCCAACCACGACGCCAACACGGGCACCCTCGTCCCCTTTGGGTGCCCTTTTCCTCTTTGTACTTTGGTCACTCTTTTTGGGTCCTTTCTAGTCATTTCAACATCTTATCTTTTTGGTAGTCGGCCTTTTCAGGGTTAATTACAAAATTCAAGCAAGGGAATCATATAAATATAAATTTATGTGATCATAATAAGGGACCAAGCACTAAACACTACTTATCACCACCTAAGGTTGCATCCATCAAAGCATTTATAGCTCCATTTACATCCATCTAGCTCCATCATAAGGGACAAATGTTGGTTCATCTGCATCACACTTCATAGGAGGGGAGTTTATTGTTTCCACACACACATTATTTACATTCTACATCTAGCTACTTGTTTGCTACTTCAAGTGCGACACGCACAAGAACAACCTATGGCACAATTCCGCACACACACACACACACAACTACATTGGGTCTAAGTTGTAGTGTAGTGCTCAATTGTAATTCCACCATTTTGGAAGATGAGGACAATCTGAACCCTCATTTTTCATATTTCTTTTTTGGGATTTGATGTCTATTTGAACATTTTGCAAGTGCTTTCTTCGTTGCAAGTTTACAACAACCTCAATGATCTTACAGTAACATACATGCAATCAAAGACGAACAAGTGTGAACCTCTTGCGATACCTCAGAGGAGATTTTTTGAGCATCTATACGAGACCATGCCACCTAGAAACTAAACCAAGGTGCCCATGGCCGCCCCATCCCTCTTGGTGGCCCAATCCGGCTAAATCTTCTGGAACCGCATTTTTCCAAGCTTTTGTGTGACGGTCTCCCATATTTGTGCAGCCAATATCCACTGCAACATAGTCCAACAACCTCTTTGAATTAGCTAAGGCTCTTCTAACCCTCCATGCACTTAGGGTTTCATATTTTTATTTTCTTAGCTTGCTTTGGTAGATTTTTGTATTTCATTATTGCATTTAGTTATTGCTGCTAGAGCATCTAGATTAGGCTATTATTTTACATTTTAGCACAATCATCTTCCACACGTAACCCCTCATCATGCACCGACACATCGTCATGTAGCTACTCTTCCTCTTCATGTATGCTGGCTCTTCTACTTCCTATAATGTTTCCTCCTCATCGTGCGCCATCTCTTTAATCACCTTTTCCTCCAACTCCTCTTATTCTTCCTCGACGTCATAAATGACTCGAGGTTTTTCTTTGGTGGGCTATGCTTCTTCACTGGACTTGGTTTCTTTTTCACCAGACTTGGCTTTGGCTTCGTTGATTCCTCATCCATGGACTCCTCTCGCACATGATGCACCGGCCTCTCCGCACTCCATCCTCAACTTCTTTCTCTTATTGTGATCTAACAAACCTACAACTAGATCTTATTCTTCTTCTTTGGGATTCTTCTCGCATTGGTGCTTAAGAATCCTCATTGTTTACTTAATTAGCAAGTGTGGCATTGTGGCATCTTAAACTTTGAATTTTTTCCCATCCTTCATTTTTGGTTGAAGGAAAACATATACCATGCATACCTCTTTACCAACCACCAGTGTCGTGGATTAAATCGAGGTTCATCATGTCAAATTCCATAGTTTCTAAGTATGTTTCCTTATGCGTATATCCGTACATTTTCTTAATGTATGGTATTTTGAATCCACTCTACTGCATTGAAATTTAGATGATGCCCATCCTTGATCTTGTTTACCATGACCTTTGAAAGTAATTAGTGGTGAATGCAAATGGCGAGCTTTTCTCCATGGCCCAAACTCTCCATCCTTCATCAAAAAGTGTGCAAGGCTAAAGTGTTACATTACTACAAACTTTGATTGTTTGTCAATTAACAGCAATAATTCCCTCAATACGTGTAATTTTTTTTCAAATGCTTCAAGCATCCTCTTGTACCACTTCTCAATGCGTGCCTTGTGGGGATTATTGATCCCACCATCACAAGTGAAGTTAGCAAGCATATTTGTCGAGGACTTGTCAAGAGGGTGCAACCACATCTTATCTTTTAGGTCGTATGGTACCCCAATCTCCCAAATATTGGAAGGGTGTGTCACTTGTGTTATCATTGATGTCAATTCCATTGATTTCATAGGGTCTAGGTGATCTAGGTATGTTGGCTAGGTGATCTAGGTATGTTGGTTAGGTGATCTAGGGGTCTCCAAAGGTGCACTTGAGTCTCTTAAAGGTGGTATGAAGGTTAAAAAAGGTCCATGAGGTGAGTAAAAGGTGTCAATGAGTCTGTAACATGTCCACATGGTCTAGACATGAAAGGTATGGGTCAAGTCAAGTCATTATAGGCTGAGAATCCACTCAAACCAAAGTAGGGAAAGCAAGTTTTGATCGCTAGAGGAAGATTACAGGTTGTCTTTCTAGTATCATATGGTCTACAAGTCATAAATTATGCTTCAAGCAGGAGTAATATGTCTCACAGGGTGTATCAAGTCATCTGGTGAAAGGTGCAATGAAACTAGCCCATTTAGGCATGTTTCTGGTGCTTGATGAGGTGTGATAAGTTGGTACAGGTCATAGTAAGGTCATGTGATCATGGGAGAAACTTTAGAACAATTTCTATAGTATGTGTGAGAAAAACAAGGCTCATTTTATCTCTTGGAGTCAAAATTTAAAAGTACAGTAAAGTGGCTTTGGAACTAATAACGCAGTGAGGAAAATGAGATGTGATAGAATAGTATAATAATATTTATGGAAAATTTGATTATGTATCTTAAATAGGGATGTCTTCTGGTGCTTCATTCCAAATTTCATCAAGTTCTGAGAAGGTATGTGAAAGTTATGCTAGTTTTTCTAAAACAATTTTTTGAAAAATGCATAAGAAGTTGTCTGGATTCTTAACACTCAAGAAAAAATATAGTGCCTCCTTTAGATAAATCATATAATTAATTTTTTATAGGATTCCAAGTTTGAGATGTGGAAAAACATTTCAAGCAAAAAGAATAAGTATTAGAGGAGTTATGAACATTTTTCTAGCTATGTTCATGTCACTTCCAGGCACTTTGCTGAGTTAGAATTAGCAAAGGTTGTTTGTCTAGTTCTAACTCACTAGTATGAGTGATTTAAATCTTATAAAGGATTATTAATGGTATTTCCAAGTAATGTGATGTCATTAATTCCCTTCAAGTATAGTAATTGCAGTTCAAGTCTCTTCAGGGTGTGCAAGTTGGGTCTACAAGCTTATTGTGAGACATGTCAATCATGAAACATGATTATGAATCAAATGGTGACAATAAGGAGAGTGAAGACATTTTATATGACTATAGTACATACTAAAAACTCAAATATTTCTCAAATTTTAGTAGAAATGTTCCATAGATCTAATGGTTCTCAAATTATTGTCTACGATAAGTCATAAAGACTTGTGTCTATGTTTGAAGAAGCATTGTACCTATCATTTATAACACATTTCATCTAACTACTGGGAGCATCACTTTCAAAGTCACCTCATAAGGATGTACACAAAAGTGTTGAATGGGAAAAAGGTACCTTGGAAATTAGTGAGGTGTATTGTTAAGCATGATATGGATTGGTTTTCACTATACAATGTGAAAGTCTCATGAAAAGTAGTTTTTGGCCCTTAATGGGAGTGAGATGCTCAAAGGGGTTTATAATACCTCTATGACCCTAAATAATAACCCTAATGAATATCTAAACCTCAAAGTCTTTTTTGAAGCCCAACATGTGGAGGATTGTCAAACTACATAGCTTGTGCACTACACTTCGAATGTTGGGGTGATCTTCATCATATCGGGAGTTTCTTAAGTAATGAGAAGGAGCATGGTGATAGGTAAGTGAAATTTAAATTTAAATTTTTGAAAACCATCAACAAAGGATCAAGGAACAAGATTTTTATAGCTCTCAGGATCAAGCTACGGTGATGAAGGAAACCTGATTGTAGGGTTGGAAATATATTTCTTCTTGAATCCTTCAATTTATCCAATGGAAAATCATGAAATCTTGTGGGAAGATCTGCTTGGACAACACAAATGCATTGTTAAAGGTTTCAAGGTGTTTGATCTCATTTTGAGAAAGAATTTATGTGACAGATCATCTTCTTCGGACGCTCTTCACGGTGCAAGCAGAGGTAGAATTGAAGTCTCAGAGTAGTGTAATTTTTCGTTATAGATGCTTCAATTTGCTTTGAAAGGATTTGAAATGGATTGAAAGGGGTCTACAAACACATAATGTTGTTGCTTTAGTTTGGAAATGCAAGCTCTACATGGTAGGATTTGTTTGTTCGGTCTCATGTACTATGCAGGATCAAGATGTCTTTTTAAATGCAAATTGTTGTGGAAAATGGTTCAAATCTTCATGTCAAGCTTCCAAAAGTTGAAGCAATGAGTCAAGGAACTTGAGTAAAGGGTTGTTTCATCTTGAAAGCCCAATGTTGCTTAAAGCGGTGGTGAAATTGATTGTCTATGTGCGGGATTCTGTCACTATGGATGGTATGAATGAGTTCTTCTCCAAGAACCTATAGGTCACTAAGTCTACTCTATCTCAAAATATTTGGCTCTTTATGGCAACTCAAGGGTCTCTGAACAACCACAACCTTTTGAGTATTCTTTCTTTGATGAGAAAATGAAAGGTTCAGGGATCATGTGCAAGAATTTGGAAAGTCAATTGGTTGGCTTGTCTAAGCGAATCATACTAATTCAATGACTTATCAATTCACAAATGGAATTTGAAGAGTCAAGAGCTATGTGAAGAGCTCAAAGAAGTGATAAAGAAGTTGAAAAGGTAAAAGGTGGTGAGTTTTTCTTAAAGAACAAAGATATGCTAGTGAAGAAAATAGTTAAGTGAGACATAAAGAGAAGATGATCAGTCAATGGAAAGTAAACAATCATGAAAAGGTGAAAGGTCGGGAGAGAGAGTGATGCCAATATACAAAAGGGAAAATTTGTTTTGTATGTTTTTTCAAATGAAAAACCCCTTTTCTCTTCTATTGAAGAAAAGCTTTGCTGTAAAGCAGAACCCCTGGAAATATCTTTTAGGTCAGTAGTTGGCTGGAGTTTCATATGAAGGATGTTAGTAAAGTAAAAATGGTGAAGCCTCTATTGGTTGTAATTTGATTTAAAGAGTTGTAATTTGATTTGAATACCAAAAATAAGGTTTCTGAGTACATCTTATGTTCTTGATATGTATGCATTTCTTGATGAACTTTATCTAATTGTGATCCAACATTAATGCATGTGATTTATGAGGTTGTATATTTGATGTTTTAAATAGAAAAGTGAAAGGTTTTATTACAGGACTGATGCATCCCCCTCTCAGTCCTCTGTCATTTCTAACAATTGGTATCAGAGCGGTGCCTTAGAGAAGCAGCGTTAACATGTTAGAGGGAGATCTTTGGTGAAAAGGATGTGAGATATTTGTTGATAAGGATGGGAGATATTTATTGTGTAAAGTGAGGAGTAGAGTTTTGTAAAGAGAAGCTAAAAAAATTGGTCGAATCACATGAGGAAATACTCAATTATATACAAACTAAACTCAAGGAAGCTCTAGCTGAGAAAGAAGAACTGAAGAAATATTTAAGCATCATGACAAGTAAGGTATCATATTTTCAAGAGAGATTAGAAAATTTGAATAAGATGTTAGGAAAACAAAAGGCATATGGTGATAGAATAGGTCTAGGTTTCATAGAAGATTCATGTAGTATAGAGAAAAATGAAGGTGAATCAATTCAAGGATCAAATGGAAAATACAAAGTCAAGCAAGGGAAATAGTTCAAACCTTGCATCTCATTAAAGATCATCCATTAGAGAACCAAATGCATTAGGTATGTTGTTTTTCATGGTAATTGCTACAAGTGTGGTGCTTATGGACATAGGGCTAGTATGTGTAGTCCTAAGGTTGAAAAGAAAGAAGATTGCAAAGAGAAGACTCAAGAACATCACTCTGAAAGAAATAAGGAAGAGAAAAATTAGGTCAAATATATGGAGCTGAATGTTATCACTGTCATGAGAAAGGACATCTAGCAAAGTATTGCAAAAATGAGCCATCAAACATAAGGAGGTATGTAAGAAAGTTCAATGGTTATTGTTATGCTTGCAATGAATATGGACATAGGGATTTTGAGTGCAAAGGAAGACAAGTGGAATGTTTTAGGCATCATAAGGTAGGGCACATTGCAAGGTTATGTGATGTGGGTCAGTTGAAGAAATAGATTCAAAGACCCAAGAAAAAAGCTTAGAAATATAAGAAGAATGGAGAAGCTAGTCAAAGTGCTCAAAAGGATCCCAAGAAAGTGATTGATCAAAAGAAGGAATCTACTATGACAAAATTAGGTTCAGAAAAATAAGAATTAGTTAAGGTGCAAGAAGAGGGCTTGAGACCTTATTAGGTATCTCATCAATCTCCTCCATGGTATATAGGTGCAAATGAAGCTTTGGAGTGAGGGGGAGCTATTTAAGTCAAGTATGAGTTTTCTCCTTGGTGTTGAGGTATGTCTTTCAAAGCATGGTCATGTTATGATTGTCAAGGTTCAAGTTTTGTAATCCTTCAAAGAGTATGAGTCCGTGTTCTCAAAATCAGAGTTTTCTCTATCATTCTTTAGTGTATAGTCATGTTGATTAGTCATAGTTATGTTTTTCCGATCATTCATAAGGTCTTCAATTGGGTCATAATCAGATATCTAGCATTATTGATATGTGGTGTCTCAAGGAATTCATCTCTATGTTGAAGGTGTTTCATGGGTTTTTATTTAAGCTGAAAAGCTTAAATCATGAGTGCTCAAGTGTTATGTTACAAGAGGTGTGTAAGTAACTTAGAACTCATGAAAATAGTATCTCTTGTCTCAATGTCTGGGCTCAATAAATGATATATATGTGGTCAATATTAAGTCATAAGTGGAGTATCTAATCTTGTCATAAAATACAAGTAAAGTGTTTCAAAGTGTGCTCAAGTATGTGAAAAGTCACCTTAAATCATGCTAATATGTAAAGAGTATATTTGATCTATCTTAGTCACACGAGGGGCACTTGAATCAATTTTTCAATGGCCATCGATAAACATAGTATATCATGAAGTGCTTCACTCTCTTGAGATGAAGAATTAAAGTCAGAATGAGCCATCAAAGTGGTGATATGGTTAGAATTCCAATCCAAAAGTAATTTGTGACTATGTTGAAGTCATTCAGGAGAGTATAGATGTTAAACAAGGAGGTTTTAGGTATGTAAATGACTTTCATGATTCCATATCAGTCAAAAGTTACAAAGTTGCAAGATTCTGTCAAAAGTGTCATGCATAGACATATGTTGCTAATGTCTCTTCATCAATAAGTGTGATCTTTAATTTAGGAGGATGATGTTATTATGGTGATGACATAATTTGAGGTCTTGACATCAAATTTTATGCAATCTAAGTGGCTTCTATCCAAAACTGGGTTCTAGCTAGTCAATAAGGAGTGGTATGGAGAAATGTAAGTGGTTGAAGGTACTAATGGTGGATTTCAATGCTATAATTTTGTACAAACCATTTAGACAAGGTGTACTTAGAGATTCAAGTGATTTTAGCACTTGAAAATATCGATTTCTTATGAGTCCTTGTGATTCGAAGTTGCGATCGGGAGCACTAGAAGCCTAATTGGCGGTGAATGGGATATATATCCTCAAATTCATGGTTCAAGGTTAATGGAGGTGTCATGTGGCTTAATGGTTCTTCAATCAGGTAAGTTCCTTCTATGAAAGTGATCATAGTAATAATTAGTAGTGAATTTCTCCTTAATCGGGGCTAGTTAACTATGCAAACATGAAGCTTGATCCATGACATGTCTTAGATTGTGCTATTGTATTTATCATCCATGAATTTGTCTTATTTGTCTTGAGGAATATTGTGTCTCAATGGTTAGGTATAAGTAGTAAGGTTATTTGAGGGCTTGAGTGTATGCATCCAAATTGGCATCATAAGAGGTTTGAGTCTTTCATATAAAGTGTTTTACATTGCTTCAAATGTGATCTCGGTGAAAAGGAAGTTTGGTTATGTGACATCACAAGTTGAAGGCAAACATGGATCTTACTAAGCTTCAATAAGATGGTTTAGGTTTGTAAAAGTGATTTATTGTCATGATGAATTCAATCATGCTCCTGGGGTAGTTGAAGCCCCTTCCACCATAAAGTGTTAGTCTATAAGGAGTGAAACATCTTGTTGATGATCAATCCTTGTAGGGAAAAGTATGTTGCTCTCAAGTTGATAATTGATCAATGGAATCAAGGTATAAAAATTAGAAAAGGATAACCTACTATCTTGGTATAAAGTCTTGAAGGCAAAACATCAAGGACACAAGGGAAAATTGTTACTCTACGATTATAAAGGTAAGTCTTGTGTGGATAGTGATAAAAAATATCAAGTAGAGAGTTTTCATAGATCTTAAGAGCATCTAAGGGGTTTGCAAAGGTGTTTCCCTACTTGGAGATGATCATTGTGTCATCTTAATCAACCTAAGATAGGGCATCCAAATCTAGCATAATGAGATACACTCAAAAGTATCATTATTTGCTTTTGGTGTTTATATACATTTGTTTCAAAAATATGCAGGATTATGACCTCATAAGGTAATTGGATGACTGAAGTTCAAGTATGAAGATTATAAATTCTTGAACTCTTCAACAAGATTCAAGGAGTGTGAGAGAATTAGAAGGGTTTGGATCATTTTGAGAAATCAATGTAAAACTACGTCTTAATATTGTTACAATAGTCTACATGGATGAACAAGATCGTTGATTACTCGAAGTGTTCTCAATCAATGATATATAAGTCAAAAATATTGTCTTGAGTGCGCTATGAAAGAGTATTGAAGGTTATAGTGTGCTATGAACATAAAGGGGATCTACAAGATCAAATAAACAATGTCTTGACAAAGTTCTTGAAGAAAGGAAATATTGGTATTCCCAAATAATAAATTGCATGATGTAACCTTGGAACAATGTGAAAATTAGTCTTGTGTCAAAATGAGGTAGCCATAACTCGAGAAAGTAGTGTACAGGTATGAAGGTATAAAATGTTAAAGAAGTTCATTCTATCGTTGTCTCATGAAGAAAATATTGTCAAGGTTACCTAAGCTATAAAAGAAGGTGTGCAAAGTAATATAAAGCCTAACAAATTGAGAGATATATTGCAGTTTCATCATGAGTTTTTCTTTAATAAATCAATGATCTACTCTAAAAAGGGTGATCCATTATAATATTACGAGTTGTTAAGAAATTCTTAAGTAGGGAAGTGTTCCCAAAAGGTGGATCTCTAGCAAAGTGTATATCAAGATGACTAAGAAGTGGCATAATACAAGGTGAAAAATGCAAGTAAGGGTCTTGAACAAGTTCACGAACCTTGACAAAGATCTTATAGAAGATCATTGGACAATGATAGGTTTGAGTAGTCTATGTTTGCTTATTTCAAAGAAAAATAGTGACAAGCAAGAAAATGCCATGCTACAAGTGTCCTAGAAGTTTGTTGAATAAGAATCTTTGTGTAAATCTTGTGAAGGTATAAGATAATGAAGACAAATTCTTGTGAAATGTTTCTAGATGGGTGTGTTGAGTGCTAAGAAATGAAGAATCATGATGTTAAGAGAAAAGGTGAATTAGGAAACTTAGTGAAGTCCCAAAGTGGGTGAGTCGGGTTCATGACAAGATATCAAGTCCAAGTATGGTGTGTAGAATAAGAGATGGTTGAGCCAAGTCAAGATTGTCCCTTGACAAGATCGTGTAAGCCTATGAATGAGGGTAAGGAGTGCATCAACTTAAGGGGATCTTAGTTGAATTTCATATCAGATTTGTTGATTGTTTTGAGTCAAATAAGATGGAACACATGTCTAGGGAAGCTATGTTCATGTAAGTTTTCTTTCTCTTTTCTTGAGTCACTTGTTTCCATGTCAAGTCCATAAATACCTTTTTCATAGATGTCAAAGGGGGAGAAGTGTGACAAGAAACATGTAAATGAGGGTCATATAAGTGTGTATGCCATCAATTTTTAAAGGATGATTGGCATAAATGATAAAGGGGGAGTTTGTTGGAAGTGTGTGTCACTTATGTTGTCATTGATGTCAAGTCCATTGATGTCACAGTGGTCTAGGTGATCTAGGTATGTTGGCTAGGTGATCTAGGGGTCTCCAAAGGTGCATATGTGTGGCTTGAGTCTCTTAAAGGTGGTATGAAGGTCAAACAAGGTCCATGAGGTGAGTGAGAGGTGTCAATGAGTCTGTAACATGTCCACATGGTCCAGTCATGAAATGTATGGGTCAAGTCAAGTCATTCTAGGCTGAGAATCCACTCAAACCAAAGAAGGAAAACAAGTTTTGATCACTAGAGGTAGAGTACATTTTGTCTTCCTGGTCTCAGATGGTTTATAGGTTAGCAATGATGTTGTAAGTATGAGCAATATGTCTCATAGGGTGTATCATGTCATAAGGTGCGGTTGGCTGGCCCATTTAGGCTGTTTTGGTGCCGATGAGGTGTGAAAAGTTAGTACGGATCATATGAAGGCCATATGATCATGGGAAAATCCCGGGAATAGTTTCTACAACATGTGTGAGAAAAAACAAGGCTCATTTTAGCTCTTGGAGTCAAAATTCAAAAGTGCACAAAAAGTGGCTTTGAGAACTGACAATGCAAGATGAGGTAAATGAGATGGGATAGAAGAGTATAGGAATATTTATGGAAAATGGGATTATGGATCTTTAATAGGGATTTCTTGTGGTGCTTTATGCCAAATTTCATCAAGTTCGAGAAGGTATGTGAAAGTTATGCTAGTTTTTCTAAAACAGAGACTTTTGAAAAATGCATAAGAAGTTATTTGGATTCTTAACACTCAAGAAAAATATAGTGAATCCTTCAGATAAATAATAGAAGTAATTTTTTTATAGGATTCCAAGCTTAATATGTGGAAAAAAAAATCAGGAGAAAAGGATAAGTATTAGAGGAGCTATAAACGTTTTTCTAGCTATGTTTCATTACTTCAAGAACTTTCTGAGTTAGAATTAGCAAAGGTGCTGTCTAGCTCCAACTCACTAGTATGAGTGATTTCAAGATTATCAAGGATTATTAATGGTGTCTCCAAGTAATGTGATGTCATTAATTCCCTTCAAGTATAGTAATTGCAGTTCAAGTCTCTTCAGGGTGTGCAAGTTGGGTCTACATGATTGTTGTGAGACAAGTCAATCATGAAACATGATTATGAATCAAATGGTGATAGTAAGGAGAGTGCATTATTTTTCTCTAACTATAGTACATACTCCAAACTCAAATATTTCTCAAATTTTAGTAGAAAGGTGTCGTAGATCTTATGGTTCTCGGAGTATTGTCTACGATAAGTCATAGAGACCCGTGTCTATGTTGGAAGAAGCATTGTTCCTATCCTTTATAGCACATGTCCTCTAACTAATGGGAGCATAAATTAAGAAGTCACCTCATAAGGATGTGCACAAAAGTGTTGAAAATGACAAAAGTACCTTGGAAGTTAGTGAGGTGTATTGTTAAGCATGATATGGACTGGTTTTCACTGTATAGTGTGAAAGTCTCATGAAAAGTTGTTCTTTTGGCCCTTAATGGGAGTGAGATGATCCAAGGGTTTAAAATACTGATATGACCCTAGATACTAACCCTAATGACTCTCTAAAGCTCAAAGTTAGTTTTGAATCCCAACATGTGGAGGACTGTCAAAATACAAAGCTATCTCTGCATTACACTTATGAATGTTGGGGTGATCTTCATCCTATCATGAGTTTCTTGAGTAATGAGAAGGAACATGGTGATAGGTAAGTGACATTGAAATTTAAATTTTTAAAACCATCAATAAAGGATCAAGGAACAAGCCTTTTATAGCTCTTGGATTCTGATGAAGGAAACCTAGCTTTAGGGTTGGAAAGATATTTTGCTTGAATCCTTCAATTTATCCAATGGAAAATCATGAAATATTTTGGGAAGCTCTGTTTGGAAAAAATGAATGCATTGTTAAAGGTTTCAGGGTGTTTAATCTCATTTTGAGAAAGAATTTATGTGAGTCATCTTCTTGATCATTCTTCACAGGCAAAGGTAGAATTGAAGTATGTAGTGTAATTTGTTCGTTGTAGATGTTTCAATTTGCTTTGAAAGGATTTGAACTAGCTTGAAAGGGGTCTAAAAGCACATAATGTTCTTCCTTTATTTTGGAAATGCAATCCCTATGTGGCAAGAGTCATTTTTTCAGTCTTATGTGTCTTGTGTAGGATCAAGGTGTCTCTCCAAATGCAAATTTTTGTGGAAAATGGTTCAAATCTTCATGTCAAGCCTCCAAAAGTTGAGAAATGAGTCAAGGAACTTGAGTAAAGGATTACTACGGATTGAAATCCCAATGTTGCTTAAGAGTGGGTAAATTTATTGTCTATGTGAAGGATTACATCACTTGTGGGACGGTATGAATGAGTTCTTCTCCATGAACATATAGGTCACTAAGTCTACTCTATCTCAAAATATTTGGCTCCTTATGGCAACTCAAGGGTCTCTCGAAAACCAAAACATTTTGAGTCTTCTTTCTTTGATGAGAAAATGAAAGGTTCAGACCATGCAAGAATTTGGAAAGTCACTTGGTTGGCTTCTCCAATAAAAGCATACTAATTCAACGACTTTTTAATTCACAAATGGAATTTGAAGAGTCAAGAGTTGTGTGAAGAGCTCAAAGAAGTGATAAAGAATTTGAAAAGGTAAAAGGTGGTGAGTTTTTCTTAAAGAACAAAGATATGCTAGTGAATAAAATAGTTAAGTGAGACATAAAGAGAATATGATTAGTCAATGGAAAGTAAACAATCATGAAAAGGTGAAAGGTCAAGAGAGAGTGATGACGAGTCTACAAAAGGGAAAAATTGTTTTGTATGTTTTTAAAATGAAAAACCCCTTTTCTCTTCTATTGAAGAAAACCTTTGCTATAAAGCAAAACCCCTGGAAGTCTCTTCTAGGTTAGTAGTTGGTTGGAGTTTCATGAGGAGGATGTGAGTGAAGCAAAAATGGTGAAGTCTCTATTAGTTGTAATCTGATTTGAAGAGTTGTAATCTGATTTGAATACCAATAAAGAAGGTTTCTGAGTACATATTATGTTCTTGATATGTATGCATTTCTTGATGAAATTTATCTAATTGTGATCCAACATTAATGCATGTGATTTATGAGGGTGTATATTTGATGTTTGAAATAGAAAATTGAAAGGTTTTATTAAAGGGTGATTCACCCCCTCTCAATCCCTTGTCATTTTTAACACCAAAACACTATCAAAAGAAGGATTAATCCTAGTGATCTTCTCCTTGTTTATTTTGTACCGTAGCGTCCTCAACAATTCCTTTGGCTATGTACATGAAAATGGTGTCTTTGGTTTATTTCGTCATCCGGTGCGTGATGTGGAGGAAATTTTATTCACTTTGTTCTAGCGTTCCAAGGCTCCCAACTTGCAACTCACCGATCACGCATCCACTCTAGTAGCGAGGTTGAAAATATTTTCAACATCGAATGTGCACATCCCCTCGGTATTACAACATGGTGGTCCTTTCCTCAATCTTTGGGTCATCTTGCAGATCCATCTCTATTTCTTCCCCTAAGTCGTGCAAACTCAGTAACTCTGTTGGTCAACACGAAAGTCAACCTCATTCTCTTGCCTATGAAATAAAAGTAGTCTTCATGTGTGTGTGACATCAACCATTGGAATAATCATTCGAGTTTCCCAAAGTAAGGCGATCGAATAATTTAAGGACCCAACTTCCTCTAGAGTTACGTAGGTGCAGAATCATCCAATATTAGTTGCCCATCCGCAATCCTTATTCCTAGTTCACACAAAACATTCTTATTGATAGCCACCTTATGCCCCTACGCACGATGATTATACTCGATTGTCTTACAATTGCGGAGCTTGGATGCCCAAGGTTTCCTAGCTATTACCTCTTGTGGATATTGCATCTCTCGAGAACCAATCCTTGGGTGCTTCATCAACAATCTTCTTATTGTCCTATGGTGCTCGTCTTGGTGCCATTATTTGTTTCTTAAGCTGGTTTGATTGTTAAGTTTATGTAATGTGTGCTCTAGATGCCACAATCTTCAACACCTACTCCCTTGAATTGTGTAATTCCTTTGTTTTTCACTCCTACACTTCGTTCTCAACTCTTACACTTGTATTTTCAACTTTGTGCCCTAATCCTTGCCCTAGCTCTATAAACCCTAGCTCTATGTCTTCTTCTACGAACCCTAACCCATTATTGCTTCCACACCCTCTCTCCTAGCTTCCACTTCCACTGAAGGAGCTCTCCAAACTCAAGGTATTGTATTCTTACTCAACTTTGGTTCATGCATTCACAACTTCTCTTGTTAGCCTTATGCCTTATTCTTTGCTCTTTATTGCAATTTAAATCTTTGAAACACACAAATTCTCAAAGGCATGGTAAGAATGACTTCCCTTGCGTCCCTTTTATAGATTTTGTAATCTTTACCTGCATTAAATGCTCCTCACCTACCAACACTTTTTTATATTTTTTGTGCTTTTTCTCTTTTTCTTTCTCATGCACACGCGGTCATAACCTTCTAGCGTACCACTACTTCCGAGGCTGCAATTCCTTTCATGTGCATCTCCCTACACCACACACAATCTTCCTTAACTACACTTACCAAGTAGTCTATCTTATCACTACCTCCCTCACGTTACATTGTGCGGACGTTTACTCACGTGGTTTCTAATGTGAGCAATTCCTTCAAGAACCATCATCCCTAAACACCTATATATTTTTCCATTGCACATCATTCTTTCACACCATTGTGCTCACATTTACCAGACTTCTCAAGAAGAACTAGCTTCCCATTTTTCCTTGCACACACTCACATTTGCTTCACCCCACACTAAAAACATGTGGGGTCATTGTAAATAATAATGCTCAATCAAATATTTAGTAGTTCAATAGTTACATATAGACATTGATCCCTATAATTTAGGAGTCAAGACATAACAATAAACAACTAAGAGATCCCTAGAATCTCTCACACAAATACCTAAAATCTATATACGTGAGTTGTTGTAAACAACCTCACTTAACAAATTAATTACCACTTAGTATTCTAATATACACACTAAACAATGTTTTTCCCAACATTCCCCCCCTTAGTGCGAATATGGGGAAGAAGTGTAGTTGAAACCAGAATCATATGCCTACGCATATTTTTAGGTCTGCATACTGCTCCTCTCCTCACGGACGTCGGTTTCCCTCTGTACAAATTGTTTCTTGATCGACACCTTCCACGCCACATCACAACACTTCAATAGAACATATAGGAATTCTCGTATGTACCAAGCAAGCATACACAAACTATTGATCATTATTCTGCCTATAAATTAAACACACAACTGGAAATAAATATGTCACCACCACAAAATGTGTCCTCATCATTGGTGGTGATGAGAGGCGTTGAATATTCCTCTAGCCTCCGTTGCCTCCCGCCTCCATTGATTGTTATTTTAGTAGAGATAATCTTCATCATTAGAGGCAAGAAAGTTATTCATCGATTGCATAATCTTCCCAGTCAGTTTCTTCTTCAATAAAAAAAGCCTTTTGATCAATCTTATCATCGAGGAGATCTTGTGCCTGTTTCTTACAATTTAGAATGACATGTCCTAATTCTTTACAATAATAACATTTGATTTTTCCTTTTGTAGGAACGTGCTTTGAATTGTACCTACCCCTTTTTGATGATGTACTAGATTTATTGTGTACATATAAGACCTCTTCTTCTGGTTCTAAAGGTTCATTATGATCAAGCAGAGTAGAATTTACTCCCTCTAAACCAATTTTAATCTTGCTCAAAGTAAAAACCATATGAGACATTTTTTTAGGCAGACTATTCAAAAGAATTACTTTGGCATCATCATCATTTACCTTCTCATTAATACCTGCAAGCTAATTGAGAAGAGAGCGGAACTTACTAATGTGATCTGCCAGTTTTGTACTTTCATCCATCTTTAATCCATAAAGTTTCTGCTTCAGTGTTGTCTTTGCACTTTCGCTTGGATCGAATAGGTTGTTTAATGTCTCCCAGATTTCCTTTGCAGACTTTGTGAAGTCTACATGGTGCAGGTAAGCTTTTGACAAACCGAGACCAATAGTTCCCAAGGCCTTTTGATCCTTGATATTCCACTTCGTGAGATTTGTTGGATTTGTTGGTGTTGTCACATTTGGTTTAACCACATCCCACAAATCTTTCTCAATCAAGTTCAACTGCATCTGGATTCTCCATGTATGAAAATCACGTCCTTCGAACTTCTCAACGAGACTCAATTTATCCATTTTCACAACTATCGTATTTGTAAACAAAACGACTCCAATTAATGAGATATATAGTACGTTTTACAAGAAGACTATAACGATAAATCACTATTTAAAAAGTAATAAAGAGAAATTACTTTTTAAATACTCTAAATGATTTAATCAACTTAAAAAATTCAATTTACTATATGCTTGTTTGTTGTGTGGACGATCTAGCTCGACCTTTGGCCACAGACTGCATGTTGCATGTCACACTGCACGCTTAGATGTTGATACGTTTATACGCTGCACTGTAGTTATCTTTTATCTTCACGCATACAAAGCTACGGCCAGACGTTTATGGTTTGTTTCCCCACCATTTTCATCTTACAAGCAGAACCTATCTATAGTCTTTGCCAGATCTCTGACTAAATAATGCATATCATCGCATCTATTCATCACTATCTGCTATTACCTTACCTTCTTCATCATTGTCATTGATTGTCATTGTCGTAGCAGTCCAAACAGAGATCAAGAGTGTCGGCTATCTTCATGTGGATGTATAATCTTTGTCACTCTCTCAACACGACACTCCAAACTGCGTGGACTGCTCCAACGACACTCCAAACTGTGTGGACTGCTCCAGCGATGCGTGGACTACGTGTGGGAAAACTACGACTGATACAGTGTTGTTCAAATTGCACAAAGATGTATTATTCTCTTATAGATCAACCTCAGCTCTGTTACCGTATGTAAATAATAATGCTCGATCCAAATATTTAGTAGTTCAATAGTTACATATAGACATTGATCCCTATAATTTAGGAGTCAAGACATAACAATAAACAACTAAGAGATCCCTAGAATCTCTCACACAAATACCTAAAATCTATATACATGAGTTGTTGTAAACAATCTCACTTAACAAATTAATTACTAGTTAGTATTCTAATATATGCACTAAACAATGTTTTTCCCAACAAAGTCCTTTGTGCATCAGTCTAACATAGAGTAATGAGCTCTTGTGCGTGAACACGCTTATTACAACAAAACAAAGCAAAAAAAAATAGAAAAGGAAATCTAATCTAAATGGCAATACTACCTTATTACAAACAAAAATTAATCCTACTTATAGTAGGGCTTCAACTTACTCGCATTGAAGTAACTAAGCAACATGGTGTCATCCAATGCCTATAATTGACATGTGCTTGATTCTAATATCTTAGTTACTACAAATGGTCCCAACCAATGCACTTTGAGCTTTCTAGGATGACACACAAACTTGGAGTCATATAAGAGCACCATCTTTCCCTACTGTAAAGGACTTGTTCTTAATATGCCTGTCATGCCAAGCCTTTTGTCTAGCTTTCTATATCTTACGGATCTATCGTGCAATGATGTGGATCTTATCCAATCTGCATCAATTTATAAATGTGCTCATCCACTATGGTATCATTATCCATTCCTCATGCACACTCAATACATAGGGAGGGTAACAAAAACTCCACAGGAAAAACTTCCTTTACGCCAAACACAAACTAAAAGGGTGTGGCCTTATTCAACCTTTTGTAAGTTGTTATATATGCCCATAACACAACTGATACCTTGTCATCCCAATCCTTCCTTCCAACATCACATATCTTTGTCAAGGTTTGTCCCAGAATCTTGTTGAAAGCCTCAATAGTTCCATTGTCTTGTGGGTGATAGGGTGTAGTCTTATGGTGTGCTACCATAAACTCTACCTATAATATTCTTATTGTCTCATTCAAAAAATGAGTTCCTCTATCACTTATAAGGATCAATAGAAAACCATACATGCTTATAACATTTCCCCATAGAAATGCAGTTCTTATTTCACGTAGTGTAATCCTTTATAGGTACAACCTCTACCCACCTTGTCAAGTAATGCATACATTTATGATGTAGTGTGTGCCTATCTAACATGCGGGTGGTGCAATTGGGCCTACAAAGTCAATTACCCACTTCTCAAATGGATATGAACTCATTATAGGGCACGCAGTGGCATCTCATCTCGATTTCGGGTTTGCCTATCATTTGAAAATGGTCATAAGTCTTTACAAATGCCTTAATATCCCTATACAACATTTCCCACCATAAGCCTATTGTGAATAAGATCTTGAGCGTTGTCTATTCACATGCATAAGTGACCACCAACTATTCTACCATGCATTTTCTCAATTATAGCTTCATGTTCATGCTCTAGCACACATCTGCGCAATACCTCATCTATACCCATTTTGTATAAGTATCCTCCAATGAGCTGATATGGAGTTGCACGAATAACAAGTTTGCTTATTTTCAAAGTCTTTATTCCTTCAGGTGTAACTCCAGTGTGTAAGAATAAGGCAATGTCTTCTAATTATGCGAGCACATAGTTTAGTCGATCAAGTTTGAGCATCTAACATAGTGTCTTCTATGCTTTGCACATCCTCACCAAATTTAATCCTTAATAAATGATCAGGTCCCAAATTGCTCTTTTCTAGGATTCACTATAACTAAGAAATCAAACTCCTGGAAAAGAAGAATCCAATGGTAGATGCACCCTTGTAAAACCGACTTATTGAATAAGTACTTAAACACCATATGATCAATATAAAATATAAAAGGGGTGGATAACAAGTAATTTATGAACTTGTGAAGCACATATTTCATTAACAAGGCTTCACACTATGTATTCGTATAATTTTACTCGGATGGCATTAGCTTCCTACTCACAAAATAGATGGGATGATCAACATTACCTTCACCTGGTTGTGCCAACACTACTCCAATAGTTATACCAAAGAATCATCTACATGCACATGAAATGGATTGTTCTAGAAGGGAAGCGTAAGATAGGCATGGTGGTTAGCTTCTCCTTCAAGGTCTCAAAATCTTGTTGTTGCACGTCACCCCAATAGAATTTTCCTTTGGCTTTCAACAACTCTTCTAGTGGTGTGGAAATATTTGCATACCCCTTGATAAAATTATGGTAATAACCAGTGTTCCCAAGAAACATGTGCACCTTACTTTGATTAGTTGGCTCTTCCAACCCCAAAATAATTGTAATCTTGGTTGGGTCCACAAAATCCTTCTTTGCAAATAATATGTCCAAGTAGAGTACCAAAAGGAGTTACAAAAATGCACTTCTTGATGTTTAAGGAGATGCTTAAGTTTTCTACATATTTCAAACATTAGTCTCAAACAATCACAATGATCTTTCACCAACCCATACACCATCCAATCATCCAAGTAAACCTAAAGAAACTTATGGAAAAATATTGAAATGTGTGCACAATAATGCATGAGAATAATGTTGGTGCATTCTTTAGGCTAAAGGGCATGACTATGTAGGAAAAATATCCCCATTCTGTTAAAAATATTTTCTTCTCTCGATCTTCACACACGATCTTCACTGGTGGTAACTTGAAAATCTATCGTAAATGAGTAGATCTCGTGCCGTGTCACTCCTTCCAATATCTCTTTAGTGAATGGTGTAGGAAAAGGGTCAATAACACACGAAACATAGAGAACTCTATAGTCAACAAAATCCCTGATCCGACCATCCTTCTTGATGATAATCATCATGGGGCTTATCCATTCAGACTCATCAAAAAGCTCAATAATGCTTGACTTGAGCATTTTAGCAATTTCATCTTTCACTTTGCATACGGGTTGGGATTCATCCGGTAAGGCATCTTTTGAACCGGATCACGTGTCATCCTTTACTTAATCTTAATTTCCCTAATGATGGATGTACACCCTTCAATTCATGATATCCCCTGGGAAGTAGATCTTTAAATTTACATGTAAGTAGCTTAATTATCTTTGAAACCTTAGCTTTAGACCAATAATCACCAATAATCACCTCTTTAGGTGTGTCATTTGTTCCAATATTTACTTTCTTAAGTATTTAATGGCACATGTATGTGTGCACTTTCTCAACTATGGAGTCCAACACCTTCGCGCACACCTTCTGTGTGCTTAGTATCCAAGTCTTCAAATTATTCATCATCTATGAGGTAGATATGATCTCTTTTCTCTTTTTCCCTCCAAGCGTGCCCCAATTGTGTCTCTTATGTTTATATTAGGTTCTCATGTACTTTAGTATCAGATTCACCAAAAAAATTGAATCAAAGCTCCTCTCAAAGCATTCACGGTATCCCCAATGTGATGCACCTCATAATCTATAAGGCTTCATGAACTGGTGGTTTAGTAGAAAAATAATCAAAAGTATGAACAATACCTTTTGTCAAGTCGCACCAACTCATTGTTTCTTGCTTTAACTCAAGATGCATATACTAAGCACATGTGCGCATCCGTGTAAAGTAGAGTAAAATTGTGTACCCATAGAGATGGTGGAAAATCATCTTGCCCTTGTGCCCAATTCCTCTCACAACTATAAACATGGACCAACAGAGAAGTCTTCCCATCATACTTCTACACTTTGATGAGGGATATTACTCGGGAAAAACCTTATCAAGAATGTTACCTTGATCTCAAACCAAGTAAACTATCTCTGTGTGTAGCCCACTAGCGCATTATTGTGCCTCACAATGTGTATACCATCATATTTCCCCTATCTCCTTCATTGCGCTACTATTCTTCCATCGAGTTCAAGAATGACTCGGGATTCTCCTCTCCAATATACTTTAGAAAGATGGTTTTAACCAACCAACCACATGATCATGTTGCGGCCTAACCATCCTTTTCACCCTTAGTGTACCTCGCACCAACCATTTCATATGTGTCATGGGCCTAATTATCACAAGCCATGCTTGTAATATCACGATGGACTATGCGTCTTTCCAATGAACATACCATCCTTTGATGACTCCACATTTTTCAGGGTCGTGCACCATATGCACATAGATTCTATTGAGATATTCCTCATTGATGGGATCTACATAACGTGCAACCTTCACATCATCCAATGGTATCACTCATCTTTGTTCTCAAAACTAATATATCGCTTGTTGAATCACAAGTCTGCATTATTTGTATAACACTGAGGATGCCCTAAGAGTGTATAGAAGTTATCTACTTCAGCTAGCTCCAAAACCTCAAAGTCACCCATGAACTTGGCTCCTCGAATAGTGATAGAATCATCCTTTAACACTCCAATGGGCATATCCCTTATCTTATTAGCCATATACAACACATTTGAAGATGGTTGCAATGGTGGCCTTCCCATTTGGTTCCAAGCATCAAGGGTGAGAACATTGACTTCCACACATGTATCAATGAGGATATTACTTACTAACCATCCATTAATCACTGCATCCAATGTGATCTCTTTGTCATATTCATGGTCTTGTGGTGGCAAGTTAGCATGAAGAATCTAGCGCTCCTTTTACACCTATGTGCGACATCTTATCTCGCAACCATTCTCCCAATAATGGTATGATGTTCTCCTGTCTAAGCATTTTATACACCTCTCTAAGATCATCAACATCCTTTTGTGGTAGCTTAATACTCCTCGTGCATTCCCTCTCACATGCTTTCTCTTTCAAACATTGTATCTCTCCTTGCAGCTCCCTAATGACTCCCATGATCTCTGATAAACTTCCTTCTATTGGGATGCTTTTGGATACTTTGCATGTCCCACCTCTTCCTTACGATTAGTGTTCTCCTTTCCTTTCTCATGGCGCACACTACCTTTGTGCACATTAGTGACTAATAAAGGTTGAAGTTTAGGCTCAACCATCTTCTTAGGTGCCCATTTCTCTTGCTTAGCATGTTTCACCTTAATCATAATGGTACCCTTATCCTTTTTATTGTTCTTACACATATGGGCATACATATTTGAACAATCCTCAACCTTGTGTGCCTTACCACAATACGTGCATACTTGATTCTTTGGACACTTACAATGATAATGATTAGGTAACCAAAAGTATAACATGTCCCTCATGCAAACCTTCCTTGGCCCCCATGGCCTCTACTTTTGTATCCACCTCGAAGCCTCTCTTCTCATTGTTGCACACTTCACTAGTTTTTCCTTCCTATGCCATGCAAACTACTCTCCACATTGGTATGGTGCAACCCTATTTCACAAGCCTCATGAATTTGATTAGTTAGACAACAATTGACTATGTCATGAGTATAGGCATTATTAATTTTTCAATATATGAAATCATTATTCTACGTCACACATGCGTAAAAGTGGACAATTGTGAGCATCTTGATTCTTATGAAAATTATCACAAGTTTTTAACAACATGCACGCATTCTTGTGTGGAGACAACTATCCTTTGAATGCCCTTCTACCTCACAATCATTACACCATAGTCCACTACACATCTCATGAGATGAATTGGCAAACAATTTCTCAATTGAGTATCCATTGCAACAATCTAGGTTTCAATGAATGGAATTACTCATGTGTCAACACTTCCAACGACTTCTTGACGCATGCAGTGATACTTCTAAGACTTCACACGGATCAGTAAATGTATTATGTGATAATGCCCTTTGAAAAGGTGCTAACAAACCTCCTAAAAACCACTACACATGTTGGCTCGATGGATGTCATATGAAAGCTTGGATAGAAAGGTATTGAAACACACATCAAATTCTCTAACACTCTCAGAAATGCCTTACTTAATATCCTTTAGCACACTAATGATCTGCTAATCAAATTTAGGTATATGGAATTTAACCAAGAAGGTTGTGTACAACACATCATAATCTTGCCATATGATGCGGATCATATTTCTTGTACTAGCTATGCATGCGCCCTTGAAGTGTGGTGGAAAATTGACTTTCCTTCCTATCAGGAGTTTTTAATCCCTTATATCTCCATAATAACTCACACTTATGCACATGTTTAGCTACATCTTCCACACCTCTATACTCTAGAAAATGAAGGGACATTTCAAAGAAGATCGAGGGGGTCTACTATTGTAATTATTGAGGTTGTTGTAATGAAATGTACTACCTTGCATCCCTATAGCGGTGCTAAACTACACACCAACTATTTATCTTATAGCTCCACTAATAGAACTACCTCAAGCCCAGGTAGCTATGCCCGCTTTGTCTTGACGACATCCCTACCAATTGGTTCCAAGAAAACTCTGTCTAAACACGGGTGCATGTTGCCTTTGCCATATACGTTGCCTTAATTTCTTATGCCTCTTGAGATGAAACCAATATGTGCCTACCTGTATCTCCTACCCAACATGGTGATACTTGATTGCCTTCATGTTCACCTTCACTATAATGATCCTCTACAATAACTTCCAATTATAAGCACCTTGCGTAAAGGCTAGGTGGTCGGGTTGGGTTAGATGCGCGAAAATGGTTCTCATTCTCTCCTCAGACTCACTCTCATATGATGCCAAAGGGGTCCTTCTCTGCACTTTCCCAATATTGGAAATTAATGATCTATGATCCCTCCCCTTATAAAGGGTTCTCATCACCGTCATCATTCCCCTCAGTCTTAATACCTCTTCAACTACCCTCTCTCGCGCATCATTATACATGCACAATCTTTCTTCTCTTTCTCTTTCTTTCACTTGGACCAATGTCATCTTTCCCAAACCTACTTCTAGACCCCCACACGGTGGAGTTTTAGCCTATCGGTAAGTTCTCCATTCCTAGTTCAATCATTAATATTTTGATAGTTAAAGGTGTTGCACACAAACATGATCCTTTTGGATCATGTAAAAACTAAAACTATGCTTCCTCAAGGCATGAGTATGTCAAAATCATGTACTCCAAGGTATAACTACGCAACACACCTTCCCACCAACAATCTACTGAGTTCTAGTCCATGATGCGTCCAAATAAGAGAGTACTTGGTAATCATCATGGCTCACACTTACTTCCTTCCTAGCAGAAACCCATGTTCTTGCGCGTAAGATGCTAACCATTCGTATAATTCTCTTTGGGAAGAAGTTGAAGAACATCTCATATAAGAAATCATAGAGGTTATCTTCCACCCACTTGTTAGCATTAAAATCAGGTCCAAAGTGTTGTATCTTTAAGTAAATGCGTCATGTTCGTCATGCACCCAAAGCTCAATATTCTCCAAAGATAGATGAAACGCCATATGTGTGCCACATCGATGACCGAGAAAGAAAAGAGGTCCGATAACGGAACCAAAGTGTAGTATTTTTGTTAATCAACGTTGAGTTGGGTGCGTCTTCACTTCATCTAGATAAAGGTTTAAACGCTCACTGAAGCACACAACTACCAAGTCCCTCTTGCTTACTTTCAATAAGATGTGGTTAGAACATTCATGATCATCTTATCCATTACAACACAAGATGAAAGAAAATACAACATCATAGATTGGAAACACATATAATAAGGAAAGCATTCAACATAAACGATGATTAATAAGATTTGAATACCCATTATTCGATAATCGGATCTAGTAACCTTTTATCTATACACAATTTCCATTCCAAACACAATCCATTATAGAACAAACATGTTGATTACATCCATAACCATTACATCCAGTCTTTGAAGCATGCGCACATCATAACTCAAAGATCTAACCCTTCCTTACGCATAAATAAAAAAATGTCACCTAATTACAAGAGTGCTACACCTATTTATACATGGTGGGGACTTGCCCTTCACCACTTACATGTGTTTTCCTAATAATATATGAGATAAACATAAACTGCATGATTTTTACAACTCTATTTTTATATAGTTCGAGCTATAAATAATTCGTCCTCCTCATGCTTTAATCCTATAATTAGGAATTCTCCATGTGTCGTCTTACCTTTTCCCTACATGTGTTTTTCTAATTTTGGACCTTGCTTACATTTCACATCACCTTGCTTTATTTATTATTTATATCCTTTCTATGAAAATGGCTAAGTCCTCAACTTTGTGTGCATGTGTGTGATCCTTTGCATGCTAACACGCTTCTCTCGTGTTGCGTGCACCTTTGTGCATCAACCTATCTTTTTCTTGTTCCCATGTGCACACTTTTGCGCATTGTCTTGATCTTTTATTTCTCTCTGTAACCTACACACGTATTCTTGTGTGTGGTCCCTAACTTCGCACACGGATAATACTTAACCATTTCTTCACTCCAACACCATCTAGATCGGTGAGATCGGTATGCCTCCACCTAGTCATAGGGTGAGTAGTCTTGGCATAGGAGAGAGTCAAGGATGACTCTTGCTATATGAGATGATATATGTTTTTTTGTATATGCCTCATGATGAAGGCACATATTTTTTATCGATGCCCATGGTGGCATCTGGGATGTATATGATTTTTCTCGAGATACATTTATTATACATGAACATTATGATATATATATATATATATATATATATATATAGGATGGATAATTTGACACCACATACGGTTATGAGATGTTTAATTGTCGGATGTTGTATTGATTATATGATATGATGTGTAGCTTAGCTTTCATGTTCATAGCTTAGCATTTATTTTGATGATGTATGATGATGTTATAAATAGATGATTATGGAAGAAGGCACGAAAAGAAATAAGTTTTAGTTAGATGCGAAAAAAATGAATAATTCTAGAGATAAGGTATGGTGGTATTGATATATAATATGTGAATTGTTTAGTGAAAAGAAACCTTCTTTCTCATTTAATCCCTCTCGGGTTCAAAAATAATGTATTTTGGGTTGAAGTTACATAGAATCAGTTTTATCACGTTATTATAGACGCATGACCTCAAGGATGAGTTCATAGAAGTAAGGGAATGTTGTTGAGATCCTATTAAATGTGTTAGTTTGATTAAAATCTTATAAACTATATGAACTATCATTTTGAAGCTCTCGGAGTTTACTAAGATTGTGTAAAATCGAGAACTAGGGCACGACCGATAAATTAAGCATATCTCGAAATTTAACCAATAAAAAATTATGAAATTTACACAGTATGTGCATATTTGAATCACGGATATAAAAAGTCTAATTCAAGATTGATTGGTTTCATATCAAGGAGATATCATCAAAATACAATTAGATTCTAAGAATAAAATACGGTTTGTATAGGCATTTGGGTTGCACGGGTAGATTTAAGAGGAAATACACAATCCTCGAGCATGATGTCTAATTAGATATTGATGAAGAAAGTGTGAGCCATCCTCTATATTTTAAGGCTGATCATTATGTATTTTTAAAAGAATACGTAAAGTGTTTGAGTAAATGTCCATATAAGATGCTATTAATTGTGAGTGAACAAAAGTTAGGGTATTTATTTGAAGTCAATATGCATGCTCATACAAACTGTGATTGTTATTTTAGGTGAATAAATAAAGGGAAATGTGTGAGGTCCTAGGTGAGAAATTAGTCATCACTCCTTATACTTAATCATTTTCTTATTAATATGGTTGTAAGCCTTAAACGAGAAAAAGTTTGTTAAGGACTTTTAAGAAGAATCTACGGGTAAATAAAAGTTAAAAGGAAAATCAATAAAGTGAAAATACATATCGGAAAAAGAGTGATTAAAATCTAATGAATAATGGCATGGTCAATCTTTGGGATGGTTCTAATAAGATGTTAACTTGATTATTTGTTAATTTTGTTATGATATGGAGGCATCATGTAGGGTATCATATCGTAGGGGTAGCTATTTGGAGGTGAATATAATTTTTTTTTTGAGTTTTTGGATCATTTGTGAAAGAAGCAAGGACAAAATGGAGGAGATGATGAAAGAGTTGTTTAAGAAGATATAAGGAATAGAAGCTATCCAAAGGAACATTGAGAGGAGGTTGGTTTCCTAAAATATAATCTAATCAATGGGAAAGACCCGGAGCAAAGGATGGAGAAAATAAGGTTATTGTTGACAAGAAAAATACAGCCAAACTCAAGCAATAATAAGGAAGAGTCTCGGCCAAGAAGAATCCCATCGAGGAAAAGGTGTAAGACAAAAGGTAAGTGTTGTGATGTTGTGATAGATAGTGGAAATACTTGATAATATTATTGATGAATAAATGGTTTCTAAGCTAGGGATAAAGAGGATGAAGCATCATACACCATACAAGGTGGCTTGGATATAGAAAAATCATCAAGTTCTCATGAATGAACAATGCAAGGTGAGTTTTAGTATTGGTACTTTTAACGGTGAATTGGTATGTGACATTATGCCTATGGATGCTTTCCATCTACTCTTAGGTAGACCATGGTAGTATGATATGAAGGTGTTGTACAATGGAAGGAAAAACACACGTGTTCTAGAGAAGAATGGTATTAAGCATGCACTAATACCCTTGAAAGATAAAGGTCAAAAGGTTGATAAAAGGAACATGATCTTTAGATCTAAGGAGTTCTTGTATGAAAATGATGAGGCATGGAGGTGTGATGATCGGGATATAAAATATGTTGGTGTGAGTTATCCTATGTGTCCTCCTCACATATTGGAGGGTCATCTCACATGGGTTAGGTTTAGGGTTAGGTTTAGGGTTTGCCATTGAGTCATGCACTAGGGTTACTCAGCACCCTATATGTACACTTTCACTATTCATTTATGAGCATGCCAAGACACTCCATTGTCTTTCCTCTATGTGTGCAAACTTTGTTTCTGTTGAGCAAGTTCTTCCATTATTGATCGATTCTTCCTTGCGATTATGTTGGAGCTATCATGATTCCGTTGGAGTGCAACTACTTCGTGGTGCATCGTTTCTGATTCGATTCATGAAACTCTTTTCATGGTCTCGGTGAGATCGGAGTAGCGTGCATTCGTCATTTGAGTTGCAATTACTCTTGGTTTTGTTTTTGTTACTCCTCGTGCAAGTTTTCGATCTTTATTTTCTGGTTTTTTCTTGCTAACGTATCTAACATTCTTGCTCTTGGAAAGTTTTGGTTTTTCTTGTTCTTCGTGCATGTGTAGATCTCCTTGAGCTATCAGGGATTTTGCAGTTACATTTAGCTATGCATTTAAATTTAAAATAATGGTTCTTTATTTTCTAGTTTTTTTAATTCATTAAAAAAAAACTGAAAATTTCTTTTAGATCTCTATTTTTTCTGGTTTCTCTGTGTTTTTTGCATGTATTTTGCAGAATACAGGTTTGAAGTTATTTGGTTGGTTTGCATTATCATGTTGTTGAGTTCGTGATTATTTCTATTTCTCGTGAGCTCATTTTTTTCCTTGGCGTGGACTGTGGTTCCTTCTCGGTTCATGTGTTCGAGTTATTTGGGTGTGTTCGCCTCCTTTTTGAGGGTGTTTTGAAGTTCTTTGGACTATGCATTTTTGGCTGCTTTGCTCGTGGTCATGGGTGTGTGTCACCTCGTGGTTCGTGGTCCCTGCTTTGGACTCCTCATGGTTCGTTGTCCCTGCTTTGCCGTCTCGCCCCGCCTGCCTGCCACTCCTCTCTGCGCGGCGCTGGTCACACCTCCCTCCTCCCTCCCAACCTACACATCTTTCCTCTCGGCCCGCGCACATGCAGATTTTCACGCAAACACAAAACAACAATTTTCGGGTGAAAGTACGTTTTTTTTGTTGTTTTGATTTGTATTTTATTAATACTTTTTTAAATCTGCGTTTTTTCTTTCACGATCTGTGCATGACCTCTTTCATTAAATCAAGTACGTTTATTTTTTTGTTTTTGCTTTTTATTTTATTAAATCTTCTTTAAAAAAAAATCTGCGTTTTTTAAAAGCTTCTTTTTAAATTCCTTTTATTTCATTTGCTTTTTAATTTTTTTAAAAACGTGAAAGCTTTTTTGTAAGGTTTTAAATAAAATAAAATTCTTTCTTCTAAAAAAGAAGCTTTTTACTTTTTTAAATTAGATTTATTTAATTTAAATTTTTTTAAAAAAGAGGAAAGTTTTTTTAATCTTATTTAAATTCATAATATTTAATTATTATTTTTAATTAGATATTAAATAATCGTTATAAATTAAATTAATTTTTTTTATTTACGATTATCATTTACATTTAGTAAATAATTTTAAAAATCGTCTTTTAAATTAACGTTAAAATATCATATTTTTTTAACTCCAAAAGCTCTCAATTTAGCTAAACTGGGCATTTCTAAACGATAATTTTTAGGCGTTAGTGTCGATTTTTTTACTAATCGTGCACTCAAGTGTGTAGTGACACTTTGACTTTTTTTCCCTTCCGAGCATTTTTTGGCGTTCTAAAGACCTCTGAACTCCTTTGAGTTCATTTAAAAACATTGTATTTTACCCTTATTATTGCTTGTGACTAGTGAGCACGTCCGCCACATGCCTGTAGCAAGGGGGTACTATACGATGGAAAAGTGACAAGCGAGCATGGGAATCTACAAGTAACTCTTCCTCGGACCCAACCTCCCGAGGTCGTGCCGAGACAGTCGGTGGGGATGGATTATGCGTGGGGTATGGGTAAACTAGTTAGGCAATCTTATATCTTCGACACGCACTAATGGAATCTGCGAATCTAAGGCAAAGAAGGCCCTCCTAACCTGAACTGGCGTGATAGATCGGTCGGCGAGGATGACTGCTTGAAGGCTCCAATCAATATCGAGCTCTGGCGTGATCCGATCTATAGGTTGTGGGATACGAGGAAAATGACCTGGGATTGTTTCATGTATATCTCCAGACAAGGTCATAGGATGGATGATGGATATGGTGGATCCGAATACTAATGTGGGTAAACCGGGCGTCAACGTCAGATTGACTGTGGACTCGTTGGGTTGTGGTACGATTGGCTCAAATACATATTCTCTGGGCTCCCTAGGTCCTGTGATTGTCATGCAAAAGGAAATGATATAAAGCTAACTTAATGACAGAATAAATCGACTACGCAAGATATATCTATGTATATTTCTAAATCTGATATTTTGATAAGCTACTAAACAAAATTTAAAAGAGCAATTATCTAATATATCTAGAAATTGACAACTAAACTAATAACGAAATTAAAACAAACAAAGCAACCAGAGTATAGCTACTTGTCTGTGCAGTTGTGAATCTATTCTAAGTAACCAGATAACTGATCTAATCTATTTGAAAGACTCTCGATCCTACCTCAGAAGTGAGGAGTGAATCATAGTTTCTCATAAACTATCAATCCCCACTGACTTCCCTGGCAATATCGAAAGTAAAATTAACTGAAATGAAATGATTGGCTACTCTACTTGATATGCTTTAACTAGAACTTTGAAAGCTTGAACCTGGATTTTACAGAACAGTGGCGAATCCGATGGTGTGTGGCCTTGTCCCCTCAGTGTGATTTCCTCATTCTTTCATGCTCACGTGGATCCAAGAAAAGCGTGTAATGCTAGCATCAGTAGAAGTAGATATGGGACAATGGTAGCTTAGGATGCAGACTGAATACAATGTGAGTAGGAGAGGGATAGCGCAAGAGAACAAAGCTTGGCTTATGCAATTCCTAGCGGGATTTATTGCGAGTCATGCAACATAAAACATCCAGAACCTGAAACTATCCTATTTGATGAGCAGAACCTACAACTTTAATGGCTTCCTACTGAAAATCAAACTATCCTACTCCAATTGATTGGATGAAATAATAATAACACTTGCACAAGGAGAATATGTGGCTTTCTAACAGCTAAACAACACTACCATGCATACAACAAATGAAACTATGAATCCTAAACAAAATTGAAAGGCTAAGCTATTGAAATGAGAAATTCAGAGGCAAATTTGAGGGGCCATTTGCTTGAGCACAAGCCAACTATTTATAGAATCTCATTTACCCAAAGGTGAAAACCAAATTGATCTCTTAAACCATAAACAATGCAAAAACACTATTCCAGGGAACCAGAATCATAAATACAAGCAAAGGTGGTGAAAAAAGCTGGTAAACGTTGAAAATTTACACGAGTCATGTTAAAAGAGCATTTTGGAAAACGTGTGAAGGACCGCCGCCTTGAGTAGGGCGGCGGTTTCGTCACTGAAGACCGAAAAGCAAAGAAAAGAGGGGGAAGGAAAAAGCAAAGCACGTAAGGGCTAAACAGGCATGCGGGATGTTAATACATACTTGGAGAGCTTTTCCGGATCCCGAACACCTTGCGAGGAGACCTGTATCATCATTGGGGCACGTGTAATGTTGTTTCGATGGTGCAGTACCCTACAATTTTGGGTACGTACATATTGCCCCCTCGGAGAAGTGTTTTAGCCATGAAGAGGCGTAAAACGGTGGGTCCGAGTATGGCGGTCCCGAAATGGGAAATTAGAAGTTATACCTGATACGTCTGTGTGTTGAAATGACACCATCCAAAATTCCTGCCACCTGCAAAATGAAAAGAGAATTCAAGTGTAGATAGACAAAATAGATCGAAAAATAAACACTAAAATATTATGAAATGAGGACGTACCATTTGTGCGGGGATAAGAACTTACCTCTGTCGGCGCTCCAAACCTACGAAAAGGGGCATTCAAAACAAGTCAGGTTGTTATATATGTAAAAGTGGGCCCATTTTCCTATTCATTTGTGCGTGTTGATTTGGTTGATTTTGAGCTCTGGGACCCACAGTGATGGTTTCTGATGAGAGTATAGTCAAAATGTTCGGGATGAGATCGTGATCATGCCTCCATGAGTGGAACACCGACCCACGAGATCACAAGTTAGTTTTTCTTGATTTACCATTTTTTCCCTCAAAATGTTAAAATGGTGAAATTTTTGTCATGGGAGGATCATTTTCAAAAATGTTAGTTTTAATAGGGTCAACTAGTGGGGGGCGATGGAGGAGGAGACCGAGTTTGAGGTTAGTGAGTCGGGTGGAGAGGAGGAGGGCAGCGATCTGAGTGGCATGACACTCAGGATATCTTACAGGCAGAGAGGGCGGAGCAGAGTGCGGAGAGGGTGACTCTGGTTTCAGAGGAGCCACTCTCTCAGGGCTTGGGTAGAGAGGATGAGTCCGTAGTAGGACGTTATGTGGCCCCAGGCATAGGAGGAGTGCACCAGTCAGCAGCGGCATCTGTGGTAGGTGCCAACCCTAGAGATCCATCTTGGAGGCCCGGAGATCCGAGTGAGTTATCATCCTTCCTTTTAATGTTTGTTTCTAGTTAGAATTGCCTTAGTTGCTATCTCTCCTTTTGTTTACATTTGTTTCTATCTCTTGATTATTTCTAATTGGGTTTTTCTCCTTTGCTTGCAGAGACTGCTGATGAGTGGCGAGACCTGATTCACCGGGTATGCACTGATACCCTGATGATCCCTATGGAGAAGACCCGTGCGGAGCTATCCATGGATGTAGGGGAGCCCTTAGTAGCCGGTAGGCATACCAACGTTTTTCCCCTGTCTGGCATGTGGCCAGGATGGTGACTTCCCTCCGTCATAGAGGCTGAGCTGAGTGGTCTGAGACAGCAGAGCGCGATGAGGAGTCACTCTCATGGCGAGGCCGCAGCTACTCCTCGGGACCGTGAGCCCTCCGTGCACTCAGAGCGCGGCGTAGCCGGAGTCCTAGACGTGGGCGTGCACCCTCAGAGGGATCTCATAGGGGTTGAGAGACCATTTGTATGATGTATTTGTATTTTCGGGCTCTTTGAGCATTTTGACCATGCTTAGCGCATGATGGCATTGTATAGGAAATTTGACTATATATATATTCTTTTTGGATTAGACTCTTGGTATCAATGTTCTTGTGATTTGCTTTCATATGTAAATTACAATGTTGTTTTTATATGCCTTTCAGAATGTATGCAATGGAGAACAAATGATACAAATGTTTTCTTTCTTTTTGTATTTCGTGATGCTGATGTATGATAATGTAGACACAACGTGATTTTGAACTTTAGTTTCTATAAGAAATTTTGGTACTTCATTTTTGTTTTGACAAAATGAGATGATAAACCGGTATGATGAGCTAGATGAACTTGCCCCATTCCTATCTCCACGCAACTAGTAAGATGCGAGGGCTCATCACCGAGAGCTAGAAAGGGCACAAGTTGTGAAATTTGTTGAATGGTAGTGATGAGAGATAGACAAAGATTTGGTGGAACCAAATTAGGATGCTACAAACCTACTCTACTCAAGTGACTCCATAGTTTAGAATGCTACTTGCTTTGTGGTTTATCTAGACTTAGATCCGTAGATGGCCACATGGTTGACAAAATCTGGTTTTTAGGGTTTTGAACTCTCTTGGAATTTTGGACATCTGATTCATTCATTTTTGACTCAAGATTTCAAAGGTTCATTTGAATTGTTTGCTGACTACCTTCAACGTTTATTGTTAAGAGGACCCCCCATACCCTACCCCATGCTACTAGTCAGAAGCGTGGGCTTATCACCATGGACAAGGTACAGGCGAGTAAGGGCATTCCCATCCTTTCCCAACCCTACGTCACTAGTAAGAGACGATCTCGTCACCAAAGGTTGGTAGGGCAAGGAAATGTGTAAAAATAAAATTTTCTGTTTGATCTATATTTGACTTGTTTATTTGAGAAAAATGTCAGTATGTTCTTACTTCCAAAGAGATATGCATACGGGATAGATGTGACATGATGAAGCTTCTAGAACAGACCATAGGCAAGACACCTATCCTAGGGAGAAACCAAAAGTGAGAACAAGCATGCAGACCTTGGTATGGTTACCGTTAAGACTTTGTCATATCTAGCTTTGTATGGATGAAATGATTCTGAAATGGTGATGATGTTATGAAAATGAAGAAGTATGTTTTGAAAGCTAATGTCAATATCATCAGAAGCTTGTAATGAATTGCTTTGGGAATAAGTTCCTTGATCACAAGATTTGTACGAAACAAGCGGACGAAATGAACCTAACTACATGAAGATGCAATGTAGATATAATTATATAGATAGTGCTGGTCACTTATGCATAGAATCGCTTAAGGTGTAGGGAATTGATAGTTTCACCAAATTCCTCACCCTCCAGTGTGCATAAGAGATATGCACCATTTCCATAGTCCTTCATGACTCGGTATGGGCCCAACCATTTGGGCAGAATTTCCTCCCTTCGTTGGTCTTTTTATCGATCCGAGTGTCTAGTCTTAGAACTAGATCACCTTCATATATGTCTCGTTCATAGACCTTCTTGTTATACTACTGGCACATTCGGTCAGCATAGAATCTATGCCGCTGTTCAACATCTAACCTGGCTTCATCTAGGCTTTCTAGTTGGGAGAGACGTGCTTCTCTATAAGTGTCTTCATCTAGAATCCCTTGTAATGAGATGCAGAGATTGGGTATTTCAACCGCAAGAGGGAGCTATTTCGCTCAAATACCAACGAGAAAGGAGTTTCTCCTGTTGGTGTTCTTATTGAGGTTCGGTGGGCCCACAAGGCCGGGTATAACTTTAAATGCCAATCTTTTTGTTTTCTTTCACCATTTTAAGGAGAATGGATTTCAATGTTTTGTTTGTTGCTTCAGCCTGTCCGTTGGCTTGAGGGTAATATAGGGAGGCTATATGATGGCTTATTTTAAATTTATTGCATAGTTCATGAACCTCGTCATTCTTAAAAGAAGTCCCATTATCTGTGATAACGATTTGTGGGACACCGTACCTGTAAATGATCTGGTTCAAAATGAACTTGGCGATCACGAACTGGTACAGTGGTGAGAGGCATGGCCTCTACCCATTTGGTAAAATACTCGGTGGCCGTGATTATGAAGTTATGGCCATCTATAGATGAGGGAGAGAATTTCCCTATCAAATCTAGCCCCACGTAGAAAAGGGCCATGGAGTAGCGATTGGTTGTAGAGCTTGTGCTGGCATGTGAATCTCGTGGGAGAATTCTTGGCATTTATGACACCTGTGTACAAACTCTACTGCGTCGTGTTCTAGAGTGGGCCAGAAATAGCCCATCCGATGTATTTTGCAAGCGGTGGCATGACCACAAAGTGGCCTCCACATATTCCACCGTGAGATTTGTGGAGAATCTTCTTGGATTCTTCTGTGTCAACACACCTTAGAAGCATTCCATCGAAAGCCTTACGATAGAGCACTTGTTCTATAATAACGTATTTAGCTACGATAATGCATAACCACCTTCTTTGTTGTGGTGTAGCACCTTCTGGATATGTATGGTTTGTGATATAATTAATAATATCAGTATACCAAGGACATTCAGAGATGGGAGGTCTAGTTTCGATGTAATATATGCATTCATCGGGAAAGTCCAAATCGACTAGATCGCCTCCGTCTAATGGGTTGTCAGCTAACCAATCTGCTATGATTTGTCCCTTAACGGACTTTTGATTTACAAAAGTTAATTCAAATTCACCCATTAAGGTCATAAAGCGTCCAACCTTCTTAGACAAGGACCCTTGCGTGAGGAAGGTTCGTAAATGGTTTGTTTTTACAATGACCCTCGTTTCTTGATTTAGCATGTAATGTCTTAAGCATTTGGTTGCGAAGACTATGGCAAGGCACTCTCGTTCTACTTGCGTATAGTGTGTTTCATAATCGAGTAATGTGCGGCTTATAAAATAAATCACGCGTTCTCTCTTGTCATCGTCTTCTTGAGCCAGCATATAGGCTAGCGAGACATTGGTAGCTCATGAATATAAGATTAAAGGGCGATCTGGTTTAGGTGGCATTAGCATGGGTGGTGACAACAGGAAATGCTTAACTACTTCGAAAGCGTCGTTGCAGTCGTTAGTCCAATCGATACTGTACTCTTTCTTGAGTAGATTGTTGATTGGATGAATGGCAAAGCTTAAGTCTGGGATGAATCTTTGGATTGCACCAAGTTTCCCAAGAAAGCGACACGATTCCCGATTCATCCGATCTTTGGGATCATTTCAAGAACAACACGCATTTTAAGCGGGTCTACATCGATCCCTCATGACGATATAATGTAACCTAGGAGCTTCCCTCTGTCACACCAAATATGCATTTTTAAGGTTTAGTGTGATTCCGTATTCTATCAACACATGAAAGAATGATACGAAGCATACGGGTGATCACGGCGCTTCACGGCCTTGGCAACAAGTCATCTACATAGGATTCCATGATCTTGTGAATAAGATCGTGAAATATGTATGTCATTGCCCATGTTGGTATGTAGTGCTAGCATTCTTGAGACCGAATGGCATAACAACGTAGCAATAGGTTCCCCAAGGAGTTATAAACGTGGTTTTGGCTTGGTCTTGTTCGGATATTCTGATTTGATTGTATCCTGAGAATCCATCCATGAGAGACAAAAGCTTGAATCCATTGTTGCGTCAATGGATGGTAATGGGAAGTCCTCCTTGGGGCAAGCTTTGTTAATGTCTCAGAAGTCTATGCAGATGTGCATCTTCCCATTCTTTTTAGAACGGGAATGATATTAGATACCCACTGAGAGTAATCGACCGGCTTGATGAATCCTACTTGGAGGAGTTTCATTACTTCTTCCTTTACCATGAGAGCCACCTTGGGTTTCATTGGTCTCGATTTTTGTTTAACTAGATTTGCATCTGATTTAGTGACGAGGTTATGTACTGCGATGTGTGGTGTAACCCCTATCATTTCTTTATAATTAAATGTGAAAGCCTTCTGATGTTCTTTGAGGATTCGAGTGTGTATTTCTATTTCTTCTGGAGTTAACGAAGATCCTAGTTTCAAGATCTTTGGGTCTTCCTCCGTTCCAATGTTAATATCAATTGTTTCTTCGATTAAAGAAGCGTTACCTTCTTCAAACTCAGGTGGGGTTGGAGGTAATTCCAGATCATCTCCATTCTCTACTGTGTATATGTTGAGTTCTTTTTGTGGGGGAAGCTCTATCATGGGATTTCTGAAGTAGGAAGATGAATGTGGGATTAAGGACAAATCTACCTCGTGATGGGTGAGATGTAACACTGCATAGGTGTTTAAGTAATCCAGAGTGGCTCTATCACTATCAACGTGGTCTAGGATAATAGAGTTGTTCTCAGCTATGTTTGTTAAAAGAGGGTTTGACATTGTTTTCACTAATGGTTCAGTACGAAGGGATACCATGAAACGGGTATCTTCTAACTCACTGTTTGGGGTGAAGCGTGACGCTGAGGTTGCTATAGAATCTGCAAGAAGATTTTGTTCTCGTGGGATTGCTTCAATGGATATGAAGTCAAATTCTTTGCTCAAAGTTAATACCGTTGTTTTGTAGAGCTGTAAGTGTTCAAACTCACGGTTTCATACTGACTCGAGACTTGGTTCGCTACTAATTGAGAGTCTCCTAACACCCTGATGTCGTTAACACCGAGCCTTTTAGCTATGATGAGGCCAAGGAGGAGGGCTTCATACTCCGCGCCATTGTTTGTACATTCAAAATTTAGTTTAAAGGCGAACGGTAGGATCTTTCCCTTGGGAGAAGTAAAGATCACACCTGCCCCAGCCCCATAACGACATCTTGCTCCATCGAAATGGAGAGTCCAATATTTAGTTGGGAAGATGGACGTTGGGACATTCACTACGTCAATTTCTTTCTGCGGTTACTTCTACCATGCAGAGATCCTCTGTTGGAAGAGCACCAACACCTAGGGTATATCCCATACCTACAGAATCAAATGGTAGGAAAATTGGTAGATCCTGTTCTAGTAAGTCGACAATCTTCGCAGTAGTTCCTAATGATATTGTTTCTACAATGTTAGTCTCATCCTTGAGGGTTGGGATAGTCTTGATTAGGCTCATAGTCTCAAGATCTATTGTAGGTACCAAATTTTCTTCTGGTTTCGCGTGGTCGGTTTATTAAGTTGGTTTGTTGGGAGTTCAAACTCAGAGTGAATGCCGGTCTTTTCTTTAAGTCAGCTAGGTGTATATCAAATGGTTTTGGATCGCCTTTGGCTACGAATACCTTTCCTAAGTGCAAGAACCTTACTTCTTGAAATAACATAGAAGGGATTGCCTTCATACGGTGTATCCATGGTCGGTCGAGGATCATATTATAATTGGTTTCCCGATCTATAATATAAAACTCAGTTAGGATTGTTTTGGGTCCTAAGGTAACTGGTAGTATTATAGTTCCAATCAAAGTGGCCTTAAGGCTATCATAGCCTCTTAGCATATTCCAAGTCATGGAATAGTTTGTTTCTCCATACCCTAGCTTTTGAAGGAAAGAGAAGGGGACTATGTTAACTACCCCATCGTCAACCATTGCGTGTTTAACGTAATTGTTATAAACCCACACTTGCAAATGTAAGGCCGGATCACCTCTGCGTGTAATCTCAGTGTCTGTTGGCATTTTGTTTATTTCGAATATAAACTCGGTATCCCTATCTGGCTGCCCGGAGGGTAGATATCAAAGTCTATATGGTTTACCTGTGTTTCGGGAGGTGGAGTGATGTTAATTAAATGACCTAAACCTAATGCCTCTAAAAGAGCAGCCCTGTGGGCAGGAGAGTTCCTTAGCAAATCCAAAAAGGAGATGTGAGAGAAGGTTTTTGTTAGGTCATTAATTAGATCATAGGCACCTACGGGTTTCACTAATATTTGTTGGATGTTATCTGTCTCTAGCGAGTAACTTGGACTTGGCTGAGAGGAATACTCTCGTGTCCTTGTTACGGCTTCCACGGGTAGTTCGGTATCTAATTCTACTAAACCGACTATCTTGGGCCATGGTTGACTTCCTAATTGTGGTGCAACAGGTGGATTTAGTGAAGTCGAGGCTTCATAATCATTATTTCCTACCATTACACCTTTGTTCGTCCCATTTGGATTTAATTTGTTGTTATTGTGACTTGGGAGCGGATCATTGAAGATCTTGAGGGGAGCATTTTGAGGGGAAACTACCCCTGTAAAAGCATTTGGTGCTGGTGACGTAGGATCTACCAAGAACATATCTATGAAAAGTTGTCTTTGCTCCTCTGGAAAACATTGCATGAATTTATTGTAGTCATGACACGTTCTAGTGTCGTGGCCTCAAATCTTGTGAAAACCACAATACGAGTTAGGATTGTAATTTCTAGGTTGCTGGTTTGGCGTATATTGTGGTCCAAAACTCTGATCAAACCATTGTCTATTAGGATTAAGGTTTTGTATTTGTTGTTTTTGGTTTTGGTTCTGATTTTGATATCCAGTTGAGTTTTGGCTTAGACCCTGTGTCTGGATCCGCCGTTGTTGTTGTTGTTGTGGATGATTAAAATCCACTGAATTGATTGTTGGGGTAAAGTTGTTGTTTCATTGATTGTTAACCAGTGGTGGAGTATTTAGAACATTGACCTTTTTAGCTTGGTCAGTTACCCCATCGGTTGTTGCGCCGCGATTTTTGTTAAGGATTTTAGGTCCTTGATTGATGTTTGTGGTAGTAGGGTAAGTCGTAGTATTCTAGTTGGGGGTGATTAACCTCCCGTTTGCTCCATACGTCTTGCGACCACTATCTATTGCCGCTTGATCTATTCGAGAGAGTGCTCTCAAGTACTTCATTGTAAGTCCTTAGTGGGAACTTTTGGACTTCTTCCTTCACCTCTCTGCTGAGAGAATGAAGGAATAAATCGCATAGCTCCATTTGGTCCATGTTTGGAGCACTGGCCAAAGAATAAAGGACTGTATGCCATCTCTGGATGAAATGAGTGATGATTCATTGTGCTCTTGTTTAATGTGCAAGAATTCCCTGATTCCTATTCTTAATAGTTTGTTCATGTCAAATGCTTTAATGAACTCTGAAACGAGTTGTTTAAACGAATGGATGGAAGCTTCAGGTATTCTGTAATACCAATCGAGGGTGATGCCCTCCAAGGTTTTGGGGAATATTTTGGCAACAACCCCATCCCAAGGAAGTAGTTCTCGAATGGCTGTGGCATAGGCCTTAATGTGTGTATTCGGGTCTCCCTCCCCTTTGTATTTGGGTAAATCGGGAAGAGGTCTCGGAAGCATGATGCTTCGTATGGTGAAGTCTAAGGGCTCCTTCAAATACTCTGAGTAAGTCCCTATCGCATAGGTTTTGACCATTGATGGTCCTATTGAGGGGGAGGAGGTGGAATGGGTTGCTGATACTGACGTAGCGTATGCGTTTGCAGGGGCATAAGGAAGCCCCTGTGGTTGAGCAAGCATGCCGAGAGGAGAACATATCTCCTTGTGGCAACTTGGAGTACATGTTTAAGTATGAAGGAGTATTCCCCAAGAGTGGATTGTGTTGTACAAGACCGGGAGGTATCATATTCTCCACCCAAACGGTGTTGGAGGCGGCGGTTCTAGTTGGTGTTTGTTGCGAATACTGAGGAGGCATGCCCAATGTGCCTATTCCTGTGAGGAGGTCTACTTGGCTAGGATGATGTGGAGGATTGGAATTTCCTGCCTGCATGAATTGAGATGTTTGACTCACTTGAGCAAGTTCTAACCCTCTAACTCTTTCTACTAAAGTTGAAATGACTTCATTTGGTGAAGTCACAGTATTTTGCCTTGGTGGCGTTTGTTGTATATTCTGAGGTTGTATAGGCATGTGATACCTGCACTATGAATTGATCGTTTCCCTGCCAAGTTTCACCAAGGGCATTTCCTATAGGTAGTGGCATGGAGGTGTTTTCTTGAAAAGAGACCTCGGGTCGTGTTTGTAAACTTCCTATAGGTGGGTACATACTCCCAGAGTGTTGTTCATTCCTGGCGTAACGCACTGAATGTTCATCATCTAAAACTAGGTATGGATCTGATTGTCTACTAATTTGTGGTCTAAGCAACACCTGAGGAGACGAACCAGATTCTCCTATGAATGTCATATTGTTCGAGCCTGAAGGCTCTGTTTGTTGCATTTGTGCGAGTTGATCCAACTCCTCTATTTGGAAAGATGAACTATATCTAGTCCTTGGAGGTGGAGCTTGTGTTGATAATTGGTTATTTGAATAGTTGTCACCCCATACTAAGAGCGAGGGTGATGACTGTCTATTCAGTTGAGCATAGTATGCCTCAAGACCTAGGAGAGGTCTGCCATATGCATCGAATCCCGACATATTCGGGGGTATATGAATACCCATAGAATAATGGGAAAGAGCGAAGGTGGAAGAAAGAGGTAATAAAGAAAAGGGGAAGCACTTTGTGTGGTTCATGTTGGGTTCACCAATTTTGTACGATGGAAAAGTGACAAGCGAGCATGGGAATCTACAAGTAACTCTTCCTCGCACCCGACCTCCCAAGGTCGTGCCGAGACAGCCGGTGGGGATGGATTATGTGTGGGGTATGGGTAAACTAGTTAGGAAATCTTATATCTTCGACATGCACTAATGGAATCTGCGAATCTAAGGCAAAGAAGGCCCTCCTAACTTGAACTAGCGTGATAGATCGGTCGGCGAGGATGACTGCTCGAAGGCTCCAATCAATATTGAGCTCTAGTGTGATCTGATCTATAGGTTGTGGGATACGAGGAAAATGACCTGGGATTGTTTCGTGTATATCTCCAGATAAGGTCATAGGATGGATGATGGATATGGTGGATCCGAATACTAATGTGTGTAAACCGGCGTTAATGTCGATTGACTGTGGACTCGTTGGGTTGTGGCATGATTGGCTTAAATACGTATTCTCTGGGCTCCCTAGGTCCCGTGATTGTCATGCAAAAGGAAATGATATAAAGCTAACTAATGACAAAATAAATCAACTATGCAAGATATATCTATGTATATTTCTAAATCTGATATTTTGATAAGCTATTAAACTAGAATTTAAAAGAGCAATTATCTAATATATCTAGAAATTGACAACTAAACTAATAATGAAATTAAAACAAACAAAGCAGCCGAGTATAGCTACTTATCTATGCAATTGTGAATCTATTCTAAGTAACCAGATAACTGATCTAATCTATTTGAAAGACTCTCGATCCTACCTCAGAAGTGAGGAGTGAATCATAGTTTCTCAGAAACTATCAATCCCCACAGCTTCCCTGGCAATATCGAAAGTAAAATTAACTGAAATGAAATGATTGGCTACTCTACTTGATATGCTTTAACTAGAACTTTGAAAGCTTGAACCTGGATTTTGCAGAACAGTGGCGAATCCAATGGTGTGTGGCCTTGTCCCCTCAGTGTGATTTCCTCATTCTTTCATGCTCACGTGGATCCAGAAAAGTGTGTAATGCTAGCATCAGCAGAAGTAGATATGGGACAATGGCAGCTTAGGATGCAGACTGAATACAATGCGAGTAGGAGAGGGATAGTGCAAGAGAACAGAGCTTGGCTTATGTAATTCCTAGTGGGATTTATTGCATGAGTCATGCAACATAAAACATCCAGAACCTGAAACTATCCTATTTGATGAGCAAAACCTGCAACTTTAATGGCTTCCTACTGAAAATCAAACTATCCTACTCCAATTGATTGGATGAAATAATAACAACACTTGCACAAGGAGAATATGTGGCTTTCTAATAGCTAAACAACACTACCATGCATACAACAAATGAAACTATGAATCCTAAACAAAATTGAAAGGCTAAGCTATTGAAATGAGAAATTCAGAGGCAAATTTGAGGGGCCATTTTCTTGAGCACAAGCCAGCTATTTATAGAATCCCATTTACCCAAAGGTGAAAACCAAATTGATCTCTTAAACCATAAACAATGCAAAAACACTATTCCAGGGAACCAGAATCATAAATACAAGCAAAGGTGGTGAAAAAAGTTGGTAAACGTTGAAAATTTACACGAGTCGCATTAAAAAGAGCATTCTGGAAAACGCGTGAAGGACCTGGCCGCCTTACTGGCGGGGTGGTATTTTATTCGGAGCTAGCCGCTGCACAGGCTGAGCCATCAAGGGACCGCCGCTCTGCCTGGGTGGCGGTTTCGTCACTGAAGACCGAAAAGCAAAGAAAAGAGGGGGAAGGAAAAAGCAAAGCACGTAAGGGCTAAGCGGGGCATGCGGGATGTTAACGCATACTTGGAGAGCTTTTCCGGATCCCGAACACCTTGCGAGGAGACCTATATCATCATTGGGGCATGTGTAACATTGTTCGGAGGTGCAGTACCCTACAATTTTGGGTACGTATAGGTACTTTTACAACGTGAGACACTTTTTCTCACAACCAAGATTTGCTTTCGCCTCCTTCCTTATCTTTTGATTTGTGCTTGTTTACGGTGTCCTATTTTTGTTGCGCTCCACAAAACACTATTGTGGTCTCCTCTCTTGCGCGTTATTACGCTAATTGCAAGTCGAGTTACCAAGTGTTTCCAACCACACGCACGGACCCGATTGTAATCAACACACTAAAATATAAAGTGCTAAAAGCAGGGGGTTGTTATATTGTCCTGGGTGGTTGTGTTTCTTTTCTACATTTCTTTCTCTCTCTCTTCACTATGGATGTACTTTCAATTCCTTTGCTTATGCCGTTCAAATTTTTCAAATGGAGATCAAAAATAATAATGAAACTAAGGGGTAAAGGGTTATTCCGCATCACCATGGGAACTGAGACTGAACCAAATGATGAACCTGAAAAATCTAAGTGGTTAAACCGTAGTGATGAAGCTTTAGGTCTTCTTTGCATGTCTGTTTCTCCTGACTTGCTCTTCCACATTGAGGCATTTGAAACACCTAAATCTACGTGGAAAACACTGGATGTAATGTTTGGAAAACTAGATGACATGAGAGCGTATGAGTTGGAAAATGAACTACTAGGGTTAAATCCTAGTGACTTTGAAAACCTACAAGCTTTCTTCTTGAAATTTGTCAACATTAGATTGTTAAAAAGGATGTCACGTAGAGAAGAAATATTTTGAATTGATCTTGTCTATTCTCTCTAAGCTAGGTCTCGAATATTTTGTCTTCGTGTCAACTTTCTACGCTACAAAAGCTACTTTGGGCGATACTTGGACTATGCCCTCCTTTGACTATTTTTGTCCCAACTCATTCGAGAACAAGACAAACTCATTCAAATGGGGTCTCTCAAGTCCAAGTCACATGCCCTTGTAGCAAGTACTATGCAAGGGAAAGAAGACTGAAAAGAAGAAAGAAACAAAGGATCAACCTAAGAAAGAAACTAAGACCAAACCTAAAAATGACACAAACACTTCGACTTTTGAGCCTAAGGCACAAAAAGCAAGTTTTTGTGTTCCTATTGCAAGAAGTCTGGTCATGACGAGCAACACTATTTTCAGAAACAGATTGATCACTTATCTCATTTACTTGAGAAGAATAAAATAAGTGTTCCTGAATCCATAAAACAAAGTGCTCCGAAGGCTGAGTCTTTTGCTGCAAAAGGTGCTAAAAATGATAAGAAGAAAGGAAAGGCCCTTGTAGCTAGAGTTGCTCCTTCGTCGACATGTATTATAGATTTACGGTGCCTCGCACCACATGGGTTCTTCACATGTTGAGTTTTCCAACATCTAACCTTGTGGAATGTCCCAAATCATGATGGGTAATGACATGAGTGTCGGGATTTCAGTAGTGGATCGGTAGAGATGGATGGGGGAATATTTAACCAAGTGTTGAGTGTTCGATCTCTCTACCAATCTCCTATCGGTTTACTAATTACTCACCTTGGTTAAAGAATGCGATTGTAATTTGGTCCTAACTTGGTGATTATTCATGAGCTTAACAATGACACTACAAAGTGGTTGAGGAAGGGCTGATCACCGTTCACGGTTATATACCTTTTCCCACTTTACTTCGATTCTACGCCTTGCCTTGCTCACTCATGTAAATGAGGTTAGTAAACTATGGCATGAGCATTTCGGACATCTAAATTATCGCTACCTTGAACAATTGAGCCAAAATGAAATGGTCAATGGGTTGCCTCGCGTCAAGTTTTCTAAGGGTCTTTGTGAGGGTTGTACCCTTGGAAAGCATCTGAAAAGAACTTTGACAAAGGAAAATCCTGGAGAGCCACTCATCCTTTGGATCTTGTTCACAACAATGTTTCTGGTCCATTTCCTTCTCCTTAATTTATTAGAGTTCTTTATGTGCTAACCTTCATTGATGACTATTCGCGATATACTTGGGTATATTTTCTTAAGCTTAAGTCTACAGTCTTTGAACATTTTTAGGAATTTAAGGCTCTTGCTAAGAAACAGGCTGATCAAGGGATCAATTTTAGTGTTAAATGTTCCTAAAACTTCCCTAAACCATGTCAGTGCAGTAGATCCTTTAGCGAGCTTTCCAACGACTATAAGAACGTGAAAAACGGACACTCTGAGCTCAAGATATGTTCGGTCAAAGTTCAGTCAACAGGAAGTCAACTTTGGTCAACATGTCAATAATGGACCAATAGCACTGCGACACATGGCAAAAGGAGAAAAAGCACAAAATTAAGGTTGTTCAAGTTGTTTTCAACCTCGGTCTTCGACACACGTAAAATTGGTCCAGAACAAGAGGCTCAACTTTTATAACGGAAGGGAGCCCGACCGCCGTGAGGACGATTATATCATCGCCGACGTGGTGGGTCCTCAAGCCACCACGTGTTTGATTTGAGTTCAATTTTTCAATTGAGGGTCGACAGGTGGTCTTAATTATCATATTTCAATTGGAATTTCAAATTTCATATTACTTTGTAATTATTCACCATGAAATTTGCCATGTCACTATATGGTTACACCTCCATATTGGTCGCTTAAGCTATTATTAGCCACACATTATATTTTAATGCCTTTCCACGCATTATTCTATTTGCAAACAACCACATTATATTCTAACCAATTGCATTATATGCTAAACCTCCTCCAAGTGCCAACTAATCAAATTCCACGGTCTTGTGGTTATCCTTCCCACCAAAACGGCTCTCTAAGCCAATAAACAATGTATATGCCTTACCATATAAATTGCTGCCTTTATCCATAATGCTAAGAAGGTGGGATTAATCCCATGGGAGTTGGCGGTGGAAGTGGAGATAGGGGATTCGAACCATGCATGCTGGGGTAAAAGGATAAGTGCCCAACCATTGGGCCATGGAGCTCCAAACAATATAAAACGAGCTCAACACCTTTTGTGAAGGAGTGCAGTCATGCAAAGGAGGATAAGGACCAGATCTTAGAAAACACCATTTTTGAAGGCCTTGCATTGAGTGAGAACTCGGAGTAACAAGATGAAATGAATGAAATTCTGAAAAAATTCCAACGATGTAAGATTTGATATTTTTTTGAGTTTTAACCTATTTTTGGAAGCTTTGAATGCGTTTTTAACACGGATCTACAAGATGACTAGTTGTCAAAACACGAATTTCAATGCACTACAGTCCAAAATGTGACTTGGTGTAAACATGAAAGTGTTCACAATTCAGAGATAATCTCAAATATATGATTTTTTTCATAGGATATTTTAAATCTCCATTTGTAGGTGTTTTTCTAACTGTTGCGGGGAGATCACATTGTGAAAACACCTTGTAGGAGCCACGAATCGTTCTTGGGACAGTTTACGCTATTTTCGAGTTCTTGAGACATTGATAAGCTCATTTGTAGGTGGCGATTCATTATTGGTTGTTTGTAAGAGTTATTATACTTACATTTCAATATTATTAATGGATTGGTTCAATCAAACCCAAGGACGTAGGAATTTCCGAACCCCGTAAACAATCTTGTTTATTAAAAGTGTTTTGAGTTCGATTATTTATTTGTTACCCAAGTTTTACGAACTTCTATAGATACATAATAATAAGAATTTAATAAATTTTTGGAGCTTAGGATACTTAAAATTGATTAATAAAATCACGATCTTTGGAAACTTTTAAAAGTGAAAAAAATAAAATACACGTTTTGAGATCACGGGCGAGCGGTCTATCGAGGTTCTTCGAACCGACAATGGAGGTGAATATGTAAACAATAGGTTCATGGATTTCTATACTTCTGAAGGATCTCTTTGCAGCATACAGTTGCTTATAGCCCTTCACAGAATGGAGTTGCAAAAAGAAAGAACCGTATTCTAAAGGAGATGGCCACTTGTATGATTCACTGGAAGTCTCTTCCTCCACAGTATTGGGCGAAGTAGTGAATTGTGAAAATTACATTCAGAACCATGTTCCACACAAGGCAGTAAGAGGGATGACACCCTTTGAAGCCTGGTTTGGATGCAATCCTGATGTTGAGCACTTTCAAGTCTTCGGATCCAAGGCTATGGCTCGGATTCCCAAGAAGAAACGCAAGGCCTTGGAATCACAATCGAAACCTTGTATCTTTATAGGGTATCCTGATGGCATGAAGGGATATCGTTTGATGAATCCTACTTCTCATGAGCTGTATATTGAGAGAAGTGTTAAGTTCGATGAGTCTTCTTTGACTTCTACTTCTCCACCTATTGAGGTTCTTGGTCGCCGATTTGATTCGACTCATCAGATGATGATATTGTTGAGCGTGCTCCTCTTCCGATCCTCCCGACCATCAGACCTCTGAGTCTTCTGATTCTAATAGTAGTGATGATGAGGACTATGTCCCTTCTCACTCAAGTGAAGAATCTTCCAACTCTAAGCCTGATCCTCCTGGTCCTCTTTGGGCTAGGAAAACTTTGTAAAGTGTTGGAGATTTAGTTAGAGATACTTTGGATATGAGACGTACTCACTCAGATTTCATTGGACCCCACTCTTTCTTTGCCTTTGTTTCGATCCACAGTCTTTCGGGAGGCTTCTGGTATTCTTGAGTGGGATTCTGCCATGGATGAGGAGTATTCCTCTCTCATGAAGAATGATACTTGGGATCTCACCCCTCTTCCGAAAGGAAGAAAAATCATTTGGTGTAAGTGGGTGTTCCGAACAAAGTATGGAGTAGATACGAGCGTCGAAAATTTTAAAGCGCGATTAGTAGAAAAGGGTTTTTCCCAAATAGCTAGGGTTGATTATACATAAACCTTTGCTCTGGTTGCGAAGATGACTTCTATTCGGCTTACCCTAGCCATTGCCGCAGCGAACAGATGGAAATTCCATGAAATGGACGTTAAGAGTGCCTTCCTTCATGGTGACATAGAGGAAGATATCTTTATGAAACAACCTCCGGGTTATGTCCAAGATCCCTCCCTCATTTGTAAGTTAAAGAAGTCTCTTTATGGCCTTAAACAAGCCCCTCGCGCTTGGTATGCCAAGATGGACTCCTTTTTACTTACATTAGGGTTTACTAGGTGTCACTCTGATCCAAATGTTTATATTCTATGGCAAGATGACTCCATACTCATTCTTGTTCTCTATGTTGATGTCTTGTTGATCACAGGCATCTCTTCCTCTATTATTGATTATGTGAAGATCACCTTGGCCAACAAGTTTTTCATGACTGACTTAGGTCAGTCCCTTCATTACTTCCTTGGGATCCAGATTTCACAATCTGACTTGGGAATCTTTATTTCACAACCTGAGTATGCTCTTTATTTGCTAGCTCATTTTCAGATGTCTGATTGCAAGTATTCTCCTACTCCTTTTCTTTCCGGGGTTAAGTTGGTTTCAGATTGCTCTACTCCCTTGGTTGATGGTACTCTTTATCGACAGTTGGTGGGGAGCTTGATTTACTTGACTCACACTCGACTAGATTTATCATATGCTATTGGGATCATGTCTAGATTCATGTAGGAGCCACATGAGTTGCATTAGAAAGAAGCTAAATGGATCCTTCATTATGTTCATGGCACTTATACATTGATGGCATTCACTATCATGGAGGGGTAGATATTGAATTGATTGGGTTCACAGATTCTGATTGGGCGGTGACTTAGATCATCAGAAATATACTTTTAGCTACAGTTTCTCTCTTGGTTCGGGTCCTATTAGTTGGTCTAGCAAGAAGTAGAATGCAATTGTGATATCATCTACAGAGGTAGAATATAGAGGAGCAGTTAACGTTGCCACATAAGTTATTTGGCTATAGGGTATTCTGACAGAGTTTGGCATCCACTTTTGGTGGCCTACCATTATCTACTATGATAACATGAGCACTATCTCTATTTGCAAAAATCCAGTTCAGCATCAATGGATGAAGCACATTGAGATCCATATGCACTTCATATGAGAGTTTATTCATGATGATTTCATTGACATTGAACATTGGACAACCCGACTCCAGTGCAGATTTATTTACCAAGCCCTTCATTGAGATGAAGTTTCTTCACTTACGGTCTCTTCTTGGGGTGAGGTCTTTTGCAGTTGCTCATCTTCTTTGGGATATGTAGTCCTTCTTTTCTTCTTCTTCTTCTAGGAAGATTGTGTTTGTATATGGGCACCTTATCAGGCCTTTAGTTGCGAGCCCCATTGACACATCTTTCTTAGTTGTTTAGGAGTGTCTTCTCTTTCATCTGACTCATCATAGCTTTACCCCAGCTTCGATGAAGGGGGGTTGTTGGTGTGAGTTATCCTATGTGTCCTCCTCACATATTGGAGGGTCATCTCACATGGGTTAGGTTTAGGGTTTGCTATTGAGTCATGCACTAGGGTTACTCAGCACCCTATATGTACCCTTTCACTATTCATTTATGAGCATGCCAAGACACTCTGTTGTCTTTCCTCTATGTGTGCAAGCTTTGTTTTTGTTGAGCAAGTTCTTCCATTATTGATCGATTCTTCCTTGCGATTACGCTGGAGCTATCATGATTCCGTTGGAGTGCAACTACTTTGTGGTGCATCATTTTCGATTCGATTCTCGGAAAATCTTTTCAAAATCTCACCATTTTGATATAATTTTATATTATAATTATGTGATTGCGGGAAGACAACATGAAGTTGATCGGCTCTATCAAGAGCTAAAAGAGAAAAGAGAAGGTATAGGTTCAAAATAAGGTAAAGGCGAGAGAGATGTTGGAGAAAGAAAACACAACATGGAGGATGAATGTTGAGTTGTTATGGAAACAAGAAGAGATTGAAGATCGATTATTGGCCTTGTTGAAAGAGCAAGAAGAAAGTGAAGTGGATGAATCCCAAGATGAAGAGGAAGGGCATCATGTAAGAAATAGTAAGGTTGAATTTGAGAATCATGTAATTGATTTGTTTTTACAAAGGCTACCTCGGAAGAGAGGTGTAAGACACAAGAATGGGTTGATGATACCTTAACCCCAAAGGAATGGCATTTTCTCCCTTATGTTTATATGACATACATTGAGATGAAGGTCAAAGAAGATGTTTTGAATCTTGGAGAAGATAGAACTAAAGATATACATGAAGATGAGAGAGAAGCCCATTTTGAGGGAATGAAGAAGGAAATGAAACTAGCAAGAATGAAAAATAATATTGAGTTGGTCCCTAACATTGTATTTGATAATGAAGGTTCTTGTTTGTGAGAAAAAAATATCCTTTATATGAGAAATTAATGAAGTTGTTGGATGGATTTATGAAAGGTGGATGTGGAGATGAAATATCTATTGTAGCATCTCATGGGAAAGCACTTGGACTGTAAGGAAATATCAAGAAAAACAAAGATGACATGATCATACAAGGAAATAACATCTCTACTCAAGAAGATAAAGAAGGTGAACTTCAAGGGAGGTATGATAAAAGTCAAGTTGTTTTTGTGTGATGTCACTAATTTTAGTTTATACACAGTGAGTGCTAATGAGGTACAATCCTTAAAGGAGATAAGACAACACGTTACAAGTGGAGAAGAGTTGCTAGTTGAGCAACAAGACATAATGACCACCTATCAAGGTAAAGAATAGTTGTTAAAAGAAGGGGTTGTCTTGAAACATGTCATAAACCGGGAAGAAGAGAAAAAATATTGTCCCAAATCATCAAATAAAAAGAAGACTCTGGTGTGAGCAATAATCATGGAAGATTCAAAAGCCTAGAAAGACTCAAGAGTATCAATTTTTTTTTTCTAATAATGCATTGGATTGTGTATGTGTAGGTATGTACTTGAATGAGAATGTGAATAACCAGGGTGATGTGAAAGTTAAAGAAGTGCAAGTAATTTTCAGTTATGACTAGGCAAAAATTGGACCAGTACAATATTTTTCAGTAGCCAAAGGAAAAATTTGTATACCTCAGCAAATGGAATCAAGGTACAAGGGAATACCAAAGATGATATCATTATTTTACACGATTATAAAGTTGTCATCAATATGTTTAAACTAGAAAACCAGAAAGAAAGCGATAATAACCCACCATCATCATTTAATCATGTTGATTTTATTTAATTTCTTGTATAAGATGAAGCAATACAAGACAAAAGAAGAAGTTTATGGAGAATTTGAAGAAGTGTCTATTTTGACACTTAGTGAAACAAATCATGAAGATAAAGCTCATGACAGAACTTGTGATCAGTTTGTGCAGTTGGATGGAGGGGCAAATGAGCATCAAAATTTTGTTTTTAACAATGAATTTGAGGTTGTGGTTCCAAGTGAACAAGAGGAAGAAATTATTTGGCAACAAATCATGGATGAATCAAATTGTTTAGCCCTCATTATAGGTGAAGAATGTGTCAAATCAGCTCAGATAGAGATAATGAAGATACTAAACCAAGAAGATGAAGATAAAAGTGAAGAAAAAGCTGATAAAGGAGTAGATATAGCAGAGATGGAGTCTTATTTTGGACTCTTGAGTACCAAATTTATGAAAGAAAGAAATGGAGCAGAGTACATGCAAGAAGGAAAATTTAAAGACAAGATATTGAGAGAAAGATCAAATGAAGAAGAAATCAAGAGTATAGTTATTAAAGACAAAGTGAAAAGAGCCTAGAAGAAAAGAAACAAGAAGTACAAAACATTTCATTTGAGCGAAGCTAAAATTTTTCCCACGAGGAGTCTAATGTAGGAGCATCAAGCTTATACATATATTCATGATGTGAATATCATAATTTATCTTATTCATAGTGTGAGGATGTTTAGGAGGTTTTCAAATTTAATAAGAAGCCACTAAAAAGCTTCATTTGTTCTTAAATAGGTTGAATATGCTTAGTTTGGATTTTCCCTCCAATAGGAAAAATATGAATGTATTTGACCTTTTTATTCATAAGGTCCTAGTACTTTAGAGTGGATAATTATCCTCCCTTTAATGTAAACTATCTCCAAAATAGTCAAAAGACAAATCCAACGTAGAGGGAGCCCAAATAAGCATAGTTATTAGAGATAAGCTCCTTAACAAGTCAATAGGAGAAAGCAGTGGGCGTGGAAACTCAAATTAGGATATTGTTTCATGTGATACAACTTGTGCGAAGTAGAAGGAGGAGCTCAATAAGCTTCAAAAGTTATAATGTGAGTGTAAAAGGGATGAATCTATGAAAACTTCTAGGTATCCTAAACCTATAATATGTAAGCAAGGATTAATGATGGAATAAAGAAAACTTTTTGTGTCAATTGATCTTATTCTCTTTTGATCTAAGTCTTAAGTCTATCATAAAAGGAAGAAGAGTAGGGTTCAATTTGTAGTAAGTTTACAAAATAGGTTGGTTATATATTCAAGGTTTTGACCAATAAAAGGAGATTGTTTCTTGATGTATAATATCCCCTTACAATCCCTCGATGTATGATCTTTTATTTCTCATATCTTTATGAAATGAAAATGAGGTCTCATTTGTATGATTTTACAAAGAATTACAGAAGTCTATGTGGAAGAAGGCCTGAAAAGATATAAGTTTTAGTTGGATGCAAAGTAATGAATAATTCTACAGATAAGGTATGGTGCTATTGATATATAATACGTGAATTGTTTAGTCAAAAAACAACCCTCTTTCTCATTTAATCCCTCTTGGGTTCAAAAAAATAATGTATTTTGGGTTGAAGTTACATACAATCAATTTGTATCATGTTATTGTAGAAACAACGAGAATGTTGTTGAGATCCTATTAAAGGTTTTAGTTTGATTAAAAAGCTTATAAACTGTATGAACTATCATTTTGAAGCTCTCGGGTTTCCTAAGATTATGTAAAATAAGAAGTAGGGCATGACCAATAAATTGAGCATATCTCAAAATTTAACCAGTTGAAAATTTTGAAATTTGGACATGATAAGTGCATATTTGAATCAAATATCTAACAAGTCTAATTAGAGATTGATTGGTTGCATATAAAGGGATATATCCTCAAAATTGATCGATTCTAAGAAGAAAATACAATTTGTAGAGGAAGTTTGGGTTGCATATAAATATTTAAGAGGAATTACACAATCCTCGAGCATGATGTCTAATTAGAGATTGATTGAAGAAAGTGTGAGCCATCCTCCATATTTTAAGGGTGATCGATTCACGAATTTTTAAAAGAATACGTAAAGTGTTTGACTAAATGTCCATATAAGATGATATTAGTTGTGAGTGAACAAAAGTTAGGGTATTTATTTGAAGTCAATATGCATGCTCATACAAATCATGAATGCTATTTTAGGTGAATAAATGAAGGGAAATGTGTGAGGTCCCGAGTGAGAAACTAGTCATCAATCCTTATACTTCAATATTTTTCTTATTAATATGGTTGTAAGCCTTGAATGAGTAAAATTTTGTTAAGGACTTTTAAGAAGAATCTAAGGGGATATAGAAGTTAAAAGAAAAATCAATAAAATGAAAATACATATAAGGAAAAAGAGTGATTACAATCTAATGAATAATGGCATGGTCAATGTCCGGGATGATTATAATAAGATGTTAACGAATTCATTGTTAATTTTTATAATATGGAGGCATCATATAGGGTAGGATGGGAAGTGAGGGATATCTAAAATGGAGGATTCCCTCAATGGATGATAGTAAGGTTGCCCCAGTCATGATGATGATAGTTTGAAAGGTACATGAGGAGGATGGGATGAAAATGAAAGGGTCATCAACTACCCACGGATGTTCGATCCAAAAAGGATGTGGATGTGATGGATGGAATAATATAAGTGATGAACAAAATATGAGCCTAACGACACATGTTATAAGGAAAGAGTCGACTAAAAAAGTGTGACCAAGGTTTAAAAAATACCTAGCAACATGCAAGCCCTATGTCTCTTTAAGATCGAAGTGTGTGTGATTGTGATGGTTAATTAATCGATTGAAGTGAAAAATTTAATGAGTAGTATGTTAAGAAAAACTAGCTAATATATAGGGAGTGATTAAGTAAAGTAGGTTTATGGAAGGTGAATGGAAGGTTAAGCTATGTGTTTCTTTCTTTAGCCAAAGCGCCCATATCCTCGGCAGAGATACATTTGATTCTTGTCACAATATTTCTCTCACTGACCTGGGCATCCATAGCCCCGATAGAGATGTTGGAAACACCCAGAGAGAGTCTTGAGGTGGATTTTATTTGATATATTTTAAATTTTGATTTGATTTTTTAAAATATTTTTATTTTTGACATTTTTATGTTTTCACATAAAGAGATTCCACTCTCTTAAGAACTCTCAAGGGGTTAAGAATCACCAATGGCTTGATGGGGGGATGAAAGTGAGTGTGAATATGACATTGGCTAGAGTGTTAAAATATGTACCCAAGGGTCTTCACCACAAGTTGATTAAGTGTGTTAAAGTATGTGGATCACTTAGGAGGACAATGGTGTTGGAATATTGGAGGTAATGATAGACCAAGGTCACACGATTGTAGTAGGTACTATTGGCTTACACTATGTGTTAGCAAGCTGATCAAGTGTTCACATGAATGGATTTGAAGAGGATATGGATGGATGTAATGATAAGAATGGATTAGATTTTGGATGGAAGGAGGATGGATGGGAAGAGATAACATTTGTGCGCAGGTGACGAATTATGTGCTCAATCCATTTTTAGGTGTTTGGTAGTTGTAGGGGGATTAAATGATTTTTATTGGGTTGAGTGGTTGGGATGGTAGGATCAACAAGAGGAGTGGTAGAAATAGGTTGTGATAGAGTAGTGGGAGGGTCGTTGTTAGTGTTAACCCTAAGCCTAAACGATCTTGATTTTGAGGAAGGAATGTGGGTTCATGAATTCCTTTTTCATGGATGCCTAAGCCTCTGCCTCGATGTTTCATATTAGCTAACATATTTTTAGAGATAGGATATGAAGTGGATGGGTGATGCCATGTGGTCATCATGAGACTGGGGGTTTGTAATTTTTCCATTTGCTAAGAGGTCGAACTTAATAAAGGATGGGAGGTGAGATTTGTTTTAGTTTTTGATCGGTGAGGGATGTTTGGATGTATGATGAGATTTGGATGGTTGATGATGTTTGGATTTAGAGTGGGATTTGGATGGTGGACGATGGTTAGGGAGAGTATTGGGATGGAAAGGTGGTGGATAAATAGGTACAAGGATAAGAATCCCTTGGTTAATGAGGTGTTGGACATAAGACCTAAATTGCATGCAATGATTAGTCGAATGTCCATGGGTGTGATGGAAGTCACAATAATAGTGTTCCCGATACCAAGATGGTTTGGGAAGGTTTTTATTGTGTGATTTTATTGGGGGATGGATGATCATGTTGAAGGTTTTTAGACGATGGAATATGGTGGTCAAGGATTATCCTAAAGGGGGGAAGTGTTTTGATGTAAATGGTTTTGGGGGAGTAAGAAGTAAAGGTACATGATTGGGTGGATAATGAGATGTGTTGGTTGATTTGGATTTAGGATTTAGATTAGATTATTGTGGATTAGAAGATGAAGGGGATGGATTAGGCTTGGGGACAAAGTGGATGTTTTGGGCTTGGAGGCTGAAGTAGATTTGGTTGATTTTGGATTGGTTGGAGTATGTGGTTTTGAGGTAGATGGTTTTGGCTTAGGATTAGATTGTTTGGGATTAGTAGATGTAGATGAAGGAGATGGGGTAGATTTAGATGAAGGGGATGGGTGTGATATGGGGTCACATTAGATTTGGGTGATGTTGGGGATGAAGGAGATTTGGGAGATGGGTGTGGTGTAGGAACCACATTAGATTTGGTCAATTTAGGGGATGAAGTAGATGAAGATAATTTTGCCTTAGGAGTCACATTAGATGTTTTAGGATTGGGGGATGGTGGAGATGAAATAGGATTAGTGGATAGGATAGTATTGGGTTTAGGTGATGAAGGGGTTGAGATAGGATTAGATGTGGATGAAGATGATGAGGGTTGCATAGGATCCACATTAGATGGTTTAGGATTAGGGGTAGAAGGGGATGAGGGTGACTTAGAAGTCATAGTGGATGAGATAGTATTGGGATTAGGTGATGGAGGGGATGACATAGGCTTAGAGGATGAATTTGATGATGGTTTAGGGGATGTGGGAATATCTAGGAGAAAGTTCGTAGGATTGGATTGGGGTGATGAAGATGACGAGGATGGAGGAATAAGATGATATGTGGGTGATATTGATTTAGGATTAAGTTGTTTTGATTATTGTGGATACTTGAATGGGACTCGATGATAAGTTTTATGATGATTGGATTTAGGAGTTGAGGTTTTGGATGATGGTGGATTATTTGTATGAGTTTTGATGGGACAAAGGTGTTGGTCATGATGATTGATATGGGATTTGGAGGTTGGGGTTTGGGATGGTTGTGTGGGCTTGAGATGGGTGCCTAGATTAGCAAGGACATAAAGAAGGTCCTCTTGGTCTAGGTCAAAGTTAGTGAGGTGGTCAAATTTGATGTAATTGGCTTGTGGGGATATTGGTTTATGTTGTTTAGGTCGAGGTGTGGATTGGGATGATTCGAGTTCATTAAGGATGAAGTCAATGGAGTGAGAATTAGAGATCTTGGGAAGGGGAAATTGTCATTGGGATTGGTTAGGAGATGATGGTTTAGAAGGGGATTGGTTGATACTTGATTTAAGATTGGATATTTGTTGATTAAGTTTTTGGATGGTTTTTAGGATATTAGGATCAACATGGGATGGTTGATTTGGATGGATAGAAGGGGATTGGTTGATACTTGGTTTAAGATTGGATATTTGTTGATTAAGTTGTTGGATGATTTTTAGGATATTAGGATCAACATGGGATGGTTGATTTGGATGGTTAGAAGGGGATTGGTTGAAGTAGGATGTGAGCTTTGAAATTTATATATTAAGGTGTTAGATAGTGTATGTGACTTCATGATTAAAGTGAGATGGTTTACTTGAATGGGTGGGGGATGATGAGATAGCTTAGTTGATGGATTTAGAAAAGAGATACAGGTTTTGATGTTAGTTTGATGGGGATTGAGGATCAAAGGTCATGGTTAGATGGGATGTGTAGGGGATTACATTTGGATTATAATTGTTAATTAAGGATGGTGATGGGATTAGGATTGGGATGTTGTTTGATTAAGGATTTTTGTTTCATTGATTAAAATTTTAAAGTGATAGGATGGTCAAGGGTGTTTACAAAGAAGCGAAAAACATGCAACACACACCCTAACTAGTCAAGAGGGATTGTAATCAAGCTATAGCCCGCTTTCAATACCTCACAAAAATGATGATGACATAATTGGATCTCCACCTATGTGTCGATATGGGGTCAGATAGCAAGTGATCTTGGGGAGTGCAACTCCTTGCACTATAGCTCAATATGTGGCTAAGAGGTTACCTAGTCTAGGATACACGAGCTTACTAGGGGAGTCCCTGATACTACTTGTGGTCATGGGGCCCAAGTCCATGTTGCAAGGATGTTGTCTAAGGCCTGGGTTTTAGGATGTGGAATCCCCCACTTCACGCCACTCTTAAAACAAGTAAGCATTTAGCCAATAATGACAGTTGTCCTTGAATTTATATACCCTACCAGAACACGGGGTATGTCTACATGCATGGAGATGAAGCCCACGATCATGAGACCCCTAGGACTATGAAAAGTGTATGGATATCACTTCCACATCACATTGCCCCTACAAAATAAAAATGGAAAGGCTAACCGCTTTTGATCCTCAAGATCATCCTAGGACGCGAGAGGAGAGCATACACGGTTTTTCCTTCGGGATGAACAAGAAACAAAGAAAAAACACATAAGAAAGATAATGCAAGAAAATAAATGCTAGATGATAAAATGAAATGATAAATATTATTAGTTTGATGATTGGGTCTTCAAGAGGAGGCCCTACAAAAAAAAGATTAGTAGTTTGATTATAACCCCAAATGTCTTGGACCAATCGTCTTTGCGCAAAACAAAGGGTTAGTAGTTTTAGATTGATTTTTATATTTGGTAAGCGTAGGAAGCTGCACTCAAAGTGTTAGTAGTTTGGAACAAGAAAATATAACTCAAAGTGTAGTTAAAATGAAAAGATTTAGGAAAATGAAAACCATGAATAAATTATACTATAAAATTCTAAATTAACACTTTCATTGCATAGATATCTTCGATACCTTTCGAAAAAAAAACGGAGTGGTTTTGAGTTCGGGAGCAAAAGTTATGGCTCTCGGAAGTTAGGCAACAATAGTACCAATTCAGAACATAGGTGCAAAACAAAACAAAGTGCCAATTCAGAACATAGGTGCCAAAATAGAACAAAAGTGCCAATTCATTCACAAAAGTGTTGAACCTTTTACAAAAGTGCTGAAGTATGTCCCTGTGACCACATAGGTTATAATTTCATCCAAAATCATTATTTTAGGTCAAAAGCATTGTTTTGCGTACATAAGCTTTGTTCGATAGGTCAAAAGCACTGAAATAGATGACTGCCACGAAAATTTGAAATTTCAAGGTGCAAATCTTGACGAAAAATTTGTAAATTTTAACAACTTGTTTCTAATACGGAATGCTATTAAAACAATCAAAATTTTGGGGGTAAGCCCCATGGTGGGTGCCAAAATGTAAATGTTAAAAATATTAGTGAGTGAAAATGTGAGAAAACAACTAAATTGCTTCCCTAATCTAATCTTCTCAACAAATACCTCATATAGATCAATGGATTGAAAGGGGGAGAGAGATTATACCTGCACTTACCTACAAGATTGCACAACTTCTCCTGTGATGTGGTGGATTTTCTCTTAGTTTTTGTTGGATGCTTCAGATTTTGGAGACACTTAGGAAACACCTCCCCTTGATTTTGCCTTTGATTTCTTGATGAGGGATGAAGGATTGGATTGAAGGAATGATAGAGTGATGATTGAGGATGAATTGATAGAGTGAATGGATTAATTGAGTGATAAAAATAGCAGAGCTTTTTTATGGATATGAGAGATCTTCTCAGTTATTCTAAGCTAACTCTAATGGAGGAGGAGAGCTTAATTTATAGTTAATGGGTAGAGGATTCAATGGTTGATATGAAGCCATGTTGGATTTGAATCAAGGGTGGAGGATGGATGTGAGGATTGGAGAAATCTAGAATTTTGAATTTAAAACTCATGGAGGGAAGAAGCTTCCATTGGATTAAAAATTCAATGAAAGGAGAAGGTTAGAGAGGCTTCTAGATTTGAAAGCCTCTAGATTTATAGGTGATGATGCGATTAGGATTAGAGTTAGATTAGGTTAATAAATGATTATTAGGGGTGAGGTTACATGGAAAGGCTAGGTGTAGGGATGTGTAGGGTAGGTGGTAGGTGAGATGTAGGAATATTAAATTCCTAGAAAATGTTAATGAAGGATTAAAATAGGATAATATGATATAATAAGGAAATTAAAGTGATTAATGATAAAATGGGATATAATAATGGATTTAAAGGATTAATGATGGAAAAAAAGATAAATGATAAATGATAAAGGGTAAATATGATAAAATGGATTAATAATAATAATTAATCTTGCGATTAATTATTATATGGGTGATGTTGGGATATTTGTGGGACAGATTAATCGTAATTAATCATGTCAACATTTTAGATGTCTACAACTAGTTTTATTTTTTTCTTGGTTTTTTTGGACCTATTTCAATGTTTTTGTTTTTTTTTAAATTTTAAACCACACACCAAATAAGAAGGAAAAAGGGATTCCCAAACCGTAACTGCGTGACACAAATGAACAAGGCAAAAAGAAGCATGACAGAAGGTGAACAAAAGTGGCAGACCATGGGAATGACGACCTTACCAGAAAACACGCGACACAAGGTGAAGTGAAATGACATAAGCAGAAACAAGGTGACAAGGATAAACAAGCGAGTGTGTCGATCGCCCCCAACATAAGGGATACTCTGCAGAAGCTCAAGAATATTTTTTTAGATGAATAACATTCATAGGCTCTTTAAGCTCTTTGTCATTCTCAGACAATCTATATGCTCTAGATCCAAAATTTGTAGTGATGATGTAGGGACCTAACCAATTAGGTTCAATTTTTCCCTACTTCTCCCATGGTTTGGTAGTATTCTTTTGATTTTATTTTAAGACCGGTGTTGTTGATCTCAAACTACCAAGGTCTTATCTTTATGTTGTATTTATGGCGCTTGATCTGTTGGTTGAAAATTTTGTCAATGGACACAAGCAACAATTCAGGGGACATCAGTCCCTCCTCTTTGTGGGGAGGCTCCTTTATTCACCAATCACGGGAATCTACTTATTTACAAATATACAACTAACTATCATTAAATGAGGATTTTGGTGCACAAAATGTAATACAAAAGATGAAAATAGAGAAGGAATTTTGAGGAGGAAAAAATAGATTATATAAGTAAGATAGATGAAATAGGGACACCAATTTCAAGCTAATCCACCGATCAAGAATACAAGTATTATCCTTGGTTGTGCAAGATCACTCACTATTGTAAGAGAAGAAGTGAAGAAGACAACACATTCAGATATATAGTCTGTAGAGTAACATCTTACTTATGCATGCATAGGGATTCAAGAACACATGAATCAATATATAAGAAAATCCACTAAATATAGATGCAATAGACACAAATTTCTTTGCATTATAGAAAATGGATTGAACACACAGTTTCTATATTCAAATATACTAGATTCACATTCACAATTACAGGGAAAAGAAACAAAAAGAGCACAAACAAGAGGGAGATAATTTCTTCTTTTGTATTGATTTCAACTGCTTTGTATCATTACATCCAAAACACCAAAATCCAACCCATTTACTGATGAGAAAGGAGCCTTAGATAGGTGAGGGGTGGTTACGACTAACTTTCTAACTAGTTTTCATTTAATTAAGTCCAACACTTAATTAGTGAATTACATAAGATAACTTTATTTACAATTTTATGTTTTCAAAATGACAAAGCTAACTTCAAAATATATCAACTAGAAAGATTTTTTTCAAGAAATCTTAACTTTGAGTACAAGAGTCTTGAATTTCACAAAAGTACTACTAATCTCCACGACCTTTGGAATAGTTATGTTTGTTATGGCATTGGCCGGATGCCAAGAGACTATTCAATTTCCTTATCAATGCCTCCATTTCGTAGCATGTCATTGGTGGCTTCTGCGCAACAACATCGTGTAGCTCCATGATTTCCTCCATCCTTTCTTTGTTAACAATTTCAGTCTTGAACAAATATTCTTTGATGAGTGCATTGAATTTGGATTTGATTTCATCTAATGAGTGCCTCTCTGCAGAGTTATCCTTATAGAATTGACACCGAAGAGCCTAAAATTAACAAATATATTGGATTTGAAGGTTTCTTCTTTCTATACCATGCTCTTGAGTTCTGTGATTGTTTCTTCAAGTACTTTGATTTTCCATTCAACACTGAACACCCATTTCCTAGAAAGGTTATTCTTGGGATCATCAAAAATATTATGAGAAAGGAGGATTTTCTCATCAGTGGTACCCATGATCCTCAAGTCTTAAATGTAATCCAAGCATATTCTGAGTTCTTTCTCTGATCCTGTGATAATCATATTGAATTGATCATGGGCCACACAAATACTATCATACATTTTGTAAGTTGCATCAATGAAATTCAAACTAGAGATTATCATTCCCTCCACCAATGCTCTAGTAGCTCTTTCATATGAAGCATGTTTATGAATTTCCTTGATGTCCTTGACATCGTCTTCAGAAAAACAGTGGGAGGAGGCATTGAGGAGAGAGGAGTTGGGTCAAGAAATTTTTCACTTGAGAGAAAAGACTTAATGAAGCTGGAGAGAAATTGAACTTATTCTTATAGTTGCTCTAGGTTTGTTTATCTTTCTCAACTCTCTCAATTACTCTAGAAATTGTCTCCTTAAAATTCTGAACCTCTTCCTCAGGAGTAGATTCACCAAGTGGAATTCTAGTTAGCTCCAGATCTGCAATAGTTATATCCTTTTCATCCTTCTCTCCCTTGGGTTTCACAATCTCTAAAAATTGTTGGCACTTTGAATCAAAAACCAACCTTGAGGTTATCTTAACTCTTTTTGGTGGAGAATTTGGAGTGGTGCCAAGTAAAGTAGCTACAACATCAAAACCAGGAGCAATTATCTTAGGAGTAAACTTCCTTTTCTTTCTATCAATCATGGGTTGAACCCATGTGAAAGAGTCACTTGAAGACGGAGGGGGAGGTGCCAATGCCAACACACTAGGAAGATCAGGGGCATGAGTAGATGGATTTTCAAGGGAAAGTACCTTAACAATAGAAGAAGATAATTATTTGATTGGTGATTTAAGCTTTGACATACTCACTTTCCCAGTGTTAGGCTCTATAATCGTCACATCTTCTTCTTCTTCTTCACCCTCTTCATTTTATTCCTCATCACTACATTCATCTTGATCATTCATTTGTTGTTATGTGCTAGCATGTTCTGGATTATCCTTTTCCTCCTCGGCTATGTTAATTTCCTCTTCCTATGGTTGTGACACCTTTTCGAAGTAGAGGCAAATTCTTCTATTGCATTCTGAATTTTTTTCTTCTTCTACTTTTTTCTTAGGAGTTTCTTCAATGTTCTTTGTTTCTTTGACCTTGTCTTTATTGGTATAAACCTTAGTTGCAGAGTCCAAAGGTGAGGAAGAAACTGGTGGTGGTATGGAAACTCCTTTATGTGATGAAGAAGCCTTTTTAGAAGAGGATTGTATCACATTCAAATTATATTCCCTCATCTTCTTATTAAACCAAAAAAAAATCTCACCAAAATTGGATTGATTATTTCAGAGAGATCATCTCTTTCTTTTTGTGACCAATCAATGGTAAGAAGGGGCATGTGCTAAATGGTTTTGATATACTCAACAAAGTACATGTCTTCACTGTCATCCTATAAATCCTCTGGTACCTTGTATACCTTGAAATATCTGACCTGTTGTAAGGAGAGTCTACCAAAATACCTTCTTCTTACTTCATATTCATCTGAGAAATCTTCCCAATAATCCTCAAGAGCAAGCACATGATAATAGGACATTCTCAAACGATTAGAGATGAAGCCTTTAATGTAAAAAGAATATATTTTGTGATATGAATAGAATTTAAAGCGAGATTGTTCTCTCTACATTATGGGCATCCAATGCATTCTTACAAGTGTAATTCCCCAAAGAGATAGGAAATTGGATACTTGTGATCTTCTTATCTCTACATGTTTTGTGTAACATGTCCAATTACCTACAGAATTCAACAAGAACAAATTTATCATTACAATACATAGGTAGATTATTGGGTGTGCCTTAAAATCCAACTAACATGATGTAATAGAATCTTTTGAATTGAATGAATAGGATTCCATATGTGGAAATCAATTGTTTTGCTTGATTGACACCCTCTCATTTGTATTTCCTTCTAGTATATTTACTATATACATAGTGAAACCATAATTCATCCTTATGAAATGATGTTAATTGTTTTCAAGGATGAGTTGTGGGTAATAATCATAAGTTGGTCCATTTTTCTTATCTTCCTGAGGAGACAATCCTACCCATTCCCTGAAAGCCGCAATTGTATATATGAGGTATGAAGTCATGTAAAATGTCTTGCTTTGTTTCATGTCAACCGCTTACTCAATGAATTTTTCATAAATTATTTCACTCATTCAATTTCAGTTTTCTCTCACAGATGATGTTGATGTAAACACACATCCAGAATTGAAATTCATTGGTGGAAGGGAGGTCCATTAATCTATCCAGTAGGGTTATGATATCAGATTACCCTTCCTTGAATTCTAACTTGTATAAGACTTTGGGTAGTTTGGAAGCTCCTATCTTTTGATACTTAATCCATGATTTGGCTATCATTGCCTTGTATTTATCCTTGTCATGCTCAAACATATGTTGGGACTGAACTGAGGTTAAGGTGTTTGAATCGTCAAAGATAGTAATCCTTAGAGCTGCATGTATACAATTGACATCCAATTTGGTAATAGCCTGCCCTTGAGGATCTTTAATTTGTTTGGTATCAGGATCAAAGAAGGAGGCATAAGCTAATACAATGTCGAGTACATTGGACTAAGAGAGGGAATCCATTAGCATGAATGAGTCCATTATCCTTAATACATTGAGCTATGGGAGTAGGGGCGGCTTCAAAAATTCATGCCCAAAAATCATCAAGATTAATATGTCGAATGTCATTGTCCCCAATATTACATACAAATGTTTTCAAAGAAGAGATGTGTTTATACCCCCAGTATTGGAATTTCATGGTGGTAATATGGGAAAAGAGATACTCAAAAGGATAGGGCTCTAACAATGTCTTTCGGGAAGAACAAAATAGTAGGGAACAAAGCTCAATTTGACACCAAATAAGCACAAGAGGCTTTATAATCACTCACATTTGTTGCAGTAAAGAATTGCATTCTCCATAGAATCCTAATACTTGTTCAATTTTTTTAAAATGAGTGACAAATGAACAAGTTACGACCAAAAACTCACTTGAGAGTGTAGGAACGGAAGGAGCACAATGCACGAATAAAATTATTTGACTTGGAATGGTAAAAATTAATTACCTTAAACCCTTTTATACCTTTTCTGTTTGAAAAATGGTGGGTAAATGATCAATTAAGGGTTTCGGTGTCTTCATGGGAACATAAAGACTTGCATAATAACTTACTCACTTTTCTCCTTATATTGTAGAGATAATGAGATATGTGGGGAAATGAAGGCCGGGAACATGGGGCTTGAGGGCTAACAACATTTGAGATACCCGTAATATATACAAATATTTTATTAGTGTGGAAAATGCGGGTTCGCGCAGAGAACAATGTGCGATGGGAACAAAGTGTTAGGTTACCTCAAATATACGAAAACTCTGCAATACAAAAATCCAAAGAAATACTGGCTAGAGAGGGCTTGTGGGGAACACATGGTCCAAAGGAACAAGGGTTGTGGGGTCACAAAATATTCGCTTCTCCGTAGTACAAAGAAACACGATGTAAACTCAAAGCAAATGATTTGCGGGTCAAGGGAAAGTGTGGAGAACAAGTAGGTGTCGGGAATAGAGACCCGAGATGGGACAAGGGTCACGAGTTACGTAAATGTCTGAAGTATCCACAATACAAAGAATACACTGACTAGTGCAGAAAAGGAAGGTATCTGGAGAACAAAAGACCCACAGAACATGGTACTCAAGGGACCAAAACTTCTGATAATGTTGCAATACAAAGAACTTGGAAAAAAAGGACCTTAATAGTAGTTCCCCGAGACATTGAAAATTCCACACAAGGTAGAATGAGAGTATTTTGGGAAAAGTGGAAATGCAGAGAGCTAGAAACCTAGAAGAACATGTTCCACTTGTTCTTTGAACACTTGAATTTATCTCAATACAAAGGATCTTGACCAAAAACTTCAAAATGACTAAATGTTTGGAATATTTTCACTTCTCGGGACTTCACAAAGGAAAGCAATTTTGACAAAGGAGTCACTTATCCAAAAATTTCAATTTTTTGAAAAATTGCACATTTTTGGGTAAGTGACAACCTATTCGATTCTAGTACACTTGCAGATGATCTAAGGCCCGAACACGTCTTTTATCAAGAAGTTAAATCTTTGTAAGATGTGCATGATGGTATTCTTCTTCATGCACCAAGTGTTTGAGGGATTCACGAAGGGAAGGAAGTTTAATTTTGATAGGTATTATGGCTTCAAAGCCATATATTAGGGAAAAAGAGGTAGTGCTTCTTGGAGTGTGGAAGGATGTTCGATAAGCCTCCAGAGAGAAGGATATAAGTGCGTAAGATAGTTGCGCAGTCATGTTTGTCAATTGTATTTTCTAACTTGGATTTGATAGTCTTATTAGAAGCTTGATTGGCTATTACATTCGCAGATAGTAGGAGTGGCCCATTGTATGTGGATATGATACTTCTTTGCTAAGGCTTTAACACTCTTATTCTTGAATGAGAGACCATTTTCAGTGACAATGGTTATGGGAATACCAAAATGGCAAGATGATATGGTTGAAGATGAATTTGGAAATATTACACCCAATGACGTAGTTAAGAGGCATAACCTTGATCCACTTGGTGAAATATTGATGGCGAGTTATTATAAAGGTATGACCATCAGAGGAAGTGGGATTTATTTTACCAATCAAGTCAAGCCCCTATTTAGAGAAAGGGAATGGTGAAGTAATGGGTCATGTAGAGCTTGGGAAGGTATATGAATTAGATTACCATGTGCTTTTGACATGCTTGACAATTTTTAACAAAGTTGCATGCATCACGTCTCCATGCTAGGCCACTAATAACCAACGACAAGATCTTCTTGGCTAGAATCATTCCACTAGTGTGCGCACCACAAATACTTGAATGTACTTCGGTTAGTGTTTGATTAGCTTCGTCTTGGTTGAGACATCTTAAGAGAGTCCCATAATAGCCTCTTCGGTATAAGGTGTTAACAAGGATAGTATAACGCGAAGCACGTTGTGTTAAGGCTCATTTTTGGATGAGTTCATATTCAGAGGATAAGATTTGGTTTGAATGAAGGTATAAATATCATGATACCAAGGGTGATTAGGACCAACAATCTCATAGACCATGGTGGACTCTAGAAAATTGTATGTGGGAACCAAAATATGTTCTATGAGGAACTCGTTATGAGTTTGGTTTGTGTCAAATACAAGAAGGGATGTGATAGTTGCCATGACATCCGCTTATTTATTTTGCAAACAAGGAACTTGTTCAAATGTGATTATCCAAAAATACCCCTTTAGACTATCAACCATGCACTTATATGGTAGGATATTTTCATCTTTAACTTGATACTCACCATTGACCTATTTGATGATGAGAAGAGAGTCACCAAAGACTATTAAATCTTGTAGCCACCGAAAGTAGAAAATCCTAATCCCGCTATCAACATTTCATACTCGTGAATATTATTTGTACATGGAAAGTTGATGCAATATGATTTAGGGATAAGATCCCCATTAGGTGTGCATAAGACGATTCCATCTCTGAGCCATGTAGGTTGTATGCGTTTATGAACAACAAGTCTTCATCTCGGAATTCAAAATGTAGTAGTCTAAAACTATTAGCATAATTTAGCATAGGCATATTTATTGCATTTTATTGCATTGTCTTTTATTTATTAATGTGAAAAATGTGCACTCTAGTCTAGTGACTTGCATTCAATATTGTTATGTTGGATAACATTCAATATTGGTATTAGTAGTAATTACATGTGCATATGAGATGGGTCTTATCATCTCATAGTTGGTGCCACGATAGGGTGTCATGTCTATCCATATGAGTTTGTCTAATATCTATAAATATTACAGCTATTGCATTGTTATGTAATATGATTTCATGATCAATAATATTTGTGAGGCTTTCATTCCTCTTTGGTCATTGTAATCTTATTCTATTCCATCATAATCCTTATATAATGTTTCCCACCATAAACCACCATCAAAATCTTACGCACGGTGGCTCACCCAAAGCATAGTGTCCACTTACAATACCACCATGAGCCTCCTCCATAATATCTTTACACTCATGTTCAAGTACACAACGGCACAAAACTTCATCCCGACCTAGTTTATATAAGTCTCCACTAATCGGGATGTAGGGTGTGGCGCGAATGGAAAGTTATTTCCTCTCTATGTTCCGATTCCTTTGGAGAGGATCCATTGGAGAAGAATATCTGCATCAAAGGAGAGCCATTGAAGCATCCCGCAACCTCCATTCCTTCCAAGCATCCCTCAACTAAAATTTGACCTATCCACTTATTTGGAAGGTAAATTTTTTTTTTGATTAGTCATTGGCATAGCCAATTGATCCAACATATTGGCGGAATATTTTAGATTTGGAGATCTTTAAAAAAAAAAGGAGAAAGATCTTGAAAAAAAATTGCAGATCTAAAAAAAAGAAAAGATTTGTGAAAAAAAAAAAGATCTTTAAAAAAAAAGGAGAGAGATCTTGAAAAAAATTGCAGATCTAAAAATAAAAATAAAAATAAAAAGATCAGATCTAAAAAAAAAAAAAAATTAGATCTGAAAGTGGAGGTGTGAAGAATTCGGGAGCAAAGGTTGAAGCAGTCCCGTCAACAAAATTCCAGCAGATAGCTCTTAGAAAAAGGGACGTAAATTTTTCATACAATATCAGATTGATGTGCTATTTTTTTTTTGGAAAGATAAGAAGGAGACGCACAACTTTACAGTTTACATCATCTTCAGATTCGGCCTCTACATGTGACGAAAAGTTTGTACAAGTCGGATCATTTTTTCGAAAAAAATCAGATCTAGCTGGTAAATTGGTAAGATCTCAAAACTAAGATTTTGATTATTCTATTTTTTTGGGTTCAAGAAAAATATTGTATGATGCTTTCTTTATAAAAATTTGAGAAAACCCGAGATCATGGTTTGTGAGAAAAGGTGAAAACAATATTGATTGTTTGTTTGGATCCTTGGAACAAACAGTCGTTGCGGTTCAATTCCCACTCTCTCCATATTTTTTATTAAATTTTTTTTTGGAAAATTTAGAGAAATTACTAAATTTTGGGAGATTTCTAAATTTAGAAGCTCACCAAACACATTTAGAGCCACCACTAAATTTAGCGGAAAACACCTATTGGGGGGTTAAAAATATTTTTGGCCTAAATTGTGTATTTTGTGATTCTAGACCCTTTTTTTCTAAAGAGGGGGGACACAAAAACTTTATTTTGATGTACTTTTGGAGCATTTTGTACTAATCTTGGTGCATAAAGTGAAAAAAAAAGTGTAATTTTTTATTTTATGTTTGGTTCTATCACACGAGATCTTTGATCTCATAGAAGCTTCAAGTATATACGGTGCCTGGGAAGCGCTTACGGGTGATGTCATCGCGACTACTACTGCACTTAACGCCTAACATAGCTACCTAAACGTCGTCTAGGCATCGAACCTATAAAATCGATGGGGAGTAATAAGGACACAATACACACACATTTGAGCCCTTCCATCCATTTGTGCTTGCACAAACCCCTCTCTGTATTGTCTAAGTACCACGTACTAAATTCTTTCACGTGCGTTAACACCTCTTTCCGTCTTGTGCTGTATATTGAAAGGGGATCTTCTTCCACGCACTGACGGGTATATCGGAAGGGAGCGTATATAGAAAGGTTTGGTATATCACTTGACGGTATATTGAGAGGGAGACCATAAACCTGGAGTGATAAGAGCCTTACCCTTTATCATAAATTCGAGTTTCAGAAATTCGGATTGTAGAAATGGGTGCACAAGCACCAAAGTTCTTCTTTCAGATTCACAACCGCTTAGAGGAGACAACTATGCTATATGGAAACCGAAGATCAAAGGTCTACTTGAGTTTGAAGACCTATGGACAAAGGTTGTAGATGGAAAAACAACAAGATCACTTGATGATGAAAGACAACAAGTTCAATTTGACAGGGCCAATCAAAGGCCAAGTCGATCATCTTGTTTAGTGTAACAGACGATGTGTAACCCCACATTAGAGATGCCATATCGGCCAAGGATCGTATGGGATAAGTTGAGCACGGCCATGAGGCAAAGAACAAGAATGCCATCCTCAACCTACTATCACAATGCATACTCTCAAGTTCAAGCACAATGAAAAGGTTGAAGTTTTTTGAGACGAGTTGCTACTTTGAGGGAATCTCTATTGGCATTGGGAAAAGAGATAAGTGATGAAGACCTCGCACCAATTTTGTTGCGAGAACTTCCTCCTTCCTAGAATCTTTGTGACAACTATCAATATGAGTGAACACACGGTCACCTTTGAGAAATTGGTCAATCTACTTCAACAAGAAGAGGCAATGAACAACAAAGATCATGAAGATGAGCAAGCACTATCTTCCAATCATAAAGGAAAGGGGAAATTTCAGTCGAATCACAAGAAGTCCCAACAAAATCAAAGTAAAAAAAGGTACCAAAGTCAACGAGACAACACCAAGAAGTGTCTCATTTGCAATAGAGGGGGACATGACATCAAAGATTGTTGGTACAATTCCTACAAAAAGGGTTCATCAAGCAATTCAAAACCCAATAACCAACAGGGTAATAATAATTCAAATAAAGGGAAGTCCAACAACAACAACAATCAAGGGCAGAAAAATGGTAATTGGAAAAGAAAACCCAAACAACAAGGGTACATTGCCGAACATGAGGATGATTCAGATGAAGGACACCACATGTATTCTACTCAATTTGATGAAGAAACCAAGTCCACACAAGATATCTGGTATGTTGACTCGGGTGTAACTCGACACATGATTGGACGTAAGGATTGGTTCTACACACTACGTGACTCACCTAACAAGAACCATGTGTCATTAGGTGATGACTCATCATACAGTGTCAAGGGGATTGGAAACATTTCACTACCTCTTGGAAAGCATGACTATAAAATCACAAATGTATTGTATGTACCTGGGTTGACCAAGAATTTGCTATCAGTTAGTCAACTCCTTGATCACAACTTGAAGTTGGATTTTGATAGTAATAATGGAGAAAAAGTGTGCTTGATAAGAGATAAGTCAAGAGGTTCCAAGATTGTAGCAAGAGCCTCCAATGTGGGACGCATGTTCCAACTTGATTTTGTCCATAAGGATGATCAAGCTTTAGTGGCCAAAGACACACAATTTGCAGAACTATGGCATCACAGATATGGTCACATCAGTTTTGGCTATCTCCAAACACTTCAAAAGGGAAACATGGTGAAAGGATTGCCTACACTCAAGCACAACACTGACAAGTGTCACAATTGCCTAGCTGGAAAGCAACACAAAGTACCCTTCCAGAAGAACACATATAGAGCTAAGGGAAAGCTTGATTTGGTGCACACCGATCTTTGTAGGCCCATGCAACCAAGTCATTCTAGATGTCAATACTTCATGCTTTGTGTTGATGACTACTCAAGAAAGATGTGGATATATTGTCTAAGAAACAAGAGTCAAGCCTTTGAGACATTTCAGAAGTTCAAAGCACTTGTTGAGAATGAAATTGGTCGCAAGATCAAAACTCTCCGCTCAGATCGAGGGGGGGAATTCACAAGAAATGAGTTCAAGACTTACCTGGAAGCTCATGGGATTCGTCGACAAATGCCTCCTACTCACACACCACAGCAGAATGGTATAGTTGAGAGAAGGAATCATACTATCATGGAAATGGTGCGATGTATGATTGATGACTCAGGTTTAACAAAGACATTTTGGGCAGAAGTTGCAAGAACTGCAGTCTATTTGTTGAACAGAGTGCCCACAGTAGCTCTTGAAGGAGTGACACCTCAAGAAGCATGGTCAAATCGGAAACCATCAATTGCACACCTAAGAGTATTTGGGTGTAAAGCTAGCATGCACATACCCAAGAAGAACAGGAACAAGTTGGATATGAAAGCTGAGAAATTGATATTCATTGGATACAGTGAAGAAGCACTTGGGTATAGATTATGGGATCCAAAAGCAAAGAAAGTATACACAAGTAGGGATGTTGAGTTCTTTGAGAAGAAACAAGCAGATGCTCCACTCAATGACTCAACAAACATGCAGAATACACCTCTTGTGAAGACAAGAATTTGATGTTCCCACCTTGAAGATGATGTGATGAATGGATGATGGTGAAAACTTGGATCCACCACAAGCCAATGGAACAACTAAGAAGTTACCTAAATGGTATACTCAATTAATAAGAGATGAAAATTTGGATGAAGCACCTATCACATCATCCAATCCTAGACCTAGAACTCGCATGATCAAGCTCGTGAAGAGGTCAATTATGCCCTAATGAGCGAGTTGTTGAAACAATTGAGCCATCTACAGATTGGGAAGCCCTACAATCAAAAGCTTAGAAAGATGCCATGGATTCAGATTATCAGTCAGTGATGAAGAAACAACACATGGCAACTTGTCGACCTTCCACCAGGGAAGAAACCCATTGGATGCAGATGGATATTCAAGACTAAGTACAAATCAGATGGGACTATTGACAAGTATAAAGCAAGGCTTGTAGCAAAGGGGTATGCACAACAAGAAGACATTGATTATGAGGAGACATTTTCTCCCACAACCAAGATCAAGACAATCAGGATGATCTTTGCTCTAGCTGCACAATTTGGTTGGAAAGTCCACCAAATGGATGTGAAAAGTGCCTTTCTTAATGGAGATTTACAAGAAGAAGTCTATATGACTCAGCCAGAGGGTTATGTAATACCAGGAAAAGAGATGATGGTATGCAGACTCATAAAATCTCTATATGGCCTAAAACAAGCACCCCGGGCATGGTACATCAAAATTGATGAGCATCTCATAAGTCATGGATTCGAAAGGAATCCTTATGACCCCAATCTCTACCTCAAAAAGCAAGGGGGGGAGATTGTCATTGTGGTTGTTTATGTTGACAATCTAGTCATTACAGGTAGTTCTGTGAAGATGATCGATGCAACAAAGAAGGATTTTAATCGATCATTCGACATGATAGATCTCGGGCTCATGCACTATTGTCTTGGGTTGGAAGTATGGAAAAAAGAGAATCATATCTTTGTGTCACAGTTGAAATACACCAAGACAACACTCGAGAAATTTAGGATGATGGATTGCACTCCTATTGCTACACCTATGGAAGTGAGACTTCAGTTATCTCGTTCCGATCCATCACCACCGGTGAATGCAACTCTCTATCGGCAATGATTGGGAGTCTCATTTACGACATATAATAGACCGAGATATCAGCTTTGCGAGTCGGCTATTTATCATGCTTCATTCAAGAACCGAAAATATGTCATTGGAAAGTAGCAAAGAGAATACTGAGATATCTAAAGGGTACAGTTGACCTTGGTCTAGAGTACAAGAAGAATGACAACTTCTTCTTGACACGATATTCGATTCGAGATCATGCATGAAACATGGATGATAGGAAGTCAACATCGGATTTGTCTTCTTTATGGGATCTCGAACCGATATCATTTGGAAGCAAGAAACAGAACTTTGTTTCCCATTCTTCTATAGAAGCAGAGTATCGAGCTGCAGTGAAGTCATTTGTGAAGCAATATGGCTACGCCGAATACTTTGGAAGGAATTGGTCTACCACAACAGAAATCTACTCAGTATATGTTGATAATGAAGGAGTTCGAAGCTTGTTTACAATCTAGTATTTCATGAGAGAACGATATTGAAGTACATGTTCATTTCATATGCGAGCATGTCTTAAAGCACAACATACACTCCGATTCTGTCCTACAAAGTGATGCAGAAGGCGATGTTTTCACTAAGTCACTTGCATGTGACAAATTCACACCTGCTATTAGAGAGTTCCTCTCCACTTCATTTGAAACTATGCAAAATTAAGGGGGGGAATGTTAGCATAATTTAGCATAGGCATATTTATTGCATTGTCTTTTATTTAATAATGTGCAACATGTGCACTCTAGTCTAGTGACTTGCATTCAATATTGTTATGTTGGACAACACTCAATATTGGTATTAGTAGTAATTACATGTGCATGTGAGATGGGTCTTATCATCTCGTAGTTGGTGCCTGATAGGGTGTCATGTCTATCCATATGAGGATGTCTAATATCTATAAATATTACAGCTCTTGCATTGTTATGTAATCTGATTTCATGATCAATAATATTTGTGAGGCTTCCATCCCTCTTTGCTCATTGCAATCTTATTCTATTCTATCATTTGGTATCAAAGTTATACCATTATTATCAAAAACTTGGCTAGTTGATCTGCCAATGCTTGACCTTTGATAGCTTTATGATCAAAAACTTAATATCAAACTCACTGAGGAGTACGATCCAGCTAGACATGCATCTTGTTATCACTAGTCTTGATAGAAAATACTTGAGAGGTTCGATTTTGGTGATGAGTTTGGTAGTATGGTTTAACAAATAGTGTCACAACTTTTTGAAAGTGAAAATGACTTCTAAATAAATTTTGTCAACCTGTGATTACTTGGTTTTGTGTTCAAGGAGAGTTATGCTCAAGTAATACACTGTTTTCTCTTGCCCCTTGTCATTGTGTTGTGCCAGTAATGCCCCAATGACATGTTCAGTTGCAGAAGTGTATAATAACATAGGTTTATCTTGGATTGGCGGCATGAGTACCGACGGAGTAGATAGGTAATATTTCAGCTTGGTGAAAGAGTCTTGGTAATCCTGCGTCCACTTGAATTGGAAATCCTTTTTGAATAATTGATTAAAATGATGGCATTTATCTACAAGCTAAGAAAACAAAGCACTTGAATGGATTGAATCTTACCTTGTAACCCTCGTAACTGATGGAGATTCTATGGAGGTGACATGTCCATTATTACTTTAACTTTCATAGGGCCCACTTCAATTCTCCTTCATGAGATAATGAATCGAGAAGTTTTCCGAGGTGACACTAAAGACACTTTTTAGGATTAAGGTGAACCTTGTATTCCCTTAATCATTCGAAGATACGCCAAAGAATAGTTGGATGATCGACTCTAGTTTTTGACTTGGTAAGTATGTCATCAACATAGTCCTCCATTATATTGTGAAGAAGGTCATGAAAGATGACAGTCATTGCATGTTGGTATGTAGAACTAACATTTTTAAGGCCAAAAGTCATGACCTTGTAACAGAAATTCCCCCATGGGGTTGTGAATGCAGTTTTGTGATGGTCTTCTTTAGAAATCTAAATATGATTGTACTCTGAAAACCTTCCATCAGAGATAACATCTCATGGCCAATCATAGAGTCAAAAATCATGTCGATATTGGGCAAAGAGAAGTCATCTTTAGGATAGGCCTTGTTGATGTCGTGAAAATAAATACAAATGCAAATTCCAGGAGTTTCTTAGTAACCAGTACCATGTTGGATATCCACTCAAAATAGTCTATGGACCGTATGAAACCAACATCAAGTAGTTTTTGAAGTTTTTCCTTAACAAGTAAAGCGACCTTAGGATGTATTTTACACAACTTTTTCTTGACAAGTCTTGCATCTAGGTGCACCACAAGGTGATGAACCACAAGGGAAGGATCCAAGCCTAGAATATATTTGTAAGACCAAGAAAAAACATCTTGAAATTCTATGAGAAGCTCTGTGAATGCCTTAATTTCTGTCTTTGATAGGCTAGCACCAAGTTATAAACAGTTTAGGTTGGTCATTTGTCCTAATATTGATAGTGGTGGTCTCTTCTACCAATAGCTTAGAAGTGTCATTGTCCTAAAATAATGCCATAGGTTTATGTAAATCTTATGATATTTTCATATTAGAGTCTCCTGTCTCTAGCGCCTCAAAAAGGTTTTCACTAGGAGATGCGTTCTTTTCTTTTCAATTTTTGCTTCTTGCATAACACCTTTTAAAGGTTTTCACTATGCGAGATATGATTTTTATTTTTTATATTTTTGATTTCTTTTTTTTTTATTTATGGACTAAAAAACTCAAGTTCTTCGCTAAAGTATACAGGAATGTAAAGGTTGATATCGAAACCCTTCTTGTGATCTAACAAGGGAAAAAAGTCTCGAGCTTGGAGGAACTCTTGGATGGCCTCATCATTTTGAAAGAGATCCATAGAAATATGATATTTTTGATCTTGATCAATGAGGGAAGGGTAGACAATATCAAGGGTACATATAGATAAATCTTCAAGAAAGAGGGTAGTTTCATCAAGGTTCTCAAAGAGTCGTGTGTGTGGAACGAGTCTCAACTTTAGAGTATAAGTCCTCATCACTAGTCAAGACATCAAATACTACGGGTCTCTTTTAAAAAGTTTCATATCTTAGACCATGTTGATAAAATTTTGACTTGGACAAGACAAGTTTAAGACTACCTTGTTCTTATGGGCCAAGTCCTTTTCCTTTCCAGTTCATATTTTTATTATTTTGTGCATCTTGGTATAATATGTGGATTCAAATCATTCAACCATCCGATCTTTGTATAGCCAAGAGTTATCATAGCCTTGAATATGTTCATCCTCCAAAAATTTGTATCACCTCCAAAGAGTATTTCCAAGATAATAAGCCAGAGGTTCCCATAAATGGGGAGCATTAGGATGTCCATAAGTGTGAGGGGATGATGGGAGTTGGCCAACATGAACAAAATTTTCAAGTTTATACTCGTCAATACCTTTGTTGGTGAGAAAATTTGTCTTGTGGACAAATTGGTGGATTTTAAGCCAACGCTATGGGAATCTAAGTCCCTCTACTTGAATGGTGCAACTTCCATATGTGCATGCATGAAAAAGTGGATTTCAATGGTGGCCTTTCACCAGAGATCCAACAGGGGCACTCCACTAACCTTGTGGCAAAGCTAGCAATTTCTCACTAGAGAAGAACTTTGTCTAAGAAGGGGAAAGGGAGTGAGAATGGAGGTAGGAGAAACTAATGTTGTGATTAGAATATCGTTTCCCACACACATTAATTAGAAATTTCATTTACATGCATTTATAGTTAGAAGAAAAAAAAACCCACAGGAGAAGCTACAAGACCGAATGAAACTCATTGGTCACAAAGTACCAATCAATCCCTTAATCAAAAAGGCAAAAATTCCTTCTTTTATTATTGAAGCTCGAGCAGAGTTTTTACATAGCTTGAGAATGGAAGAAATTCGAGGAAGAAGAGAAAATAGAAGCAGTGTGGCGCTTTTTTTTTTTTCTTTTCCAGATACAAAGCACTTTGGTCTTTTTTGAAATCAATCGCTAGCCCTTGGAATGATGTCGAGAAACCATTATATTCCTCAAAAGAAACCGTTACAACTGCAAAAATCCTCAACGCCTTTTCAAATTCCTCTGTTGTGAAGAAAACACTCATGGTAGGTTAAAACCGGATCTTGCAAAGCAACCGTTACATTCAATTTTCCCTGCTCAAATATAGGCCATTTGATTTGTTACTCTAACTCTGAAATTGGGCCATCCACGTGGTAGGAAGAGATTGGAGTGGTTACGGGGAAGCATTTCACATTTTGTGATTTTTGTGAGATTTGGAAATTTGGAACAAATTGGCCTGCAACCCCACTTTGACTTTTCAACTTAGACACGTGGCACGTTCTTATTGGAAATGGGATCGCGACCCTTTTCTCAACATTTTAACCTTTTGGGAAAAAGGCTCAAAAATCAATTTCCCGCCAACCTCGTCGCTCCAATTTTACTTTTCAACGGCGGGCCTAAGACCTTGGAATTTTTCCTTACAGGCTTCAACTTTGAATTTTACCTTTATAGCTTGATCGGGGCCACGGGTCACTTTTTAACTTTTCACCTTTTTTGCAAAGAGGCTCAAAAACACAAATTTCTCCGCCAACCCGCTGCTCCGATTGAACTCTTGACACGTGGCATCCTCTGATTGGAAATGGGGTTGCGGCCCTTTCTCAATATTTTAACCTTTTTGGAAAAAGGCTAAAAAACTCAAAGTTCTTCGCCGTTTCGCTCCTCTCGCTTTGACTTTTCAACGGTGGGCCCGAGACCTTGGTGGAGCCATAGAGCATTCTAGAACTTTTACTTCACTTTTGGGAATTTGGTTAAATTTCCAAAAGTGCCCTGATGGCCCACTCGTCCACTTTGAATTTTCTCTACGGGCTCAAATTTTGACTTTTACCTTTATAGCCTAATCGGGGCCCAGGGGCAAATTTACCATTTTTGCCAAAAGTGACCAAAAGTGTTAAGTTCACCAAAAATCCTGTTCCTCCCCATCTAATAGGATTTGACCATGTACCTGCATTCATTGGGGTCAAATTTTGATGGGGAAAAGATGCCCATCATCTCGACTATGGAAAATACGCAAAGGAAGAAAACTTCATTGTTTTGAGTCCAATTTTCAAATTTCCTTCGCAAACGAGAGGCATGGAGGCAAAACAATGATTTGATGACCCAGGCCATAGAACAAGTGAACAATTTCACTCAAAAATGGAAGTTGTAAAGAGGATATTATGTGCATAGACTGGGAAATGGAGGATTTCTAAAAATGAGCAAAACAAAGGTTTAAACATCCCTAATATCCTCCTTAAATTTCTAACTTGGCTTAAACATCAATGAAGGGCATGATCTCAAAAAATTTAAATTTGGATATGAAAACATAGAGTAGTTTTAGGAGACAACAACCTTGATGGGAGAAGTTAAATTCATGGGAGGTCTTGGACATAGATGGTTTTGAAGTAGACACGAGAGGCATACGAGTGAAAAATTAATTCGGGATCAATGCAAGTATTACCAAAGGGGATAACATGAGGTTTAACAGAGCTATCGCAGATGGACAATAGTTAGCACCATTATACCTTGCTTCTAAAAGTTTACAATATTTGAAGGGTTTTACATCGACAAGCAAGGTAAACTCTTTTCCATTATGGGAAAATATAATGTATTAATGGAAGGTGGAGGGAACAAAGTGAATTGTGTGTATTCAAGGTCTACCTAGAAGGAGATTATATGATGTTTCCAAATCCACTACATGAGAAAGGGTTTCAATAAGTTGAGGGCCCACTTGTATGGGAAGGGTAATGGTGCTAGAGGATTGTCACTCACTATTGTCATAACCACGAATGGTGATAACATTGGCGTCCAAGTTTTCCTCTGCATGACCAAGACAATGTAACATTTTCATAGAACATATGTTTAGGGATGATCCATTTTCAATGAGAACTCTTTTGAACTTTTGGTTGGTTATATACACTTTAATGTATACAAAGTAATTATTATGAAGGTTAGGGTTCAACAAGTTTTGAGGACCAAAAGACAAGACGGGAATTTATGATGAAAGGTTAATGATCATGGCTTGGAATTGTTTGACATTGAGGTTCTTAGGAACACGTGCTTCATTAAGATCATGAGTCAGAATGTATTAGATTTTAGGTGATGATTTCAATAACTCAATAAGAGATATATGTGCAAGTGTTGTCGTTAGATATTTTAGTAGGTCATACTAACTGGAAGTAGAAGATTTGGTATTTAAAGTTGAACTTTTGTTTGATGGAGCCACAGGTTTTGACACTTGAGGCTTGGTGGATGACATGGATGGTTGGTTGGCCACAGAACCCAAATTTTATTTTGGCGCGTGACCATCACATTGTTTTGAGTTTACATTTGATAGAAGTGATAATAGGAGGAACTTCTTCAATAAAAAAATAATCAAACCAAAATTGAAATTAATTAAATATTATCCTTTGTCAATAGTTTTTTAATCTGCACCATGTTTAGGGAAAGGATTGGAAAACACTTTAAGATTATCATTTTGTGTTTTGTTTGATGCAGGATCTTCAATAATAATATCCCCACTATCGATGAGGTCTTGGATATAGTGACAAATTCATACACATTGATCGGTTTGGTGACCATCAATGTGATGAAAATTACAATATGTGTTAGCTTTATACCAAGCGGGTTTAGGATCCCCTTCAACGAAAGGTTTTGTAATAGGGTACATAACCATATTGGCATTTACTAGTTGGCACAAAACACTAGAGATAGGTTTTCCCAAAGGTGTGAATTAGCATCGTTATAAATCGTGAGAAGGGGGAGCCTCTCTACTTGAAAAAACGAGAGGTTTTTTCACTTTATTTTTCTTAGACTGATTTTTTAGACATTATGCATATTACGGTTGTCTGTGACACCGTCGTTAACAACATTACAGTTGTAGTTGATTTTTTTAGACTTTTGGTGAGGACCACTATTATTGTGACCATGATGCCCACTATCTTTTGAATGAGGTTTGATTAAAACTTTGGCGATAAGGGATTTTTTAATTTGGGATCCTTTTTGATGACTTCCTCAAAGCTATTGAGGTAGTGCATTTACATATGAAAATATAACTTGCTAGCAAGATTTACAACAAAGATACTCACTAGTTGTTTTTCTGGGATCCAGAGCATGGGAATTAACTTGCGATTTCACACCAAAGCATTTTAGGAATTGTGTGAAGGTTTCATTTGAGCATTGCTTTGCATTGCACAAATCCATCATGGTGATCTCAGAGTCTAGATTGAAGGAAATGTGTTTAGTAAAATTCTTTGAGAGGTTCGCAAAAGTCATTATTGAACCCTTGTGAAGGTGTAGGAATAAATCCAAGGCTTGTCCCCCTAGAATTCATGGTAAAATACATAATAAGAATATATCACTATATGCCACTTAATGGAAAGCCATAAAGAACTCCTTAATGTGCTCTCATGGGTCATTTTTGCCCTTATATTTATCAAAATCATGCTTTCAAAATATTTTGGAAAGGATACACGTAAGATGTCCTTATCGAAGGGGTAAGGAAACAATTCATCAAATTTGAATTGTTTTCATTGGTGTTGCATACCCAAAATCATGTCTTTCATCATTTTCCATTCCTGAGAAAATGGTGAATTGTTTTGTGGGATAAATGATGAACAATCATTCTTAGAATTGTTGTTCTCTTTATTTGGCTCAAGTATGGGTTTTAGATGAATCATCACTAGTTTTCTTTGGTTTTTATCATTCATGTCACTATGAATTTGGAAGATAAGATGGTGATTTGTTTCATAATTGATTAAGGCTTTATTGTAATTGAGGGATGAATCAATAGATTCCCTCAAAATTTATGTTGCTTGGCCCGAGATCCATCATTGTTATTGGATGAGGATGGTATAAAATTTTTGGGTTTAGGTTTACCGAGTAATGTTTTCAAAACATCCTCGTCAAATTCAAAGGGTAATTTTTATCCCATCTCAAGGAGATGAAAAAAATTGGTCCTTGTCTACGCGTAAAACATTCTCAATTCGGGCTTGCTCCTCGGGAGAAATTCCATTTTGACGATCCTCAAGGTTTTGGTTGTCTTCATCGTCATATTTATGTCACCTCTTCAAAGAGACTATAATTTTTGTGTATTATTTCCACCATTTTTAAATAGGGGGATCAAAGAGAGATGCGATAGATTACTCAACCCTTAGAACTTGAATACTAAGATGGAAGAGGGTTTGTGATTAATTTTTGAAGGTAACCCGACCATTAACAAAGTGAATTCTAAGATTGATGAGATGTTTGGAATATTATAGACAATGCAACCCTTAACAATGTGAATGTTGAGGTTGAAGTGAGCAAGAATGAAGGTGATAATAAAATCAAACCTTGGCGAAGTGAATTCCAAGATGGAAGAGGGATTCGATTTGTTTAAAAGTTCTCATCCTCTAACAAAGTGAATGCTAGAATGGAGGAGGGTTTTATCAATTAGGTGTAAACATACTCAAAATATAGTAAAGTGAATGCTATAATGGAAGAGGGGATGGAAAGATTGAAGTTGTATGTGATGTGATCAACCCTTAACAAAAGAAAGTTAAGATGAATGAGGCTTTAGTGATGAAAGGATAAGACTCAAGTATCAATAATGCGAATGTTGAGAAAAGAGGTGATGATGATGTCTAAAATTTAACAAGGGAATTGCTAAATTTATAGACGTAAAATGAATGAACTTTATAGTTCAACAATGATGGTGTCGAACTAAAATATGTAAGGGGAAGATGACAAGATTAAATCTTGATGGAAAATAAGATGGGAAGGACTTGATCGTGATAAAGTGGATATGACAATGTCAAGACGTAAGTCGCGAGATGAAAATTCTTGAGTGAGGACATGGATATCCACAACTCAAGACTTAATTATGGAAGGGGGAGATAAAGCTTAAACTTTGGAAAATGTAATCCAAAGATTTAAGACTAAAATGAGATAGGGATAAACTCAAGATGAGAAGAATCTGAAGGTAGAGAAATTTGATGATTTTGAAAAGAAATACGAGGTGAATGGAAGATTCAAAGGAGAGAATGAAAATTCCAAAGGAAGGATTTGAGATCCAAATAAAATCATTTAAATAAAGGTCCAAATAAAAATATTTGGAAAGGGATGAAATGAAATGATGAAAAATACAAATAAGGGAGTATAAGGATTTTTAGAAGAGATGAAAGAGAGGACCCAAATAAAGATTATTTGGAGATCATGAAGAGAAGACAATGATAAATCCAAATAAGGGATATTTGGAAAGTGTGATGAAAATGAAAGAATGATTCCAAATGAAGGGAAATTTGGAAAGGATGAAAAATAGATGAATGATCCAAAAGAAGATTTGGAAAAGTGTAAAAGAGAGGTAGTGAATGACTTCAAATGAAGAATATGTGTAGACACCAAATTTGTGTCTTACAACACCCTGTGCCCCGCATCTCATTTCGCAACCTAACCTCACCACCTAAACCTTGCACAATTATTTATTAATTACCTTATAATTAATAAATCCACATTTTCAAACCTACCACCTCATTTTGCCACCTCATCATGACCTAGCCCTAATCCTAAACTAACCTAATTAAGACCTATAACTTGGTCTACATCCACACCCATGACTAATTACCCCTCACCCGCACCAAAACCAACCTAATAATGACTTGACCAAGCCCACAACTAATCTCTCGGGAGAAAAGGAGGGAAAGTTGGCTATTTTACTAAAAATAGCCCACTTTGACTTAACCAACATCGGTTCCTACTCGACCGCCGTCGGTTACACGAACCGCCATCGGTTCCTCGTAAATGACCTCCCCAATCAAAAACAAAGGATCGGGAATTCATTTGAAGAAACCATCCAAACTCACTTGACAGGGCAGAGACAAGTGAAGAAAAGAGAAGAGCATCGAGCCGAAGACTACAACTGAGCCACTGGATTGCTGTCACCCCGTTCAAGCATTGGAAAAGATTGAGGATAGCTTCATCAGCTCGTTTTCCAATACCAGATCATCCCAACTGAGCCTTACTGTCACTACCACATTCCTTGGACCTGAATCTTCATCAAGGACGAGTAAGTAGTGTCTTGTATGTTTCTAAGCACCATTTCTTGAGCCTTTTGATTGATAGTAATTATAAGCTCATTCCTAGATCTACCACCACCCTGCACTTAACCTTCATCCATACATCCTTGTATTGCCCAGAAGACAGTTTTATCACACTCTGAGTCTTCCCCGTCATCTCACTATTCCCCTCAGCCATCCACCAGTCTTAATAACCCCACAATCACCCTGCAACCAACCTCTATCCAGAAGTGCCTAGATTACTGACCCTACTGGTGTCGGTTATCCCTACCAGAGTAAGCGGTTCTCTAACGCAGATCGGTTATCCGCTGGACCGACATCGGTCACTGTGACTTATACCCAAAACCTTCCTCTCACCTATTTGTCTCCTAACAACCTCAGATCCAGTCTGGTTTATCCCTGTAACTCGACCTGAACATATCAACGACCATTGACCAAACAAACAACGTGACATTTTTATTATCGGTAGTTTAGTCTCTATTGCTTGGTAACGAGGTGCCTAAATCGTGATTTCGCAATAGCTTCTTTATTATCATTTGTGTTAATTCGTATACAAAGGGGAACCACCACCTTCGAAAGGAAGTCTAATATTTCCGGGCCCAAGGCGGTTCCTCATTTATTATCTAACTAAAATCTGGTGGTCTTGTATTCTTACTTGGGGTAGTCCTTCCTAGACAAAAAGGAGTTCTTTTGTAATCGATCCGATCTCTCTCTCTATGGCACGCGCAAACCCTCTCAACATTCAAAGGTATTCCTCCTAGCCCTAACCCTTATTTGTTTCTCAAAAGAATGAAAGGATAGAAGCAACTCTATTCCAGAACGGAAACATTGAAAGTGCGAAACAATATGAAAGAAAGAGAATGTTAGTGTAGGATTTATTTCCTCTCTTTATTTTTATTATCCTATTTGGGATATTCCACCCTTACTTGGAGTTTCCCTACACTTATGGTATATGCTTGCTTAGGTGTAGACTTGACTACACTATTATAGGTGTTGGCTACCATTTGACTACACTATTCTAGGTGTGAGTCACCACTTGACTACACCATTCTAGTTGTTAGTTACCACTATTATAGGTAGATATTTCCTTGATTCTAGGAGAAGGTTACACATTCACCTCCTTTATGTACATATCTTACATTATTCTATTTGATTGTATTGAGTTGGAAATATTTTTGTGTTATTCCAATTATCTCTCTTGATTTTTTCGTATTTTTGTAGTCTTGTATGCTTGCATTGTTTTTCTTGGAACAATTCACATCTCACATCATTCACCTATGAAATCTTCGAACCAGTAGATCCAGAGTTCTTCTCCTATAAGAATGAGATGAAAATCAATTCCAAAATAAGGAGAATTTGAAGATTTGAAAAGAAGCAAAAATGAGCCCAAATAAGGAGTGTTTGGGAGAGTGAAAAGATACAAAAATGAATCCAAATAAGGAGTACTTGGAAAATGGTAAAAGATACAAAAGTGAGAACATAAATACGAGTGTGGAACACAACTTATTATCATGAAAATAAAGAAAAGAAAAACGAAAAGAAAGTGTTTGTTTATGGATGTTTGAGCCTCTACTTTAGATTGGTTTGGATAAGGTGTGACTTCTTAGGTGTTTATCTCAACTAGGTGTCATCAAGTATATTTAAGAAAGTGCAATACTATTGGTAATTTCAGAATTTACTTTACCCCCTTTGAAACAATGAGCAAAGGTATTACTCAAATAAATCACACCTTGGGGTCATCACTATTAGATATCTGTGACTCTAATCTCATAAAGGCGTACTAGTCGGTTGGGTTAAGGTACCCATTTCATCGCTAATTCCTCAAGGCACCAACTACTATGATATTCCTATGGTAATCCCCATGATGAGTTTTATGGCTTAAGCAAAATCACTTCCCACGCTTAAAGCTGATGGGTTTTAACCCTTTATCCAGTACTTACCAATACAATGTGAATTGTTCTTTCTTATCTTGATTTAAAATGAGATTGTCTTAACCATCATTCTTTGACCTAGGTAGCCTGCAGCTAGTAACTGCTGTTTAGAACTGATATTTGACCAAGGTAAGATGCAATCAATAGTTTTATTGTTTATAAGAATAAACTCCTTTAAAGTTAGTCTGCAAACAAGGATTAATATGTTTTCCTGAGGTAGGTGGAGAGGACAAGATGAAAGAAGCAAGCCCACGTTTCTGATTTCCAAGATCACTTATAAAGTGTGAGGAAAGAGCATATGCATGAGTCTTACTTTGATTAAGAAAAGAAAAGGTTAATTCTTTAAAAAGACTTGAAAATGATCACGTTTGATTTCCTATATCACTTATAAAGTGTGAGGCGTGATCCCACCGTGATTAAGAAAATAAAAAGTAAATTCCTTTAACAATACTTGAAATAATTAAAAATAAAAGATCTACAACATCAAAATAATAAAGTAATCTAAAACAAAGGTTATATTAAAATAGAATGTTGGAAAAAGTAGAAAATTGAAGAAAAACATACAAAGTACGCTAACATGTACACTTTGAGTGTGCTAGCATACAAGAGAATGCTAGAACATGCAAATGGATGCGTTAGTGTGACACGAAGCTCGAAAAAATTGTTAAACAAAAGAAAAAGAATGGAATGCTTACATGTGCAATAGGATGCTAGCACAAGGTGATGGACGAAAGCGCGTGTAGGTGAATGAAAACACATGCAGATGAAAAGAAAAACATACGGTTGAATAATAACGTAGACAATGTAACAGAAACACACAAAAATTAACAGAAACACATACACTTTGAACGGTAGCCAACACAGATGCATACTAGTGCAGACACATGTACGGTATCACAAATATCTTGAATGTTAGCGCATGGAATTTCGGAAAGTTAGAAACGTGAAAAACATGACCAGGAGCTACTTGTTTTGGTTTTTATGTGTACTTACTTCACTTGGGAACCTAAAACTTGGATAACATGGTTAGAAGAAGACAAGGAACACACAAACAACGTTAAATCATAAAAATATAAACTAGAAGTGTGATAATAAATGTGAGAGTCCCACCGGTGTGCCAAAATGTGAGCAATGAAAATTACTAGATAAAAGAAAGATAATATAAATAAATCACAACAATACCTTGTCTGTCAGAATTCTCTAGCAAACCTTAAGAAGATTTGTGAAGCACTTGGGCTTGTGAAATCTTAAGATGTTTGGATTTTGGATGCTCTTGATATGACTCTCCAAAGTGGATTTACAAATGCTACGAGCTTGGATACACAAGGATGTGGATGTCAACTTAGAAGAAGTTGGCTATAATTCTCATAAGCTTCCAAGGATGAGTTTGCAAAGGAAATGACATGCTTTTATAGCTGAGGGTAAGGCCATGAAAGGTGGATGAGAGTTTGATTAAGCTTCAAGTTAATAATTGTAATTATATGGAATAGAAAGTAGACTTGGTCTGTGGAATTGCATATTTGAAGGGGTAATGGAAATTTGAATGGCAGAAGTTACATCTAGGAAGACGGTTGTACATGTAACTCAATTTCCCCTCCTTTTTAGGAATCTAGAAGTGGATTCCATGTGGAATAGGGAAGTGGAGTTCAAGTGTAGTCACCTAGGATAGGTGGAATTAAATAACTAATTTAATTAGTTATTAATTATGAGAAACAATAAAACATTGAAATAAATAAATGTTTAATTATATTAGCTAAGAGGGTGTAGGAATTAATTTAATTAATTCCAAAGCATGATGGAATTAAATTAATTAATTCTAAAGGGTAGGAATATGGATTAAGTAATAGAATTAATTTAATTAATTCTAAAAGGGTGTATTATAGCAAGATAGAATTAATTTGATTAATTCTAATTGGATAGAAGGTGCTAGAAATATGAATGTATTTTTAGGGTGTCTACAATGACATATGATAAGGTGGGGACCCACATTGTTTAAACTTGTCAAAATAGTAAAATAAGTCAAAGATACAACATAACTAACACTTTCTCTCTGGGGCACAAGGGTGCGTCGTGAATTTGGAGGAGTTGTGTTTTGTACTATACGTGTGCGGTGGTGGTAGGGAGTGCAACAAATGTTTTTTCTTTGTTGTGTAATGGCATGATGTTTAATGTGTTGCAATGTAATGTGTTTTTGAAAGAAATTCAGGTAATAATATTTTATTCCATACTTAGAACATGTTTATATGTGAAAGGGTTGTATTACAATGTTGCTAAACAATTTAGAAAGTGGTGTCAAGGATTTATATTTTGTGTAGGGTATATACAATTGCATACATTTGTGACTTGGTGTTGTTTTTGGGTCGCTTTTACATACAAATGTTAATAATATTTATCTTGGATAAGTTGTTGGGAATATTCAATTACAATCATGGTTTGGTGTACCATATGGTTGGTGTGTTTTATTTTTTAGTGAGCAAGTTGAAAAGTGAAGAGATCATCTTCACCAATAATGTCTTTCTTTGTAGACGCAGTGTCTAGTGAGCCATATACTAGTTTGTGTAGGAAGTTGGCATTGTCTGCGAAAGTATCTATACATGAAAAAAATAAATAGGTGTAGGTATCATACTTTACATAAGAAACAATTTATTATTCGAGTGTAAAGTTAGTATATAAAATTCCTTTGAAATTAACTCAATAAGTAATATATGTAGACAAAAATCATGCAATTGGGTACATTTCTAGGTCCTAAAAGCATACTAGCATTTACATGATTCCTAAGCAAGAAAACTAGTAATTGATAACTGTCTTTGGCCTCTTTTCTCTATTTCTTATTGTCTCTTTGGTCTTGCACACCCTATAACCCAGTTGAACTTTACTTTTTTAATGGCTTTAGACACCATTACCTAGCTAGGATAACACCGCCAGTGGGCATTTTTCCTCTTCGGGGCGCCCCCGACCCTTTCATACCTTACTCATTATTTTTGGGTCTCTTTTATCTTTTAGGAATCATTTTCACTTATGGGTCGGCCTTCCAGTTGTCAATTATGAAATTCAAATAAGGGAATCATATTAATACATAGTTATGTTTTCGCATTACTACTATTACCTAAGCTTGCATCCATTCAAGGGACAAGGGATGCATCAACTATGCATACAATGCATAGGAAGGAGAAGTTCATTCTATTCCATTCACACATGTTATACATTCTAGCTACAACATGTTTTCAAATTCAATTTGCACAAGGGCATCCTAAGGCACAATTTCTACAAACACAAGAACTACATGGAGTCTGAGATGTAGTGCAATGCTCGGTCGTAAGTTCACTCTCAAGGTGACTTCCGTCGGTTCGAATCCCCATTCTACATATTTATTTTTAGGTTTGATGTGGTTTGTGTGCTTTTGTAGGTTACAAGTAATTACGTAATTCAAAGAGCGACCATCAGGTGATCAACAGGAAACAATTGTGACACTTTTGTGACACAATGAAAACCATATTCTGACCATTTTTGTAGTCACAGGTACCCAGTAGCAGTCTTTCTTCAACACCTGGGGCCCCGTCCTAGTGTGCTTGTAAATGTCGACTCTGTATGTGAGTTACATAATTTATATTGAGCATTTACGACACTCTGCCTAGCCTTTTCATCACTTTTCCTAGTCCATATCAGTTCCAGATCGAGTGTAAATCAGCTAAGTCTCTTCATCTATCTCTTATGCTTAGGGTTTCATATTTACATCTTAGTTTGCTTGTGTCATTTCTATATTTTATCATTTATTTTAATAAGTGACACTGCGAGTGTTAGATTTATAGCATTGGAAAGAGTTTGGTCCTAATTAATTATAAAATTGAGGATGAGAGATGCAAAAGTTCTTGGGATTTTGATACCATTTTTTTGAGTGATTGATGTTCGAGATCAGCCATGACATGTTATATTTAAGAGATTGCAGATTAAAAAGTTTGGCTATACATTTATGGGAGAGCCAAGTATGGGTTTTTTTATGAATATCTATGGAACTAGTACATCGATCAAATATTTGAGTTTGAGTTTGGTATATAGGGTTTTTGATGACTATGTGTAGAGCTAATTCATCATATATTATGAGTTTCAACATAGTTTTTCCGCCATAACAACACTTCTTTATGTGTTGACATGTGCCTACATTTATTAAGTTTGAGAGCTTTGTGGAATGATATTGGTTCACATTTTTTCACTTGATAGATATGGATATAGTGGGGATTTATAGTTGTATACACTAAAATTTACACAAAATCATTATTACAACATATTTTTGACAAAATTTATAAATGTTCCTCTTGAACAATGGATTAAGTCTTAATGGCACAAGTCCTTATTGTTTCGGTTTTATATCACTTGATTTGGCTTTCTTGATGCTTACTTGTCTTTTTTATTTTGTGTCACAAATATCTCTAGTCTATTTCATTATTTATTTGACTTTTTCTAATGTTTGTTGAAAATCATATAGGTTGGTGAGGACTATACTACGGTCCCGAACGAGATGTATGGTCTTGATTCTTTTTAGTTTTGTGTCCTTTCTACCCATTTGGTATTTTGGTCATTATTTTCTATTTCACAAGTGATATTTATGGTCAAATTTTCATGCCACTAAGATTCAAATTTCAAAGTGATAGACTCATATATACAAGTTCATCTTAAACATTTACCATCTAGCAAACACCTATCTATGTACCATATACAAAGCTGAAAAATCAAGAGTAGAATATTCATATTGCATATCACAACATAGGAGGGCATAAATTTGTTTTTGACATCTGCACATAAGGGTTTCATGGGAGCAAAGTAGCATAGCCTGCTATTGGTGTGGAAGCACAAGGGAAACACTAGGTCAAGGGTTCTAGATTGCATGCACATTAGCACAACACACTAGGAGAACTACATTGAGTATAAAATGTAGTGCAACACTTAATGACTCACAAACACAACCACCTTCGAGGTTAGACTGACTCAAACCATTTACATCTATTGTTTTTATGTCTAATAAGGGCTTAAGATTCTTGTAGGATGTTACGTTTGTTTTATAGGTACATGTGTGAAATATATGGTTATAAAAGAATATGAACATACAAAGGTGTGATATACGCTATAATGATAGAGTCCAAAAAAATTAGATCCTAGAGAGCTATTGGTCTAAGATAGTAGGAAAGGTTAGTTTGTGGGATCGGTCATGACCATCCATATGGTCCTACCATTGCATGATTTTTGTGAAGAATACTTGACCCATGTTCACTTATATTTCTTCATACATCCTAGATCTACCAATGGCATAATAATAAAGTCACTTGATACAACTAAGTCACCTTTCAAATCCTTCTTATGTTTTCAATTTTTGCAAAGCAATTTGACATGCTTTCAAATACCCTAGTTTTCATTGAAAATATGAAAATAAATATATTATTCTACCCTATAACATATAGTAATAAATCACAATTAAATCAATTGAATTAACCTATTTAAAAAATAATGTAATGTTAATACGTTTTGGTGAACCCATCCATTTTCAAACTCTTTCCCTAGCTTAAGGTTTATATTGTTTATTCCATAGTTAGGCCTTGTGATATCACAACACCTAGTGTATTTAAGGTTTCTTCTCTAAGTTAAATATGGCTTGTAATAAGGCTTTGCAAAATGATAAGGGTTATCATCCCTATAATCATATCCATGTTGCTTGTGGCTTTCTAAAGAAGGTTCCATCCATACCATACCCTAATATCTTATATCCTACTTTCTTTATTGCTAATGTGGATTATAGTTACATAGATACATTATCTTATTTTCTAGCTAATATGGATCATGAGTGTAAGGATATATCATACAAACCTCATCCTAGGAAACAATACCCACCTCGTTTTTCCATTCCTAGTGTGCCATCCACTATTAGTATACATTTAGATCTTTGAAGTTTCCTTAGCTATCTCTCCACCTACCTTAGAAGCACCACCGAGCCCTATCCTTGGTTGTGTTTGGATACACATTCTCCCATAGCTTCTCGTAGCACTCCTAACTTAGTGGATCATTCTCTTAATGATGATATTAGTTATGAATATGCCTTTAGTGATAGTGTTTGGCTTAGTGCAGATGAAGCCCCAAAATTTCGTCTTCCTAATAAATTTCCTATTTTTCTTGGTCATGTATTATATCCTAATATAAAATGCACAAAATATATAAATGACTTTACTTCAAATAATGATGTATTTTTGGGTACATGGACATGTCCTAGGAAATTTACCAAACATAATATTACTACTTTTACGATATCGATATTGTTGATGATGGCAATAATGAACATTATTTTAATTTTATAGATGGTGTTGCACATAGTGATGGTGATATTCCATGTGATAATGAGGTTTCTAGTTATATGGTTTTCCTATTTTTCCGATGTTCATGATGATTTTCTTACTTCTAAAAATGTTTTTATTTGTTATGATGCCTTTGCTTATAATACAATTGATGTTCCTAATCTTGTTTCCATTGTTAATGATATGTTGGAAGCACAATGGACTCGAGAGAGGGGGGTGCATAAGTCCTACAAATTTCTTACTTAATTTACCATTATGTTCAGCAAGTAATATCATTAATCCATTCACACATTCAACCATAACATAATAAATGTGCACAATATCAACAAAAACCATAACACATACAAGAGAACTCATAGACACAATATTTAAGCGGGAAACCCTCATGGGGAAGAAAAACCACTGAAACATAAACAATATATTGTCATGCTTCAAATTTAGTGATGCACTAACCCCTATTTTAGTAGAGCACCAACCCTACAAGGAGCACCAACCCCTAATTTAGTGAAGCACCCAAAAGGAGGCTACAACCCCTAAAGATGACCAAGCACCAACTTAGACACCTGAAGATGTTTTATCTCTGATAATTCTACTACCACAACTGATGGAGATCACTTATTCAGCTCACAAACCCTAGGTTTTCAACCTTACTCTTTCTTCCTCTTTCTCACTTTGTTTTACTTCTAATCTCTTACACACACGTTCTCAATAATTACTCAATTTTTCATGCATCAAATCAGCTCTCGAACTCTCGTCTTCATACCTACAATCAACTCTTCTCTTGGTCGCACTACTCCCCCATGCAAGACTAGCTCACAAAATGAGCTCAAACTTGACTTTTATAGCCTTTTCTTCTTTCTAACCCAAAGGAAGTCAATACCTCATGATATTTTTGAGCCATACATCTCTAGAACATTCAAAATTCTAATTAAAGAGTCACATATGACCCCGATAGGTCAGCCTAACTAAAACCCTTCATTTCATGATCCAAACATCACTAAAACACATGCATTGAGATGCCAAAAGTCTCCTCATTCCAAAACCGTGCTTATTTATGACCCCATATTCATAAAAATGATTAATACATCAATTAAACATAAACCATGGTTGAAATTTTTGTTAAAAAATCATATTAAATCATTTAATGGGCCCAATTCTCTTTACAATTCTCAAAACTATTGTTTCTTGCACCCTTCAACACCCTAAAAACTTAATAATGCCAAAAATGACTTATATTGAACCAAAACATGTCATGTGACCACTAAAAATAAATTTTAGAACCTTTATAACACTTCTAAGCAATTTATAAGTCATGAAACAACTGTTAGAGTAGGTATTTACCTTAGCTCATGTTCACCTAGGTACTTTATTTACCTTTATTGTATTTATCCTCACCCACTTATGTGTGTGGATATTTATTTTATCTTATTTAGATATTAGGAGATATTATCTAGTTGTTAGGTATAGTTCTTTTCTTGATCTATGGTATTGACTAGATCCTTGATGTCTAGTTCTCTCCTAAATCTATGGTCTTGACTAGTTCTTTGATGACTAGTTATTTCCTTGATTTATGGCTTGATCTACGACCTTGATTGGTTCTTAGATTGTTATTCCTTGCCTATTTAAGCAAGGCCCATTCTCATTGTATTGCATTGAGTTCCATAATAATATATGATATTGTTGCTCATTTGTTTGCAAAGGTTTATGTAAAGTTATTCTGGCGAATTGATTTCATCTTATAGATCGTGGTGTTTGATTAGCATCTGTGTTCTTAGCTTGGTACGAACTGGTTATCGTTCCTTTCAACAACCTTCACTTAAAACCAAAGCAATATTTGCCTTCACCAAATCAACCTGCCAAAACATTTTTTTTCTCCAAATGTTAGCTCATAAAATAATTTATACAAATATTAAAGACCTAAAAATGGATTCATTAGATGCCTAATTCATCCCTCTACACATTCTAGGTGATAGAAATCATCACCCAATCCATCTCATGCTTCAAATAACATCAAAATTGCACCAAAACATATGTTGTCTTGAACTGCCAAAAATATTCTTGCTCAAAGAATGCCCTGGAAACCATGTCATATGACCTCATCATGAGGAAATATATATATCACTAGAAATATATCTGAATCCTATTTCCAACACAACTTTAATCATCTCAAGAATCCACCTATAGCTCAAGATATGACCATTTTACCACAGACTGCTTTTTATGGCCTCAAAACTATCCTTTGACCAGTCAACCTGTTTGGTCATCAAAACACCATGAACCTGCATGAACATGTCCTAAAACCTCTATGGACATAAATAAAAACTCACATTCATCACTCAATGCAAATTTCTTTGGATAAATTTTCCTTAATCTAAAACTCTTCAAAAATTGTCATTTTAGGTGGGGCCCACATATGACCACAAGCTCTATCCTGCATTTATAGAAATCATGAGGAGTCCACTACAACATCAAATCATAAAATTTTCACTTACAATCAAAACTGGGTGACAACACTTCACTTTCTGCAAACTACTCCTAACTAGGGTTTAACTAGGGTTTTAGACCTCTTTACCTTCTTAACATTCATTCATAAAAATGTGACTATCAAATGACCTCATTGTTTTTGTGAAACCTTCTAAAATCACCTTAGAGGAATTCCTGAAAGCTAAATAGTCCCATGCAAATGACACTATTCACAACAAGCATATGAAGTTGCACTTCAAGCTAGAAATGCACTAGATTTTGACCTGTCTCACAAAATCAGTCATATCTTGCAAAATTCACATCATGGGCACCTAAAATTTTTATGAGAGCATAACCCTATAACATATCAAATAATCATAATGATAACACCATACCCCAATATCTCCAATCACTAAGACTTACCTATGTTTGCATGCTAGATTCTCACTGTAACAACTAGGACCAACTGAAATAGTGCAATAACTCAACATAAAACCTCGAAAATGATCCAAACATACCTCATATGCCATGATACACCTAATAGCATGCATCCATGAGCTCAAATGGCTCCAATACACTCTGTCACACCTCCAACTGCCATACCTGCTCCCAATGAGCACCTATAACATAGAGAACCACTTGTGGCTGCACTATGCCATTTGTTGTGAGTACTCAAGCACCCTAAAACCTATTATATATTATGTCAACATTATTCCCAAGCAGCGAAGACTCTCACACTACTAAGAAACACCTCCTAGGCACTTGTATAGGCTTGTTAAAGCAAGCATGCATCATTGAATCCCATTGTAACAACTGATATACATTTGAACCATCATGTTAGCACTATAAAGACAAACCTTGAGTGAGCCTCTTAGTGTTTATTCAATACCTCCTCAATAGGTCATTTCTCTCATGCATGTGGTAGGTGATTTACAATGTCAATTACATTAACCCTAGAAAGTAAAGCTTACTACGCTACCATTGATTCTAATTTTGTATATGGAAATATCATACGATGTAAAATATTCGGTCATCCTTCCCTCATAATTTTTTCATGCTTGAATTAAAATTATTTAATGGTACTTCTGACCATTATCTACATATTAATTATTATAGATCTACTATGGATTATTATAACAATTATAGATGACTTTTTAAGGGTTCTGCAAATTTTAATTGGAGATGCCATGTATTGGTTTACCCATCTCCCCAATGGGTCTATGAGCACATTTATATAAGTCAAAGAAGATTTCCTTATTCAATTTATTGGTAACAATGCTACTAAATTTGCATCTAAGCATTTTTCATCTTTGCATCAAAGAAAAACTAATCATGACATTGATTATATACAATGCTTTAAAGATAGTATGCAACAATTAATATACAAGCCTATGGACTTTAAAAATGCAATATATCTTTTTTCGAGGCCACATATTTCTACTTAAGGAAAAGTTTCGTTATGACACATAATACATTCACTAATCTTTGTATGCACTTTATCAACCTAAAGAGTAATATTTATCCCAAGGACACTTATGCATATTCTCATGATGTTATTCATATTTCATCCACACACTCTACATCCACCACTCCACATGATCTACTTGCTTTTCGAGATAAGGTTAATGTGTTGCACTATGGAAATAATTATTATCATGTTACACAACATACGGCTACTACGAAGCCTTTGCTACTTCCTAAGTAAAAACCATTATGTTTTGAATATTCCATTGAATATATACATGCTATTTGTTTACTCTAGTAGATGAATGATTGATTCAACTACCTTCTACTACATATCCTCCTCCTCATCGGTTGGAATATGAAAAAGTCTATCCTTTTTGTAATTTTCATTGTATCGATAGACATTGTGATAATGATTACTATGCTCTAGATTAAAAACTAAAGTGGATTAAAGACAAAGGAATTGTCTCATTTAATACACAACATAAACGTATGTATCTTTCCCCTCCTCCATGACATCTTCCTCCAAAGACTCGTGATATTTGATGATGGGCCTTCCTTGGTAAGCTAGGTTTGCAACCTCTTTAAAATGTTTCCCCTTCAAAGGAGGTTGTTACTAATCCACCAATACAAAAACTTCACCTAGATGGATTGTAAAGGAATCACAATTTATAGTACCAAATGCTCAAGTGAATCTTGTATCTTCTTCATAAATGGCATGACACCCTTCTATTAATTGATTTTATGAGATTTCCATATTGTGGCATAGTGTTGATTGTATTTGGAAAGCTTTGCAGAATTTATAAATGGCACGACACCCTTCTATTTAACCAACTAGTACCTCATATGTAATCTTTGATTATGCATCTTGGTAATCCGAGTGGTCATCTGTCCTTTATTTGGTTAGACTATCCTCACTTATCTACTTAGAGTTCATCATGCTTATGAGTCCTACTACTTAAACAATGCATCCTTTTGTGACTAAATAGGGGCATCTAAGGATTACCCTTTCTTATTTTTTAGGAATAGGTTTCCTCACCACTTAATGCAGAGCCTAATATTGATCAATCGATTCACAATGTCAATTTGATCACAACTCCCAAAAACAATGCCTTTCTAAACAAATACTCACTTTCTCAAGACTTTAACACTTCCCTCACAAGCTAATTTTGCTCTTAAATCCTTAATTGGGCTTACAAACCTCATGAACTTTGTAATTAATCCTTAATCAATGCTAACTCGACCTTCAAATTAGAGCTAAGAAAAAGAAAAATCAATTTTACTCACCTTTACCCCAAAACTACCTTTCCAAGCTCCTTAAGGCATGTCATAGGTGATTTCATGGTTAGAGAAAACCAAAATTACCCCACACAAACTCAAACTATTTATAAGTATTCATTTACCTCATACAGGTGTGGGATCAATTTCAAACCTCAATTCTTTGGTTTGCTCGGTTTTCCCATTATCTCCTTCTTTATCACTCTTAGATTCCTAGTAGCCCTACAAGACTAAGTTTTCAAGATTTGTGACAACTACAGGAATTTTCAACTCAAAATATAGACCATCTCAGACACCCTTTACTCTCTTTGATCCTTCCAAGAAGTTTCAACTCCAAACTCTTCATGCAAGGTAGTTTTTCATCACTTCTCTACACACAATTAGGCCTAATGCCTTTCAACTGAGGTAGCTCCAAGAAAACTATAGGTATTATTGGAAAAATAAAAAAATTTCAGGGCACCCTTTATATTTTTCTACCTCCTCAGGAAATTATCTTGACTAGTTACAAGCATTAAGTGCTTCTTCTAACTCCTATCCTATTCCTAGAAGGACTGTCAACATTCTAGAAGGCTAATGTCAAGATTGTCTTTCTCCGAATAAATTATTCAGTCCAAAACCTCAAAAATATCACATAAAAATCAAGGAAGAACTTTCTACAATATTTCAAGCAATTTCACTAGGTATTTTGTAAGATAATTGGGTTTCTTCCTCGCAAACCCTAGGTTGAGGGTTTTAGCCTCGAGACAACCCAACAAGATAAATTTAAAGGTTTCTTCATTATTTTTCCACCTTATTCACTCTTGCATACTTTGTGAGGACTGTTCCCACCTATATACCTTGACAAGATGCCTTTTCTCCTATTAAACACTCCTTACTCTCCTTGTAATCATGTTTTCACGGTAAACCGGGCTTCTAAACACCTGTTTCAAGCCTAAGAATGGTTATAAATTTATGTAACCTTTTTCAACTACTTATCCCAGATCCTAAATCACTCAATCACCTTCTTCCTTAAATCTAAATGATTTTGAAGCTTTGAACTTGAAACCAATGGCAAACTCTATACTCTTCCCTCGAGACAAGGGTTTCTCAACTCTTCATTGTAATCTCAACAAATCATGATAAAATACCCTCCTTCATAGTATTTTGAAGGTGAGTTTAGGAATGTGCTAATGTCACATGTTCTCTTCATTTAAATGCATCAACATCCTAATCAAATCTCTTCCCCAAAATCATCTTCTAGAATGCATTTTTACTCTTAAATAGTCTATTACATGTCTCGTGCTCAAGTGGCCCCGCCTATCTTATACTCAACACCGATAAATATCACAAGCTCACTTTGTTAATAGACACCAAAGAGTTCATTACCACACCAATACCTCATCCTTGACTCTATTTTCCAACCATTTGGATAAAACATTCTCATTAATATGGACAAACTCACTTAAGTAACCTTCAAAACTATATACTACAACCTAATACAGATTATTGAAACTTATAATCATACACAATCAATGGATTATCACAAGATTCAAAGAAAATATAAATAAAAAACCTTCTTAGTGTTCATACTCTATGTCTATCATGCATGCACATGCTTCAATACTCACCAACATGCATAAGAATGCTAGAAACTGTCACAAAAGTGTATACACTAGAATAAAAACTTTCTTAAAAATCTTCACATTGATTCTCATTCAAATGGAATGAGACAAAACATTTACAATTTAACATTTATAGTCTTACATTAAGTTATCCACCGAATGGAAGCATCCAGGCCTTCTTAATTACATGGTTATCCCTTAATACAACAATGAGATTTTGGTTTATAACTCCAAGACATAATAACTTAACATTCAATTATGAATTCAAACTCAAGAGAGGACCCGAGACACCCAATTATACCTCATAATGCATAAACCTTTACAAGGTTTATAAGCTCTAATAATGCATCACAACACCTAAACCAAGCCAAAAATGGCCTTATAATTCAAATTTTGCATTTTGGAGGGAAAATGCTCCATTTAAATTTGTGAAGGTCCAAAACAAAACTAACAACACAAATGGACTCCTAATGAACTCTAGGACATATAATCACACTTGAAAAACCAAAATTTGATGTTTCCATCCTTATATACATACTAGATTTTATGTACTGCATCATACTCTAGGGATAAGAAAAATTTGAGCTCCACTATTTGTTTTTCTTCTTCTTCTTCCATTTTCTCTACATCTTCATCTTTACTTTGATACAATCTTCATCTTCACTTTCTCACTCTTCATTTATTCCATTCCACTTTGTGTTTGGTTCTAATTTTGCACTTTGCCTTCATAGTGGAAGTATGCTTTGAATGGAGCTTCTTCCTCTTCATTCTTCTCTTTTCAATTGTCGAACCTTCTTCTTGGACCCGCTACTCATCTTTGAATTCATCTTCTTCAACTTTGGATCTCTTCCTCTTGGTTCACACTTGAGTCTTATCTCTTTTATCTTTGTCTCTTGATTTTTTCTTCCATATTCTTGCAATGAGATTCTAGGAACCGCTCTTCCTCTTTCCTTGAATTGGTTTTTATCTCTTTTTCACATGATTCCTCTCCATATATAGCATGTTCCAAGGCTGTTATCTCTACTGTAATTGCTCTAAAATTTTATAAACAAACACAAACTCTCGTGACAACTCTTCTTCACTTGCCAATTGTTGTTCTTGACTCATTTTCCTCTTGCTTTCAACATCCATATCAAACTTCAATGCCTCTAATTGGAAACATTATTGTTCACTCTTCATACCTGCAATCACACACTTGCACAAAATGTTAGAATAAAAAATTTGAGGCTTATATTCCCCTCTAGGTTCTTCTTATTTCCATGACACCACTTCTTCTTGAATCCTTTGAAACTCTTTTTCTTTATCACGTATATGAACCACCATCGTCATGTTCATCTATCTCAAGAGAAGCCAAAAATGCTTCTATCACTTCTTCTTTCTCACTCTTGTCTTCTATCAACACCATATCTTTAATCACCTCTTCTTCTTGCTTACTCATTCTCTTTTCCATCTGCCTTTGTATTCTTTCCTCTTGATTTATCATTGTCTTCAACTACATTATTTTCCTCTTCTCCACAAGCAATATAATTGGCCACTTGGCTTTATTTCTCAACACGATCCCTGTATCTTGACTTTGCTCTTTTCTCTTTCTTTCCATTATTATCATCATCTACTCTATATCTTGTTTAATATCCATGATCTCTTGCTAGATCCAAAAATCTCTCTTCCTCTTTAGCTTCTTCATATTTTCCTCTTTTCTTTTCCCCTCCCTCTCTTCTTTCTCTCTCTTTCGTGGCTTAGTAGCTCTACTAACCCTTTACCACGTCTACTAATGCTCTCTTTTCGTGGCTTAGTAGCTCTACCAACCCTTTACCACCTCTACCGATGCTTCTCCTTCATCCCAAACATCTATTAAATTTGATTCATATGGATTAACAAACCTCAATTGTGTCTCTTTGCATGTCTTCCTTGTTTCCATCAAGTGTTTCTTTTTTGACATCATAATAACTAATTTTGTCTATTGTTATTATTCTTTTATCATCTCATTCACTTACTTTGGTTTGATCTCTCTCTCTCTACTATTGGTCTTTGCATCCACTTGGGCATCGCATATACATGTCCTTTGATTGGTTTCAAGATATTCTCATGGCTCTCCCCTTCACTCATCTTCTTGACAACGTATTTCTCTTTCTTGTTCTCGCAATGTATTAATCCTTTTTTCCACTCCTTAATTTATTGTCCTACACTGATACCAAAATGATGTAGAGCCTAATATCTATCAATCAATTCACAATGTCAATTTGATCACGACTCCCAAAAAAATGCTTTTCTAAACAAATACTCACTTTCTCAAGACTTAATCACTTCCCTCACAAGCCAATTTTTCTCTTAAATCCTTAATTAGGATTAAAAACTTCATGAACTTTGTTTTTAATCCTTAATCAATGCTAACCTAACCTTCAAATTGGAGCTAAGCAAAAGAAAACTCAATTTGACTCACCTTTACCCTAAAAGCGCCTTTCCAAGCTCTTTAAGGCATGCAATAGATGATTTCATAGTTAGATAAAACCACAATTACCCCTGCACAAACTCAAACTATTTATAAGCATTCATTTACCTCATACAGTGTAGGCTCAATTTCAAACCTCAATTATTTGGTTAGCTTAATTTTCCCATTATCTCCTTCTTTACCAATCTTAGTGTAACATCTTTGACATGGTTGTTACTGTGATGACTTCCACTCTTGACATTGCAAATGTTGACATGTGATTTGTCTTAGGAAGGAGTACTCTTATGACTTTTGGAAATCATGTTTGCAATGGATAATTCATTATTTGTTGAAAATGTTCATTTTGTTGTGATTTCTACTTACTTGAAAATAAGGCCATTCATCTCTATGAACAACTTAAATTCACTTTTAAAAAAATATTATGAACTTGTATCGTTGTTGTCATACTTATCTTGTGTTGACAACAAAACCTTGGATCAATTCCATTGATCCAAGGTATGCTTCAGTTCTTCTTACCTGTTCGTCTTGTTGTCTTGGCATTCGAAAATGGAAAGGTGAAGTGGGTGAGTCTTGTTTTGTTTATAAAATTGTGAAGGACCCTTCTTCAGGTATCCTTGCTTTGCAACAAGTTGTAAGTGATAGGCCTGGGTCTTCTTGTTAGTAATAAAACACTGAATAGCGTATAAGGACCTTGGACCTATAACTAAAACTACTAAGGTTGACACCCTAGCCTAAAGGTTAGATCTAACCTAAGTTGGTATGTTTTATATTTATTGAGTTTGGAAAAAACCTAAGGTAAATAATATTTACCTAGGAACTAAGGTTGATTTCTAACCTAATAATAATCTAACCTAAACTATTGCTAACCTAAGGGGTACCTATGGACTACTTGGCAATTGGCATGGTCGGCGGCGTCGGTTTTCAAGGCATTAATTGGAATTGATTTTGGTATTAATTGCTACGGACTGCCAATTTTGGCATAGGCATTGGGGTTAGGTGGATGCCTAGTTGGCATCACCACCAAATGGAAATTGCATGCAAAATTTGAAATTAAGCATCACCAAAGATAGATGGTGGTGGCATGGAGAAATAGGAGGGAAATTGGTTGTCCTTCGCATTAATTGATTTCGTTTTTGGCGAGGAAACCACCTAGGGAAAATGCATGGTGGGTTTTGGTATTGTTGTTTTGATCTTTAGTTCATTTCGAGTTTTTTCTCTACATGGAGTTTTCGGTTCTTCGAACCAGCAGTTCTATTTTGCATCTAGCTGTTATTTTCACATTCTTGAGCTATTTTGGGACTCGTGGAAGTATAAGAAGAAGTGGAAAAGTTGAGGAGGTTGACGTTGCGTGGAGAAAAAGGAAGTTGTTGAGGCTTGGTGGGAAATCTTCTATAAATCAAGAAGAAGCTCTATCAGGCATGATAGGCTCTACCCATTAAGTTGTTCTGCTTTTTCCTAAATGTCTTCATTAAAAGAACTCTGCTCTTGGGGAACAAATGGGTTTTTATATGATGTTTGATCTTGTTATTCGATGCTTGAATTTTCATTGTATGCTTCTACTTGGATTCACTATTTTGGATGTAAATACGATCTAGGTTTTTGTTTCCTTTGTTGGAAAAATGCTTGAAACTTGCTTAAACTTTTGTTTGGACTTGAGATGTTGTTGAATATTTTATATGTCTGTTTGAGATGAGCTAAAAATTGGATAGTAACTTGTCTGATGTTGAACTGGAACAAATCACCTTGAGAGCAATCTGTCCTTTGGCATGGTTGTTAGTTTAATTCTACTTGTGTGATCTGTGGAATGGTTTATTGGATTCGATTACAACTTCTCTGGTAAAAGGAAAATAATGGTCTAGGTTGTTCTTCTCGATTTGACTTGCTGGGTATGATTAGTTATTTTTACTTAATTCAGAAGTATATTTGTTCATTGTAAAATCTCGTAGGTAAAAATGGTGGAACTGTAGAGTAACCCGACTCTTGTCTAAAATTGAAAGAATACTGGAAGGGAAATAGACTATGGCATTTTCGGTTAGTATGCCTTCTGATCTTGACTTCATACATGGAACTTGTAGTTGTGCCAACGTATTTTTGTCTCCCTCTTGAGTTAGGAATCTAGTTGGGTTTTATTCTTTTGTTCCATTTGTCTGTTTCTTTGATCATTGTGAAATTACATGGTTCTAAGTTTTCTTGAATGGAAGTTCAAATATAAGACTTGCTCTCATCTTTTTGTTCACCATCAATAGATGGGTAAGCTTATTGTGTTATCTCTTTGAAAAAGGAAATCGTGGCCAAAAAGGGGTAAGATACTTAAAATGTTACTCTATCTGCTTGTTTGGAAAACTAAGATAACTTCTTGAATCTGATGCTATTATTGTTTAGAGGGAATATCATGTTTAGTTGGAAGTTTTTGTGTATCAGTTACTATTATCATTTGTAAAGTTTAGAAGGAACTGATTTCGGTTTGTAGCTTGTGAGTTACAGTTTTGTTATTGATTGAAGGTTGAATGGTTCTTTTGACTTCAATGGTTGTTAGGAGTTAAGTGTTTTCTTGGCTTTGGGAAATCAAATCTGTCTTGGTTCTTTTTGATCTTGGTAAGAGTACCTCTGTTAAGGAATTAATATTAAGATCTTATCTTACCATTATTTGACGTTATCCTTTCTTTCTATTCGAGTTAAGGTATTTACAATACCAACCTCCTTGAATTCTAAAAGGTAGATGTAAGTTGTTCTTTGTTCTCACTGTTTTAGGGACAACTATCTAACTTGAGCTTGATCTAACCTCTGTCGGGATTTAAAATGGAAAACAATAGAGGCTGAACTTTTCTATTATGTTCTTGCTTGGATTTAAAATGAACAATCTCTTTCTCTTTTCTTTTCACCTTACATCAAGTATCACCTCGGAAGAGGGAACTAACCTAGTTAGTTGTATCGTTATGCCTCCTCTAGGACTTGCTTGATGAAGTAGACCCTTTTGTGATAGAATATGTTGCTGAAGCAAAAGGTTACTCTAGAGATTTGATATGTTTGATTGGAAATTTCTGAGTAAGTCTCTTATGGAGTAAAAATAAGAATTACAGGATCTGTAGTTGTTTGCTAAAACCTTGTATTCTTCTCTTTGACTTTTACATATGTAATGGTGTACCGTTTGTGATTTGTGATTAGTTCTAAGTACATGTCAAATTGAATTCATTCTTGGTCAATTTTGTTTGATGCAGAACCTAAAACTTAGATTAGTTTTTGACTCTAAATTTAGGATATAGATTCTTAAATAAGAAACTCTTTCCTAAAGGTGTTGTTAGTGTAAATTGAGAAACAGGGGCAACCAAAAATACAATGGAGTGTTGTAATTCTTATAGGAATTGAACAGCCATGTGCAGACAAAGAAATAGGTTACACAGGTAAAACTAAACTCATAACAGCTTCCAAAATACATCCGGGAAGCACATAAATTGTTATAACAATTATAACAATTATATGCTGTGAGAATAAAAGACAAATATGGTTTAAAAACCATATAACAACATACAACAATAATATGGTTTATAATATAACCATATAACATTATTATTTAATTAATAAAATTAATTAAATAATCAATTTATATTATATTATGCATAATTAACCTAACATTCCCCCCCTTAATTGTGCATTGTCTCAAGGGATGAGGAGAGGAATTCTCTAAATAACTCGAACTTGTCACGTGCAAGTGACTTCATGAAAATATCTACTCATTATTCAGTTGTTGGACAAAATTGAAGCTAGATGTTGTGCTTCAACACATGTTCACATATGAAATGAACTTGTACTTCAATGTGCTTTGTTCTCTCGTGAAAAACTAGATTACGAACAAGTTTGAGAACACCTTCATTGTCAACATACATGGTGGTGGTCGGTTTGTCAACTTGAATTTTCCGCTAAAGTTAGCGGTTCCACTAAATTTTTCACCAAATTTGGTAGTGGGTGGTGAGGGAAGGGATTTGACCCCTTGACCTCTCTTGATGGGAAGTGTCTTACAAAATTTATGGTAGCCACTTGGGCGGCTAAGCTAAACAATTATATGTAAAGAGCAAAATGTAATTAAACACTTCTAAACTATAAAACCATACCTCTTAAAAAAACCACGGTTTTGGAAAGGTGGTTTTGAGTGTGTATGGTGCCTTAGATCATTTTTCTTCCTTCCTTTGAACTTGTAATCTCTTCCTTGGTGAATTCTATCCTCCTCAACCTTAATTGCAATGAATAAAGGTGGTTTTGAGGAATTTGATGGTGGTATTGCAGGGGATGGGGCTGGGAAGTTGCAGAGGCAACTCTGGCTCTCTTTTTCTTGCACAAGCTTCTCCAATGCTCCTCAAACTCTGCATTGTAATCCTCCAATATCCTTCAACCTGCTCTGAAACCAAATGTAAATTTAGAAATAGGGATGGATGCGTGATAAATATTATTAATCTCAATCAACCAAAAATACAATGGAGTGTTGTAATTCTTATAGGAATTGAACAACCATGTGCAGACAAAGAAATAGGTTGCATAGGTAAAACTAAACTCATAATAACTTCCAAAATACATCCAGGAAGCACATAAATTGTTATAATAGTTGTAACAATTATGCTGTGAGAATAAAAGACAAATATGAGTTAAAAACCATATAACAACATACAACAATAATATGGTTTATAATATAGCCATATAACATTATTATTTAATTAATTAAATTAATTAAATAATCAATTTATATTATATTATGCATAATTAACTTAACAGTTGGTTCATCCTAAATTTATCCTAATGTTTGATTGAGCTTGACAACTTATATTTTAGGATGAAGTTAAGTTAATGTTGAGATAAAAGTATTATTGTTCTATCTAATGTAGACTATTCCTTTGAGATATTAGTGTTAGTATCTTCTCAAAGTTATATGGAATTAAATAAGATATGGATAATAAAAATATGTAAATGAAAAGCAGTCTGTGATTTGGTGAATTATTATTAATCTGGATTAATGTTTTAATTCCTTATATAAAAATCATTGGTTGAAAGTTGATTCTGATTATATCATAATCTTTTCTTCATGCAGATATGGATTATCACTTTGTTTTCTCTCTTATGACTATTATTTCTTTATGACGTGTCTTTCTGTAATGCTTTAACGGTTTCATAAAAGTAGATTTCTTTTTATGAAACAATTAGTTAAAAGCACATCGTTTTAATGCTTAATTCTTATCATGCTCGATTCAATGAAGCCCGACCTATGCAAAGCAATTTTTGCGAGATGGACTTCATAAGTGGTAAGAAGAGACAAGATATTTTATGATGTTACTTTTTTACCAAAGAGACTGGATCTTTTATGATGAAATATGAATCATTGTTGAAAATTATTTTTGGAAGGAAAGTTGTATTCTTAATTGAGCTTATTGATACTATTTGACACTAAAGATGTCTGAAGTGTTTGAACTTGTAATGTATGAATTCCACTTTGATGAATGGAAAAGATTGTGGGTTTATCTGTATTTGATGTGTCATCCTTTTGGTATATTCTATGAATGGCAATGATAAGCTTATCTCTATTCCTTAAATATATATACATGTAATAAACCCTCTCGGGTTGATTTAAAATGAACTAGAGGATAAAGGTACTAGATGTAATATCCTCTTATTAATGCAACTTATTAAGTTGGCATACATGATTGGTCATTCAATTAAATCACTATGGTTTTACTAAAATGATGTTAATGGGTAAATGGAATCTTGATGAAAACTTGTAAAAGGTTATGAGGTTCCAAATGAACCCTAACTCTTAATAAGTAAAAGGAAAGGCAAATATTCTGCAATGTTAAGAAGTCTATTAAGACCTTTTGGAATTAAATCCTAATGTTATTTTGGATAGAGGAAGGTGTGCTTCCTCATGATTAATTCCTTAATCTGAGTAAAACAAATGAAAATAATATATATACAATAAGTAGACTTCATCTTAATGAAGTCTATTATAAAAGAATCTGATTCAGAACTTAAACAAGCTAAGACTTGGATAAGTTAAATAAGTTAAACTCACTGTTAGTATGTTGATTTTTTTGTAAAACTGAATCTTAAATTAGGAAGTTAATGAATGAAAAAAAAATATTCAGAAAGGGGTTAGAGGCAGATGTATCTGCATAGCAATTACAATTCATTTATTGCTTGCAACCCTAATGGTTAATGAAACTAGGGATTTCAAACGAGTCTGCTGTAATTAAACTTTAATTAAGGAAAATAATTAAGTAATTAACTTCTTTCTTGGGTATGCACATCCAGATGGGATGACTCAGTCAAATGTTGGCACACGCCAAGCAAAGATAAGATACCTTCGTGAAGACTTGGGTCTTCATGAGGATATTGTGTTGCAGTTGACATGTTGCAACACCCTTCAGAGTTGAATCATCTAGATCTACATAAACTCAGACTTGATCTTAGTTATACCCTAGGTTAGGTTAGAAGCATAATCTAGTGTCAAGGGCAACTCACAACGACTTAGGATAACTAGACACACGCAATCGACTTAGGTCGATTGAGTATGTCTATGTACCCTTAGTCACCGCGAGTAGTCTTCTACACTAAACTATGTTGCTAACCTTGGTTAGGGTTAAACCTTGAACAAGTGGACTGATAGGAGTTAGTGAAGACCATTCTAGATAACAGATGAAGTGGGGTGAAGGACGTATTCCATTTGACGAGTATGCCATCTAGGAATATTAACATGAACAAGTATGTTGAAAATATTTGGCCAAAGTATCGCAAGTTGTTGGTTGCATTGTCCTATGTCACCTAGTTTAAGAAGTAGGATTTCAGATGAATATTGGTGACAAGTATTCAAATAGGCCTCTTAAACATAACACTTAATACCCCAAAAAGGGTAAGAGAACTAATTATACCCAGTATATAATTTATTGAGTTAACATGAGAGATTGGTATAATACCGAGTCATGAAATGAGAGATCAGTGTTTCACCGAGTCATTATAGCTGCATATGGTTATCTGTTATGAGATTGATTGGAATGGAATGTGTGTTATAAATTATGATTATTTAGAACAGAGAACATTAAAAAAAAAAAAATCCCTTGTTTCTAAAGTCTTAAAATGGGAATGTTACACTTAGATTCCTTGTAGCCTTGCAAGACCGAGTTTTCAAGCTTTGTGACAACTATAGGAAGTTTCAACACAAAATGTAGACCATCTTAGACACCCTTACTCTCTTTGATCCTTCAAAAAAATTTCAACTCAGGACTCTTCATACAAGGTAATTTTTCATCACTTCCCGCACATAATTAGGCCTAATGCCTTTCAAATGAGGTAGCTCAAGTAAACTATAGGTATTCATGGAAAAATAAAACTTGTTCAAGTAACTCTTTATTTTTTTCCACCTCCTCGGGTGATTATCTTGACAAGTTATAAGTATTAAATCCTTCTTCCAAATCCTACCATGTTCTTAGAAGTACTATCAACATTTTAGAAGGCTACTATCAAGATTATCTTTCTCCAAAATAAATTATTCGTTCCAAAACCTCAAAATCTCCTAAAACCATCAAGGCGTAACTTTCTACAAGATTTCAAGCAATTTCATTTGTTATTTTGCAAGACAATTGGTTTTATTCTCGTGCAAACCCTAGGTTGAGGATTTTAGCCACATAGACAACCTAGGAAGATATATTTAAATATTTCTTCATTATATTTCCACCTTATTCACTCTTGTAGAATTTTTGAGGATTGTTCCCACCTATATATTCGACAGGATGCCTTTTCTCCTATGAAACACTCACTACTCTCGTTGTAATCACATTTTCACAAAGTAAAATGGTATTGTGACACCTGTTTTCAAGCTTTAGAATGGTTATAAAGTTCTTTAACCTTTTTCAACCACTTATCCCAAATCCTAAATCACTCAATCACATTTTTCTTTGAATCTAATTGGTTTTGGACCTTTGAACTTTGAAACCAGTGGCAAACTCTATAATTTGCCCTCAAGATAAGGGTTTCTCAAATCTTCTTTGTAATCTAAAAAATCATTATTAAATACCCTATTTAATAGTCTTTCAAGGTTCTTTTAGGCCTATGATAATATCACATATTCTCTTCACTTACATGCATCAACTTCCTAATCAAATATCTTCCCCAAAATCATCTTCTAGAATGCATTTTTACTCTCAAATAGTCTGTTATAGGTCCGTGCTCAAGTGGCCCTATCTATCTTATACACATCACTGATAAATCTCACAAGATTACTGTTAATAGACACCAAATATTTCATTACCACACCAATACCTCATCCTTGACTCTATTTTCCAACCATTTAGACAAGACATTCTCATCAATATGGATAAACTCACTTAAGTAACCTTCATAACTATATGCTACAACCTAGTACAAATTATTCAAACTTATAATCATACAAAATCAATGGATTCTCAATGGATTCAACAAAAACTTCTTACTGTTCATACTCTTTGTCTATCATGTATGCACATGCTTCAATACTCACCACCATGCATAAGAATGTTAGAAACTATCACCAAAGTGTATACACTAGAAGTAAAAATTTCTTGAAGCTCTTCACATTGATTCTCATTTGAATGGAATGAGCCAAAAAAATTAAAATTTAGTATTTATATTCTTACATTCAGCTATCCATCGAATGGAAACATATAAGCCTTCTTAACTACATTGTTATCTCTTAATACAACAATGAGATTTTGGTTTATAACTCTAAGACATAACAGTTTAACATTCATTTATGACTTCAAACTCAAGAGAGGACCTAAGACACCCAATTATAGCTCATTGCATCCTTTAAAACGTATGTAAGCTCCAAGAATGCATCACAACACTTAAACAAAGCCAAAAATGGCCTTACAATTCAAATTTTGCATTTTTGAGGGAAAATGCTCCATTTAAATTTGTGAACGTCCAAAACCAAACTAACAACACAAATGGACTACTAATGACCTCTAAGACCTATAACCACACTCGACAAACCAAAATTTAATGTTGTCATCCTTATATACATACTAGTGTTTATGCTCATGCATCACCTCTCAATTTTCTCCCATGTGATTTTATGTCGGGAATTCTCTCCTTACTTTTCCATATACTTCAAGCGTAAGTACACATTGTTATATCTATTCATCAAATCTCTATTTCATAATATATAATTAATTAATTTTACTCAAATAAAATATTGTAGTCAACACATCCATCACATCAAGGTCTATACTACTCAAATACATCAAAAAATGCATGCAACATCTCAAGTGCTTGACAATAAAAAAATTCATCACATAAAGACACCATATGAACCAAACACACATATGAGCTCACACACACACACACACACACATCGTATCATTAAAATATGATAATATATTAAGGGTCATACCCTTCTCAAAAATGGTCTATAAATCATCACTATCATCATCATCCTCACTCAAAAGCTCAAGAGGAGCTCGAGAAATCAAGGCCTACCCTACATCATTATGATCACAAGAATGTGACCATGATCTATACTACCACAACCTCTTTTACATGGTCTTTATCTATGCCCTTGCCTCTGCATACTATGCATGCACGTCACTCAATCTCGATAATAAATGTTATGGAATCTTCGTTTCAGGTCATGGTTATGGCATTTGTGCTAGCTCGTCTTAACTTTCATCTCTCTCACTCTATATACAATATAGGTGGCCACCACTTTGGCCACTGGTTCAAACAAATATACATAATCTCCTACTACATCAGTGAAATTATATAATATCTTGTCAACTATCACATCACTAAAGATGTTCCTCATATATTTCCTCATGATGACATCCACCACCATCATCCAATATGCATTGCCTACATACAGAAACAACATATTTACAAAGTTAGATTCTACATATCCAAATCCATCACATAAATTTGTTACAAACTACTATAGAAAACCCCACGATACTTACGTTAAGAAGAAATGGTCATTCTTCGACATCATTTGTAGGGCATATCCCTTACCTACATCATCCCTTCCCGCAGGTGATGACATCCCAACTCCATCTCCTCCTCCAAGCGGTGTTATAACTCTTAGGATACTTATGATAATAGGAAACAATAACACCCATAAAGACTCTTCCCAATATCATGTATACATTGCAATATATCCTACATCATCTATAACATCTACTACAATCACTTAGTCCACCTCATACTCTTATGGGGAAATAATTGATCTAGTGTTTTTCCCGACCGTATCCCATTTGTCAATGTCGTATGCATAGACCTCCTCCACACATATAACATTGGAGGTACATCTTGAACTAAACCATACTTGGTGCATCACATGTTCCCACCGATACAATGCTCATATCCCATACTATCAATCCTCTAACCGCATGGTATGCCACACTTTACGTAGCTCCATGGAATCCTCTACATATCCTCTAAAATTCATATATGGCCTCCATACAATACCAGTTGGGTTCAACCTATCTAATATGGCTCAATAAGATGTTGTGTCTAAGCCTTACCTCTTGGGTATCACCTAATGTGATGTAAATATCTCTATATGGGCCCAATTGACCCTAGCACCTCCAACTAGCCACACAATAGCTATATGCTCATAGGCTCATATATGAAATAAATTCATGACCGCCACTCCACCTATGTGGCTCTCCAAAGTGAACATGTACAAATCCCTGTATAAGTGAGCAAACTTACTACAACCCCAAGCATATCTCACATTGTCATCCTCTATAAACTAGCATATATACCACATTTGATATGAAATCAACACCCCACCACCATCTACTAATAAAAATACAAATAATTTCTACAATCATGGAACAAAAATTACCATAATCAAACTCAAGCGAATGGTTGGATTTACAAGCACACACTGTACCCACCTAGAATCTTCGCATCTTACACATATAAAGTGACACATCTTTGGAAAGATCTACACCCTTTCTCGCACAAGTGGAAGTCAAAAATATGATAAACATCCTCTAGGGTCACGGTCATCTCCTCTGTCGGGATCCAAAAAGTAAGTGTATAGATTCCACTTTGGTCACACAATGTGGTGAGAAAATGCATATTTGGGGGCACCTCCCTAATCTATCCACATGGCGTAAAATGGATTTATATAACACATCCTAACCCTCCTCGTATATAAGAAGGCCAAGGAAGGTCCATATGATGACCACAGTGGAACTCTCTCACACGGGAATCTCTCTGTAATCATAGACTAATTTAAACATATATTAGATCCTTTATCTTGAGAAAAACTCTGCGATAATTTATAATTATCTATTGATATCATTCAACTTTCCATATTGGTTCAAGAGAATGTACATCTATGGGTCAAGACCGTACCAAAATGTACATTTTTGACCCCAAGACGAAAATGAACCATTCAATCATATACACCTAGCTTCTCTTAGATTTAACAAAATTAACAATTTCAAAAAATGATGAAAATCACTACTACTTTTACGATCCTCTTTGGTACATGACATACTATATCTCTCAGAGAATAAGTCACTATCAATCACAATAGCAATGAAATTCATATTTGAATTCTTTTACCTTACTATTTATTGTAAATGGGTAGCTTTTGGCCTATAGTCTCATATTTTAGCATACTTTAATGTGTTTCATAATGCTTCAAACTTACGCATGTCATATCTTGGTATGAATTTATTTGATTTTAACACCATTTACAGCATTGGGATCATTGTCCCCCTATTTTTGTATCGGCACACAATGACACTTCACTCAAATTATATTTGGGTACCATGAGCCTCATTTTTGAAAATCATGTTATACGCTCAATGTCTATATGATCACTACTATACTTTTTCTAATTCACTATTCATGAAAAATTCAATGTGTATATGTTCTTTTCTATTAATACTTGATCTCTTTTGTTCACTTTCTACAAACTTGATACTACTTTACACACTATATACTACTCTAGCAAACATATTCTCTTATTCAAAAACTTCTATTAATCCAATGATCATCTATCATGATATAGTGTCTATTTTACATGTGTTACACAATCAATACTACTATATAACATATGTAGACACAAAATCATGCACTTAGTACTACTACATCATTCTTGTAGTATGTCATTCATTATATACATGACTCCTAAGCAACAAAACTAGACATTAACAACACTTGTTTTGCTTTACATTGACATTGCTTTATCTTTTCATGCTTTCATCTTCTACTTTTCTAGAATTATCATTTGGCTTTTGGACAACACACAATGTGTTACCCAACTCAGTACTTCTTATTTATATTCATATCTCTCTATACATTAGTGCCTAGTAAGGGACAAGAGATCCCGGCGTTATTACCACATTTGGGATCTTATGTCCTTTTCCTTGCTTTCTTATGTTTAAAATGCCACATCAATTGTTATCTTTTCTAAACTTCTATTTATCACTTTGGGTCATATTTTAGGGTTGTTAATGATGAAATTCAAGCAAAGGAATCATATATATACATGACCTAATAACTACAATAAGGGGAAATAAGAGGTAATTGGGCTATTACTTTCTATCTACTACTTAGGCAAAAGGAACACTTGAGGACTAAATTTGGGCTACATTATTCACTACATAGGAAGGTAAATTCTGAATTCCATCACACACATTATCTTGGGGAAAGTAGTTGTGGTCCTCTATCTTAGTGAAACTTACACAAGTTAAACCTAGCTTCAAGGGATGCTATTATATCACACGTGTGTGTATGCGTGCATGCACACACCATAACTACATTGAATTTGAAATGTAGTGCAACACTTGGTGACAATCACATTCGGGTGACCATTGAGGTCAATCTGACTCAAGCATATGCATATTTTATTTATTCTAATGCATGCTTGAGTCTTACATAGATAGCTGGGGGTTTTTTACAGTACAAGTGTGACAGGAAAACCCTACATTGAAATGGATGTGACATAGAGTGAAGTGAAGATGACATGGTCATGGTCGGTCCTTGAAAGAACTAGATCCACACTCAATACTAGAAAACTAGAGCCCATTTCAGACACTAGCACCCAAGGTGGTATTTTACCCTTCTAGGTGCTACTATCTAGAATACCTAAATATCAAAGTATTCTAGGCGAAGTATGCATAATCTGATTGAACTGTTCCATCATATTTCCTTTCAAGATCTAGTCCAGATATTCGGTTATCAACTAAGTCACTCTTATCATCTTGTTACTCATAATTTTTTTCCATTATGTTCTTGTATACTATATAGTTATGATATTATCTTATTTATATCATTCATCGACTTAAGATTTAATATGAGTTAAATCATTTGGTGAACCCAACCCTCTCATCAAACATCATATCCCTAACCCTAGTGACCTTAGGGTTTCTTTATTTGGTTGTGGATTTCAATATATTTCATTCATCATGTCAAATCTCAGGGATCATTATCAATATATATCTAGCTTTCCCACATCTCCTAGATATCATATCTCCCATGCATCTTCATCTAGCACACAAGATCTTGAGTCTATTTTTCATTCTCAAACAATTGTTGACAATGTTTCCCATTGTATATTTAGGTTCACATTCATAATTTGCTTGTTAAACATGTTTTAGTTAATGATGGATCTTGTCTTAATATATGTAACATCTCTTTTCTCCATCAAATAGGGATTTCTATTACTGATTTAACTCACTCTATTCCATGTATTCATGGTTTTATAATACACCTAAGTGAGTATTGAGAGAAATCACTCTACCCATTATTGCGAGACCTTGCAATATTAACATTCTATGTCATGTTATGCCTACTAATCTCCGTCATAATATCCTTTTATTTCTTCCTTGGTTGCATACTATGCATGCAACCCCTTTTACCCATTCCATATCATATAATTCCCTTGCAACACCTTCTTCCATGGATAATGCTATCATATATTCCACACCCTATGTTGCTAATGTTTGTGATATCCCTCTCATACACAATGATGAAGATACTACTTACATTAAACATCATGCTCCTCTTGTGATGGAATATAGTGCTACTGATTTACATGATAAACTTTCTATTTAAACTCATATCCCGATTCGTGATGGCACCATGACCATGGCTTTCAAATATGTTGCTAGGCAAAAATATTGATGTGATTTTCATGATCATATGATTTTTATTCCAATTTTACATCACTTTATACAACCTCCTCACCATAAGTAAGAACAAAGTGTGTTGATTTGATAACGATTATTGATGTTCTTCCCTCACTCACTTTCTAAACTTTTATGCATGACTCATATATTATGGCTACACCTCATCTTGTTGCATCCATGGGGGCAATCAATTTCCTCTCTTTCCACATTTATTTATATCATCATATGGCCTATCACATACAACTTTAATGCTTCCTATCTTCCCAAATTGCACCTATTGATTGCTAATGTCTCACCTATTCTAGTTTCTCTGATGGGCACTCTCGTATTATTTATGTCATTATACTTAATACTCATGTGAAGTTGGAATATTAGAGTATATAGGGTTCTCCCTCACTATTTTGACATTTTTCTATGGTAGCTCTTGTGTTACCCTTTGCAACCCAATGACAAAATCTTGTTCTAGGTTCAAACATGACAATTGAGGACGTAATTACCTACATGAACTTCACTTTGCACATAAACACTCGGGGTAACCCTACTTCCCTTCCCTATTCATATTATTTCATATTCTATTAATACAAAAGAATTCAAATATTTGTAGAAATACAAAAGAACATTAGCCTAGATCTTGGTTGGATGTATCTTTTCTTACTTATACTATTCCATGTTGCATTTTTCTTATCATGTTAGCTTGATTCTGTTAGGAAACGTAGGGATAAATAATAACACATATTTATATATCCACCAAAATAAATTGCCAAGGATTATAGTTTATGATTAAACAACAAGTTATTACATCACAAAATGAATTAGATATTAGATTTAGTGCATGAACATGAAATTAATAAACACAAGACATGTGATTTGAATGGGAAAACTTTTTAGTAAAAAACCCATTGAAAAATAAGTTATATTTTATTAAGAATAAACATTTCACCCAACACTCCCATTATTTCCTCAAAACTAGTAGTCACACCTTCAAGGAGGAATTATAAACTATCAAATACATTCACTCATGGGTAGAGATCATTCGTCACTCCATTCACATCATGTATATTTAACTTTCTCACATATATTTCTTGTATAAACTCGTTACTTGTAATTTTTGATATTTTTGCTTGCACATGCATTGTAACATATCTCTAATGAGATCACCATGTTTTATACATGGTGGGTGACCTTTGGGTCACTATTAAATTTTAATTTCAAAAATAGGCCAACCCCTATGGGATTCCACCATGCTTTATATTTTAAATATAATCTATAAGCCAAAATGTTTAGACTTTGGTAGTTTTTATTAAGCTTGTTTCCCACTTAATATTACAAACCCAACACTCCCCCTTAATGTTAAGTAGGGAAACATGCAAAATTGTCTTTTTATACAAAAGGAATTACAATCCATAAATCATCACATGAAGATTTAGGCTAGCATGTAAATATATAAAACTTGTTCCAAATAACACATGCCAAGTCACCTTTTTGTACAAAAGGAATTAAAATCCATAAATCATCTAAGTGATTTAGGCTAGCATGAAATAAAATCTTTGTTTGTTAGCTTTTGTAATTATGTGGAACACTACTTCAATGTTCTATGGGTTTTGCAGCTCCGCGGTAGACTTCGCAGATCATGCGGACTTAAACAAGTCGCAATCCAAAGCAAGTGTTCCATGGGTTTTAGAAAAGCTATGGTACATTGCTTTATTGTTCCGTAGAATTCAAGAATCCATGACAAAAACCAAGTGTTCCACGGATTTTATAAAAACCACTACATAGTAACAACAAGAATTCTCAAGATAAAGTGATTACATATGAAGTCTTACATAAGATTATGGAGTCTTTTATAAAACACGAATCTTTTATATCTAATGATTCGTTGGATATTACAAGTAAACTTCACATAAAATGATAGTTTACTTAAAAAAATTGAAATGGTATGGTATTTTTACAGTTGTCACAATCAGGTCAATAAGAGGTGGAATAACAAAAAAATGCAAACATGATCGGTCCCCTTATTTCTCCCTCGAGGGAAACTCTAAAATTCCATAGCTCATATGATTCAAAGGTAAAGATCAATGTCATTCACATGGTCATTTGAGTTTTCTCGTTTGATTCAGAGGTGAAGATCAACGTCATTCACATGATCATTTGAGTCTTGCTCATTTGATTCAGAGGTGGAGATCAAGGTCATCCACATGATCATTTGAGTCAAATAACATATGATCATATGATTAAGAGGTGAATATCAACATCATTCACATGATCATTTGAGTCAAAATATGAAATTCCTAACAAAACATGAAATTTGCATAACTTCAATCGCTTTGTAAAAATGTTTGCAACTTGATCTTCAATACAAAAAAACATGAGGTCTATGTCAACTTTGTTGAGAACTTTATCCAAGATGAAGTGCATATGAATCTCAATATGTTTGGTTCTTTGATGTTGAACTAGATTGTTTGCAAGAGCAATGTAACTTTGGTTGTCACATAGAAGAAGAGTAATTCCTTTAACGCCCATATGAAGTTCATCCAACAATATTTTCAGCCACATATCTTCCTTTTCTTCCTTAGCACTTTGATACTGGCTTCAGTAGAAGAGAGATATTATTGGTTACTTCTTGCTACTCCAAGTGATTGCACCTGTACCTAACTTGAAAACATATCCAGAAGTAGATTTTCTATCCACAATATCAACAACATGGTCAAAATCACAATAACCAAATAAATTTACATCATCACAAGAAGAATAATACAAACCATAATTGATTATACCTTTGATATACCTTAGAATTTTTTCCATTTTCCAATGGTCTTGTAACATTCCTACATAAATGTAGAAATAATTCCAATTGCATAGGATATATCAGGCCTAGTGATAGTCAAATAAGTCAAACTACCAATATGTTGTCTATATAAAGTAGGATTAAATTTATCACAAGCGAGGTTTTGGATCTTGTTGGTTGGAAAATTTCTGTTGGGAACAATCAACAATTATAAAGGGGACAACTATCCCTCTTCTTTAATGGGGAGATTCACTTATTCAAAATCCAAAATCCTAAGTATGTAAAAATATACAAACTAGCAAGTTTTAGATGAGGATATTGGTGACCATGGCATTTGAATCATTTTTTTCAATACATAAGAGAAACTAGGAAAAGGCATGGAGGAATTATAGTAGTATGACTAGGGTAAGACAATCTAGTTAGGAAATACGATTCTACAACTAACCAACCGATCAAAGATAAATAAATCCCCTTAGTTCCCCAAGATTCCCAATTAAGCGCAAAAGAGAGAAAGGAAGAAGAAACACTTTCAAATAAAGAGATTACAAAATTTTATTCTACTTATGCATGCAAAAGGAATTCAAGAACATGTGTGTTTGTATAAATGAAAACCCATAATATATAAAATGTAAATTGATATAAATTTCAACACATTTCACTTTATGGGTTGAACATAAAGATTTAGATTTCATATATATCAAACTATCACATTAACCAAATTGAAAGAGAGGAAAATGGAAAGAAATCAGATGAGAAAAGGAAGGTCTTCTTCTGTATTGATAAAAAAATTATATTACATCCAAGTGCACCAATATCCAACCCCTTTACAAGTGAGAATGAGGCCTTATATAGGCTGAGGGGAGGATGTAACTACCTTTCTAACTAATTATCTTTAATTAAGTGCTAAACACTTAATTAATTAATTACATAAGTTGGATTTATTTTACAATTTTATTTTCAAAATAATAAAGCCAACTTCAAAATAGAATAATTAGAAAGTATTAAGAGTCATAAGAAGAAGGGACATTGGGAACAACTATGGATAAGACCTTTATCTTGAGCACTTGTATTCTGAACTTGGTCACAATAGTTGAAATTTCCATGCTCTTAAGGACTATAGTGTTTGCAAGAGCATTCGTCTAACTTTTAAGAGAGTATTCCATCTCCTTTGTAACCCCACCATTATGTACCAGTCCCTTTGTTTCCTATACTACAACATTATGCAACTCGAGAGCTCCTCCATTTTTTCCTTGTTGACTGAATCTTCTTTGAATAGTTCCTCTTTGATCAGTGATTTGAATTTTGCTTTAATATGATCAGCCAAATTCCTTTCGTAGAATTTTCCTTGTAGAATTGGCACCAAAGAGCGTGTAAATTAGTGAAGATCTTATCCTTCAATGATTCATATTTTTGTACCATGGCTCTTAGTTCAATTGTAGCTTCCTCTAGAACCTTGACTCTCCATTCCACACTGTATGTCCAATTCTTGGATAGGTTGCTCTTAGAATCATCAAAAATATTATGAGACAGGAGAATCTTTTCATCAGTTGTGCTCATGATTCGGAGATCTTGAATACAATTTTCCCAAAGCTTGAGTTCCTTATCAATTGTGTTAACTCCTGAGTTGATTTGTTCTTGAGCAGAAGTGATATTATCATACACTCTATATGCTTCATCAATAAATTGCAACCTAGAGACTAGGATGCCCTCAACCTAGGCCTCAAAATATTTTCCAAATGTTACATGCTTATGAATTTCCGTGATTTCCTTAACATCAATCCCGACAACAAAGTGAAGAGAGAGGATTGAGGTATAGAGGGCTCTTATTTGATGAAAGGAAAGATTCAATAAAATTTGAGAGAACTTGTACCTACTCCTCAAGCTACTCTTGAGTTTTCTTTCCTTTTCTACCCTCTCAATGAATTTAGATAATGTTTTCCCGATATTATACACCTCTCTTTCGGAGTATATTCTCCAAGTGGAATCCTAGTGAGCTCTAGGTATGAAATATATATTTCTTTATCACTCATGTCTCCTTTTCTCTTGGAAATATCTAGGAATTGTTGTCCTTTGGAATCTGAGACTAGACGAGAAGTTTTTTTGGATTTCTTAGGAAGAGGACTAGTTGTGCCTAAAAGAGAAGATATCGCATCAAAACACGGGGCCATAATCGAGATGAAGTTATCCTCTTCTCTGCTATTAATCATGGGTTGGACCCATGTGAGGGACTCACTAGAAGAATGAGTCGAAGGAAGAGGAAAAGCAAGGACATTTTGAGAGTTGGGAGGTTGAGAAGTGGAGACTTCAAGAGTGAGAGTTTCAAGTAGAAGAAGAAGGTGGTCTTCTAACCTCTAACTTAGGCCTTGAGGCACTAGCCTTTCTTGTATCTGGTTCAATGATTTCTACTTCATCCTCTTCATATTCACCCTCTTCTCCTTCATCTTCTTCATCCTTTTGTTCTTCAATTTTTGTTCTTTACTTGTTTTTCCTTCTTCCTCAGAGGGTTGTGACACTTGTTTAGGAGCATATGTAGTCTTATCAACTAACTCTTATATTGTCTCTTGTTCCACCTCTTTCTCATGTGTCTCTTCTCCCTTCTCTACCTCTTTTGATTTTTCCTTTTTGTGTACACCTTGGTTCCTGAGTCCAAGGGTGAGGAGGGAGGAATTAATTGTGTTGGAGCATCTTTATGAGAAGAGGAGGCTTCATGAAAGGAGGATGTTTTCATTAATTCTATAAATTCCTTTAACCTCATGTTATACCAATGCCTAATTCTCAAGAGCACTTGGTTATTAAATTCATCGGGATTGTCTCTTTCCTTCTAGGACCAATCAATGGTGGGCGGAGGAGTGTACTCAATAGAACTCATGTATTCTACAATGTAAAAATTAGAGCCATCATATTTCATGCCCTCGGGGACCTTGTACAAATTGATATCTCAAATTTACTGCAATGATAGCCTACCAAAGAACCTCTTTCCCACCTCGTATTCATCAACACAATCTTCCCAGTAGTCTTCAAATGTGGCCACATAATATTAGGTCATTCGAAGATTATTTGAAATAAAACCCTTACTATCAAAGGAGGACCTCTTCTGGTAAGTATGAAACTTGAACTCTGAAATGGGTTTCTCAAAATTTTATGCATCCAAGACATACCTACATGTGTAGTTTCTCAATGAGATAGGAAATTTAATGTCGAGAGATATTTTTATCTCTACAATTTCTATTGATTCGAGAGGTCAATATGGAGGACATATGTTCCCTAAATCTCCCAAGATCAACACAGTGCGGAAGATGACTCCAAGATCTTTCCATCAACTATTTGAACATCGAAAATGGAGTCCACATGTGCAAATGGTGGTCATTCAAAGTTCAGAGTCAACCCTAGGTGGGACCGGGTCAACTGTCAAGTCATGAAGCAATGGCAAGTATGATCGTGTGAAGGTGATGTTTTCGAGGTTTATACCTCTGGGCTTCATCATTCGACATTGTCTTCATCTTTGTACACGATCGATAAAAATATTTGCCATGTGGTGGGTCCTTAGGCCACCACGTGGCCTGCCACCACATTTCCACATTGGACTGAGCTCGAGTTAGCAATGGTGAGTCAATTTTTAGCCATGGAGCTATGTTGCAAGCTATATGGTGAGTTAACATCGAGTTACAATTGAGCTATGCCTTGTATTGGGTGAGTTTGGGTATCTAAATAACTCGGTGAGCTATTTTAATTATAACCACTGACAAAATGGGGCTTTGTGGCCTAAGCCACAACATATCCAATATGTCTCGGGCTATATTAAGCCTTCCCACATTGTAATCCCCATAAAAGTGGGATAATCCACAATGCACGTGGATAAGGCGGCAGGATCGACATAGCCATCGAGAAAAACAACTCCCCCAACCATTTGGTGATATGGACAACAAAGCAAGGGGGCACGTGGACACGTGGAAGGGCTCGATTACGGTTTGTAGGGTGACATGGCATGGTTGCAGCGGTGTGGCACGATCCCGAAAAATAGTCGATGAAGTCGTGGGGAGTGGGATTGGAACCCACAACCTCCCCTTTGCATGCGGAATGGACCAACCAACTCAACTAGCGAGTTGGTTGGGATATGGATGACGTGATAAGGGATTTAAATAAGATTTTCGGGGCCTTTTCTACTATAAAAGGGACCCGACCCTCTCCATTACACAAGCTCATTTGTGGAGCTTAGTCTCTCCCAAGCTAATCCCGTGGAGGCTAAGGGAGAATATTATGAATGTAATGGGTCCTATATTTATTTTATATAGGCCATTATTATTTTGAAAGACCTATATTTTAATATAGGTATATGTTTCAGAGCTAAGGCCTATTATTATAGGCGAGTAATATGTAAGACCTATATTTTTATAGGCATTATTGTTATTATTTTTAAGTCCTATTATTTTAATAGGTGAAATATTATTTTGAAGTTCGAACTCTCTTCAAGAAGACATTCTCCGAGCCCGAGCCAAGAAGGATGACATGAAGTTCGAAGGTGATCGTGGAGGTGATATGGAGACTGAAGACCTATTTTAAAATAGGTATTATGGAGAGATAAGACCTATATTCTATAGGCATCGTCTTCATCAAGGACTGATATTATTTGTTATCGGTAAGATGAAGATAAGGAACATTATTTTAATAGGCAAAATTGTAATTGGGAGTTATTGCAAAAACTACCCAATAGGCCCTTTGAGCCACATGGGCTCATTGATCGTTCTACAAGCTCCTCTCGAGCCATGACATGCAAAGGTCGAGGTATGGAGAATAAGGTGAGCTCTTTCTTAAACGGCCCGATGAGGTGGAGTCTATAAAAGAGCTCGAAGGCTATATATATTATGTGGCCTTAATAAAATATGAAGACACATATTTTTAATATAAGTCCTATTATATATTGATATAGGAAATATTATTTTTCATGCCTAAGCCATTTCTCCAATGCTAGAGCTCGAGGAAAGATGTGGGAATTTTGAAGGAGAAATAAAATATTTTAAGTCATGTTATATTTAATATAGGCATTATTGGGGCAATTATTATGAGAGGCCTATTTATAGGTGTTGGATAAGTCCTATAGGCGATGATGCTCAAAACTTTCTCTGGAAGTAGTGTTATATGCCCGACACGAGAAGGATGACATGCGATTCAAAGGAAATCATGGAGGCAATATGAGACCGAAGACCTATTTTAAAATAGGTATTACGGAGATATATAAGACCTATATTTATATAGGCATTGTCATCATTTTCGGGACCAATTATAATTATCGGAAAGATGAAGATAAGACTTGTTATTTTTAAATAGGAAAAATTGTAATTGGGAGTTATTGCAAAAACTACCCAATAGGCCCTTTGAGCCACATTGCATATTACAGATCCTGGAATTTAGTGCCATAGGATATTCTGCAAAGGAAGATTGGATCTATTGCATAAGCCGAGGATTATCACTTGGTGGTTGTGGAGGAGGTTTTTGTTCTTTAGGATTATTAAGCCATAACTTCAAAGTACGTCATGTCTGTAAGAACGATTGGGGAGTCATAGGGCGACATAATAACGTCTGGAAGACTAATCGGGAGCCATTGGGCATTGTACTATGAAGGAGAATACTGGATCGAATCTGCATCATAATTTGGGGTAAATTTTTGGTGTTTGTGATAAAGGTTCTTGTTCCATTTTGTATTCAGTATTATCATGCTTAGATTATATTATTTGTTACAGTCATTGAAGTAGATAATATATCAATTCTATTGATGAACCCAGAGACGTAGGCATTCTTCCAAACTCGTTATCAACCTGTGTGTAGTATGTTTTAATTCTTACATTGCTTTAATTTGATTTTAATGGGGTGAATTCAGAAAATAATCTAATTCTTATAGGGGTACGTGATCGAGGAAAAATTTCAGTCAATTTATGGATCATCTATGAAGTACATCTAGTTGTCTACAAAGTTCAACTAGAATCAATTTGTCATTACAATACATTGGTAACTTGTTTGACACTCCTTCAAACCTAGCTATCCGATATATGATTTTTTTTGAATTGGATAAAAATGTTGTCATATATAGAGATCAATTGTCTTGCCTCTAAAGAAGCTATTTCAACCACATTTCCTCCCAATAGCCTGATTAAGAACATAGTGAAGGAATCATTCACTCTCCTATGGTGAATCTTGATGTTCTCATAGGTAAGTTGGGTGTAAAACTCGTATACTGGTCCATTTTATTTATCCTCTTGTCTTGAAAACCCTATCCAAACCATGTAAGCTTCTATAGTATACATCACGTATGAAGTCATTTGGAAATTCTTACTTTGATTTATATTGACCAATTATTGAGTTAGGTTCTCACATATTATCTCACCCCAGTTTAACCTCTGTTTGTCTTCACAAATCGCATTGATGTACACACACATCCAATACTAAAATTCATTGGTTGAAGGCATGCTCATTATCCTGGTTAATAATGTAATCATGTCTAAAATCTCCTCTATGAAGTCGGACAATAGAGGGTATTGGGAAACTTGGAAGCTCCTCTCTTCTTAGTTTTGAGTAAGGATTTAGCTATTATAGTTTTTATTTGTCTTGGTTTTGGTTAAAAGCTCGAGCTTCAACCTTAGTCAAAAATTTTGAGTTTTCAAAGATGGGGCTCCCTAAGGATACACTAATGTAATGAGCATCAAGCTTGGAAATTATTTTCCCTTGAGGGTCTTTCAATTCCTTTATTTGATGATAAAAATTTGAGGCACAAGCTAGAACTGTGGTAGTGTATTACACTGAGGTGGAGAAGCCAACAACATAGGAAATTCCATTGTTTTTGATGTATTGGGAAATAATGGTAGGGCTATCATCTAAAATTTGCGCCCATAAATCATTTAGATTTATGTGCCTTACATCACTATCTCCTATATCAGGCACGAAGCTTTCAAGAGATGAATTGTGATCATATCCCACATATTGGAACTTCATTGTGGAGGGACTAGGAAAACCTCGGAGAAAATGGAGGCTTAAAAGTGAATTTCAAGGGATATTTAAAGGGGTTTGAAAACACAAATACATGTTAAACCAAATCAAGGAAGGATGAAACCACTCACTTTTAGCATAAAAAGATAAGCACCTTCACAACAGTCCCAACGCAACTCGAATTTTTGAATTTGGGTGAAAAATGGATAAGTTATGAGTAAAAAACCACCTTTGACACATGAGAGAGAAAGGGTCGGGGCACAATAACTGGATTCACAATATGGTTAAAATGACTAAGTGTTGGCTTAATATAGCAATGGGGCTTTAAAAACTCGATTTAGTGCAAGACAATGTAATGTGGGTATTGGTCGGCTTAAGAAATATTTTACTCATTCCTTTGTTAATTGGACATGATGAGTGTTCGAGGGCGAAGGACCATGGTGGAATGCGGGATTACCAAAGATGTGGAGAACAAAGAGCATGAGGAAATGGTTCCCTCTATTCCAAGAATCTCTGCAACATTCACAACTGAGTGAGGCTAAGGCGTGCGGAAAAGGTGATCATACGGGGAACGAAGGTTAAGAAGAAAAGATTCCCTCAGTTCCCAAAAGTTCCACAAAATCCGCAAAGGAGAGGAGGATAATGAAGCTGCGGAGAACGAGGGGTTATGCGGGAAAAAGAAGGAAAATGGAACAAGTTCCCAAGTTCTCTCGAATTTCCAAAAAATTGTAATGAAGAAGGCTTGCAAAGATGTGGGTGAATAAAGGAATTGGGGAATTGGAAAGATGATGGAACAAGTTCCTTAGACCTTGAAAAAATTGATTAACATTAACAAAAAATCTATTGTGGGTTAATCGGTAAATCGAGGAATAGGAGGAATGGAGGAAATGTTCCTCCTGTTCCTCCAAAGTCCGCACAAGCCGCATAAAGCTCAAAATGACCAAAAATCAATTAACTATTGGAACTTCTATGCTCTATGACATCAACAAAGGTAGACACATCCAAGAAAATAGGTCACTTAACCCAAAAAGCTATTTTTTTTCCAAAAATTCCACATTTTTGGATAGGTGACAACATGTATAATTTTAAAACCAACTTCCATAGGAATAGAGACAAACTTACAATCAATCATGTTAAATATTTTAAGAAGGTTAGAAGCATATTGTGCTTGAGATGCAACAATAGATTTGTGATTTTGACAAATAACCATGCCTAAGAAATGATTTAACAATCCTAAATTAGTCATTTCAAAATGTTGTCTTAGCTTCTCTTTGATTTTAAGAATTAGATTCTTATCACTACTAGTAATCAAGAGATCATCAACATATAAGAAAATAATAATAATATGATTATTTTCATATTTTACAAATAAATCATTATTAGTAAAACAATTTTTGAAACCAAGATCTTGAAAGAAACTATTTATCTTAGCATACCAAGCTTTAGGATCTTGTTTAAGACCATACAAAGATTTTTTAAGTTTACACACATATAATTCCTTACCATGTTATTCAAACCCTCTAGGTTGATGCATGTAAATTTATTCTTTCAAATCACCATTTTAAAAAGTATTTTTAACATCCATTTGGTGAATCTCCCATCCATGTTGAGCAAATAGAGCTAGAAGAATTCTAACAATGCTCATTTTGGAAACATGAGCAAAGGTTTCAACATAATCTAAACCAGGTTTCTAAGTAAACCCTCTAGAAACTAATATTGCCTTGAATTTTTCAATCTTACTAGCAAAGTTATACTTAATTTTATACAACCATCTAGATCCTATAATGCTTCTTTTATGAGGAAGAGGGACTAATTCCCAAGTATAATATTTTATTAGAGCATTGTATTAAACTTTCATAACATCAACCCACATTTCATCTAGGCTAGCTTCTTCAAAATATTAAGGTTCAACCTCATACAAAGTTGACAAGACATGATAATAATGTTGACTGCGGGTTATCTTTCTCAGTTATTAGGTTGAGAATTAGAGATCAGATTTTGAGCCCACTTAAGAATTATAGATTGAGACACAAATTGAGAAGAATCCCCCTCAATATCTACATCCATCATATCAAAAGAAGGATGATCATTCTCTTGGAAATCAATTTCTAGATTATACGAAGAAGGATTATCAAATTGAAGAGATTCAAACTCAGGAAATGCATAGGAGGGAAGAGAGGAATATTCACAAAATGGTTTCTCTAGAACATGAACATTCATATTCTCTATAATCACATGTTTGATTGGATCATACACTCTTAATCCTTTTGTGTGACTATCATACCCAACAAAAATGCAAGAGTAGGAGGTAGGATCAAGTTTTTGTCTTTTGACTTTAGGAATGAGAAGGGAAGCATGACTACCAAATATATTAAAATAAGATATATCAAGTTTTTGTTTGGTCCATACTTCATGAGGTGTAGTTTGATGCAAAGATTTAGTAGGAACTCTATTTAGGATATGAACAAATAAGTGTTTGTGGCTTCATCCTAAAGGAATTTAAGCACTTTAGACCCTTAAAACATGGTTTTAGACATTTTTATGATTGTTCTATTCTTCCTATTAACATTGAAAGTTACACTCCCGAATGTTCTTCAATGAATATCCATAATTTTTGGTAACATGGGATGATCTCACAAGTGTGGGACTTGCAAAGTGAGATTGACCTCTAGAGAAGGCTAGTTCCTCCATGTTTTAGCTCGCCACAACTAATCTAAATCTAAACTACATTTTCACACGGTTGAAAGTTAAGAGAGAGAGGGAAAAGGGGATTGTAAACTTAAAATAAGGTGATGCACCAAACTAAAACAAGGTTCAGACTTGGCTTGTTGACATGGTTGAAACTATCATGCAAGAAATCAAAACAAACTCAAAACTCTATAAGGAAAGAATATGCAGATTCAAAGAAAGACAAGAGGGTTAAAGATTCACATTCAATACACAACACATGAAGGAAAACCACAATTGTATTTCATTAAATGATATTATTTTCATTTATAGAGGCAAAGTGATGTAGGAACATCCTTCATTATGCTTGATGAAGAATAAGCAAGGAGAATAATAGTTTGAATAATGAATTCAAGTTACAATAAGCCTATCAAGGCATTAGCATTATGTATTTAGGATTCTAAATAGTGTTCCCTCTATTTCATGTTGTTCAAATTTCAAATGTATGTAAAAATGAGGGAGGAAGTAAAATTGTTTGTAAATGTGTGTGTGAAGGTGAAAATGAGTTGGTAAGGGTGGTTATAGCTCAAATAAGGCCATGTAGGCCATGTCATCATTTGTGGATTGATAGGAATGATTTTAGGAGGAGTTGTTAGAGTGATTTTATCATATCTCCATGATTAGTGAGTGGTTGAGTCAAATTAGGAGTTGTTGAGCAATTCTAGGAGTTGGTTTAGGGAGTATAGAATAGGTAACATCTATCATTTTACAAATAATTCGAATGGAGGATAGATGTAAGATGATATTCCATCATGAATAATGTATGTGTGTGACAAATTCAAGCCAAAGTAAGGTGAATCGGATGTTTAGGTATTCAAATTTAATAGGAGGGATTATATAATTTTTTAGAATGTGATACAAGTGGCTTTGAGTTCATTCGTTCAAAATAAAATGAGAAAAAAATGAGATAGTGTGAAAATTGTATTTTCGAGTCTTTAAAAACCTTAAAACATGGGTTCGGGACAGTCATGATAAATTTTTGTTCCCATCTCCAAATGATCTAAAATTTGGAATATATAAGGATGATGACTATGTGAAAATGGGTTTTTAACTATTATTCTATATTACATGTTTATCTAGATGTGTGATGAAAGATGAAATATCAGTCTTATATTATTAAGAAACCTAGTACAAAAATAGGACTAACAACAAATCATTTAGTTTGCTTTCTTGATTCTTCATGAAACTTCTCCCACATGTGTAATAGGATAAATGGTGTCAATAAAAGTCTAAATTTGTGCATGAAACCACATAAAAGTGATAATGTCACATGGTTTGCCTCAAAATTGCCCTCAAGACAATTTTGTAGTAATAAGCCTAATGCTTACATGAAGAGAATGAATATCACCAATGGAGGTCGTATATCAACTTCCAAGGTTTTATATTAATAAAAATAATACTACATGAAGCTAATGAAAAATTTATTGATTTCTCTCTACAAGTTTTAACTTTGCATGTTAAAAGATAGTGAACATAGTGTTTCACTCGGAAATGCTTCGTTCCTTATAGAAGCAGAGATAAGGTTAGGGTTAGGAGGAATACTGTAGAATGTCGAGATGATGTGCGCGTACCGTAGAGAAAGATCAAGTGATTGCAAAGAACTCCTTTTTGTGCAGGAAGGACTACCTGCAAATAAGAACACAAGACCACAAGATTTTGATTAGATAATAAATGAGGAAACTGCCTTGGGCCCAGGAAATGTAAGACTTCCTTTCGAAGGTGGTCAGTTTCCCTGCTAACATGAGTTAACACAAAATATTGTAAAATATCAATCAAATTGCTTGGCTGAACTGGGTAGGGGAAAGGCTGTTTTTCCTGGTTTTGATCAAAGGAACCGATGCCGGTTACCTATAACCGATGGCGGTTACTGATAACCGATACCGGTGGGTTCTAGGATCTTCTGGGCTGGTTGTGGAGTTTGTAATGGCTGATTTTTGGATGGTATTGGGAAATGGGATGGTTAGAAGCTAAGGAATGATAGTTAGAGGCAATGGTACGTTGGATAATGGATTCAGGAACGGATTTGGGAGGACTGTAATTCCAAAAGCATAAGAAATGTTATAATGGAGGACATGCAAGATGTAACTTACTGGTTTTTGACGAAGATGCCAGTTGATCTCCTTGGCTGCCAACTCTTCTGGTTTCTTCACTCGTCTCTGCTTGGTCAAGTGAAGTTCTGGACTCTGCTAATCGCTTTGGACTCTCCTTTGATTCAAAAATCCTTCGACTGATCTCCAAAATGAAATTCCGATCCGTTGTTTTGGTTTGGGAAGCCCATTTACAGGGAACTGATGGCGGTTGCGTTGCGTAACCGACGGCGGTCGAGTAGGAACCGGCATCGGTTAGGAAAAAGTAGGCTATTTTTAGTAAAATAGCCCACCTTCCCTGCTTTTCTCCCGAGAGATCAGTTGCGGGCTTGGTCAAGTGGCTAGAAGGTCGGCTTTGGGTGCGAGTAAGGAGGCATTAGTTATGGATGTGAGTCTAGACCAAGTCACAGGTCTTAATTAGGTTAGTTTAGGGTTAGGGCTAGGTCATGATGAGGTGGCAAAGTGAGGTGGCGGATAAGGTGATGTGGATTTATCAATTACAAGGTAATTAATAAATAATTGTGTGAAGTTTAGGTAATGAGGTTAGGTTGCGAAATGGGATGCGGGTCACAAGGGGTCGTGAGACACGAATTTGGTGTCTACACATAGTGGTGTGATTGAATAACCACGGTATGATACATCATAATCAAGTGATCAACAAGATAGAGATCATAGTGATGTGGGTATGGCTGAGATAAGATGGCATCATTTTCGTATTAGAGTAGGGTGAGAATAATTTTTGAATTCATATTTGTTACTAATGATGAAATGTTGAATGGTACAATGCATATCACAGGTGATTGTATGAAGAGACTACAAGTAGTCAAGGCCTAGAGTGGCTAAAAGAAGGATAGTGTGGCAAGAAGAAGAATTCAAAGATTTGGTTGAAACTCAATAATAATTCAATAGACCAAGGTGAAACATACTTGGGTGAGACAAGTGAATATACCAAAATAATAGGGTGAAAAATACCTAGGTGAGGACTAAGAGGATCCATAGACCAAGGTGGAAAAGACTTGGGTGAAGATCTAGTGAAATGGAGAAATTGAGAAGAGTGAAGGGATTAAAAGAAGGGAGATGTCATAGGAGAAGAAGAGATCTAATCTCATATGAAGAGATAAATGAGATAAGAGAGAGAATAGAGAAGTTGGGGTCTATGATTGAGACCATGATGATCCAAGAAGTTGGATGGAGGATAAGAAAGAAGGTGAAGTGGCCAATTAAGCTACTGATGGAGAAGAAGAGGAGGCAAGAGTTGATTTCCTTGGAGAGAGAAAAGAAGAAAGGTACTCATAGAAGAATGAAGAATGAGTTACCTTGTGAAGAGAAGAGAGTTCTCATTGTAGAGAACATGAAGAAAGAGGTGTCTAAAGAGGCACTTGAAAAAGAAATCATGAAGAATGAGAGAGTGTCCATGATGGAGGCACTCATGAATATGTTTTAGTATATTGTTTTGATTTCTAACTCTTTATTTCAATTTGTACATACAGGTGTAAAGGATGGCCTAAAGAAGATCAAGGACATGACCTTGATATAAGAAATAAATGGGTCAAATAAGGAAATTGTAAAGAGAGATGAAGTGATAAATTAACTTGTGATAATTCATGATGAAGAAGTGCATTCTAAAGCACCTACAAGTGAAGAAGATGTTGATAGGACACTGCTGTAAGCAAGTGAAAAGAATGAATCAAAATCAGAATTCTATGATGCATTGGGAGATGAAATAGAATAGGTACATCAAAAGGAAGAGTTATGAAGTGAAGATGTCTTGAAAAAACGTATGACCATGCAATATAATGATGATAAGGTAAAAATAAATACAAATTTTATTCTTATCATGCATAGAACAAAGAAATTTTGAAGAGCCAATTCATACAAAAAAGTGCATATAGACAGGAGGTTTTCAAGATGAACTTAGCTTCTAAATATGATATTTATAATTCCACTTGAGAAGTTAAATTTAGATGCACATGTAATAAAGAGAATGAATGAGGAAAAACTCAGAAAATTGGCTTATAAGCATGGCTACATAGTCCCTAAATGGCTCAAGAAGCTAGATCCTAAGGTGAAAACTCAAATGTGGTTAGTTAAGAATACAAGGAGTAATGAAAATACATCTCAAGAAGGTGTATGTGATGATGATGAACTTGAGAAGGTGATGATAACACCAAGAATCCAATGGAAGAGAGTTGAAGTAATTCCAAGCAAGCAAGAGAATGAAGGTGAAATGATGAGCATGCAAGAAGCACTCCATGAACACAAGAAGTACACAAGGGAGATGAAAGGTAAAAAAATTGTTTATGATGATTTGAATGATGATGCTTGTGAATATACTTCTGATTTATTGTCTCAAATCAGTTTGAGTGAAGATGAAGTATGGAAGAGCATGTTTTGCTAACCTATATGTAGCAGGGTGAAGGATCTAAGTTGGCTTGTAAAGAGAAATGTCGTGATCAGGTGATGGAAAAGGATGAGAAACCATTGGAGGAAGAGGATTCATACATCTTAAATTAAGAAAATGACAACTTCTTGAGACCAAAAGGAGTGTTGATTTAGTGTGGTGTTGAAATTTAGATCCTAGAAGAAGAAAACAAGAGTGAAGAAGCGTAATTAGAGCCTAAATATAATGAACGACATGAGGATATAGATGATAAAACCTTGGATGAAGAGTTGAAGAAGATAGAGGAGCTTATAAATCCTTCTAAGGGGTTGTATGTAAGCCCAAATCAGAGTGACAACATCAACGATCAGCTAGATAATGAGTTAAGACATGAGAAAAACATGATGATGATGGCAGATTTGAATAAGGTCAATGAAGAAACAAAATAAAATGAAGAAAACCAACAACATGAAGGCACTCGAGGGGCTTAATGGGCCTAAGTTTTACATCTAATATTTCCTTTGATGTTGTGAATGTAGGTTTGGAAGACATTGAGATGAATCAAGCACATAATTCAATGAGAGAGATCATAGAATAAGAAGAAATTGAAGATAGAGAAGACACGGATAATTGTGAGGTATGGACATGGAATTTTGAAGTTGAGAAAGAGACAAGAAGGAAGACCTACAAGAAGAGAGAGAGGGAAGAAAGAAGATGAAGGACAAATACTACAACAAGGAGACTCAAGAACAAATACTACAAGAGAGAACATGGGACCTAGACATACAAAGAAGATTAAATTTAACGAAGGAAGCACAAGACATCGAATAGGAGTTCAAAAATTTTTCTTACCAAGGGAGTCGATGTAGGAGCATCCTTCATGATGCTTGATGAAGAATAAACAAGGAGAATAAGAGTTTGAATAATGAATTTAATTTACAATAAGCCTATCCAAGGCATTACCATTATGTAATTAAGAGTCTAAGTAGTGTTCCCTCTATTTCATGTTGTTCAAATTTCAAATGTATGTAAAAATGAGGGGGAAGTAAATTTTTTTGTAAATGTGAGTGTGAAGGTGAAAATGACTTGGTAAGGGTGGTCATAGCTCAAATAAGGCCATGTAGGTCATGTCATCATGTGTGGATTGATAAGAACGAGTTTAGGAGGATTTGTTAGAGTGATTTTATGATATCCCCATGATTAGTGAGTGGTTGAGTCAAAGCAGGAGTTTTGAGAAATTATAGGAGTTGGTTTAGGGAGTCTAGAATAGGTAAAATCTATCATTTTATAAAGAATTCGAATGGAGGATAGATATAAGATGATATTCCATCATAAATAATGTATGTGTGTGAATTAGGAAGAAATTTACGGTGTTAAGTTGCATTCTTGGTGATTTTGGTTAGATAACAAGCCAACATTGTTCGCATAACACCAAGGATGCCCAAGCAACACTAGAAACTTGGCTCCTTGAAGCTGTAATCGAAGCATTCTTTAAAACCCCAATGAGCATGACCCTCATATTGTTCACCATATACAACACATTGGAAGATGGCTGCAATGGTGGTCTCCCCATTTAGTTCCATGCATCCAAAGTCAAAACATTCACCTCAGCGCCTATTTCAATCAAAATGTTACTTACCATCCAACCATCAATCACTGCATCTAATGTGATTTCTTTGTCATACTCATGGTTCGTGATGTCAAATTTGCATGTAGTATCGACGCTCGCGCTCAACTCTAGTGCACAATACCTTCTCCTGCAACCATTCCCCTAATAATGGGATGATATTCTCTTTCTGCATCATCTTACATACCTCTTTTAGATAATCTACATCTTTCTTTGGAAGTTCAATGTTCTTCACACATTTCCCCTCGCACGCTTGTTCCTTCAGCGTTGTATCTCACCTTATTGTTAGAAATAAAACTTAGCATAACTCGTCATTAGTATATATTTGAATAAATGTAATAAGTTAAAGTATTTAATTTTTACTTTAAATTAAGTAAATTGGTGTTAGTTTTCATTAGTTGTTAGTTAAGTAAGTGATAGGGTTCTCATCCCTATGTTTGTGGGAAAATTTTATTGTGTGTACCCACATATCTCCCGAGTAGTAGTTACTAGTAGAAATCGGGGAAATATGTTATTTTTGCATATAGCTTAGTTTAGATGATTTGATCCATTTTTATGAATTGGATAGAAGTTGTTCAATGCCTATATACATTGCAGCTCTCTCCATTATTTTGTAATCTTCATATTTGTATATCTATAAAATTGGCATGCTTCGCCCTATTTGATCAATACTACTATTTGATACATAATATTTGCTATCGAGCTGCATTCGATCCATGAAGAGTGTAGGAAGTTTTAGGTAATTTTAGTGAGATCTGGACAAAATACGAGCTAAGAGGAGCCATATATTCCCCAGCCATTTCACATCCCCTACTCGAATCCACACCCCGAATCATAGTTGATTTGCGGTTGAAGAAGATTTGAGATTTAAAATTTGCTACAAGGAGAAAAAAATTCAGATTTGAGTTTGAAGAGCGCAATCAAAGGCCATTTCTACCTAGATGCAACTCCGATTATAAAGGTGACATTGTTCATTTTTATGTAACAATTCATTTTGTAAAAAAATAGGTCATTTACCTCTAAATTTAGAGGTCAATTTAGAGATCAATTTGGTCTTATTGGACCTACAAACTAAAAAATTTGAAAGGAATTTTAAAAATATATATACAATTTTTTTATGGGGACCTAAGCTTTTCAAGCTCCCCAAATATATAAATTCTTCTCAAAATCTTTCTATTTTGAAATATTTAAAAATTTGCAAAGGATCAAGATATTATCTAACTCTATGAGACGAGTGTTCTCTCTTTGAGTGAGTGAGTTGCATAACTCTTTAACCGAGCTATTTTATTGTTTGCGTGGAGATCAAACTCTTAATCGATCCAAAGGCAAGTTTCAATCTGAATGAGCGTGTTGCATTGCGAAGAGCTTTGTTTGAAAGATAATAAAATCTACGAGCTCGGATCTAAACGAAGTTTTCCACATTGCACCACCAAAGCAACCACCTTACAAACCCCTGCAAGAAAAAGGGACCTGAAAAATAACAAAACAACGACCATAACATTTTTTTTTCTTATTCAAATTTGGAGACAGAGTTTAGCAGAAGCTACTTTAGATTTAGCAATTAAAATCTCCACTAAGTCACTTAGTGAATGACTAAAGGCATCCCTAAATTTAGTTTGTAAAAACCATGTTTAGACTAAATTTTTTTCTCCCATTTGATCTAAAACGTCATTTCGGACAACTTTTGTAAAGGAAAAGAGGCCAAAGAGCCCAAAAAAAAAAAAAATTTGCCTCGGGAGGGTCTTGTTGTCCACAGTGAGCAACCTTCATTCAAAGCACCATATATCTTTTTTTCTCTTTAGCGAAAAAATGTGAATTTTGAAAAATTTTAGATTCCAATATGGAAATAATAGAGTTGGTTTAGGGAGATTTTGGTGCATATATTTTTGTAAAAAAATTCAAAGGTTGACATAATGTGTAAGAACAAGTGTTTTTCAAAGAAATTCCAAAAATTGTAAAATTGGCCATTAGTGCCAAATTTGTTGATTGTTGTAAATCATCCAATAGTGCCAAATATTGTAAATGGCTGAAAAAGTGAGCCCAAAATCAATAAAATATTAGTTATTTTTGGGGGTGTATGCTTTAAGGGGGCAAATTGTTTAATTTTTCTTCTTTTAGTATTCGGTTTTCACTGATGGCCGCAAATACGACATCCAAATTATTTCTTCCCAATTCTCAACTTCTACGTTCTGATAATTATCTAGAATGGAAAACAAAAAATTGTGCACAAATTTAATTTGAAAATATATGGCCCATAGTTTCTGGTACATTAACAAGATCTCCAAATGCAGAATCTTATACAACAAGCTACATTTGATCATGCAAATCAAAAAGAAAAATTAATAATCTTGTTTAGTGTTTCAGATGAGGTATAACCTCATATTCGTGAGGCCAAAACAACAAAATAATCTTGGGACAAGTTGAAAATAATATATGATTCGAAAAACAAGAACACCATACTTCATCTCCAGGAGTCAACTATTGAACTTGAAAATGCAACCAACTGAGAAAGTTGAAATGTTTTTAGAAGAGTAACAACTTTAAGTGCATCACTTCAAGAGTTGGAAGAAGAAGTAACTAACACATCACTTATGCCTATAATGTTGAGAGTTCTTCCTCATTCTTATAGGATTTTTGTGACCACATTAAACATAACTTGTCAAACAAAGACTTTTGAACAATTAGTGAATATGCTACAAGAAGAAGAAGCTATTCACTTAACTATTGAAACTGAAGAGGAGGCACTTGCTTCTAATAAAAAAGTTAAGAAATAGGTTAAGTTTACTAAACAACCTACGAAATAAGGTAACACTCAACAAGGCCAAAAGGCCCAACAAAAGTGTCTTATTTGTGGTTGAAAAGGACATGAGTTAAAGAATTTTTGTACAACATGTTCCAACAAGGATCATCAAGTGGCAAGAAGAGTGATTTGATGATGATGAATTCTTGTATTCTACTCAGTTAAATGAAGTGTCCAATACTACAAATCAAATTTGGTATGTCAACTCGGGTGCAAATCAACACATGACATGAGGGAAATATTGGTTCTTCATAATGAGTAAAACACCCATAAAAAACCATGTGTCTTTGGGTGATGATACATCATACAGTATTGAAGGAATTGGTTCCATTTCACTACCACTTGGGCAACATAATTACAAAATTACAAATGTTCTTTATGTCCCTGGTTTAACCAAAAGTCTGTTATTTGTGAGTCAATTATTAGATCACAATCTCAAAATTGAATTTGATAGTAAATGCGGTAAACATATGTGCCTAATTTGAGATAAGTCACGAAGCTCGAAAATTGTTACAAAAGCTCCGAATGTGGTGAGAATGTTTCAATTGGATTTTTTCAACGGAATGATCAAGCACTTATAGCAAAGGATACATCATCAAGGCTACTATGCAATTGAAGACTTGAACATGTGAGTTTTGGATATCTTGACACACTTCGTCAATACAACATGATTAGGGGTTTTCCACCTCTAAAAAAGGGTACAGATAAATGTCAAAATTGTTTGGCATGAAAACAACATAGAGCACTATAAAAACATAGTAAATTTTGGGGTAAGCAAAAACATGGCTTGAGTGCATACCGATTTGTGCGGACAATGAGACCTAGCCACTCTAGGTTTCAATATTTCATGCTCTTTGTTGATGATTTTTCAAGAAAATGTGGATATATTGTCTTCATACAAAAGACCAAACTTTTGAAACTTTCAAGAAGTTCAAATCCTTTTTGAAATGGAGCCTAGTAGGAAAATCAAAACACTCTGCTTAGATTGAGGGGAGAATACACTAATAATGAGTTTAACATTTTTTGGAAACACATGGCATTCATCATCAAATGGATCCTCCTCACACACTGCAACAAAATGGTGTTGTTGAAAGGTGAAATCATACTATCATGGATATGGTGTGATGTATGATTGACGATGCAAGTTTATCAAAAACATTTTGGGCCAAAGCAACTAAAACAACAGTTTATCTACTAAATAGAGTTCTCACTACATCTCTTGATGGAGTAGCACCACAGGAAGCATGGTGAGGGTATAAACCATCTATTTCACACCTTAGATTTTTTGGATGCAAAGCTAGTATGCACATTCCCAAGAAACAAAGAACTAAGCTTGATATGAAATTAGAAAAACTCATCTTCTTGGGATACAGTGATGAAGCAATTGGGTATAGACTTATGGATCCAAGAACAAGAAGGGTATACACTAGTCGGGATGTTGAGTTCTTTGAAAAGAAAGAAGAAAATTCTCCTTCCACACACTTACATGATGAAAAAATCAGCCCTACGGTAAAACCAAAGGATGGTAATAACCTTGATAATGACGGTGATGATGGGGAAGATGGTGAAATTCAACCACCCACGAAACCACTAAAATTATGCCTAAATGGTATACCGGTATGATGAGAGATGCAAAATTGGATAGTGTCTCGATACATCTACCACTTGAATGAGGACTCATAGTATGGCTCGAAATGAGGTCAATTTGGGCTTAATGAGTAAATTTTTTGAAACTACTTGAGCCATCCATAGTTTCAAAAACCATACGATCTAAACCTTAGAAAGATGTTATGGATGCGAGAATATAAGTCAATTATGAAAAATAATACATGACACTTATAGATCTTCCACCAGGAAAAAATCCGATTGGATGCAGATGGATCTTAAAAATGAAGTACAAAGCATATGGCAGGATTGATAAACACAAGGCTAAACTAGTTGCTAAGGGATATGCTCAAAAATAAAACATTAATTATGATGAGACTTTTGCTCCCATAACTAAGATAAAAACTTTCAAATTAATCTTTGCTTTAGTTGCACAATTTGGTTGGAAAATACACCAAATGGATGTGAAAAGTGCCTTTCTTAATGGTGATTTACAGGAAGAAGTTTACATGACTCAACTAGAAGGTTTTGTCATACCAGGTAAAGAGGAAAAGGTATGTAAACTCATAAAATCACTATATGGTCTAAAGTAGTCTCCTAGGGCATGGCACATAAAAATTGATGAGCATCTCATTCAACATGGATTCAACAAGAATCCATTGGATCCTAATTTCTATCTTAAAAAACAAGAGCGAGGAGATAGTGTTCGTTGTAGTATATGTCAATGATCCGGTCATCACCTGGAGGATCGGTGAGGATGATTGAGTCAACAAAGAAAGATATAACATGATCATTCGACATGACCGATCTCGAGCTATTGCATTATTGTCTTAGACTTGAAGTTAGGAAAAGATAAAATAATATCTTTGTATCAAAATTGAAATACGCTAAGAAAACACTCGAGAAGTTCAATATGATGGATTGTAAGCCAATTTCCACACCTATGGAGACAAGACTTCAAGCTGTCTCGAACAGATCCATCACCATAAGTAAATACAACTCTCTATTGGCAGTTGATCGGGAGTCTCATCTACTTGACTTACACTAGGACGGGTATCGGATATACTGATCAACTATCTTTCATGGTTCATGCAAGAACCAATGGTTTCTCATTGGAAAGCAACAAAGTGCATTGATATACATCGAGAGAAACTATGGGCTATGGCCTAGAATATAAGAAGAACAATAACTTCTTCTTGATAGGATATTGATTCGGATCATGCAGAAAACATAGATGACAAGAAATCCACTTTAGGATTTGTATTCTTTTAGGATATAGACCAATATCATGGGGGTGACAAGAAAACTTGTGTTTAAATGTCCCACACACAATTAGAATATGCGTAGCGGTGGTATGTCTGTGAAGCGATAGGCTCCAACGTATAATTAAAGGATTGGGAATACCACATAAATATCCAAATATCCTACATGTTGATATCGAAGGAGTAGTAAAACTTGTTTGGAATCTACTTTTCCATGAGCACACCAAACACATTGAGGTACAGGTACATTTCATTCACGAACATGTTCAAAACAACAACATCCAGCTCCAATATTGCCCAACAGATATACAGCGTGCAAATGTCTTTACAAAGTCACTTACTCGAGAAAAATTTGAGGGCTTTAGAGAATTTATCTCATGTTCACTTGAGACCATGTTGAATTAAGGGGGAATATTAGAAATAAAACTTAGCATAATTCATCATTAGTAGATATTTGAATAAATGTAATAAGTTAAAGTATTTAATTTTTTACTTTAACTTAATTTAATAGGTGTTAGTTGTCATTAGTTGTTAGTTAACTAAGTGATAGGGTTCTCATCCCTATGTTTGTGGGAAACTTCTATTGTGTGTACCGGATATCTCTCGGCAGTAGTTACTAGCAAAAATTAGGGGCAATATGTTATTTCTACATATAGCTTAGTTTAGATTATTTGATCCATTTTTTATGGACTGGATAGAATTTGTTTAATGCCTATATACATTGCATCTCTTTCCATTATTTTGTAATCTTCATATTTGCATATCAATAAAATTGTCAGGCTTTACCCCTATTTGATCAATAATATTGTTTGATAAATAATACTTACAACTATCTGATGACTCCCACAGTCTCTTGATATACCTCCTTTTGATGAGTAGATCTAGATACTTGGCATGCATAAATTCTTCTCTCTTGATGAGCGGTTTGTCTTAAAGAGGCTCATGTGTACATGCTTCTTTAACGTGAGTAGTGACTAAAAATGTTTTAACTCACGACTAAGCATCTTCTTTGGCATCCATTGATCACTCTTCATGCGCTGCACCATGAACATCCCCATGCCCTTGTCCTTCTTCTTGTTCTTACACATGTGCTCATAAATATCAAGGCAATCCTCAACCTTATGTTGTTTTCCACAATACACGTTCCATCAAATTTTGGGAACATTCACGCTGGTAATGATGTGGAGATCCACAAGTGTAACAAGTTCCATGCAAAAATATATCCTCCTCTCCTACCACCACAACCTCTGCTCCTATATCCTCCTCAAAATCCACCTTCACTACTACGTCGTTCGGTGGCTTGAACTTCATGTACTTGAGAACTACTTTCCATCGTGGTCTATCATAATCCAATCTTGCATGCCTCATGAATTTGATCTATCAACTGGTAATCCTTTGTATCATGAGTGTGTGTGTCACAAATATTGCAATATATGGATACATTATTCATCTTCACATGCTGCAAGAGAGGGAAATTCTAGACATCATGATTCTTGTGGAAAATCTCACAAGATTGCAATAGAGTGTGTACAATTGTGTGTGGGTAGCTATCCTTCATATGTCCCTCAACTTCACAGTCAGTGCACCATATACCATTGTGTGTTTCGTGTGCTAAATTGGCAAAAAAATTCTCCAAATGCTTAGCCATAGCTGCTATATGTGCCTCAAGAAAAGGGCTTACTCCAGTGTCAACACTCCTAAATGCTTCTACGTGCGAGCTACTTCAAGGCCTCACATGGATCTGCATATCTCTTATAGGATAGGGCTCTTTAGAACATAGTAAGTAATACTCCTAGAAACCAATGTGCATGTTGAATTGGATGAATATCATAAGATAACTTGGGCAGTAGAGTCTTGAAACACACGTCATACTCTCTCACACTTTCATACAAACCCTAATTGATGTTCTTGAGTATGTTGATACTATGTTGTTCACATTCACGGATGTGAAGTCAGCCAAATATGTAAAGCATTATAATCCACCACAGTCTAGTGTGGATCATACTTTCTATACTAACTATGTGTGTTCCTTTGAAGTGTAGTGGAAAATTGACTTACTTTTCAATCACGGGTGCATGATACCATTTTCTCTCCATAGTAACTCACACTTATGCACATGCTCAACAACATCCTCCACACCTCTATACTATGATAAGTGAAGAGACATCTCAAAGAATACTTGAGGTGTTTTCTGCTGTGGTTATTAAGGTGGTGTCTGTTGGGGCTAATTTAGATGTGGTTGATGTGGGTGTAGACCATGCCTTGGATTAACACCAAACCCAGATCACGAACCTCCACCAAGATTCACTTCATGAAACGTCTCACCGAACCTCTTGAGCCTCTCGTGCCCCCTGTTGTGATACGTGACCCGGTAGATGAACTTCCCTATGTCCCAGTTGTGGTACTAAATAGGACACCCATTGTCGGTATTGTCACAACACCTATAGAAATGCTTCCAACAATCTGCTCACCAATACTTTTTCCTAATGACACTCCTGTAAACAATCCCCTAATATTACTTCCAAACAATGGTGCTTGTTGCGCTACCATGGGCATGTTCCTAGGTTGATGAGCTTCACGGGTTAACATGAAATTATATCTACATGTATCTCCTTTTCCATGTGTGGATACTACCTACTTACCTCCACTACTATACCCTTCAACAACTACCTTTGGATCTAGAACACCTTGTGCAAGGGCTAGGTAGCCGAGGTTGGGTCGAGATGCACAACCATGGTCCTCATTCTCTCTTCGACATGCTCTCATCGGAAGCTGATGGGGTCTCTCTACTATGTTTTCTTGATTTCAGGAGGACATGATGTTGCAAATCCTCGTCATCCATGAGTGTCTCAAATCCTTAATGAGTCATCATTCGTTTCGATAGTAGAGTTGCTTCAATCTCCCTCTCTCGCTTCATTATACTTGATCCATCTCTCTTCCTTATGCGTTTCTCTCGCTTGGGCCACCATCCTTCTCTAAACTTGCTCTTGCTTACACGTGCATAGTGGGGTTTTAGCTATCCATAGGTAATCTTTCCAATCCCAACTCTATCATCAAGATCCTCATAGATAAGGGTATCATGTGCAAGTAGGATCCTTTAGCTTGTGTAAAAACTTAGAATTTATTTCCTCGGGAAATAATATGTAGAAATAGTTTATTCCAAGGTATAGTTGTGCAACACAACTTCCCACTAGCGATCCACAACTCTAGTCCATGTCTCAATTGAATCAAAAAGAGTGGTAGTCTTCTTGTGTCTAAAATCTTGGTTTAGGGCCATAAATTATGTTTAATGCGTAAGTGCCAACCATTAGTACAGTTCTATGGGGAAAAAGCTAAATAACGTCTCATACATGTATTCATAAATATTATCTTCCACCAACTTTCACACTTTAAAACCAGGTCCAGTGTGATACCTTTGTGAAAACTTATCTTGGCTATCTTCTACCCAACTCTCAATACTCTCCAAAGATAGTTAATACACCATCTGCATGCAACATCCTAGAAAAAAATTAAAAAGAGGTCGGGACAACGGAACCAAAATGTAGTCTTTGTTACCCAAACTAGAACTAGGCATGTTGACAATTCATTCGATCAAATTTAAATGCTCACCGAAGTGTGCATGTGACTACTGAGTCCCTCCTTTGTTATGCTTGCGGGAAGTTAGCATGCATATTCATCATGTTAATAACCATTAAAACAGATCACGCACAAATAATCATCATAATCGTGATAAATTGGAAACTCCTCCTGTAAACAATCCCCAAGATTTCTTCCAAACACCGGCACTTGTTGCACTTCCATGGGCATGTTCCTAGGTTGATGCACTTCCTAAGTTAACATAAAATTATATCTACATGTATCTCCTTTTCCATGTGGGGATATTGTCTGCTTACCTCTGCTACTATACCCTTCAACAACTACCTTTGGATCTAGAACACCTTACGCTTGAGGGCTAGGTAGCTAGGTTGGGTCAGATGCACACCCATGGTCCTCATTCTCTCTTCCGACATGCTCTCATCGGAAGCTAATGGGGCCTCTCTACCGTGTTTTCCTAATTTCAGGAGGACATGATGTTACGAGATCCTTGTCATCCATGAGGGTCTCAAAACCTTCACTAGTCATCATTCTTTCCGACATTAGAGTTGGTTAAATCTCCCTCTCTTACTTCATTATACTTGATCCATCTCTCTTCCCTATGCCTCTCTTCCGCTGAGGCCACCATCCTTCTCCAAACCTACTCTTTCCCCTACGTGTAGTGGGATTTAGCTAGCCATAGGTAATCTTTCCAATCCCAATTCTATCATCAAGATCTTGATAGATAAGGGTATCATGTGCAAATAGGATCCTTTGGGCTCACGTAAAAACTTAGATTTTGTTTCCTCGAGGAAATAATACGTATAAATAGTTTATTCTAAGGTATAGTTGTGCAACACACCTTCCCACCAACAATCCACAACTTTATTCCATGTCTCAGTTGAATCAAAAGAGTCCATGCGGTCTTCATGTGTCTAAACTCTTCATCTAGGGCCATAAATTATGTTTGATGCGTAAGCTCCCAACCATTGGTACAATTCTATGGGGAAAAGGATAAAGAACATTTCATACGGGTAGTCATAAGGATTATCTTCCACCCGAGTTTTCCACATTAAAACCCGAGGTCGAGTATAATACCTTTGTGCAAAACTTATCTTGGATATCTTCTACCTAACTCTCAATACTCTCCAAATATAGTTGATAAGCCATCGCATGCAACATCCTAGCCAATTAAAAATAGGTCCAGGAAAACAAAACTAAATGTAGTCTTTTTGTTACCCAAACCAGAACTAGGCATGTTGACACTTCATTCATCAAATTTGAATGCTCACCCGAAGTTTGCACAACTACCAGTCCCTCCTTTGTTATGCTTGATAGGAAGTTAGCATGCATATTCATCATGTTAATAACCATTAAACCATTCATGCACATATAATCATCATAGCCGTGTTAAATTGGAAATACATATAATAAGGAAACACAATCAATCTAAAAAAGAATCAATATCAACTACATCATTATGACACCATCCTCGAGATACATCCACTATCATTATCGACCATAATTATCCATTAGAAACAAGAACTCATTAAATAACATAAGGTGAATACATATAATCAGTCATTACAACAATACACAAGAACATTCATGTATACATGAGAACCTAACCGTAATAAACATCATACATGGTCTACTCTTCCATGATCTCTCTCATATCCATTTCCATCCTTATAAAGACATACATCTCATTTATATAGGGGTGGGGGCTTTCCCTTCACCACACATGTAATCTCCGATAATAGATGTGCTCTCAAAATAAATTGCATGCTTTACATTCTTAAAAATATCCATGCGTACAAAACTTGCATGCTTTTACAAATGTAGCTAATTATAGATTAAGCTAATTATAATAATCTCTTTAACCCTATAATTAACTCAAAGATGTGCATGATCTTCCTTTGGTTCCTACATGTGATTTTCCAAGCTATAAATTAATTTGTGTGTGTCCCAAGCCATCCTTCTTTTATCAAAATATAGATCTTCCTTAGATGCCACTCTTCCTTCGCTCTTCTATTTTTAGCCACGTCTTGGAGAATTGGCTAAGTCCTAAACTCTGTTTGCTCGAGCGTAAACATTCACACTTTGATCCTTCATTTACTTCACACCCTTTTCACCCTTTCTTGTGCACGATTCCAAATTTTCACGTGTGGCTAGTACTTAGCCATTTCACCAACTCAACAATCGGTAACTCCCAAATTCTTAGTGGTTTCATATGGAATTGTATGCGAGTTTCTAACCATCTATCAATTCTCAAGAAAAGCTAAAAACAAACAAAATTATACAAAAAACTTAAATACATCACCTACCTTAGCACGTGTGGGTCAATGTTGCCTCTGTACACCTACGGTAGCCTCCATCATGATCGAGATACACTTAAAATCATAAATTAGGGCTCCTTAGACATCTTAATCTCAAAATAGTAACTATATCAAATGAGATTTTCAAATCTCTTTATATAGCCTTTTTGTCATGCACCCAATCGTTGGTAATTCATTTTATCGTCGATGATTCTTTCTAAATCGACAACGATTTTTTCAAATTACCTTTAAAATCAAATTTTGGTCCTTGACCTCATCAAACCATCACTTTCACCATCCCTTTCCGAAATATCACATTTTCTAGTATGTGCTTCCTTTTTAGGGCCCGAAGCCCCTTTGAAAATAAGAATCAATCAATCAACATCAATCTATATAGAGCTTGCCTTTATCAAATCCACTTCAGATTTTATAGCCTTTTGGGAAAATTTTCCTTTATCATCATTAAGTCATACGTCTCTAGTTTTTCAACCCCTTGTTTTCATATCACTTGAATTCATAGTTGCGTAAGCCCTTTGTTGTGGAAACAACGTTTATCAAGTCTCCATCTTCCACTACACCGTGGATATCATACCCAGCACGGGATCATTTCCCATGGCTAATTTTTGTGAGTCATACATTTATATGTTACGAACCCATTGGCTCTCCTATCACTTAACTCTCGATGGCACAAAGACCACCTTTGTGGAAAATTGATTTCATACCTAGTCTTAGGTCAACTTAAATGAAAACACACCATCATACAAACCTATCCCATCCAAAAAAAATTTCAAACTTGGGATGATTTCCCTTCATCGTAATGACCCCTAGTTTGAGGGGGGACCACCTATCCAAACAAATTAATTATTTCACTCGTTTTTTTCCAGCTGCCCATTTATCACAAACCACTTGACAAAAAGGGGATTTTTTTTAACAAAAATAGTATTTTACTAAACCTTAATTGCAAACTAACTGAATGTATAATATGATATACAACTTCTAAATACAATATGACATAAGCAATAAGCAAGAAAAGTACAAAACCATAAGCAAGAGATATAAGAAATATGAATTAGTTGATTTGCGTTTGATCTTGAAGTGTTCTGAACTGAGAAAACTTCTGGACAGGAGGTGAACTATGTCATCAATGCTTAGGATAAATTATAGAGCTCACAGATGATGCCATATATGGGTGCCCATGGTGGAGCGCCTTGAGACACTCGTGGATTGTGCAAATGGTCATAATATGATTTTTACAGTGTCACACAAGTGTCGCAAATATTCCTTGTTGATCACTTGTGTATATCTCTTTGATCGCTGAGGGTACATATAACCTGCAAAATATATATGACCCGCAAAACCCACAATACCACATCAAATCCAAAAATGAAAGATGTAATATGGGGATTTAGACTGATCGTGACGGTCACCTCGAGAGTGAACTTATAACCGAGCACTACACTACATCTCAAATTCCATGTAGTTCTGATGAGTATGTGTAATAATTGTGCCCTAGGATGCCCTTGTGCAAGTGTACTTGATAGTGGGATAGATCTAGAATGTAGAAATGTATAGCATGTGTGGATGGAATAAATAACTCCCCCTTCTTATGAAGTGTATGTAGAATATGTAGTCCCTTGTCCCTTGATTGAATGTCAAATGGATACTTTGAAGTGTTTTAGGTGCCTTTTGAGCGCAAGATTAGATGATAGTAATAATGCTCAAAGCTTGGTGCTTGATTTTAAACTCATAACTATGTATTTATATGATTCTCTTGTTTGAGTTTTGTAATTGGCAACCTGGAAGGCCAACCCATAAGTGAAAAAGATGCCCAAAAGATAAAAGAGACTACAAAGAAGCCAGCAAGGTGGAAAAGGTTCGAGAGGCTCTCGGAGGGGATAGGAGCTCCTGTCTTGGATGGGAACCTGGTTTATGAAGCCATGAAAGATAAATAAGTAAAATATCGACTCGGTTGTGGGGTATGAAAGACCAAATAGAAATAAATAAGCGAAGGAAAAAGGCCAAAGACAATCGTCAATTACTAGTTTTCTTGCTTAGAAATCATATGAATGCCAAGTATGTATTTAGGACCTAGAAATGTACCCAAGTGTGTGATTTTGTGTCTACATTTTCCCCCACTTTATGGTGTTGAGTGAATACTTGATGACATAAATAAGATAGAAGATGCATACCTAATAACCATGTAGAGTGTACAGTGAATAAAGTGTCGAGTGCACAAGTGAAGTGTGGATTCTGGAATGATGCAAAGTAAAGCATGGAAACTAGGAAAGGAAAGTGACCCTAGGGGTGAAGCATATGTGTTGTTTTATAATTGTTGTAGCTTGTTGTTGTTGGTTTTGTAAGGATGGACCTATGAAAAGAAGAGAAAGAATGTAGTCAAAGTTTTGTATATGATAAATCAGAGAAAAGTGTGCATAAGTATGTAAAAGTGTGTAAAAGGAAAGTGTGCACCTAATGTAAAAGAGTGTAAAATGATAGAAATTTCCTGAAAATGCTATGAAGAGTGAGTTTTTGGGTGATCTCATGCCAATAGCGAGTTTTGGGAGATCTCACATGAAGTGCAAGTTTTTGGGAAATCTCATGCCAAGTAAAAAGTGTTGGGGAGAGATGTGTAGTGTTACTCTCCTTCCATGAATTTTCCCGATAAACACAACTGCAGATGGTGTGTCCCTATTTTTTTCTTTGTCTCGATTTATTCCAAATGAACTGATTGTTTCGATTGAGATGGAGATTGCATGCATTCTATTGTTGGAGGACTATGCATGATACTGTCAAACTACTTTGAAGGATTTTGTAGAATTGTGTTGATATGAGAAACTGATTGTGTGTGCCCCTAGGAAATTAGCGCTAGGGGAGGACACATGAGCCCGAGTGATCCTGTGTAAGCCGAGGCACTAGCGTATGTGTTGTGATTTTGACCCAAGTTCTATTTTGAGCCAATGTTTAGAGCGTAACTTGTACCAATTATGTGTTGTAGTATCTTGTGTTATAGATCCAAGCTATTGTATGGGGTGATATGTTCATCTAATGTGTGTACCCCCCTCGGTTAGGGTGCATGCAATGTTGCTTTAGGAGGTTTCAGTCTAAAGGAGAGGACCTCATGTTGATATGAAGTGTATCCCTGTAGGGGGGAGGGAACGTGCATGGTAGAAACCAAGGCACATGCAAAAAAAGTGGCTAGATATATGTGTTAGTAGAAAAAGTAGAAGCATGTCATAGGTAAACAATGTAACAAGTAAGTAGTAAGACAAGATGGACCGTGAAAAGTGGGTTTCATACATGGGACATCACTCACAATGTCACAAGACAATCAGGGATGAAGCAGCCAAAAGCATACAAATAGTGATCAAACAAGACATAGGGTATAACCTGCAAACAATGTCATACAATGGAAAACAATGACAAGAAAAATGTATCAGATAGCCATGGTGGCATATAGTCCTACAAAAGAAATGCTACACATGAAGCATGCGTTAGCATCTTAGAAAGATAAATAATATGTCAAGGCTTGTATGTATCAGTGGAAAGTAATGTGCTAGAAAGTAGAAGTAGTAAATAATGAAATAATAACACCTATAATGTGTGAGAGTAGGAAATGTAGATGCCCCAGGATCCTCAGTGGGATTGGTAAGAGGTACAATGTCAAGCATCATTGTAGCATGTGAAAATTTGTAAGTAATCTACATTCACTCAAAAAGACCGAGTGAACACACATGTGTATATGATAAAGATGATGACATATTGAGTATCTGACTAACATAGTAAGAAAAGTGGATCATGTAAGTAGTTGATTAAGCTAAAATGTAAATATATGAGCGAATCGATTCTATAGTAGTAGTAAATGAATAACAACTAAGTACAAAAATGACACCCAAAAAACTAAGCAATGAATTACAAAACCATAAGTGCGAAAGAGAGGTGAGAAGCCTTATCGATTTGTAGTGAAATTAGAACTATGAAAACAGAAGCGTCGGACAAAGACCCGAGAAAAATGCATATCCGAGAGATTAGCTAGACTGTGGCACTGGAGAGGGACAGGGGATGCCCATGGGCACCCTAGACTGTTTTAGGCACCTAGGTCTATGGAAAATCTTTGGAAAATATCCTCGAGGTGTTGTTAGGTGTTCTCCTTTAGTCTCCTTTGGTCGCTTTGAGGTCGCTCCAAGATCATCGTGGTCATTGTAAAATTGCAATGAAACATGAAACTAAAATACCCTCAAATAGATATCAAATCCTAAAAAGAAAGATGAGGGGTCATAATGTCCTCGGTTTTCACAATGGTAAACTTACGACTAATCGCTACACTAAATCTCAAACCCAATGTAGTTTTATGTGTGTGTGTGTGTGGAAATTGTGCCCTATGTGGCTCTTATACGTGTCACAATTGATAGTAAGAAAATTAGTTAGATGTAAAGAAATTTAATAGATGTGTACATGGAATAGAATGAACTTCCCTCCTATTAAGTGTATGCAGATGAACCATCCCTAGTGTCCCTTGTGATGGCATTAGATGGATGTAATGGATCTCTTAGATGTTTAATGGATGCAACCTTAGGTGCTGATAGCTAATGCTTAGTGATTGGTCCCTTATTATGATCACATAACTTTATATTTATATGATTCCCTTGCTTGAATTTTGTAATTAACCCCGAAAAGGCTGACTACCAAAAAGATAAGATGCTTAAACAAATAGAAAGGACCCTAAAAGTGTGAGTAAAGTAAAAAGGGGACATGGGCGCTTAGAGGGGACGAGGGAACTTGGTGATTGCATCTTGGTTGGCGCTGATGTCCAAGATGATAAAATACAGAGTATAAAAAGGCAGACTAAGAAAGTAAGGGTGCAAGACTAAAATCAACAATAGAAAGCAAAGAAAGGTGGCCAAAGACGTGGGTTGATTAGTACTTTTCTTACTTAGGAATCATATGAATAGTTATATGCAATCATGACTAGATAATTGCCCAAAGTGTGTGATTTTGTGTCTACGGTAGCATGCATGAGGAAGAAAGAATAAGTGTAACCAAGATATGTAATATCCAGTAAGTGTGATGGAATGATATGCAGTATGTGAAGATGGAAGGAGAATCGTGCCCCCCAAAGAATGTGTATGAGATGAGGTTCATTTATAAATGACCCCTCAACAATAAAAAATGAACCATATAATAAGAGTGTGTCATCGGGAAATGGTTTGAAAATGTGTGCTAGATATGATAGAACATGAAGCGTAAAGCAGAAAGAGTGAATGATGTGACGTTCAATTTAGATTTAGACCCTCAGTAGTCAAGTATGAACCGTGAAACTAGAGTGTGTTATAGGGTAATGACGATAGAATTTGTGTATCAATATGTGTAATAAAGATGAGAAATATTATATGTGAAGCATAAAGTGTAATGTGTATGTGTAGAGATTAGAAAGAATCAGAACAATTAAGGGGGAGAAGAAATCTTGTTGCCCCCAAGTGTGTGATGTTGAAAAAGAATCAAGTAAAATCATCTAAGAGATCATCATTGTCAAGATCGTAGCTGATTAGAGTTGGATCGGAGACTTGGTAAGCAATAATGTGAGTTTGATCATATAAAGAGCCTTTGCGGTGTAAATTGTACATTCCCATTGCATATTCTTCATCAGTGAAAGGTAGTTGTGGACAACCATGTGCATACCAATGAGTGAGATTTTGAGAATAACCCAAGAAAGATTCATTGCAAATAGAGATGCAATCAAAAGGCATGGGCAATGTGATATCAGTATGATTTGGATTTAGTGTGCCACAAATGTAATCAAGCCAAGATTTCCAAAGTGTGAGTGGAGAAGAATGAGTGTGCATAAGGAAAAGCGTCAAGTGGAAGAAATAGAGGCCATAAACAACAGAATGTATACAAATCCATGATATAAGTGAGCAGAGTGAGGTGGGGAAGGATATCAACAATTGTGAATCCTAGCTGAGCCAAACCATCATGTGTGCAAATAGTCTTAAAGAAAGTAGGGTTGAATGGAACATGAGGCCAATAAGAATTATGAATGAAGAGAGTGCATGTGAAGGGATCCAAGTGTGGAGAAGAAGGAACCTGAGGAGATGTAGCAAGTGATAGAATATCTAATGTATGTATAGTCCCTTGAAAAGGTATCATGGCATTAGTAGATGGAGGAATATTTTTGAATTGATATTCACCAGGGCCAATAGTAACAAAAGTATCTTGGAAATAGGAGTCATCAACTTCAATAGGAGTAAAGTTAAGATTGTGTAATGTGTCATCATTAAGCTCTATGACATCAGCCTCATCATCAGAATCATTAGTGCTAGCATTATCTTGTTGTATAACATTATCAAGAATATTAGTAGGAGTGGAGTCAGATGTAAAATTGGGAGGAGCCGTGATAGGTGGAGAAGTAGCAACCATGGGGGTGGACATAGTGGGTGATAGGGTATCGGTAGTATGAGTAGGAATGGATAGAGAAGGATCGGAAGAAGTAGGAGCGCTAGATTGATCGACATCATATGTACTAATTTTGTGATATGGAATTGGTTGAGATGGAGGAATGGGCATGGCGGTGACATGATCTATACAACAAAACTTGAATGGTTTGGGGTCCGCAATAATAGTATGTTCATAACCATCATGTAATAATTTTACGCACTAATGAACTGTAGATGGAACAACATGCATAACATGAATCTAGGGTCTACCAAGTAAGAAATTATATTGAAATGTGGCATCAATGACAAATAAGACAATAGGAACCATTTTAGGCCCAACTTGTAAAGGTAGGGTGATGGTGCCCATGCATGTATGAGTGGTGGAATCATAGCTACAAATGACTTGAGAATATTTATTAATTAAATTGTCAATAATGCCTATTTGTCGAGAGAGAGAGAGAGAGATAGTATATGTTTAACATAGCCATTATCAATGAGTACATGCTTAATACAGATGGCACCAATAGTAGCAGTGATAAGAAAAGATGCAGATGGATCATTACCAACGAAGGAGGGATATCCTCATCACTAAAATATATAGCATTCGGTAAGTTTTAAGAGATTGAATGGGATGATAAAATGCAACATGTGAATTATTTCTTTCTATGTGAATGGAATGAAGGGCGATCTCTAATGTGTGACGACAATCGAGGCCTTTGCACAATACATCATAAAGAGATATTTTTTGGTGTATTCTTAAGTTGCTCTATGATGTCATAACTCTTAGAGGTGGTGGAAGGAACTACATAAGTGATAGGTAGTAGAACGAGAAATGAGTGGAGCCGTAGGAGAATGAGTGTGGAAGGTGGTGACTACATTTATGGTTGGATCAAATATTAGAGTAACAAAGCGAGGAGGATGTTGACTACAAACCTAGATAAAATAAGAAGCAGTAGTAGCTATGTTAGAAACCTTGTTTGGAGTGAAAGAAGGATAAGAAGAATGATCCATGAATTTAGAAGGAGATAGATTTTGATAAATTCTCAAAAATTAGGGTTTGAATGAGTGGGTTCACCAATTGATTTAACAAAAATAGTAATTTTTTAAGCGCTAATTATAGAGTAACTGAATGTACAATATGATATTCAACTTCTAAATAAAATATGACACAAGCAATAAACAAGCAAAGTAAAAACCCTAGGAAAGATATATAAGAAAGATGATGTTGTCACTTGCCCAAAATTTGTGTGCATATTTACCAAAATCCCAAAATTTTGAGTAAGTCCTTTCTTTGTGAGTCTTTTTTCACCTTTGTGAAGTATTGAGGTCCTCAAAAATTAGTCATTTTTGAAGCTTTTGAGTTTTGTGATCTTCCCTTTGTATAGCAGGTATTTCAGATCTAGGTGTCTTGCATGTCCCATGGTCCTCTGTGCTCCTTATTTACCATTTTCTCATTTTTCTTGTAGGGAGCCAATTTTCCTTTGTTTACGGAGTCTCAACCTTTTTGATAATTCACGGCCCTTTTTCTTTCTCGACCACCGATTCCTCGCACCTCCATAGGACCCGCGAAGCCTTGCCAACCCGCAACCTATTTCTTAAAACTATCTAAGTCTTTTATCTTGTGGATTTTTGGGTGGCGGAGAACCTTTGTTCCAGTGTCCCATAGACCACCTATGCATCTCTACTTTGATTTACCCCATTTACTGTTGCATTCCGGTATAGAGAGGGGTTTTGGTTCTTTTTTTCCCTGTGTATCCCAAGTGCAACGTGGCCCTCATTTCCCAAAAATCTACATTCGCCACATTAAGGCCTCTATCTTTATGTTGTGGAAACTTAAACCTTTATTGTCCTGAGTGTCCCATGCATTTTTTGGCCTCATGTGTCGATTTTTTCCATCATATCCACATCTTTCATTTCGAATGCTTCATTCCCCGCAAATCATTAATGCTCTCATTAAATGCATCCAACCAACCTCCACCAAATGGGATATTATAAAATGGGAGGGGTTAGTCATTTCCTACCATTGAAATTATAGACTGAGTTTTATGCACTCCATTCGAAGTTGTTCTAGCATGTAACAAGAGCCATCTTTCACCATTTTAAAAAAATTCAAAGTGTGTTATGATCCTAAGAAGGTCGTCATTCATCCAGTAATCAAAGGTATAATTTTCATAATCCCTGTGTGATTTTCAAGATTAATCTAATCTTGTGTCCTACCACATTGTTGCCTTTAGAATGAGTATTCTCCCTTCTAAACCATTGTCCCTCACCCTTTTTTCCATAAAGAAGGTTCATTCTAAGGGTCACGAGCATTTTCTTCTCTCAAGACCTCCATACCCGAGCATAGGGGATATTGATGTGTAACATTTTGATTTCTATGATTTTTGGGCACGCGTTAATGATGTGAATCCTCATCCTATGGCTCAACTTATCAAAGCTTACGAGGATAGCGTATCTTTGGAGGGTTCCATGTTTCAATTCAATGTGTAGATACAATTTTGGCTTGTGGTTCCTGTATGCCGGAAAAGCGACAAGCGAGCGTGGGAATCTACAAGTAACTCTTCCGCGTACCCGACCTCCCAAGGTTGTGCCGAGACAGCCGGTGTGGATGGAATATGTGTGGAATGCAGGCAAACTAGTTAGGCAATCTAATGTCTTCAACACGCACTAGTGGAATTTGTGAATCTAAGGCAAAGAAGGCCCTCCTAACCTAAACTGGCGTGATAGATAGATCAGCAAGGATGACTTCTCGAAGGCTCCAATCAATATCGAGCTCTGGCATTATTCAATCTATGGGTTGTGGGATACGTGGAAAATGGCCTGGGATAGTTTCGTGTATGTCTCCAGACAGGGTCATAAGAGGAATGATGGATATAGTTATCTCTATGGGTGATTTTCTGGCCTAGTCTAGAATTCCCTAGCTTTGTTAGCTATTGTGTCTAGCAAGGATAATTGTTCGATGATGATAGGTGGAAGTGGAGTAGATCTGAATACGAGTGTGTGTAAGCCAGTGTCTATGTCTGATTCTCCTATGGATTCGTTGGGCTGTGGGATTTGTGGGTCACAACCGTAGACTCGTAGTTGTTGTGGACCTGCTATGGTCATGTGTGGAATCAAGTCCTAATCCCTAATATCTAGTAATCGTATGCTTTCTCAGCTTCTATATTTAGAATCAACAACTGTGTGATTTTCTTAGAATATCTTACAGGCATCCGTGCAACTTGAATCCTTAGACTAGTATCTATATACGTGAGAGTATCTCCTATGCTATGCTGGTTATGGGACCAAAGGATCACAATGAAAGGTTTGTTCTCTTTCAAGCCCTCCTACGGTCATGTGGATGTTTTCTAGGTAATCAGTAGTTTGGTTGATTCGACCAAAACGTGTGTGCTTGGTCGTCTTCTATGTTTAACCCGCTCAACTGGGAATTGATTTGTTGCAAGCTTATCGTTGTTCGGAAGACTTGGATCCTAAGATTTTGATCTATATCAGTTATTTCCGTGATGAGATTGGGTTGAGGCACGATTGGCTCGAATACGTATTCCCTGGGCTCCCTGGGTCCCGTGATTGTCATACAAAAGCAACAATGTAAAATGAACTGTAACAAGGTGAAATTCAACTACGTGAAGTATATCTATAGCATATATGATTTCTCTATTTTTGTATTTTCTGATGAATTATATGAATTTTAAGAAAGCAACTATTTAAAATATCTAGAATGATAGCTAAAATAATAATTTAAAAACAAACAAAATAACCAAGTGTAGCTATTTGTCTGTGTAATTTGTAGATCTATTCTAAACAATGAAATAACTTATCTAATCTATTTGCAAGACTCTCGATCCTACCTCAGAAGTGAGGAATGAATCATAGTCTCTCGAGAAAATATCAATCCCCATGACTTCCTGGAAATATCGAAAGTAAAACTTTATTTGAAATAAAGTAATTAACTACTCTATTTGATATGCTTCTAACTAGAACTTTGAAATTTAGAACCTGGATTCTGCAGAACAGTGGAAAATCGACGGTGTGTGTAACTTTGTCCCCTCAGTGTGATCTCTTCGTTCTTTCGTGTTCACGTGGATCCAGAAAAGTGTGTAATGCTTGCATCAACAGAAGTAGATATTGGAACAAGGGACAACTTTAGATTATAGACTGAATACAACGCGAGTAGGAGAGGGATAGCGCAAGAGTACAGAGCTTGGCTTATGCAATTCCTAGCGGGATCTATTGCGAGTCATGCAACATAAAACATCCAGAACCTGAAACTATCTTGTTTGAGGAGCAAAACCTGCAACTTTAATGGCTTCCTACTGATAAACAGACTATCTTACTCCAATGGTTTGGATAAAACATCAACAGTACCTGCACAAGATGGATATGTGGCTTCCTAACAAGCAAAACAATACTAACTAAGCATGCAATGAAAGAAACTAAGCATTCTAAGCAAAATGAAAACTAAATCTATTGCAAAGAGAAATTAGAGGCAAATTTTGAGGGGCCATTTGCTTGAGCACAAGCCAGTTATTTATAGTAATTCATTCACCCAAAGATCAAAACCAAACTGAACTCTAAAACTATAAACAATGGCCAAACACTATTCCAGGGGACCAAAAACATAAATGCAAGCCCAAGGCGGTGAAAAAGCTGGTGAATCGTTGATTTTTACGTGAGTTACGTCAAAAGAACGTTCTGGAAAACATGCGTGCAGGACCGCCGCTCTGAGCAGGGCGGCGGTTACAGGACCGCCGCCCTGATCAGGGTGGCGGTCACGAGACTGCCGCCAGCAGGGCGGTGGTTTCGTAACTAAAGAGAAAAGGGGAAAGAAAAGAGGGAAAAAGAGAAAAAAAAAGGACGCGGGGGCTAAGCGGGGCATGTGGGATGTTAACACACACTTGGAGAGATTTTCCGGATCTCGAACACCTTGCGAGGAGACCTGTATCATCATTGGGGCACGTGTCACGTTGTTCTGGCGGCACAGTACCTTACAATTTTGGGTATATACATATTGCCCCCTCGGAGAAGCGTTTTAACCATGAAGAGGTGTAAAACGGTGGGTCCGATTATGGCGGTCCCGAAATGGGAAGTTAGAAGCTATACCTGATATGTCCGTGTGTCGAAATGACGCCATCCAAAATTCCGCCACTCGTAAAATGAAAGAGGAATCAAGTGCGAGATAGATATGATAGTTTGGAAAATAAACGCTAAAATAATAGGAAATGAGAACGTACCATTTGTGCGGGGATAAGAATTTACCTCCGTCGGCGCTCTAAACCTGTGAAAAGGTCATTTAAACGAATCAGGCTGCTATATATATGAAAGTGGGCCCATTTTCCTATTCATTTACGTAAATCGATTTGATTGATTCTGAGCTCTGGGACCCACGGTGACGGTTTCTTGCATGAGTAGAGTCAAAACGTCTGTGTCGAGATAGCGATCATGCCTCCGCGTGCGGAACATTGACCCGCGAGATCACGGGTTAGTTTTCTTCAATTTATCATTTTTACCCCCTTTATTTGAAATGCTAAAATATTTGTCGTGGGGGTAATTTTTGAAAATGTTAGTGTTAAAAGGTCTATCTAGGGGGCGCCTTTGGGTAGGCTTTGTTTTTAGGAAAAATGGTCTTTTTTTGCATTTTTTAGGCTTTTAGGCTTAAAACCCGTGTGGGTTTTGGACCACGACCGCCGCCGCCCGAGGCGGCGGTTACACCACCTCCTATTCGGGCGGTGGTTACACGATCGCCACCCTTAAGGCGGCGGTTACAAAACCGCCTCCCTGCTCAGGGCGGCGGTTTTGCACAGAATGCAAAAGGAACATCTATTTGAAATTGTTTGTGTTTTTAGCATTTCTACGTGTTTTCATCATTTTTCTAGTATTACTCGGATGCTAACTTGCTCTATTTTGTGTGTTTTTGGGTGTATGCAGGCGAGAGAGGAGTATATCCGGTGGAGCAGAGAGAGGGAGTGTGACTGGCTCCCAGGAGTACTAGATGCCCTCTCACAGGATGAGGAGGATACACTTCAGAGGGCCGGGATATTACGCATCTCACGCGTGCCCCATGTTACACCATCCAGTCAGATTCTTTGTGACCTATTCTCCTATTGGGATGCTGATCGGAACACCTTCCGATTACCAGGGGTCCGCGGTGAGTGGACTATTACTTTGGAGGATGTCTATCACATTCTGGGAGTCCCGATTATCGGGAGACGTCTCACCCTCGAGACAGCAGGTTCGCGAGCCCAGATAGCACAGTGGGCCACTATATATGGGAGATGCAGTCATCTCCACGGGGTCGAAGAAGGGGGTTAGAGTTCGATCCATTCCTAGTTTGCCCATCCCCTTACTTCGCCAGGCTATCATGGGGATCCTTGCCTCGAGACTGATCGGGGACAAGGGAGGAGACACCTTGTTATATTGTTGGTCCCCATCATTGCACGAGATAGAGGACATGGCCGGATATATGCCTAGGGAATAGATATTCTTAGGACTACCTACCATGATCTATACAGGGTAGTTCGTTTACGGGGGCGGTCCTTGAGCCACCCGACTGGTCATGAGTTGGGTCTATGAGCGCTTCATTCCTTATGGCACGGGTGTAGAGGTGACAAATCCGGAGGCTGTGAGGGCAGCGAGATGGACAGACATGTCGGTGCTTAGAGAACCTCATCGGCCGATTGCTTCTCCGACTCGCCAACATGGAGGCCACACCATATCGATGGCTATGGCAGTATATGGGGCGAGGAGGCTCTTATTTTGATCTCCGCTCCACCACAGGCAACTTATCGATAGAGTGGGGCAAGTGGAGATACACCCCTTCGGCCGAGTTCCTTATCAGTTTGGCCCTATATGTAGGTATGCTTCCCCCAGTAGCGCCGGTATGCAGATCGTCCGAGAGGCGGAGGGGGCCAGAGGCCGGGTTGGGCAGTGGTTACTCCTGGCGTTCCTATTGCAGCCAGGAGGATAGTACGTGCCAGAGGGAGAGCCGGTGCACCTCAGGCACCCTTGCTTCAGATTACCGCGGGTCCTGCCCACAGCAATGATGACCCTATTGAGATAGACTCTGAGTCTGAGAAGTTTACAGGGGGAGAGACAGAGGAGGAGAGGAGGATAGCGATCCTGAGTGGCATGACACTCAGGATATCATGCAGGCAGAGAGGGCCGAGCAGAGTGCAGAGAGAGTTACTCTGGTTTTAGAGGAGCCACTCTCCTAGGGCCATGGTGGGGAGGATGAGTCCGTTGGGGGCTTATGTTGCCTGCACCACGGGAGGAGTACCCGGTCGGCGGCGACATCTGTGGGCGCAGTGCTGATCCTATAGATCCATCCTGGAGGCCTGGTGATCCGAGTAAGTTACCCTCTCCCCTTCTAATGTTTGTTTAATTTAAGATCATTTTAGTTGCTATCTCTCCTTTTGTTTTATCTTGTATTTCTAATCTCTTGTTTTGTTTCTTTGTTTTTTTCTCCTTTGTTTTGCAGAGACTACCGATGAGTGGCGAGACTTGATTCACAGGGTATGCACCGATACCCTAATGATCCCCATGGAGAGGACCCACGCAGAGCTGTCCGTGGATGCTGGGGAGCCCTCAGCAGCTGGTAGACACATTGACGTCTTTGCCCCAGTCGGCATGTGGCCAGGATGGTATCGACTCTCCGCACAGAGTTAGCGGGGTATAGGACGGCTGAGCGCTTGATGAGGAGCCATTCTCGTGGTGAGACTGCGGCTGCCCCTCGGGATCCTGAGCCCTCCATGCACTCAGAGCACCGGCGTAGCCGGAGTCCTAGGCGTGGGCGTGCACCTTCAGAGGGGTCTCGTAGGGATTGAGAAGCCACTTGGCTCTCCTAGATTTTGTATGATACATTCTTTTGTATATCCCGGGCTCTTTGAGCGTTTTGACCATGCTTAGTGCATGATGGCATTGTCTAAGAAAATTTTGATCATTTATATATATATGTATTCTTTTTGGATCAAACCTTTGGAATTTATGGCTTACTTTCCATTTCCAGTTTCCTTATGTAGATTACAATGTATGCTTATATGCTCTTTTAGAATGTATGCAATGGAGAACAATTGATGCAAGTGTTTTATCTTCTGTTTGTATTTCATGATGCTGATATATGATAATGTAGAGATAATGTGATTTTGAATCTTAGTTTCTTTAAGCAATTTTGGATACTTCACATTTGTTTTGGCAAAGTGATGAATATAAACTGGTATGATGAACAGATAAACCTGCCCCTACTCCCAACTCCACGCAACTAGTAAGATGCGAGGGCTCATCACCGAGAGTTGGGAAGGGCGCAAGTTATGAAATGTGCTGAAATGATAGTGATGAAAGATAGACAAAGCTTTGATGGAACCAAATTGGGAAGCTACAAGCCTACCCTACCCGAGTGACTTCATAGTTTTTGGGATGCAACTTGCTTTGCGGTTTATCTAGACTTAGATCCGTAGATGGCCACATAGTAGACAAAATCTGGGTTTTTAGGATTTTAACTTTCTTGGAATTTTGAACATCTGATTCATTTATTTTTGACTCAAGGCTTCGAGATTTGAATTGTTTGCTTATGACTTTTAACATTTGTTTGTCAAGAGGACCCCCTACACTTTGCCCCATGCTACTAGTAAGAAGCGTGGGTTTATCACCATGGGCAAGGCATAGGCGAGTAAGGGCATTTCCATCCTTTCCCAACCCTACGTCACTAGTAAGAGATGCAAGCTCATCACCGAAGGTTGGTGAGGCAAGAAAATGTGTAAATTTAAAATTTTCTGTTTGATTTACATGTTTGACTTGTTTATCTGAGCAAAATGTCAGCATGCTCTTATTTCCAAAGAGATATACATACGGGATAGATGTGACACGATGAAGCTTCTAGAACAGACCATAGGCAAGACACCCATCCTAAGAAGAAACCAAAAGTGAGAATAAACCCGCAGATCTTGGTATGGTTACCGTTAAGACTTTGTCATATCTAGATTTATTTGATGACATGATTCCAAAATAACTTGACGATATCATGGAGATGGAGAAGTATGATTAGAGTGTTTATGCCAATACCATCAGAAGTTTGTAATGAATTGCTTTAAGAATAAATTCCTTGATCACAAGATTCGTACGAAACATGTGGACAAAATGAACCTAACTATATGAAGATGCAATGTAAATGTAGCTATATATTATGCCGGTTGCTTACGCGTAGAATCGTTTAAGGTGTAGGGAATTGACTGTTTCACCAAATTCCTCACCTTCTAGCATACATAAGAGGTATGCACCATTTCCGTAGTCCTTCGTGACTTGGTATGGGCCCAACCATTTGGGCCGGAACTTTCTTCCCTCGCCGGTCTTTTTGTCGATCCGACTGTCTAGCCTTAGAACTAGATCACCTTCATATATGTCGCATTCATAGACCTTCTTATTATACTGCCGGCACATCCAATCAGCATAGGCTCTGTGCCACTATTCAGCATCTAACCTAGCTTCATCTAGGCTTTCTAATTGGGAGAGACGTGCTTCTTTGTAAGTGTCTTCATCCAGAATCCGTTGTAATGAAATACGGAGACTGGGTATTTCAACCTCAAGTGGGAGAACTGCCTCTGCCCCGAATACTAGCGAGAAAGGAGTCACTCCTGTTGGTGTTCTTATTGAGGTTCGGTGGGCCCATAAGGCCGGATATAACTTCAAGTGCCAATCTCGTTTGTTTTCTTTCACCATTTTAAGGAGAATGGCTTTTAGTGTTTTGTTTGTTGCTTCAGCCTGTCCATTGGCTTGAGGGTAATACAAGGAAGCCGTATGATGGCCTATTTTGAATTTTTTGCACAATTCGCGAACTTCGTCATTCTTAAAAGAAGTCCCATTATCCGAGATAATGATTTGTGGGACACCGTATCTGCAAATGATTTGGTTCAAAATGAACTTGGCGATTACAGAACCCGGTACAGTAGTAAGAGGCATGGCCTCTACCCACTTGGTAAAATATTTTGTGGCTGTGATTATGAAATTATGGCCATCTGTAGACGAGGGAGAGAACTTCCCTATCAAATCTAGGCCCCACGTAGAAAAGGGCCATGGAGTAGCAATTGGTTGTAGAGCTTGTGCCGGCATGTGGATCTCATGGGAGAATTCTTGGCACTTATGACACTCGTACAAACTCTCAAACTCTGTTTAGAGTGGGCTAGAGTCGTGTTCTAGCCCATTCGATGTATTTTGTGAGCGGTGGCATGGCCACCAAAGTGGCCTCCACACATTCCACTGTGAGATTCGTGGAGAATCTTCTTGGATTCTTCTGTGTCGACACATCTTAGGAGCATTCCATCGAACACTTTTTGATAGAGCACTTGCTCTATAACGACGTATTTGGCTACAATAATGCGTAACCGCCTTCTTTGTTGTGGTGTAGCCCCTTCTGGGTACGTATGGTCCATGATATAATTAATGATATCAGTGTACCAAGGACACTCAGAGATAGGAGGTCTGGTTTCAATATAGTATACGCATTCATCCGGAAAGTCTAGGTCTACTAGATCGCCTCCGTCTAATGGGTTATCAGCTAACCAATCCGCGATGATTTGTCCTTTAACGGATTTTTGATTTACAAATGTTAATTCGAATTCTCCCATTAAGGTTATAAAATGTCCCGCCTTTTTTAGACAAGGACCCTTGTGTGAGGAAAGTTCGTAAATGGTCCGTTTTTACCATGACCCTTGTTTCTTGATTTAGCATATAATGTCTTAAGCGTTTGGTAGCAAAAACTATGGCAAGGCATTCTCGTTCTGCCTGTGTATAACGTGTTTCGTAGTCGAGTAATGTTTAACTAATGAAATAAATTACACGCTCTCTCTTGTCATCATCCTCTTGGGCCAACATACAGGCCAACGAGACATCGGTAGCTCGTGAATATAAAATTAACGGGCGGTCTAGCTTAGGTGGCATTAGCGTAGGTGGCGATAACAGGAAACACTTAACTGCATCAAAAGCTTCATTGCAGTCTTTAGTCCAATCAATACTATAATCTTTCTTGAGCAGATTGTTGATTGGATGGATGGCAAAGCTTAAGTCCGGGATGAATCTCGAATTGCACCAAGCTTTCTGAGAAATGACCTGATTCCAGATTCATTCGAAGGTGGGACCATTTCGAGGACAACCCGAATTTTGGTTGGATCAACATCTATCCCTCGTGACGATATGATGTAACCTAGGAGCTTCCCTCTTGTTACACCAAAGACGCATTTCTCCAGATTTAGCGTGACCCCGTATTCTATTAGGCGTGAAAGAATGACGCGGAGCACTTCCGGATGGTCACAACGCTTCTTGGCCTTAGCCAACAAGTCATCTACGTAGGATTCCATGATCTTATGAATTAAATCGTGAAATATATATGTCATAGCTCGCTGGTATGTGGCGCCAGCATTCTTGAGACCGAATGGCATAACAACGTAGCAATAGGTTCCCCAAGGAGTTATAAACGTGGTTTTAGCTTGATCCTGTTCAAATATTTTAATTTGATTGTATCCTGAGAATCCATCCATGAGAGGCAAAAGTTCAAATCCAGTTTGTTGCATCAATGATGACATCAATGGATGGTAATGGGAAGTCATCTTTAGGACACGTTTTGTTGATGTCTCAGAAATCTATGCAGATGTGTATCTTCCCATTTTTTTGAAAACAAGAACGATATTAGATACCCATTGAGAGTAATCGACTGGTTTAATGAATCCTACTTGGAGGAGCTTTATTACCTCCTCTTTCACCATGAGAGCTACCTTGGGTTTCATGGGTCTTGATTTTTGTTTAATCGGCTTTGCATCTGACTTAGTGATGAGGTTGTGTACCGTAATGTGGGGTGTAACTCCTATCATTTCTTTATAACTAAATGTGAAAGCCTTCTGATGTTCCTTGAGGATCTGAGTGTGTATTTCTACTTCTTCCGGGGTTAACGAGGATCCTAGTTTCAAGATCTTTGGTTCATCTTTCGTTCCGATGTTAACATCAATTGTTTCTTCGATTAAAGAGGCATTACCTTCTTCAAACTCGGGTGGTAAGTGGAGGTAAGTCCAAATCATCCCTATTTTCTACTGTGTATATGCTAGGTTCCATTTGCGAGGGAAGCTCCATCATGGGATTTCCGAAGTAGGAAGACGAATGTGGGATTAAGGACAAATCTATCATATGATAGGAGAGATGTAATGCCGCATAGGCGTTTAAGTAATTCAAGAGTGGCCATATCACTATCGATGTGGTCTAGGATAGTAGATTTGTTTTCATTTCCGTTTAAAAGAGGATTTGTCATTGTTTTTATCAATGGTTCATCACGAAGGGATACCATGAAACGGGTATCTTCTAACTTACTATTTGGAGTGAAGCGTGATGCGAGGTTGCTATAGAATCTGCGAGAAGATTTTGTTCTCGCGGGATTGCTTCAATTGATATGAAGTCAAACTCTTTGCTTAAATCTAATACAATTGTTTTGTAAAGTTGTAAGTGCTCGGCCTTGGTTTCATATACCTCAGAGACTTGGTTCGCTACCAATTGTGAGTCTCCTAATACCCTGATGTTATTAACACCGATCCTCTTGGCTAAAATGAGGCCAAGGAGGAGGGCTTCGTACTCAGCGCCGTTGTTTGTACATTCAAAATTTAGCTTAAAGGCAAATGGTAGGACTTTTCCCTCGGGGGAAGTAAAGATTACACCTGCCCCAGCTCCGTAACGACATCTAGCTCCATCGAAATGGAGAGTCCAATATTTAGCTGGGAATACGGATGTTGGGATATTTGTTGTGTTTACGTATTCTACCTCCACCATGCAGAGATCCTCTGCTGGGAGAGAACCAACACCGAGGGATATCCCATGCCTACAGAATCAAATGGTAGGAACATTGGTAGATCCTATTCTATCAATTCAACAATTTTCACATGTAGTTCCTAATGATATTGTTTCAATGTTTGCCTCATCCTTGAGGGCTGGGATTGTTTTGACTAGACTCATAGTCTCGAGATCCGTTGTAGGTACCAAATTTTCCTCTGGTTTTGCGTTGGTAGGTTTATTGAGTTGGTTTGTTGGGAGTTCAAATTCCGAGTGCACGCCCGGTCTTTTCTTTAGGTCAGCTAGGTGTATATCGAATGGATTTGGATCACCTTTGGCTACAAATACCTTTCCTAGATGTAAAAATCTTACTTCTTGGAATAACGTAGAAGGGATTGCCTTCATACGGTGTATCCATGGTCACCGAGGATCATATTATAATTAGTTTCCGATCTATAATATAAAACTCAGTCAGGATTGTTTTGGGTCCTAAGGTGACTGGTAGTATTATAGTTCCAATTGAAGTGGCTTTAAGGCTGTCATAGCCTCTTAGCATGTTTCGAGTTGTGGAACAATTTGTTTCTCCATACCCTAGCTTTTGAAGGAAAGAGAAGGGGACTATGTTTACTACTGCCCCATCATCTACCATCGCACACGCTTTACATAGTTGTTATAAATCCATACTTGCACATATAAGGCTGGATCACCTCGGCATGCAATCTCAGCATCTGTTGGCATTTTGTTTATTTCGAATATGAATTTGGTATCCCTATCTAGCTGCCCTGGAGGGTGGATATCAAAATCTACATGGTTTACCTGTGTTTCGGGAGGTGGAGTGATGTTAATTAGATGACCTAAACCTAATGCCTCTAAAAGAGCAGCCCTGTGGGCTAGGAGAGTTTTTAGTAAGTCTAAAAATGAAATGTGTGAGAAGGTTTTTGTTAGGTCGCTAATTAAATCATAGGCACCTACGGGTTTTTCCACTATTTTTTGGATCTTATCTGTTCCTGACAGGTGACTTGGGCTTGGCTGAGAGAAATACTCTCGTGTTCTTGTTATAGCTTCGATGGGTAGTTCAGCATCTAACTCTACTAAACCGACTATCTTGGGTCGTGGTTGACTTCCTAATTGTGGCGCAACTGATGGATTTAGTGAGGTCGAGGCTTCATGATCATTGTTTCCTGTCATTATGCTTTTGTTTGTCCCAGTTAGATTTTGCCTATTGTTATCGTGATTTGGAAGTGGATCATTAAAGATCTTGAGGGGAGCATTCTGAGGGGAAACTGCCCCTACGAGCATGTTTGGTGGTGGTGACACAGGATCTGCCAAGAACATATCTGTAAAAAATTGTCTTTGTTCCTCTGGAAAACGTTGCATGAATTTATTGTAGTCACGGCACGTTCTAGTGTCATGACCTCAAATTTTGTGGAAACCACAATATGAATTGGGATTATAATTCCTAGTTTGTTGGTTTGGTGTGTATTGTGGTCCAAAATTTTGATCAAACCGTTGCCTATTAGGATTAAAGTTTTGCATTTGTTGTTTTTGGTTTTCATTCTGGTTTTGATAACCAATTGAGTTTTGGCTTAGACCCTGTGTAGGGTTTCATCGTCGTTGTTGTTGTGGATGATTGAAATCCACTGCATTGATTGTTGGGGTAAAGTTGTTGTTTCGTTGATTGTTCATTGGTGGTGAAGTATTCATGATATTTACCTTTTTAGGCTGATCGGTTACTCCATCTGTTGTCACCCCGCGATTTTTGTTAAGGATTTTAGGTCCTTGATTGACATTTTTGGTAGTAGGATAAGTTGTAGTGTTCTGGGTGGAGGTGATTAACCTCCCATTTGTTCCATATGTCTTACGACCACTATCTATTGCCGCTTGATCTATTCGGAGAGCGCTCTCAAGTACTTCATCGTAAGTCCTTAGTGGGAACTTCTGGACTTCTTCCTTCACTTCTCTGCTGAGAGAATGAAGGAATAAATCACATAGTTCCATTTGATCCATGTTTGGAGCACTAGCCGAAGAATAAAGAACTGTACGCCATCTCTAGATGAAATGAGCGACAGATTCATTATGTTCTTGCTTAATGTGCAAGAACTCCCTGATTCCTATTCTCAACAGTTTGTTCATGTCAAATGCCTTAATGAACTCTGAAATGAGTTGTTTAAATGAATGGATGGAAGCTTCAGGTATTCTATAATACCAATCGAGAGTGATGCCTTCCAACGTTTTGGGGAATATTTTAGCAACAACCCCATCCCAAGGGAGTAGTTCTCGTATGGCTGTAGCGTAAGCCTTGATATGTGCATTCGGATCTCCCTCACCTTTGTACTTGGGTAAATCAGGAAGGGGTCTTGGAAGCATGACGCTTCGTATGGTGAAATCTAAGGGCTCTTTCAAATATTCTGAGTAAGTCCCTATCGCATAGGTTTCGACCATTGACGGTGCCTGCTGGGGGAGCGGTGGTGGAATGGGTTGTTGATATGGCGTTGCGTATGCATTGATAGGGGCATAAGGAAACCCCTGTGTTTGAGCAAACATGCCGGGAGAGGAGAACATATCCCCTTGTGGTGATTTGGAGTACATGTTTAAGTATGACGGGGTATTGTCCAGGAAGGGGTTATTTTGCACTAGACCGGGAGGAGCGGTGTTAGGGATGGTGGGTCTAGTTGGCGTTTGTTGTGAATACTGAGGAGGCATGCCTAACGTGCCTATTCCGTGAGAAGGTCTACTTGGCTAGGATGGTGTGGAGGATTGGAACTTCCTGCCTGCATGAATTGAGAATTTTGACTTGCTTGGGCAAGTTCTAACCCCCTAACCTTTTCTACTAGCATTGAAATGACTTCATTTGGTGAAGTCACGATATTTTTCCTTGGTGGAGTTTTTGTATATTTTGATGTTGTATAGGTCTATGATACCCTGCTATGAACTGATCGTTATCTTGCCAAGTTTCCTCGAGGGTATTTCCTATATGCAGTGGTATAGAGGTATTTTCTTGAAAAGAGGCCTCGGGTTGTGTTTGTAAACTCCCTATAGGTGGGTACATACTCCGAGAGTGTTGTTCATTCCTGGGATAAATTGACTGTTCATCATCTAAAACCAGGTATGGGTCTGATTGTCTACTAATTTGTGGTCTAAGCAGCACCTGAGGAGATGAACCAGATTCTCCGGTGAACGTCATATTATTCGAGCCTGAAGGCTCTGTTTGTTGCATTTGAGTGAGCTGATCTAACTCGTTAGTTTGAAAAGATGAGTTATATCTAATCCTTGGAGTTTGTGTTGACAACTGGTTAGTTGAGTAGTTATCACCCCATACTGAAAGCGAGGGTGATGATTGTCTATTCTGTTGGGCGTAGTATGCCTCAAGACCCAAGAGGGGTCTGCCATACGCATCAAATCCTGACATATTCGGGGGTTATATGAATACCCACAGAATAATGGGTAATAGGGAAGGTGGATGAAAGAAGAAACACTAAAAGAAAATATGTTGTTCGTTTCACGTCAGGTTCACCAATTTTGTGTTTGGTGAAGCTGATGTGAAGGCTAATGAGGTACAAAAGGTGAAATAGTTGTTTGTTTCACGTTGGGTTCACCAATTTTGTACACCGGAAAATGACAAGCGAGCGTGGGAATCTACAAGTAACTCTTTTCGCGTACACGACCTCCGAGGTCGTGCCGAGATAGCCAGTGGGGATGGAATATGTGTGGGATGCAGACAAACTAGTTAGGCAATCTAATGTCTTCAACACGCACTAGTGGAATTTGCGAATCTAAGGCAAAGAAGGCCCTCCTAACCTGAATTGGCGTGATAGATCGATCGGCAAGGATGACTGCTCGAAGGCTCCAATCAATATCGAGCTCTAGCATTATTCGATCTATGGGTTGTGGGATACGTAGAAAATGGCCTGGGATAGTTTCGTGTATGTCTCCAGATAGGGTCATAAGAGGAATGATGGATATAGTTATCTCTATGGGTGATTTTCTAGCCTAGTCCAGAATTCCCTAGCTTTATTAGTCATTGTGTCTAAAGCAAGGATAACTATTCGATGATGATAGGTGGAAGTGGAGTAGATATGAATACGAGTGTGCGTAAGTAAGCGTTGTCTATGTCCGATTCTCCTATGGATTCGTTGGGTGCGTGGGATTTGTGGGTCACAACCGTAGACTCGTAGTTGTTGTGGACCCGCTTATGGTCATGTGTGGAATCAAGTCCTAATCCCTAATATCCAATAATCATATGCTTTCTCAGCTTCTATATTTAGAATCAACAACTGTGTGATTTTCTCAGAATATCTTACAGGTGCATCCGTGCAACTTGAATCCTTAGACTAGTATCTATATCGTGAGAGTATCTCCTATGCCCTGGTTGTGGGACCAAAGGATCACAACCAAAGGTTTGTTCTCTTTCAAGCCCTCCTACGGTCATACGGATGTTGCCTAGGTAATCAGTAGTTTGGTTGATTGACCAAAACGTGTGTGCTTGGTCGTCTTCAATGTTTAACCCGCTCAACCGGGAATTGATTTGCTGCAAGCTTATCGTTGTTGGAAGACTTGGATCCTAAGATTTTGATCTATATCGCATATTTCCGTGATGAGATTGGGTTGAGGCACGATTGGCTCGAATACGTATTCCCTGGGCTCCTCGGGTCCGTGATTGTCATACAAAAGCAACAATGTAAAATGAATCTCTAAACAAGAAGGTGAAATTCAACTACGTGAAGTATATCTATAAAGTGATATATGATTTCTCTATTTTTGTATTTTCTTCGATGAATTATATGAATTTTAAGAAAGAAAGCTATTTAAAATATGCGTCTAACTAGGACTTTGAAATTTAGAACCGGATTCTCGCGCAATGTGGAAAATCCGGACGGTGTGTGTAACTTTTCCCCTCAGTGTGATCTCTTCGCTCTTTCGTGTTCACGTGGATCAGGAAAGCGTGTAATGCTTGCATCAACACAAGTAGATATTGGAAAAAGGGACAACTTTAGAATATAGATCGAATACAACGCGAGTAGAGAGGGATAGCGCAAGAGTACAGAGCTTGGCTTATGCAATTCCTAGTGGGATCTATCATGCGAGTCATACAACATAAAACATCCGTAACCCGAAACTATCCTGTTTCAAGAGCAAAACCCGCAACTTTAATGGCTTCCTACCTGATAAATAGACTATCTTACTCCAATGGATTGGATAAAATAACAGAAGACTTGCACAAGATGGATATGTGGCTTACTAACAGTAAAACAATACTAACTAAGCATGCAATGAAAGAAACTAAGCATTCTAAGCAAAATGAAAACTAAATCTATTACAAAGAGAAATCAGAGGCAAATTTTGAGGGGCCATTTGCTTGAGCACAAGCCAATTATTTATAGTAATTCATTCACCCAAAGATCAAAACCAAACTGAACTCTAAAACTATAAACAATGGCCAAACACTATTCCAGGGGACCAAAAACATAAATGCAAGCCCAAGGCGGTGAAAAAGATGGTGAATTGTTGATTTTTACGTGAGTTACGTCAAAAGAACATTCTGGAAAACGCGTGCAGGACCACCGCTCGAGCAGGTGGCGATTATAGACCGCCGCCCGATCGGGGGTGGTTTCAGTAACTAAAGAGAAAAGGGGCAAGAAAAGAGGGAAAAAGAGAAAACAAAGGACGCAGGGGCTAAGCGGGGCATGCAGGATGTTAACGTACACTTGGAGAGCTTTTCCAGATCCCGAACACCTTGCGAGGAGACCTGTATCATCATTGGGGCACGTGTCACGTTGTTTCAGCAAGACTGATACCTTACAATTTTGGTACATACAGTTCCCACTTTAACGCTGACACAAAAGAAATCACAGACTCCCAAGGTCAAGTAATTGCCAAATTGGATGTGGGATGTATCAATGTTGCCCTTGGGATCCCAATATTTGAAAATTCTAATGTTCTCACCATGGCACAAGCTCAACAATTGTTTGATCAAGAACCTGATAAATACAAGCATATGATTGCCAAGTCCTAGTTCAAGGCCCCAAAGAAGGGAGCTTCTAGATTGCCTAAAGCTATGTACAGAAGTGATTTTAAAGAAGAACTCTCTGACATCATCATTCTCTTGTCCAGGATAATGGAGCTTCCTACAAGTAATGAGTTTCACTTTTGGATGTGCCCCTACATAAATATCATATGTGAAGGAAAACAAAATTTGGACTAGGGAGAAATTATTTGTACCAATATGACTGAGAAATTGGCTAATGTGTAGAGGACCAATGTCTTTTACATGACCTCCTATCTAATGTACACTATTAGGGCATATAGGGAATGGTTGGGTATTTCCCCATATGACAATAAGAAAAATGCTCCAGTATATGAGTACTACTCAAAATTGACCCTGAAGAACTATAATAATCATTTTAGGAGGGCTAATGATGCCTTCATAATGTACATAGTCATGCTTCTAGACGGTGATACAACAAAAAAAAATTCTGATGAAGCTAAACAGTTGATATCCACCTATGGTAGTAATTTCATTCAATTCATAAAGTTCTCTAACATCAGGTTGGTATGCTCTGAATATTATCCCTATAAGCTCCCCATGTTCTACGTTGATAAACCTAGTAGAAATTTGTAGGCAACTTGATAAGTTGCACATGACCGCAAAGAAAAGAAGATATTTAGTATATAATCCCTTGTCACTCTAGGAAATTATAATTGTAAGACTACCTTGGATGCTCAAAATATTGAAAGGGCAAGTGTACGCTTTCAATTTCCATTTCTTCAAGAAAATATCTTCTTTTGGTCTCAAAGGTTTCATTCTCAATAATCTCATAATTTTTTTACCACCTCTTTGATGTAAAAGACCATTGGGTTGGTTGTTCAAATGATTATGAGGTGAAAAGAAGATATTATGGTAGGATATCACCGCAACAAATCACAGATTTTGGAATCCACAAGGCACTAGATGAACTGCAAGATGATGATGAAGAACTTCACTCTTGAATTTGAAAAAAATATCAAACATACTCCCCTTCAAACCATTGAATGATTTAAGAAGGAAAGGGACAACTTGTAAGAGATCATAAACCCAAATTCCTAGTCGGGAATAAGGTTTTGTTTGATAAGAAAATGAGAGCATATAGGACCGGGAGAGTGAAATCCCTTTCTTAAGAGGCATCTTCATCTCGGAGGGAGGCCTCTACTTCAACACCGAAATGCCAACTCAAACTACCCCCTCTCCTCTGGATCTGCAACTCTGGTATATACCAAAAAGGGGAAGATTGAAAAGATGGAAAGGGTGGAAGAAGTGATTGAGGAAGAAAACAAGCAAACTACCTCTCCAAGTAAAATGGAAACAATGCCTATGATTTAGCATATTATTGATCTTTCCAAGAGAATGATAAAGAGCCAAAGGGTCAAAAAGAAGAAGAAGAAAATAACCTCAAGGGAGCATCGCATAAAAGGAAGAAGAAGATGATAAACAATAGGATCTCAAATAGAGGTGAGACAAAGTGGTTGTTCTAGAATCACCCATTCAAGAAACCCCTACCGAGGAAATGTCAGTTTCTAGTATTGAAACATCTATCATAGAAGTATCACTTACAGACATCTTGAGTTCAATGAACATGTTTGCATCGGGGCCCCTTGTTCCCTCTTCTTCTAGTACTTCTTTTACTTGGGTCCAACCATTTTTGATAGAAGAAAAGAAAGGCTTCATCTTCAATCATTGCCCCAAAATTTGATGTTGTGGTTGCTCTTTTAGGCACATCTCTAGCTCCTAAGAAAGCTAGAACCACTTCCAGATTGGTATTTGATTCCAAAGGACAACAATTCTTAGATATTTCCAAGCCTAAAGAGGAGAAGAATGAAAAGGATTTGACCATAAATGACTTAGAGTTGATAAGTATTCCATTGGGAGAGTCTACCCCTGAGAGTGAAGTGCATAATTTGAAGGAGACAGTGTCCAAAGTAATTGAAAGGGTAGAAAGGGGTAAATAGTCCTAAGAGAATCTCGAGGAACATATACAAATCTTCTCAAAATTCATCAAATCTCTATTGGCAAGTAACAAGGTAATTGATCCATCTCCACTAACTACAATACACCCCCACTATTTTAACGAATGAGGAAGTTCAAACTATTAAAGATATCCATAAGCATGTTGCCTATGGAAAAGTGATGGAAGCCATGGTGGATGGAATGCTAATCACTGGATTGAATTTCATCGAGGAATCATACAAGTCATATGATTGTATCACTGTGATACAACTGAAATTTACTACAACACTCAACAGCTTTAACAAGGAGTTGAAATTCGGGCTAAATGTATTCACGACCTTTGGCTCCCGAGTGAAACAGGATGTACAAGTATTATTGTCGCACAAATTGTTTGATGACCCAAATTTCAATCTATCTAAACACCGGGTGTTCAACATTGATTGGAAGATGAAATCCCTGAAGAAGCCATTGATAAACTCATGAACATGCTTTATAAGGGATAATATTTCAAGGCTTGCATATAGCTTTGATTTTCAAGATCTCCATTGTCAAATCTTCAAAGAGAATTCACAGGATAAGTTTACAATCCAAGAGATCAAAGCCAAGTTCAAAAAAATTTCAAAGAAGATTTGTTTAAATCAAATATTGTATCAAGAGAGAAAATGGAAGAGATCTGTACACTTTGAACCTTAATCATGGAGGAAAACAAAGGATTCTTGGAAAATGCAGGATTTGGAAAAGACATGGAGAAATTCCTAGATAGTAGGACTCATGGAACCACCAACACCACCATTCCTTAAGGCATGGAGATAGAAGGAGCATTAGTAAGATTCAAAAATGAAGTACTCAAAGTGAAGACCAAGACAACTTCTCCTTCAAATATTTCAGCAACCAACTCTTAGACTTTTCTTTTAATCAATGTATTTCATAAAGTTGGCCACTTTCTATTGTAATCGTGTAATATTTAAGTAGGGCCAATTTGATATTATAAGCTCTTGATTAGATATTAATATTTTAATTAAAAGAAAGGAAACTGAAAGGTCTCTAATTGAATCACCGAGTGGCTATAAAAGAAACTCTTTGTCATAATAGTTGGGGTTGGATTTTGATGTTTTGGATGTAAAAATTCAGAAATATCAAGCATCAATACTAAAGAATTTCTTTCCTCCTTTGTCTTTTATTTCTTCTATTCTCTTCTTTATCTTGTGAATGTGGATTTTATATATTTGGATATGAAACTTTGTGTTCTTCCAGTTGATGTTGTGCTTAGAACTTTGTGTCTATTGCATATATGTCTTGTATTCAGATATATTTAAATTCATATGTTTCGGGAACCTCATTGCATGCATAAGTAGGATTTTATTTTGGTATCTATACATTTAAAAGTTCAACCATTCCCCCTCTCGGAATCATTGCCTCTTCTACATCATTTTCTTTTGTATTGAGAAAGATGAAATATGGGAAAAGTTCCAACATTAAATTCCTCATCTAATACTAATAGTTTGTAAATTTTTAAATAAGTAGTTTTCTTGTTTGTGTGTGGAATAAGGGAACCTCTCCCACAAAGAGGAGGGATTGTTGTCCCCTAAACTATTACTTGTCATTAGAGATTCAAATCTATCAACCAACAAAGTGAATTGATTGCTAAAAGTGCTAAGAACAAGGCACCCAAATAAGAAGATCTTGACATTCCCAATGTACTCTTCCTCACTCAATCGATGAGTGGTACACAAATATTGCTCACTTTCTAACATATGGAGAGTGTCCAGTTCATTTGAATGCTAAGGAGAAAAGATTTGTTAAACTTGAGATCTACACAATATGTGCTTTGGGACAATTTGTTATTTAAGAGAGGGATTGATGGGAGGTTTCTGATGTGTGGATAAAGAACAACATAAAAGGTTGCTCAGAGCATTTCATGATCAAGCTTGTGGAGGCCATTTTTCATCTACTGTAACAACTCACAAGATCCTTCGTGTGGGCTACTATCGGCCAACATTATTCAAGGATGCAACAAAGTGGGTCACAAAATGTGAGGCATGTCAAACCTTTGTGGGAAAACCCAAATTGGCTAGGTTGCCTCTCAAACTAGTGGTAATTGAGGAGTCATTCCAACAGTGGGGGCTGGATTTTATAGGCACTCTCAACCCTAATTCCAGTGCGGGACATACACATGTTTTGACAACCACCGACTACTTTAAATGGGTAGAAGTAATTCCAATCAAGACGACCACTTCTGAAGTAGTATGTAATTTCATTAAGGAGAAAATTTTGGTCGCTCTGTTTGGTGTCCCAAATAATATGTTATCGATAATGCCCAAAAATTTCCTCTTATGACCTTATTGATTTGTTATGGTTACATAATCTCCTCGCACACTCATTTGATTAGTATCCTTAAGGGAATGGACAATTAGAATCAACTAACAAGAATTTGGTGATGATCATTAGAAAGCTTGTGGATGAATCACAAAGGAATTGACATAAAAGACTCTATGCCGCTCTCTTTGGGAAGACAAAATCACACCAAAGAGAGTAATTGGGATGTCCCCATTTCAAGTTGTGTATGGAACTGTAAGCTTAGCTGCCAATAACAATAGAATTGTCAACCTTACAATTGATGAAAGCCATTGAGGATGAAAATTTTACTTGTGCTATCATTGATGAGGGTCACAATCATCGTCATTAATAATGTGAATCCGTGTTGGTTTCGAAGGTCAGTATGCATTAAGAGAAGAAGATCTTGGAAAGCAACTCCTTTAAACACAAACCAAACTTGCATAAAATAAATCACACATGTAGAAATTTAAAGGCACACTTGCAGAAATGTAAACACACTTGCAGGAATATAAAGGCACGCTTGCATAAAGGAAATCACACTTACATAAATAAAGGTTGCATGAAAGAAATGAAACTTGCATAAATGAAATTTCTGAATTAAAAATAACTGAAAGATAAAAAGACACCTACAGGTTCACAACAAAAATTGTACTAAAGAAGGATCACATAACATGAAATCAGAAGTTTACAACAAAAGAAAACTGCAGAAATAAAGAAACAAACATTAACACATTGATCCATCTTCCTTGGAATGAGTGGCCAGCTCATTCCTTGGAAGAGGACTTAATTCATACTTTTAATTTAGAACTTGCAGAATAAATTTACTTTAAAAGATTGGAAAGAAAGAACAAATCTTTATTTCTTGGGAGAAAGGAATTACATATCTAAGTGTGGAAGGTTACATTTATAATTTATGCATCCAACCAACTCCTTATTTTGGGAGATACAATCTGATCTTATCTTTATTCTAATCCTAACAACTAAGATCTCCATCTCCATAAAATATGGAGAGAGATATATTATTGGAGTCAAAGTCTTATCTCACTTATTTTAGGAAGATTTGCTCCCAAATCTTCTCCTTGCTTTTCGGTAACAAGAATCATAATGATTTTATTCCTCTACATTATTGGAAGGAGGATTTTTCTCAAAATATGATTTTTACTAAATACCTTTCTTGGATTTTCCATTTGACTTTGCTATTTTTAACTGTGGAACTTTTGATGCTTGTCTGATATGATTTTTCCTTGGACTGCAGTTCACCAAAAGTTAGATTTATCTTCATTGGTAAAACCTGTTGCAAATATGAATGAGGTTTTTGTTAAACACATTGCTATGAACAAAAACATCTCTCAGATTTTCCATTTGACTTTTCTGTTTCTGTTTATGGAACTTTTAGTGCTCGTCTGATACACTTTTCCTCGGATTGCAGCTTACTAAAAGTTAGATCTCTCTTCATTGGTAAAACTCGTAGCAAATTTGAATGATTTTTTTATTAAAAAAAATTCTATGAACAAAAACCTCTCTCATATTTTTTATTTTACTTTTCTTTGTTTATGGAACTTTTAGCGCTCGTCTCCTCGATCGGCACTCACTAAAAGTTATATCTCTTTTTATTGCTAATACCGTAGTAGTAAATATGAATGATGTTTTTGTTAATCTTATTTCTATGAACAAAAACCTCTCTCATATTTTCCATTGAATTCTCTGATCTTTCACAATTCCTCAAAAACTATCAAAATCTATGAATTTCATAACTAAGCCTGCGAGTTTCGGAACTAAGCCTGCGAGTTCGAACTAACTCTGCGAGTTTCGAACTAAGCCCTGCAAGTTCCGTAACTAACTCGAGATTTTTTGAACAAAGCTTGTGAGTTCAAGCTAACTTAAAACAACTATAACTTTTGCATACGATCTCGGATTGAGATGATTCTTTTTTTGAACTTGCATAATTTTTCGAGAGAAATCTAAATATGAAATCAGATTTGAGTTTAGATATACCATCCATGATCAATTCCAATTTTCCCAATACTAGCATTATCTTTCCTTTATGGCCTGCATACACAAGACTTTGCATCTTTTCCCAAATAATCAATAGGATTAGTCAACAAAATAGATAACAAAAGATTTCTAAAGAATGAACAAGATATATATCCTATATTCTATCTTAAGCAAACTATAAGTTCCTAGATTACATTTAAATCCACTTTCAAAGGTAACTTAGAAGGACAAAATAATGGTAATTTATGGCCAATTTATGGCCTCATCAATATGGAGAAAAGAATTATGTACGTGTAAAAGTTGGATGACGATAGGTTGCAGGTGGTAGATAGGATCTTTACATATCAACAAAAGGTGAAACAACTATTCGATAAGAAAGCCAGATCTAGAGACTTCCAAGTTGGAGACATTGTCCTACTGGGACAAGAGGCAAGAACCTCGAGGAAGTCATGGTAAGTTTGACTCTCTCTGGCTCAGCCCTTTCAAAATTAGACATTTTTCTCGTGATAATTCTTTTTATCTAAGCTATATGGATGGAACCTCACTTCCATTAGCATTTAGTGGTTGGTATTTGAAGTTATTTCAGTTCTAGGTGAGTAGCCTTTGTCAGATACCTTGTATAGTCCTAGTTTTTGGTTTTGGGTTTGTGTTTTATGTTACCCGTGTGTTTCTTTTGTATTGCCTTGTTATGAATTTATTGCCCATGGATTCTCGCACTTGTCATTCAACCAGAGATTCAAGTGTTCTTTTTCCTATCTTGTGCCAAGTCGGTTCAATCTCTAAAAAGAGCCACTCTTGTCACTTGCCCAAAATGTGCGTGCATATTTTCCAAAATCTGAAAAATTTGAGTAAGTTCAATCTCCGTAAAGGACGGTGGCTGCTTTCAATTTCCATTTCTTCAAGAAAATATCTTGTTTTGATCTCAAAGGTTTCATTGTCAATAATCTCATAATGTCCTTTTACCACCTCTCCGATGTAAAAGACTATTGGGTTAGTTGTTCAAATGATTATGAGGTGAAAAGAAGATATTATGGTAGGCTATCATTGCAAAAATCAAGGATTTTGGAATCTACAAGGCACTAGATGAACTGTAAGATGATGATGAAGGACTTTAATCTCTTGAATTTGACAAAAATATCAAGCATACTCCCCTTGAAACCATTGACTGGTTCAAGAAGGAAAGGGACAACTTGTAAGAGATAATAAACCCATTCCTAGACAAGACTAAGGTTTGGTTTTATAAGAAAATGAGAGCATATAGGACCAACAGAGTGAAATCCCCTTCTCAAGAGGCATCTTCATCTCGGAGGGAGGCCTCTACTTCAACACCTAAAATGCCAACTCAAACTACCCCCTCTCCTCCTAGATTTGTAACTCGTATATACCAAAAAGGGGAAGATTGAAAAGATGGAAAGGGTGGAAGAAGTGATTAAGGAAGAAAACAAGCAAACTACCTCTCCAATTTAAATGGAAATAGTGCATGTGATTGAGAAGATTATTGATCTTTCCAAAGAGAATGATAAAGAGCCGAGGGTCAAAAAGAAGAAGAAGAAAAAAACCTTAAAGGGGGCAACACGTAAAAGGAAGACGAAGATGATAAGTAAGAGGATATCACAATAGATGTTGAGACAATGGTTGTTCTAGAATCACCCATTCAAGAAACCCCGCCAAGGAAATTTTGCTTTTTAGTATTGAAACATCTATCATAGAAGTATCAGTTGTAGAGACCTTGAGTTAAATGAACATGCTTGCATTAGAGCCCCCTATTCCCTCTTCTTTTAGTACTTCTTTTACTTGGGTCCAACCATTTGTTGATAGTAGAAAAAGAAAGGCTTCATCTTCAATCATTGCCCCAAAATTTGATGGTGTAGTTTCTCTTTGAGGCACGTCTATGACACCTAAGAAAGCTAGAACCACTTCCAAACCGGTATCCGATTCTAAAGGACAACAATTCTTAGAGATTTCCCAGCCCAAGGAGGAGAAGAATGAAAAGGATTTGACCATAAATGACTTAGAGCTGACAAGGATCCCATTGGGAGAATCTACCCTTGAGAGTGAAGTGCACAATTTGAAGGAGACAATGTCCAAAGTAATTGAAAGAGTAGAAAGGGGTAAATAGTCTCAAGAGTAACTTGAGGAACATATAAAAATCTTCTCAAATTTTATCTGATCTTTATTGACAAGCAACAAGGTAAATTATTCAACTCCACTGACTACAATACCTCCCCCCACTATTTTAACCAATGAGGAAGTTCAAACTATCAAAGATATCCAAAAGCATGTTGCCTAGGGAAAAGCGATGAAAGCCATGGTGGATGGAATGTCAATCACCTGGATTGAATTTCATTGAGGAAACATACAAGTGATATGATCATATCACCGTGATATAACTAAAATTTTCTACAACACCGAGCAGTTTAGAAAGGGAGTTGAAATTTTGGGTTGAATGTATTTAGGACCTTGGCTCCCGAGTGAAATAGATGTACAAGTATTTTTGGCCCACAAAGTGTTTGATGACCCAAAGTTCAACCTATCTAAACAAAGTGGGTGTTCAAAATTGATTAGAAGATGAAATCCCTGAAGATGCCATTGATGAACTCGTGAACATGCTTTAAGAGACAATATTTCAAGGCTTGCATCACTTCGATTTTCAAGATCTCCATTGTCAACTCTTCAAAGAGAATTTAGAGGATAAGTTTACAATCCAAGAGATCAAAGTTAAGTCCAAAACATTTGTCAAAGAATATTTGTTTAAATCGAGATATTGTGTCAAGAGAGAAAATGGAAGAGATCCGTACACTCAACCTCAATCTTGGAGGCAAACAAAGGATTCTTGGAAAATGCAGGATTTGGAAAAGACATGAAAAAATGTTTGGATAGATGGACTACATGCAACCGCCAACACCACCATTCCCTGAGGCATGGAGATAGCACGAGCATTAGTAAGATTCAAAAATCAAGTACTCTAAGTGAAGACCAAGACAACTACTCCTTCAAATTTTTCAAGACTCGCTTCTTAGACTTTTCTTTTAATCAATGTATTTCATAAAGTTGGCCACTTTCTAAAGTAGGACCAATTTGATATTTTAAGCTCTTGATTAGATATTAATCTTTTGATTAAAAAAGGAAATTGAAAGGTCTCTAATTGTAACTGCCCGAGTGGCTATAAAAGAAACTCTTTGTCATAATAGTTGGGGTTGGATTTTAATGTTTTAGATGTAAAAAATACATAACTATCAAGAATTAATACAGAAGAAGTTCTTTCCCTCCTTTGTCTTGCATTTCTTCTATTATGTTCTTTATCTTGTGAATGTGGTTTTTATATATTTGGATATGAAACTTTGTGTTCTTCTGGTTGATGTTGTGCTTAGAACTTTGTTTCTACTGCATATATGTCTTGTGTTTAGATATATTTAAATTCATATGTTTCTCGGGAATCTCATTACATGCATAAGTAGGATTTTATTTTGCTATATATACGTCTAAAAGTGTAGCCATTCTCCCTCTTGAAATTATTGCCTCTTTTGCATCCTTTTCTTCTATATTGAGAAAGATCAAATATGGGAAAAGTTCCAATATCAAATTCTCATCTAATACTGATAGTTTGTAAATTTGTAAATAAGTAGTTTTCTTGTTTGTGTGTGGAATAAGGGAACCTCTCCCACAAAGAGGAGGGACTAATATCCCCTCAATCGTTGCTTGTCATTAGAGATTCAAATCTATCAACCAACAAGATGACTTAGCATATTTGCGTTTGATCTCAAGTGTTCAATCGGGGAAATTGTTGAACAGAGGTGAATTGTGTTGTTAATTCTCGTGATAAATTTTGGAGCTCACGAATGATGCCAGACATGGGAACCCATGGATGGACAGGGGCACTTGGGCATTGGAGACTCGCTACTAGGAGCCCGTGACTATGCAAATGGTTAGAATATTTTTAATAGTGTTGCACAAGTGTCACAAATATTCCCGTTGATCTCTTGTGTGTCATTCTTTGATCGTTGAGGGTACATGAAACCTACAAAATAGATATCATCTACAAAACCCACAATACCACATCAAATCCAATAAAAATAAAGATGCAATATGGGGAGTTAGACTGACCTCGATGGTCACCCCGAGAGTGAACTTACGACCGAGCGTTGCACTACATCTCAAACTCCATGTAGTTCTGGTGAGTGTGTGTAAGAATAATTCCCTTATGCAAGTGCACTTGATAGTGGGCTAGATCTAGAATGTAACAATGTATAACATGTGTGGATGGAATAAGAAATTCCCCTTCCTATATAGTGTATGCAGAAAATGTAGTCCCTTGTCCCTTGATTGAATGCCAAATGGATGCTTTGAAGTGCTTTAGGTGCCTTTTGAGTGCAAGCTTAGGTGATAGTAATAATGCTTAGAGTTTGGTCCTTGATTTTGAACACATAACTATGTATTTATATGATTCCCTTGTTTAAATTTTGTAATTGACAACTAGAAGGCTGACCCATAAGTGAAAAAGGTGCCTAAAAGATAAAAGAGACCCAAAAGAAGCGAGTAAGGTGGAAAAGGGTTAGGGGCACCTAGAGGGGACATGGACACTCCTGTCTTGGTGAGTGCTTGGTATCTCAAGCCATAAAATATAAATAAGTAAAATACCGACTGGGTTGTGGGGTATGAAAGACCAAATAGAAAACAAGAAACAAAGGAAAAGGCCAAAGACATAATTGTCAATTACTAGTTTTCTTGCTTAGGAATCATATGAATGCTAATATGTATTTAGGACCAGAGTGTACCCAATTGTGTGATTTTGTGTCTACAGTAAAATGTAGACACCAATTTTTGAGTCACACCCTCACACTCTCATTTGAAATCCAAAAAACCTATCTTATTAGCCTAAATCATGAATTACCCTCGTAAAATCACATTTACCTTCCGTAAAACCCATATACCTATCTTATTTACTCATCCTAAACTTGACTAACCATTTACCACTCATCCTAACCCATTTTTATCATAACATCCTAGCCCCCTAACCTTAACCTCTTCATAACCTCTTCCACTCGCACCCAAACCCGAAAAACCTCATTTAAAAGTGGTTAAAACCACTTCCAACCCATTTTGCCCACATTTATGGGATCATTGGCGACTCTAAATTGTCAGCGATTATAAATTGACAACCAAACTCCTTGTTTCAAGACTCTCAAGCATCCACAACAAAGCTTTGTTGCATTCAAGACCGAGATGACATCAACACAAACATTCAAACATCCTTTTCATCCCTATTACGTCCCGCGAGCTTTGTTAACCTCGTAAAATCCCCGCAGCTCTATCAACACTTCTTTCACATCAAAGGTACGTTATATTTGTCCATTTGCATTCTTAAATCCTTTATGTATCACATAACATCCTTAATCAATCATTAGATCAATCATTTTCATTCATATTTACATCATATCAAGGAATCAAACTTTTACAGGATCACCAATGATTCCCCGAATTTCCAAAGTGATTGCACAAAATCACTAGCGATAACTATCATTTTATCATATTTATCTCATTTACAATTAGTTTAACATCCTGTTTTTGTCTAATCTATATGTTTTAAGACGTGTCTCCTCAGTAGATGACATTGTTAGGTGAGTCACACCCTGCTACAAGTATCTACAACCTCCCGATCAATTAACAACATTTCATGTGGGAACAATTCGACATCACACACAAACTCAACTTTTATGTCATTGTTTTGACTCTCGAGATTGAAGACATCAAAGACCAACTTGAAGTGATACATGAAATACACGATGCAATGTAACAATCCCGGTTTGAGTACTTCTAGGACTTTGAGATCATCAGAGCCCTTACCTAAGCCACCTATCAAGAAAAACAAGACCTCTCCATCCCTCTCAAATTCTAATCATATTTTCATTATCTTATTTCATATCATATCACTTGATTGTAAACACGAGTTGACATCCCTCGAAGAATCCCATTCGCTTCGGGATCACCATTGTCGAGCAATTCATTTAATGTTATCCGATATTTACCTTGTTTAGTTGTCATTGCATGTAGGTCCTCTCATTCTGCTGGAAGGAAGGAGCCCCGCATTCGCCAGTACATCCACTCACCTCGACATTGTGTTTTTTAGCACAGGTATCGTCAAACCCAACTACTTTTAGAGTTTTTGGGTATTTCATTATAATATTAACGAACTGAAATTCACCTCAAACATTTGGGCTCTAGACGGGCTAATGACGCTCAAATTCTTAATTCTCGTAAGGGATTGGGACGTAAAATTTAATCAAGTCATAAAAGGGACACATGGCGGTCAGTAGATCATTTCTTATTAAGGAGTTGGTCATCAAGTTCATCCAAGTTTACAGTTCCCAAGTTGAACGAGCTCGAGTCTGATTTGGATCGAGTTGCATGGAGTGGCCGAGATGAGTTCAAAGGAAGGTGTACGAGTTTGAGATCATATAATGTCATGATTGGTCCATGTGGACCAATGAAAACACTTTGTGGTCTCACATATTCAGGATGAAGCAGAGCTACTAAGGCACAAAATCCCGAAACTTTGAGAAGTCCCAAGATCCTTAGAAATCATGGCCGAGCCCGATAAGGCTATGTAATGTCCCCTTTTCCTTCACCAAAGGCCTAAGGGCCAAGTCGAGTCCAAGCCATGGTCAGACCCAAGGAGTTGTGGACACTGGGAGCTATGGGGAGGTGTAATGTCCCCTTTTCTATGCCAAAGGCCTAAGGGTCAAATCGAGTCCAATCCGTGGTCATACCCAAGGGGCTATGGACGTTGGGGGCTTTTGAGAAGGGGCCGCATGGTACTATTATCCATGTTTGGCATTTGGGGGTCACTTTGGACTTGGGCAACTTAAACGGGAAAAAGTAACTTTAGTGACTTTTATTTTATTAACCCTCCATGGAAAGCAATGCGTCTAGGGTCTATTGGGGCTCTTTTTCTCGTGGGAAGCATACAAGGAGTGGGGAGAGTAAGGAAAATTACTTTTTGTCCGATACATTTTAGCCTCTTTCACGGTAGTTGTTGTTGTTGCGCTTCTACAACTTGTGGAGTCAAATGCCACAGGACCCTAGCTTCGGTGATGAGAGACCCGTCCCTAGCTAGCAGGGCATTCTTCAGTAGTGAGAGATCTACCCTAGTCTGTCATTTTGGAGCCATTTCTAGGCCGTGCTACAGAGATATTTCCAGAGGGTTCAGAGGAAGGGTTTTGAGGATTTTTGGGGGCTTTGGGGGAGACAATCAGAGGGGATCTAGATCAAAATCACGATAGCTATTCTGGGTTGGGTGTGGCAAAGCACATCAAGGCACCTCCATCATCTCCCGACCCCATTCCAAGCGAGGCAACTTGCAGCCTTTATTTGGGGGTTTTTCCAGTCGGTTGTTTCAGATCTGAAGGTGGAAACATTATTGCCTGTATCTATTAATGTTATTTCCAAAGACCCTTATTTTTGCTCTTGTATTTAGAGGGTCACGAACCTCTGAAGTTTTCCAGCCGCCTAGGGCTTTCTGTACTTTTTCTGGCAGCAATATATTATTCCAAAAAATGTTTTCATAGTGTTTATTATTACTGTTGCAAGCGTCCCTCAAAATTTCATGCACTGTGGGCAAATATTTTGTGTGATATCAATTTAATACCATTCGTTGTCCTAGCTGGACATTTTCAGTAAAAATCAGTATTTTACTTTGCTGCAATTTTCTATATTTTGTGCATTTTTAAGTGATATCCCACAAGGGATATTTTCAGTGGTATCAGAGTTGTTGTTCCTCTAGCCCGTGTTGGTTAAATATGACAGTTTGGAAAAATCTCAAAGGGGGTTTTATGAAGGAAATGTTCACCAACATGGTGAAACAACAGAAGCCACTAACCTTTATTGGAGTCAACTCACTCTGTAATGTGAATCAAAGCAGACCTAGGGGGCAATAAGGAACATGGCGAGAACAATGATAGAGGGCGGCCAATAAAGATGATTGATGAGGATTCTTGTTGGAGGAAGTACCAATCTTTGAGTAGGGGTTTCAGAGATAATATGCCATTTCCATATTATTGCATGATGAATATTGGTAAAGAAGCCCAAACGAGGTCATCATATGTCTGCACTCGAATCACAAAGGAACTTGTTTGTAGAAGAAGCTTTTAAACAAAAGGGTATGATTTCCATTGAGAAAAATAATTGCATTAGTGAAACTTTGCTTGTTAGAGAAATTATTCTAGCTTAGGAGAAGAAAGTTGTTTTTGCAAGCAAAGAGGATGTAATGGAAACTCTTAAAAAGTGTGAGGAAGGGAATAAAAGAGCTAGAGTTGCTAGGTTGATAGCGACTCAAGCAAGACAACACATACAAGAGTTCAAGGAAACGATGAGGGAAATTGATGCAATAAAGACTACACCCCGAAAAAAGACTCTATGGAGTAGTTGGCACATGAGGAGGAGCCTCACATGGACACTGGTGTAAAATTGTAGCCTGCTGTAATTTCCAAACCAACAAATTTTGATCAGCTTTCAGATACTTTCAACAGCACTCAGTGCAACAATGTTGGGGGCAGCTCAACATATGTCTATCTTGAACACACAGAGGACATTGATGGCCTTGAAAGGCACTCAGGAAACAATGTTGGGGGTAGCTCAACATATGTCTATCTTGAACACACGGAGGACATTGATGGCATTGAAAGGTATGAACAAACATGGCTGGTTGGTTGCAAAACTGAAAAAGATATTTCAATCCAAAAGGTACCTATCAATCCTCCAAAGAATAAGTCATTATCATATGGGATGGATTTACCAAGCAGTAATGAGCATAAAATTGTGAAAGGTGTTGATTCTTGTTCCACTTATTCTCCATCTAAAATCATGAATCACAATAGGGATGGTGTTGTTTTGGAGGTTTCTAAAGTAGCGATAGAAGGTGAACCTTGTGATAATCTTCTTTATGAGGAGATACAAGAGAAGCAAAGATGGCAGACCTTACATGATACAAGGGCTCAGGGGCATTATAAGCTATGGGATCCTGGTAATATGTGGCAGTTATCCAAAACTATCAATTCTGATGTAGAAAACTTTGTGACTGATTTCATAAGCCAAAGAAGGAATTCAAATGTGTCTTTTGGGATTACAAGTGTTGGCAAGCATGATTTCTTCATTGGAGACTCAGTGCAAGAAGGGAGAGTACCTCTCAAGGTACTAGCATTGGTTTTATGATTGCTAAAAAGGGTAAGAGAATATTTTTTAATCATCTTCAGCCTGTTGGACTGTGTATAACAACAATCATACAGAGAAGAGAAAATAACAATATGGGACAACATGGTCAAAGAGGCGAGAGTGGACATTTAGGGCAGCGGCCTCCCCATTCTTCTATCAGCCTTTGGGGCTTCACAAACCTTCTTTCTTGAAGGATCCAAAAGTTTCACAGGTACAACAACCTGTAGATATTTTGGGTGAGGAGTCTTTTTGGGAGAGGAACCAAATCTGGAGTGAGGGCTTTCGTAACAACATGCCATTCCAAGAATATTGCAGAATGAAGATTGGCAGTCGACCCAAGAGAGATCATCAAAAACAGGTACCAGAGTTACAGAGGAGATTGGGACAGATCTCCATTCCACACTTTGATGGTTCTAAGAAGTGTACTGCACCGTCTTGGGTCCAGAAGCTGAAGACATACTCCGACTTGAATCCTATGCGTGAGGAAGATGCAATTAAGTTTGCAAGCTCGCATCTTGAGGGAGATGCTCATGATTGGTGGCATCATGGGCTGATTACATAGGGACACATACACATTACGACTCATGCAGAGTTCACGCAGAGCCGGTGAGAAAATTTTGATAGGAGGGACCCACGATGGTATTTTAGGAGTGGACTCATTTGAGAAAACCGGTCCCCGAATCAAGACATCAAGATTTTAGAGATTACCAGTCATGGTACCTAATGTCACGAGAGAGGAGGTTGATTTTTTTGTTCATAGTAGGTTTGACTGATGCTTTTACTGGATTTGTGAAGGCATTTGAACCTTCTTCCTTACACGGGGCTGTTAGGAAAGCTCGGGACTTGGAGTTATCCGCTCCAAAGCCGATGGCTCCACTTCTCATTCAACAAAGGGAACCTCCATCCTGGATCAGTGAACGTCGCAGAGGGAGCCTCCACCGAGGCGGGAGGTGGTTAAAAATCCAATCATTTCCGAGAACATAGAGATGAGTTGAGGCAAAAGAAACTATGTTTCGATTGCCACACACCTTGGATTCCAGGATATAATGCAAAGGTAGAGGGAAGGATCAATTCTTGAAGTCTTCGAGGAGAGCAAGGGTGACAGAGGTGAGGAGTTAGAGACTCCGAGATGGATGATGGAGATGGGGTTGCGTTGGATAGTGTTGATGCGGGGTAGGAGGAGAAGAATTTTCCTCGGGAGATTATAGCCACATTACCTAGTACTATGATGTACAAGGCATTTAGGATTAGAGGAGTTATGCAGGTCACGTGTTGGGGTACTCATTGATAGTGGGGCAACCCACAACTGTATTGATGCCTCATTGGTTGAGAGGTGAGGACTACAGATCAGAGGATTTTAAGGGCCTCAACGGGGTTGTAGCCAATGGAGAGTCTTTGAGGTGCACACAACGGGTTACCCAAGTGAGCATCATGATGGGTAACTATATAGTTACCAATGATTTCCACATTGTTGGAATGGGAGTGACCAACATAGCACTGGGAGTGTAGTGGCTTCACTCTCTTGGTGAGTTTTGGACTAACTTTTAGACGATAGGGCTGAAGTTTAAGTCCGAGGGCAGGAATGTGATTTTGAGGGGAGTATCTACAGGAGCACCAAGGATGGTTACAACTGAGGGGATGGAGAGGACGATCCGGCATGGTGAGGAGTTTTATTATTATGGATCGATGTGGAGTATGATGGATGTAGGTGTGGCCAACAATGTTGCACATGAGACTATTACTGAGATTGGGATTATAGGTTCAGATCATCCGAGCTTATCATTATGCTGGTTATCCAAAGTTTTGGTAGACTGGAGACCTCATTTGTTTGTTGAGTACTCCAAGAACCGACACACTGGTGAGATTCTGGATGGTCACATACAAGATGACAACTACAAATTTGAGGATGAGATGATCTTCTATCAGGGAAGATTGAGCCTTGTGATGATTCATGGTTGAGGATGGAGATATTGTGACATGTGCATTGTCTTTCCGTGATTGGGCATTTGAGTTGCTATGAGACCTACAGGTTCATGTCAGAGAGGTTCATATTGCACAGGTTGAGGGAGGATATCCCCAAATTTATACATGCATATACGGTTTGTCACTGTGACAAGTCAAAGCTTGCGGGTTCATCATTTTTTGAATCGACATTGGAAAACACTCCTATGTATTTTACTATTTCTATGCGTAGTGAGCATTTCACCCATGTGTTAGTCAGTGGAGAGACAAAATTGACTCATGGTTATTTAGTAGGTTCACATTCAGCGCAGGAGGTGGACTACGTGGAGCGATATTGCCAGTTGACTGTCTACTAGAGTCTTGGGACATTTCCTCCACGGACACATCGAGATACAATATGAGGATCCATGCTCTCACACGAGTGCAAGTCAGGTGGGAGAGTTAGCACCATTTGTGCATAAACAAGTTGTTTGTTGTGCCAATTTGGGGACTCTACAAGATTCAGAGTGGACTTTCATACCCAGGAGTTGATTGGAGAGGCTGTGAGTGATTCCATGATGATGACTTTGCATTCACCGGGATTGGACCAATTGGAAATTTCGATGCGGGTACCAAAGTGGAGAGTTGGTTTGGGTATCATTCCACTTCATGGGCAACATTGCTCTCAGATAATATGGAGGTCATGATGACGACATGGGGTTTCTTGGTTACCTCGGATTACACGGATCCTTGGTGGACGATAGGGTGAGGTGGAGAAACTTACATGCGGTATTCAGCTGCTGCAGCAGAATAGGATAATGCTTGGGGTCAAGAATTTCTCTGGGAAGGGAGGACTGTAATGTCCCCTTTTCCTGCGCCAAAGGCCTAAGGGCCAAGTCGAGTCCAAGCCGTGGTCAGACCCAAGGAGCTGTGGACGCTGGGAGCTATGGGGAGGTGTAATGTCCCCTTTTCTATGCCAAAGGCCTAAGGGTCAAATTGAGTCCAAGCCGTGGTCATACCCAAGGGGTTGTGGATGTTGGGGGCTTTTGAGAAGGGGCCACATGGTACTATTATCCATGTTTGGCATTTGGGGGTCACTTTGGACCTGGGCGACTTAAACGGGAAAAAGTAACTTTAGTGACTTTTATTTTATTGACCCCTCCATGGAAAGCAATGCGTCTAGGGTCTATTGGGGCTCTTTTGCCATGGGAAGTATATAAGGAGCGGGGAGAGTAAGGAAAAGGACTTTTTTCATATACATTTTAGCCTCTTTCACAACAAAGTTGTTGTTATTGCGCTTCTACAACTTGTGGAGTCAAATCCCACAGGGACCCTAGCTTCGGTGGTGAGAGACCCGTCCCTAGCTAGCAGGGCATTCTTTGGTAGTGAGAGATCTACCCTAGTCTGTCATTTTGGAGTCGTTTCGGGCCGTGCTATAGAGATATTTCCAGAGGGTTCAGAGGAAGGGTTTCGAGGATTTTTGGGGGCTTTTGGGGAAGACAATCAGAGGGGCTCTAGATCAAACTCACGGTAGCTATCTAGGCTGGGTGTGGCAAAGACGTTGAAGGTGCCTCCATCATCTCCCGACCCCATTCCAAGCGAGGCGACTTGCAGCCGTTATTTGGGGGTTTTTCCAGTCAGTCGTTTCAAATCGAAGGTGGAAACGTTATTGCCTATATCTATTAATGTTATTTCCAAAGACCCTTATTTTTGCTCTTGTATTTAGAGGGTCACAAACCTCTAAATTTTTCCAGCCGCCTAGGGCTTTCTGTACTTTTTATGGCAGCAATATATTATTCCAAAAAATGTTTTCATAGTGTTTATTATTATTGTTGCAAGCGTCCCTCAAAATTTCATATTTGTGGTCAAATATTTTTTTGTGATATCAATTTAATACCATTCGCGTCCTCGCTGGACATTTTAAGTAAAAATCAGTATTTTACTTTGATGCAATTTTCTATATTTTGTGCATTTTTAAGTGATATCTCACAAGGGATATTTTAGGCTAAGACAAGCCCAAGAACCCACTAAGTAACCCCGAACGACTCCAAGAATGGCGAATGAACGTGATTGGTCCACATGGACCAATCACAGATGACTCAAACCCCAAGAAAATAGAGGAAAAGGAGAATAAATGTTTACACCCACAACCTCGTGATTAAGTGATCCCAAGAACCCCGATTGAATATGATAAGAACACGTGGAACTTGTTTAGTTGGGAATTAGTCAATGGATCACCGGTGAACTTTAGATGCTCATAATGTTTGATCCACAACTCCAAATCGATAAAAATGGTAGCGTTGGAAATCTTATGAAGAGGGCTACACATTGGGAACAAATTTGGGGTGAATTGGTGAGGTATTGGTAGAGTATTTTGTGGCAGAAGTTTTGATGGAATTTTCTAGCCTTTGTCACCATTTACCAATCCACTTCTCCAAATTGATCATGTGTGGCCTCCTTGTGCTTCTTAAGAGTGTTGCACTTCTCAGCAAATGCGAATGTTTCCCCGAGATCTTAAATTGAATGCCAATTGGTTCCATGTGTCATTTGATCAATGGTGGAGCCACTAATCAATTTGTGCATGCTTGTTTTTCTCTTCTCATTAGTTCTCAAGCTTTGAACTTCCCTCCAATTCCATTATGGAATGTTCTCTCAATTGTATAAATAGATGAAGAATGTGCTTCATCTAATCATCTTCTAGCTTGGCCATTTTGGTAGGATCTTTGATCCCTTTGGTTGTTTAGTCTATAGGTGTTCATTTTAGCTTTGTTTTAGATGTTTGGAGAAGGAATGATTGTAATCAATTCAAGGATATCATAATAAATATTTGGGAGAGTAGTCATGTTTGTTTTATTGAGTCATGAATAAGATAGTGGATTATAAGGAAGCTATCATTTGAGGTAGAAGTGTATTCACTCAAATTGTTAGAATCTCCATTTGGTAATTAGGTGTAGAGGTCTGATGTGTAGTCACCAAAGCATTTGGTTGTAAAATCCTTGTGGAATTTTGGATTTATTTGCACTCAATAAACTTAGCTAATGTTATATTTTAGATTTTGAGCTATGGTGGTCGATGGTTTATTAGATCTCAGTGTATATGGTTTAATGATTGTCTGAATTGTGGGGAGCTATAACAATTGTGTAAATTAATGCAAATATTATGTTATCTCTGACTCCTCCATCTCAGCGTTGGCAGATTTGGCCCAATGGGCAAGGAACATATAAAGTTAGAATGATCAACTCCCCTCCCACCCTTTTAATTTAATCTTGTTGTATTGTCCTACTTTAGACCTCTATTTATCTTGTGCATTCTTAGATGCCTCTTTGATATAACTTTGGATTCATCTTTATCATAATGATTTATTTGTCTGCAACCTTTGCCTAGTTTTAAGTAGCTTTATGATCCTCTTGCTAGTGACAACCAATTGGGTGGGAGATCATAGTGGTTGGGCTATTTATCTAGGTTTGTTACTCTATAATCGTATTGTCCTTGTTATATGACATCACTTGGGCTGTTATAGGGTCTCTCTCTTAGGTTTCACAGAGCCTAAAGAGTTGGAAGTTAACCACCTTCCTATTTGTTGACCTTGAATCGCCCTTCTTGGTGAAGAAGCATACAACTACAATGAACTATTCCACCCTTCTTCACTCATCTAACAAATGGAACAAACTTTGGGAGCCAACACAAAGTTTTATTAATAGATATAAAAGCAAAGAAATAATGTTACTTTAATCATCTCCATATGGATAGGGTTTCTACAATGGCTAACAAAGTGTTAGTTATCTCCAAATTTAAGTTACATATTCAAGTTCAAGTAAAGAAGCTTCACATGGAAGTGGATCATCTCCAATATCGGTGGATCATCGGGGAAGTGTCCCATGTGTTGTTAGCTAAGTACTTCCTAACTCCCTCGCCATCGACCTTCCTTTGAAGGTCGTGGCCATGGGGGTTGTGGATATCATCATTCTTGCAATCAACAAAGTAGTTTCTCGCCCCACTCCTAGCAGTGCTCTCCGAGTCGTAATGGTGGTGGTGGTGGCAGTTTTGGCCACGTTCCTAACCCCTGCGGGTGCACAATGCCATAATAAAGTAAGTTTTCACATGAAATAAGTAATCCTTTACCACCTCCAACTCCTTTGAATGCATGTCACTTGATTTTGTCGCAGATCTCATGTTTTTATACGTTAGCCACTTTGCCCCTCAAGACTTTTGTAAATATGATATTGCATAAATAATGTTTTTCACGTACTTTTATCCAATTCTTTTGAATTAAATATTTGATCTCCTAAAATGTGGCGTCTTCTTTGGAGGTTATATATATATATATATATATGCAGGTAGAAATAATCTTATAAGTCTAATTTGCCCTTGGAATAAAAACTTTGCAAGAAAGGGTTTTAGCCTGAGAATGGAGAGTTCTAAAACCTCGCCTGTTCCTCCTGCTCACAATGTGGAGGTTGAAGAAGAAGATGAAAACGTGAAACAACTCGATGATTGCGCACACCTCTATTTAAACTTGCAGGTTTCTAAATTGAATTAAATTAAGTTAGATTTAATTTAATTCCCTTAGATATGTTTTACTTTAAATAAACTTGAATTCCTATAAAAAAAAATGTTCTGTTTGCAGGAGTGTTTGGTTAGAACTAACAGAGATTGGAGAGCTTGCCAGCCAGGTACGCTGCATTTCTCATTACTGCTGCAGAAATTTAATTTTAGTTATTGTAATTTGAAAATCCATTAAAGAAATGAACTAATTATGGAATAGAACAACACCCATTTTCTCATTTGTGCCAATGATCTAAACACGAAGGAAAAGGAATGAAATGGTATGTTTTATGGCCTGTTTTTTTGTCATTTGAATAAATCAAGAAATTTTACTATACATATTCAACAATTTTTCGTATCAAATCTGAGTGATATGTGAAATTTCAAAATGTTCTGAGTAAATCTTATGTTTTTCCTTAAAGGTTAGCCCGCGATGCATATATTGCTTATTTTTCAAGACGGAAAGATAAAGATTCATCCACTGTTCTACACTTATAGAAAATTTCCAATGCTTCAATTTTCACTTGATAACGGACAGGTTTTTTCTTTTTCCTTTTTAATTTCTATTTCTATTAGTAATTTTTCCCAGCTTACTTGCCACAATCAAGGGGAAAACCATATATACAACCGACAAGTTTAGAGCGGACTGGCCGAATGTGGCGACCATTTACCATTTTTGCGTGTTTTGGAAAGTAAATTGCTGGTACATTCAGCCGATGCACCTGCTGTTTATGTGAGGCGCTATCAAGGGGTATCTCTACGCATCCAGACTTGCTGTAGGGGGCATGCCACAGCCAAAGTTGGATGTTGTATATTACCCAATGTGAACACTTAATATGTGTCCGGAAAAGTTTTAGACAGAATATTTTTCTCAGGGCTTTGAACCTGGGGCTCTGATAATACTGAGATTTGGATGTGATATTTTACCGAATTTGAACAGTTAATATGTCTCATGAAGATTTGAACACAACATTTTCCTTGGGATTTGAACCCAGGGCCAATCCTATTTGACATGGGTGCTGGAAGTGGCATCTGTATCCTTTTTTAAAGCTAATATCTCTCCTGAGTGTCATCTAAGGATTTGAACTCTTGACATACCTCCCAGAGATTTGCACCCAGGGCCCCATTATGTAAGCCTCAATGATTACCACTTGAGCCACCCCATTTGGAATGGAAGTTGGATGTGGTATTTTATCCAATTTCAGCACTTGAGATGTCTCTGAGGAATTGAACACTTAACATGTCTCCTAGGTATTTGAACCCAGGGCTCCCCAATGAATGCCCCGATGTTAACTACTTAAGCCCAGACACGAAAAGGATTTGATTTTGAAATAAGGAAAGGAGCTTCCAACTCTTTTCTTGATCTTGCTTGGCTGTCTTAAGGTTAGTAGATCCTTAGGAGTGAAAAAAATCAAATGAAGAACAATTGTGCTCTTAAAAAGTCTGCAGAAGCTACACAAATGTTATCTCTTCCTATTACTATTTACTCATCCCAAGTTTAGTTTAAGATTTAGTGAGTGACTTCAATTTAAAGAAATGGGATTTTGTTTCCATAACACAAAACTTCAAAAGATTTCAATTAGTTAAAAGGGAATCAAATTTTATTACGGTCTTTCCATATTCAATCAAATTATATTCCCAATAAAGAGATTGTTTCAAGGAAGAGAGAAGTGATTAACTAACTCATTGATTAATGGTAGTGGGTAAGAGGAGGGAGGGCAGTGGGCTTAGAGAACCCAGAGGGCTCAACGAAATGCACCTTGGGAGCAGTAACATGGGAAGTACCATATATTAATATATTAATATTATATCTGACTTGATTTTATATGGGTTTGTGCTGTTTGTATAGTAAATTTAGGGTAAAGCCTAAGTTGTATACTCTAATTGAGAGATGAATGGAAGGCATAGCAAAGAATAGACAAAATACACATGTACACACAAGTCGAAACTGTAGAATGCAACACTTATAATAGCATTGTCACAGCGATTGAAGTTTTTATATTGTTTTCACTTCTCAGCCAAGGAGGAAATCCAACAGTGCATAAAATGATAGTTAATCAAAATGGGAGGAAAAGGGAAATGTAATTGTAAATAGTTTTCTAAGCCTTAGACCAAAAAATGTTTTTTAGAATTGTGTTTGGTGAATGGTTTTCCATCTCCAAGGAGGATACATGGCATCCTATGTGGGTTGACTCTTTAGTTCATAAGGAGAACCCTTCAATTACTAGTTTAGTAATTTTTCAGTTTTTGCATTTTATAGCTATAAAAAGATAGTATTGAATCAAGAATGCAGAGTTCAAGGCATATATTTCTCCCACAGAGATTACCCTCGTTGTGCACTCTCATTTTGCAATAATATCTTTTGCTTTTGCAATTTTAGTTTTAGTCAATTTCAATTTTATCTTCATAACACATTAAGTTTCATAATTAGTGTGTTGTGCATCAAAATGCACCTGTAATTCAGATCAGTGGTATCATTGTTGTTCTTTCCATTCTTGCATGTCCTAACAAACGAGTTTGATATATAAAAAGCATGGCCTCAAGATACTTGACCCTTTAGATTATCTTTCTTGTTGATTCAAATGATCCCAGATGGAAGTAGAGGGAAGGTGAGATTCTTTCAAACTATTGCTTGATGAATCTTGAGAGAGACAAAGGCTTTGCTAACGTCCTTTCACAAGTTGTGCTTGAGACACCCACTTTATCATCGAGCAGATCCTTTGAGGGTCCAACAAGCTTCAAGGTACAAGTGAATTGTGATGTTCCTCTTTTTGAGGGGAAAACGATGCCAATGAATTATACAAATGGTTCGACCAGTTGGAATCGTATCTGTTTAAATAATTTTTCTACCCATGAAAAGATAAAATTTGCACTCTTGAAAGCTTCCGCTCATATCAAAAAAATGGTTGGAAATACATTGTCTTCGAGATGAAGACAATGATGAGTTATCATTTGATCACAAGGTTCTCTCGAGATAAAACCTAGGAAGAATTTGTAGAGGCGTCACAAAGGAGTACTACCCAAGAAAGAATTATGATGATCAATTAAAAAAATTACATCAATTGTGCAAAGGTTAAGACCAAAGGTGGAATACCACCAACCATTTCATGCCTTATTGGCAAAAACATGGTACACATGATAATGAGAAGCATATAATTCTCAAATACTTCAGTGACTTTTGGTCTTACATCCGAGGAAGAGATGGATATTATAGAGGTTAGGACACTAGAATAAGCCTACCTATATGCATTCAAGATTGAGGAAAAAATCAAACAAGGAAAGAAAGAATTTTCTTCTATAGAAAAGTTATGTCCAAAGAAAGGGAAGGTTGACACCAAGTCTAACAACATGTTACAAGGAAAATAAACATAAGAAGAAGCAAGAAAATATGTAAATGTTGAAGAAGAAGCCACAAAAAGACATTGATCGGTGATGTGAGGACCATAAGAGCAAGTGACAACACAAACGAATGTCATGCTATGGAGAATTTTTTGATGGAATCATGGAATCTAGATACAATGCAGGCCTCTACCTCATTGGCTGCAACTTCATGTGTGCAGAGAGAAGAGAAGCAAATTATGGATGCAGATCCATACTCCACTATCACCATTGCACAAGCGACCCCTTCAAAGGCAAGAAGACAAGGAGCGTCTCATCCACTAACAAATGTTGGTGAATGGGAAGGCTTTGCACTTTATCATGGATAGTGGAAGTTAGATGAACTTTACTTTTCATTGATGCATTCAAGACATTGAATATACCAAAACTCCTCACTCGTAGCCCCACTTTGTTGGTGGTTGAATCAAGGCATAAATAGTCACATCAATTATCAATGCCCCCAAACCTTATTCCATCAAACCATTCAAGGATAAGGTGGTATGTGACATAACACCTTTGGATGTCTACAACATCCGTCATGGAAGACCTTATATGCGGAAATGCCATGGTGTTTAAGGGTAGGCCTCTATGAAGCCAAAACTTAAAGAGTATCATCATCACTCTGGGTGACGAGCTCTTTAGATTACCAAAGATGACCCCTACCATGTTAATATCCTTGTTTAGTGTGAAGCAAAAAGTGTCAACATGTGATTCCCGCACCGAGACTCGTGCTACTTGTGATCAAATCTAAGAAGGATCAAGATTGCAACAACAACACCTACCACCACAACAAGTCGAACAACACAACAAAATTCGATGGACCGGATGTTTTCGAGTGGTATAGAGGTGTCTTTGCCTTATCGACAAGCATCTCTTTGCATTGTCAAGTGAAACATCCAATTGATTTGGTCCCCGACACTCTACTACCAAAAAGACCATGAACAAGCTTTTCATACGTGAGAATGATGATATCAGCAACATTATCTAGGAGCAGATTTAGAAGGGCCACATTCGCCCAAGTGCCTCACCTTATGGGTGTCGGATTGTAGTCACCCAAAAAATATGGGTTGTGGTGACTTGTATTGATTATCATGCCTTGAACAAGATCATCATGAAGAACAAGAATTTACTTCCACAAATTGATGACCTCCTTAACCAACTTAGGAACCAAGTTCTTCACAAAGATCAATATGAAGCTAGGGTATTTGTACACACCAAAAAGTGGAGGGGCTCTTTGTGTGCACTTGACTCCTCATGAGTCCGGACCAAGGTAGTCGGACGAGAGGATGATGGGATGGCGTTGCACGGGGCTACGAATAGTGTGAGGATGGTATGAGTTGGGATATAGAACGCAAGTGAATTGGAAGAAGATTTAGTTCTCGGACCTAGATTTAGTATGAGGCATGCCCTTCAGCCGCATGTGAACAAAGGTTATGGGTCTCTTGCCATTCTTGAGCGACAATGTTTCCGACACCACTTTCAAGACATTTCCTCTAAGATGTCTCTCATGGTCTCTCTCATCCGACCCACTGTTCTCTATGGGTCTGTTGTTTGGGGGCCCTCCCTTTTAGCTACGGATTGGGCGTCAGCTGAGAGAGTGCAGACTCTCCTCCTTCGTCGTTTCATCAGATGCAAGCAGACGGTTCCTCAGTTGATTATTTTAGCTGAATTCGGTGCCAGACCTTTCTGCCGGAGACCGTTTTTGACATTTCGGCCTTCATCCACCGCGTCAGGAGGTTTGGGGATTTCTCCGATGGGCGGAATAGGTACCCGTATCTCGCTTATTGTTCCTCTATGAGTATTGCTCAGGATATGGGACGTTGTTGGTTCTCCGATACTTCGGCTTTGTTGGATTCTGTTGGTATTCAGATGGATCATCTTTCCCCTTTCATTATTCCCTGAATGCTCCCATCACCTTCTACCCACCAAGCAAGTGTTGAATAGGTCCATCAGAGAGGATATTTACAGGTGCTTTATTCAGACTACTTGGGTGAACCCCCATGGTGGCTTGTGTCCTAAGATGGTCTTTTATGCAGAGCATTTTATTGAGATTAGTGAAAAACTCATCATCCGCCCCAAGTACACCTTTCGCCATTGGATGCATGCCCTCCGCATACCCCTGGGTCAGTTTGGGGTGGGCCCCGCGATTTGCGTTGTGAGACGGATGATCATATTGACCACGATGACAGACTTTGCGAGTTCCGTAGCCTCCAGGGGGTTGAGACTAAGGACCATTTCATCTTCCGCAACCCCATATACTATGAGATCAGGGGAGGATTTCATTGCCTCTTCAGAGGGGTTGACCTCCCGGTTTTCTTCAGATATATTGACCAGAGGTGCCTTGCCCTCTATATCCGTGAGTCTCTGGAGCTCCGGGACCAGATTCTTCACCCACCTCCGAGAGTCATTTCCACGAGACGGATTACATCTTTCTTTCCGGTTCTACCTGCAGTGGGTGGTACCAAACGACAGAGCCACTCTGATCCTGTTATAGGGCATAGATCAGTTCGTTCCCGGCTAGACCTTCACAGCTCGCTAGTGGCCACCAGTCGGCTCGGTAGCATACATGTCTCAGAGGGCAATCCAGATCTACTCGCCTCCCTGGCCGTCGTTCTAATCTTAGATCTCTGTGGGGGAGGGGGCCCTCGCCCCCCTCTTCGAGGAGTCATTCCATCAGTAGCTACTTCTTGTCAGCTTTGAATGTTAGGAGGGATGTGACTACCATTTTTGAGTAGACAGCTCCTTATCAATCCCCTCCTTCATTCTCTTCTCCGCTTTCCTTCCCCCATCTGTCTCATTACCCCGTCTGTGGGGGTTTTGTTTTTTGGGGTTTTTGCTTGTTCTTCTCTTATTCTCTCTTCTGTTCTCGGGAACTCGTTTTGAGTCTTCCCGCTTGCACTTTGTATATTGTTTGGACTGCAGTCCCATTGATCTACTTCGTGGTCATTCGTTGGACATTAATATATTTATCTTATCTTATCTACTTGTGTTCTCAAGAGAGCAAGACCTACTCGTTAAGGGCGGTGATACTTCTATAGACTTGATCACGGTGGATGGTATGGTCGGGGATGCTAGTGACACAGAGCCCTAGGTCTATGTCCTAATCGATGAAAACAAGAATGTTGAGTTGTGCTACTTGTGTAAAGAGGTCGTTTGAAGAAAGTCAACCTTATTTGACAAGGTCATATGGAAAGGAGTGATGGTGGACGGTAGATGAACTCAAAGACTCAAACCTCCAATGGGAGTAACTATCTAATGAGGTGGCGGATACGAGTGTTGTTTCATGGGGCTTTACCGTTAAGAACGAGTTGTGAAATAATGTGTGCGGGAGATGGTGAGGAACAAAATACCTCTTGCCCGAGTTCAAACAAGATATTGTCCGAATGTTTTGTTGTTCTAATAGAATGGGAATGCAAGGAAAGTGCCCAAATCTTCTCGGGAATGTTTGGCTATCCGAGTGATTCATGGCGAGAGGAAAAATAGTCGTTGCGTGGTGCTTGCTATGGTCCTGGAGCAAAGCATAGTGGGAGCCTGTGATGAAGGTTATTTCAAGGTGATCCCAGGCGAACTAAAGCCCGAGGAATATCTTGTGGTATTGTTTGTTCAAAAGTATTGCTTGCTATCCTCTGGATCGCCAATGTCCTTGTCTTGTTTTACTGTCCTCTTGCACCTAAAATAATGTGGCTATGTATTGTGGTTGTTGCAAGATTTGTTTGTGGATGTTTCTAGGCTTGTTTGGGTCTATAAGCCGTATTTGGTTATGTGTTTAACTCAATTGTAGGACTGTTGTCTGTGTTTGTTTTGTTTGGTTCTTGTGTGAGTTGCTTGAAACACATTTAAATATAATGCAATGAAATCAAGTGTCTGCTGGAAATAAAGCTTTCAGATGTTAAATTTCAGATGTGCACAAAAGAACTTTAACAACTAATTCTCCTTTTTTGCTACTTGATTTGATAGGAATGCAAACAACAATGTTTTTGGTATTTTTGAGTTTATGGAATGCAATGAATGTATAAAAATAAATGATCTACAACAACAAACTAAGAATGGTTTCACTAAGCTAAAACATGCCACAAAGTGAAGAAATGACAACAATCACTATCTCTAGAGAACTTATTGCTTTCAGATCTACAACTCTTACGTTGTTTGAATGAAATCTACTAAGCTAGATGCTGATTTGAAAAGCAAGTTGTGTGAATTAAGATCTACAATCTAAACTAAGTTTGGTCTATCCTAAAATGAATTTGGTTTAGATATATGAATAAATGAAAAGTTGAATCTAACAACTAAAGCTATGTTTCTTTTTGGGGTTTTTCTTGTGTTTTCTAAAAACAGTCTCTGAAATGAAACTATTCTAGATTTAACTAGCAAAATGTTTTTTTATTCTAAAATTCTAAAATCTAATCCCAGAGATGGGAGAAGCCTAAAGCAAGAGAATTTCAAGTTTTTAATCTACAAATCATGAAATCAATCAAAACATATATAACCTACTTTTTTATTGTCTTTTTGTTGGGAAATATATTTATTAGTGCTCCATTATTTGTGTGTAATCATTATTTAAGTTAGTATATTTGTGTAATTATTATTATTGTTATTATGAGTTGTTATAAACAACTTAATAACAATAATATAATATTAGCATTATATTGTTTGTGAGGTGGTTTCTACTCACCTTACAAATATGGTTCACGAGATAGTCAGTTTCCTATATTCTAGGGAAACTACTGCCTATATATTAGGCTATTGTATTGTGTGAAGTATATTGGAGCATATTGAATATTATTCGTAATTGTTGTGTAATACTTGCAGTCTGATCCAAATCAATATTTTGGTATCAAAGCAGGAATGGGTCTATGAGAGATTGTGAAGGGTAGTTGTTTTGTGCTTCAGCCCTAGAATGAGAAAGGAATAATTTACTGAGAAATTTGTAGTATAAAATCATGAAGGTTTGAAATATTTTAAATTAGTATCTTGTGAGGTATTCTGCCTTGTGCATCCGTGGCTATCTCTTTTATGCATTGGTTTAGCTTGCTTTGTATTGATCTCAGACTGGAATGCATTCTCATCTCGAAGGCGGCATATATTTGATCACATTCTATTCGAAATCTGACTCGGCCTTCCTTTCAAAAAAAAAAAAATTCGCATGTTTTGTGTTGGAAACTTCACAAAGGAGTTTTTGTTGAGGCGTTGGAAAAGAAAGCAGTAAGTTTTATTCAATACCGAGATCTTGAATCTTCTTGGCTTTGAGCGTGTTGCAATTTGAGCAAAGATTTAGAGCTGCATGAAGATACAGAGGTTTGTAACGGCGATGCTAGTGAGAATTTGAAGGTGATTGAAGATGACAGCGAGAATTTGAAGGCCCACGTGTTTTTTGGATCTCAATCTACTTGAAGCATGAAATCAACACTTGTTATGACCCATATCAGAATCTTCCTTGTTAGATGGTGACAAATATAAAGTTTTGAGACAAATTCTACTCCTTGCCGCGCAGATCTAAGCTGTTGGCTGCTACAGCATGGGAGTTCCATAAAGAAAATATTCTGTAGAATACATTGCATTGGTTTGTAAGTTTTCATGTGGTCATACGCAACATTTGACACCTGTCCACAGATTTTGTGTTGCATGTTGTATAAGTTTTCCATTGCTCTGTTCAACACGCCACCATCAATCGTTGCAGTTAGTAATTTTTATATTTTTAAAACTTAAATCAAAAGAGTATTGTTTAGTGGTTTATAGTTTTGGATATATTCATTTATATATAGTTTAAGTCGATAAGTTTTAGTTTTAGAAGGACGTGGTCAAATGTGTCATGACTATTCAAAGTATTTGAGTCAAGAAAATTTATATAGTGATTTATTCAATTCGGTTGAAGTCTAGTTGTGAGAGTAGGTGACATACGAGTCAGCGAAATGCCATTTTTATTTTCAAAACTTTATTGCGAGTCACTGTTATAAAGTTTTTCAATACTAGGCTATTATCGTATTTGTTTGCAATATGATTGTCATTGTTATCACGATACATTAAACATTATTTTTAGTTATTGTTTTGTGTGTTTTCATGTCATAGTTGGTCATTGTAGTGTTGAGCATCTTTGTGAGTCAATTCATAAGTTTCGTCTAGTAAAATTTGTGTCAATATATCATCGTGTCCAAGTAAATCCATATTGTCAATGTCTTAAGTCATTGTTCAAAGTATTGTCGGTCAATGTCACTATAAAAAGTGTACTTGTCAAAAGTCCAAAAAATAAAAATAAAAATTTCCTTACGAATGCATTTTCGGTGGAATCCGACATTCGAGTAAGGTATGTAACCATTGATCCTTAAAATCCAAGTTCGCTGAGCTAGCAACATGATATTGGAGGATGGAGGCAAATGAAGGTTGGAGGTCATTCAACAACCTCTCGTCAGTCGCCAATGACGGGGCCGCACAGATGATTTGGTGGCATTTTTTTCAGTTGTGTGTTTGCTTCAATTTAGTGTTCCATAAGTGGAAATTTCACATTGAGGGGGGAACATGATCCAATGTTCCATTTCCATAATGTCGAGTTTTTGTATGTACGAGCAAATGTAATTCAGCAGAATTTCCTATGTTATTCCCTATAGTGAAATGTGATGAGGGTTGAGAATAGTACTTTGTATATCATGATGTGGTTGTAGGTAAACCACTTGAAAACCTTCATTTGTGGTTTGTGGTAAACCAATAGCAAAACCACCATTCTTGGTTGTTGGTAATCCATTCGCAAAACCATCACTTTGTGGTTTGTGGTAAACCAATTGCAAAACCACCATTCTCGGTTTGTGGTCAACCGTTTGCAAAATCATCCCTGAGGTTTGTGATCATCCTGTGAAAATCACCAGATCATGAGCAAGTGCAAGTACAAAGGTAGGTTTTCCCCATGTTCGCACTAAGGGGGAATGTTGGGAAATATATTTATTAGTGCTCCATTATTATTTAAGTTAGTATATTTGTGTAATTATTATTATTGTTATTATGAGTTGTTATAAACAACTTAATAACAATAATATAATATTAGCATTATATTGTTTGTGAGGTGGTTTCTACTCACCTTATGAATATGGTTCACGAGATAGTCAGTTTCCTATATTCTAGGGAAACTACTGCCTATATATTAGGCTATTGTATTGTGTGAAGAATGTGAAGAATATTGGAACATATTGAATATTATTCGTAATTGTTGTGTAATACTTGCGATCTGGTCCAAATCAATACTTTGACGGTCCGATTAACACTAAAGAGAGAAAATTAAATCTAATCTAATGATGCAAATAAACAAACTTGATTTAGATCTAACCTCTTTCGTAATTAGAATGGGGTTGATCTGAATGTTGTATGCTTATACCCTTAGCAAACTACTCCATTTGAGCTCATTAAGACCAATTTTGTGGTTGATGTGATCAGCCAAGGAGAAGAAAAGGCTTGATGCACTTTAAAGAGGAACAAACAACTGATTTGTGATTGGTTCAAGGGGGACAAAAGTCTGGTCTAATAACCCTTGTGTTCTCTTTTGGGTAGAACAACACTACACAATCCTCAGGGTGCTTAGTATTGGAAGCAATCTCCTTTGGGCTTGGTTTCTCTCTCAGAAAAGGTAGCTTCAAAAACTGCGGGGGCAACAAATGAGTGCTTAATTTTGCTTAATAGCCAACCTCTAAGTGTTCTCAATCCTAACTAGAGATCAAAATTAAATCTACGGATTAGATTGAATCATTAAGGAGTAAACTAAGTGCCAGGGGTAGGAGTGAGTGGGCATCAAAAACAAAGTGAAACGCATGCTTGGGTAAAAAAGGATGCAAAACCATGCATGGTAAGTGTGAGTTGAATTCAAGTTGTAAAGGTGACAGAACCACCGGTTCCTACAGGTGGAGTTTACGAAACTGCGTCAACTGTTGGTGAGTGTGACAGAACTGCCAGGGTAGGGGACAAAATTGTTGTGGCGGTATCGTCTTGAATGAGCCAAAAGGGAAAAAAGGAAGAAGAAAGAAAACAAAGCTCCGAGAGGGTCCAGAAGGGCCTAAAAGAGGCGAGGGGTTTGGAGGGTCAAAAGGGAGCTAGGGAGTGGTCTTGAGCACTTTGAAACATCTCGTCATGTTTTTCGAAATCCTCGTCATCATCATTGGGTATTTTTACTTTGGTTTCAGGTAAAATGGGGTGGGTACAGTACCACCAAATGCCTATCAAGCCAACTAATGTATGAAAGACTACCTTCTAATCTAAGGAGGCTTTGTTCGAGTGTTTGGTCATGTTTTTCTATTTGACCAACGTGCCAATGACATTAATGCGTTGATGAATGACATTACGTGGTCCTTCATTGATTCTTTTTGGTTTTCTACTTAGATAACATCCTCATCCATTGTAAGACGTGGGAGGAGTATTTGCAATATGTTCAATTGGTTACAAAATTTGAGCGAGGTAACATCTAGAAGAGGTTACAAAATTTGAGCTTTGGAAAGATTCAAAGTTCATAGCACATATTGTTGGAGAAAATGAGCCACATGCAAACCTTAATAAGGAGCCTACCAAAATCCTTGGTCATAAATGGGCTAATAGCTTAAGTGATAGAGCATCCAAACATGCACAATAGGGGTCCTAGGTTTGAGGCTTATTTGGTCCATGGAAAATAACACGGTATTTGAGCCAGACCTATATGGTATTAAGGTTTGGATATTGTCTATGGATTTTTATGCTTTGGATACCCATAAACCTACCTATATGGTATTAGGGTTTTGTTTGTGGAAAAATTTGTATCGAGACAAAATGGCCGTAATTTAGGGGTTAGGGGACTAAAAGTCCCTTCTCTTTAATGGGGAGGTTCCCTTATTTAAAGCCAAAAATGAAACACGGGGTATTTACACCATTTATACTAAAACTATCTTTATGGGGGTGTTAATTTCCATGCGTTGATTTTTTTGTATGGAAGAAAGAAAGAAGAGAACAAAAATTAGAAGTAGAAGAAGATGGGTGACAACACTTTTGGAAAAAGCAAAACCAAATCCTTATCTACTCATGCATGTCAATGATAAAAGAGAATTGCACCATTTCATAACAAAAATACTTGTCTAAGAATCAAATATCTCCACAAACAATTGTATCTAATTCAAAATAAACACAAGCACAAAGTTCAACAGTTTATAAAAGACAAGAATGAATACAAAGTTTTAGATTTCATTACGTAAATGTGCAATGGGGAATAACAGAGAAATGAAGGAGGAAAAAGGGGAATTTTTTTCTTTTGTATTCAATTATGGAAAATATCAGCAACCACTCTTTTACAATAGAGAAGATATCCTTTTATAGTGAGAAAGTGTTGTAACTACCTCAAAATAACTAATCATTACTTCTACATTATGCTTTTCTTGATTAAGTGGCTTTTACATTTTTATAATTCAAGAAAAGAAAATCCAAAAAGTAAAACGTAAAAATATAACATTTACTTTTTGAAAACTTAGGAGGAAAGTGAAGAAGTTGGGACTTTGAGTTTCATAATGTGCATTCTGAAGTTGATCACTGGTCTAGCAATATCTGACTCCTTTGGGATTACTATGTTTGCAAGATTATTCAACCAACTTCCCATAGCATTTAACATTTCATAATTGGGTCCTCGAAACTAAGCCAAGTTCTTTGAAGCGTCCACCATCACATTGTGCAATTCATAAATGTCATCTAGCTTGTCTTGGCTGAAATCATTGACATTGAACAACTTTTCCTTAACCAACTTGTTGAATTGTTCTTTGATATCATTCACTATATTCAACTGTGAGGAATTTTCTTGAAAAAGATCACAATGGAGAGCTTTCAGATCGGCAAAAATCCCAGCTTTTAGAGATTCACCCATTTGTATGTAGTTTTGTAGATCTGTTGTGCTTTCTTCCAATACTTTAAGTCTCCACTCAATCCTGCAGGATCAAGTTTGGGAAAGAGTGTCATTTGAATTATGAAAGACATTTTCTGATAAAAAGGATCTTCTCATCACTCAATACCATGATTCTCAAGTCTTGGATCCTGCCATTCCATAGCTTGACCTCGTTTTCAACATTTTCAATTTTTGAATTCAATTGTTTTTGAGCATCCACTAAGCTCTCATACACCTTATATCCTCAATCAATGAATGTCAGGCCATTTACTAGCAGTTTCTCCACCCAAGCTTCCATAACTTTACCCCTTTGAGTATGCTTGTGGATCTCAGAAATGGCTTTGATATCAATATCACTTACTAAGGTGGAAGATGGAAGCGATGCAAGAGGACTGGCATTTGAGAGAGAAAAGCTTTGATGTAAGCTGAAAGAGTTTGTACTTGTTCTTCTAATTGTTCATGTGTCTGCTTTCCTCTTCAACTCTCTCAGGAACCCTTGAGACTGTCTCTCTCAAGTTATGCACATCTCCTTCAGGAGTGGCCTCTCCAAGTGATATTCTTGTTAATTCATAATCTGCCACAGTGATCTCATTTTCATTCTTATCAATTGTGGGCTTTGCAATCTCAACAAATTGATGGCCTGAGGTGTCTGATACAAGACGGGAAGTTACCTTGGCCTTCTTGGGAGCTGGAGTACCGAGAAGAGCAGCCACAACATCATAATCAAGAACAACAATTTTTATTGTGTTTTTCTTTTCTTTTCAACCAATGGTTGAACCCATGAGAAAGAAGTCTCAGTGATATCCTCAACAATTGAACTTGTAACAGGCACATTGAGGGTGAGTGGAGGAGGGGAAGGAGCTTGTACAAGTATGATTTCCATATAGGGGAATTTTTCAGCTGATACCTGTGGGGAAATGGGAACTCTTCTTACAGTTAGCTTTTGTTTCGAACCACTTCCCCATCTCTATTTTCTCTAGGAACTTCGGTAGAATCTTCTTCTTCTGATGCAGAATCAACTATTGGAGTCCAAACATAGATTTTTGTACTTTGTTGTTGTTGAGTTGAGGAAGAAGGCATATCTTGATGACCTTGGGAAGCAATGGATTTCTCAGAAGCTTTAAACTGTACCAATTTCTCCACGTACCATTTCTCTGTTCTAAGAAGTACATGTGCAATGAGATCATCAATACTATCTTTCTCCTTTTGAGACCAATCAATGATGGGAAGGGGAGTATGTTGAATAGATCTTTCAAACTCAGGTTCATACATGTCAAATCCATCATCAATCATACCTTTTGGAACTTGTTGTAACTTGAAATTTTGAATTTGTTGAAGAGTCATTCTTCTAAATGATCTTTTCCTTACCTCAAATTCATCATCACAATCTTCCCAATAATCTTCAATGGTAGGAACATGAGAATATGATGTTGGCAACCAAAGATTGTTGTTGATGAAATTCTTGCTATCAAATGATGATCTCTTGGAGAAAGGATGCATATTGAATGGAGCTCGACATTTTGTGCATCAATGCTTGATCTACAAATATAATTTCAAGAGCTATGGGAAATTGGATTCCTTGTACTTTTATCTCTACAAGTTTTGTGTAGGATATCCAATTGTCTTGCATAACTCAATCGGGATAAGTTTGTCACTGCAATAAATTGTAAGCTTGTATGGGATTCCTTCAAACCCTATAATTATGATATAAGTGAATCTTTGGACTTGGATGAAGAAACTTCCAAATTGAGTCACCAATTGTTTTGCTTCTTGAGAAATGTGATTGATAGTGGATCCCTCTTAACAATCTTACTATGAACATGGCGAATGCGTCATTCACCCTTCCGAAATGACTTTTGTTGTTATCATAAGTCGATTGAGTAGAACAATCATATATGGGTTTGGAGAGATTTTGTCTTCCTATAATGGTATACATCAAATATGAAGTCATGTAGAATTATTTAGTATTATTTAGTTGAGTAAGTTGTTTTGTTAGGTTTTCACTAATAATCTCTCCCCAACTCAAGACTTGTTTTCCCTCACATATCAAATTGATGAAAATGCTCGCCCAATTATGAAAATATCTAGTGGATGGAGTCCCATAACTCGCCAATGGAGTGATAATATCTGATAAGTTTTCAATGAAGTCATTCCTATAGAGAGTTTTGGCCAATTTTGAAGCTACTTTCTTCTTTTGTTTCAACTAACACTTAGCAATCATAGTTTGATATTTGTTTGGTGTCAAATGATACTCACTTTGTGCCATTTCAACAATTAGTAACTTGGCATCTGCAAGAGGAGTGATTCCAAGAGCCTATTTGATGTAGAGAGCATCCGGTTGAGCAATGACTTGTCCTTGCGGATCTTTCAATTCCTTGGTTTGGGCATCAAAGAATGAGGCACAAGCAAGCACCGTATCTGCACATTGAACAAAAGTAGGAAATCCACTTGCATGTGCTAAGCCACTATTGAAAACTCTTTGTGCCAATCCAATTCTCTTGCCATCTTCCATTTTTCTCCAGAATTTGGGTAGGTATATGTGTTTAACATTGCTATCCCCAATGTCGGGACAAAGTGGTTTCTAGAGAAGAATTGGGCTTGTACCTAGTGTATTAGAATTTCATTTTGATGATTTCAACTCTCAAACAAATGATGAAGACAGAAAGTGGGCAAGATGGAAGCTTAGAAAAGGAAATCGCCCAAAATAAGACAAACAAGTATGAAAGCACTTACAAAAGTTACGAAAATGGAGCTCTTGGTGATGCGATCCTGTTGATGCTTGAAAATTTGAATTTGGCTGAATGGAAAATGCACAAGGGGCAAAATAATGGTTAGAGCAAGAGAAAAACACGAGTGGGCGAGCTCAAAACGTGTTGGGAAAGATTTACAAATGAATTCCAAAATGGTATGACTTTGTTTTATACCCCAAAGTGGAGTCGACATTTTATAAGGCATGTAGAACTCGTTTTTAAAAACCTTTCTGTGTTCAATCAGCTAATTGGGCCGAAGAGGAATTGTGGAACAATTCCACTTGTTACATGTGAGGCCAATTAAGCCAATTAATAATGTTTGATGCCTTTGAGTCGGGTTTTTGGGAAGCCGAGCAATGGAGCAGGCCCATTGGTGCCACTCGCATTCGCTTAAGCCGACCGATACCTAATATGAACGATAGTCGACTAAGTCACCCAATCGGGGCGAGTGTTTTAAAAACCGGCTGAACCGGAACCGGAACCGGCTGGTTCGACCGGTTCAACATATTTAGACATGAACCGGTTAAAAAACTGGACCGTTCGACCGGTTTGGTACTAAACGGCCGGTTTTGTAAGGAACCGGCTGGTTTAGTACCAAACCAGTCGAACTAATCGATTTCATCTGAACCGCCGAGTCGAGTTTTTTTCCTTTTTTGGATTTTTGGTGAAGAAAACAAAGAAAAAAATCTGCCATTTTTGGAAAGGGTCCAAGAAGATGTAGTAGCAAAAACTTGCATGTACCATAACTTTCATTCTGTGGCTCCGTTTCAGTTGTCGTTTTTCTAAAAGTGTATATTTTCTCGAGCTCTACTTATTGATGGCAATATTTTTCTTATTTTCATAAAATCCATTTTTGCACCTTTTTGGACCAAGCAACTTCTTGCAATCTTCTGAAAGAATCATGAGCTTTGGTCGCTTGTAGACAGATTAGTAATTAAAAATACTAGATAGCTTTCCAAAACTTGGCGAGTATTCTCCCGTGCTTGGACTAATCGTCCCACTTGCCAGCTTGGTCGCAACCTGCTTATTCAAATGTTGACTTCACATATCAACAGATGCGTAGGTTTTTTTTTGCTATTTTAAGAGTTTTTTTTGTGTTTACACTCCAATTTGCGCATCCTCAGACACAAGACTGAATGCTATCGTAAAGTTCCCAACAAAAAGAAAGCATTAATAGCAATGAAAGAAAACGCTGCAAATACACAATTTTGGCTGCAAATTTATGTTTTTTAAAGAAATTTGAGTATTTTTTAAGTTGCCGAGTATTCCGAGTATTGGCCGAATATTGCTGAGTTTTTTTTTTTGGGGGTCTGCCGAGTATTTGCCGAATGCGAGTATTCCAACTATGGTACTATATACATGAGCAAACTATGCATATTTTGTGTGTAATTGTTGGAATTATGGTTTTTAACCTTTCAAATATATTATTTTCATTAAAAATATAAAATTTTATGTATTTTTTAGTAAACTGGTTCATTAAGTTTGAACCGGTCCGGTTCCGGTTCGGTTCCAGTCCGAACCTCGGCCTGTTCCGAGTCCGGTTCCGATTTTTAAAACATTGGTCGGGCGAGGGAAAGGGAACAGAGGAAAAGTTCCAAGGGTTTCAACCTTAGACGACGTAACCGATCAATCCTTGATCCCTAAACGTGGTCGGCTAATCGGTGCTGAGGGGGAACAATGGAACATAAGTAATAGTTCCATTTGTTCCAACAAAAGTTGACTTTTCCGACTAAGAACAAAAAACTTAGGAAAATGACAAAGTCCCAAGAATGAATATTTGCAAAGGGGGGCCATTATGACGCACAAAACCAAAATTTTTAATTTTTGAGCAAAATTTTGCAATTTTTTTCAGTTTCATGACAATAGGTTTCAACCCAAGTTTTGCCCAAATTGATGCTCTAATACCACTTGGTAAGATCTTCGCATTCAATAAATGAATATCTCAAACAATATGTTGAATAAAATGAAGATAGACACAACACGAGATATTTGTGGGCCAAGATGCCCTAATATTCAATATATTTAGAAATAGAAGAATACCCTTAAGGTAGGGCAACACCATATGATACTCCTTAAGGAAGGAATAACTCCATGATCTCCCAATATGGGAATTCCACTTCGAGGGGACACCTCCAATATCCTTCTACCAAGTAGAAGACTCAACTCATACATGACATATCTCATAATGATATTCATCTCCTTTATATAGGCATACATTACTCTTGAAAGATGGGTATTAGCCAATAAAACTAATTCCTATGTGGCCCCATATATTACAATCATATAACTAGCTAAGGAGAATGTGTGCCACATGTTGATGTCTCCATCAAGCCCATATACATTATAATATCATCTCCGTAAGTACGTAACAAATAGAGCACCCAAGCATGCACAAGGGAGGTCCTAGGTTTGAGTCCTAGTTGGTCCATGGAAAATAACATAGTATTAGAGCTAGACTAGGAACCCGAGCACCAAAGTGTGGCTCAAGGGGGAGTCGGAGAAAATGAGCCACACTTGGACTGTAACAAGGAGCCTACCAAAAAGCACAAATCATAAACAGGCCGGTACCTTAAGTGGTAGAGCACCCAAGCATGCACAAGGGAGATCCTAGGTTTGAATCCTAGCTGGTCCATGGACAATAACACATACTTCAAGGCTTAGGAATTTAGCTCCACTCACGAGGCCTCTGCCTCATTATAATCATCAAGACCAACCTTTGTGTAATGTAGTCATATGTTGTATAATATTGTGTCCAACCTGATGATAAGTATCAGAGCTACAATGACTACAGGATGTAGTATCAGTAGCAGTCAAGGTACCTTTGATGTTAACAGTTAACTAGTCCTCTTTATCTGTAAGACCTTCAGCTAAGATCGAGGAAAATCCTAATGTGATGCTGGCTGACTAGTATGCAGGAGTGTCACGGCTTGCTTTTGGATTCATGTCCTGCAACTTGGAAGACCTCTGTCTAACTCACCTTCCAAATAGGAAAGAAAGTGGAGATGTTTATGAATAAATACAAGATCATCTGCCTTTATAAAAGATAAGTTGTTACTGTTCACAGAATGAATAATCTTGTAAATGTTCCATTCGCAAGTACCCCTTGGAATTTCTCATTGGGCTTCTTGAATTTTTTTAACATAATTACAAAGTGGGGACTTATGTCACAGCAAAATGTCCTTTTGTTTGGAGTTTTTCTGGTCACCGCTTATCCTACCACCTCTCCCACCACATCTGTGTCCACTCTACTTCCACTGCCTTTGTTTGGTTGCCCAATTGAAGAAAGTGAAACCATGCTGATGGTGACATAAAAAGAAGCCCATCTCTGTAAAAATCTGAAAAAGAACTTACATTTTTTGTGCCGAAAGAGGAAAACTGTTTCCTTCCCCAACTACACACAAAACAGGTTGCCAAAATGGGTGAACATCAAAATCATTTTTGTTTGGCATAAGCATCTGGAATGCTTGTGGGTTCATGTGTACTTTTAAGGGACATCAGTGGCAATAAGCAATTGGAGTTTTATAGTTACTCTATGAAAAATTGTTGGAAACTCCAGAGGCAATTTAAGTAGCAGCTGCAATTATTTATACACACGTGTGTTTGTGTGTTAAATCTTTTGAAGTTGTCCTCTAAAAAAGAAATAAATGATTTGTAAGTGCTTGGTGATGCTGTTTTACTCGCCGATTATTTTGATTAAAAGATTGGCGATATTTTCATTTAATGGTAAACTAAAAGGCAAAGGAAGCTTCTTCACGATTTATTTTGGCCACAACTCTTTATCCCAAAATTAAAGCAATATTTCAACATCATCTAAATCAGAAATAACAATATTGTGTTCTTAATTGCTGACTTTAATCTTCTGAGCGGCAACAATTTGTGATTGAAAAACAGTCCTGTTTTGGGTATGAACAATCTTCATTGTTATGATGTCAAACAGATGTCAAATTGTTGAAAGCCTGCCATGAAAGGAAGAACCCACGGTAGTGTCCTCAGATGGTCCAGGCTTATGAAAGGGAGGCCTTATTAAGTAAAATCTACATTGCCGTCAATTCTTGCAAGGAAGCAAGTGATTTGCTGACAAAATGTGATCTGTTTGAACCTCTTACACTCAAATTCGATTCTTGGATATGCCATGTTTATGTTCTAGTGGTTGTGGCAGGTTTTTTGTTGTTGAGTGTTTATAAAGTTGATTGTTTAATTTGCATATATTCAATTTTTTCCACATGGTTTAGTATTATTGAATCTCCTCCATTACTTAACTAAAATTCAGGGGTTATTTCTTGTTTTTGTTTTCAAATGGTATCAAGAATTGTTTCCTGCTATAAAGAACTCGTTGATTTTTACAACAGAATGTCTATTAATTGTTAAGACTTGAGATGAAATGATATGTGCTGTATTTAGTTTGATTCCTCCGAAGACTAATAGCTAGATTTTTATGTAAGCACCATGCACATTTGAAAAATATTTATAACAAATATCATAAGAAATGATGTAAAAGAAGAATCTTTATTGCCATGCTGTTAAATAGAAGCCAAATTGTTGAAAGCCTGCCATGAAAGGAAGTACCTGCACTACCGTCCTCCGATGGTCTAGACATGTTAAAACAAGGCCCGACTAAGTAAATTTAACATCACCAATGAAGTAACTTATTGGCAAAATTTGATTTGTTTGAACCTTCATGCTCAATTTCAGTTCATGAGTATGTCATGATTATCTTTATTTGGTTTTGGCAGGGCTGTGTTGCCGAGTTTTCATAAATTGATTGATAAATGTGCATGTGTTCATATTGTTTGCATGATTTAGTATTGGATCTCCTCCATTTGTGAAAGTTGTTTCTTGTGATTAAGAAATCTTTCATTTTTACAAGGAATTGTTACCTGAAAAGAAACAATTTAATTCTTAAGTTTATGCCTAAAAAAACATATGATTATTATTTTTGTCTTGAAGAAACAGAGCACCATGCAAAATCGAAATATATATGTTGCTAAATATCAGGATGTATATGTAAAGACAAATGGGGCATACATAATCTGCACTATGTTATATGTAGAAGATTTTATTATAGAAACGTTTTTTCTACTAATGAAGCCAAGCAAAATGTTAGATGATTGATCGTGGATGTGTAAATTTGTTACCAATCAATCCATACGAAGATAAAGTGGAGGATCCATAAGAATATTACATGTAACTGCATTGTAATAACACAATCTATCCATAGAACTCTCTGAATTGAAGTCTCGTAAAAAACAGAAAACAAAAATGATGACATCCCATATACATAACTAAGTATACGAGTTATCGTATGAATCGTATCCTTAGATCAAACTATGCTACAAAAGTACTTTATGATTGGAAAAATAAGGCACAATATGTATATGTGATAACAGACTTGAAACTAAGATTCAAAAAATCATATGACTTCATGAATGTCACTTTTAATGACTTGAAATTGAAACTAAACAAACAATAACGAGGGATATTGGGAAGGAAGACAGAATGGAAGACAAGCTGGTAAATCTTTGATTTCGAGAGAGAAGAATGAGGGACCAACTTCACTTATATGTATTGACGTTTTATTTTCAAAAATATAAAAAACTGTAATTTCCAATGTTACTCTCCAAATTCAGGTGCAATCGGAGAAAGTCTGCCCAGAGGTGGCGCACTTCGAGTAGTTGCTAGATCATTGAGGCAATGCACCTTATGTTGTCTGCAGAGTTCCTTCGAATCACTTCGCCACCATCCCCCTTTTGCGGAGCCTTGGCCTTGGTCAATGTGAAAGATCTTGCCCATATAGTAGACATTAGAGTGGTTCCCCTTGGCAGTGGTTTCCTTTCTCAGCATGCAATTCACATGGCAATGGTAGTGGTGGTGGAGGCCACACGAAGCAAGACGCTACTATTCCTTCACTTGGCGCTGGCCATCTCTCCTAAACACCAAATTGGTAATGCGGAGGATGACAAACAAAAAAAAGAAAAAAGGATGGATGGAACCGGATCCCCGATGCTACCAACCCACCGGATAGTAGTTGGTGGCACTAGAGGTGACAAACCAAATAATCGTCCACTACCTCTACCTAAACTTGTTGTGGCTCTTATTGCATAATGTCTCTTGTACCTTTGCTATTATATATTTTTTTATTGAAAATATTTTCTTAATTTGCCAAGCTAGTCTATAGATTTTTCAGCATTGATCGATGTGACATTTAGAATGTGATTTGCCCACTCATTTTTTTGTACTATTAACTTATATTTTATTAATAATATGGAGAGTTTTCAATCAAATATATATAAATAATGTTACACCAATTCTAACAAAATTCAAAATGTTCTTTTAACATTGTATAAGCAGTATATAATGAATATAAATATGTATTGTTAAACTACTTCCCAGTTTACTAGGCATACATCCCTTGACCCGGGGAATCAAACTTTGCCTCTAATGAAGAGAACGCAAGCTTCTACTTTCGTGCCCATTTAAGACTGTATAAACAAAAGAAAACTAGTATTTCAATCGTTGATAATGTTAATTTATGATTATTTTTGGCGAAAAGAAATATTTTAACTTTACCATTAAAGCTAGGTACCAATAAAAACCAGCCCTCTTAAATGAATCCAATCAAATATTAATCATTTTAAAGGGATGATTATGAAACTGCAAACCACCTTTGATCATTTGTTCAACTATTCTTTGTTGTGTTGAAGTTCATCCCACTAAGTTCTTTGGGTGGCGAAGTCTAATAAAATGTATTACGATAGTATATATTATAAAAGTTTGAAACCCACTCTTTATCTTTTTACATTGAAGGCATTACCAAATGTGATTATGACATGCGTCAAACTAATGAACAATAGGGATCTTTTCGGTGATGGTATTTGACATATGCGTCTATTAGAACCATGGATAAAGCTTGAAACCCTAATCGCAAGAAGGTATAATCAATTTGGTGTAAATGTTAAATGTGTGGGCCAATGCTCAAAGAAGCCATGTTCACGTCGTCCCCACCGTGGGAATGCGTTTGCAGAGGTCGTGCAGCGGGGTTGCAAGCTCTCCTGTCGATTGCCTACTCGTCTATGTGTTTTCCCCAATGAACTCGATCTTCATCTTGACCTCCTTGAGATTGTATGTCTCCTTGAAATCCAATGGAATATGTCATAAACACCGCTACCATTACACATTGGATGTCTTGGGAGAGGATGGGTGACTCTATGAGGGCGATTGTTGAGGAGAAGGTGTAGGTGAGGTTGAGAGTGCTATGTCACTTTCTCTACCCGATTGCAATCAAATTCAAGAGCTCTCCCATCTGTTGGTCGTGTTCTTGCCCTGACATGTAAAGAGGCAAAGCCATCTCCAATGTCTTCTCTACCAATTTTTTTAAACGTTATTTTGAAGGAGGCGTAACACCGTGATTTCCTACAAGGTAAATTTGAATCTTAAGTTCTTGTATTACCCTCAACTCTCACTTGACATTATTTTGGGTATCTAATATTTTTTATGTTTTCTTGTAGATGCTTTAAGCAAGGCACTAGTTGTTTCAAGTGTAATCCCGTGGTTGAGGACATGATATTGGACACATACCCTTGTCTCTTGTTATGGTATTGATCGACTTAGGGTATTATGTATCCAAGCTAATCAAATCTTCCAAACTTCTAAAATGTTACTTGTCGTTAAGGAAGGGTAAGACATCTAATTATATACTTTTCACCCAAAAGTTGAAGAGTAGTTTTATTTAATTCATTTTCTTGGGGTGCTCGGGACACGAGATAGACATTTTGAACAACCGGAATTGGAGCACTACAACATGTCCCTTTTTTCTTTTGATTTCCCATTTTCTATTCTATTACCCAAGATTACCATGTATAGCTCGATCTTCGCAACCTTCCTTTCACAAATATAATAATTAGTTCACATTTGATGACATGAAACTTTCTAAGATATAAAATATGTAGCACAAGACGTATATCATCAAATCAATAATTTTAAGGTATGGTTGATTTATGTTTATAGGAAAATTGCGTTTTATGTGTCTAAAAAGATCATGTACATAATATGCAAGCCAATATGTTTTTGATTCCATTATTGGCATGGACATGATAAAGATAATCCATTCAATGATTACACTCCAAGGAATGTTGCTTTGTTATGCCATCTCTAAGGAACTCCATGTCGGCCATCAATTTTATTTATGCATTTTCACTTTGTTACGAGTTTTACCTATACTGCCATCATTCTAACCTATCCTAAAGTTAATCTTATTGTTCTAAAAATATTTATGGTTTTAAATTTTGAAAAAATCATTTTTTTATTAGTTTCCCCATTGTTTTCCAAATTTGCACTTTGTTGCTTAGCGATTTGCAACAATAAAGTGTAAATGTTATTTTTTCCAATCTTTTTCTTTATGTTGGAAGGATTTGTTTGATAGAAATTTGTTTCAAGCAAATGACAAATCAAAATTCCAAGGTTTGTGTATTCCAATGTTGTAGGGAAATGTAGAGGATTGGAGAATGATAGCAAAGGTTCCAGATTTGCCTTCCTTGGTTAAAAGTCCTAATAGAAGCAAAGCGAAAACCTAAAACATTTTCCAACGAGGTGATGAGCATTTAATTTTACCTTTTATAAATACCTTTCCCAATATATTATATCATTATACCGAAAGGCGTTGCCAAATTGGATTCATGGTGGTTGTATCTTAAACACGTCATATGGATGGACGATGGGGATATTTACGTCAATGGTTGTTGATGTATAGGTTTCTTAGAACCATCAATCGTGCTAGAAACCCTAACTACAAGGAAGACACAATTGTTTTGGTTTAAGCGTTAGTGTGTCTCGCCAATGCTCAATGAAGCCCTGCTCACACCATCCTCGTTGTGGGTGCAAGCTCACCCCTTCTAATGTTCGCCGATCTCTATGCTTTCTCCCAATGAACTTGATATTTATCTTGACCTCCTCGAGATTCTTTATCTCCCTAAAATCCAATAGAATGTGTCTTAAAGGCGATTGTCATAACACAACCAATGTCGTCTTGGGAGAGGATAAGCGAATCTGTGAGGGCAATTGTTGAGGAGAAGGTGCATGTCGGGTGAGAGTGCTCGCCATTTTCTCTACCCTATGCAATCAAATTCCAATGCATTGCCATCCATTGGTCTTGTTCTTGCCCTAACATATAAAGAGATAGTCGTCTTGAATGTCCTCCACTACACATGGTAAGGCATAGGGTGTCGAGCATAGGGTGGTCAAGAATGCCAATGAGGGGGAGATTATTGGTGCTTTGATATAGCCACACTCACTTCCAACGACTCCTCAACTACCTAGCTCCATGGGTCGTCGTGTTTTCCCTGAAAGGCATTTGGCCTCTCTACCATTCACCTTTGGGTGGCCAAGTTGAGGCATCATTTCTATCGATTGCCTCATCCAAAGGATCCCTGGCATCGATATGTTTGAGCTCCTCAAACCAACTTATGAGATGACATCTCTATTTCACAACGTTCGTCTCATAAGGGTGTCACCCAATGCTTCTTGTTGCAAGAAACTCAACAGTCATGCCCTGTTTCGCATTTTTTACACTTGAAACTTGTTGGCAATAGAAAACATCCATTCGCAATCGATTAAGACTGTATTTTGAATACACAAAAATGCATTTTATCCGCAAGTTCAACAGTTTTGTTTCAAGGCTTGTTATGGGTCATTTCGTAGCAACTAAAATTTTATAGTTTTGTTTCAGGTGAGCAAAAACATTACTTCTTAATGTTGTTGCATTGTGTCCAAGAGTACCTTGGAGTAATGATGTGACTTCCTAGCCACCATGTATTGCATCCATTGCATAAATGAACTTCCAAACTTTCCCTTGTCTCCTACCAACACTTTGTAGGGGAGAGGACCCTATAACCGTGCACCTAACTTTAGGGGCACACAAATATATGTAGGTATGTCGGTAGCGTAAAAAAATTATATCATCGTGTAGCGTATGATTGTGCCATATTAACATTTTCGTTTCACGTGTTAATTTGGAGGGAAAAGTAGTTTTTGAATTGATTTAATATGAAGAAAATCAATATAAAGCATTTGAAAGAGGGACCAATGACCGAGCGCCCTATGTGTCACATTCTCATTAACTCTTAAAAAGTGTAATTAACCAAAAAGTGAACAACTATTGGTGCTTTTGTCAACAACCTATGGTGAAAAGAGATGTACATGTTTTGGTACCCGCTCGGTTATAGGGTCCTCTCCCTATTTAGGGATTGCATTGTGATTTGTAACTTGATTCTTTTATGGAAATGTAGATGAATGATTGGGGGATCGTAAATACATAGAATATATTAAAATTAAATTCTTTCCACTTGGAGAGGAATCGTTGGAGGATTGTAAATACGTAGAAATTCAAACTAAATTCTTTTATCTTGTATAATTTCCCTCAACGGATGCTACCCCAAATTATGTATAAATTATTAGTTAATGAATGTATAAGTAAAAAGACACTAATTGCATAGACCACCTCTTTCTTCGTATGATCTATCGAGCCCATTTGCAAGTTGGGCGCTTTACATGACATGCGACAAAAAATTAGTGGATAATGTCGTTTTAAGTATTGAGTTAATGCATCTCGGTTGTAGATATAGCGGCACAACACTCAAGTAACATACACCTTATTGCGGATAAGCATTTAGGACTCGTTTCAAGTTTGTAGTTGTGTGGTCATGATATTATCGATAAGATATAGATGGAAGGCATCGGCAAGTGGAGACTGACATGGATTAAGTGAACAGTATGAGCCATTGAATTTCTTCTCTCTCAAGTTTGATTTGATAGGTTGTACGGTTTTCATTTTCATTCATTTTTTCAAGAAATCCAGACAAAGTGATGGATGCCAACTTGTTACCTTGCTCTAATCAACAAATAAGGATGAGCATGTCAAAGATGGGGAAGGATATGAAGAGGAACTCTCAAATGTTTTCAGACTCTTCTTAAAATTAGAAGAACTAAGGAGGCTCGTCTCGGCTACTTTGCATCATCCCTATTGTAAAAAAGCTTCCTATGATTCCCCTCCACTACAATACAACTTAATATTTTTCCATGTTTCCAAAGGCTTCATTAAATCGAAGAATAATGCAAATTTTTCTTCTAAATCCTCTTTTCCTTTTGTATCTTGATGGCGGTTTAAATTCATGTATAATAATCTTGTCCAGGGGGTAGGTGAACAAATGTTGTTTTTCATTGAGAAGCGCAACAAACTTAGCGATGTCAAGTTGAGTGTTCAAACAAAATTGCATTTCTTTCAATAGAGTTTGAAGGATTTTACATTGAATACAATCAAATTGATTTTGTTTGTGGACTTTGAAGATTGCTTTTTAATTATTGAGAGTAAATGTGTAGTGTCCCTTTCGAGCTAAAATTTAAGGAATTTGGATTTTCCCCACAACTCTAATGGAACATTGCTAGAAATGATGACAACCACATGTAGAAAACCTGATTTTTATGACAACAAATTGATTTTATGCGGGGAATTAGGCCGGCGGCTTATTAAATTCAAATTTCAACTTTTCCCACACACAAATTTTCAAAAATACATTAACAACATGAAACCCTTAATGAATTCATGCAAAATAAATGTTTCAACAATAAATTACAAATTGTTGGAATTAATTATTGCTAAAAAACAACTAAATTTTCAAGTTTTCATATCTTCATAAATACTTGGAGATAAAATGCAAATGATAGTTCAAAATGACCACAAAAATGACAACTATCGAACAAAATTAAAATTAGATTTTTCCAACCACCTGAAACCCACTAAAAAGTGATCCCAAAATCTCCAAATGGGTAGACCAATCTAGAAATGAATGTGGTGGCCCCAAAAAAGCATGGCCTAACTAGAATTTGTGCCCGAGCATGGATGGAGACCCTTGTCGTTATGAAATTCTAAATTTTAAGCTCACTCGACTCCCGAATGAAGCCACCAATGCAACAAATGAAAGTTTTCGTCCCCAAGCGTGTAACTATTGAGGGTTTTCATCCTCAATAGGATCCAATGAGGGTTTTCGTCCTCAAAGGCTGAAAATGAGAGCTCAATGCTCCAATTTCCAAAAGAGAAGTATCAAATTCACCTAATGATCAAATGACTCTCTCCAACTCCTTTTATACCTTTTCCCTCCTTTTAATTCTAATTTATCATTGACATTACTTAAATTAGAGAGCCCCCTTCTATTTTAAAAATATAACATAAGTTGTCGACATAAAGTTACTTTTTGGCTACCACTTTTTAATAATAATTTAATTAAGTGCTTATAATAAAAATTACTATGCACTTAAAATTAAATTATTAATTTTGCCTCCTATCCCCTTTAGCCAACCAAAAAATAGTGAAAATAGGCTAAGGGGTCTTCTCCCTACTTTAGTATTTAAAAATACCTTTTATTTTAATAATAATATTATTAATGTGAAAGAATGTGAGAACGATGATCAAGTGGGATGACACGCACATCAACCGAGTTGCACTTGAATGGCACCGTGACGAAGTTCCATGTAGTAAGCAAACATTCAACCATGAAATGTGCATGCAAAAGAAAAAAGGGTCTATTCATACTCATAGATCAAAAATGAAAGTACAAATAGGAGTGGTGTGTAACTCCCAATGCAAGACCAATCATACCTCCACAAGGGAGAAGAAGAGTTATGTTCCAAAATGGAAAGTAACTCATGTATGACACACTGATGCGTATGACAAAATCTGTCATATCCCCTAAAACCTATTATCTCCCTAAGTGAGATGACTCATTAAGTGATGTGGATAATGCCTCGAGACGACAAGGCAAGTACTCGACACCAACACCCCCTTCATCGTAACTTAGGATGAGGTAGGAAAGTCAAAACCAAGAAATGGGTTCCGACAACTACACCGATGAGGTACCCATGTATAAAAAGATCTCAAGTAATGGAGGAAAACCCAATGGAAAAACATCCACTTACAAGAGATGGAAGACTCCCCTAAACAACCTAAGAAAGATGCATCAAATGGGTCCCAAAAACTAAAGGCCTGATGAGGTACCCATGTACAAACTACAATCTTTTTAGAAGAAGAAGAGAAGAGAGGAAACAAACTAGAGAAAATAAAGAATATGTGAAGCCCTATGGACCTCACCCAAGACGAGAGCACAAGGATACTTGGCCTTAGTGAAGGGTTCAATGAAGAATCCTACAACGGATCTGAAGTCAACAACTCTATGAAGTCTCCAAGAAGAGTGTTGATGATGTGGTCTTCCGCTTGTAGACTAAAGAAGGTCCATCTCGCATCGAACAATGTTTCTGCCCTTAGGAAGAACAGAAATGGAGTACTAGAAGTCCGCCCACTCCACGAAGGAAACCAAAGGCAAAGACAAAGAACTCTGAATTTGGTCCACCGAAATGTGACATAGGTCAAGCAAGTACGTGCAAAGGAACCGAAGGTAATGCCACAAAAGTAGAGTTGTCAGAGTATGAGAGAAGAACATCCACCGAAAGGATGCCCAAGTGAAGTGAAGACAAAGCAACGACCCCCACAACAGTAGAAAGAGGATCCACAAGCAAGGGTGGATCAAAGACGGTCTCTCGAAATAGTGGAAGTGATGAAAGTCCCAAAAGGGGCACTCCCAACAAAGGAGATGAATCCTCTCTCAAACACCTGTAGAAGGAAGAGAAACTCACCTTGTATATTGCAACACAAGTAGGCACTATGAAGAGACAACTAAGGTCAAACAGATACTCATCCCAAAAGGGTTGCTCGAAAAACATAAGAGTAATGTCTAACAGGTATGAATCATCATCGCATGAAGGAGTGGAAGAAAAAACCTCACACACTGGAAGTGGAAAGGAGGCAGATGTAATGACAGTATGAGGTTAGGAACAAGATTTCCTAATGTCTAATGGGAAAAGAGGGGGCTCGACATTCTCTAAAAGGTGGTCAAGAGATGGAGGAGAGGAGTCCTCATCAGTACTCTCGTCATCAGAACTAGAAGAATAAACATCAGCATTAGGAATAGGAACATGCAAATTTGTTTCAGCAGAACTATCATCACATGAAGAAGGTGAGGAAACAATTGTATCAAAAGAAGAACAAGCAACAACAATCTTTGAAGGGTCTCCAAATAAGGACTGAAGAATGCTCCAAATATGTGCGAGGACACTTCGTGTGCGCCACATGATGGTGGAGAGGCCTGGAAACATGTATCAACAAACAACCAAGAACATGATCACACTTGTCGAGCCAGTCTTCAAGACGATAAGGATCAGTGGGTGTAAGAACTTGCCCATATAGAAAGGGATAAAGGCCTTCATGAGTAAGGTAACATTCCATGCAAGCATACCATGATGTATAGTTCTCTCTACCAAGAAGAAGAAGCAGAGGTTGAGAAGTAATTGTGCGATGCTCGAGTCTGGAAAAACATCCTCTATGGTGCATCCGTGAAAAGAGAAAAGAGTGCAAAAGAGTCACAAGGACAAACACACTCAAATGGATGTCAAAATCAACCGAAAATGCATCTGGAATGCAAGAAAGAAGTGTGCGAGAATACACAGTTACAAGACGTCAGACTCAGTTGAGAATGTGTCTGCATGCAATTACAACACCCAAGAACAATGATAAGTCCCTTGTTTACAACACTTTATAAACAATGCATGGCTATGAAGGTGTGTTTGTGCGACATGAAACAATTGACCACTCACTTGCGGTAGGTGAAAAATCGCGCAAGAGTAGAGGCCACAATAAGTTTCGCTTAAAAATAGAGGAACAACATGTAAGCAAGCACAAAAGGGTGAAAGCAAGGAACAAGGGGACAAGACAAAGTTCGGTGTGAGCAAAAATGTCTCACGTCGCATAAGGAGCTCTCTTGCCGCAAGGTTGTGGCAGACACGCTCACTAGCCCACAAGTGAAGAAGAGTACTACAATGCAAAAATGACTCCAAAATGAGTCGAAGGCTCCCAAACGCGTAAAAAACCACCTGAAAATGCTAGAAAAGCCACCAAACGAGACCTACACACTCCAAAAAAATACACTCCACAAAATGGTTAGCGAAAAAAATGGCCAAGTAACCTTAGTTTTGGAATATTTTTTGTCTAATTTTACTAATTTCCAAAATAGGAAAAAAATGGGATTAGAGAAACTAAAAAACCAAAGATTGCCTTAAATTGATTAACCTCCTAATAAAAAATTAATGACCTTATTTAAAATATTAATACCCTCCTTAAAAAAATTAAGCCCTACTTCAAAATTAATTAAAACCATGTTTTTAAAAATAAGTTAAGGTGATGTCGAGAACAACGAGTTCATCTGCAGTGAGAGATCTATTGCCATTAACGCATTTATTCGGCCTCTTTTCTAGAGCCTAGCCACTTGGCGGGCTTTAAATATGACTTCGCATGACTCTAGTCCAGTTGTTTCAACTGTGACGGAGAGCGGCGAGATTGCGAACAATGGCTTGGGGAAACACCCTCACAAGTTCATGCCGAAAGTATTCCACGAGGTAATGATTCTTCCCCTGATATTGTTTTACCGCTTTTAGAATTTGATTCCGCTTGTAAATGGCTAGAACAATTATGTTTAATAGGATATTTTGTTGGAAGGACTCCCTCTGAAAGTATGCTTAAATCATGGGTCCAAACTGCTTGGACGACACACGGTATTAAGCTGGATTCCATCCAGAACCTAACCCGTGGTTTTTTTGCCTTCGATTTGCTGATCCTAGTCATGTTTCCCTTATTTTTCATAAACAACAAACCTGGTATGTTAGAAGCTCCCTGTTGGTTTTGTCACCTTGGACCAGAGACTTTGTTGTCTCGACTGCACGACTCTTAGAGTCCCCGTTTGGGTTGAATTTCAGTGGCTTCCTATGCTCACTTGGCATTTTTAGAGCGTATTGCTGCCACTCTCGGCCGTGTTATTTACACAGAGCCTTCTAGGTTCTTTGCAACTCGTCCGCAAAAGAGGGTTTGCATTGAACTGGATCTTTCGAAGGACATGAAAGAGTCGATTGCCATTTAGGTTGGTGATGTGTCTTTTGCTCAAAAGGTGGTATACATCAATCTTCCGAATACTTGTTTTCGTTGTCAATCTTCTGAGCATAAAATTAGGGACTATCCCTTGTTAGCCGCTCATCGCACCACTTCAAAGCCTATGGGCGATCCTCGCCTCAACTTGAAGAGGAGGGCTAGCACACTGTGGGTGGCCGTAAAACCAACAAGAACAAGGCCGCTCATGTCGGGCCTTCACAACATGGTTCAGCTACTCAAGCCGGAAAGGTTCTTCCAAATGCTTCCAACTCACTGCAAAGCAACCTTCGGATACCAAGTTGCCTCTAGCTCACATGAAGGTATTGGTGGCTAGTATGGTTGGTTCTTCAAGCAAATTGGCACCTTTGGCCTCAAACTCTCAGCCTGCTCTTTTGCAGCATGAGGGTAGTCTTCAACCGTTACTCGTTTCTAACAAAGTGGTTTCACAAAAGCAGGCGGTTCGGCATTCTCGCAACCCTCCTTGTGAGCGCGAGGAAGGGGAGTATAGCCCTACCAGCCTGCGGGCTGCTCAACTGTATGATTTTTTTCAGTTAACCAGCAACGGTTTTGCAGAACAGTTTTGGGGCCCTTGATGGTTTGAGTGAGCTAGACTCATAAATGCATCTGGACAATGTTTCCTCATGAATTGCTACTCATGGAATGTTCGGGGTCTCACAGACTCCACTCGCAAATACATAGTGCGAGATTTTAGGAAAAGCTTCCCGGATATGGATATTTTGTGTTTATAGGAAATCAAAGTTTTGTGTTTTTACTTGATTCTATCACCAAGACTATTTGGCCTGACAGTTTAGCTATCTCTAGCAACCATGCTGCTGGCAGAGGTGGAATGATCACATTTATTTCTCCGAAATGGCGGCCGCATTATGTCAATCATGGATGTGACCCTGACAACCGTATTCTCTGGGTGCTATTCAATATTGAAAATCTCTCCTTTGGGATTATCAATGTTTATGCACCTAATGACGCATCAGAAAGGACGACGCTTTGGAGGTGGGTGGTTGACGACCTTCCAAATGCGCATTGGCTAATCAATGGGGATTTTAATATGGTGGAGCAGCCCAATGATAAATTGGGCCTTTTACCCATGAGGTGGTGGCAAAAGGGAGGCTTGGTTTTACATGCGCAATAAATTTGGGTTTTATTACCCTAATTATTCGCGTCACACCAAAGACAATGCCATGGTACACTTGGTCTAATCTTTAAACGGCCAAGATCGGGTTTTTAAAAGGTTGGATCATGCAATGATCTCTTTATAGCCTTTCTTTAAGTTTGCTAGTTGTTATTCTCTTCGGTGGAAGCTTTGTCGGCCGTTGTCCTTTCCGACCACATTCCGATCCAGATTCCGTATTGAATGGACTTTTCAACTACCAAAGATTAAAAAGACGCATTTTTATTTAAATATTGCTTTATTACATCATGACCCCACTTTGGCACACATTCGCCAAATTTGGAACCTTGCACCTCGCCCTCTTGGTAAGGTTGGATGGATAAGTTGGTGGAAGGACGCTATAATTCGGCTCACTAAATTCCTCCGGATGTACGGTGTCCAGCTTGCTAAATTCCGGAATGAGCTTACTCCACCACCTCCGCCGAGTTGAGCCGCTCCACGGTGGCACTCGCACATGCTCCTTTCAATGTGGCTCTGCAACTCCAAGTTGCTAAATGCGGCAAAGAAATCCACATTATCGATGATTATGTAGCGGGGTGCCCGGATCAAAGCTCTACCTGACCGGCTTAAAATTAGAGACCGTAACACCAAAGAGTTTTACCAATGCTCAAAGCCAAGCACATGAACCAAAGCAAATTTTTGCTATTGTTGATGTTGGTGTTCGGATTACAGACACTCCTCAGATGGTCCAAGCCTTTGTTAGGCACTATGTTCAGGTTTTCAAAGCTTAGGAAGAGTCTCCTGAGCGACAATTGCGCTTCAAGGCCGAATGCCTCTCGGTTGTTCCATGCAAACTTTCACATGCACACCGGGTTGTCTGTGACAGATTGCTTACCTTAGAGGACTTATATGAAGCTGTCTCCCTCATGGCCAATGATAAAGCTCCTGGAATGGATGGCTTTCCTTGTGAGTTCTACAAAGCCCTTTGGGACATGGTGGGCGGGATCTGCTACAAGTCTATCTCGAAGCTCTCCACTCAGGGTCCCTCGGTGCCCTTATTAATCGGGGTCACATAAAGTTCATCCCTAAAGCGGGAGACCCAAAGCTCATCTGCAATTGGCGATCGATTACCTTGCTCAATGTCTCATACAAGATCATAGCTAAGGCTTTAGCTCTTCAGCTTCGGCCCATCTTGCCAGTCATCGTCAGTCCTGAAAAAACTGGTTTCATACAGAGCAGGTACATTCTGGATAATATCTTGGGTGCTGGGAAGGTATGGAGTGGGCAAGAACCTCTAAACAACCTGCCATGTTTGTCAAAATTGACTTTGAAAAAGCTTATGATAGGATTGAATGGCATTTCATTTTGGCGATGCTTGAAGCGTTGGGCTTCGGTTTGGTTTTCATCGCCTCTGTCAAAATGCTTTTTGCAGATGCCACTGCCTCTCTATCTGTAAATGGTCATACTTGAGCGGTTTGGGATTTTTCGCTCTATTAGACAAGGTTGTCCTTTGAAGACTCGCTTTATGTGTGCACGCATGAAGGTTTTGGGTTTCTCCTTGCCCATGCTCGGGATCAAGGGCTTGTGAGAGGAATTCAACTCCCTTCCCGACTCCCCTTCAACTTGTCAATGGGCATTTTACAGATGACTCCTTCCTCACACCCTGGAGGAAGAAGAAAATATAAACAATGCCATGTAATGTTTGGACACATATTGTTTAGCTTCAGGTTCCAAAGATCAATTGCGAAAGACGTAGTGCTTCAGGAAATCTTTTCTCCCCAAGCCTGGTTGGCTTAATCGTTTGACTGGAAATACATCCAACATGGAGAAATTTTTAAATTCCTGGGTATCCCCTTTGTGTTTGATGTTGTTCCCAGTCAACTTTGGCAAAGTATGTTATTGATAGGGTCGCCCGCAAGTTGGGAATCCCGAGAAGATGTAGTCCCTCCTGAAAATAATTTGAAGAGATTCTTCATCAGTGCCTTGCCATCGGAAGTTGGTTTCTTCCTCAGAAGAGACCAACCAAGAACATTGAGGGAAGCTCAAGAATCTACCATTGAAACTGATGATGATTTAATCCTTTCTAGAAAGGTGAAGGGCCCAAATGGAAAACAAAAGGGTCAGAGTTCTAGTTCAGTCACAACAGACCCCATGTTTCAAAAAATGGCCAATGATCTGGTTTCCTTGAAGAAGCAACTGTCACAGATCACTATGAGGAACAATCCAAGAAGACCAAACTTTAATGATAGGTAAAGTGGATTGCACCACCTCCTCGCCAACTTGCTCTTGAAGCACCACCAGTCAATGTTGCCTTTGATACCAAAGAGGAAGCTGAAGTTGATGAACTTAAAGGAGATGATGAAGAAAACTATGAAAGCTACCTAGAAGTTGAGGAAGTTGACATGCACAATGGCCTATTTGAATTCATGATGATGATGAAGAAGAAGATGAGGAAACACCAAGTTTCTCATGTGTTGTTTTCACCCGAACATAGTCCAAAAGAACACTCCATCCTCGGTGGCTGCAAAGGAGAAGAAAACCAAAGAAGTTTCCACTTCTGAGGTCGCACAAAAGAGGATTATCAACAAAGGTTCTCCATTACCACCCTCCATGGATTCTGCTAAAGAAAAACCAGACTTGGTCGTTGTCAAGGATCGTGTTGTCATACCAAGTAAGTCTTTTGCTCCTTCTTCTAGTTCTCCAATTGTTAAGAGTACTTTCCCTTCCATTGGAGTCTCTGTAAAAACACCCACAGTTCAGCCAAAGGTTACACCTTCACTTTCTGCTAAACATGACTGCTGCACCTAGTATTTCCCCATTTGATTTTGTGGAGCATGCAAGCAAAACCAAAGTCCAACTCTCTAGAGATAGAATACTTGCAAACGCACCCTGCCCAATTTGATAGATTTATTAATGCAGTTCGGGGTAGTAGCTCTATATCCTTAAGTTCCACTTCTAAAGGACTTCTTCCAACACCATCCACACCTCCATCTCAGAACATGTTAGCTCTCAGTCTTTGCTGCCAAAACATCTAGAGTTGAGCCTTTTTATTTGTCTCTCCTCATAAATGGTTTTGAGTTGAACAACTGTATTATTGATTCTGGAGCTTCTGATAATGTAATGCCACTCAAATTTGTAAATGCCCTTGGCCTAACTTTGACTAGAGTAAATGGAGCATGTTATTCCATGGAATCCAAACAAGTCTTGCATTGATTGGAAGAATAAAAGATGCACAAGTAGCTCTGGCTGACTTCCCTAACGTGAAAGTGCTTCTAACTATTTTAGTGGCAGACATCCCAACAACTTTTGGCATGCTTTTGAGTAGAAGTTTTTGCAGAGATCTAGGTGGAGAAATTAAAATGGACTGGTCATCTGCTACTATTCCTGTAAAAGGTGAAATGAAGAGGTCTTGCTTGATTAGAAAAATGAAATACACTGTGCAAAAGTTTGGAAACCGGAAGCTAACATTCTGTACCAAAATACCACGCAGATGAATCATTGGGTGACAACCGAGGAGGAAGATATTCCAATCTTGATTGGGCCAGACATGCCTTCCCAGAGAGATTTGAATTTTGAAGAAGCACTGAAGATATTTGAGTTATAGGAAGGCATCCCGAATCACGGATGATGCGAGACCGAAAGAAGAGGAGACAGTTCTCAATAAAATCCAAGAAGATAAATCATCTGACATGCTCTTCCAATGCGAGGAGTTGTTCTCATTTCTGTTTGGGGATGAAGATGATCTCAGTCAGGCCGTCTATGGAGATACAAAATCAGCTTGTGATGAGCCTTTGAAAATATTTAAAGAAATATCTGTGCAAGAAATGCTTGAAGCCGTAGAAGAAACTGAAGATCTTGAGCTCAGTCTCGAGCTCCTGATGCAAGCCAAAAATCTACAAGAAAAGTGTGAAGCTGATTTGGAAGCCATAACCAATGAGAAGGTTGGCCGCATTGAGATAAAACAATATGAAAAATATGATGCCATTCTGGAGCTGATGATTGATGGATGCAATAACGAAATGGATTTATTTTCCTTCCCATTCGAGGATGAAGACTCTTTCCATGATGAAGAAATTGAAGCAAGGAGTTTCGAGGTCTCTGCGAATGAATCTCTTTTTGATGAAGGATTGTTAGAGTGCAGTGATTCCCAAGATAATGAGGTAATCCCTCTAGATAGTTTCCTTGAGCCGCATTCTTCAAAGGGATATAAAGATGAGCTACAAGAAATAATGCAACATAACTTCGTGCAAGAAATATTGGATGCAGTTCAAGTTGAGGAAGACCCCGAATTGATTCTTGATCTCTTCACTTGTGTCATGGACATACAAGACAAGAATGAGTTTTCCTCCAATCCTCCCATCAATACTCAAATGCCTCATAGTGGAGTAGAGATAAAGGATGAATCAAATGTTTCTCATAGAGAAGATTCCAATGAGCATAGACTTGGAAAAGAAAGTAACTCAGAATATCCAATGAATTGGAACAAAAATCAGCTTTGGGGCAGCAATGAGATGCTTGATGGAGAATCAACTATATGGATAAACATGGAAGGAAACTAGCACTATCAAACTGATTTCAAAGAACATGAAGGTAATGGAATTTCCAAGCAAGGACCTGAGCATCAAGAAGTTCACATGGATTCACTCCTACTAAGTACACTAGATAAATGTGGAAGCACCTGGCTTTCATAAGTAGCTGAGAAGGGGAGGCTACTACGGAACTCGTCACATGACTTCAGAACATAACCATTCGGTGTTGCCTCTTCAGGGGTAACTTTTGAGAAATGAAAATTCCATCAGTGAAAGTGAAGTTTTCCTCACATTGTAACATAGCTTTGTGTTTTCCTTTTTTTGTTGTGTGTTTTTGTTTTCCCCTTTCTGTTTTGGTGTGTTTTTGGTTTGTGTGTCCTCTTCTTCCTTCTTGCTTTCCTCAGAAGTTGTACATGACTCTGCAAGGCCCAATGGATAAGGCACTGGTCAATGTTATATGTTTTAAAACTTGAGATTCTAGATCCTCATGCCATGTTTTCTCCCTGTTCAATCCATGTCATGTCCCCAAGCTAGAGCCACTGTTGTCCCCTCAAAAAGTTTCCTTCTTTTTCCAAGTCTGGACTTAGAAATTTTGAGTTGGTACCCTTTGAAAATGGTCTAATAAGAGTATTTTGAATTCTGGCACTTCCCAAGGGCTCAAGGATGTTTGGAACCTACTTCATCAGATGGGAAATTTCTTCCCCTTTCCAAAAAGGTAAAGAAGTTGTTCTAACTCCTTATATTTTGCAAGATATGGCTCGGCAGACTTAAGTTGTAATTTTTCCCAAGGCGGATTGGTGGGGCTAAGGAGATCCATGAGCCCGAGCTGGGTAGAGAAAATAATGAAGTTTGAACCCCGAAATGAATAGAATTATGCAATGTGTACCCGGAGTGCTTGGTGGCATGGCGGAGAAAAAAGGGAAAATTTGCCAAAACTCCCAAAAGTCGTAAAATGTAAAGGGCTCGCCCTCGGCCGCTCCAATCTCCTTCTGCCACGTGGGTGGCTCAGATTCAAAGGCATAAAAGGTGATCTAATGGTTTGCATTTAAACTGGAAAATAAATGTAATGGTTTCTGGTTTCTCTTCCGCCATGGGCATTTCTCTGCGATTTTGGAATCCGAAATAGTGCGAAATGATTGAATCCATTTCAGAATCGCTTCTTGGTCACCTGGAAGTTGAATCGCCCCTTGTGGGCTATTTCATGTTCTCTGCAAGCCTTTGTATTGGTTGGATCGAATTTTTGAAGACTGTAAATGATTTTCACGTACAGAGGACAAAAAAAGGATAGTCGCCATTCTTCTATTCTGCTTCTTTTTGTAAATTTCTTCCATTTCCTTTCATTGTACGAGTTTCCCTTTTAGCTGCAATAAGAAAAGATGGATTTTATGCCCCTTTGATCGAGGATTTGATTGGTACTTTGTGACCAATGCATTTTTGTTCAGTCTTGTAGCTCTGGTTTGCAAATTCGTATTCTTTCTTCCATTAAAATGCATGTTGTAAACTTTCTAATCAATGTATGTAGGCTTCTAATTTTCTACCTTCATCATTGATTTTCTTGTCTTCATTCTCACTCCCTTTCCCACTCTCAGACCACTTTCTGTCCTTGCAAACAATTGCAGGCTTTGCCATAGGGTCAGTGGAGTGCCCCTATGGATCTCTCGGTTGAAAAACCACCTTTGAATCCATCTGATTTTCATGCATAATATGGTAGCTGCACCGTTATAAGTAGAGGGACTTAGATTCCCATAGTGTTGTTTTGGAAACCCACAATTTGCCCTCGAGACAAATTTCCAAGCCAACAATATGTTGGTTGTGGTTCGATTCTATTTTGTCTACCAGTTGGAGTGTTGAAAAATTTGGACAACTTAGGATCAAAACATATAGGGAGTTTCTCTACCAAATGAGCTACTTGTCCACCACCCTCGATCACAACTCAAGTGAGGTTCTAGCCAAACACTAACAATGACTCGTGCCTTGTTGAAAATATTGGATAGTCTAAGATTCAAATCCAGGACCGACTCCCAGCTGGCAAGTTACTTGCCATTTCATTAGATTTTTATAATTTTTTGGAAGTGTGGATTTAAATCCCTATTACCACCCTCACGCCACTAGCCACACATTAACACCATTTCTGATTGCAAATTTCTTGATTCCTCTTGCCATGATGCACCGTGCTTATGCACAGCTTCTGCAGACTTTCTCCATCAATTCTATGCAGGCCACTTCATATTTTCTCATGCTTCACCATCACCTTAATTTATGCAAAAGTTGGGCATGTCTCCAACACCAATCACCACGCCTTTTGCCTAATGCCTTACAAGTCATGCAGACTATTTAATTTTCATACCTTGCCAATTTCAAGGCATAATGTGGCAAACTGTCATCATGTGTGGTTGTGTAGAGCCAAGAAGTGGAAATCAAGGTTTTATCCCGTGTTCTTCTTGCCAAGGTGATTTTCTTAGTATGAATGATTATTATCATTTCTTTCCTTTTGTTATAGCAGATAAATCAATAATGTATCAAGTTGAACCAGGTAATAGAATCACCTAAGCAAACCAGTAAATAGATTGTGCAAAACATCAAAATGTTAGCAAATGACTAAATAGATCATGGAAGAAAATATAGAAACAAATAATAGTCAACCGATCGAGCTCATTGGGTACCTCTACAATTCTTTCAAGCAAAGCCATGTTCAAGTCTTTCTGGTACAATTCTTCTATTACCTTTATCTTTAACAATTTATTGTGTTTTTCGTGTTTAGGTTTTTAAAATAAATTCTCCGAGCTTTGATTTGTTTGATTAACTTGATTAAAAATATGCGGACCAGGGACATTATCAGATAATATATGGCCTAGATTTTTTTGCATGGAGAATAGGTCACTAGTTGTGATTGACATCAACAAAATAATGAAGCACTTGCACTCAAGCACTTATATTAGCAAAACTTCTTTGCATCTATTTAATCAGAAATTTAAGTTAAAACAATGTTTCATTTTCCTCAAGTATTTTGCAGTATTACTTTTATGCAGAAGTGTGCAACTCCACATTCTTTCTTTTACCACAACCACCTCACCTCCTACCTTATCACATTAGTCTTCAATCCACCTACCATTTGTCTCAATTTCTTAACATGTGCAAATCCTCTCGTCATGTGTGCAATGTGCAGTTCCTTTACTTAGTTGCGATAATGCCATGAGTTTTTTAATGGAGTTGGCTTAATCTACATGCCAACATCCCCATAGACCAAAGATGTGTTGCATCCTTCTAATACTTATCACATGCCTTAGCACCAAATCACCAAGAGATGGAGGTGAAAGACTCAATGGAGCACTCATCCTAAAGGTTTTCATTGGGTGTAACTTCCTTTGATAAAATTACTATAGGTACATGGTGATTATTCTGAGGAGGTGGGTTTCAAGGTTGATATGCCTGTAGAGGAAATACCTGCTGAGCCAACAGAGCTTGTTGGTGCATAATTGTAGGCTGCAAGAATCAAATTTGAATTTTTTTCAGGAGTTGTATTCAGATCCTACAATTTAGTTGTATTTAAGTCGCCACTCTTTGGTTTATCATTTCCCTATATCTTAGAAAAATGCCAATTGAAATTTGTAATATATGAATACTTGAAGCTTTTTTGGTGCACCTTGCAAGTATTCAAGATTTTAATCTAGGATTTGGAGTATGCAAACTCAGGTTGTCTTTCTATCACGTCCAAATAATATTATTCTTCAATAACTCTTTTTTCACCTTCAATACTACACAAATTATTGAAATTCGTAACATATATATGTATATGTATTTATGTAATTGTCAGTAGAAACATGCTTTATATTTAACAAATTTGTTGCTATTTTCAGGTACTATGGCCACTCCAAATGGAAGCCCAACCATTATCACAATATCCGATGATACCTCTGGTGCCATTGTTGGGAGCCCACCTAGCGATCTGGTAGCTTCAAATGGGTCCCCTCATTCGTATGCAACCCAAGCGGCCACCAACCAGAGCTCAATACATAGTGTCCAACCACCACTTGCAACTTCTATGCATTCTTTGGCTACTTCTGAACTACATGCTCAACCATTTCTAGTAGGATATCAAAGTCTCTAATCCCATCAGCGATGGTTATCGATAGTGATTTAACCACTGTGTTAGACATGATGCACAAGGTAGATGACACATACCTTCACCTTGAAGCCTTGTACACTTTCCTTCGTGCGTTAGGATATGACCAATACTACTCTGGTGGCAACGAGCAATACATTAGAGACGCATTCAATGCTTACCTTGCATCCCTATAATTTTAGCACCTACCTCACCCCTACTACAACTTTGCAATGCTCATACATACGCCAACCTTTTTTGCTAACCCACAGATACCTCTTTTTGAAGGACTGACTCGAAAATCCTATGTTTACATAAATATGTTGTACTTGTTCCATTTTATAACCCCTATAGATGTTTTGTAAAGTTTCTTTCATGAAATATACATTGTATTTCTCGTACATATGTTTCCTACTTTACTTTGAATGAGCATGAAAAATTTAGTGTTATACGAACACCTTCCACATTGTACATATGTTTATGTGCTTATGTCCTAAAAAACAACACTATATGAGGACATTCAATTGGTTAACACCGCCCCCTTTTGTGAGGGTATGGATTGTTTTTTACTTTCCTATGGCATTTCTCCCACCATGATTACGTACCCCGCACCGCCCCTACTCTTAAACATACAACACACGCCATACGTACTATCGTTGTAGTTATATAAAATGCATTTTCCTACCCTACATTGTTTACTATTCTTTGTTGAATGTCTGTATTGTAAATTATCCTTATCCATGTCATGCATCACACTTTTTTATTTAGTGCGTAACCCCTCATATCCTTAGAATACAAATCTCACAACATCTAAGAGCACATTAAATTTCCATACGCTTAATGTATTATAGTATGCCAGAAAACTACTTTATGTTAACTCATTTGCTAATTCATTTACGTTGTATTTTATTGTTTAGGAACCAACACCATCATAGGCTCCACTTCCTCCGATGTTGTGCCTCCCAATTGGCCATAAACATGCCAACATCCCACACTGATACTTTGGCACCAGCTGCTCATAAAAACACCCTGCAAAATGCATGCAACTCACGCCAATAAAGTCGCTAAATCCTTACCAAAGCCTTTGGTCTATTGAAGGAAAGGTCATCAAAAAAGGCTACCTAAACAAATATAGCACAGAAAAATGCACAGGCAAGTATTTAGCTTTGACATCATCGACAAAAGCAGTGCAGATATAGTGGTGACTTCTTTTGACCAAGTTGTAGATTTTTACTACAACCAAATACAACTAGGCAAAACATACACAATCAAAGGAGGCACCTTGCGGACTACAAAAAAAGATTACAATGATTCCACAACTCCTTGGGACATCATCCTAGACTTGGAATCCTCTGTAAATCTCAGTAAAAATCAGTCCGTGGACATTCCTCAATATCTTTTCCGTTTCAAAACAATAGCAGAAATCAACTCCTTTCCCGCCAAATCCACCATTGACCTCCTTGCTATTGCACTATCCATTACTGCCCCTCCACTATAAGGAAAAGTGATAGTACTTTCAACCACAAATGCACAGTCCTACTTAGTGATAACTCGACACTATGTATTGAGGCAACGCTATGGGGTGCTTTCAGTGACAATGAGGGAAAACTTCTAAGTGAACTGTGTGCTTCACAGACACCAGTAAGACCAGTTCTTGCAATTAAGAGAAAAAATTACATCTTTCAAAGGAACAACATTAGCCATGGGCCCTAATACACAAATCTTCATTGATCCTGATATAGCTGAGGCTCACGCAATGCGTGCATGGTTTACTTCGCTTGGCTCAACACATGCATACCCATCAGTGAGTATTGACAAAATTGAAGAAACAAATATCGTGGGCATAAAATCCTCCTCGCAACTAGGTAAAACAATCACCTTCTCCACTACGACAACAATTATACACATGAATATGTCCTCATTTAGCTATCCAACTTGCACATCAATTGTTAACAACAACCAATGCAAGAAAAAACTTGAGCTAACTGCAAACTCCTCTTGGTATTGCCAAAAATGCAAGCATGGTGTCTCTAATTGCGACTACAAATATGCATTACACTTCATCATTGAGGACGCCACAACAACAACATGGGTAACTGCTTTTGATGAAGTTGCTACATCGATAATGGGTATATCAGCACAGGAGCTTCAACTTCTTGCACCAACACCCGACATGTTTTGGCTGTTGTTAAGCCAATTCTATTCCACCACTACATGTTCAAAATATCCACAAAGCTAGAGGTCTACAACTCACAAGAGAAATCCTAGTGCACTATTGTCGCTGCAGTTAAGGACGTGACCTTTAACATGCATGAATCCCCATTAGATGCATTCCTTGCATCCCCGTAACTATGTATTCATGAAAAAATCCTACACTACCTCACAATAAATTCACCCCACTATAGTCTCTCTATTTACCCAAAGAAGACATATTATACTTTACACACACAATGTTAGGTATTTTCCAATATATATTTACTGTATCACCTGCTCCACATATAGGTGTTTGCATTCGCAAGTTTGGTTCCATTTGTTACACACACATTTTCTGGTCTCACATGTCTTGAACGTAAAAAAAGTCACTCTTTTACAAGAATGCAAACTCTATCAAAATTATTAAACATCAATATGTGGTTTTGATATACAGTGTTGCACGTCACGTCAAACAAACAAAAGTACTTATACTTTTTGCATACATTAACTTTCTTCTATACCTAATTACTATTTCCACTTTTCCTCATTCTACGCAGGCCTGACACGAACTGAAAAAAATGCAAAGGCTCGGTTGAAGTACGCAAGCAACAAAAACAACCTAAATGAACATCATCGTCATATAGCTTGCATCAAACGACAAAAGATGAACACACAGAACCAACCTATGTAGCCACCCATGTCAACCTTCTCGAAGAACATACTCTAGATCGACATTCACTTCAAGCTACACAACGCCAATTCCATCAAAGATTAGATCACCTCCCACCTCCAACCACATGTTCATGTTGTAATGAATTATATGTTGGGCTACATACAAGGGTTTATAAATGTGGCAATACCTATCGTAGATGCATTGCTGAAAAAGATGATCGTTGCTTTTTAAGTTGGAATAACATGGACACCAGGCTCGTAACCTAAAGTTCTATCCTCACTTACACAAGTTGAGGAAATGTTGATAACAAGGGTCAACCCAATATTGCAGGTGAATGTTATAGGTGTTCAATACAAATACAGGGGCCACACCATATGCTTCCCCAAGATGTTTCATCCATAATTAGACACTTGCCTCAACGCATCGTAGACTTGGACATCTTAATTATCAGAAGAATTGGAGCAACACATAAAGCTTACGAATGCTTTGTAAGTAGATCTCGTGTTTTAGCTGCATTACAATTCAAAATAGCTCATGACCCTTACTACAAGGATGTTGTCCTAGACCACAATGCATTGCATTCCCTACCACCTCACAGTATTGATATATCTACTTCCCTACCACACTTCAATTCAACTATCCCAGATAATGCTAAAGAGGAATCAGAAGTAGACCTTCTCCCAGGTTCCCACCACATACCCATGAGCGAAAAACATCATCTTTTGTGTCCTCCCTCCCTCCAAACACTACAAAAGTTGACCAAATAACAACTTTCATTCAAGGCAAGAACCAAACTCCACTACATTCAATTGAGTGGCCACACATTGGTTCATCTGCAAGTCAACAAATACAACACCGAGGGTTTTCTCTCTATGGCTTTTCCAACATTGTTCCCTATAGGGATTGCATTGTTCCACCAAACACGTATCAAAAGGGTTCACATGCATGAATACGCATTGCACCTAATGCGTTACCATGATAATAGATTTGGAAGCCATCCACACTTTTGCTACTTCATTCTCAACATTATGTTGCGCCACAGAAGCCAAACAACATCTGTTGTTTTCACAAAAAAAATATAGGGGACAACTTGCCTACCACATGGTCTCAATGTTACGTCAACAACTTGCGTGCACTTTCTAGATACCCACATTATAGAGCAACTAATGCGCTTTGGGTCTAATTTATGAGGAACAAAATCATTTTGGTGCAAGCGCAGCATGAGCTCATGGATATGATAACCCAACTAGAAAGCCCTATACTTTTCTTCACTTTAAGTGCAATGATACTAAGTGGCCAGATTTACACAGAGCAATGCTAGGATCCCCTACGCCACCAACAACAACTGGCCAACAATGGAGAAACATGAACTTGAACATGCACCCCCATATCGTGTCTTGCATACATGGAAAAAATATTTACAATATTTTGCGAGGAGGTGCTTAAAAAAAATGCATTACATAGACTACTGGTACAGGTGAGCTCACTACCACTTAGCTTTTCATAAAATACCACCCCTACCCCATTTTCCAACATGGTTCCTCTTTGTGAAAATACAGGTACGAATGGCAACACAAAGGCTTGGCTCATATCCATGGGTTTATATGGCTTCCAAATGCACCAAACATGGAAGTGCTAGACTGGGACGACCCCCTTCAACTTGACGACGGAAAAGTCTTTCTTCGACCAATTAGTAACTACATGGAATCCAAGGGGCCCGAGAGTGGAACATCTGGGATACATCGTTCCGTGAAGATGACCCATGCTTGTTAGACACATATGGGATACTTACAGACAACCCTGTAGATGACTATGAAAACTGTTAACATGCGTGTGCAACAACACACAAAATGTGTTGAGGTAACTTGCTTGCAAAAATGTGGGACACTTCAGTGTAGATATAAATCCCCTTGGCCACTCCAAGAGTATTCAAGTTTGGGCTTAGATGAAACAATTAAAAAAATACACCCCGCATACAATGACGCACAGGTCAACATACACAACTCAAACATGTTGGCACTATGATGAGCCAATGTTGACTATCACCTGTTGTGTGTCACAACATGTTGTCCTACAATACATTACAAAATATGCAGCCAAGGTAGAAAAGAATTGTAAAGCTACCATCACATGTTGACACGGATATCTAATGAAGTTAGCATCGACAACCCTGCAAAGGCCGCCTACAACAAGTTCCTTTCAGAAACTATTGTTGATTGGGACATTGGTGCATAGGAGACATGTCACATGTTACTAAAACTCCCCCTCTCCAGTTGTAGTCGTACATTCATTACCCTATCTCAGTCGATAAACAGGTATTCAAACGTGTCCTCACAGATGTAGGTAACACAATAAAATTCCCTTCATTCATAGATGCATACATAAAACACCCTTTACTGTTTGGAGAACATCTCCTCTTTTGAGGCCACCCATTCTTGGTCCTTACAACCAAAGGAAAGTTACTCGTCCTGGCTACAAAGAAGAACCCATGTAGTTGTCCATGTATTCCCCTGGTACTATGATGTCCCCACCCCAAATGCGATACACTATGAGAATTTTTGTTGGTCAGAGCTTCTTCTTTATAAACCCTTTCGACATATCTCAAATGACATATCAAGGCGTACTACATCTGAAATAACTAACCAATGGGAAAAAATTAAAAACTCCTACGTCCCTTTACACGTACATAGAGCCACTACTCTAAGAAACGCTGCTAGAACAAGTAGTGATGACAATAACTCGCAGGGATCCAATCCACTGCATGCAGAAGAACTATTTGAATGGGAGCATATAGCATGGATGCACCCAACACTCAATACAACAATTGATGATGTAGACATGATAGGCCTTCGTGACTTTGACATTAACTCAATTGGATGTTGCATACCATCCCTACTGCCTTACAAAAAAGGAACCTAAATTCATAGACCTCGCACGCAATGAGAATGCACTACCACTTGTTTCTCCACCTACCCAATTAGACGCTCTCCCACTATCATCAAAACAACACCTTGCATACTCAATTGTACTTGCCCATGCAACTCAATAAGGGAAACACCCACCATTGAAGATGATCATTCAAGGAACCGTTGGTATAGGAAAATCATAATATTGTTATATATATCTACCCCCTGTAAATATAGACAACAACAGAATATGGAAATCAAGGAAAATTGAAATCCTTCATTTTGGGTTTCAGAGGGTGCATTGCATGCCTCTACTCCCGCCAAGGTCATTTCGGGTTTTCATGCATGCAAAACAAGTCTGGAATTCCAAATCCTTCATTTTAGGTTTTGGAGGTTGCCAAACAGTCCCAGTCTCGAAATCCTTCATTTCGGGTTTTGGGGGATGCATTGCATGGTCAAAAACCCGACACAAAGAAAATATGTTGCAAAGGAGAACCCCGAACCCGACATAAAGGATTTGGGTTTCAGAGTTTCGGAAACACGAGACATGAATCATGCAAATCACAAGACATGTCCCGATGCTTGGGAGTGATAACAAAAACCTTGACTGACCGATTATGAAAACAACGACACAAAATGTAGTGAGGAACAAAACCTGAAACACTACCTAGGAAAATCGGGTTTTGGAGTCGGGAAACAAGTCGGGAAAACATGGGGCGAAAACATGTCGAGCCACCTTCAAAACCCGATGCATATGCAAGTCCAACTTCCGAACCCAAAACAAAGGAAATCTTGGCAACACTGGTGGAAGCGGGTTTCGGGAAAACATAAGCATCAAACACATGTTGAGGCACCCTCCAAACCCGATGCAAATGCAAAGGAGAACCCCGAACCCGACAGGAAGCAAACCCTGACTCGGGAAATATTCAAATGGCCATAACTTTTCACAGGGAGCTCGGATTCACTCAAGGTTGGACTTTTCGAAAGCTCTCACAGGGTCCTCTGCCCAACTACGACTAGATATCTTTATTTGGGTGAGAACAAGTTCTTCAAAAATTCAAAATACAGTTCGCCATTTTTGGGTTTGCCAGGTCTCACCAACCACCATAATGAGATGAATTGAATGCAACTGAGGTGGTTGGGGTAGATTTCAATTCCTCTCTCTTCCCTCTCTCATTCTTCCTATAAATTGTAAGGAGGAATTTTCACTAGAGGTTGGATATTCTTGTTTTGCCCCTCCCTTCTTCTCTTTGGCAGGAATTTGTGGAGTTTCGACCTTCCATTCAAACCGTAATGCATGTTTGTGCCTTTTGGCCATCAGAATGGATGTATCAATTGGAGCAATAAAAACTAAGTCTGTGGATGATTTCAACCCTCTCTTGTATTCATTGCATCCAAGTGATCTCTCATTGCAGTTTTAGTTACTTGTGCATGTTTATTGTATTACATTTTTAGGGTTTGTGTTTATTGGCAATAGGTGTTCATCATTCCTTTGGTGCATCACCTTGGTTAGATTAGGTTTATTTTATTGCATTTTCTCAACCCTGTCTCCTTGGCAAGTTAGAGTAGGTTTTAGAGTAGATCATCTACAATTGTATGTGTGCACTTAAACAGAGGAATAGGAACCGGCCTTCATTCGGAGAGCTTTCCCGATTTGCAAGGTCCCACACTTTGGGAAAAGCTCCATGTTATGCAATCACACTGAGAGTCTCAACCTATCGAGTTGCAGACATTCAGGGGTGCTGTGATTACACATCAACACATACCTCATACAATGCATCAGAAATGGGCTTCAAAATATCACAGGAAAAATTAAATCTTCCATTCTTGTACTAGCCCCAACAGGTATTGTTGCATTCAACATAAAATCATCTACTATACATTCTGCCCTCCGAATACCCATTTCCGACATGAAACCTCTTGAAGGCCAAGCCCTAACAATATTCCAAGAGCGTATGAGTGCCATATAAGTACATACTCATAGATGAAATGAGCTTTATAGGTCCTACAATGTTAAACAACATCAACAACAAACTTCGTGAGGCATTCCCCCAACAAAATAACCATGCATTCGGCAACTGTTCAATGATTTTGGTGGGTGACTTAGGCCAACTCCCTCGGTCAACGATGTACCATTATATGTAGGCAACAAAATAGGCAGCTCCCTTTGGCATGCTTTTGATACAGTAATCACCTTGGACACAAACTTCAGGCAACAAGGATTGAACCCGACACAACTTGAATTCAGAGAAATGTTGACCAACATCAAAAATACGAAGCAACAATTAAGGATTGGTCTCTTCTCATGTCACGTACAAAGTCGTGCATGTCTACCTCAGAGCAATCCAACTTCACAACTGAGAAGCACCTATTTGCAACAAAGGACCTAGCAGAAAGCACAATAAACAAATGCTAAAATCCTTACACGTGCAATTGCAAGGAGCATCGCAGAACAAAGAAAACATAACTCTGACTCAGACATCAATGACACTCAACTGGAGCCAATGTGTTAGATCGGACAGAAGTCATGTTGACATCTAACTTGTGGGTTAGCTCAGATTGGTTAATGGTGCACTCGGGCAAGTGATCAATGTGGTGTACAATCTAGAATCGCACCCACCAGACTTGCCATCCTTTGTTGTTGTCAACTTCGACACTACCAAGGGCCCCCATGGGACATACTCAACCCAACCCACTTGCCCCTACCTCCTGTCACATGTGGAAATCATCACCAAATTCCACTAAAAATGTCTTGGGGCCTCACCATCCACAAATCACAAGGCCTAACTCTTGACAAGGCCACAATAGACATCGAAATGTTGACCGTCAAGGACTGACATTCATGACAATGTCAAGAGTGTGCGTCATCAAAGATATGCAAATCTTACTAGCTTTTACGTTTGAACACTATGCAAGAATGAGATATACAAAGAATGTAAAAGCATGCAAGGAAGAGGAGCAAAGACTATGTAACACACAACTGCCACTTGACGTACAACGCATGTGCACCCTACTACCTACATCATACCCATGTAGTGTGTCCAAATCTTGCTTCCAACCTACATATATAAGTAAAGTGTTCCACATATATATACACAAAACCCACTTGTAATGCAATACAAATAAAAGTCACCTTTAGTTTGATCCAAACCATATTGTACACACAAAATTCAATCCCTCTCCGACGTAACTTGCAACTCATTTGCAATTGCTAGTTTATAAAGTACTCATGTGGCACCATTTAAATAGCACTTATGTGAAGTTAATGGTGACACAACTCACCCTTTGTTCTCCACCACAATTTCAAATTTTTATATATATTAAAGTTAGTTCTAGGAATTGTGTTTCAAAAAAGCTTTTAATTGTATCCTATTTTATTTTAAATAGGAAAGACACTTTATTTTTTTGATTGAATATGAAATTGCAAGATTAGTTACACATAATTCTTAGGATTAGCGCTAATGATTAAGGGGTTTCCACTCCACCGATTCACCGGTGTACTCGACCTCATTCTTTATTTATTGGTAACTCTTATAATTAAAACCTAGGTGGATGACTAGACAACACCTTTTACACCATCATATGGACCACACCCACACTTCAAAACACACCTACCCCTAAAATTCAAGAAATTTCACTACTCACCTATTTTCATGGGTACACATTGGGAAATTATAAAGTGTAATTTGATGGCGATCACATATAAGTTAACTTTTAATACGAAAAATAAAACGATAGACGACATATTCATAACTAGTTATGCCGAGAGGCATATACAATTGTATATATGGAGTGAAAGAGTCTCATGTCATGCCCATGAAATAAAAACTAGGGCCCACTCACCTTTTGAAAATAAAATCAAATACAAATGTAATTTTTACTTGTTGCACTTAAATAATTACATAAGAAAAAAACAAATAAAAATGTAATTTTACTTGTTGCACTTAAATAATTACATAAATAAAAACAAACACAAATGTAATTTTACTTGCTCGACTTAAATAATTACATAAGAAAAAATAAATACAAATATAATTTTACTTGCTGCACTTAAATAATTACATAAGAAAAAATAGGGCCCACACTTTTAAATAATTATATAAGAAAAATACATATTTTAAACTTTGTTTTGATGATAAATAATAATTAAAATATTATATTATAAGTAATAATATATTTAATATAAATTATTTACAATTATAATATAATAAATTATAAATTTGACATAAATAGATTAGGTGTTTTAAAACTATACCTCTAATCATATTTTACATAAATTTATTACGCCGAAGGCGTTCCCCTATGGGAAAGGCACTTCCAGACGTTTCTACGACTGTGCTAAATTTGACGGTTTGACGGCCGTCTGGACGTTTTCATGTTTTCCCACTCTTTTTAATAATTTTTTTGGAGTTATTTTTAACCAGACATGCATACTAAAGAGGAATGGGCCCTTCAAAAATAGCTGGACGAGAGAGACAAATATTACTAGCCTAAACTGGACAAATTCTTTAATCTGTTCTATCTCTGCATTTCCTGTGGCGTATTCATGTCTTTCACGTTGGTTGTCTACATTTAGATGCAATTCGGATGGGGCTACGCAAAGGTGAATACGTCCCTGTCTTATGATAAATGAAAAATTTGGCGGAGTCTAAGGCGAGAGAAGGGTTTGTTCCGAGTCATGTGATTTCCGCTTGATGCAATAGACAGGTATCGAACCCAATGATTTCACATTTGCAGCTTGTCCTAGATGGGGATATATCTGGAGCATGGAGACGAGATATATCCCCGCTCCCGAACCTAAGAAAGTACAATAGCATTATTTTTTTGCAAATAACGTCCCAAGTTGGTTTAGGTTGGACTTTGCATTGTGAGACATCATATTAAGATGACTCGTCTTTGCTTTTATGAGATTTTCTCTATATCTCGCAAAAGTTGTGTGAGGATTGCTATTTGTAGATACAATGTGGTTTACTCTTTGCAGCTTAGTTTTGTTTCGTAAAGTTAGCAAAGATGAACTTGTTTGGGGATGACTTGAAGCATATATATGAGAACATTGAGGTGCAGGCGTAATGCCAAACATTGCATTGTTTTTACATTCATGCGGTTGTGCGGATTCAGTGTCATAATTCCAATAACTATCTGATTTAACTTTCTATGCGGGAAAAAGCTCCGCGCTCATCAAATTAATTTGTTTTGTTGTAATGATTGTATTCGATCAATATTGGTTTAGACTATTGTTGGTTTTGGTGACAAGAGTGTATTCTAGCACTATTATCTCTGCAGATTGCCAATAGTAAGGAAGTTGTCCTAGCTTGCTAAACATGCTGCCAGAATGCACAGTTAACATGCATATAATGTATATGACAATTCTTCCTTCTGATTTTAGGTTCTATTTTTGTCTTTACAATCAATTGGCTCCCATATATAATAGCATCTGAGATTTATTTGGCGCATTTCAATTGGCAGCTTTCTATAGAAACCAATTCAAACCAAATCATATCAGCATGTCTTCAATTTATGTGAAACTAAACCAGTATTGTGCACTGTAATTGTCTCCTCCGTTAAAAGAGACGTCTCCTTTGTCCCCTGGATGGGTTGTATACACAGTTATTACAATTGCTATAGATTGAATGAAAGATTTTAATAATGTCTTCAAGCCCAAGTTATCTATGGAACATAGGGTAGTAATAATGCTATTATATGCATAAATATTAGTTTGTTGTTTGGTTGTATACATAGAGAGCGGGAAATTGAAAGATATATATTAAGATTTATAAATAAGATAGTAGACTCGTTGCATTGCATAAACACATTCTGTTCTTATAGATTTAATATTTTTATAAGCAGCTTGGAAGATCCCTTTGTTTGACTATACAATCTCTTGACATGATATTTTAGTTGAAATGGCTGGCTGCCATGGACAAGCCCTCCTTACAGGCCACATTAGGACTACGGTCTGTTGCAGAGTAAAAAGCATAATTCGATTATGAAGGCATTTACAAACTTGGGAAGCCTTAACAGTGGAAATTAAAGGTTGCGAGGAATCATCAAAGCATTCAAATGGTAGCATCATCTAGGTAGGCTTTGCCAATTAATTGCAACACATCCGATGTCATCAAATTTTAATTTTTTTAATCATGTTTTGGTGGCAGGAATGGTCTGTTGGCCTAATACTATAACCCTTGTTTTTGATCAATTTGTTAGTTTTGTAGAGTTGGAGAGCGTTGTATCACAAGCGTTCGATTAATTTATGGATGAGGCACTAATTAAATAAACATATTTTATATTTACATTGGGATTGAATGAATGATAGTGAGGAACAAAAATCCATCTCAGGGAGAGTATTTTTTTTTCCGAATTTCAGGGTAAGAGAACATCCAATGGATCGAGTTGCACAATGGACATGGATTTGTATTGAGCTAAATAAAAGAAAGCATTGTCCAAGTTACGGAATAGGATGTCAATATCTCACTTTAATCTGATTACAGTTATGATTAATTTATGTAGTGTGTGGTGATTCTTCTCTTATTTAGTTAAGAACATTGAATTTTTTTCAGACTGAGTTGGTAAACCACAAAAGGGAGTCAGATAGACTTGAATTTGGGTTGTAGGTACATGTGGGACTTTAACATTTCAGTCTCATGAATTTGTGGAAATTTATCAGGCAATTGCAAATACGAGTTTATAAAATGATTTAATATCATTATATTTGTTTTTAGGTCTCTTTAAAACTAGCATGCTTGAGTTAAACTTGTATGTGATGCCAGGGTGTGACAATGAAGTAACAACGTGGATTAAATGGTATGATTTCTTCCCTAATGTGTGTGGTAATTTATACAAATAGATTGTTCGAGGAAAAATGTTTGTATGCGATGCCATGGTATGATACTGAAGTAACAACATGGAATGAATGGTACGTTACATGTAGTTCAGTAAATTATACAAATAGATTGTTCGAGGGAAAATGAGTTTATTTGATTGATAATTGTTGTTGGTCTATTGGGAAATTGATTTATCTGATTTGTCTAGCTACAGTTTTCGCAGGTCAGGTTTCTCCTTCTGAAGTGTGAAGGTTAATGTAGTATTGCACTTTTTTTTGACCGCGCATAGCTGTAGTTAAACAATTCAAAGCCAGTTGCACTAATGATCATTGTAGGCTTGTAAATTTTTACTTTTTTGATGTAGGCTCAAATCAGATTCAATGGTTTTGTGAAACTGATTGTCACTTATAGGGGAAGGTTGAGGTAATGTTTTATACTATGGTCATTGTGCGTTTGTGTGGTGGATGCCTCCTACCTCATTGGTAGGAGTTAATATTTTTCTTAAATGATATATATAGAATAGGAAAATAATTGAAATATATCCCTTACAAGTAAGGATTTAATTTTTTAAGTTGTGGTTTTGTAAATAAGATAGTTTTTAAGTTATGATTTTCGTAGAAGCACTTGGAAGATCCCTCTGTTTTGCTTCACAATCTCTTGCCAAATGATATTTCAATTGAATGGCGGGTTGCCGTGGAGAAACCCATGTTACGCGCCACATCAAAACTTCCATTTGTTGCAGAATAACAAGCAGATTATGATTATAAAGGCATTTACAGAACAGAAAAGCCTCAACAGTGGAAATTAAAGGTTAAGGAATCATTACATTCAATCGGTAATATCATCGGGCCTCCATTATTAAATGTAACACATCCGATGTCACCAAATATTAAAAAACAACTAATCATATTTTGTTTTCCGAAATGAGCGGTTGGCCAGATGCTGCAACCTTGTGTTTTCTCATTTTTGGGAGTTCTGTTGAGTTGGAGAGCTTTATATCACTAGGGTGCGCAATCAATTTATGGATAAAGGCATTTGGTTTATACAATCTGTCAGAAGTGTCTTTTTATGATATTTCAGGGAAGGGACCAAGCAATGGCAAGTGTGTTGCTTAGTGGACATGGATTTGGATTCGGAACCAACTTCCAACTAATAAAACTTGGCACTGTCCAAGTCTGGAGTAGGATGTCAATTTCTCATTTTGATCTGATCTAAGTTTTTGATTAATTTATGTTTTTCTTTAGTGTTTTTGTCACTAATGTAGTTAAAAACAATGAGACATACAACCTTTCAATGTAATGTTTCATCTATATTCCTCCACAACCACTATCAATCACACGTTTTATCTGTACAATAAAGATTTTTCCAACAAAAGATCAACCAAACAACCGATGCAACACTAACACAATTAACTTAAAATAAATGCAAACTACATCAACTATAAAAGTAATTAACTATAAATGTAACAAGTTTGAAATGTAGAGAGAACCTTCAAATTAAGTGGTTCATCTATATTTCTACAATTACAAAATCAATCACACCCCTTATCAACATCGACTAAGAAGTAATAACTATCCCTCTAAATCAAATAACATATATCATTCGGCGTTCGCATTGCATAGTACATATGCGATTGCTAATATAAGATAGATATGCTAATTCTAATTGAAATCAACACTGCGCTATCTAAGTTCTATATAGAGCGGGGGTAAAAGTTTGAAATGCCCATCCAAACTTGAATGTGGGTAAGATTTTAAGGTTGAAATACACAGACAAGCTTAAAATCTTACCCGCATTCAAGCTTGTCTGGGTAATGGCCAAGGTAGATGTCCAGGCATACAGTAAAACCTAAACTTTTGGAAGGCCTGAATGCCATCCATTGAAACATTGAAGAGGCTCAATGCTTCTCTCAGCTTTCTCCATTCTTCTTGTTCCTTCTCTTCGTCCATGCTCATCTTTCTTTTGCCTTTATTTCTCTCTTTCTGGGAAACTTTCTGCTTCTCCTTGACCCCTGTGTCCTGTTGGAGAGAGCTTTCTCCTTTGTTTGTTCCTTCACTTGAACTTGAACCATGATCTTCTCGCTTTTTTCCTCTTTCAAAACATTCCTGACGATCCCTTTCAGCAAACTCATCGCTTTTAGCCCGTCTTCAAGATCCTGTTCCTTACGCTTTCGCTTTCCTTTCTTGAACCTCTTACCCTCGAGCCCTTTTAGTTTTAGCGAATGCCCTCGTTTCTGCTGCAGTTCTTCCTTCAGGACGTTTCTGATCATTTCCTTGAGATAATCCTCTGTGTTCGTATCCTCCTCCTTGGAAATGGTTCTTATGCTTTTCTCTGGCAAACTGCAACTTGACGGCTCCAATGCTACAATGCTGCTACTGCTGTTAACGTCCACTTCTTTGTTGGGCCACCTCTCATCGATGTAATGCTCAACAATCTCTCTCAAGGAAGGCCCACTATTCTCCTGTTTACCTTCCCTCGCTGATTATCATTGACTGTAATCCAGCTCTTCAAAACCCTAAGATCATTCCAATTCTGCATAAAAGTACATTTATTCTGGGTTAGTGGCACTAAAATTTAATATCCAAGCACAGGAATAAACTGCTATTATGAGTTTCTTTCTGTATAAGAACCGTTTTAATGGACGATTAATAAATTTTCTGAAGCGATATTTACTTTTACAAGGGTAGTTATGAGACGCCTCCATTGCCAGCAGACGAAAATCCATGCAATAAGTTGAACCTGCCATCCTACGAGGGGCTTCACTTGTGGACTCACAAACAAAATATTCCATGCCAGCCTATGGTAGTATAGTAAACGTTTCCACTCTCGTGGAAGTCTTCTACTGCCTGTGGCTTGAGTCAGCAGAAAGCGAAAAGCATTGCTTTCTCCTTTGCTATATTTAGGGATGAGCATCTCACTTGTTATTGGCCTGCTTTCCATACGCCCTTCCTCACTATCGGTGTTTTCTCGCTGCTTGCGAGATCTCGATTTCTGAACACCTCTCCTCTTATCATGGTCGCCTGGACCCAACACACACATGTGAGGACGCTATTATATCGTGATCGCAAAACACAAAATTAATGTAGTATAGCCAGCTTAAACAACTTGGAACCTGGATCTTGTTCTCTTCTTTTGTTAGATTGTTCCGTGTCGATTGGCTCAGCTATCGAAATCTTTGTTTCTCCAACTGCCAAATCAGCTTCTACAAAACATTTTGAATTTAAAGGGATTCTAAAGCAGAAAATCATCACATAAAATACTTCGTATTTGAATCTATTCACCTCGTTCCGCAATGGTTTCTTGCAGTTCCATTTTTTAGATCCTTGTCGCGCCGTATCTGTTTCAGGAAACAAATGTTCTCAAGTTAAAGGGGCATAATAAAGCCATCAAAACAGTTAGCCGTCAGTCACCAGTTTCTTATTTTTTCATTTTATAAGTAATGAAATTGGAATTTTTGACCTGAAAAGCTTTGATCCCTTTCTATTATAGCTCCAGTTCCTGCCAGATATTTCATTGTTTCTCCTCTTGCTACAACAGCATTGCAATGTAAGAGAAAATAATTCCCCCTTGAGGAGTATTATTCAAAGTGATGTATACACCACCAATACAAATATGCGGAGATTTAAATGTATTCACCTGGTTTGATTTTCGTTGATTTAGAAGTTCCGAGTTGAAATTTTGGATTCTCTTTTGTATGAGCATGAGCATTGTGTATTTCTGTTTGTGCTTCTGAGTCGGTAGTCCCTTTGGTAGCGTCCAGCATACCTAGCTGGCCCTGCAAAAACTCTCGGACTCGGAGCTACTAGGGTCGGGTAGGTCCAAAGGCAATTGTATGATCTTCCTTAAATATTTGTCCGCCAAATCCTGACTGGATTGATTTGGTTTGTTATTCTTGTCCCCAAACATTCTTATTATTGCCCTTTCGATCATGCTCTTATCCATGCCTAAAATAACGTTGACCTCGCAAGTAGCCAAAACCAGGTTGATGGCTGATAATATCTGCCACATGTATAAAATTATTTAAGAAATTCAGGCACCAAGATTATTAGTAGTGATAATAATTGCAACTAGGGATGTTATTACAAAGTAAAACCTGCAAAATCACATTCTCTTGACATCTGTCAAGATCGTCGACGAAGACTACCATCCTAAGATTGTTCTTGGATGCAGGCGGCATCTTGGGAATCATTGTTCCTGGAACATAGTTCTCATCCCAACTAAATGTAATGCAGCACCATATAAAAGCAAAAACCTTCCACCACCAGTGAGGTTTCTCACCGAGTTCCTCTTTCAAAAATTGATGTCAAAAATAACCTTCTGATGATAACCAAGCTTTCCGCTATGGTCTGGTAAGCATATGTAATCCACGATTTGAGAACTGATCGGCTTCGCAACAGACATGACCGACTTCACCACAGCCCACATAGTCACAATCACAGTTGCAGGTAGACTTCCATATTTAAAATCTTTTATATCTTGTCTTTTGGTTCTGTCAAGTAGCAACCAAACAATCGTAGTGAACCAAATGGCCAAAAATACTGCCAAACAGCATGGGAGGATCACTCCAAAGCAGATACTGCTTTTACGGGTTTTCCAATTATATCTCAAACTGGTTCTCAGCTTCTGCGCCACCGTCATTCTTGCTTCCATTTCTTTTGTGATTTCTACTGCGAGACCCGCCCATGCCTCGGATTCATTCCTGTATTGCCAAGCATTATACCGTACTGTCAAAATTGAAGGTGTTGTCCCTTGCGTTGAGTCACATTCCTCCTCAACTCTCTCATTTTCACACTGCATTTCAGGTGGAGTCCCCTGCTTTGAGTCGATTTCCTCCTCATTTTCAAACTGCATTGAAGTCACTAATCCGTGAGTTCAATTTCCTCATTCACATTTTTCTTCGTCTTCCTCATATTCAAACTGAATCTCACAAAACCCAAAACAAATACTAAATTTATGTTAAAAATTACGTAAGTAAAGAATTAATAGGTGTTAATATGTGACAACAAAGTTAAATTTTGAATCTTTTTGTGACACTGTTTGTAGTTCATTTCTAAAGTCCTCGCTCTTGTTGCAGGGGTCCAGGGGTGGCGACATGTTATGAAGTCCTCCCGCCCCGGCCCGTCAGGGAACTCCCGAAACAAAAATTAAGGAGTCAATCCCTTATTTTTTGAAAGAGGGTTATTCTATTTTTAAGAAGAAAATCATAATAACTTTTTTCCACTATTTTTATGAGGAATCCTAACTGTAGTTTGCAAATTAGGTATATTTATTTTTGTGAAGATTCAACATAGCTCATAAGAATTCACAGGTAATATGTTCATTTTGAGTTAATAAAAGCTTGGTATCTTGTATTGTGGATGTTCCCTAGCCACTCAATTAAAATTTTACCAAATAAATGTGGTGTTAGAGCATGGTCCCATGGAGAGGGGGCTGCATAAAAATCTCAGCGGGTGCTGCTGAGTGAATTTAGGAGCATATTAGCTGTTTTTGGGTCCCATGGTGCCCAGTGTGCTCCAAAGCACTGCAAAAATGAGATTTTTGTTTTTTACAAGAACCACCTCCAAAGTGCTGCTTTCAAATAATGAGCTGCAGGGTATATTTGGTGAAAATCTCCCTCCAAATCGACCAAAAACTGACGGGAATGCATTTGGGTTGCCAGATGGACAAAAAACTGCCTAAATCAGAGCAGAAATTGTCAGCCCCCTCTTCAGCCCCACAGAGTTGAACCGGCAGAAATTGTGGAGCTCCTACTTTCCTGGGCAAGATTCGAATTTATCCTGTAGCTGGTTGAAAATTTCAGCATGGGACCACCTGCTGCATCATTATAGAACCTGTAGCGGCTCCATGGGACCATGCCCTTAGTCTCATGCATGTTTGGTATTGTACATATTTCTTTTATCTCTATCTATGTAAATTGTTGTTTTGTTATTCAACTTTCTACTTATTTATTACTGCAAAGTTTCCTAACAAAAAAACATGATCATCTAGCTTCTTCAAATTTAATTAATGAAGGGGTTACATCGGTAAATGATAAGTTACTACTAAGAGGTTTTTGGATACCTAATCTTTGACTCAATCAGTGACCCAGCATTAGTGAGCGTATACCCAAAGCCACTTAGTCAAAATGTCTATTTTTTCCCCTCAAATTAGAGTCGTCTCCATGTTCGAGTTATTTCATAAAATATTAAAAAGAAAAATAACAATTTTCTGTTTACAAAAGCAGCCATATCAAGATCTATGATCCTCTTTAATTCCGTGGACATGATTTAAAACATAACGTTTCATTTCGGTCATGTATTTTGGTGTATATATATTACATCAAACTTTTACCTCATGGAATAATTATTTGACAGCAAAATAAAATCTCTCCAGTCTGATAAAATATCGACTACTGATGAAACGAATCTAAGTGTGCTTACCATATCGCTCCGGTCCATAACGGCTAGCGACTTATAAACTTCAGGATATTTAAGTTGATAATTTGAATTTCCTAGGAAGTCATCGAGGGGATCTGTCACCTGCAACAACCGGTACAATATAGTCAAGTCTTAATTCAGGGAAGCGCATAGCAGATGACGACTATTGTGTCAAGCGTCTACCTCTGCAGGGGATTTTGTATGTTGTTCTTTATGGCACGGAATAAGTGTCTAATGAACATTCCAAAGTCGTTAATCATACTGTGCTCTGGTTTATTTTTTGTACTTTTGGTTGTCAATAACATCTTTATGGATTGTGCTATTTTTTCACGTCTGGCTACCCCCTTTGCAGATAATTTGGATTTACTTGCTCCAGGAAAATCTTCTATTTGCAAGGAATTTGAGAAGGCTAATTGAGCTGCTGTCTTTACAAGAATAGACTCCGTCTGAAAACGCAAAGATATGGGTTAATGATTAGCTTAATGATTTATAGTAAATTTCCTAAATTTTTAGTACGAATCTTTACCTGAACCATAAGGCTAGACTTTCCCATCCCCCATTCTCCTGAGATTCCCACAGTAATTGGAGATTTCACAAAAGGATTTAAAAATAATGCAGCCAGGCCATTGGCAAATGGACTTCGTCCTGCCCAATGTTTTAAGAGAGAATATTAGCCATTTTAGCTGTGAATTTACGTTTATCTTCTAGTTGTTAAATAAATTATTATCTAAATTAGAAGAGACGCGATTTCAGAAATTTGCAAGTATTTTACAGTTAGAAACAGTGTAAATGGCCGTTAAATTTAAACCCCTACCAAGATTATCCCATAGAGCTGGTTTGTCGGTTCCGTGTTCAACAATATTTTCAATTTGCTCGAGGACTGTTAAAAAAACAGAAATTATTGACATCTGCATAACCATTCGATTGATCCAAATCGAAGGAAGGGAAAAAGAAATTATTGCAAGAGTAAGAGCATACCATTTTTGACATTTTGTTTTTCTTCTGATTGGAGACTGTCACTCCACTTCTTACTACGAATTACAGCCATGTTTGCGCCTCTGGTAAGGAGCTCCCTTGTCATGTCTACATTTCCTAATGTTGCGGCCGCTCTAAGCAAATTCCCCTGTCTCTGGTGGGCCTTCCAGTATTTTGTTTTTTTCCTCCTCAAGATATTCCTTAAGCAAAGAACTAGAGCTTGAAGGCAAAGAACTGGAGCTTAAGCTTTTCTCTGCGGAACTGATTCCCACTGCAGAAGCAAACAAAAGAAGGATTTTCTGTTTATCGGAATCAAACTTCTTCAAAGGTATATTTTTCTGTTTATCCCATTCACAATCCTTCAGAAGTAATTTGGTTATCGCCAAAGCATCTTCACCCTTTTCTGCTTGAACAGCATAATGCAGAGCTGTTTTACCATCACAATCACGTTCTTCTAACGGATGGGCTCCCTCATCCAGAAGCTTTTTAACAATCTTTCTATGTCCTCCTCTAGCTGCTTTATGGAGTGCTGTTTGACCCTGGACATCTGCTGACCGAACATAATTACATCGGACCTGTTTTGCATTCAGTCTCTTTGAAAGAAAGGTTGCCATTCGCAGCAGCCATGTGCAAAGGCGTTGTGTGGCTTAGATCTTTGTGATAAACCTGATTCATGCCTTGTCATCTGAAAATGAAAATGTCTAAAACCTCGTCATCGTCATGAGCTCCAGCAACTGCATAAAACAGGGCATTCTGTCCGTCACGATCCGCGGTATCCATGACAACACCTTCATGGTTTAAAAGCCACGAACAAAGGTTTTAATGTCCGAGGAAGGCCGCAACATGGAGCACATTTCTTCCGTATTTATCACGTGTTGTGGCTAGCTCAGCGTTTATACCTTGCCCATTTTGATCCCTTAGTAGTTCCTGAATAATTTCCAGCGACACTCCCCGTCTTTACCCTCGGCAGCGTGATGCAATGCTGTCTTTCCTTCTTCGTCTCTGACAAGCGCATTGGCTCCTTCTTCCAGCAGCTTTTTAACAAGATTCATGTAGCCCAATCGCGAAGATTCCCGCAGATACAATGGCAGGTCTAGTTTCATAAAATAAGCGTTTGGTTGTTTGGATAGTGAAAGCAGCCATGTCACCGTTTTCACATCTGTTGCTTGAGACTTGACCGCAAAATCCAAAGGAGCCTTTCCATGATCATCTTTTGCATCCACCCAGTGATCGCTCCCTTTCGCCGAAATCAAAATTCTAATCACCTCTTCATCTGGCTTTTCACCGCAGAGCGCATAATGGAGGGGAATCTGACCATCCTTATCTTTGGAAGAAGCGCTCGCATTGTGGTCGATAAGGAGCCTACAGATACGCGCGTTACCACAAAAAGCAGCCCTGTGTAGAGGAGTCCTCTTTTTATGGTCCTCTGCGTTTGCTAGGATCTTTGTCTTCTCCGTGAGTAGCATTTCTGCAATTTCATATCCCTTGGGTTCATCGTCCAGTTTTGCTGCATGGTGCAATGCTGTTTTTTGTCTTTTATCATCCGTTTCAGAGGGTTGGACGCCATACTCTATAAGCCTTTGCACCAAACTTACATCGCCTTTCTTTGCAGCCTGAACAAGAAATGTGTTGAGAACACCATATTTGCCTTCGTAGCTGAACGTTCCATACCCATGGTCACGTAATTTCTCATTCAACGACTTGAAATCGCCGTCGGCCGTTCCTTTCGCCGCTTTTTCAACGATCTTCCACAAACTTTCGTCTCCAAAAAGGTTCCATCTAAGAGCTCGTCTGCGTAGGCAAGTAGGGAGACAATGAATTCTTGATCTTCCAACCTCTTACCCCTCGTGGGTCCATAATAAATTTTTTTGGGCGTTTGCAGGACTCTCTTACGATCACTACAGCCATTGCGTCCGCCGCAACAAACCAGACTATATCAGCGATCGCCTGCCAGACGCGGTCCACGGTTGTGTGAATCCAAATCTTCGAAAACTCTCCAAATCCTCCGTCAAACCCATTTCATACCAGCACTGAAAGCCTATGTCCAGGTAATCTATCATGAATAGTGTCTCCTTCAAAATATCTCGAAATATCTTGTCCCGTACCGTCTTTTGAATGCCAGACATCAAGTGTTCATTAGAAATGTCCCTTTCAATTTTGTCTCCCACCGAGGCTTGAATGTTGGACATCATATCTACCATAGAACGGCACGAGAATTTTGGATCTCTGCTCCTTTCTCGCACCCTCTGCAATTCCCTGGCTACTGCGCTTACTAATTCGCTTGCAGCTTTATTTCGTCACCTAAACTTGTTGGAACCCCACTCTCGCTACCCTCACGTTTCTCACCCTTAATCCACCAAGAAACGACCTCATAATTCCAATCTTCACAGCACAAGAACAAAGCAGCATTCCTTCCTTCTTCATTCAAACGAACCTTGGAATATAGGCACCCATCCCTGTAATCTTTAGTGTAAAACGTAGAACTGTCAGCATAACGTTTATATTGCAACACTTAACCTTGAGACTTTCACATGTAAACATATTTTGTGATATGTACTCGACAGTTTTATGCTGACTTTTATTATTATTGTTGCATCAAGCGAAGGAGACTATTATCTCGTTGAGATTCTGTACATACCTGAGGCGGATATTTCTGGGATAGGCGACTCTGCGACGACTAACATGTATCCGAGACAACTCCTGAAACCCACTTGGACATGAAAGTCATAACCAGAGCCTCCAATCCAGCCATCTAGAAGACGGGCTCTGTCCCATTCCTCTAACAAATCACCACGCTTTATTGATTCCAAATAATCTTTGGCTTCTTCCACGGTTGCCAAACGCCATCCGGATTCAGTTCGGTAACTCCTTCGAACCTTACGGAATTCCATATCCAACCTGAATCGATCCCAAAATACTATACAACAAGAAGAATCGAACCCAAAATTGTATATAACGTCCAAATCGGGAGAGGCTGGGCTAGACTTGCAGCGCTGTACAATAATTGCCCTGACCCAGCGCGGTACAAGAATTGTCCAACGACCTTTCCATGAGTCAAAAGTTTCAAAAATACTATACAACAAGAAGAATCAAACCCAAAATTGTATATAACGTCTAAATCGGGAGAGGCTGAGCTAGACTTCCAGCAGTACAATAATTCCCTGACCCAGCGCGGTACAATAATTGTCCAACTACCTTTCCATGAGTCAAAAGTTTCAAAAATACTATACAACAAGAAGAATCGAACCCAAAATTGTATATAACGTCCAAATCGGGAGACGCTGGGCTAGACTTCCAGGGTACAATAATTGCCTGACCCAACGCGGTATAATAATTGTCCAACTACCTTTCCATGAGTCAAAAGTTTCAAAAATACTATACAACAACAAGAATCGAACCCAAAATTGTATATAACCTCCAAATTGAGAGAGGCTGGGCTAGACTTCCAGCGCAGTACAATAATTGCCCTGACCCAACGCGGTACAATAATTGTCCATCTACCCTTCCATGAGTCAAAAGTTTCAGAAATACCTAGCCCAAGGTACTTAGTGGTATTTAAATTCACAAGAGTACATAAGGTACACTTTTAAAATATGTCAAATAAAATATGGTTCTTCTAATTTTTATGTACTTCAAATTAAAGGGCTGTTTTTGTGATTTTAGATGTATATTACTTATTGGTAAAAAAATTGGTGAAGTGTAGATAATGGCAGGTTGAAAATTTAAAAAATTGCCATTTTTTAAAAATAGTCTTCTATAAATATATGAAAATATATAAATTTATAGGAAGAAATCATAAAAATAAATATAGAAAAAGTTAGAATTTACAATCACATGAAAGAACTAGACCGTCAACAAAATTTAATTTGATAGGCAAAGATAATTTGAAATTCTGTTTCCCCTTTTAATGAATTCTTCAAATAAAGTGTATTTAGGAAAATAATTCTTTTGAACTAAAACTATTGTACAAAATATGTGATAATTTATTATTATTATTTATGAGGCATGATGCGTTGCATATATTCACACTCTCACAACCCTTATTTTCCACCATTCAAAATAAGGTCATATTATTAATGGGATTATGATCTTCGTTTCAAAGACTCAATTAATTTGGGTATTACGTTTAAATATCTTAAACATTAATAAATAGAACTATTGAACTCTTTCAAGGGCCTAATTACACCTCCAATATGAATCCTAAGGGTTAGTCTCTAACCAAAATATTATCGAGATATTGTCATTCTTGACAATTGCAACCACATTGTTGAGATAGATCATTCACAATCGCAACCTTCTATTATGAATTTAGAAAAAGTAGTCTTTACAAAAATAATATTTTACCATTAAAAATCACACATTTAACATATCGTAATAAACAATTAGTACTGGATACGCCTAAATAAATAACCAAATTGTAGTTAGCTTGTGAAATAGCTCTATTCAACTTAACATTAGCAAGACTTCAATATATAAGTGAAATGCATATCAAATATTTTTGTGCATTTGATAATGCATATGGCAACACAAAAACTATGATCAACAACTTACAACAGTTTCATTAGTTGTTATGATCTTAAATGTTACTAGAGTGTACTTCCTGGTGCATTTAAACTCTAAATGTGTACAATAAAGTAAGTCTCCTTTATTGTCGATACATGTAGAAGATGATGATGTTAGCAAATATTAGTTAATTTATTGTTAAGAAAATCGATGTGTCGCTTATGCCAACCGGCATATTCTTGATCAACAATTCCCTTTCTTATAACCATCCTCGCTTTGTATTTATTTGCTTCCTCCATGGTGTTTTAATGAAGGCATTCTATCAATTTTCCTTTCTATCTTATGTCTTCATTGGTATATCGAGCTTCCGAGATCCATTAGAAACATGGCGTGGAGCTTTTTGAGGTGTGTGGAAGTGTGGAGATCCCTGGAGCGACCGGTTTAAGCCAGAGACTTGTAAGTTATCACGTGGCAACACTTATTCTCTTTCTCATTTGGTTGTGTAGACTTGCTTGGACGTGGCATTAAGAAAGGGGAGGACGTGTCCAACACTCCATTCTTTGGCATTGTTTTTCTCCTGGCGATGACCTTAAAACACCACGAGAGGAAGCAAATAAATACAAGGAGGGACGGTTACAAGAAAGGGAACCGTCAACCAAGAATATGTCGGTTGGCATAACCGACACTGATCAATTTTCTAAACAATGTATTAACTAATATTTGCTAACATCCCCCTTAATACATTGTTTATACAAACATCATATTTCCAGATAGTGGACCCCCTTATTCCAAACATAGTAAAAAGTTTATTACACTCTCCATGTAGCTGCTCACCTTTGAGGTGGCATGTCATCTTTCTGGCTTCTTGGTCTTGGTGACACCTTGGTTTTTCTTCCAGGATTACCGCAAACTTGGAAGTAACATGAGTACATCTCCCTGAGAACATCTCGATGGTTTTCGATTTCCCTGGATTACCACGAACCCCTATGGTTTTCTAACTGCAAGTTCACCATGAACTTGGAGGTGACATGATGTCTCAACTATACACTTCGATGGTTTCTCATATTTCCACAAACCCTTTACATAAGAACCAAGCATTACTTTAGTCCTTTTGTTCCTCACAATGTCCTTCATTCAAGAGGTACCAAAATAGAAAAAGCTCGTATTTTATTTAAAAACACACCAAAAAAAACCAACACCATGCACAATAAAAACAAACACTAACAAAAACGTCACCAAAACAATGATGTGACCCCGTCGTAGGTTACTAACGAGAGGACGCCAATTATCCTCCAAAATTCATGTATCCTCCAACCTCCGGTATAGTTATATAAAAATCATCTAAGTCGAGCCAATGTGGAGGTTTTGGTTCACCAAGCAAAATAGTATTGTCGTCAGATATAATTGACATAATATAATCTAGATTATGTATCCCAATCAAATAAGTTTCACCACGCCTCAACATCTCAACAATCACGATAGCATGCTTAGGTGTGACATCCTCATAGTAGTTATAGCCCTTTGTGCAATCAACAAAAATAATCATAAGAGAATTCACACAACATCTCATACACTCCACGAAAAGGATCAGTGGTGATCAGAGAAAGCTCATCTCCTTCTGAAAATTCTACAGATCTACCAGGGAGTCAAATTTGAAATAAAATAACCGAGTCTCGTCCTCCACATTCCCTAACTTTACAGACTAGTCTCTACGAGCATAGCTCTAGTGGTGATGTTTGCAAGTTGAGGTTTGCTCGCCAATCTTTGTAAAACATCAAACAACGAAGGATATTGAAACCCGCGTATGCTTATGTGCTAAGAAAATGATTCTTCTAGGTAGGCCACTAAGGCCTCTCCACGCAGAAAAGGAAAAAAAAAAATCAATCTTTTCTCAAGCACCAGATAATGGCTCCATGTTGCTCTTCTTCCAACGCAGGTCTAGTAGATGTCAAAATAAAATGGCTCTCCAAATTTCCATGCCCAATCTAGAATGATGGAGATCTCCACGCAAGGCTAAGCGGCCTTCCATGCAGGAAATGCTACAGATGAGATAGTCATATCCACAACATGTAATGAGGTTGGTAGGATCCTCATAGGAATATTAATCATAAGCTCTAGGAAAGACATGCTTAGAGAGGTCAGATAAAGTAGCGGACTTGTATATCTAGAAATAGGAACATGTACAATAGTATTGAAGCTTTAAAGGAAAAGTGTGTGCTCTTACATTTAGTTACATATCTATGTTTTCTCTTCACATGAAAATAATGTGGGAAAATCAAGCTAAAATTAGTGATGCAAATTGCATATGTTAATTTGATCGGGCCCTTTGCAAGTAGATATGGTGACATAATCACGGTTAGGGGTCCCAATCGTTGGTGTTTTTAATATTAAGCGGAAACCACTTTAAAAAAATTGCCAAAGACTAAGGACTTGGCTTATAACTTATGTTTAAAACATAAGGTGGTGGATCCCCATTCCAAGTAGTGTAAGACGACTGTTAATTCAAATTTGAATTATAAGAGTAAAGCGGTAAAATGCATAACCCACCTTGTATAAAATAAGGTGATCTTATTTGATATTGGTTATAGACACACACGCACATGATGAATGATGTGAGCTATATGCGAGAAGATGCAAAGAAACATGAATGTGAAATAAGTGAGCTAACTTAATTTGCATTGATCGAATGTTGTCTACAGTTGTAATACCTTTGATAAGGTGTAACTATTGGGGATCTATGGAAATAGTGGGAACATTGGGTGAAATCCAATTCTCAATAAAGATAAATGATATTTTCAGTGGGTTTTTTATCAAAAGGTTTTCCCACTTGAATCTTTTGCTATGTGTTTATTGAGATGTGTTATGAATTACTTACTATCATTGTTATTCATGCAATCTATGGTTTAATTCATTATAATTTGTTGTACAGTCATAAACTATAATCCTTGGAAAATTTATGGTGGATATCTAATTTGTGTTTATTATTTATCCCTTCTTTCCTAACATGGTATCAAAGCTATATGTTTTTGGTTGTGTAGGATAAATTTATTTTGTAGGGGAAAATTCATTTGTAGATTGGTTTGAAGAATATTTCTTGAAAAGATTTTAAGATCCTTAAAACCTTGATTCTTTGCTTCAGTAACTTTTTCAAAGACTATAGGTGTAAAACTCCAATTCTGTGAAATAAATTGAATTTGGAAGTTTTGTAAGTTTTAAATAATTATGGAAGATCAAAATCAAGTTTATGCTTGTGTTCCTATATTTCGCAACCCTCTATGTGATTGAGATCTTATTTTTGGTCATCTCGTGACCTTCCTTTTGTTTTCTAGTCTTGCGCATCTTTTTGTTGTGTTTCGCAACCTTCTTCGTATTTTCTAGTATTGAGTAGATTTTTGCTACATGTTGCACAACATTTTTCTCGCTTCATGATTTTTTCTTCACTTTGTGGCATTTTGCCTTGTTGTGAGGTGTTTTTGTGTGTGCATGGAATTTTTTTCATTATGTGGCATTGTACTTTGTCATGGGTGTTTTTGTGTTATGGACCTTTTTCTTGTCTCGTGGCATTTTTCCTTGTTGTGTGGACTTTTATTTATTTCATGGTTTTTTCTTTAAATTTCTATAAAACACTATTTTCTAAAATCCTTTGTTTCATGAATTTTTGAAAAATTCCTTTTTGTACTATAGATTTTTCTTTGTTTGTGGCTTTTACCTTAAAATTTTGAGACCACTTAAAGTTAAAAACCCATGGAATATTATTTCTTTGTTTTGTGGCTTCGAACTTGGAATTTTCTTTATTCTTGCCTCGTAACTCCTTGCGACATGTTCTTTGTATTTTTGTGGCTCTCTTTGTCGAGTTTGCATATATTGTTTAGAGGTTTTCTTGGATTTTTAGAAATCTTCATTTTTATAACTCCACAAAACAATATTTCCTTGTTATGCGGCTTTTAAAAAAATTGAAAAAGTTTTATCTTCTTTGCCTTGTGCCTTTCGGCTTCTCACGGCTTATTATGTGTTTTTGGCCTCCTACTTGGTTCTCATACTTTGTTTGAGAGTGTTTATTGAGCTACTGCAAGTAATCCCCTTTATTTCAACTCGAGAAGTTAGTTTATCTTATTTTGCATAATTTAATGTTTTTTTAAATTCGTAGAACTCTAACCGTGGATCTTTCGTAATTGTTAAAATATGCATAACACTAGTTTTCTAATTTTGATAAGTTTTTAAAAGTATGGATAGTTCATATAACTTCTCTATAGATAAATATCGGTTGTTAAATGGTACTAATTATAACATTTTGAGAGTTAGGCTGAAATCTATATTTATGGAAAGAAAGCTATGGGATTTAGTTAGTGGTGTTGAAAAATGACCCACTGAGAGACAAGCTAACCATGAAAGCTTGAGTTCCTTCTCCCAAAAATCCCAAGAGGTCATGTCAATCCTATTGCAAAGCATTAAATATGAATTCTTGTTGCACATAGGACACATGGAATCTCCAGTTGATGCATGGAATCAATTGCAAACTATGCATGAAGGTAGTCACCTTTCTAAGATAATTAAGCTAATCATGGAATTGTTTATAACTCCAATGAAAGGAGATGAAAAGATAGTTAATTACTTAGCTAAGATTAAAAATATTAAGGCATAGTTAGATGGCTATAACTGTGAATTATTTCAAGATAAGTGTTTGTATTTTATTATTTAGATTAACATACATGAAAATTCAAAAATTATATTTCTATTTTGAATTCTAAGTATCAAAATGAATATGATTTGCCTGATTTGGATACTCTATCTTCTCTCTTAATTCAAGAAGAAAGAGTAATGGAGAAATTTGACTCAAAAGAGAATGCCTCTTAGGCATTGTTCTCTCAAAATCATTTAAAAATAAAAATCAGAATAACAACAATGCTAATAAAAAATGAAACTTTAAATCTAATTTTAATCCTAAGAACAATAGGAATAATCAAAAGTTTAAGGTTAATTTTGATGACACTTGTACTAAATGTGGTAAATTTGGTCATAAAGCAATTGATTGTTATTCTAATTCAAATAAGTCTAATAAAAATGCTAAAAGTAAGAACAAATTCAATAAAAAAGAATAAAAATCATAATCATGCTAAAAACCAAGCTAATAATGTTGAGAAAATTATTTCTCTTTATATTGCTCTCTCAGCTTCTAATGACAATGAATGGATCCTAGATAGTGGTGCCTATAGGCATATGACATATATTCATGAAATTATTTCAGATGTTGTGAAATGTCATGAAAATATATATCTAGGTGATAATTTTATCATTAAGTCTGAAAGTTGTGGAAATGTTAAGTTAGAAAATGGAACTATTAGAAATATTTTATTTGTTCCTAACTTAAATAAGAAACATTTTATCTTGTTCTCAATTAACTAGAGAAAATTGTAAAGTTGTGTTATTAAAAGATAAATGGTATGTAGAAAATGAGCTTGGTAAAGTTATTGTTACTGGTATACAGAAAAATGGTTTTTACATATTTGATGGATTTGTTGTTGAAACATGTTTTGTTTCTTCTTCTTGTAATGATGTTCAATTGTGGCATGAGAGGCTTGGGCATGTGAACTTTAAGAATTTGTATGAAATTTCATGTCTAAACCTTGTAATAGGTCTCCTAAGTTGAAATTAGACCATGGATCTTGTGAAAGTTTCTTGTGTGGTAAGCAACATGTTGAACCATTTCATAAACATCATGAGTCTAATTCCTCTAACTTTCTTGAGTTAATCCATAGTGATGTAAGAGTTATTTTGGAATTTCCCTCTCTTGGTGGTGCCTTGTATGTTGTAAGTTTCATCGATGACTTTTCTAGGATGACTTGTTCATTCTACATCAAGATAAAGTCTGATCTTCTCACTAAGTTTTAAGAGTTTAAAGCCTTGGTTGAGAACATGGCTAATCTAAAAATTATAAGGATAATAAAAAATAATGAAGGTGAATATGTGAATGATAAGTTTTACGAGTTTTTGTGTCATATGGAATACAAATAGAGTTTATATGCATGCCAAAATGTGTCTCAATAACATGCACTCCTAAATCATCTGTTTCTACAAGGGTATCAAGGAAACAAGTAGGAAACACACATGTACCGAGCATAAAAGGGGATATAGGGATACAATGACTACTAGGGTCACATATCTAGAGGGAAGTGATCCCTACACTAGGTCAACCTAGGGTTTCCAAGGCCCGTAATGAAGATAGAGGAATGAACCCTACGAGATATTGGTGGTGGGATGTGGTGAAGTATAGATCAAAAATTAATGAAACAAACATGCATGAAATAACTGAAATGAAAGTAATGATAACTAAGGAAATGATAATGGATAAGAGTACTATGCTAACTAGCATCCAAATATAAAAAATATTAAGATAACATAACATAATGAAGAAGGAAATGAACTTACATATAAAAAATGACACAAGATTGTTAGAACACTCACCTTGTACCTATAGAGAGGTCAATGATGCATATATATCTCCAGAGAAGAAGTACGCCAAGAGAGAGTCATTATTAGGTGGAGAAGGGGAACATTTTTCTTGTCCTAGACTCACTATAGGTGACCTAATAGTGTAAGCAACCATCCAAAAAGAAGAGTATCTAATACAATCCAAGCAAGATGCAAGATGAACCAAAATCTAGGAGAGCAGATGCAAAGATGGCTCAAAAAGAGCAGAGCTAATGAAATTTGAATGATTTTGGATTCCTTTTTTAATGAGTGTCAAATGAGGTGAGGGTATATAGGGGACGCCATCACCCACGTGCGATGGCATTTATCAAGGTAAATACAACACTAACACCATCACCCACAGGAGATGGTGTCATCCATGATGCTAAAAATAGGTAAGGTGTCACAACAAGTAAAAATAGTGTGTCGTAGATCATGGATATGGATGAGCAAGGTGCCAAGTGATGAGATGCAAGAAAGAAACTATGAATGTGATGTGCATGAGACCTAGGAAGACAAGGATACCTAGTGCAAGGAAAACTAAGGCCAAGACCAAATAATGACACTCTCTTCGTGTACTATCTCTAACCCATAATGGCTACATGAATAACCATTCCCCATTCTCGCAGCCCCTTTAGGAACCCGCTCTAGAAATGGATGCATTAGGATTATGCTTCATGCATATAAAGGCCTAAGTTTTTAATAACATGTATGATAGATGAAAATGAAAAATTACTTGTATAAAGTCAACATAATCAATATTCCCCACAAAAAAATGACATAGTGAAAGGAAGAACAAAAACACAATAGAAATGGCTAGGATTATGCTTCATGCATCTAAATAATATTGGTTGTGTAAAAATTATTGTATAAATATGATTATCGAGTATGATAGAACACCATATAACAAAATATGTAGATAACTATTTTCAATATCTTAGCCACTTTGGGGGAAACCTCCAAACCATACAATAAGACTCAAATTCTCAATATGATGATTAACTACACCTTACTACCACATATATATACCAATCCTATGCTATGGCCAACAACAACACCAACCTACTAAACATATGAAAGCATAAATGAATAACATATGACAATAAGAGATAATGTAAGCCACAAGTCGGCACTACATATCCCATATAAGCTATAAGACTAAGGGCGTAGCATGGCCCTCCCCTTTAAAGAAAAATTTTCCCCAATGTTAGAAAGCCTTGGATGTTCTTTGTAAAAGTACTTCATCCTCCCATGATGCATCCTAAATATTCATATTCTTCCACTTGATCAGGTACTCGGTAATGAATCTGGTCCTCAATATTTTGGTGCGTGTCTGAAGAATACCTTTAGGTTACAATATGATCCTTCCTTCCTCATACAATTCAGAAGCAATGACTAGGTGGAAATGTGTTTCCCAATAACTTTCTTCAAGTAAGAAACATGGAAGACTGGATGTATTTTACTTCCTAGAGGGAGCTCTAGCTTATATGCCACACTACCAATTTTTTGCAACACTCGGTAAGGACCATAGTATTTAGGAGAAAATCACCATCCTTCTTCGTTGTTTTAATGATAATTGCTTTATTGGCTGCAATCGTACTAAAACAAATTCATCCTCTTCAAAGTGTCTCTCACTACGATGTTGATAATCCTATTACTTCATGCGGTTTTGTGCCCTTTCCAAATTCTCTCTAAGACTACAGAGTACCTCATGCTGGTGTTTAATGTAATACTCGATTTATCTCACCCTTGGTTTGAACTTCACGATAGAGATGAGTGATGGAGGATGGTACCCGTAAAGTTCTAGAAATGGAGACATTTTGGAGGAGGTATGAAATGAAGTATTATACCACCATTCTGTAAGTGACAACCATTGCACCCAACGTTCTTGTTTATTTGAAGTAAAACATCAAATATATCCCTCCAAACATTTATTTACCACCTCATTTTTCTCATCCGATTGAGGATGATAAGATGAATTTTGGGCTAGTTGGGTACCCAAACAAGAGAACAAATTAGTCCAAAATTACTTGTAAAAATCAGATCATGATCACTTAATATAATTTTTAGTGTGACATTGAGCCTTTGAACTCTGTGTCCATAAATGATATGGCAAGAAATTGTATTAGTTGTGAAATGATGATCATGACAAAAAATGAGCATACTTGGTAATTTTATCTACCACAACCATGATGATGTTTTTCCTTTATGATTTAGGAAACCCTATGATGAAATCCATCGATAACTCTTCCAATCTATCTCTAGGAATATATAAGAGTTGGAGGAGACCTGGTGTCTTAATGGTATTTCCCTTATTAAATTGACACACCAAACATTCTGCCACAAATTTTTGAACATATCCTTTAACCCCTCCCAAAATAAATCCTTATTAACTCTATGATAAATTTTCAAGAACCCATAATGGCCACCTAATGGAGAAGAATGGATCTTTGAAAGAACATGGTGTTTAAGTGTAGAGTTCTTACATACATATAACCTATATTTATACCACAATGTATCCCCATTCCATAAAAATTATTCTGATATGGTTGGATCTATCTAGAGATTTTGAATGAGAGTACAAGTTGGTGCATCTTTCTTCCATTCTTCCCTTGCTTGATCTACCCAATCTACCTTTAGTATAAAGATGACACATAATAATGCTTCTATGGACTCATCCCTCCTAGATAGAGCATCAACGACCACATTTTCTTTCCCTTTCTTATAAATAATCTCAAAGTCATACCCCAACATCTTAGTGACCCATTTTTGTTGTTCTTCTGAAGATATTCATTGCTCCAAGAAGTATTTTAAACTATCATGATCAATTTTTACCTTGAAGTGTCTACCCATCAAGTATGGTCTCCATTGTTTGACTGCATGTAATATTTCCATCATTTCCTTCTCATATGTGGGATTCAAAAATTCTTTCCTTTTAGTTTCCAACTCTCAAATGCTATGGGATGTCCTTCTTGCATGAGTAATACTCTGATCCCATTTCCTGAAGCATCACATTCAACTATGAAGGTCTTGGATAAATTTGGAGTTTCCAATATTGGAGTGGTGCACATTGCCACCTTCAATTTTTCAAATGCCCTAGAATCTTCCCCATTCCAATGAAAGGAGTCTTTCTTCAATAATTTTATACGTGGTGCTGCTATACTACCATAGTTTTTTATAAGTCTGCGATAGTACCCTATGAGATGTAAGAAACCTTGTAAATACTTGAGGGTTCTTAGGACTTCCCATTCCACTATGGCTGGATCTTTTGAGGGTCCACCTTAATGACTTCATTAGAGACAATATGGCCCAAGTATTCCACTTTCTCGTGCCCCTAAAAAAACTTTCAAGGCTTGGCATATAATGGATGATTCTTTAGGGATTCTAATATTGTATTGACATGATGTAAATGTTTCTCCCAGGATTTTATGTAAATAAGGATGTCATAAAAATAACCAAGACAAACTTCCGTAGGAATGGTCTAAATATTGAATTCATCAAAGCAGTGAAATGTGGATGGTGCATTAGTAAGACTAAAAGGCATCATTAGGAATTCATAATGCCCTTAATGAGTTTTGAAGGTTGTCTTATGAATATCTTCTTTCTTTACTCTAATTTGGTGATACCCAAAACTTAGATCTAGTTTTGTAAAATACATTGGACCATTACACTCATCTAATAAATCATCAATGATAGGAATAGGAAACTTATCTTTAATAGTATACTTGTTGAGTTCTCTATATTTGTATGCATGTGCCATCTTCCATCCTCGCAACACACCATCACCATTAGAGAAAAATAAGCACTCTAACTATGACTAATAATACCCATTTCCAAAATTTCCTACACCATCTTCTATATCTCACTCTTTTACACATATGGGTATTGTTATCCATTTTCCCCAAGGGGAAATGGGAACCGAGAAACCTTACATTGAAAGAATTTTCTAAAAGGGGGTCCACAATTCAATTCGGATATGTAAGAAGATTAATGTGTGTTTGGAACATTAACAAGGTCTCCAAGAAGGTTGGAATCCATTAGAGGAATTTTTTCCTCTTCTAGGTTTTCATGAAGTTCAAGTTTTATTCAGGTTGGAAAAATGAGCACTAGGACCCACTTGCAGAAAAAATAGAAAAAATCGATGTTTTTTTGGGACTCCCTCAACACCATCACAAAATCCCTCTAAAGCATGGGAAGAATCCAAAAATTTGAAAAAACTGGAGGAAATTGTGTTTGATTCCAAAAATTTCCTTTAGCTCCCGACTAGCTCGTCGAGTTGGTGGGAGAGTTGGTTACCAACTCATCGATCTTGGTTGTTGCATTGAGTGGGGTGAGTTATATATCAAAAATATGATTTGTTTAGCCCCACTAAGCTATTTTATGGGCAAGCTATCATGGTGGTGAGCCACATTGATGAGATGAATAGCGGGGGGGGTTCGATGTTGCGAGTCTAAGTGGGTTGGTGAGCTCTTAGAATTGAGCTCCATGTAATGGCTAAGTGGCTTGCTCCAAGTGCAAAAATGAATAGGGTCAGTAATAGTATCAAGTTCATAAAGCTCATATTGATGGCACAAAGCTTAGCCATTAGGGAAACTTAGCGCTAACGTGAAGGAAATGGTGATGGAGCTCACTCGACGTAAAATGCTAAGTCACAAAGGAGCTCATACAAGTGAAATGGAGATGGTACGGTCGGTGAGTTAGGGCTGATCCAATGGGAAAATGATGTCAAATCGGATAGAGGTCGACATGAAGGAGAAATGATGACTTAACGAAATGGTGAGGGTGAAGTGTGAAGGTGGGCTCACCGAGCCAACTCGGTGAGCCCAGGAAAGTTCACGGCAGGGTGGCTTCGATTGAATTGGCGAATCGGGCCCCGAAACACCCAAATGAACTTGGGCCTTGTGTGCTCCAAGGATCCAAAAACACTATAATGCAAAGAAGTGCGGAGGTTTACGAGTTTAAGTGAACAAGTTTGGTTCTAGGGTGATCAACGAGGTGTGTGGGAGGTCAACGAATGTGGGGAACTTGGGTTTAAGGAGCAAAAATGAATGGGACATGTGGAATGCCGAGGCTCAAATTGGAAAACTCAAGCGATGCATGGATTTGGAGCACATGCGACATGGGCCGAGGGAGCCGAGTTCCTGCACACGAGCAAGGTCTACATAACACTAGGTGGTGTCTCCGGGGAAAGGTCATTTAATTTTGATATTGGTGAACTGGGTGGATGTGGCGTTGAGTTGGCACGAGGGGCATTCAATGTGGTGCACAAAGATTTGGTGGGTAGGTGATCAACGTAGTGTTGAGCTAGAGATAAAGGACCTTACCGGGGTGGCAAAGAAAAATGGTTGGGAGTATGTAAAGGAGCCCGACGTGCATAGAGTGAGCTCGGAAATGTAAAGCAAGGTGCTAGCTCGGTGAGCCGACTAGTGAGTTGGCCGAGATGGCCCTAAATGTAAACTCTAAAACACCTCAACCCCTTCCCAATTGAATATTGTAAAAGCATTAGGCCCCACAATTTTATAAATGATCCCCCAAATCATTAAAATATGGAAAACATTAGGAAAGAGGGAAATATCAAAATCAACACTCCCACTACCCATTTTATTACAGTCGAAGTGAATGAGAAGGCAAGCACTGGAAAATGATAGAGAGATACCAACACTCAAAATGGCCATACATTTTGTATTTCTCAACAAAATCACGTAAAATCAGACTCGTTGGATTCATGGCTCATAGCGCTACTCTTAGAATTAAGAAATTGAAGGATTGATGGATTTTTATAGTGAAAATGTGAAAATGATCCCGAGTTCTAAAACATCACTTCCAGGTAGTTGAAATAGCATTAAATGACAACATGGAGCCACATTTCTTCTTGCAGGTGCCAAAGGATGATGAGGAATGAGTTTTGTAGGATACTCCATCACTTTTGTAGGTTATTTAATACATGTGGTTATTTTTGAAGTCTAAACTCTCCCCTTATCTCTCTCTTACTAAGTCTTCTAATATCTTGTAAAGAAGGGCACATTTTGTAAAAAGGTTAGACATTTTTTGGTGCTTCCCTCCCTTCTTCTTCTCTCTATAGGAATTTTGTGGAGCTCAAGCCTCCCATTTGTAAGTTGTGCAGTGATGAATCTTGCCTCTCTCTACTAAAATGATGTATTGTGCATACTCTTGGAGCAATAAAAATTGGTGTTTATGACTACTTCTCTACCCTTGCACTGTTTTTATTATCTTTTCTTACCTTTCTTCATGCTTATAGGTGAATGTGCATTTTTGTTCTCATTGCATGCTTAAATCTAGTTGTGTTAACTTGAAAATGGTGTATTGTGTGTATTATCTTGGTCTTTGATGCATGTCCATCCTCTCCATGCTCACTCACTCTCTCTATTTTCAAGCATCAAGCTTGTCTAAGCACCCCCATTTTTGGTGTTATCACATATGTAGTGTAGGATTTCTCTTTTCATCTCTCTCTCTCTCTCTCTCTCTCTTCTGTCTCCTTGGAATTGTTAGAATAGGTGTAGTTAGGTGTCTTTCTTGCATTATGAGTAGTTGTAGCATAGGTTTAGGAAGAGGAACCAACCTTCTCTAGAGGTCCATCTCAAGTATGCAAGTCCCACAACTTGAGAGATGGTCCCATGTTAGTAAAAATTAGGGATCTATAACCAAATATCCTAGGGTGCTACTTTTTGTTATCACAGGGACCAGATTAAGGAGCTTTACATCTTCATTTCAACAATTTGATGTGTTCTTGTTGAAATCTCAACCTTTAGAGGAACATTCTAAGCACATTTGGTGACTCCAATGATCTATAATAACCCATCTCTGATTTACAGACCTTTCTTTCATCCATTTCCATCCATTTTTATTTCCATATCTTTCTACTTTCTCCCATTCATGAAGTTGTGCAATCATGACTTCATTTTCCTCACGGAATTCAAACTTATAAAGAACAGTGTTATTGAGCCATCTCTAGGTTATTTTAACACACCTCCAGAAAGGTTTCACAATGAAAATCAGCAATATGTATATCTAGGTAATCTAGATTCAAATCAGTTTGGTCATTTTCCAAACTATGTAGTTGTTCCAGAGCATGGATATATAGATTTTGGAGGTAGTTTCACACCTAAAGAAGTTGATTTGCACATGAAAACTCATCGAATGGAAGTAAGTATGGTGAATTCAAGGGCTATAACTCAAATAAAATCATTCAGAATTGTCTTCAGGGAACCTTTTCCATGGGTGGGTCCTTTTAAGACATTACAACCCTCAACAAAAGCTTGATTTCATAGTTGAAATGTTGCCTCAACTTATAAAGTGGATAGGAGAAATAGAGGGTTACGAACTTGAAGCAAGGCAACCTTGTTAATGGGTAAGCTCTACACCACTAACTCATAGCCCTTTTATTTCTCTTTCCCAATCTACATTATTTCAACATGAATATCATGATCCTAACTTGCTACATGTTTCTCCCTTTTGGAATCCACTTCTTCATCTTCAAGTATTCCATCCCATCTTGAATTTTCTACCCTTTTCCTTCCAAGAATTCATCCCCTCTAGAGAAACAAGAAACTAAACCTTCCCTCCCACCACCAACCATGCAAAAATTAGTTGTGACACAACCAACCCCTCCTCTTACATTCCCAAGTCCATGTTGGGAAGATGAGACTCAAAAAACCAGCCAAGGGCAGCAAGAAGAGGAGCCTAATAGAGAAGAGATGATTAGAAACTTGAGAAACTGGGATTTAAGAATTAGAATTGATAGAATTATCTTTATGGTGAGGCCTTCAGAGGAGGTCAAGGGTTAAAAACTAGTGGTGGCTAAGGTTGATCTTGTAGCAACATGTGAGTAAAGGAGAAAGTAATGATCAACAATCTCAGAGTGTAGTGTTCATGATGGCACTATATTTTCATAGGTTGTTGATCTATTACCAACTACAAAGTCAATCAGAGAGGAGGAGAAATAATCAGCTCCAAGTTCAGACAAAGAGGAGCATGTGGAGGTGAGCAAGAAAATTTAGAGGTCTTAGGAAATGAATAGGTTGCATAAGAGATTTCAAATCTCTCTCCCACTTCATCTCTCTAAAATATGGTTTGAGCTCATGAGATTCATGTTTGAGGTTAAAGTTACACATGATGAACACGTTGTAGATTTAGAGGTCATCATGGAGAAGGGAGAATCCTTGGCACAACAGAAAACGAGGAGCTTGATTTCTTATCTAAATTAGAGGAGTTCTTTGATGGAGAAGAGCCTATGGAGATCACATCATTTATTTCTCCATAATTCATCTTTCAACTCCAAAACCTCATTGTCATGTAAAAGAGCATGCAAAAACAAACTACATTTCACGACAATCCTCTTGAATTAGAATTGGAGGGATTGAACTGTCCAAACTTCATATCGAACAATGAGAAGGAAGGGAAAGGAAAGGATGACATCTCTTTCATGCAGTCATCAAAGAAAAACATCGGTTTGTCTATAAATGAGCGAGAAGATGGAAATCAGTTCACGAGCAGTTACCTTTTCCATGAATTTCTGCAATAAGACTTCCTTATTGAAGTTGGAATTCAGATCAGCGAGAAAATACAGCGGATTAGACCTTGCCCCATTAGGTATTTAGCTTCATTAGAGCTAAAGGAGAAGCCACAACTAGTCATGTTTGCTTCTAAGCATGAGGATGAGCCACAAAGTGCCAACTATCAGCTACAATGCCTCTAGAATAAAATGAAGAGCAACTAGAGGAGTTATTTTTCTTGTTCTTAGTTGATACCTTGATGAGTAGGGTGGAAAATCATCTTGCAGCCATTTTTTCACTCTTAACCACAGCTGTGTTTAGTGCCAAATCATCTACATGGCTGCAAGTTGTGAGAAAGGGAAGCTACTTCTCATTACCAGTTGCAAGTTTTGTTTGAAGTCTTCCTTACCTCCGGTTTGTGTAGGGTAGGAATAGGTTTCTTCCAAAAGAAAAGAAGTTCCTATGTGCACTCTACATGTCTTACTTGAGGCATGTATGATTTTTTCCTTTATATATAGTTTTTGTTCGTGAGTGCTCTAGGTAGCCTATTGCAAAATGCATCATTTTTCCCATTTGTAAGAAGCTCATAATTACATGAAGAAGTTGCAATATTAAAGTCATTTTAAATATAGAGAAACTAAACTAATTTATCGGAGAAAAATTTAGGATTTTTTTATTTGCTTGGTCCTTCAAGAACAAGATTATAACTAAGCTTCTAAAGTGCACTTGCAAATAAATTAGAAAATTAGTAGTCATGTGGCAGCATTCCCAAGTTCAATTTAGAACAACCCCTACTTCTAAAAGTGTTCAGGTGAGTAGCATGAAAAGGGGAAGAGCCATGTTTTAACAAAGAGCCCTCAAATTACCTTCCAAATCAGTTGTGTTTCCAAACTCTACAAAGTGTTATTCTTGCTAAGATATCATTAGTTGGTTGTGCTTCAAATTTGGCAAAAAGAATTAGATTTTGGATACAGCTTTTAGAAATTCATCTTTCATCCCATTTTATAAAGTTTGTAGGGAAGAGAAGATTTCTAGATCAAAACAATTTTCTACTCATCTTAAACTTAATATTTTCTTATTAGAGTTGGAAAATACGAGCAACGGAAGTTAGCTTGATGTCTTAGGTAATGGTTCGGTGACTCAAAGGCACATGTTTTCAAATTCGAGATCAATTTGGGACCATTACAAAGACTTTGTATCAATGGATAAGTGTGCAAGTCACCTGGCCATCCATCTAGAAAGGCGAGATGGCCCCCGCGAGTTGCCAAATTTGTTATCCATTTTCAGCCCTAGGGAAAATGGGAAACCGAGCGATCTTACATTAAAATCGATTATTAAAAGAGGGCCAACATGTCAATATGGAGATGCAAGTAGATTTGTGTGTGTTTGGGATATTAACAAGGTCTCGGGAAGGTTGGAAGCCATCAGAGGAATTTTTTCCTTTTTTGGGTTTTCATGAAGTTTAAGTTTTATTCAAGTTGGAAAACGAGAACTAGGGCACACTTGTAGGAAAAAATAGCAAAAATATGATGTTTTCTCCGAGACGCCCTCAGCACCATTACAAAATCCCTCCGCACTAGAAGAATCCAAAAACATTGAAATTTTTTTATGCAAGTGTGTTTGATTGTAAAAATGCCCTTTGGCTCTCGACGAGTTCACCAGAGCTAGCGGGCAAGCGGAGTTGGTTGTCAACTCGTCGAGTGACTATTGCATTGAGTTGGAATGAGTTATATATCAAAAGGCCAAGTTGTTTGGCCCCCGCCGAGCTAGTTTCGGGTGAGCTATCATGGTGGTGAGCCACATTGATGAGCACTGATGACAGGTGGGTTGGGTTGTACAAAGTCTAAGTGGGCAGAGAGCTCTTAGAATCGAACTCCATGTAATGGTTAAGCGGCGTGCTCGAGTCACGAAAATGAATAGGGTCTTAGTAATAGAATTGAGCTCATCAAGCTCGGATTGATGGTGTAGAGCTTGGCCCACGGAGAAAATTAGCGTTGACGTGAAGTAAATGGCGATGGAGTTCCCTCGACAAAACACTAAGTCATAAAAGAGTTGTGTAAGCAAAATGGAGATGGCTTGGCTAGCGAGTTAAGACCGAGCTAGGTAAAACCGATGTCAAAGTGGCTCGAGGTCAACATGAAGGAGAACCGGTGACTTAGAAAAAAGTGAGGGCAAATTGTTGAAGGTGGGCTCACCGAGCCAACTCGATGATCTGAGTGAGTTTATAGTGGGATGGCTTCGGTTGGATGGCGAATCGAGGCCCGAAAGGCCCAAATGAACCCGTAGCCTTATGTGCTCTAAGGATCTAAAAATGTAATGCAAAGAAGTACGGATGTGGGTGGGTTCATGTGAACGAGTTTGGGTCCAGGGTGGTCAACGAGGTGTGTAGGTGGTCAATCGATGCGGGAACTTGGGTTAGGGGAGCACAAAATGAACGTGACATGGGATGTTGGGGCCTACATCGGCCGACTTGGTCAATGTGGGGATTTAGAGCACGGGAAAAATGGGTTGGAGGGAGTCGAGTTCCCACACATGAGAAAGGTCCACATAACACTAGGTTATGTCTCGAGGAAAGGTCGAGTTAATGCCAACATTGGTGAGCCTGTGGATGTGGCTCCGAGCTAGCGTGAAGGGCATTTAACATGGTGCATGAGGATTCGGTGGGTAGGTTATCAAGGTGGTGCCGAGCTGGAGCCAAAGGACCCTACCACAGTGGCAAAGAAAAAAGGTCGGTAGTATGTAAAGGATCTTGACATGCATAGAGTGAGCTAAAATGTAAAGCATGGTGCTAGCTTGGTGACCAATGGCGAGCTGGCCGAGATGGCCCCTAAATGTAAACTCCAAAATTCCTCAACCCCTCCCTAATTGAATATTGTAAAATTAGTGAGACTAAAACTTTTTAAATCATCCCCAAGTCATTAAAATATGGAAAATAGTAGGAGAGAGGGAAATATCAAAATCACCACTCCACTACCCATTTTATTACACAATCCTATGAATGAGAAGGCAAGCACTGGAAAATGATAGAGAGTCGACCACACTCAAATGACCATAACTTTTACATTTCTCAACCAAATCGTAAAATTAGACTCATTGTAATTGTGGCTCCTAGCTCTACACTCAAAAATAAAAAAATCTAAGGATTGATGGAGTTTTGATAGTGAAAATTGCTGAAAACAAGACCAGTTCTAAAACACCACTTCCGCATCGGTTGAAATGATAGCATGGAGCCACATTTCTTGTTGCGAGTGCAAAGGATGATGAGGAATGGGTTTTGTAGAATACTCCATCATGTTTTTAGGTTATTGATATGTATGTAGTCGGTGTTTGAAGTTAGAACACACCCCCTTCTCTCTCTCACACTAATTATTCCAATATATTGTAAAGGAGGGCACATTTTATAAAAAGGTTGGACATTTTTGGTGCTTCCCTCCCTTATTCTTCTCTGCAGGAATGTTGTGGAGCTCAAGCCTCCCCTTTGTAAGTTGTGTAAGTGATGAATCTTTCCTCTCTTTGCTAAAATTATGTATTGTGCATACTCTTGGAGCAATAAAAATTGGTGTTTGTGACTACTTCTATGTCCTTGCACTATTTTTATTGTCTTTTCTTACCTTTCTTCATGCTTGCAGGTGATTGTGCATATTTTGTTCTCATTACATGCTTAAATGGTTGTGCTAACTTGAAAATGGTGTACTATGTGTATTATCTTAGTCTGTGATGCATGTCCATCCTCTCCATGCTCACCTCTCTCTATTTTTAGGCATCAAGCTTGTCCAACAACCCCTTTTTGTGGTTATCATCATTGTAGTGTAGGATTTCCCTTTTCATGCTCTCTCTCCCTATCTCCTTATAATTGTTAGACTAGGTGTAGTTATGTGTCTTTCTTTCATCGGGAGTAGCTGTAGCATAGGATTAGGAAGATGAACCAACCTTCTTTGGGGCCATCTCAAGTATGCAAGTCCCACAACTTGAGATATGGTCCCATGTTAGCAAAACGTAGGGATCCATAACCAAATATTCTAGGGTGCTACTTTTTTGTGATAAAAAGTATCTATAAGGCATGATGTTGTGGGGATGGCTTCATAGAATTAATGTTGGGGTTAGCACAAGGTTGTAGAGATAATATATCAGATCTAGGAATATATGCAAATAAAAGTGAATATTCTACCATAAGAAATATAAAAACAAGAGATATAAATCAACACCATATTTAACATGGTTCACCCAGTGTGGGATACATCCACTAAGAAACAAGCCAATCTATTATCCAAAGCTTTGAGAAGATATACAATGAAGATTTACAATATTCCACACCTCTTAGATATACAATACTTTATTTCTCTCAAGCTTTTGCTTCTTCTCCAAGAATTCTCTCTCTCACAATTATTCTCACAATAATCATCAACTTCTTCAATTCTTCTACTTCTAAACCCTATATTTCATGCTTATATAGGCATATACAAACTTAGGGCACTTAGCCATGCAATTACAATAAATAGATCTACTTTTATGCTAAAATTAGATCTAATTCTCGTGAGTTAAATAAAACACTCATACACAGGTAACCAACGTCGGTTAGCCTTAACCAATGTTGGTTCCTCCTTTCCTGACCGATGCCGGTCATAGGTGACCGATGTCAGTCCCTCTATAACCAATGCCGATTCTTATATTTTTCTACAACTTTTCTATTGCATGCTAATTTGAAGTAATTGAGCTCCATAATTCAAAATCTCCTACTTGGAGATTAATTAATGCACTATACCTGTACAACGTCATTTTGAATCCTTCCTTAGCTTTGTTTCTTCCTCTTCAAGTCTCTAACTTTAAGAACAATGGAAGTGAAATGTAGCTCTAACTCTCTTTTTCTAATGGATTTGTTAAAATATCGGAGGGTTTTTCGTATGAATCTTCTCCATTTTGTCATTGTTCATCCTCCAATGCCTACCGTATGAAGTGATACCTCAATGAATGTGTTTTGTTCTAGAGTGATACACAGAGTTATTTTCCAAATGAATTGCACTCGACATCACTTTGAACAATTTGTAATGATCTTTCTCCTTTCCCAAATCTTCCATGAGCTTGCTCATCCATATCATTTCCTTTCTATCCTCTCGTTTTATGCAACATACTCTACTTTATAGTAGACAAAGCCACAACCTTTCGTAATATCAAAATCTAGCTAACTACCATCCCACCTCTTTGTGAAAATATATCAAGTAGTTCTCCTCCTACCAGCCAAATCTCCACCATATCCGAATCAACATAGCCACATAAAGAAATATCTAAACCTCCATAGCATAACTATATGTTAGATGTCCCTCTCAAATACCCGAGTATCCATTGGACTGCTTTCCAATGCTCTTTACCTGGATTGGCCATAAATCTACTCACAACTCCCACTACCTGTGTAATGTCTAGTTTGGTACAAACCATAACATACATGAGACTCCCAACTGCTGAAGTATATGGTACTCATGTCATGTATTTGACCTCCTCATGTGATGAAGGACACTGATCTTTGCTTAATTTGAAGTGTCCTGCCATAGGTTTATTTACAGATTTTGAAGCTTGCATATTAAACCTTTCCAACACCTTATTGATAGAAGCCTCCCGAGACAAATAAAATTTCTTGTTCTTCCTGTTTCTATGTATTTGCATGCTAAGGATTCTTTTTGCAGCTCCTAAATCCTTCATAGAAAATGTGTGAGCTATCTTTCCTTAAGCTCACCATTGTCCTACATACTAGATCCCTAATAAGCATATCATCCACATACAATAACAAAATAATATATCTCTCATTTTCAAGTCTCTTGAAATAAACACAATGGTCGATTCACATCTCAAGTAACCATGCTCATACATAAAACTATAAAACCTTATGTACCATTACCTTGGAGCTTGCTTGAGCCCATATAGGCTCTTTTTCAACCCGCACACTAATTTCTCCTTACCCTCGATCGCATACCCAAGTGGTCTTTGTGTAGAAATTAATCTGATCTAATACAAAGAATCCATGAAATAGATACACAGACAATAATTGAAATCAACAACTCTATATTATATTTTCATTAATTCACTATTTCAATACACTCCATTATATAGGAGATGTAAAATAACAATCCTTACAACAACATTTGTCTTCATATACAACCATACACCCATATGGTTTCAACCTCTCACCAATATAATAATAAAACAATACTAATTGTTTTATTATTCTAACTTACTAACTTACCACATACTAACCACATTTTACATTTACTATTTACATTTACATAGTAAATGTACTTTCACTAATTTACCATAATAATAATTACACATGTAATTATTATTCACCCATACAAATGGAGCACTAATATATATTTCCTAACATTCCCCCCCTTAGTGCGAACATGGGAAAACCTGCTTTGTACTGCAACGTGCCGCTACGTAGCATGCTCATGATCTGGATGGTTTCAAGGACAATACCAACAACCTCTGGATGGTTTTCCAAGTGGTTAACCAACAACCACACAATGATGGTTTTGAGGACAGCGATCAACAACCTCCGGATAGTTTTTTCGGATAACTAACAACCACGATATCATGATGATGCAAAGAGTATCAACAACTCTCATCACTATCTCACTGCAGGGAATAACATAGGAAATCCTACTGAAATCTGTTGCTCATACATACATAGAAAAAGCTGACATACTGGAAATGGAACATTGGATCATGTTCCCCCAATGTGAAATTTCCACTTATTCAATCACGAACACTGATACTGGAACTATGACAAGAAGCACACGACACAAGCTGAAAGCAAATACACCATAAAAATGTCATCAAACCGTCAGGCGCCCCGCTGCCGTGATGATCGACGAAGGTCATCGAATGACCTCCAACCTCCGATGCCTCCTGCCTCCGGTTTCATGCTCAGAACAAGAAGTCTTCAGAGCCACTGTCTTCATTTACTTGTTCTTCCTCATAATCAGATTCATCGTCTATGCCCATATTTGCTTCTTCCATTTTGATTGTTCCATTTAGAAGATCACGAGCTCGTTTTTTACAAAATGGAGTTTTATGCCCCTTTCTCTTGCAGTAAAAACATTCAATTTCCTCCTTATTTTTGGAGAAATTCTTGTACTTCTTTTTTAGGTACAATGCAGTTTCTTCTTCTACACCTTCTTTAGTCCTTTTTTCCTCAGCTAGAGAGCTGAAATCATGCCCTCTAATGACTGAGAAGACATTTGCCCTTTGATTCTCTGATTTCTTCAAAAAAATAGCAGTGATCAATGTGTCTTTGTATAGTAAATTGCACGTTTCTCCCAAAGCGTGAACCGGGTTTTGCTGAAATTTCTACCGTAGCTTCGTATAATAGATCATTCCACATGCAAAATTTTGTAGAAACCTAGATCGTGAAACAAAAGTTACGAGATCATCTTCGAGACAGATTTAACTCCGCTTCTCTGGTACCAAATGTAGAAATTAATCGATCTAATACAAAGAATCCATGAAATAGATACTGACAATAATTGAAATTAACAACTCTATATTATATTTTCATTAATTCACTATTTCAATACACTCAATTATATAGGAGATGTAAAATAACAATCCTTACAACAACATTTGTCTTCATATACAACCATACACCCATATGGTTTCAACCTTCACCAATATAATAATAAAATAATACTAATTGTTTTATTATTCTAACTTACTAACTTACCACATACTAACCACATTTTACATTTACTATTTACATTTACATAGTAAATGTACTTTCACTAATTTACCATAATAATAATTACACATGTAATTATTATTCACCCATACAAATGGAGCACTAATATATATTTCCTAACATCGCATATAAATCTCTTCATCCAAATCACCATGAAGGAAATTCATCTTCACATCTAGTTTCTCTAAATGTGAATCCTCTACTATAACTAAACTCTACTGATACAAGATTTAATAGAAGTCATCTTAATAATAAGAGAAAATATTTCACCAAATTCAATTCTTGCTTTTTTGTAAATCCCTTTACTACAAGCCTTGCCTTGTACCTTTTACATCGTCCACCCTCTTCTTCTTTGATTTTGTAAACCCATTTGTTTTGCAATGTCCTCTTACCTATTAGAAACTTAACCAAATTCCAAGTTTGGTTCTTCCAAGGATTCCATCTCTCGATGCTAAATATCTAGATTTGCATAAATAAATTAAGCAATAATTAATTGAAATCAACACATGAAATGAAAACTACAGAAGATAGAAACCAAATGTAAATATAATGGAGAAATTTCTATTGAATATGAGAGGTCATTTTATAGAATTGTTTGCTCCTAAAATCATGGAGTCAAGTCTTATCATTTTATCCCCATATCTCTCCTTTATTCCCTAGTCTTACTCCCAATCCCAAGATATTCTCACACATTCCTATCTCTATGAGTTGTGCATGACAACTAATTGTGTACACTCACATATTATTTAAATATTAAATAATAATAATATTCAAACCATATGTTCACAATATGAACACTAATTTCCTAACATTCACCCCCTTAGTGTGAATATGGATGAGTTCTTTCTAGTACCTGCTCATGTTTTACAATCCGGTGGTTTTCAAAGAGTACCATCAACTCCAACAAGTTTTCTAGTGAAACCATTAACCACTCTGTATGTGATTTTCTAAGAAATTCACAAACTCTCAAATTAGTTTTCTAGTGGACCACCAACCACTTTCATAGCAGTGTACATGTTTCCCCACCCCCATCCTTACATTCAAGGGAAAATACAAGAAATATCACTCATGCAGGAGCTCACTTATTACAAGATCAAACATGAATAAATCATGATTCTTATTACAATACATAATGAAAATTAAACACACACAAAAATAAATGCCACAAATTCATTGTGTGGCCCCTTCGCTTATTGGCCATGGTGCAAGAGGTCACTGATTAACCTCCTTCCTTCATTGCCTCCTTCCTCCATCGTGATGATGCTAACTCAACCGAATTTTTCTTTGAGGCTCATTTTACAATTCTATTAGGTGTCAGTTTCAACCGATAATGCACCCTTACAATAATAATCAACTTTATATTTAACCAAAATAATAAAGCATATCAAATTTTTATTGTTGGAAATCAATCACTATTTTTTAGAATAATTAGAAATGTCATAATTGTTTCCACGATTTATCTTAAAATACGAAATGGGTTTTTGTAATTTTTGATAGAAGTTTCCCATAATACAAATAAACAAACCAAATTTTTTTAGAAAAATCCGAATCTGGTTTTTGACAAAAATACGAATTACCAGTCTTTGTTTTAAGATCAGAATCCAGAAAATGGTGACTGAAGCTTCAAAACTCTCATATTTGCATTCAAGAGGTTGCGGTTTTGTCCCTCAATGACTCTCATAGCTTGTCCTTTCCTACTCGATACCGGATGATGTTAAATCTCTAGTGCCATGAATTATTTTCATAAATAAATTAAGAAATAATTAATTGAAATCAACACATGAAATGAAAACTACAGAAGATAGAAACCAAATGTAAATAGAATGGAGCAATTTCTATTAAATATGAGAGGGCATTTTATACAATTTCTTTCTCCTAAAATCATGGATTCAAGTCTTAACATTTTATCCTCATATCTCTCATTTATTCCCTAGTCTTACTCCCAATCCCAAGATATTCTCACACATTCCTATCTCTATGAGTTGTGCATGACAACTAATTGTGCACACTCACATATTATTTAAATATTAAATAATACTAATATTCAAACCATATGTTCACACTATGAACACTAATTTCCTAAAAATATCCTCATCCATGCCATGCTCCCACTAGATGTGGGTCTTATCCTACATTGCTTCTTCAAAACTCTCGGTTCACCATTATCGGTCAATAGTAAATAAAAAGAGAAGGTATAAATCTTTACGGAGGTTTACTTACCTTTTGAGACCTTCTCACAAAATTTTTGGGGACAGGATGCTCATTTGAACCTCCTAGACATTTATATCCAAAGCTGGACTTGATGACGACCTTTGGTCACCTTGTGAATCGATGTCGATTATGCTAACCGATGCAGTTTGCTCTTCGTAACCGATATCGGTTCTCTTGCCGACCGATGTCGGTTATGGGTCATCGACATGGTTACTTATGTAACCCCGTTGGTATTACTTTTAAATCCGAGAGTTCATTTTCATTCACAAACTTCTCAACTAGTTCATCCTTAGGTACCAAAATTTTATCCTTGTACATTATCTTTTCATTCCATTCAATATCATGACTCCTAATAATTTTAGAATTATCTAAATCCCAAAAATAGAATCAAATCACTAGATCCATAACCAATGAAAGTGCATCTCTTAGATTTTACATCCAATTTTTTTCTATTTTCCTTATCAATATGCACAAAAGCTTATGAACCAAAAACTTTAAGAAAAGAAATATCTACCTTTTTTCGGTCCAAGCTTCCTCTGGTATTCCTCCATCTAGTGAACTTGAAGGCCCACACTTAATGAAATAAACCATTGTATCAACTACTTCGCTAAAAGCGCAAAGGGCAATCCATCATGTATTCTCATACTTGGGACTAAGACGTTCCATGATTATCCTGTTCATTCTTTATATAACACCATTCTTTTGTGGTGTTCTTGGAGCCATCCTTTCTATACTTATTCCATTCACTAAACAATAATCATTGAAATCCTTTGTACAATATTCACCACCATTGTCATATCTAAGGCACTTTAAATTTGAATTTGATTCATTCTCAACAATGGCTTTCCATATTTTAAAAATCTCAAAAACATCATATTTATGTTTAATACAATAAACCCATACCTTTTTTATAGCATCATCAATGAAAGTAACATAATATTGGGATTTTCCATGAGAAGCTACCCGAGCTAGTCCCCACACATCCGAGTGTACAAGCTCTAATTTATACTCCTTATTAGTTGCCCTAACTTTGAGAAATCTCACTCTCGTTTTCTTTCCAAAGACATAATGCTCACAGAAATCAAGATCTAAATCTTTCAAATCTGATAACTTACCCTTAGCCTTTAAGATTTGCATTCCTTTTTGACTCATATGGCCCAACCGATTATGCCACATGCATGCATCTAAATCTTAAGTAGATAATACAGAAAAGGAATCAGTAACACAAGTAGTTAAATATAAAATTTCTAGCTTCTTACCTCTTGCCACAAAAAAAGAACCCTTGGTGACTTTCCAAGAGTCTATTGTGAATGTAACCATGCAACCAACTTCACCTAGTTGCCCTGCATAAATAAGATTCCTCCAGAGGCTTAGCACATGCCTCACATATTTCAATACCATGTATTTCCATTCGTAATTTTAGATGAACTTCCCCTTTATCAATAATACTACAAGGTTCATCATCACATAAATAAACATGCCCAAAATTTCCCTAGACATAATTTCGAAATAACCCTTATTAGGGGTTACATGGAAAGAAGCTCCTAAATATAAAACCATGATTCTATTCTATTATCCAAAGAAAGAATAAGAACATCTTGCATTACCTCTCGCTGCAAAAGTTTCTTCTTTATTTACCTCTTTACCTTTAATACAGGTGTTGATTCTCTTTATCCTTTAACCAACAATCTTTCTTTGTATGTCCTTTCTTTCCACATTTCCAATAGGTAATTCCCTTACCTCTAGATTTATATCTGTTATCCCTTGACTTGTATTTCCCATTATTCTTACTCTTGGATCTCTCCTTCTTCCTGGACCTCTGCTTTCCATATTCAAAGCATTCCCGGATGATGATTCCTTTGTACTTTTCTTACAAATTTATTCATTCAAGGTTATACTAACCACATCATCAAACTTTAAAATATTATTAACAGATGTTGTATTACTAACAACCATTACCAAGTTATCCGAACTATCGTGCAAAGATCATAAGAATAAAAGTTCTTTAACTTCATCATCAAATGGAATATCAACCGATTTTAACTCGATTTACAATAGATTGAAAATCATTCAAATGACTAGATGCAAATCCACCTTCATACATCTTAGAACTAAATAGTTTCTTCATCAAATAAAATTTATGTGAAGCACTAGGTTTTTCATATAAATTAGAAGTGATTTCATTAACTCTAACGTAGATGTTGCTTAGTAATATTGGAAGCCAAAGATGCTTCCAAGCTCAATATTATAAATCCCAAAGCCTTATGTCAAGAAATCTTCTTTATCATTCATCTTCAGGTGTAGACTTTTTATCAATAGGTAACTTTTACAAATATCTTTGATATAGATAATCCTCAATCTGCATCTTCCATAATTGATAATTTCGGTTGTCAAACTTATCTACCTTGTATTTGTTTTCTTCTTCCATTTTTGTAGCTCCCACTCAATCTAGAAAACCCTTTGTGAGTAAATATGTCAACACACAAAACCCTCAAACAAATATTTGATACCGGTTGTTGGGGTTAGCAAAATGTTATATAGATAATATATCGATATAAGCATACATGCAAATAAAAGTGGATATTCTACCAAAAAAATATACAATATAAGAGATATAAATCAACACTAAATTTAACGTGGTTCTTGATGGGATACATCCACCAAAAACAAGACAATCCATTATCCAAATCTTTAGAAGATATACAATGAAGATTTATAATCTTTCACACCTCTCGGATGTACAATACTTTCTTTCTCTCAGATTTTTTTGTTCTCCAAGAATTATCTCTCTCACAATTATTCTCATAATAATCATCGAATTCTTCAATTCTTCTACTTCTAAACCCTAGCTTTCATGCTTATATAGGCATATACAAACTTAGGGCACTTAGCCATGCAATTACAATCAATAGATCTAATTTTACACTAAAATTAGATATAATTCCCATGAGTTAAATAAAACACTCATACACGGGTAATCGACATCGGTTATGTTAGGAATTAGAAAACAAATATGCGGAAACAATTCCTCAAACCACAGTAGTAGGAAACTATATAGCAGAATTATACTTGCAAAAATATAACAACATAAATGAATAATGCACAAAAGAAGACAAGACAAGATTTAACGTGGTTCACCCAATGTGGGCTACATCCACCAAGAACTTGCTCAGATTTTATTATCAACAAGAGTAAAACAACTCTCATAGTATTCTCTCAGTTATGAACTCACAATAGAATTCCAAAGATGTTAAACCACATCTAAACCACAATTGACACCTAATTGCTTAACCTTGATCACTCTTGATCACCTCTTGATCATTAAGACTCAAGACCTCTTGAACACTCAAGATATATTTAAGATACCCTAACACCTCTATTTATAGGATTAAAATCCTTCTAAGAAGCCATAAAGCCGACCCTAGAAGATTGAAAGTCGCGATCTTTCAACTTCCACGACTGAAAAAATAGTCCGACGTTGATAACCAATTAACAACATGTTAACAACAATGTCACAGCAACATCACAGAAGATGACAATCGTAGAATGCTCCTGAAGTCTCCAAACTTAACCATTCGAGCTCTAGCACTTCAACACTGATTCAAGAAGACCAAAAACAAGCTCCACACCCCAACAATCTCCCACTTGGAGATTGTTTCCACTGAGCAAAGTTCTTAACCCTTCATTATCAACCATGAAGGCCAATCAAAGTTGAACACAACTTCAACTTCTCCCTTGTGACCACCTTGGTCATCATATCCACAAGATTCTGACTGGTATGAATCTTTTCTAGCTTCAACTTATCTTCTTCCAAAGTTTTCCTGATGAAATGATATCTCAGTTGAATGTGCTTCATCCTAGAGTGGAAAGCGGAGTTCTTCACCAAATGAATAACACTCTGACTATCACTGTGTAGTCTCCCAACTTCCTGCTTATGACTTAACTCATTAAGAAACTACTATAGCCAAATCATCTCCTTGCTTGCCTCTGTGGCAGCAACATACTCAGCCTCTGTGGTTGACAAAGCCACAACCTTTTGTAACCGTGAAATCCAACTCACTGTTGTATCACCAACCGTAAATACATAACCTATCGTGCTCCTCCTGCTGTCCAAATCTCCTGCCATGTATGAATCTACATATCCATGTAATGTAGTGTCTGATCCACCAAAACACAATGCTTGCTCCCATGGTCCCTCTCAAATACCGAAGGATCCACTTTACTGCTCAATGCTCTCTACCTGGATCACTCATAAACCTGCTCACTTGATCCCACTGCATGGGAAATGTTAGGCCTAGTGCATACCATAGCATACATCAAGCTACCAAGCTGCGATGAATGCGGTACCCTACACATCCGAATTCTATCCTCCTCGATCTTAGGACTCGCTCCTTTGATAATTTAAAGTGACCTGCCAAAGGAGTACCAACCGGTTTAGCATCCTGCATACTAAACCTCTCCAAGACCTTCTTTATGTACTCTTCTTGAGATAATACCAGCTTCCTCTCCTTCTTATTCTGAGTTATTCTCATACCAAGGATTTGTTTTGCTCCCCAAATCCTTCATAGAAAGGAGTCACCTAGTTGCTTCTTGAGTACCTTTATTTCTGCATGTTCTTCCCTGCAACAAGCATATCATCTACATACATGCACATAATAATATAACTACCATCAAGAAACTTCTTGATGTACACGCAATGGTCTGAGTGACACCTGGAGTAACCCTGCTCCTGCATAAAACTATCAAACTTCATGTACCACTGCCATGGAGCTTGTTTTAGGCCATACAAGCTCTTCTTCAATTTGCACACTAACCTCTCCTTCCCTTTGACCTCATAACCATGTGGCTACTGCATGTACAATTCCTCCTCCAACTCACCATGAAGGAATGCAGTCTTCACATCCAATTGTTCTAAGTGCAGGTCTTCTACTGCAACTAAACCAAGAACAGTCCTAATAGAAGTCATTTTAACAACCGGAGAAAAAATTTCATCAAAGTCTATACCTTTCTTTTGTGTAAATCCTTTGACCACCAACTGGGCCTTGTATCGTTTCCTGCCTCCATCTTCCTCTTTGATTCTATACACCCACTTGTTCTACAATGCTCTCTTGCCCTCGGGTAGCTCCACTCAGATCCCAAGTCTGGTTTTCCATAAGAGATCTATGCTCTTCATCCATGGCCTGCTCCCACTTCTTCTGGCATCCACCTGCACTGCTTCCTCAAAGCACTCTGGCTCTCCACTGTCAGTGAGCAATAAATAATTCAAAGATGGAGTAAATCATTTAGGTTCCCTTCTTACCCTAGAAGACCTTCTCACCTCAGGAGTTTGGGGTTCCTGATGAGTAGGTACCTGAACTAGCTATGCGTAACATGCCTTTTGAGAACTATGTTGTAACATGTCTTCGAAAAGAAAATTTTCCTCTCGTACTATGTGTCATGATAATAGAATAAGAATCCTTAAGTGGATTAAACATGCACACCTCATGATCAATGTGGTCCTTAAGAACCCTAAGAAATAGGTCATTTAAATACCCTTCCGTAATATCCTCCACACGCAAGGAAAGATTTTGTAATTGATGGACATACTCCTTTCTTGAACCTCGTTTATCATATTTTTGCTAATTGGGTGAAGTAGTTCTGAGACACACTAGAACTATAGTGTAATTGAATATCTTCAGTGAAAATTGTCCATGTGAAACTTATACCATTATTCTTACTTTGAGAACATAACCAACGATACTAGACAAATTGGTGGAGTTTCTAGATATAAGGACGTTATGGTCACCTTTTGTCCCGATGGGATCTCGATTGAGATAAAATAAATTATCCATTTAGGTAATCCAATTGAGTATATCCTTTCCATAGAATTTACGCATTTCTAATTTTAGAATAATGCCCCACCATTGATGAGGAGATCCACATGAATGTGTAAATGATCCTCCTTGATTGGGGTGATTTGGACCTATGTGTGCGTATTGCTAGAGGAACCCATGTGACTGGAATTGGGATTTATTTTTGAAAGAGTGAACAACATCTCCTACTTAATTGATTGAAAATATGTTTTAATTTCAACCCTAAGTCTACCTTTCGGATGAAGAAGCTAATTATTGAGGTCATCCTTACTCATATATATTTACCCTTTCCTAAAGTTAGATTACTACCTGGATACTCCTAAACTAGAAGTTTCTAAATCCGTATATTCCTTACTTGGGGTTATTCCTAGAGTTTCTCGACCTTTCCCTTGCCCTCGAGTTGATCTACCGGTCATGATGTAGGGTTTGGTACTTAGGGTAGACGAAACAAGGAAAAAAATTAGGGTTTGAGGTTTCATAAATTTATTGGCCAAATAGAGGAAATCATAAAGAATAAACTCTAGATAACTTTTAGAAATCTTTCTGATCCAAAAATGGATCAGGAAAAGTCCAATTCTATGTATTCTCTATATTTAATACTTTTTGTATAGGTTCTCAGTTGTTTCTTTCTTCATAAGATGGTCCAGTCAGGTTGGGGGTGATCCAGACACCTCGAATGACATTATGGGACCTTGGTGTTTTGTTTGGGGATTTCTCGGTTGATGGTCATGTAACCTCCCCAAAGATTACATAACCACCACTATGTGTAGAGTGGCAGTTATACGCAACCACCGCAATGTTTGCGCAACTACCTTAGTGGTTATGTAACCAGTAAATTTTCAGCAAGCGGCGATCTGTGTGATATGGTTACAAAATTTAGGATCTCAATAGTTGTAAATGTTTGAGCTTCCCAATCGATTCATTTCACCTCTCCACATATCCCTAATATGAGAAGCTATAAATACAAGCTTTTAGAAGGATTCCAACAAGTAATTTTGGGTGAATTCTATTGTGAAAAAAATTGGGGAAGTTGAATTCTTTCTTGTTTGTTCATTTGAGAAGAGTTCTTCATTTTTTAAGAGATTACGAGTAAGTAGATACAATTAGAGGGAATGTTAATCCTTCTTAAAGCCCAATTACTGGTAGTAACTTGTATTCTTTCACACACTGGAGTTTTTCCCACATTGGGTTTCTCGAGGATAACCCTTGTCTCCTTTTGACTCTCTTTTCTTAGTTTTTAGTATAATTGTGTGTTGTTATTGCACATTAACTTGGTTAACAAAGAAATAAACACATTTCATTCATTTTTCATGAGTATAGTGATCTTTTTATTATCAAAACTAAGTAGTTTATGGATTAGATTGGTATCAGAGAAATTAAGATTCCATATTTGCTCGGTTAACTTGTGTTGACATTGTAAATAGATGCCCCTTACTCGAAAGAGAAAAGAAATAAGTGAAGGTAGCCTTATTCCTTTTGAAGCAAATATTTCTACAAGAAAGTGGAAGCAAGGAATTCGAGAGATGGCTTGTAGAGAAGATGTAGATGATAGCGGTGAAGAGCATTTCTGTAAGTTTTGGATCAGTTTGACACAAATGAATAATCGATAAAACTCTCTCTATATTCTTGCTATAATAATTACACAATGAATTAGGCTAATTTATAGCCATTACAATAGACTAACCTCTTCCTATAAAATAGGAAGTGTATCAAACAACTTACCTGTTTATAATTTTATGGGTACAACAAAACTCTATAAATAATATATTGTTGAAACAATATATTATAACAATAATATTAACCATAATAATTACACACGTAATTATTATTCACACACATACATATGTGAAGCACTATAATATTCCTAAAATTTCTATAAGTTGGAGGTAAATGTGGCAAGTCTGTCCAAATATGTGGGTAGTATTTCCTTGTCCATCAAGAAATTGGAGTCCATCATGGGACTACTCATGGAGAAACTTGGTGTTCCAAATGAGACACCGAAAGATCGTGAAGAAGAGGTTCGTGAAGAAGAACCATCCCATGCCATTCCCACACCTCCTCCATTCAAAGTAGAGGCCAAGATATAAATTCAACCTTATGATGGAGATGTGAATTCGAGAAGCTAGACCATTGGCTAGCTCAACTAGAGGTATATTTTAGTTTGCATCAAATTAATGAAATTCAACATATTTCCTTTGCTCAATTAAAATTAACCAAACATGCTTTAACTTGGTTTGAAATTTATGTTCATACATTGGTTGTTAAGAAGATTCCTCTAATTACTAAGTGGGATGTTTTTAAGAAGCTAATCAAAAATTAGTTTTATCCTATTTGTTATGAGGAAGAGAGGTCCATGTATTGGCAATATCTCAGGAAGAAACAAGGCTAGACTGTGCATGAGTATACCAATGAGGTCCGAAATAAATCTATTCATATGGGAAAGGATGTAGTAGACCGAGACCTATTGATGTAGTTTATTGGTGGACTCCATAGTCACTTAATAGTAAGTGCACCAATCTGGGGGGCCAAAAGGGGTCTTAAGTGGACGCATTTTTCTGAAAAATAAAAAACTTCAACTTGTATGAATTTTTGAAATAGTTACACTCAAAATTGGAAGATGTTGTATAAACATGAATCATAGCATTTTGAGTCTAGTTTCTAAGCTACTAAATTTTATTGAAAACAAATAAGTTTAAGTGGGTCAAATAACTAAAATACCAATAGGTGCTCCTATTTTTGTTAAAAAACATAATAGAGTGACTTGCCCCCACCATTTTTGAGCACCATTTAGTATTTTTGAAAACCCTTTGGTAGAAAGATAGCTAGGAGCATCTAGTTTGGGCTCCATTTTTTTAGAATTTTTAGCGAGTATTTTTTTAATGATTTTTCTAGTACAAGAATTTTAAATTTAAAAACATAATGAAGCTCCGACCGTGCCCCCTAACTACCTCAAAAAAATATCGAAAATTATATATTATTTTAATATGTATAGAATTAGGCCTAGTTTGGGGCTAGTATAATTTATTTTTAATTTCGATGAGCCAATAAAAAGATACACGATGAAAGATAGACATGTTTAAACTTCAAAAATAGCTATAAAAATACATAGTTAAAAAATAAATAATATGGAAACCTTATATTAGTCAAAAAATTTGAAAAATTATATTTTTATAAAGAAGAAACTTTGCTCTACATCATGGTATAATTTTTTTAAATGAATCGATCATTTTATGTTGATTTATTATAAGAAGTGGCATTTTTACATTTTCCTAAAAACACGTTGTTTTTGTATTTGTTAGAGTCCATGCCTCAGGCTTGGGGATCCAAACTAGATCCAAGCCTTGAGGCATGGATTGGAAAAAGTAAAAACACAAAACACATGCACATTATAACACGTACGTGCTCTTCATAGTATAAACATTATATGTTCTTTTGGCATGCTTCTATATATAAGATATTTATTATTATTTATATTTTATTATTTCTTATAATTTAAATTTATTTTAGTAAATATAAGAAATTAAATTCACTCTGCACCTTATGGAACTAGTCTCATAGCTCCATTAGTCACGATTTAGGAGATAGTTTTTATAGTATAATTTGGTCAGTACATAGGTAATTTTTAGGATTTCAACATTCAACCTAAAGCTTTTAGCATTTAAATTCTACAACCGAAACCCTAAACCTAGGCACTAAATCTAAATCCTAAACCCTGAGCCCTTAATCCTAAACCTTAAAACCTAAACCATGATCCCTAAACCCTAAAACCTAAACCCTAAACCCTAAACCCTAAAAAATAAACCCTAAACCCTAAATAATAAACCCTAAAACCTAAACCTTAAACATATAGCCCTTACCCGTGACCCCTAAACCCTGAGCCTTAAGCCCTAAACCCTAAGCCCTAAACCATAAAACCTAAACCTTAAACCATGAACCATGATCCCTAAATGCTAAAACCTAAACCCTAAACTATAAAAACTAAATCCTAAACCGTAAACCCTAATCCCTAAACCCTAAAAATGAATCCTAAAACATAAAACGAGCCCTAAACCCTAAACCATAAACACTAAACCTTAAACCCTAAACCATGATCCCTAAATACTAAACCCTAAACCCTAAATTATGACCTAAACCTAAACCCTAAACCCTCAACCCTAAACCATGAGCCCTAAACCCTAAATCCTAAAACCAAAATTATAAATCCTAAACCGTGAACTAAATCCTAAACCCTAAACCCTAAAACCTTAACCCTAAACCATAAACCTTTAACCTTGATCCCGAGCCCTAAACACTAAACCCTAAACCAAATCCCCGAGCTCTAAACCCTAAAATTTATACCTATAAATCTAAACCCCGAACCCCGAGACATAAACTTTGAACCATGAACCCTAAACCCTATGCCTTAAATGCTAAACCATATGCCCTAAACCCTAAACCCTAAATCCTAAGCCTTGAACATGTTAGGTTGTGGATCCTATTTTCATGTGTGAAAGTGTTAAAGATCAGTACACTAAGAGTAATTTTTTTGGCCTCGAAAAAAATGTGCCCGATATATACCTAAACGTGCTTTTCTGATGAATTTTTGACCCATATGTTTATGGGACGGTTTTGTCTCATGGTTTTGATACCCACATTTTTGTAAAACTACTTAAGAAGTTGTCTACTTATGTGGTTTTGTGCATATGGTAGGTATAATGTAATATTGCAGATGTGTATGAATTCGGGTGTGAATTCTATAGATTTTGTTGAGTATAGCTCCAAATAGATATGGGTATTGTATTGAGAGAGAAGTGACTTATAATAAAATATGAGTAAGTGATTCTTGGTGGACGTAGCCCAAATTGGGTGAACCACGTTAAATATTGTCTCTTTGTGTTATGTTATTTTTATTCTGCACTTTTATTTCAGATCTATAATATTTTTGCATATTAGTTCCTATTATTGTGATTTTGTGAGGGATTTTTCCACATATTTTATACTTTATTTCCTAATAGAACCCTACACCCATGATCCATGAGCCCTAAAATATAAACCTAAACTCTAAACCATATACCCTAAGCCTTAAACCCTAAACCTAAAAACCCTAAATGATAAACCCTAAACCTTAAGCCCTAAATGCTAAATCCTAAACCCTAAAATCTAAACACTAAATCATTAACCATAAACCCTAAACCCTGATCCCTAAACCCTAACCATAAATACTAAAACATAAACCCTAAAACCCTAAACCCTAAATCCTAAACTGTTAACCCTAAATCTTGAACCCTTAACCATGAAACCTAAACCCTAAAACCCTAAACCCTAAACCCTGAACCATGAGCCCTAAACCATAAACTGTAAACCACAAACCATATTTCATCAATATTTCCTAGTCTCGTGTCTAGAACCATCATTGAGTTTTCTTGTACAACTACCTTATTTACGAGAGGTGGGATAAGTAACTAAATGGATATGACACCTACCTTGTTCCTTGCAATGCATATTACACATCTCTTCCAAAACCATTTCTCCCCACATATGCTTGCAATCTTGAATGTCAATTTCTTCAAACTTTGAAACAAATTTCACATTTATCATATTTCCATGTATGGTACTATGTAAGCCAGGATGACCCATTGGAAGCTAGAAAAAATAACCATCGTAACACAAAAATTAATCTCAAAAGAAATAAAGAAACATAGAGAATATACCAATGCGGAGGTGTAGGATCAAAATTGAATTACCTAATATCCTCTCCTCTGAGAAAGAGAAAGCTCTTCAACTCTTTGGAATGGATAGAAAATTTGACAGAAATTTCTGAAGCATTCAAAATAAGCACAAGAATAGAGAATGGATAAGAACACAAAGGGATTATCATTCACCTAGTAAACCTTTATTTTTAGTTTTGAATGGGATTCAAGTGGCCTACGACTTAGTGACCTTCCATTCATTGATAATTCCTTTTATGATAAACCCATGAATGCTTTCAAAAGCACCTTAAAAAGATAGGGGTATTCATCAAGCCTATTGAAGGGTGTGATGTGATTTCAAACAACTTGAAATTCATACAGATTTAGAGGTCATAACATGAATTTACAAATATCTCTATCATTATAAATGGAATCCAAGTAACAATGTCTCCCTATATCCAAGGATCGAGGACTACTAGGGTCTGTGGCAGGATTGGACATTCAGGAATCATTGAGTGTTTGAATCATAATGTCGTTGCATATGGAGAAACATTTTCAAACATTGGAGTAATGCATCTTGGAAAATAAAATTGAACCTCAGAAATCCTCTCAAATTTTCAGCTTACACAAGCATTAGACATATCAAGCTTTGTTCTTGAATGAAACCTTTATTCCTAAAAGCTCATGAATCTGAAATAATTATTCAAAAGAGTGTCAAAAACATTTCTTTGTACCAAATTGTTCTTGGATATCTAGCATTTCCCTCCTTCAAAATATCAATAGATGAAAGACATCAAATTGTGATGAATCTCTTTGAATGTTCTACCTATGAAACAGATGAACCCTTTTCAAGTTGAATAATCTTTGTCAATACTAATAAGAATGGGTAAGACACAAAACATTACAATGAGTGAAATAGTTCCCATGTGATTGGAAAAAAGAAGATAGTTGTATTGGGTAACATTTATTTGTACCGAATTATTCTTAGATATCTGGAATTTCCTCCTTCAAAATATCAAAGCAAATGAAAGGCATCAAATTGTGATGACTCCCTTTGAATTTTCTACCTACAAAGAAGATGAACCCTTTTCAATTGAATACTCTCTGTCAATAATAATAAGAATGAGTAAGACACATAACATTATAGTGATTGAATGGGTGACCCTAAACGCTGATCCCTAAACCTTGATCCTTAAACCCTAATCCTTAAACCCTAACCCTTAACCTCTAAACCCGAGCCTTAAACCTAAAAAATTATGCCCTAAACCCTAAACCCTAGCCCTTAAACCTTAAACCTTAATCCCTAAACCCTAAACCCTAAACCCTAAACCTTAAACCTTGATACCTAAACCCTAAACCCTAAGCCCTAAACCCTAAACCCTAAATCCTAAATCCTAAACCTTAAACTCTAAAACCTAAACCATAAACCCTGAGCCCTAAACCCTAAACCCCGAGCCATAAACGGTAAAAGAAGACTTTTCGGATGATTCCAGGAGTTCTAGAAAGACTTAGGATGAAAAAAATAGGAATTGGAAGGATATTAGAATACTCTATAAGGTGGAATAATCAACATTGATTCAAGGCTTAAATATTTCTTTAGGTACTGTAAAACTCTTCAGTTGCCCCTCTAAGTTCAAAATGAAATAGGACCTAAATTTTGAGTTGCAGGAAGAATTATATTTTTAAAATAGTTTCATTGATCGTAAAATGTGATTTGTAGTGTTTCAGTGAAGTATGGAGGTCAAGAACATGTAAATCATACTCAAATTTCATTCAAGGATTCATCCCCTATCCAGGAGGAGGAAACCCATTTCCATGAGGAACAAATTGAGAAAAAGGTGTCCATATACCATAAGCATGCTTACACCCAAGTTTCATCTTGGTTGAAATAAATTGAATTGTGAAGGATTCATCATATTTAAAGGTGAAATGTGGAGCTCAAGGAGTGACTTGATGATAATCATATCCTGAATCTATCATTGTACCCAAATCTCTCCAAAGAATAAGCTAAAATGAGCTAGTCATGCCACCAAGGTATTTAGGACCATCATGTGTGAAGTATTAAGGCATCATCTATCTCCATGAGATACATATGAGAAAAGACACATATGAGAATCTTGAATTTGATTCCATGAAAGGATTATTTTAGAGCTAGGAAAGGTGAAGGGATGATCTTTATATGGAGCACCATGTTTCTAAGAATGAGCAATCATTTGAGTTCACTTGATGTAATTCACTTGGTACTATTCATAAAAACCCATTCAACACTTAGTAGTGTGATAAAACCTTAAGGAGGAGGCAAATTACAATCACCTCATTTTTTCCATAGGACAGAATCCCATTCAGGGAGAAATCCTCTATCTCAAAAGTGAGGATATCATTTTAGTAAGAAGTAGAAAAGCATAATAGAGCTGATTCGTGGTCACTAAAGTGAATTATGGACTAAATTTAAACATTAGTACCAATTCAAATAGTGGTAGGGCCAAAATCCAATCCAGAAGGTCAAAAAACCTACAAACAACTATATATTTTTCGCAAAACAAAGACCGACTACAATATATATGGCCTGAAAGTTTTAGGTCATTGTTGAAATTCTAAAAATGAGTAAGTACTAACTAGATTAGATTTTGAAAAACTATCTTCTAGATTATAACTTTCAGAGCTATGGGACCACTTCCATCAGGTGTAGAGTGAACCTAAATTCCCATATTTACTAAAAATACATTTAAATTATAAGAAATAATAAAATTATAAATAAATAATAAAATGTATACACATTTTATAGCACTAGAAATGCGTACGCTCTATAACACGTGCGCATTTTAGGTTAGTGAATCATGAGCCTAAGAAAACATATCGCGATCACGTTATTGTAAAATGTGATCATGTTTTTCTCATTTTCACTTTCTTGTCTTCTTTTGACCCCCTCACTTGGTGCATTACCCTTAAGGAGACCGATTCTCTTAGCCAAGCTACCGGATGTAGATGAAGTTTATATGCAAGCTCACTACTTAGAAATGGACAAGAAAAAGAGTTCATCTACCTCTCAGCATGTTTCGAACAAACAAGGTGACACCAAGTAGAAGGATAAAGGAAAAGGAAAGCTAAGAAAAATGTTACTTCTATTTTTAAAAAGGATACTAAAATTTATCGTCTGGAAGTGTGATGTTGACACTCATTCGAGGAAAAATGTTGGAATCTCCACCCAGAATTACATCCCTTCAAAAAAATAAAAATAAGAAGGTCATGACTACCCTCTAGGGAGAGGAAGTATTTTGCAGCGAAGAGGTGGATGAGACTATGTGTTGTGCCTCCATCCACAGAGAGGTATGTTTGGGTAGTAATAGTGTTGTTCAAGAAAATGAACTAACAAAGCTTTTTCATTTAAAAATTCAAGTGAAGAAAACTAAGGTGGATGTTCTTTTTATGCGTGTTCTCAAGCTAATTTGATTATTAAAGATTTAGTGGATAGGCTAAAGTTGGAAAATTAAAATCACCCAAGTCTCGTATTATTTGGGTTGGGTAAAGAAAGGTGTAGAAATCAAGGTTACTAAGAAGTGTAAGATCACTTTTGGTATTGACAAAAATTTATTGATGAAGTTATTGTGGATGTTGTTCCCCTTGATGTGTGTGGTGTAGTATTTAGCAACCCATATTTGTATATCAGCGATGTTATCTTCGTGAGGAGAGCTAACCAATACCGCTTGTTGAAGGATGGAAAGAGCTACATCATTTCATCTTATTCAGGAGATTCGAATATATCTTTGGTAAGTTCCAAGTAAGCCGAAATATCACTAATGCTAGAGGTAAATTTGCATTGCTTATGTTGAGGAATATTCGATGATGAGATTGTTACATCTAAAAACACTTGCATTATGTTCTTTAATAAAGAGAAGACACAAATAACATAGTTGGTTTAGGACTTTAGAGATTTCTTTTCAGAACCTACGGTGGCTGCCCCCAATTAGGGAAATTAAGCATGATATTCACTTGCTACGAGATAGTCCACATCAAAACTTGGGATTATACTAAAAATTTTGAAATAAGCTAATGAGGTAAAATAACATTTGCAATATTTTATTTAACAAGGTATAATCCATCCTAGCACTTCTCCATTTGTTCTCCAATTGTTTTAGTACCTAAGAAAGATGGTTCATAGAGAATGTGTGTTGATTATAGAGCTTTAAATAAAATAACCATCAAGAATAGGTACCCTATTCCTTGCATTGATGATTTATTAGATCAGTTACACTATGCTAAATATTTTACTAAGATTTATTTGAAGTCTGGGTATCATCAAGTATGGATTAAGGAAGAGGACATCTAGAAGACAATGTTCAAGACCAGAAAGGGTTATATGAATGGTTGGTATTATCGTTCGGGCTATGCAATGCACCAACTACCTTCATGAGATTGATGAATGAGGTAATGAGGCCATTTATTGATTCCTTTGTTATTGTGTACTTGGATGACATTCTAGTTTTTAACAAAACTTTTGAAGAGCATATTGACCATTTGCGTCAAGTTTTACAAGTTCTTAAGGAGAACCAACTTGTGTTGAATGAAAATAAGTGTGAGTTTGCACAATAGTCTCTTGTCTTTTTGGGACATGTGGTTGGAGATGGAGAGCTAAGGATTGATCCGGTAAAGATAGAGGCCATTCAGAACTAGCCTACACCATCAAGTTTGATAGAGACCAAAGGTTTTGGAAGTAGTTTAATATTTACAAAAGTTCATTAAGAACTTCTCTTCCATAACAATGCCACTACATTTAGTGACGGTAGGGGGTAAGACATTTGATTGGGGTAAGAAACAATAGATTAATTTTGAAACATTTAAATATAAAATTAGTCATGCTCCATTTTGGCCTTACCTAACTTACATCTACCCTTCAAAGTGGAAACCGATGCAGTGACTATGTTATGGGGGATTTCCTACTTCACAAAGGTATGCTTTGGTATTTTATCACTCAATTGTTTCATGATGCAATTTTGAATTATTGTACTTATGAAAAGGAATTGTATGCTCTTGTTCAAGCAGTCAAGAAATGGAAACATTATTTGATGGGTAAGGAAACTATCATCCACATGGATCATCAACCTCTCCAATATCTATAGGCTCAAAGAAAACTTCAACAAGCTAGACACTATAAATGGATGGGTTTCTTACAACAATTTCATTTAATTATTAAATATAATAAAGGTGTGACTAAAAAGTTAGCTGATATGTTATCTAGACCTCATTTGCTTTCAACTATGGGCACATTAACTCTTCTTGATCCTTTTTTGTGTGAAGCATATCAAGAAGGTTATGAGTAGGATATGGATTTTGCAAATATTTTTTAGTAGAAACCTCCAAGCGAGGTTTTACACCTAGAGGAGAATACTATTTCCAAGATGGTTTTCTCTACAAGAACGAGAAACTTTATGTGCTTAAGGGGGAAAGAGTGCATTTGATGAGAGAAGAACACACTTCCATGGTATTTGGTCACTTTGGTGTGACAAAGACTATAGCACACTTACAGAGGTATGTTTATTGGCCAAAAATGCAAGCCAAAGTTGCTAAATTCATCAGGGGTTGTGTTTTATGTAGTACAAGCAAGCCTAATAACAAGAAGTTGGGGTTATATATGCCATTGAAATTTACTTCCCAACCATGGGAAATTATTTCCATGGATTTTGTGGGTGGTTTGCGTACCTCAAAAAATGTCATGATTATATATTTGTAATTGTGGATTGATTTAGCAAAAAATGTATTCTTATTCCTTGCAAAAATACCATTAAGGCTAGTGATGCAACTGAGTTATTTTTTGCTAATATGTGGGTTCACTTTGGTTTTCCTAGCTCTATTGTGTCAGAAAAGGACTCATGGTTTGTAGGAAAGTTTTGGTCTACTTTGTGGGAAAATATGGATATGAATCTAAAGAGATCTACCGCCTTTCATCCATGACGGATGGAGAAATAGAGGTGGTGAATCGTATCTTGGTCCAACTCTTGAGAGGGTAGAACATGAAACATCCAAGGACCTGGGATGAGAACTTGGTGTATATCCAACATTCTTATAATAGGAAAATTCATGTTTTGACTAATAAAACTCCTTTTGAAACATGTTTTGGTTATTTCCATAAGAGTGATTTTGATGTTGTTTTAAGATTACCATGCAGAGATAACGGGAAATTGGAACTAAAGGTCCAAAAGGCTGAGAATATTATTGAGAAAATTCAATGAGATACACCTTCATGTATAGTAAGAGGTTGACATAGTCACAAGGCTAAGTAAAAAGTACGACATGATCATCATAATGTTAGAACTATAATATTAAGTGCATCATAATATATAGTTTATATTTAAATAATATAGAATAAACTATATTCATATTATTTAAATATAAACTTTATATTAGGGGTTGGTTAATTTAATTAATCAACTAATTAAATCAAGGAGGTGTGCCTCATCACTTAATAAGGTTATAACCCTTCGGGTTATTTAAATATGACCTTAGGTCATATTCAGGATATTTAATTCAGATCAATCGATAAAATAATATTCTAAAGGAATATGAAGGTAAATCCTAGTAAAAATATGGAGTAGAAGTGAGGAGGGAGTTACTGGACTGGTAAATGTAAAAGTTTCTTGATAGTGGATTTATTCTACGTGGTTTTTACCCATTTAGGGGTTTTCCACGTTACATGTTGTGTTATGTGTTTAATGTTTTATTTAATTTATTTATGATGTGTATGTTATAATGTTTTACTTTATAATAATTCATTAATTAATTTAGTTGGTTATTACAACTTTTTCACCCCTCGTCTTGACATGGTACCAGAGTGGGATTAATAAATTAAATTTAATCCTAATGTAACCTAAGGTTGTAACGATTGGGAAGGTAGTGTAGACACCTAAATTTGGTCACACTCCCCTTAGCCCCTGGTCAAATAACCAACTCAAACATTTTCATCTAACCATGGACCCCTTTCACCCCACATTAATATTAATTTAAATATTTTAATTAAATTAATACCCATCCTCACAATATTCATTATTTAATTATCTTAATTGACCTAATTTCCACCTCACCTAGACACCTCACCTCACCGTACACACCTCACTATAGACCAATTTATAACAAAGTTGCCATAACTAACTAAGACTTAGTCCCACTTACCTTAATGAGATAAGATTTAGTTTAACCCTAAAATAACATGCCTATTATTCCTCTAACCACATTCCCACTCATTAGAAGGGAAACTTCCGTTTGATCCATGAGAATAAACAAACACGATCCAAGAGATTGTGAAAATATACCATTTTTAGTAAACCTAGGGAATCCCACCTTAACCGACGTCGGTCATATCTAAACCGATGCTACCAATCAAGAATTGTCTTCGGTTACCATTTATTCACTTTAGGAACCTTGTTTGAGAGGTTGGCAGATTTTGGAATCAAGGAGGAGAGAGCAAAGCTACATGTAAGCATAACCAAGTGTCTTTTTGTACATCCAGACATCCATAGCCAACACCAGGATGGATCCAAGGGTATTGCACTCATGGTAACCTCCCGGGAAGCACCTTCGTGGCACCAAACACCATTCCTCTAATCAACCGTCATCACCATCCAGCCATCAAACCTGCATCACAGTAAGTATACTTAACCAACATTTATCTATTTTAGTTTAGTAGGCTCTGTTACTTCTGTTATCAGTTTCTACTTGTACTCCCATTCCCCCACCATTTACCTTCTACAGATTTAACCATATCTTCACCCACACCTTTAAATCACCCATACCTTATTATTAAGTACCTCTAAGTATACCTAAGACCTCCATATACCTCTCCATTTCCCATTCCATTCTGTTTAGTCTCGGATCAACCTCTACAACTAGATCTCATTAAGTTTCTTTCACCCCAACCCTATCGACACCGGTTATCCATGACCATCATCGGTCCCTTTTAAACCATCGTTGGTTATATTAGGATCGATGTTGGTCTTTGTGTTTAATACCTTTTTCCAATAATAGAGCCAAACCAACTTCATCCAAGTGACCTAAGCAATCGTAACTCGACCTTGACCAATTCCAAGTACATTGACAATTATCGCTCCATTCGGATATGATTATAGCCTAGCTTTGTTATGATTAGATTTGCTTATTGTATTTGAATGAGATACCTAAATCATATCAACTATAGTAGGACTTTGTTTATTTCTCACATTAAGTTGTTTTAAACAGTGGATTGACAGCCATCTAGGGAGTATCACACTTCTTGGATCTAGCACACGCTAGGAAGTCCACTGTCATATATTGTTTAACTCACTTTGGTGGGCTTGTTTTCTATTTCGGTGTAGTTCCTCCTAGCCAAAAGGAAGTTCTCACAATCAACATCGGATCGATAATTCGAACACACGCATTGACCTCTAACCAACCCACACAATAGGTATTCCTCCTCAGCCCATGACCCTATCTGTTTCATCATTCAAAACGTAAAGAAAATGGTGAAACATTTTGGCACGCCCAGTGGGACCCATCAGGGGTTCTCTTGCATTCATTCATTCCTAGGTGAAAGCTATGTATTTATTTCCCTTCAAAAGGCTTACACATTAATTTTCATTTCTGGAATCATTCTTCCTCTCTCTATTGTCTAAACACAATCGTGTTTTTATTGCTTTAAAAAGAACACATTCTTCTTTCTTTTTTTGCATTGCATTAGTGAAAGAGCATCCCTCTTCCTATTCATCAATTGTTGCATCAAAAATCACACTTCGATTTGGGCTTAAAATAATCACATTACATTTTGATTTGCTACATTTTAGTTCACATTAAATGAGGGCAACCTATATGCTTTGGAATTCATGCCCGGTGATGGTCGACACTGATTGAAATGTCGAAAGCACTCTCTTTCTTCTTCTACAAAATTGCACTAATTCAAATGTACACATTTTCTTAAATGACATCTTACTTGGGAACACCTATCAATGATCAAATGATCAAAGTATTGGTAGCACTCCCAATTGGTTATCTTTGTCCAGTCACCTATCGAGAGCACCCCCTACCATAACATAGCACGAAACCTTACCTTTTAGATATCCTTCTTTGTAGGACACCTTTCCAACCAAAAATTCTATTCGAATTCACATGGACAGCTTCTAAATAACATAAGCTAAACCAACATTAAAAAAACCACTTTTAGGATCATGTTTTGTCTTAGCTTTTTTCTTGACTTGTGTTTTGAGGTGTGAGACTACAACTCTATAGTTTTTTCTTCTTCCTTACACACTCCACCATCATAGTTGGAGTATTTTGACTTTGTCAAGTGTGCATGGGCCCCATATTCTCATTCTCAGGTTTTGAGTTTGATTCTTCACTTAATTTAATTCACAAATCCCAATTTCTTCATTACTCTCTCATTTCACGAAGAATCGCATAGGTCCAACGACCGTTGTTGGTTCACATCGACCGTCGTCGATTAAATCTAACCGGTGTCGTCTTCTCACTTTATAGTTATTTTTCCGGAATATCCTCCATCATTCCTTCTATTTTTTTGACCTTCATGGCACCATCCTTTTTCCCTTTCATTGATATTTTGTCATACACTATTTCCCCATCACACATTCATCAATCTTGTTTCATTTTATGAAACTGGTATCTTTCCACAGTGACTGCTATTGGTTGTTGTAACTGTCATCAGTTTTCCCTTGACCATCGTTGATTTCATGTGTTTGGTTTTCAAAGGCTAAAAATTGACAGATTCACCTTCAGACCTCGGTTTTCTCTGTTCCTACTATTTTATGTATCATTTGAATACAGTCTTACCAGTCAACACTTATTCACATGGTGTTAACTCACATACAAACTAATGCCCTTATATTCCACGCCGACCATAAACACTCCCACTTAGTCCTTCTCCACCTTCTATCCTGTCACCTATGGATCCGACGCACTATTACCATTGCTACGGGTGATAAGGAGTTTGCAAGACTCCTCGATCGAATCCTCGTGGCTTTAAAATTTGATCTTGCCCACTCATCCACTTGAGATTACTTGGGATAGTTGATATACAACATGCCCGTGTGTCCATCTCTCCTGCCCTTTCCCCCATTACTACGTTAGCCCCTATTAGCTTGAATCTACCCTCACCGCCTTACCCCGGGTAGTTTCTCGCCTAGCCCGACACCCGCTATGACCGCCACATATTCCATATCCATTGCACCCATGTGTCCAGTGTTCCTTCATCTACCACCCAGAGCATAGTCTTGTCTACTCTCATTACCTCGCACATACCCATTTCCACACAACCACCTTTGGTGTCGGTGACCCCTACCCCATTTTAGAATATTGTCCTTTCTATCCCGTAATATCTACCTCCAATCAATACCTGAATCACTTTGACTACCCTACATGCATACACGTATTACCAACAACCCCCTATCTCATCCGCCATTCATTTTGGGTATGTGCCTACCGTTCAGTCCCCCATTTGCAACCCTCCTACTTGGCATCACCATATACTAGAATTCCACCCACATCATACATTCAATATCATCCCTCTTATATCACGGGAGGTGCCCTTCCCTCATAACCCACCAATTTCCTCATTAAGTTAATGATGGAAAAGTTGTATACTTTAGAAGCATCGGTCTCCGGTTCACGCAATTCTCTAACTTATGATGAAATTTGCAATGAGCCCATTCATCCATCCATTCATATTCGCCCTTATCTTGCACATTGGGAAATGCCTAAGTTTAATCATTTTAATAGTAAAGAAGACCTCTCGAAAGATCATTTACGAGTGTTCAAACATGGGTGTTACTTGATTGCCCATGATGATGCTTTACTCTGCGGACTTTTCCAATATCTTTGATGGGGCTTGCATTAGATTGGAAACAGTGGGTTACCCAAACATTCCATCTACTCATTTAATTAGGTAGCCCAAGCCTTCTTAGACCACTTCTCGATTAACATTGTCAAGAATGTCACCATGGTCGACCTCTATTCCAAATGACAACGATGAAGAGTCTATCGCTGAATTGGTCACTCGTTGGCGTAGCTTAATCAATCAGCTCACATTTTAATTACCTCAAAGCCAAGTTCATAGAACTATTTACTTGGGCTGCGCTAGACACATCTCTCCAACCTTGTAGGTGACACCTTCCACACCTTCGATGAGGCATTTACCATGGCATGAAAATTGGAGATCCGTGCTATTGAGAAAAAGAAAATCCATCTATGTAACAAAAATTCTACATTCAAATTCAGCTATGCTTCTTCATCCTCGAAACCCCAAAACACATATTGAAAGGCCAAGGGATATGCCAACGCAGTAGTTCTTAAGGCCGGACCAGCTCACCCATCTAATGAAGTGAAACCATCTTCTAATCTTTCCCCTATTCAAACTTTTCAATCAGATTGCAGAGAACAACGGAAGTACACTCCAATCGAAGAGCCATATCGTAGTATTGGAAAAACTCCTCAAATTCGGTGTCATTACTCTTCCACCTATTAGAACATACTGGTTTCGACCCCGCTCGTCCCATGCTAGCATGGTATAAGGAACATGAATTTTGTAACTATCATCATGTTAAAGGTCATAGTGATGGAAATTACATCACTTTCAAGAATATGGTCCAAGAAATATTAGATAATGGAGATCTAGTCTTGGATAACCTAAATGCATGCCTAGCCAAAACCTACACATCTTTAAAAAACCATTTCCTAATGATGCTTCATCTTCTAGCCATGTTAGTGAAGCTTCAACTAACGAGGGTAATGTTTGTGAAGTATACGCCATTTTTGATGACATACCGGTTGCTTCCCAATTACATCTTGTTCCTTCCATCGAGGAAATCCTATCACGAACTCCCCTACCTATAGTGAAAATTAATTCATCGCTTCCTTCTTGAGGAAGCTTTTCTTTATTTACTTCTCCACCTATAGAGGAGTCCCCTTCATCTCCTCCTTCACCTCTAGAGGAAACCTGTGATCAATATCACACCTACTTCCCACTCGTCTCTCAAACTAATGAGCAATCACATGTTATAACTCTCCTACCCACGGAGACACATACTCATCTCTCGCACCATTGCGAGGAGATCCCACTATATCTCATCCATCATTTCCCTTAACCATCATGGATCCTTTAAGCGATTGCCATTTCCCATCGGTGATCATTCACCCTCGGCATTTCAGACCTTGTAGATCTTCTCTCGTCTCTCTTACCTATGGAAGCCGAGGCCAACAAATTCCCTATCTCCCAAACACATTTTACAGGGATTCCTATTAAGTCAACATCGACCTTTCCTACAGAGGTCCCCTTTTTCATCCGGCCGATTGTTTAGATTATGTTGATAGAGCCCTACATTGGGGACATCTGTTATTCCGGTTTTAACTCAAGTATATATGTCACTCACAAATACCTCCACCATTTACCCAAAAGTGTTTCAAGAAACTAAGCCAAATCTACCCATGCCTATTGGAACATCATCTGCGTCGTCACCTGTGCCTACATCCAAACCCTTTCCTATGACCCAACACACATCTACACCCAAACACCTACCCATACCTATATCAACTCCATTACCTAAACCCATCGCCACCTTAAGGGTCATGCGACACCAAGTCTTATTCATCCACCCATCAAATTATCTTTAGCCACATCTTCCCAAGCCCACGTTAAACTCATACCTTCACCTAAAAAGATGAGCCAACCTATTAAACCATGTACACAATCTCACCCATAACACCTGTATCCCCTTCACCTCTTCCTTCCATCTTGGGCCTCACCCGTCAACTCTTCCCAAACAACCTCACACCCCGAGTTAAATTGAAAACCAAGTAACATGTCACTTCATCACAATCACCCGCTATACCTAATTTACCCACACAACAAACACCCTCGCCGTTACCTAATCTTCCTTACCACCTATAACCCCACTGTCTACCATAGCTCCATCATTAACCTATGAAATTTGCTACTTTGAAACCTATACCACTCACCGACCTCCACTACCCACTCCCAAATCACCTCTACTACCCTCATGGGTGACACGCCCTCTTCCACCCTCTTCTTTTCCTTTGACATCATGCTCTCCTTCCATGCCTTTACCCAAGAAGGTACAATCAAAATTGAAAAATCCACTACCCTCCCAAGGGGTAGTCCAACCTACAACACCTCACATTCTAATGCATCCATGGTGCCTTTACCAGGAAGGAACAACCCAAGCCCAAAACCATACCATCCACCAAACCCGTGATTCACCTCACCTCTCCTCCCATTCTACCGACAAGTAACATATCTACCATCATCTTCACCCATTCAATCCAAACCTACACTTACTTCACATTGTGATCCATTGGCAGGGTCATATGCCATCATCTTAGCCAACCTCTTAGAGACCTCTATCATCACATTACCCCACTTTGACCATATGATCCACTCAAACCCAAACCAAAAGGGTTTGATGATAGAAAAATTTGTGCCTACCATCGTGTGTCAGGACATGATGTAGAGAATTGTAACGCCCTTAGAGAAGTTCTTATTCAATTGTGTCCTCCTGAAACAAATTTTGACAATGATGAACTTCTGGACAATGACCCACCTCCACCTTCACCAAACACCCACCATGCTTTACCCATACCTATTCAATAACCCACATCTCTTCTCACACAACCTTTTTATTTGCCTCTGAATTTTGAGATCAACATGGTCGTATTAGAGAATTATCCAAAGCCCCACCAAAATTGCCAGTGCACCCTCCTCATTTCACAAGGCTCATATCCTCCACTAGGCTTTTGTCCTTCATGCCGCTATACCTTTCATGACACGCCTTCCCCATCTACATCTCTTCCTCAAATCAATATGATCCATGTTTCCACTCGCGCCCAAAAAGAAAAAGGAAAAGAGAAAGCAACTAACCCATCAACCAACCTTATGCCCAACATACCATCTGCACCCGCACCCAAAGTTACCATTCGCAGTCCTTCATATCCTATCTCTGATGAGGTTACCCACCGTACCATGTTGAAACAATTGTATCAATATTATTTGAAAATGTCTCTGTATGACCTTGTTCAAACTTTGGAATCCCACCGAAAAGCTCTCATGGACATCCTCTAATTCATGAGGTTTTACCCAATGACCCCACACTAGTGGCCTCTATCATTACCCCTCACCACGTCGCCTCCCTTACCAAATCATCTCCCTCTTCTACTAACACTTCCGCTCCTCATGTGGCGCCCTCACTTTCTCGACAAAGAAATTACACCTCCAAGCCAAGGACCATGATCCTGCCCTTTTCATCTCTATTCATATCGATAATATATGTGTACGATGCATTATGATCGATGGGGGTGCTAGCATTAATATTATATCCTCCCATGCATTCAACCAAAGTGTGCATACTTGACAATTGCATACATGAAAACCCCATCATGTTGCACTCATTTAATGATGCTATCACTTCTACATTGGGCAGCGTCATCCTCCACGTTCGCGTGGGCTCATGTACTATTCCAGAGTTTTTCTATGTCTTGGAGGGGGAGTTTCAATACAACTTTGTTGCTTAAAGGACCACGGATACGTGTCATGGGTTGTTTCCTTCCACTTTGCATCGTTGTGTCAAATTTGAGCATGAAGGACATACCTACACCATACCCATTGACCCCTCACCATTTAAGACTTGTAACATGTTGTACCGACCCAATGACATCTTTGTCCCAGTTAAGACACCTACCGTAGCCACTTCTTATTCACCCACGATCCCGTCTACCCACACTTTGCCTCCACCACTCTACACCCTACCCATCCATTCCTACCGCTGCCATAGCCTCTACATTCGACCCATCCATTAGCTCATCCACTTCTCAAATCACCGATTCTCTTGCCTTAGCTCAATCACCCAGTGATTCATCTATCTCCTCCACCCACATACCTACTACCGATCCCTTAGAAAGTGTGTTTCAACATCTCACTCTGGGGAGTACCGTTTATATAGTGTCAACACCTTCCTTACTCCACAAGAGTATGGTAACTTACACCAGCACCCTCATTATGACCATCACATAGGCGAGGTTGTCCCTTATGGCCCTCCTCACCTTCAAACCAACTTCACATATGGGGGACTTGATACCTCCACCTATTTACCTGAACCACCATCCCAAACATGCCCCTTTTCCTATGACTTTCAATATCTTACCAATCGCCACTTTACCCCCGTTATCCCCGTTTTGAGTTCACGACAAAACGATCGGATAACCCCTACGAAATTTTCGAAGTGATTTTGCATTATGGCCTCTCTTAAAGAGAATCGGGTTTTCGGGTGTTACCAACAGTTTGACATAAGTTTTAACATGCTTTATGTCTTGTATCTTCCGAAACCCGAAACCTACCTCATATTGTGAAAATCGGGTTTTCGGACATCCAACGCATCGGAACATACCTAAGTTAAAACATGTTTTGTGTCGTCTGACTTCCGAAACTCGAAACCCGCCTTGTATTGAGAAAATCCTTTGTATTCGGGTTTTCGGAACCACAAAGCATCGGAACATCCATGATCCAAAACATGTTTTATGCTCCATGCTTTCCGATTCCCGAAGTCCGCTCAATCCTTTGTATTCGGGTTTTCGGGGCTATGTAGCATCTAAGCACCTCATGCTTTATGCATCATGTTTTCCGAAACCCGAAACCCGAATTGCACTAAATCTCCTCGTGTCGGGTTTTCGGACCCCTCCAACATGCTGACATGGCATTCATGCCGAGTGGTGGTGAGTTGGCGCGTCTTAAGATGAAGTGTATTTATTACCAATTTTCTTATAAATACGCGGATTTCCACGTCATTCTTACCATTCATATTTTTAATTAAGTGGATTATTCACGCGTGCTCTTCCGTTTTCAAAACCCGAAAACTCATCTTGCTCGATTGGATCGTCTGTTTTCGATCTTACATTTCTCGAATTGAAGGTATTGTTCTTTCCCTTCTTTATTCTGGGTTTTTATCGATCGATTGCGCGTATTTTCCTCCCATTTTCTTGCCGGGTGTTGAAGGTTTTCTTTCCTTCTTCTTTCTGAGTTGCTTTGGAAAGGGTTTTAGGTTTTTAGGGTTTTTCTCTTCTGAACTATCACTTGGTTCTATTCTCTTGAAATTCTAATTATATGCATGATGCATGGGTAACAAAAAGAAAAAGGAAGTTGTATATTTGGAATTCAAAGAAAGACTCTGTTTTTGCTTCTCGAATTTTGAAGATTGTTTTGCAGAGTCAAAGGTCCGAAGTATATTGGAAGCAAGTGTCGGGGTTCCTCAAAGTTCCGACGTCAAAAGTGGGTGCCGGGTTTCCTCCCGTTTCCGTCATTGACAGTGAGTGCCGGGTATCTCCGAGTTTCCGTCATCAAAAGCAAGTGTCGGGCTTTGCCAAAGTTCCGACATATCAAACTTGTCGGGTTCTCAGGGTTTTCCGATATCCTCCTAAGCGTGTCGGACTTTCCTATTCTTCCGGCGTATTCAGTCAATCGGGATTTTCAGTGTGGACAACATCTCCTGAGTTTCAAGCCTTTCTCCCTCCAACATTCTTCATGTCGGACCCTGGTCCATCTCACGAGAAGGCCGAGAAGTCTAGCAGGATGAAGTACAAATTCAAGAAGCCAGAATCCCCATCATATATTGATTGCAATTATGATATCAGGGACACTGAACTTGGCAATATAGATATGGATGACTTCTGGAATAGGGTGAAGAGTTCTTCTCAGACCCCATGGATGACAGCTTTAGCTAACAGTGGCTTGCCCCTTGCAGCAGGCTTTCCCATATCCGCCCAATGTCCAGAATTGGTTTTGGCTTGTGCATCTAGTTACGACTCGGCTTCTCGTTCCGTGAGGAATCAGGCTGGTGAGGTAGTCATCAAACTAGATGGAGCTTATTTTGATGATCTCCTGAAACTACCTAATTTCGAAGAGTATGGGGACCTAAACATCAAGTCGGCTCAGAAGGCCTGGGACAGTAACCAGGAAAATTGCATTAAGGATGTCAACAAGAAGTTCCTGGTCAAGGCTAAACCAGTAGTATCTAGATTTCCAAGGACTATCCCTAGATGTGATTTCATACAAGAAATCAATGATATTATCACCCTGCTGAGCCGGGTTTTTGGCTTGCCGGAATCAAATTTATTTCATGGATGGATGTATCAGTTTATGGTCACCATCAAGAAGAATCAGCAAGGGATTGACTGGGGAACCCTTATCAGCAATGAAATTGATTCTCAGATGATGACGGTCTTATCGACTGGAAGGTTTTATATGTTTTCATATGTGGCTTATGCAGCAGCCGGGATGAGGAACTATCCCGGGCTGGATACTAAGGGAAGCAGAACGACAAACCCAGTTTATAAATATTTCCCTCAATTGACGAAGAAGGGGTCCAAAGAACATTTTAGAAGGGTAAATGATGCCTTCTTCTACGAGAATATCTGCCGGCTGAACCCGGACTAAGAAAGACAAGAGTCTCAGACGAGGCTTGGACTGAAGTATCTAAATGGGGGTGTATCTTCTTGCAATTCAAGAAGTTTACATATCTTCGAACAGTCATGTACTCGGGAGAGCCTTTCCGTCTGCCTCGCTATCCAGGGGATAGATTGATATTGATAGAATTGGTCAGACAGCTGTTGGATTTTCACAAATTCCAACAAAGCAAGCATAAGGCAGCTGTATCCTTCCCAATTTCTATTGGGAGATATACTTGCTCGACAGTGGCAAAGGCCAAAAATGTTGAATGTGAACTTCAGGAGAAATTAAAGAAGCATATGAAGTCTCGGGATGGTTTTGACATCCGAGGAGTGCTTAGAGCCTATGGAGCCCAACATCTGCACAGGCCTGACATTGAGGATATATGGGTTGATCTGCGTAACGAAGTTGCGGTTCGCAGAAAAGATAATAGTAGGTTGACTATTAATGAGATTCAGACGCTGGAGCTTTCTGATTTTCCAGATGGCACGACTGACAATGAAAGTGTGTTGGATATGTCCTATGATGGGCTTAATGAGGATCGATACGTTTTCCCACCTATTGATTGGTCGGCCAGCGAAAAAGCCTCTATCACAGATAGGTCGGCTCTCATTCTTGCTCGCACCAAAAAATGGCTCTCCTCTTGGGGCATGAATTTTAAAGATGACAAGTTTCCCAAGTTGGCTGCTTCGGAGGTGGGGCCCTCCCAAAAGAAAAAGGACAAAGAATCTCCTGGGGGGCCTATAAAAATCAGGATTCCCAAGAAGAGGAAAGAAAGACAAATCTCTTCAATTGTTTCTCCAGCTGAAACGGTGGTTGTGCCAGAATCACCAACACCACCAGAAATAGGGGAAATTAATTTAGAAGAAGGAGGAAGCCAGCTCTTGACTTCATCATTTGTTGATTATCAAACTGAAGAAACTTTGTCTCTTGCATCCCAGGCTTTGGAAACTGAATCTGTGCCTCCCCCTCAACAACCACTCCAACCTCCTCATTCCCCATCCACTTCTTCAAGTATGGCCGGTATTTTCTCTGGACTCTCACCCCTCTCTGCTGGAACCCAAGTGATCACCAGCACGCCCCAACCTGTACCTCTCTTTGTTGCATCTACTACCACGTTGGCTGCTGTTCCCCCTCCAATAGTAGAATCTTCTCCCCTTGAGAGTAGAATACCAGTTACTACAACATTGGCAATTTCCTCTGATACGCCACAATGGCTACTCGAGCAAACTCCGAGGAAGAGGAAAGTAATTGTACCCCTACCAGCCTTTGATTTCAGCTCACTCAAGGCTCCTACTGCAAAGTCGGCCAAGAAGCCCAAAACAGTTTCAAGGGTTTTGGTAGATGCTTCAGGAGATAAGTTCGCAGAGATTGCCACTCCCTCGGCTGACAAAACTAGAGAGGATATAACAGCTGCTGATTATCAGATAACCAAGGTGGCTCTAGGGAAAGTGACAGCAGAAGGAGCGCAACAAGATGCATGGGCTTCCATAGACGTGCTGTGCCAAAAGTTGAAAGAAACAAAGGACAACAGAAATGAGCTTAAGGAAAAAGTGGAGCAGTTGACAGAGGTTTTGATTAAACTCTCAACACCCCTGGAATCCATACCATCTTCTTCTGTATCTGCCGGATTCGATTTCTCATCGGTGCCTACGATTGAGAAGATTGCTAAAAAAGGAAGGGTGGTTGATGAATGGATCCAAAAGTTGCTCCAACAGGGGAAGGAAGTAATTCAAGACGTGGTGAAGGTTCATGAGTCTTTGGGGGAGATTCAGAAGGAAGGAGAGAAGATGGATGAGGAATTCACTGAAGAAATTGGACAGCTTGATTTGACTTGTGAAGCTCTCCAAGTGCTAAAGCAAATACCAGCACATCTCTTGGTAGAAGAAGGCGTTCTTCCACATACAGATAAACACTTCCAGCTGACCAAGGCCATCAGGTTCAGAGTAAAGATTCTCAACGAAGCCTGCAGCAAGTTGAGAGAATCAAGGGATAAATTGATCGATGGGAAAAGTGATCTGGAAGAAGAATTGCTAAAGATTTGTCCAAAGGTGTCAGTTGGGAACTCAGGTATCCTATCACCAGATGATCTCTTCAAACAAGTCCAAGAATCTGTTCAGCATGAACCTGTACACGGATTTGACCTTGAAGTCATTGGTCAGTTTGTAAGGATAGAGCATACTTTGGAGGCCTTAAGAAAGCTCAGCAAAGGATTGAAGAAACTTCCCGGCACTGCCAGCGATGTTCATGAAACCTGCGAAATGTGGAATGATCATTCCACTGCGCCTGATGAGAATGAAATGCAAGGCATTATTCGGAAGTTCCAGGAGTTTCGGAACAAACAGTCTCAGCTGGAGGAAGAGAAAGAAGAAGAAGCAAAAGATGATGATTCGGATTAAGTCCCAACGTCCCATGTCACTTCTATTTTTAGATTGACATGTCTTTTTTATTTCCGTTTTGTCATATTTTTTTAATCATGCTTTGACTTGATCTCCTGCGTGAGAATCATGCAAAACTGAACTCCAGTTAAAGTGCTACTTTTTAGGATCTGTCCTGTTTTATCTCTAGTTCCTTTTGTTATAAATAAGGGATGCCTGTGCATTCAAAAGGGTCGAGAATTTTTTTGAGCATTAAGGGGCTATTGGAAAAGAGAAAAACTTTGTGTTTTCTTTCAATCATTTTGAAGAATAGAAGTTGATATTGTTTTACAGACTTTGTGTTGTGAAATATATCTTATTTAAGACAGTGTTCTTATGTTCATGATCTTAAAGCTATTCTTTGCATAGAATCTCAGTGTTTATAATTATCTCGGACATTATATCTGTGATCTAAAACTCGTATGATTATTTCGTGCTCTGTGTTTACTCGAAAGAAAATACGTTTCTCCCATTTCTTTTCTACCGTGCTTCTTTCACTGTAACAGTTTCTAACCTATTTCATTTACGAAAGCAATATCATTGAATCGTGTGAATGTGGATTTCGGGATTTCATCCCAACCCCCAATGGTTAGATTAGTGTGAATATTGTATATATTATTTACTGTGTTTTAGATTAGCAATAAACAGGCAGCCTCACCTGTCTTTGAGGAGGGATTTAATCCCATGTACTGTGGTTGAACCTCATATTTTGGTTTGACAAAATATCCAACCAACATACCCATACTTTCTGCACCCTTGTGCTTGTGAAGGCTTCGACTTTGGTCTCTATGAACAAGGTAGTCATACCATCATCCCATGTACTACATGTAAACACTTTGTTAGGATAAAATATTATTATCCTAATATTAATTATGCAATAGTCCAATTATTTAATTAATTTTATTAATTAAATAATAATGGTTATTTTGTTATGTATTGTTATATGGTTCATAAACCATATTTGTCTTTCATACATGCTGTTATATTGTTTTGAACAATATATTTGTTTGTATCTAATTGTTGCTTCCCGGATGTTATTGGAAGCTTGTATATTTAGGAACTTGGTTCACCTGTGCAACTTAATCTTCTGTTTGTATTTGGCTGTGCAATATCTATAAATATTGCAGCCCATTCTCTGTAAAGGTTGGTTGATTGAGATTAATAAAACTAATCAAACTGTCCTGTTTCTTAATCTACATTTGGTACCGTGAGCGGGTGAAGCTCTGCAGAGGTTGGAGAAGGTTGCGGAAGAAGGAGAATTCATGGAGAAGAAATCTGCAATAGAAGGAGAGCCGGTGTTGCCTCCTACTGACTTCCCGAGAACCCCCCGCAAACCCACAACCTCCTGTATAGTTCGAGGTGTTTGGAACGCAATTTTTTTTTTTGCACCTTTGGCGCACTCGGCACTGGGGAAAAATTTGCTACAGGTATAAAGAATTTTTTTTTTTTCCCCCATTAGGGGTTTTGTCTCTAATTTAGAGAGGCTATTTAGTCTCTGCTACATTTTAGCAGACCACTGGATTTGGAGGTCTGTGCATATGTGGACCTGTATGTGTATGGATTTGTGAAGTCTGAAGAAGGAGCGGCCTGCACAAATCAACACAAGAAACAAAATCGGAGCCTCGCTTCTGCCTTTGAACGAATTAACAGAGAAAAGTAAGGCGAGTTCAAGCTGTAGGAAGCGGAGAGCCAAACGGCAAGAAGAGAGGCCGTGTGAATAAGCCCAAAGGCACAAAACTGAGAGGGGCAGCATTTGAAAGAGGCATGGAAACTCTATTTGGACCTGCACAATACTCCACGCACCTGCCAAAGCCTCCACGCAGACTTGCCATATTCCATGCACCTGCACACAAAAAATGGTGGAAGAGTATCAAAAAGGCGGCCAAACAAAGGAAAAAAAAGTGATCAAGATCAAAGCAAAAAAAAAGCGGTAGAAGTAAATGGCGCTTATCAAAGCTATGAAAAGCAAAAACAATGCGGTGTAGAAGTTTCAGATCCATTTTTCAAGCAAGTGAAACCCTAAATCAACTTCCACTCCTTTGCAGACACGTGGAGCATCTACCAGGTCACATTTTTAAAAAGTAAGTCGATTTTCCCTTTCATTAAATACAATATACTTCATTTCCTATAACAAGCGCTCATATGAGCCAAGTTGGGTAGTGAATGCGCCTTGGGAGTGAGAGGTGTGGGGGTCGAATCCCCCAACAAACAAAAACTCATTTTTTGAAATTTAGCGGAAAATTTGGCGGTTTTACCAAATTTAGTGGCAAAATTTGAATTTAGTTATAACTAACTAAATTTAGCGGAGGAATCCTAAGTTAGGGTAAAAATTTTTTTCTCCCATTTGGTCTGTTTTTTCATTTCGGACATTTTTTGCAAAGGGAGACCCATCTAAAAATTGCATCTTCAGCTTCTTTTTTGCAATTTTTAGCATTTTGGGTCGTATTGGGCTCAGGAGGCCACCAGGACCCGTGAAACAGAAATTTTTTGTCTGCCATTCAAATTGTCTAGTTTTTTGAATGTAAATTGTATCTTCTTTGATATTGTACTAATTTACAGTTGCCATAGTCAATCGCAAATTTTAACCTGCCTTTAAACCGCAGAATTGTAATAAAAACAATAATAAAATTGGTTTCGTAACACTCACGAGATCCTAGATCTCATTCGCATGCGTCAGTATATACGGTGCCTCTGCGGGAAGCGCTTACGGGTAAAGCGTAATCGTGACTACTACCTGCACTTAACGCCTAATATAGCTGCAACAACATCGTCGGGCATCGTCCATATAAATCGACGGGAGTAATAAGGTCACATTGCACACACTATGAACCATCCCATCTGTTTGTGAATGATTGCAAGACATAAACCGACCGAGAAACTATCCGAGTATATAGCGAAGTTACGTGCGCGTATGAGGATATTTCTTTGAGTCGGTGTCGATAATCGCATTGAGACCCCATCAATACTGTCTTGGTACCACGTATTGAATTCTTTCATGTACGTTAACGCCTCTTTCATGTACCGCCGGGTATATAGAAAGGGCGAGCTTCTTCCACATACCGATGGGTATATCGGAAGGGCACGTATATAGAAAGGTTCGGTATATCGGACTGACGGTATATAGATTGGGAGACCTAATACCTGGTGATAAGAGCCAAACCCTATCAGTGATCTCTGCAAAATGGGCACCAATGCCCCCAAATTTTTTCTTCCGGATTCACAATTGCTCAGAGGAAGCAACTATGCTGCATGGAAGACAAAAATAAAGACACAACTTGAGTTTGAAGAAATCTAGCCTGTTGTGACTGGTACTCTAACCAGATCAACAACTGATACAACACAACAACGACAGTTTGATAGAGCAGATCAGAAAGCAAAACTCATCATCTTGTTTGGAGTGTCCGACGATGTGCAAGCCCACATTCGAGATGCCACAACAACAAAAGAAGCGTGGGATAAGCTGAGCACAATATATGAGGCCAAGAACAAGAATGTCATACTAAATTTGCAGAGTCAGTTACATACATTGAAGTTCAAGCAAAATGAGAAAATTGAAGCTTTCCTAAGAAGAGTTGCAGAGTTGAGGGCTTCACTTCTAGCCCTAGGAGAAGAGGTCAAAGATGAATCTCTCATTCCCATTGTTCTGAGAGCTCTCCCTTCTTCTTACCACATTTTTGTCACAACTCTAAACTTGTCAGATACGACAATTAGTTTTGACAAGTTGGTAAACCTGTTGCAACAAGAGGAAGCAATGCACAATAAGGATGATGAAGAGGAGCAGGCACTGTCTTCACATCAAAAATGGAAAGGAAAAGGTAAAGGAAAACCTAAATCCTATCAGAAGTCCCAACATCAGAATCAGTATCATGGGGACAATCAACAGAAGAAGCAATGTCCAATTTGCAAAAGAGGACATGACTTAAAAGATTGTTGGTATAACACTTATAAGAAAGGTTCATCAAGCAACTCTAGACCACAACAACAACAATCTTACAAGGGACATTCTAACAACTATCACAGGCAAAAAAAGGGGAATTGGAAAAGAAGACCCCACTAGCAAGGTAATATTGCTGAGCAACAAGAACAGTCAGACAATGAAGACTTCTTGTTCACTGCTCGATCAAGTGAACCATCCACATCATCTAGTGATGTCTAGTATGTTGATTTGGGAGCCACTCGACACATGACCGGCCACAGAGACTGGTTTATTTCAATGAAGGACACGCCATCAAAAAATCATGTTTCGTTGGGAGATGATTCTTCATATACGCTCTGATTCGAGGATTGAAACATTTCTCTACCCCTTGGTTCACGCAAATGTAGACTATCAGATGTCCTATATGTCCCTGGGTTGACAAAGAATCTTCTTTCAGTTAGTCAACTCCTAGATCACAACCTGAAAATTGACTTTGATAGTCAATTCGGTAAGAAAACGTGTTTGATTCGAGATAAATCCAGAGGCTCGAAAATAATTGCAAAAGCCTCAAATGTGGGACGTATGTTTCAACTTGATTTCATTCACAAAAATGATCAAGCACTTGTGGCTAAAAACTCCACCTCAGCCTAGTTGTGGCATCGGAGATTTGGTCATGTAAGTTTCAAATATCTCGAAACACTTCACCGGTGTAATATGGTACATGGGCTACCATCTCTTCAAGCAGGATACGAGACAAGTGTCCTCACTTTGCTTAGCGGGAAAACAACACGAGTTTCATTCAGAGGAGTACATTCCGAGCTCATGGTAAACTTGACTGGTTCATACCGATCTTTACTGATCCCACTGCAGCCAAGTCATTACGGGTTCGAGACTTCATGCTTTGTGTTGATGACTATTCATGGAAAATGTGGATTTTTGTCTTTGCAAGAAAACAGGTGAAGCGTTTGAAACCTTCAAAAGTTCAAAGTAGCAGATTGAGAAAGAAAGCTGGTCGTCACATCGAACTCTCCGCTCGGATCGAGGGGGAATTCACCTGATGATGAGTTCGAGAGAATACCTTCAAACTCACGGGATTCGCCGACAAATGCCTCCTCCACACACACCGCAGCAAAATGGTGTTGTTGAGAGAAGAAATCGTACTATCATGGAAATGGTGCGATGCATGATCGATGATTCCGGACTTGCAAAGACATTTTGGGCAGAAGTAGCAAAAACAACAGTGTATTTGTTGAACAGAGCGCCCACAACTGCTCTTGATGGAATTACACCACAAGAAGCATGGTCAAAAAGGAAACCATCCATTGCACACCTCAGAGTATTCGGGTGCAAAGCAAGCATGCACATACCCAAACAGAACAGAAAGAAATTGGACATGAAGTCACAAAATCTCATCTTCATTGGATACAGTGAAGAGACTCTTGGGTATAGATTGATGGATCCTAAGACTAGAAAAGTCTACACCAGCAGAGATGTTGAGTTTTTCGAGAAGAAGGAAGCAGAGACTCCTCCTTCGGACTCACAAGATGTAGATTTTTCACCTATTGTAAAAATTGAAGCTAATGTTCTGTGACGCCTGGAAAAGCGACAAGTGAGCGTGGGAATCTACGGGAAACTCTTCCACGTACCCGACCTCCCGAGGTCGTGCCGAGACGACGGTGGGGATGGACTATGCGTGGGATGTAGACAAACTAGTTAGGCAATCTAATGTCTTGGACACGCACTAATGGAATTTGCGAATCTAAGGCAAAGAAGGCCCTTCTAACTCGGGTGGTGTGATAGATCGATCGTGCCAAGGATGACTCGTCAAGGCTCCAATCAATATCGAGCTCGGCGTGATTCGATCATGGGTTGTGGAATACATGGAAAATGACCCAGGATAGTTTCATGTATTTCTCGGACAGGTCATATGGTGGATGGTAAATGTAGCCAATTCTATGGGGTTTTACGGCCTAGTCCGAACTCTCTAGCTCATGTTAGCATTTGTTGTGTCCAGCAAGGATAATTGTTCAATGATAATAGGTGGAAGTGGAGTAGACTGGAATACCAGTGTGCGTAGGCCGGTGTCTATGTCTAATTGTCCTATGGATTCGTTTGGCTGTGGGATTTGTGGGTCACAACCGTAGACTCGTGTTTGTTGCGGACCTGCTTATGGTCATGCGTGGAATCAAGTCCTAATCCCTAGTACCCGGTAATCATATGCTTTCTCAGCTTCTATGTTTAGAATTAACAGTTGTGCGATCTTCTCATAATACCTCACAGGCGTTCTTGCAACTTGAATTCTTAGGCTGTATCTATGTCTGTGTGGGTGTCTCTGCGTCTTGCATTTGTGGAAACAAAGGATCACACCCGAATGTTTGCTCTCTTTCAAACCCTTCTATAGTCATGCGGATTTTTTTCTAAGGTAATCTGTAATTGGTCTGATTTGACCAAAACGTGTGTGCTTGGTCATCTTCTATATTCAATCCTCTTAACTGAGATCTAATCTGCTGGAAGTCTGTTGTTGTTTGGAAGACTTGGATTCTAAGATTCTGGTCAATATCAGTTATTGCTGTTATGAGATTGGGCTGAGGCATGATTGGCTCGAAAACGTATTCTCTGGGCTCCCTAGGTCCCGTAATTGTCATACAAAGTAATAATATAAACAAACTGTAATAAAGTGAACTCTAAGTATATGAAATATATTTATAGCATATATGACTTCTTTTTGTATTTTCTGATGATTTATATGAATTTAAGAAAGCAGCTATTTAAAATATTTAGAATTGATAGCTAAACTAATAATTTAAAACAAACAAAATAACCGAGTGTAGCTATTTGTCTGTGTAGTTTGTAGATCTATTCTAAACAATGAAATAACTAATCTATTTGCAAGATTCTCGATCCTACCTCAGAAGTGAGGAGTGAATCATAGTTTCTCAGAAACTATCAATCCCCACAACTTCCCTGGCAATATCGAGAATATAATTAACTGAAATAAAGCAATTAACTACTCTATTTGATATGATTCTAACTAAAAATTTGAAAGATAGAACCTAGATTCTGCAGAACAGTGGCGAATCCGATGGTGTGTGTGATCTTGTCCCCTCAATATGATCTCTTCGTTCTTTGTGCTCACGTAGATCCAGAAAAGCGTGTAATGCTTACGTCAGCGGGGAGTAGATATTGGAATAAGAGACAACCTTTAGAATACGAGATCGAATATAACGTGAAATAGGAGAGGGATAGCGCAAGAGTACAGAGCTGAGCTTGGCCTGTGCGGTTCTGGCGAGATCTATTGCGAGTCATGCAACATAATGCGTCCGAACACGAAACTATCCTATTGGAGGAGCAAAACCTGCAACTTTAATGGCTTCCTAAGCTATTCTACTCCAATGGATTGGATAAGATAACAACACTTGTTTGCACAATTTGGATATGTGGCTTACCAATGCTAAACAATGCTAACTAAGCATGCGAAAGAATTAAAACTATGGCCTCTAAACAGAATAAAAGACTGAACTATGAAAATGAGAGCATGAAAGTGAATGAGGGGCAGGCCTTTTGTTTGAGCACAAGCCATTTATTTATAGGAATTCAAACACCCAAAATCAAAACCAAATGAACTCCTATCTGATAAACAAAGGAAAAACACTATTCAGAGGGGACCAAATGTTAGCATTTGTTTAAGCATTAGTTTAATCCATTGTTGTTAATGGACAATTAATAGACAGTTATAACTGTCCTCTCTCCTTCTCTCCTCCCACAGCCTTTATAAGGCTTGGCACTCTTGTTTGATGAGACACGCATTGAATGAATATCATTCTATCTTCTGCAATTAAACTCTTGCCATCATTGGTATCAGAGCGTCAAGTCTTTCCTTGGCATGGAGTTCGACCTTCTTGGCGTGGTGTGTAGGAGAAATCAGACCTGTGTGGAAGTCTTGAGGAAATGTGGCAGCGACCAACCCTGAATGGCATGGCACCATGAAGGATAACTTGTGATCCTTTACAGACGTGGCTGTGTATTGTCCAACATTAAACTGCAGGCGCCCAGATTATTGTAGGCTGAGCATTCTGTTACCTATTGGAGATTCGATAAAAGAAGAGAAGAAGACGTTTTGCTGTCAGCGCTGGAGATAAAAGGAGAAGACGTTTTTTATATACCCTGTTGCAGTTAGTCTAAAACGGTTTTGGTGAATTAGTAGTGGCGGCCTCATTCTAATTGGTATTTTTCTCGACAGTTTTATTGAATGGAATCATTCTGTTCTGCTCTCTTTTATCTAGCAATTGGTGTAAGCAGGACGTGTCTGCACAATTAAAATGCGTAGCATATAGAAAAGCGTGGCAGTTTTAAGGCATAGAAGTTTAGTATAAAATCAGTGTGTGCTATGCGTGGAGGAGCTTGAGCAGCGTGGCAAGGCAGAGGTGCCAACAGAGAAAGTGCCAAAGCGCAGCAAAGGGAGGCAACTGCCATCATTGTGGAACCGCGACAGCGACAGGATTAGCGTGTTTACCTGCATTCTAATTGGATTTCTACTATTTCCATAGTAAGGTAATTTACTTCCTACTTCACCATTTTTTCGTTTCTCCAGTAGTTATTATGGACATTCACTTGGAAAAATACTCGGGGTTAAACTTTCATACATGGAAGGTGAAGATTCAAATGCAACTTATGCATAAAAACTTATGGGGTATAGTAGATGGGAAAGAGAAAAAGCCCACAGACGCCGCCAAATTAGCAGAATGGCAGTGCAGAGATGATAAAGCAAAAGCCATTATTGGCCTTGCTCTCTCCGATTCTGAACTCCATCATGTTGATCTCAATAAATCTTCCAAGGACATGTGGGATAATTTAAATCAATTATTTGGAGCGAAAGCAGTGAACGCGAAGTTTTCCCTAAAACTTCAGTTATATAGATTCAAAATGGAAGAAAGCGTTTCTATGTCTAGTCACATTAATAATCTTCGGTCTCTGCTCCAACAACTAGCAGAAGTCAAAGCTGTGATAGAAGATGAGGATGCCAAAGCTATCCTATTAAACAGTCTATCTTCCAAATACAACAATGTTGTTTTTACTCTCAGTCAAATTCAGTCTAAATCTCTAGATGACATGATCGCGGCTCTTCTCGCAGAGGAAAAACGCATAACTGACGATGTTGCAGAAGGTGATACTCAACAAGTAAGTGCACTGTATTCCACAAACAGAAAATTTCATAGGAGATCAGATAAAAATAAACTAAGGCCTAAACAAGAGATTGAATGCCACTATTGTCAGAAGAAAGGTCATACAATGTGGAACTGTCATATCCGAGCAAGAGATGTTCTACAAGGAAATATAAAACACAATGGAGCTAATACTGCTCATACAGAAGATCCACAAGATTCTGACGAGAGTGAGGAAGCTGTTGATGAGATTGGCTTCACATCATCTCTAGTATTGTAAGCATCTATGCAGGAGGACGGAGGATAACGGAGGCTGGAGGAAATCCAGCGACCTCTTGCAAGCCACAAGCGACGAGGCCGCCGACAGAGATTGTGGCAGAATAAGGTATTGAGGACCTATTCCTCAATTTTTGGCTTGTTTATTTCAGTTTCAGTTTTGTGTCGTGTTCCTGTTGTTTTGTTATTCAATAAAGTACAGATGATACGAAGTTTCCTGTTTGGGACCTTCTAATTGAAGAGCGTCGTGGGGAACAGAAAAGCACTAAAAGCAGCGCATGGTACTCACCCTGGGTTCGTGGTAATCCTGTAAAACCACCGAGGTATCATCCTCTTGGGTTCGTGGTATGCCTGTAAAACCACCGAGGTAAAATCCTCTTGGTTCGTGGTAATCCTGTAAAACCACCGAGGTGAACAGTCGGAAAGTGTTCCTGTCCCTCTAGGTTTCTGGTCAACCTTAGAAAAACCATGTGAGACCATGTAGGCACATGCTCGTGTGAAGACCCTCTTTGCGGTGTTCTCTTTAAGGGGGGGACCTATTATCAGGAAATGTATCTTTGTACGAACAATGTATTAAGGGGGGGAATGTTAGCATTTGTTTAAGCATTAGTTTAATCCATTGTTGTTAATGGACAATTAATAGACAGTTGTAACTGTCCTCTCTCCTTCTCTCCTCCCGCAGCCTTTATAAGGCTTGGCACTCTTGTTTGTAAACACACGCATTGAATGAATATCATTCTGTCTTCTGCAATTAAACTCTTGCCATCACCAAAAACATAAATGCAACCTCAAGTCCGCAAGGAAAGCGGGTGAAACGTTGATTTTTACATGAGTTACGTGAAAAGAATGTTGCGGAAAAACACGTGCGGGACCGCCGCCCGAGTAGGGGCGGCGGTTACGGACCGCCGCCCGATCGGGGTGGCGGTTACAGGACTACGCCCAACAGGCGGTGGTTTCGTAACTAAAGAGAAAAGGGGCAAGGAAAGATGGATAAAGGGAAAAACAAGACAAGCGGGGCTATGCGGGATGTTAACGCATATCGGGGAGCTTTTTGGATCCCTGAACACCTTGTGAGGAGACCTGTATCATCATTGGGGCACTTATTACTTATTTGTTCCACAATATAGTACCTTACAATTTTCGAATGCACGTACATATTGCCCCCTCGGAGAAGCGTTTTAGCCATGAAAAGGCGTAAAATGGTGGGTTCGAGTATGGCGGTCCCGAAATGGGGACTTAGAAATTATACGATACGTCTGTTTGTCGAAATGACGCCGTCCAAAATTCCTGCTACCTGCAAAACGAAAAGAGAACTCAAGTGCAAATAGATCAATGGTTCGAAGAATAAACGCTAAGAATAACAAGGAATGAGAATGTACCATTCGTGCGAGGATAGGAACTTACCTCCATCAGCGCTCCAACCCTATGAAAAGTCATTTAAAATAAAACAGAGTGCTATATATATGAAAGTGGGCCCATTTTCCTATTCATTTGCGTGAGTTGATTTGGTTGATTTTGAGCTCTGGGACCACGGTGACGGTTTCTTGCACGAGTAGAGTCGAAACGTCCGTAACGAGATCGTGATCATGCCTCCATGTGCGGAACACCAACCTCGGTGATCACAGTTAGTTGTTTTAAGTTTATTGTCTTTCCCCCTTAAATTTGAAATGCTAAATTCTTTGTGATGGGGGTATTTTTGAAAATCTTTTGGTGTTAAAGGATCCACTAGGGGGCTCTTGGGTAGGCTCCATTTTTAGGTTAAATGGTCGTTTTGGGACCTTTTAGGTGTTTTTAGATTAAAAACCGCGTGGGTTTCGAGACCACACCCGCTGGCCAGGCGGCGGTTACTGACGACCGCCGCCCTGTTTAGGGCGGGGTGATTACAGCACGATCGCCGCCCTTAAGGCGGCGACATAAACCGCCCCTCTGCTCGGGGCGGCGGTTTTGCACGTAATGCAAAAGGAACTTGTTTTTGAGATTGTGTTTGTATTTTTAGCATTTCTACGTGCTTTTATGAGTTTCTCAATATTTCTGGATGCTAACTTACTTTGTTTTGTGTGTTTTTGGGTGTATGTAGGCGAGAGGAGTACATTTGAGCAAAGAGAGAGAGTGTGATTGGCTCTCAAGGGTACTAGATGCCCTCACACAGGGATGAGGAGGACACACTCCAGGAGGGTGGCATCTGCGTATATCGTGTGTGTCCCATGTTGCACCATCTAGTCACATCCTTTGTGACTTGTTTTCATATCTTGGGATGCAGATCGGAACACCTTCCGGTGCAGGGTCCGTGGTGAGTGGACCATCACTTTAGAGGACGTCTACCGCATTCTGGGGGTCCCGATCATCGGGAGGCGACTTACATTAGAGACAGTAGGCTCACGGGCATAGATTGCACAATGGGTAGCATATATGGGAGATGCAGTCATCTCCACGGGGTCGAAGAAGGGGGTGAGAGTTCGATCTATCCCTTCTTTTCCTATCCCCATACTTCACCAAGCCATCATGGGGATCCTTTCCCGAGACCGATCGGGGACAAGGAGGTGACACGTTATTATCTGCTGGGCCCCCATTATTACATGAGATAGAGGGCATGGCCGGATATACGCCCGGGGTTCAAACATTCTTGGGACCACCTACCACGATTTATACAGGGTGGTCCATTTACAGGGGCAGTCATTGAGCCACCCGACTCTAGTCATGAGTTGGGTGTATGAGCGTTTCATCCCTTATGGCAGGGGCGTGGAGGTGGCAGATCCTGGGGCTGTGAGGGCAGCCAGATGGACAGATATGTCGGTGCTTAGAGCACCTCATCAGCCAGTTGCCTCCCTCACTACTGCAGACATGGAGGCGACACCGTACCAGCTTATGGCCGGTATATGGGGAGAGGAGACTCTTACCTTGATCTCTTGCTCCACCACAGGGCAGCTCATTGATCGAGTGGGACGAGTGGAGGTGCATCCTTTTGGTAGAGTTCCTCAGCAGTTTGGCCTACCGTATATGGGCATGCTTCCCCCAGTGGCGCCGGTTCTGCCATGATCAGTCCGCGAGGCCAGGGGGCCTAGAGGCCGTGGTTGGACAGTGATCACTCCTGGCATTCCCATTGCAGCCAGGAGGATAGTTCGTGCTAGAGGGAGAGCCGGTGCGCCTCGGGCACCTTTGCTTCAGATTGTTGCGGGTCCTACTCATAGCAGTGATGACCCTATTGATATTGACTCGAGTCTGAGGAGTTCACAGAGGGAGGGTCAGAGGAGGAGACCGAGGGACGGCGATCTGAGTGGCATGACACTCGGGATATTTCTGACAGCAGAGGCCGAGCGAGCAGAGCGCAGAGAGGGTGACTTTGGTTTTAGAGGAGCCACTCTCCCAGGGCCATGGTAGAGAGGATGAGTCCGTTGCGGGGTGATACGTTGCTCTGCCACGCCAGAGCAACCCCTCCCCTCGATCGGCAGCGGCGCATGCAGTGCAGTTGCCCAAAGTGACCCATCCTGGAGGCCGGCGATCCGAGTAAGTTACCCTTTTTTCCTTTTAATGCTTATTTGTAGGCTCTCCTTAGTTGCTTTATTTTGTATCTTTTAGCCTCTTGTTTAGTTTCTAATTCATTTTCTCCTTTGTTTTGAGACGGCTGACGACGAGTGGTGGGATTTGATCCGAAGGGTATGTGCGATTCCCGATGATCCCCATGGATAGGACCCGCGTGGAGCTGTGTGGATGTTGGGAGCCCTCGGCCGTGGTGGTAGACATACCGATGTCTTCGCCTGCTTGGCACGTGGCCAAGATGGTGTCGACCCTCCGTGACTGAGTTAGCGGGCTAAAGGATGGCGGAGCGTCTCATGAGGAGCCATTCTCGTGGTGAGACCATGGCTGCCCCTCGGGACCCCGAGCCCTCCGTGCATTCGTGAGCGCGGCGTAGCCGGAGTCCTAGGCGTGGGCACGCACCTTCGGAGGGGTCGCGTAGGGATTGAGAGGCCTCTTGGTTCTCGTAGATTTTGTTTTGTATATTCTTTTGTATATCCCAGGCTCTTTGAGCGTTTTGACCATGCTTAGTGCATGATGGCATTGTATATCAACGTTGATCATTTATATATATGTATTTTTTTTGGATCAAAATCTTGGCACTCGTGGTTTCCTTTCTATTTCCAGCTTCTTTGTGTATACTACGATGTATGTTTTATATGCTTTCTAGAATGTATGCAAATGGTGAACAGATGATGTAAATGTTTTACTTTCCTTTTGTGTTTCATGATGCTGATATATGATGATGTAGATACCATGTGATTTTGAATCTTGTTTTCTGTAAGCAATTTTTGATACCCCACATTTGTTTTGGCAAAGTGATGAGAATGAACCAGTACGATGAATAGATAAACTTGTCCTACTCTTAATTCCACGCAACTAGTAAGATGCGAGGGCTTATCACCAAGAGTCAAGAAGGGCACAAGTTATGAAATGTGTTGAAATGATAGTGATGAAAGACAGACAAAGTTTTTGGCGAGAACCAAATTAGGACACCACAAGTCTACTCCACTCGAGTGACTTCATAGTTTTGGATGCAACTTGCTTTGTGGTTTATCTAGACTTAGACCCGTAGATGGCCACATAGTAGACAAAATCTGGGTTTTTAGGATTTTTAACTCTTTCGGGATTTTGAACATCTGTTTCCTTTGTTTTTGACTCAAAGTTTCAAAATTTGATTTGTTTGTATATGACCATTTGCATTTATTTGTCAAGAGGACCCCTACACTTTGCCCCATACTACTAGTAAGAAGCGTGGGCTCATCACCTGGGAAAAGCGTAAGGCAGTAAGGGAATTTCCGTCCTTTCCCAACCCTACGTCACTAGTAAGAGACGCAAGATCATCACCAAAGGTTGGTGGGGCAAGGAAATGTGTAAAATTAAAATTTTCTGTGTTTGATCAACGTTTGACTTGTTTATTTGAGCAAAATGTCAGCATGTGTTTATTTCCAAAGAGATATACATATGGGATAGATGTGACACCATGAAGCTTCTAGAACAGACCATAGGCAAGACACCTATCCTAAGAAGAAATCAAAGTGAGGTCAGGCTTGCAGATCTTGGTATGGTTACCGTTAAGACTTTGCCATGTCTAGCTTTATTTGATAAAATGATTCTGAGATAATTGATGATATCATGAAAATGGAGAGGTATGATTAGAGTGTTTATGCCAACAACATCATGAGTTTGTAATGAATTGCTTTGAGAATAGATTCCTTAATCACCATTTGTGTATGAACAAGTGGACAACATGATCCTAATCTATATGAATATGCAATGTAGATATATATAAGTAGTGTTAGCTACTTACGCGTAGAAATGCTTGAGGTGTAGGGAATTGACTGTTTCGCAAAATTCCTCACCTTCTAATGTACATAAGAGGTACGCACCGTTTCCATAGTCCTTCATGACTCGGTATGGGCCCAACCATTTGGGCTGGAATTTCCTTCCTTCACCGGTCCTCTTGTCAATCCGGTACTGCCTAGCCTTAGAACTAGATCACCTTCATATATGTCACGCTCATAGATCTTCTTATTATATTGCCGGCACATCCGGTCAAAGATAGACTCTATGTCGTTTTTCAAAGCATCTAACTTTGGTTTCATCTAGGCTCTCTAGTTTGGGAAAGACGTGCTTCTCTATAAGCATCTTCATCCGTAATCCTCAGTAATGAAACGCGAAGACCGGGTATTTCAACCTCGAGTGGGAGAACTGCCTCTGCCCCGAACACTAGCGAGAAAGGAGTCGCTCCTGTTGGTGTTCTTATTGAGGTTCGGTGGGCCCATAAGGCTGGATTGAACTCTCAAATGCCAATCTCGTTTGTTTTCTTTTACTGTTTTAAGGAGAATGGCTTTTAGTGTTTTATTTGTTACTTTAGCATGTCCGTTGGCTTGAGGGTAATACAAGGATGCCGTATGATGGCTTATCTTAAACTTATTGCATAGTTCGCGAACTTCTTCATTTTTAAAAGAAGTTCCATTATCGGAGATAATGACTTGCGGGATACCGTACCTGCAAATGATTTGGTTCAAAATAAACTTGGCGATTACGGTAACTGTGTATGGTTGTAAGAGGCATAGCCTCTACCCATTTCGTAAAATATTCGGGTGGCCGTGATTATAAAATTATTGCCGTCTGTGGATGAGGAGAGAACTTCCCTATTAAGTCTAGGCCCCATGTAGAAAAGGGCCATGGAGTAGCGATTGGTTGCAGAGCTCGTGTCTTTGGCATGTGGATCTCGTGGGAGAATTCTTGGCATTTATGACACATGCGCATGAACTCTCTTGCGTCGTGTTCTAGAGTAGGCCAGAAATAGCCCATTCGATGTATTTTACGAGCAAAGTGGCATGGCTGAAGTGGCCTCCACACATTCCACTTTGTGAGATTCGTGGAGAATCTTCTTGGATTCTTCGTGTCGACACATCTTAGAAGCATTCCATCGAACGCTTTCCGATAAAGCACTTGTTCTATAATAACGTATTTGGCTACAATAATGCGTAACCGCCGTCTTTGTTGCGGTGTAGCTCCTTCGGATACATATGATCTATGACATAGTTAATGATATCAGCGTACTAGGGACACTCAGAGATAGAGGGTCGGGTTTCGATGTAGTATACGCACTCATCTGGAAAATCTAAATCTACTAGATCGCCTCCATCTAATGGGTTATCAGCTAACCAATCCGCAATGATTTGTCCCTTAACTGACTTCTGATTTACAAACGTTAATTCGAATTCTCCCATTAAGGTTATAAAACATCCAGCCTTTTTAGACAAGGATCCTTGTGTGAGGAAAGTTCGTAAATGATCCGTTTTTACCATGACCCTTGTTTCTTGATTCAGCATATAGTGTCTTAGGCATTTGGTGGCAAAGACTATGGCGAGACATTCTCGTTCCGCTTGTGTATAGCGCGTTTCATAGTTGAGTAGTGTTCGGCTAATGAAATAAATTACGCGTTCTCTCTTGTCATCGTCCTCTTGGGCCAACATACAAGCTAACGAGACATTGGTAGCTCGTGAGTATAAAATTAAAGGGTGATCTAGCTTAGGTGGCATTAGCGTAGGTGGTGACAACAAGAAATGCTTAACGCGTCAAAAGCTTCTTTCAGTCTTTAGTCCAATTGATACTATAGTCTTTCTTGAGCAAATTGTTGATTGGATGAATGGCGAAGCTTAAATCGGGATGAATATTTGGATTGCACCCACTTTTCCGAGAAATGACCCGATCCTGCATTCGATCCGAGGGTGGAACCATTTCAAGGACAGCCCGAATTTTGGTGGTCAACATCTATCCGTCGTGATGATATGATGTAACCTAAGATTTTCCCTCTGTTACACCAAAGACACATTTTTCTCGGATTTAGCGTGACTCGTATTCTATCATACGTGAGAGAATGACACGAGTACGGATGGTCACAACACTTCTTAGCCTTAGCCAACAAGTCATCTACGTAGGATTCCACGATTTTATGAATTAGATTGTGAAATATATATGTCATAGCCCGCTGGTATGTAGCACTAGCATTTTTGAGACCGAATGGCATAACAACATAGCAATAGGTTCCCCAAGGTGTTATAAACGTGGTTTTAGCTTGATCTTGCTCAGATATTTTAATTTGATTATATCCCGAGAATCCATCCATGAGAGACAAGAGTTCAAATCCAGCTGTGGCATCAACAATGACGTCTATGGATGGTAACGGGAAGTCGTCCTTAGGGCATGCCTTGTTAATGTCTCGGAAGTCTATGCAAATGCGTATCTTCCCATTCTTCTTGAGAACGGGAACGATGTTAGATATCCATTGGGAGTAATCGACTGGTTTGATGAATCCTACCTGGAGGAGTTTTATTACCTCTTCTTTCACCATGAGAGCTACCTTGGGCTTCATGGGTCTCGATTTTTGTTTAAGCGGCTTTGCATCAGATTTAGTGACGAGATTGTGTATTGCGATGTGGGGTGTAACCCCTGTCATTTCCTTATAATTAAATGCAAACACCTTCGATGTTCTTTGAGGATCCGTGTGTGTATTTCTACTTTCCGGGGTTAACGAGGACCCTAGTTTCAATATCCTTGGTTCGTCTTCCGTCCGATATTGATATCAATTGTTTCTTTGATCAAAGAGGCATTATCCTCTTCAAACTCGGGTGGCTTTGGAGGTAAATCCAAATCATCCCCATTTTCTATTGTGCATATACTAGGTTCTACTTGTGAAGGAAGATCCATCATGGGATTTCCAAAGTAGGAAGACGAATGTGGAATTAAGGACAAATCTAGCATGTGATAGGAGAGATGTAATGCCGCATAGGTGTTTAAGTATTCCAAAGTGGCCATATCATTATCAACATGGTCTAGGGTGGTAGATTCACTTCCACTTAAAAGGGGATTCATTGTTTTTATCAACGGTTCACTACGAATGGATACTATGAAATTGGTATCTTCTAACTTATTGCTTGGAGTAAAGCGTGATGTTGAAGTTGCTTATTGAATCGGCGAGAAGATTTTTATCTCGTGGGATTGCTTCAATTGATATGAAGTCAAACTCCTTGCTTAAACCTAATACAACGTTTTTGTAAAGCTGCAAGTGTTCGGCTTTAGTTTCATATTCGTTAGAGACTTGGTTTGCTACACTAATTGCGAGTCTCCTAAGACTCGATGTTATCAATACCAATTCTTTTGGCTAAGGTGAGGCCAAGGAGGAGGGCTTCGTATTCAAGTGCCATTATTTGTGCATTCGAAATTTAATTTAAAGGCGAAGGGCGGGACTTTCTCCTCGGGTGAAGTAAAATTATACCTGCCCCTACTCCGTAATTCAAGCACGGCCCCATCAAAATGGAGAGTCCAATACTTGGTGGGAATATAGATGTTGGGGTATTTCTTTGTGTTTGCGCACTCTACTTCTACCATACGAGAGATCCTCATTGGAAGAGAGCCAATGCTAAGGGAATATCCTATGCCTACTTGAATCGAATGGTAGGAACATTGGTTGATCCTGTTCTAGTAATTCAATGATTTTTGCGGTAGTTCCTAACGATAATCTTTGTTTTTATAGTGTTAGCCTCATCTTTAGGGGTTGGGGTTGTTTTGGCTATCTTGTGAGTTTCAAGATCATCGTAGGTATCAACTTTTCTTTTGTTTTTGCGTTGGTAGGTTTATTAAGTTGATTTGTTGGGAGTTCAAACTCCGAGTGTATGCCTGGTCTCTTTTTTTAAGTTGGCTAGGTGTACATCAAATGGTTTTGGATCACCTTTGGCCACGAATACCTTTCCTAAATGTAAAAACCTTACTTCTTGAAATAATGTAGAAAGGATTGCCTTCATGCGATGTATCCATGGTCGGTCGAGGATCATATTATAATTAGTTTCCCGATCTATAATATAAAACTCAGTTAGGATTGTTTTGGGTCCTAAGGTGACCGGTAGTATTATGGTTCCTATCGAAGTGGCTTTAAGGCTATCATAGCCTCTCAATGTATTTCGAGTGGTGGAACAGTTTGTTTCCCCATATCCTAGTTTTTGGAGGAAAGAGAAGGGGACTATGTTAACTGCGGCCCCATCGTCAACCATTGCACGCTTTACACGGTTGTTATAAACCCATACTTGCGGATGTAAATGGATCGCCTCGGCGTGCGATCTCAGCATCTCGTAGGCATTTTACTTATTTCGAATATGAATTCGACATCCCTATCTGCCTGTCCCGGAGGATGAACATCAAAGTCTATATGATTTACCTGTGTTTCAGGTGGTGGAGTGATGTTAATTAAATGACCTAAACCTAATGCTTCTAAAAGAGCAGCCCTGTGGGCAGGAGAGTTCTTTAGCAAGTCGAGAAACGAAATATGTGAGAAGGTTTTTGTTAGATCATTAATTAAATCATAAGCACCCACAGGTTTTGCTACGATTTGCTGGATGTTATCCGTTTCTGGCAGGTGACTTGGACTTGGTTGAGAGAAATACTCTCGTGTTCTTGTTACAGCTTCGATGGGTAATTCCGAGTCTAACTCCACTAATCCGACTACCTTAGGTCGTGGTTGACTTCCTAGTTGGGCGCAACTGATGGATTTAGCGAAGTCGAGGCTTCATGATCATTGTTTCTGTCATTGCACCCTTGTTCTTCCTAGTTGGATTTAGCCTATTGTTATCGTGATTGGGGAGTGGATCATTAAAGATCTTCGGGGTGCGTTTTGAGGGGAAGCGCCCTGTAAAGGTATTTTGTGTTGATGACACAGGATCTGCTAAGAACATATCCATAAAAAGTTGTTTTTGTTCATTTGGCAAGCGTTGCATGAATTTATTGTAGTCACGGCACGTCCTAGTGTCATGGCCCCAGATTTTGTGGAAGCCACAATACGAGTTAGGATTATAATTCCTAGTTTGTTGGTTTGGTGCATATCGTGGCCCAAAACTTTGATCAAACCGTTGTCTATTTGGAATAAAGTTTTGCATTTGCTGTTGCTAGTTTTGATTCTGGTTTTGGTAACCAACTGAGTTTTGGCTTGGACCCTGTGTGGGATTTCACCGTTGTTGTTGTTGTTGTTGTGGGTGATTAAAATCCACTGTATTGATTGTTGGGGTAGAGTTGTTGTTTCGTTGATTGTTCATTGGTGGTGGAGTATTCACAACATTTATCCTCTTAGCTTGATCAGTGACTCCATCTGTTGTCACTCCACGATTTTTGTTAAGGATTTTAGGTCCTTGATTAACGTTTGTGGGGTAAGTCGTAGTATTTTGGTTAGAGGTGATCAACCTCCCGTTTGCTCCATATGTTTTACGGCCACTATCAATTGCCGCTTGATCTATTCAAGAGCATTTTCTAGTAATTCATCGTAAGTTCGTAATGGGAACTTTTGGACTTCTTCCTTCACTTCTCTGCTAAGCGAGTGAAGGAATAAATCACATAGCTCCATTTGATCCATGTTTGGAGCACTTGCCGAGGAATAAAGGACTGTACGCCACCTTTGGATGAAATGGGCGCATGATTCGTTGTGTTCTTGCTTGATGTGTAAGAACTCCTAATTCTGTTCTTAATAGTTTGTTCATGTCGAAGGCCTTGATGAACTCTGAAACGAGTTGTTTAAATGAATGGATTGAGGCTTCAGGTATTCTGTAATACCAATCAAGAGCGATGCCTTCCAAAGTTTTGGGGAATATTTTAGCAACAACCCCATCCCAAGGAGTAGTTCGCGGATGGTCGTGGCATATGCTTTGATATGTGCATTCGGATCTCCCTCTCCTTTATATTTGGGAAAATCGGGAAGAGGTCTTGGAAGCATGACGCTTCGTATGGTGAAATCCAAGGGTTCTTTCAAATACTCTAAGTATGTCTCTATCACATATGTTTCGACCATTGATGGCGCCTGTTGAGGGAGCGGCGGTGGAATGGGTTGTTGATATGGCGTAGCGTATGCATTGGCAGGGGCATAAGGAAACCCCTGTGTTTGAGTAAACATGCCGGAGATGAGAACATATCCCCTTGTGGTGATTTGGAGTACATGTTTAAGTACGAAGGGGTACTATCCAGGAATGGATTGTTCTGCACTAGACCGGGAGGAACGGTGCTAGAGATGGTGGGTCTAGTTGGCATTTGTTGTGAATACTGAGGAGTCATGCCTAACGTGCCTACTCCTGTGAGGAGATCTACTTGGCTAGGATGATGTGGAGGATTGGAACTTCCTGTTTGCATGAATTGTGAATTTTGACTTGCTTGGGCAAGTTCTAATCCTCTAACCTTTTCTATTAGAGTTGAAATGACTTCATTTGGTGAAGTCACGATATTCTACCTTGGTGGCGTTTGTTGTATATCCCGATGTTGCCTAGGCCTATGATATCCTACGCTATGAACTGATCATTATCTTGCCAAGTTTCTCCGAGGGTATTTCCTATATGCAGTGGTATAGAGGTATTTTCTTGAAAAGAGACCTTGGGTTGTATTTGTAAACCTCCATAGGTGGGTACATATTCAAAGCATTGTTCGTTCGGGAATAGCGTGTCTTTGAGTATTCGTCATCTAGAACCAGGTATGGGTCCGATTGCCTACCGACTTGTGGTCTAAGCAAGACTGAGGAGATGAAGACATTATCCCCGTGAATGTCATATTGTTCGAGCCTGAAGGATCTGTTTGTTGTGTTTGAACAAGTTGATCTAACTCCTCGGTTTGGAAAGATGAGTTATACCTCGTCCTTGAAGTTTGTGTTGACAATGGTTAGTTGAGTAGTTGTCACCCCATACCAAAGTGAAGGTGATGATTGTCTCATTCATTGGGCATAGTATGCCTCAAGACCCAAGAGGGGTCTCCCATATATGCATCGAATCCCGACATATTCGGGGTATATGAATACTGCACTAATGGGAAGGAGCGAAGGTGATTTGTGAAAATTAATGAGGCGGGTAAGAAGTGTACTAAATTTGAATGAAAATGTAATACTATGACTCCGGATAAGAAAGTGGGAATTTTATGTCACTTTCACTAATTTTGTTTGTTTCACATCGGGTTCACCAATTTTGACACTGGAAAAGTGACAAGTGAGTGTGGGAATCTACAGTAACTTTCTTTCGTGTACCCGACCTCCCGAGGTCGTGCGAGACATCCGGTGGGGATGGACTATGCGTGGGATGCGGACAAACTAGTTAGGAAATCTAATGTCTTGGACACGCACTAATGGAATTTGTGAATCTAAGGCAAAGAAGGCCCTTCTAACCTAGACTGGTGTGATAGATCGGTCGCAAGGATGATGCTTTCAAGGCTCCAATCAATATCGAGCTCGGCGTGATTTGATCTATGGGTTGTGGAATACGTGGAAAATGACCCGGGATAGTTTCGTGTATTTCTCCGGACAAGGTCATATGGTGGATGGTAAATGTAGTCAATTCTATGGACGGTTCTCTGGCCTAGTCCAGAATTCTCTAGCTCATTAGTCATTGTTGTGTCCAAAGAAGGATAATTGTTCGATGATAATAGGTGGAAGTGGAGTAGATACTAGAATACTAGTGTGCGTAGGCTAGTGTCTATGTCTAATTGTCCTATGGATTCGTTTGGCTGTGGGATTTGTGGGTCACAACCATAGACTCGTGTTTGTTGTGGACCTGCTATGGTCATGCGTGGAATCAAGTCCTAATCCCTAGTATCCAGTAATCATATGCTTTCTCAGCTTCTATATTTAGAATTAACAGTTGTGCGATCTTCTCAGAATACCTCACATGCGTTATTGCAACTTGAATTCTTAGGCCTGTATCTATGTCTGTGAGGGTGTCTCCTGCGTCTGGCTGTGGAACCAAAGGATCACACCCGAATGTTTTGCTCTCTTTCAAACCCTTCTATAGTCATGCGGATGTTTTTCTAAGGTAATCTGTAATTGGGTTGATTTGACCAAAACGTGTGCGCTTGGTTGTCTTCTATATTCAATCCTCTTAACTGATATCTAATCTATTGGAAGTCTGTTGTTGTTTGGAAGACTTGGATTCTAAGATTCTGGTCAATGTCAGTTATTGCTGTTATGAGATTGGGCTGAGACACGATTGGCTCAAAAACATATTCTCTGGGCTCCCTAGGTCCCGTAATTGTCATACAAACGCAATAATATAAACAAACTGTAATAAAGTGAACTCTAAGTATACGAAATGTATTTATAGCATATATGACTTCTTTTTGTATTTTTTTTTGATGATTTATAAGAATTTAAGAAAGCAGCTATTTAAAATATTTAGAATTGATAGCTAAACTAATAATTTAAAACAAAAAAATAACCGAGTGTAGCTATTTGTGCAATGCGGTTTGTAGATCTATTCTAAACAATGAAATAACTAATCTATTTGCAAGATTCTCGATCCTACCTCAGAAGTGAGGAGTGAATCATAGTTTCTCAGAAACTATCAATCCCCACAACTTCCCTGGCAATATCGAGAATATAATTAACTGAAATAAAGCAATTAACTACTCTATTTGATATGATTCTAACTAAAACTTTGAAAGATAGAACCTGGATTCCGCAGAACAGTGGCGAATCCGATGGTGTGTGTGATCTTGTCCCCTCAGTATGATCTCTTCGTTCTTTGTGCTCACGTAGATCCAGAAAAGCATGTAATGCTTGCATCAACAGGAGTAGGTGTTGGAACAAGGGACAACCTTTAGAATACAGACTGAATAGAACGCGAATAGGAGAGGGATAGCGCAAGAGTATAGAGCTTGGCCTATGTAGTTCCTAGCGGGATCTATTGCGAGTCATGCAACATAATGCGTCCAGAACCTGAAACTATCCTATTGGAGGAGAAAACTCCGCAACTTTAATGACTTCCTAAGCTATTCTACTCCAATGGATTGGATAAGACAACAACACTATTTACACAAGCTAGATATGTGGCTTACCAACAGCTGAACAATGCTAACTAAGCATGCAAAGAATTAAAACTATGGCTTCTAAATAGAATAAAAGACTGAACTATGAAAATGAGAGCATGAAAGTGAATGAGGGGTAGACCATTTGTTTGAGCACAAGCCATTCATTTATAGGAATTCAATCACCCAAAGATCAAAACCAAACTGAACTCCTAAACAATAAACAAAGGAAAAACACTATTCCAGGGGACCAAAAACATAAATGCAAGCTCAAGTCGGCAAGGAAAGTTGGTGAAACGTTGATTTTTACGTGAGTTACGTCAAAAGAAAATTATGAAAAACACGTGTAGGACCGCCACTGCGAGCGGGCGGCGGTTACATAGGACCGCCGCCCAACAGGGCGGTGGTTTCGTAACTAAAGAGAAAAGGGGCAAGGAAAGACGGATAAAGAGAAAAACAAGACAAGCGGGGCTATGCGGGATGTTAACACATATCGGGGAGCTTTTAGGATCCAGAATGCCTTGTGAGGAGACTGTATCATCATTAGGGCACTTATTACGCATTGCTCGCAGATGCAAGTACCTTCTACAATTTTTGTACGTGCGGCTCCCTCGAGAAGATGAAAGTGATGATGGGGATGATGGTGTTGATCAAATAGAACCACAACCCATGGGAACAGTTCAACGTATGCCTAAATGGTGTACAAGTACATTATGAGATGCAAGATTGGATGCTCCACCAGGATACATCCACCCCGGACCACGGACTCACAAAGAAAGCAAGAGAAGAAGTTAACTTTACTTTGATGAGTAGAGTTATTGAATCAGATGAGCCCTCTACAGTCCAAAGAAGCCTTACAGTCAAAAGCTTGGAAAGATGCCATGGATTCTGAATATCAATCAGTGATGAAGAATAACACTTGGCAGCTTGTTGATCTTCCACCTGTGGAAGAAACCCATTGGATGCGAGATGGATATTCAAAACTAAGTACAAAGCGAGATGGGACAGTGGAAAAGTGCAAAGCAAGACTTCAGAAGAAAGGTGTACGCACAAAAAGAAGGCATTGAATATGAGGAGACATTTGCTCCCACAAATTTAAGATCAAAACGATCGGGATGATTTTTGCTCTAGCCGCTCGGTTTGGATGGAAAGTTCACCAAATGGACGTAAAAGGACGTAAAAAGTGCCTTCCTAAATGGAGATTTACAAGAAGAAGTCTACATGACTCAACCTGAGGGATATGTTGTACCTGGTCAAGAAACAAAGGTATGCAGACTTAGGAAATCTCTGTATGGCCTCAAACAGGCACCCGGGCATGGTACATCAAGATTGATGAGCATCTCGTATAACATGGATTTGTTAGAAATCCATACGATCCCAATCTCTACCTCAAAAAGCAAGGGGGGGAGATGGTGATTGTTGTTGTCTATGTCGACGATCTAGTCATCACTGGCGTTCGTGAGGATGATCGATGCACGATGAAGAAAGATCTTTATCGATCGCTCGATGTGACCGATCTCGGGGTGATGCACTTATTGTCTTGGATTAGAAGTATGGCGTAAAGAGAATCATATTTTGGTTTCTCGGATGAAGTATACTAATACTACGCTCGAGAAGTTTAGGATGATGGATGCACACCAATTGCTACACCTATGGAGAACAGACATGCTTATCTCGTTGATCCATCTCCGAGGTAAGTGCCACTCTATCGGTGATTGGGAGTCTCATTTACGACCTACACTAGACCAGATATCGGCTTTGCGGTGAGCTATCTATCCAGGTTCATGCAAGAACCCAAATTTTGTCATTAGAAAGCAGCAAAGCACATTTTGAGATATCTCAAAGGATCAGTGGATCTTGGTCTAGAATACAAGAAGAATGAAAACTTCTTCTTGACTGGATATTCGGATTCAGATCATGCAGGTAACATTGATGATAGAAAATCCACTTCCAGATTTGTATTCTTTATGGGATTTGGACCAATATCATGGGGAAGTAAGAAACAACACTTTGTTTCTCGCTCTTCCACAGAAGCCGAGTATCGTTCTGCAGGAGAAGCTATCTGTGAAGTGATTTGGCTACGTCGCATACTGGAAGGACTTGGAATACCACAGGACAAACCTACTACCATGTATGTAGACAATGAAGGTGTACTCAAACTTGTTCGCAATCCATTTTTTCACGAGAGAACAAAGCACATTGAGGTTCAGGTTCATTTCATATGTGAACATGTGTTGAAGCACAACATCCAGCTTCAATTTTGTCCAACTGTTGAACAACGAGTAGATATTTTCACAAAGTCACTTGCACGTGACAAGTTCGAGTTGTTCAGAGAATTTCTCTCCTCATCTCTTCAGACAATGCACAATTAAGGGGGGGAATGTTAGGATAAAATATTATTATCCTAATATTAATTATGCAATAGTCCAATTATTTAATTAATTTTATTAATTAAATAATAATGGTTATTTTGTTATGTATTGTTATATGGTTCATAAACCATATTTGTCATCATACATGTTGTTATATTGTTTTGAACAATATATTTGTTTGTATCTAATTATTGCTTCCGGATGTTATTGGAAGCTTGTATATTTAGGAATTTGGTTCACTGTGCAAATTAATCTTCTGTTTGTATTTGGGCATGCAATATCTATAAATATTGCAGCCCATTCTCTGTAAAGGTTGGTTGATTAAGATTAATAAAACTAATCGGGCTTTCGTCCTTTCTCAATCTATAAACACAATGATCACAAAGTGGTATTTGTTATGTCATGTCATCCTTGAAGAAGGCCCGTGTTGAACTTATTCAGACGAAAACCCTTCTCCACCCTATTCTCCCACCTTACCAACCTCACCCACTGAGTCTATAGATCCCTGAATCTATTCCTCTTTTTTTTTTTTTTTTTTTACGTGAACACCATTTCCTTGGGACCTCTAACTTATCAACGTGATGGTGAGGCTCCTCTCTCTCTCCCCTTCCCGTATCACGACATGATTGCTAATGATACACCTTCTATTAACATCATTGATTAAGTGTCGGGACGATGAATTTATCCTCTCCTACCAAAGTGCGAAGATTCCTATATTCATCGGTCATTTCCCTCTAAGACGCAAACCATGTTGAATGAATTGAATATCGATATCAACATTAATACTCGTAACAACCCGCGCATTCTAAAGATAGGTCAATCTTTAGATACTATCGAACAGAAGCCATCACCAATTTTCTTCGGGATCATGGCAACGCTTTTGCTTGGTCCTACGTTGACATGCCCGGTATTGACCCCAATATCATGGTCCACAACATCATTACCATTCCTGAAGCCAAAATTGTAAAATAGAAACTCCATAAAATGCATCCTCGCATTTCCCTTCTTATCAAAGAAGAACTTTAGTGTCTTTTTGAGTTTCCTTCATCTTACTCATTGACTATCCCCAGTGGATTTCTAACATTGTACCTATCACTAAGGAGACAGGGGGACTTTGCATTTACACATATTTCGTGTCCTTAACCTCTCTTACCCAAAAGATGACTTCCCTTTACAGGTATTGACCAACTAGTTGATCTTATCGCCGCCATGAGATGTTATCGCTCATGGATGGTTTCTCAGGTTATAATCAAATCTTACTCTCACCATAAGATCAACATAAAACCGCATTTATCACGCCTTGGGAACCTTTTGCTATCGATTCATGCCCTTTGGACTTAAAAATGCTAGTGCTACATATCAATGGGTCATGACCTATATCTTCCATGACATCATGCCTCATATCTTAAAAGACTATGTTGATGACCTCCTTGCTAAATCTAAACATCACACCGAACACCTTCTTGTTCTAAAAATCATCTTTGACCGTCTCATCAAGTATTCGGTCTGCCTCTAACCTAAAAAGTGTGTCTTTGCTTTTCTATCGGAAATCTTCTCGGATTTATCATTTCTTTGCGTGGCATAGAAGTTGACCCTGCAAAAATAAAGGCTATTCTTGAAATGCCTCCACCAACTAACCTTCATCAACTACGTAGTTTGCAAGGAAAATTGCAATCTATTCGTCATTTTATCTCACAACTTTCCAATCGATGCCAACCCTTTCATCACCTTCTCAAAAAGGATGTATCCTTTAAATGGGATGATGAATGCCACAAAGCCTTTGACACCTTAAAACAATACCTTCTTCAACCGCCCATCCTTACCCCGCGTAAAGATGACCAACCCTTCTACCTATACATTTCTGCTACAAAACATTCCCTGGGTGCCATGCTCGCTCATTGTGATGAGAAACACAGGGAACAAGTGGTTTATTACATAAGTCATACCCTTTTAGACTATGAGACTAGATATACCCATGCCAAAAATATTTTCTTAGCCTTTGTTTTTTTCACCACCAAACTTCGCCATTATTTACTCAACCAAAAACATTTTTGTTACCAACACTGACCCCTTACATTATATGTATGTCAAACCTTACCAAAACCAATGTGTTGCACGTTGGCTTATGCTCCTTGCTAACCTTGACCTCAAATTCATTCATCAAAAATCTATCAAAGGCCAAACCATCACGACCGACTTGTTGATGCACCACTTTCTGGGAATCAACTTTCTAACTTTGATTTCCCTGATGAATCCATTCTTTACCCTCTCTTTGGACAACAACACTTACAGATGACCTTATTCTTTGACGGTTCCAAATGTCCGCATGGGGGTTGGTGTAGGTGTTGTCCTAATTCCTCTTGATCTTTGAACCCATGCCCTTATCTTTCAAACTCAACTTTGATTTGTACTAACAATATCACCGAATACGAAGCGCTTATAATAGGTCTCCGAATGCTTATGCCTTAGATGTTAAGTCCATTAATATCTTTGGTGACTCCCACTAGTCGTGAACCAAATCAATAGTATATACCGGTGTTGTAACAAAATGCTTCAAAATTACAAGCATTATGTGGATATACTTTTGAATATCTTTGACCGCTATAAACTTCAAACCATCCCATGTTCCACCAATAAATTTGTAGATACCATGACTTGCCTTACTTCCTAGATACATGCTTCACCCGTTGACCCACACATCTTCATCACGGTATAACAAAATTGAAGCCGCCCTCTTATTTACCTCACAATGTCAACCTTGTCCAAACCACCCCACCGAGCCACGTGACTTTTGGTATAAGTAGTTTGTAGACTACCTTTCCTTGTCAATCCTACCTCCTGATCTTAATCGCAATGGACAATGCACTTTTCTAAAAAGAGTCTCCCGCTATGTCATTATGGGTGGCCTCCTTTATAAACATGGCTTTGATGGTATCCTCTTGAGATGCCTTACCAATTTTGAAATACCTTATACAATCAAGGGGTTCATGATGGAATTTGTGGAGGTCACTTCAGTGGTCTCACCATTGTTAAACGCATCCTTCGCTTAGGCTATTATTGGCCAACCCTCAACCATGACTGTTGTGACTATGTCAAATGTTGTATAAAATGTCAACAATATGCTAACATTCACCACGCACCCAGCCATGCCTTACAGGTCTCCGTGACCTTTGGCCTTTCTCTCAATGGGTTTGGATCTTGTCGGAGAAATCAACCCCCATTCTTCCCAAAAACATCAATGGATTATAACCGCTATTGAATATTACACTAAATGGGTAGAATCCATCCCTCTCATCTCCACTAAAGCTAAGAAAATATGTGAGTTCATCAATCATCACATTATTTGTCACTTTGGTGTTCCTCACCACCTCATCACTGACAATGGAAAACAATTCAAAAATAAGACCTTACACAAACTTTGTGATGCCTTTGGAATTCAACTAAGTTTTTCTTCACCCTACTACCCACAAACCAATGGCAAGTGGAATCAACAAAAAAACCCTAAACAAAATCTTATGAAATTAGTGATGATACTAGGAAGTATTGGCACTCCCACATTCCTTTCGCCTTCGGGCTTATCATACTAGTATTTGTACTTCAACTATCTGCTAAACCTTTCTCTTTGGTCTACGACACGAGAGGTTGTCCCGCCTCTCGAAGTCCATATCTTTGTATCTCACTCAAAGATTCCATGATGAATTTTCCAGGACCGTTTGGCACAACTTGAGCTATTAGATGAACATCGTCTCAATGCTCTTGACCATCTTCAAATCTACCAAAAACATATCAAATGGGCCTATGAAAAATGTGTCCATGAACGCACCTTCCAAGTCGGTGACCTTGTTTTGAAGGAGAATCAAAATGTAACTAAAGAAGAAAAATTAAGCGGGGAAAATTTTCTCCTAATTGGCTTGGACCATATATCATGACTCATGCCTACGGATCAGGTGCTTATCATTTATCATCACTCAAAGGTAAACCCAAATATGAGCCCTTCAATGCCTTGCATCTTCGAATATTCTATTGTTGACGTCTAGTCCTATATCACTTTATGCCTATTTCATCCTCCTATAGTGGGCTACATCATGCATAGCCCTAGCCCCCAAGCACCCACCAACCAACACCCAATGCCTATAACAAACCCGGACCATACCCTACTCAAATGCATCCACTGGGAAAACTAATCGGTGCACGCACACAATGTGCTCGTAGGCCCAACAATGAAGAAGGAAGGTGCAACACAAGCTAAACCTCCGTAGCCTCCCGTAGGCCCATATCTCTTTGTATAAGCACCGTGATAGGATGGTCCCCAAGTAAAGCATGTCCTATCCTCCATCATATAATGGAGAACTCCCATCAAGGCCCGTGGGAACCTCTCACCCTCTGCATTTGGGTGCAATGCAAAACAACACACTACCTCCATAATCAAAACAACTAACTACATCTCCTCGGGATGGGTCGCATACATATCTCCATAGCTCAGGCTCACGCTATGGAACCTCATCTCGACCATCCCCTCTCCAAATACTATCAACATCAGCTCCTCTGATGCCTCTAAGGAAATAGAGTATTCTTGCGCTCCCACTATCGGTAGCCTCGAGTCTGTACACATCCTCTAAGGTGACTTGTGATCTCACCTTTCGGAAGATGGAACATGTTGGTCGGGAATCCCATCTATTGATGAGAGTGATTATAAAACTTGGATCACACACTATCCGCCTATAACATCGGATCCTAATCAGCCCCACGTCGGTCACGTGCCTCCACTCCTCATTAGTCATGTCCCTCGAATAGCTAGCAATAAAGGTGACACTATATCCCACATCCGAAGTTGGTCCCTCTTTGCATCAACCAATCACACCTTTGTTAAACCTATAACCATTCCCAAAACACCCCTTTACTTGGCTAACCCATTCCCACAATTCCTTCCTATTTTCTTTCCCGCAACTTTCGTGACTTACCTACCTACTCTCAACACACTTACCTTCCTACCTCACTACCTCCCACCCCCTCTAACCCTTCTTTCACCTCTTTTTCCTTAAAACCGACCAACCACGGTTCTTAGTAAGCCGACATCGGTTATCTCGTTATTCAATCGATGTTAGTTAACTCTCACCAATGTCGGTTATGCTTAACCAACGTCGGTCACTATCGCCGTGACCAACCCCTCAAACCCCCATTTTCTCTCCACAAATTCCTCCCATTTCAGCTACAAACCTACCCAACCCTAGCTTAAACCCATCCTCACCCCTATTCACCCTACCTTTGACCTCTCCCATCCCTCATTTCACCAATTTTTACCACACATTTTAATTATAAACCATACCAGCAAATTCATACCCATACTCTCTTTTTCCCACCACAAATACAAAGAAAAGTTGAGATCCTACCTCATCTTGGTGTCATCAAGCATGGTGACACGACGACCATTTGTACTTGGTGGCCCACCCGACCCCCCTCCCCACTCTCCGCCATCCCCGGATCTACGACTAACCTCCACCCAATCAAATCGCTCACCCCGACCTCGTGGACCTATTTGTTTGACTCCTCTCACTAACCAATTCCCTCCACCTCGGCCGGTTATAGTGTCCCTCATACTTTCCCCTCGAAAAGGCATAAAGTTCGACGCGCTCTGTCATTTTCACAAAAGCATACATGTGCAAATGAATCCATAAAATATGAATTTTTTATTTTTAAATACCCAAATCAACATGACCGGCGTTGGTCACGTCGTGCCCTTCCCAACCAACGTTAGTCATTTTCATAACCGACATCGATTTACTTGCCATGCCCCTTTTAACATATTTTACCCATTTTGACCCACACTTATCCTTCCCAACACCTTGCTTTGACCTTACCCACCCTTCTTGCCACCTACCTACCTACCCATATTACCTATACATGTCCTTCATTGCATTTAGGGACATCTGCTATTTTATCTGTACCTCGGCCTTACCGCGCCGTGACCTATAACCCTGAACTTGGACCATTGTTCGTGACCTTTGAACTCATGTGCCCATTATACCTTGCGAAACTATTACCCGTGTTTTTTCCTAATGACATTACCTTGCCTATTATTGTCGTGCCATTTATCTTGACCCACCCTTTGGTGTACCTAAACATACCAACATGTTCCCGCACCGACCTATGTTGTGTTTCTACACCATATCCTATACCTTGGATACCGGAAATCACTTCAACCTTGTTTAGAGAATCCTATCTACCTTGGATGATGTAGAGTTTGTAAGCTCTTTAACTTGGTACCATTCCACGCTTTATATGTGTGCATGCATTTGATGCCACTACCTTTGACCACTGTCTCATTTCCTTATTTTCCTACTTTGACCTCTACCCTTCACCCATATGCCCACATCGCTACTCATGCCCACTTACCTTCATTTTCATCACATCTACATTTTATCAAACCACTCACCTCTTCCGTATTCCACCTCATCGAGTTCTGGTTTGAGGGGATAACCTATACCTACATATGGGGCACCCACATCTTATTTTTGTCAACATCGCTTACCAATAAAAGCTACATGACAAAAGGGGCAAATGTAGACACCAAAATTTGGTCACACTCCCCTTAGCCCCTGGTCAAATAACCAACTTAAACATGTTCCTCTAACCATGGCCCCTTTCACCCCACATTAATATTAATTCAATTACTTTAATTAAATTAATACCTATTCTCACAATATTTATTATTTAATTATCCTAATTAAACTAATTTCCACCTCACCTAGACACCTCATCATAGACCAATTTATAGCAGTAGCCATAACTAACTAAGACTTGACTTATTTTAACCCTAACAACACATGCCTACTATTCCTCTAACCACATTCCCGCTCATTAAAGGGAAACTGTTTCGATCCACATGAATAAACAAACCCGATCCGAGAGATTGTGAAAATATGCCATTTTTAGTAAACCTAGGGAATCCTACCTTAATCGATGTCGGTCAATCAGGAACCGTCGTCGGTTACCATTTATTCACTTTAGGATCCTTGTTCGAGAGGTTGGTAGATTTTGGAATCAAGGAGGAGAGAGAAGATCTGCATGCAAGCATAACCAATGTCTTTTTGTACATCCACATCCTAGCGCGATCGGGACGGATCCATGGGTATTGCACTCATGGTAACATCCCGGGAAGCACCTCCACGACACCAAACACCATTCCTCTGATCATCCGTCATCACCATCCAACCATCAAACTTGCATCATAGTAAGTATACTTTTAACAAGCATTTATCTATTTCAGTTTAGTAGGATCTCATTACCTCTCTTATTAGTTTCTACTTGTACTCCCATTCCCCCACCATTTACCTTCTGTAGACTTAACCATTTCTTCACCCACACCTTTAAATCGCCCATACCTTACTATTAAGTACCTTTGAGTATACCTAAGACCTCCATAGAGCTCTCCATTGCCCATTCCATTCTGTTTAGTCTCATATCAACCTCTACAACCATATCTCATTAAGTTTATTTCATCTCGACCCTACCGATGTTGGTTACCCATGAGCGTCATCGGTCCCTTCTAAACGGTCATAAGTTATACTAGACTGATGTCGGTCTCTGTGTTTAATACCTTTTACCAATAACATGAGCCAAACCAACTTCATCCAAGTAACCTAAGCAACCTAGAACTTGACCCTGACCAATCCTAGTACCTTGACAATTACCCCTCCATTCAGATCTGATTATAGCCTAGCCTGTTATGATTAGATTTTCTTATTGTATTTGAATGAGATACCTAAATCATATCAACTATAATAGGAATTTGTTTATTTCTCGCATTAAGTTGTTTTAAATAGTGGATTGACAACCATCTAGGGAGTATCACACTTCCCGGATCTAGCACACACTAGGCTAGTCCACTACCATATATTGTTTAACTCTTCTTTTGTGGTCTTGTTTTCTATTTAGGTAGTTCCTCCTAGCCAAAAGGAAGCTCTCATAGTTAGCATCGGATTGAGAATTCGAAACGAGTGCATCGACCTCCAACCAACCCACACAACAAGTATTCCTCCTCATCCCATGAACCTATCTGTTTCGTCATTCAAAACGTAAAGAAAATAGTGAAACAATTAGTTTTGAAATATTATTTAACCCCCTTCCCATTCCACATAGTTGGATGGTTCGATGAATATTACATAGGTGAAAAAGGCATTTTTGGAATTTTCAACTGCATGAAAATAATTCAACTTCAAGAATTACCAGGCTCTAGAAAATAAGGTAAGGGTTGTAAATATTTGAAATATTTTATATAGTTTTACATAGTTTGCAGGGATTCAAGAAATTCAAAAGGGGAAGTAAAAATACAGAGTAAAATTCAAGTTTACGAGGGAGACAACATTCGAGAAAATAGGTTTTCTATTTTTTTCATTAGTCAAGAAAAATTCCTTGTCCCCCATAATACATTTGTATTTACATTATTTACTATAATTTTTTGAAATCCTTATTCATGTCTCAAATAGGGCCCTTGAATTTTTTTTTATCCTATAGTTTAATACAAACTATAATAGTTGTATAGTTTTTTTAAAATGTTTGTATTTTATAAAAAATACAATATAAATATGTATGTGTATAATTTCTATGCATCTATAAATTTTTCATATGGTTTATATAAGTGTAAAACTAAAACCTAAATCCTATAAAACCTACCTACCGAAACCTATATTATATAAAACTATATTAAAATATATATATATATATATATATATATATAAAAACTATGGGGGAGGCCCCTTCATACCTCCCCCTCCTCGGTGAGTGTCATGTGGCACTCGTTGCATGCTTCTACGAACCCTCTCGTGTTGTTTCCACGTATCCTCATGGGCCTCTATCTCTCTCGCCTCCTACGACGAAGACAACGACCACCCTCTTCTCTACTTTTGTAGTGGGTTAGTCCCACATGGGGAAAGTAGATAACGGGAAGGCTTTAAAATCCTTCCCATGGTGACTCGGTGATGTGAATTTTGTCACACCATCCCTTTGTTTAAACACCCCTCGTGGGCACAATGAGTGGCTTGACTATTTTTTAATGTGGCTCGATTGTGGTTCTTGCACAGTTTGACTTACATTGCAAAGTGGTTTTGGTATAATATATGGTTGACATTGATAATATATGTTCAGTTATAATAAACATTGGCATTTGGTTTGATAGGGTTATATGGTTTGCATTAACATTCAAGATATAATATGGCTCACCGAGTTGACAAGAAAACCTATCTAAAGGAGCAAGAGCTCTAAAAAAAAAAATTATAAACGTTTTTTAGAAATTATATTTAAATAATTTGTTTATTTAATTTTTTGAAAAATATAGACAAATTATAAATCATTTTTTTAAAAATAGTAAAATTATCATTTTTATTTAAAATGATATATTCTATACGACAACAAATTTTTCGTCGTAATTTTGTTACAAAACTAAAAAAATTCACTTACATTTCAATTTAATTTTTTGATATCATTCTAACATATTCATGTATAGATTATTTAATTAATAGGACCTCCTTTTTTGGCATAAATTGATCGTGATCGATTACGAGGATTAAAATACGAAAGGGGAATTTCTATAAAACTCTTATTTTAATCCTTGTTTATTTTAATTTTTATTTTACACAAAAATGGGGTCTAATCAATTTTCAATTGATAAATCTCAGATGTTGAATGGAAATAACTACAACATTTGGAAGATTTGATTGAAAGCAAAATTCATGGCTTGTAAATTGTGGGTAGTTGTGAATGGAACTGAGAGAGCTCCTACCAGAAGACATGCAACTACTGATAATGTCACTACGTATCAACAAAAATACAAGAGGTGATGTCCATTATCTTGTGAGCGTGTACATGATGATTTTATACTTCATATCGGAAATCAAGAAATTCCTAGTGAGGCTTGGGCTCAATTGGAATCGATGCACGAAGGTACGCATTTATCAAAAATTATTAAATTGATTTTAGAGCTTATGAAAAATCCTATGAAGGGAGATGAAAAAGTGATAAATTATTTAGCAAAAATAAAAAATATTAAGTCACATTTAGATGGATGTGGTAGTTAGTTAAAGATAAATTTCTTTATTTTATTGAATATTCATGAAAAATTTAGAAATTTATAACAAGACATTCCAAATTTGCAAACCCTTAGTTCTCTTTTTATACAAGAAGAAAAAGTAATGTCAAATTTTTATTCTAAGGAGAATTCCACACAGGCACTTCTCGCTCAGAAATCAAAAGGTAAAACCTCTAGATTCAACAAAAACACAAAGCAAACTTTTAAACCTCCTAGAAAAGATAAGAAACATGGAAATCTAAGAGTTAGCTTTGATGGAAAATGCCATTATTGTGGTAAATTTGGACACAAGAAAGAGGATTGCAAATTTAAAAAAATTAAAAAAATTTAAATTTCAAAAGGGTAACAAATCTATTCAAGACCAAAAACAAAATCAAAACCAAAACAAGAATAAGAAAAATAGCCAAAAATCAAATGTAATTGCTTTGTATGCCACTTTTTCACTAAAAATAAAATGAATGGATATTATACAGTGGTGCCTCTAGGCACATGAATTTTAGATCTGATATCCTATATGAACTTAGTGAATGTAATGATCAAATCTACTTGGGTGATCATTCCATTCTCGATGTTCGGGGCTAGGAAAAACAAAATTAGCAAATGGTTTTATTAACAATGTGTTGTTAGTTCCTAAAATTAAAATGAATTTTCTTTCTTGTTCTCAGTTAACTCAAAATAACTATAGTGTAACATTGTTAAAGGATAAATGGTTTATTAAAAATGAACATAATGTTACTATAGTTGAAGGCATTCAAAGAGATGGATTGTATGTGTTTTCGGTTTTCCTTCTACTTCTTGTTTGACAACTCAAATAAGTGACATGTAATTATGGCATGAGAGGCTAGGTCATGTCAATTTTAGGAGCATGTACGACATGTCTCGACTAAACCTAGTAATTGGTCTGCCACCTATTTCCCAAAATCATGAAACTTGTGAAGGATGCTTACGTGGTAAGCAATCTACTAATCCTTTTCACTGATCATCATGATGATAACTCTTTTGAACCTTTAGAGCTTGTCCATAGTGATGTTAGAGGACCCCTAGAATTTCCTTCTCTTAATGGTTCTTTGTATGCTATCACTTTCATTGATGATTTCTCTCATATGATTTGGTCATATTTCATTAAAAATAAATCAGATGTCTTGTCAAAATTTAAAGAATTTAAAGCTTTAGTTGAAAAATATTCTAAGTATAAAATTAAGAGGCTTAGAACTAACAATGGGGGAGAATATGTGAGTCAATAATTTGACTCATTTTGTGTTGAATGTGGCATTCAAAGGGAACTAACTACTCCTATTCCCCTCAGCAGAATGGGATTGTGGAAAGGAAAAACTACACTATTCTAGAAATGGCTAGGACCATGATGCATTCTGCTCAAGTTCCTAAGTTCCTCGGGCGAAGCTATGAACATTGTTGTTCATATCTTGAACAAAGTTCCCACTAAATCCTTAGTAAATTCAACTCCTTTGGAAAAGTGGTCAAACCAAAAACCTAGTGTATCTCATTTGAGAATCTTTGGTAGCCCAGCTTCCCTCTTCATTCCGAAATCAAAATAGAAGAAGCTTGATCAAACCTCTTTTCCTTGTATCTTTGTAGGATACAGTATAAAAACTAAAGGTCTTAGGATCTTTGATCCGTCAAAAAGATAAGTTATAGAAAATAGGAATGTTAAAATCTTGGAAAAATATTTTTTTTCTTTTTCTTCTTCATCTTTGTTATTTATGATGTTTCTAATGAAAATGAATTTGAAAATTGTGAAAATAATGTATGTGATGAAGAAACTAGTGTTGAACCTATAGTTGAAAATGAGATTGTTCCTAGTTCCTCTGTAACTAAAATACCTAGATGGGTTGAGTCTATTATTCAAGACTCTAATCCAAGAAACCTTCAAAAAATGACTAGGAGTCATCATACATATCATGCTTTGATGACTTTGTATGAACCTAAACCCCAATCTTTCGAAGAAGCTTCTTCTGACGAAAGATGGTTAGATGCTATGAAATCTGAATATACTACTTTGATTAAAAATCAAACTTGGGAATTAGTCCCTCCTCCTGAAAAATGAATTATAGTCGGATCTAGATGGCTATACAAGATTAAATATAAAGCAAATGGAAATATAGATAAATTCAATCCCTTATTGTAGCTTGAGGGTTTACTAAAAAACCATCAAATGTATGTAAAAAATCGACTACATATAATCCTACTTTATACCCAACTGTAAAGAATTTGAAAACTTAAAGAAATTTATGTATCTTGATTTATCTAACTATTACTAGATCTAACATATACAATAGGGATATCTTCAAGGTTTATCATTAATTCTAACCTTATCTAAAGGAAAGTTATCAATATTTTGAGATGAAAGTTAGCAAAAATAATTTTGCATTATGTAAAGGGCACAATTAATTATGGTTTACATTATATTTCATCTAATAATGCATATTTATATGGATATTGTGATTTTGACCATGTTGGTGATGTGATAGATCGTAAATATACAACTAGATATATTCATCTTTGGTGATGTGATAGTGTAGGTATCATTACTTGGAGTAGGTAATTACTTGGAGTAGTAAAAGTAGTGTGGCAGTTTCCATTTCTTCTACTAAGGTAGAATATAGAAGTGCAATGGAAGAAACAAAAGAAGCCATGTGGTTGAAGAGGTTATTGGAAGAGATGCACATGGAAGTTAAAGGAAGTACTCCTCTTCTGTGTGATAGCTAGAGTTATATTACTCTTGCTAAGAATCAGTTCAACATCAAATAATGAAGCATATCGAGATACATATGTACTTTATTCACAAGAAGGTTCTTAGTGGTGATATAGATCTCCAGTACTACCCAAATGAATATCAAGTTGCAGACTTGTTTACGAAGCCATTGTGTGTTGTGAATTTCTACAAGTTTCATGTAATGCTTGGCCTTTTATAGTTTCCATTAAGGGGAGTGTGCATGGAAATGCCACCTCCTAATGGTTGATTTGGTTTATTGACTCCTTCTCTCTATACTTCTATTCTAGTTTAAAATCATTGTAAAAATATCTTGTATGATCTAAAGTAAACTAATAGAGTTTACGGGAAAAATACAATCCAGTGTGCATCTATTTGTAAAGGATGTCCTTGTGTTATAAAAGGCTCCTAGAGATGTGGTATAAGAATATTTCCATGAGAAACGGTGAGATTTAGTCTCACAAATACATGTGCTAGCCTAAACCTTTAGGGTTTATGGATTTGTAAATCTTGTTGTACAAACAGGTAATGTTGGCATATGGATCCCACTTAATATTAAGGGGAGTGTTAGAACTATAATATTAAGTGCATCAAAATATATTGTATATTTAAATAATATATAATAAACTATATTCATATTATTTAAATATAAAATTTATATTAGGGGTTGGTTAATTTAATTAATCAACTAATTAAATTGGGGAGGTGCTCCCGTCACTTAATAAGGTTATAACCCTTCGGGTTATTTAAATATGACCTTAGGTCATATTCAGGATATCGAATTCAGATCAATCAATCAAATAATATTCTAAAGGAATATGAAGGTAAATCCTAGTAAAAACATGGAGTAGAAGTGAGGAGGGAGTTCTAGGTGGTAATTGTAAAAGTTTCTTGATAGTGGATTTATTTTGTGGTTTTTACCCATTTAGGGGTTTTCCACGTTACATGTTGTGTTATGTGTTCAATGTATTTTATTTAATTTATTTATGATGTGTATGTTATAATGTTTTACTTTATAATAATTCATTAATTAATTTAGTTGGTTATTACACCTCTATCACCCATTTTCCGACACATAGGAATGAGCATTCCTTCCTTATTGGAGATAAGGTATTGTTGTATTTGAGATGGGATAGGCTATAAGGAAAAGCTAAGAAACTCAAGCCTCTTCAATATGGCCCATTTGAAATTCTGGAACAAGTGGGTAAGAATACATTTCGCTTGGATTTGCCTCTTTATATGAATATTTATTCAGTTGTGAATGTTGAAAACTTACATATTTCTTATCCCTCCATGTTATGATGAAGGAGTAGTGTTACATCCATCTATTAAAGATATTGCTTTAGAAATTTAGTTGGAACTATAGAAAGATGTGGTTTTACTGAGAAAATAAAGAACAACATAGAGAGGAGTGCATGACATGTGGTTGATTGGGTTGAAAGGACAGTTGCCTACCAAAGCTAAGTGGTATTCTAGAGAAGATGTGGGGAAGAAATTTCCTCACCTCATCAGTCCTTGAAGCTTTTAGGGACTTAAAAGCCTCAAATTGGGGAGGTATGATCCAAAAATGGATCAAGAAAATATCAATTGTATTCTCTATACTTAATACTTTCTCTATAGGTTCCCGGTTGTCTCTTTCTTTTGTAAGATGGTCGGTCCAGTCGGGGGTGATCTAGACACTTTCGAATGACGTTCCGGGCCCTTGGTGTTTTGTTTTGTGGATTTCTTAGTTGATGGTCATGCAAATGCCTCGATAGTTATGTAACTCCCTCTCTACGTAGAGAGGCATCTTTGTAATCACCGCGGAGTTATTAACCACCATGGAAGTTACATAACTTCCGGTCTGCAACAAGTGGTGGTCCTATGCAATACAGTTCCAGAATTCGGGATCTCAATAGTTATAAATGTTTGAGCTTCCCAATTGATTTGTTTCACCTCTCCACACATCCCTAAGCTGAGAAACTATAAATATAAGCTTTTAGAAGGATTCCAAAAAGTGATTTTGGGTGAATTCTATTGTGAGAAAAGTTAGAGAAGTTGAATTCTTTCTTGTTTGTTCATTTGAGAAGAGTTCTTCATTTTTGTGAGATTGTGAGCAAGTATATACAATTAGAGGGATTTTTAATCCTTATTAAAGGAAAATTACTTGAAGTCTTATTATTATAGAATTACAAAGTGAAGGGGAGAAAATTCACTCACCCACTGGAGTTTTTCCAACATTGGGTTTCTCAAGGATAAACCTTGTCTCCTTTTGACTCTCTTTTCTTAGTTTTTAGTATAATTGTGTGTTGTTATTACACATTAACTTGATTAACAAAGAAATCAATGTATTTCATTCATTTTTCATGATAATAATGATCTATTTACTGTTATAACTAAGAAGTTTACGAATCACTTTCCTAAAATATATGAAACTTAGAAAAATTAAAATATTGCAACCTAGGTAGCGAATTATGAAAAACATAAAACCACTATAAATTTTGCAAAACAAATCAATTTTTTTGAAATTTGGAGACAAGATTACATGAATAATTTCTCCACTCCACAAAAAAATGGAAAAAATTCACTACCAATTTTGAGATGTAGCCGAACCTTTATAATAGGGTTTGATGCGGTCTTTGGCCGAGATCGGAGCTCGATATCACTTGTATAAATCTGATTATCAACAATAATAAAACATCATAGAACATAATATTTTAGATAAATGATCTTAGTATGCAATTAGAATAACTTATCCACTTTCGAGGGGAAACCTCCAAACCAAACAATAAGACTCAAATGCTTAATATGATGATTAACTACACCTCACTACCACCTATATATACCAATCCTATGTTATGGCCGACACGAGACCAACCTAATAAACATATGAAAGCATAGATGAATAACATATGAAAATAAGAGAGATTATGTAAGCCACAAGTCGACACTACATATCCCATATAAGCTATAGGACTAAGGGCGTAGCACATTGAATCCATGAACATTTTTGTCCATATTCTCAAAAGGGTTTTGAACAGATGAAAATTGACATGCAACCTTCAACCGCACTCAAATCCCTGAGGTTGTGCTGGAGCAGCCGATGTTGAATGTGTGCGGCTAACTATAAGAGGATCAGTGACTAAGACTTGGTAGTGTGATCTCCTGGTAGCTGAGTTGGCAAAGGGGAGATTTAGAGGCATGAACGGGAAGTGTAAATTCCCTATGGTTTGTTTGCCTAACTTGATCTAAGTTTTGGTCTAGTTTGAAGTGTCAATGTAAACTAACTAAAATTAAAATCTATGCTACTTCTGAAAGCGAAAATAATCTAAACAAATAAAAAAATTGAAATATCACAATCATAAACAACAATTTGCTTCTATTCTAAATAATCAAATCTACTTCTACACTAAAAATAAACAAGCGAGATAAACCGATGTGGTTATTCACCTGTGATGAGTGTATCATAACTAATACTAACATAAAACAAGAAATTTTCCAATTAATATATGATATGTAGACAACTTCCTATATATATTACCTCCTTCAAATCCACAGGGATAGGAAGAAGAAGATCCATCACCGGGGGTTGTTATGAAAGATTCAAACCCTCTTGGAAATTAACTAATTACTTGCAAATGAAAGAAAATTGGTTTCTACTCTATTTGATATGATATAACAATGATAAATTACATGAATGAAGGAAATCAAACAACAAATCCAACCTGGAATTCACAGAATAGAGGTAAATCCAGCTGTGTAGTAATTTGTCCCCTCAATTCATTCCTTTCTTTCTTTGAGTGTTCATGTGAGTCAAGGGATTTTGGGAATGCAAAGAACAAAGAAGAAGAAGACACTTGAGCAATGGCAACTTGAAGGTAGTCTGGTTGTAATGTAGTAAGAGAGATAGCACAAGATATCTAAGCTTGGCTATGCAATTCCTAGCAAGATTGTGGCAACAATACGATGCGAGATACACGAAAATTCTTAGGCCTTTTACTTGAAAACAAGCATGGAATATAAACAATGGAGGCTAGGAGGTTACTTCATGCATAAGGAAAGAAGAGGTAATTCTAACCAATTAAACTATATTTAAAATATGAGCAAGGAAAACCAAGCAAACGCTATTTTTAGCTAATTTGGCTCATAGATGTGTTCAAAAAGCAAACTTAAGTGAATCGTCACATACAAAATCACGCATGAAGATTCCGGAAAAAGTGGGTACGGAACCACCACCTTGCGTAGGGTGGCAGTTTCAGACCACCACCCTACGCAGGCAGAGTTTTAGGACCGTTTCGGGATTGGTTACGAACTAGCTGCTAGGTAGTAGGGCAGTTGCCTGCACTAAAAGCCAAAACAAGCGAGAAAGGAGTGGGGAACTACAAAAATGCATGGAAAGGTTAAATAAGGTTATCTAGGCTATAAATATACACTGCAAATGGACTTTGAGCTCGAACACCTTCTTGAAAGGAATTTGAATCATCATTAGGTATTCTTGTAACCATTTTCCAACAATGTAGCACGTGTAATTTTGGGTGCGTGCATATATGCCCCCTCTCAAAGAAGCGTCTTAGCCATGAAAAGGCGTAAACGTAGAGTCCAAGTATGGAATTTCGAAATGGGGAGTTAGAATTTATACTTGACATGCTCGTGTGTTGAAATGTTTAGTCAAACTCCCGCTACCATTTGTGCGGGATATAGAAATATACCTATGCGTTGCTCCATCCTGTGAACATATGCACTCAAAAAACAGTTATAACAATATATATATATATATATATATATATATATATATATATATCTAAACAAACTCATTTTTAAATTCATTTGTGCATATTGACCTTTTGATTTTTGAGCTTTGGGCCCACGATGACTATTTTTTTTTTTAGTATGGTTGAATTGGAATGGATTTGTGAATGGTACTTGTGTTAGGCTTGGCCCTTTCTTTGTTTGAATTTTTGAGAAGAACTCTTAAGAAATTTGTAACTAGAGCAAATATCATAAGGGGCCTTTAAGAGGAGATAGGCAAAGTGCCTTTATTGCTTAGTCTCCATTTTGTGAGGCATATATGATGTTTTGGTATTTCATGCTCATTGCATGAGTGTTTTGACCGCACCTAGTGTGTGATGGCATTGTACAAAACTATGACACACCATGATATGTATAGATATCTCTTTTTGGCTTGGTTATTCCTTGCATAGAGTTGACTTCCATTTATTATTTGATTCATGTGTGTACTCTTAGCTATTTAGAATTTCCATTTTTTCAATGCTTTTTCAGAATGTATGCAGTGGATATGAATGATAACAAAATGATTTCTTTTTGTGTTTTATAATGTTGATATATGATAATGCAAACACAATGTGATTTTGAACTTTAGTTTCTTTAAGCAATCTTTGGTACTTCATATTGCTTTGGAAAAACATGGTGATACAATGATATGATAAGAAAATGAACTTGCCCCACTCTTGACTCCACGCAACCAGTAAGATGTGAGGGTTCAACACCAAGAGCCAGAAAGGGCACAAGTTATGAAAATTTGTTGAATGGTAATGATGAGGGAAAGACAATGATTTGACAAAACCAAATTGAGACGCTACAACCTCACCCTACTCAAGTTACTTCATAGTTTAGAATGTGATTTTCTTTCCATTTTATCTATACTTAGATCCGTAGATAGCCACTTGGTTGAAAAAATCTGGTTTTAGGGTTTTAAACTCCCTTGGAATTTTGGACATCTAACTCACTTTGTTTTTGACTAGTAGCTTCATAATATTTTAATGGATTGTTTCTAACTTTTAAATTTGTCAAAGAGACCCCCTATGCCTTACCCCATGCTACCAGTAGGAAGCACGAGCTCATCACTATGGACAAAACATAGGCAAGTAAGGGAATTTCCCTCCTTTCCCAACCCTACACCACTAGTAAGAGATGCGGGCTCAACACCGGAGGTTGGTAGGCAAAAAATGTGTAAAATAAAATTTTCTTTGGATTTGCATTTGACTTATTCGTTTAGGAAAAATGTTTAGAATGTTCTTATTTCCACAGAGATGTATATGGGTTAGATGCGACACCATGAAGCTTCTAGAATAGACTATGGGTAAAGACACCTATCCTAGAAACAAACCCAAAGTAGAACCAAGTATACATGCCTTGGTATGGATATTATCAAAGCCTTGTCTTATCCTGTTTGAATTGATGAAATGACTAGAAGCAATTTGGTGAGACCGTGAAAGTTTGAAGAGATATGATTTGAATGTTTTTCCATTACTTTTAGAAGTTTTTAGGAATACCTATAAGAATAAGTCCTTGATCACGAATTTTTACGAGAATGAATAGCGAGATGAAAATGCAATGCGGATGCAATAATGTACATATGGAAATGTAGGTGAAACTACATGTCATGATAGCTAAGGTGAAGAAAGTTGATGAATATCGAATTCTTCACCCCTAAAAGTACATAGTGGAGAACCATGATCCTTAAAATTTCCATTCTCTTGACAAGGGCCTACCACTCTGGGTTTAAACTTACAACCCTTGCCTAGAAGTGTATATGTCCAATCATTAGAATCATTTATCTAAAATAGGTGTTCATGAACCTATTTTTCGTGTTTTTGAGACATGGTGTGTGGGAGAGCATGACTATGCTTCTTGGCCTTGTTTCTTATGTAGAGCATTGTGTTTACTTGTAACTCTTTTCGAGTGATGAGGAATTTCCCCATGGATATGGCAAGCTTAGTTTTAGTCACACATGGATTGAAACCGTGATTTAGAATAGAAAAACCTCATAGATGGTTTTGATGGGCATCGCTTCAATTTCAAATTTCCTTTCTCATTTGTTAGTTCTATCATGTTTACACCTAGACCTAGGTCATCGGAGGGAAGAGATGCTAAACCGAGAAGACTTCCCATCCCTTCTAGTTCAAATGAGAGGAAGATTGGATCATCGCTATCTAAGAGTTTCATAATTTCCATTGTGGTTTTAGTGGACACTTTGTTTCCGTAGATATCGATTTACCCTTATATCTGTTTTGCCACCTCAAATGTTTTTGGGTCAATGACTTCAACCTTGGAATGCCCGAAGTGATCGAGGCTAACCCTTTTAATGGAGGTGGTTTGTTCAATTGATTCACAGGAAGTTCATACTTTGTATGGACTCCTTTATTATTCTTGAGTTTTCTAAGTGTATATCGAAGGGCTTAGGATCCCTTTGAGCAATGAAGACCTTCCCCAAATGGAGGAATCTAATCTCCTAGAATAGGGTAGAGGGGATGGCCTTCATTCGATGAATCCAAGGTCTCCCAAGGATCATGTTATAACTTTTTTCCTTGTCGATAATGTAAAACTCCATCAAGATGGTTTTTGGACCAAGCGTGACTAGAAGAACTATGGTTCCAATCGAGGTTGCTTTAAGACTGTCGTACCCGTAACGTGTTTCTTGTAGAGGAACAATTTGTCTCTCCATATCCCAAATTCTATAAGAAAGAGAAGGGAACCACATTTATAAAGAAGCCCCATCATCAATCATGGATCTCTTAATGCAATTATTATAAACCCAGACTTGTAAAAATAAGGCAGGATCACCTCTTCGGGCAATTTCAACGTCAGATGGCATCTTGTCTATATCGAAAACAAACCCAAGTATCCCTATTCTTCTCGTCCAGGGGGATGTATGTCAAAGTCAATATGATTTATTTGAGTTTTAGGAGGTGGTGTAACATGGACTAGATGACCAAGACCTAGTACATTGAGCAAACGAGAATGATGCGCATGTGAATTCTTTAGCAAATCTAGAAATGAAATGTGAGAAAAGGTCTTGTTCAAATCTGCTATTAAATCATAGGCTCCTACTGGTTTTGTGATTATAGGAACTTAATCCCGAGGGAAGGAAGGAGAGGGTAAGGGTTATGAAACATACTCTTTCGTCCGAGCTATTGCATTAATTATTGGCTCGAACTCTAGCTCAACTAACCCTAAGATTTTTTATTATCATTTGAACCAAGGTTAGGAACAACCCAAGAGTTATTAGAAGTTGAGGCTTCATGGTCATTATTTCCTATAGGAATTCATTTGTTTGTGTTCTATGAATTTAACTTGACATTCTCAAGATGCGTAGGGAGAGAATCTCAAAAGATGCTCACATTAGTGTTATGAGGAGCCACAGGTCCTGTAAAGTCAAACTATGAGTTTGTTTCAGGGTCTACTAAGAACATGTCTACAAAGAGCTGCCTTTGGTTTTAGGTAGCCTTTGTAAGAATTTTTGTAATCAAAGAAATTTCTACTGCCATGGCCTCGAACCTTATGGAAACCACAATATAGGTTAGGTTCGTAATTTCTTGGCCTTTGATAAGTTTCTTGTTGTTGTTGATTATAACCTCAGTTGTAGCCTTGAAATAGGTTACTATAACCATGATTCGTTGCCCCTTGGCCAGATTTTTGATATTGGTTTGGGCCTTGGGTCTAATTTTTATTTAGTGGTAGATGATTCACATCAATTGTGTTGATGGATGACATAGTGTTAGGGCCTCTTTGATTTCTTGAGTTGTTGTTATTGTTATTGCTTCCATTGTTTGGAAAACCAACATTCTTAGCTTGATTAGTAGCATTATTCATGGTAGCACCATGATTGCGATTCACACCCTTAGGTCCTTGGTTTTGGCACCATTTTTTTGATAATTTGCATTATTTTTATTTGGGGATACCAATTTCCCATTGGAACCGTAAGTCTTACGACCCACTATCAATAGCGGCTTGGTCAATTCAAAGCACACCTTCCAATACTTCCTCATAACTACAGAAAGGAAACTTCTGGACTTCCTCCCTAGTCTCTCGATTGAGTGAGTGAAGGAAAAGATTGCAAAGTTCCATCTGGTCCATGTTAGGTGCACTTGTAGAAGAGTAGAGAACTTGGCGCCATCTCTAGATGAAATGGGTGGCAAGATTCATTTTGATCCTATCTAATATGCAAGAACTCCCTAATCCTGTACGCAACAACTTGTTCATGTCAAATAATTTAATGAACTTGGAAACAAGTTGTTTAAAGGAATGTATAGAAGCTTTCGGAATGCGGTAATACCAATCTAATGTGATTCCTTCAAGAGTCTTTGGAAAAATCTTAGTCACTACAACATCCTAAGGAAGTAATTCACGATAGCAGTAGCGTAGGACTTGATATGAGCGTTTGGGTCTCCTTCTCCCTTAAATTTTGGAAGATCCAAAATGGGCATGGAAGCATGACACCACATATGGTGAAGTCAAGAGGATCCTTTAAGTACTCAGCGTATGTACCCATTATGTAAGATTCCACCATTGAAGATCCTTGATGAGGAGGTGGAGGAGGAGGAGTTGGATAAGCTGCATTATAAGCGTTGATGGGAATGTATGGGGTCCCTTGATATGGCATGTAGGGATTAGGAATGGTATATGGGTCCATCGATGGAACTTTTAGTACACGTGCATGTAGGGTGGGATAATACTAGGATATGGACTAATGGGTGTAAACCAGGGAACATTACATTGCATGTTGTGGCAGCATTCGAGAATGCACTTCCGGCCAGCCCTTACGTAGGATAAGCTTGAGAAGGATGAGGGCCCATCCCTAGTGTGTCTAATCCTGTGAGAAGATCACCTAGATTTGAATGAACCAGATAACCTTGTTGTACAGGATGTTGCGTTGACTACTCATTAGAAGGGATGTATCCTTTGTTATCAACTAGATACCCCATGTGTTATGCCCTACTACATGTGTTGGTTGTGAAATATGGGAACTTTCTAGATCACTAATCCTCCCTACTAAAGTAGAGATAAGATCATTGGGAGAGGATTGAGTCCCTTTTTGGGGTGCTTGTGGCGTAGGGTTTGATTGAGTAGGATCATGATACCTGTTATGAATTGTTCAATGATATAATTCTTGTCTTCCTCGAAGTAAGAATCTTACGATAGGCATTGAAATCTCAGAATTTGTAGCCTTCATTTTATCCAAAGACTCATCTATCTGATTTAAGAGGATTAGCTATTTGTGCAAATAGATCATCTTTTGTTATCGTGCATGGAAATGTGAGGTCTTGATAAGACTCCATGGTAAGAACATATTCCATTTGTGATAACAACGTGGTTTGCATTAGGTTGGCCGTATTGCATGTTTAATGGTTGATCAACCTCCTCCATCCTTACATAGCTAATGGGATTTGAAGTGTAACTAGGTAGGTTTGAACGTTCTTGTGTAATTCTCACCCCATCTCAAAAAGAGAAGGAGATTGTTGTTGTTGTACGTTGGTGTAATATCCATTAGAGCCAAATGGCCCACCAAAATCTCTTCTAGACATATTTTAGAAATTATAAAATACCTACCAAAATAGGGGAAGAAATGGAGAGGTGAGGTAATAGCAATGAAAGAAAAGGAAAAAAAAAGGAATTAATCCTTCACGTTGGGTTCACCAATTTGTATGGATGAAAATTGACATGCAACCTTCAACCGCACTCGACCCCCCGAGGTCATGCCAGAGAAGCCGATGTTGAATGTGTGTGGCTAACTATAGGAGGATCAATGACTAAGATCTGGTAGTGTGATCTCCTAGTAGCTAAGTTGGAAAAGGGGAGATTTAGAGGCTATGAACGGGTAGCATAAATTCCCTATGGTTTGTTTGCCTAACTTGGATCTAAGTGTTGATCTAGTTTGAAGTGTCCATGTAAACTGAATGAAATTAACAATCTATGCTACTACTTAAAGGGAAACTAATCTTACATGAATGAAGCAAATCAAACAACAAATTCAACCTAGAATTCACATAATATAGGTAAATCTATTTGTGTAGTAATTTGTCCCCTCAGTTCGTTCCTTTCTTTATTTGAGTGTTCATGTGATTCCAAGGGATTTTAGGAATGCAAAGAACAACAAAGAAGAAGACACTTGAGTAATGTAACTTGAAGGTAGTTTGGTTGTAATGTAGGTAAGAGAGATAACACAAGAGATCTAAGCTTGGCTATGCAATTCCTAGCAAGATTGTGGCAGCAATACGATGCAAGATACACAAAAATTCTTAGGCCTTTTTCTTGAATACAAGCATGGAATATATAGAAATGGAGGCTAGGAGGTTACTTTATGCACAAGGCAAGAAGAGGTAGTTCCAACTAATTAAATCATATTTAAAATAGAAGGAGCAAGGAGAACCAAACAAACGAAGCTATTTTTAGCTAATTTGGCTCATGGATGTGTTCAAAAAAGCAAACTTAAGTGAATATTCGCATGCAAAATCATGCATGAAGATTTTGGAAAAAGTGGGCAAAACCACCCCTACGCGGAAGTGGCGGTTTGCAAACCGCCACCGAGAGAGTAGTAGTTACGGCACTAAAAGCCAAAATAAGTGCGTAATGGAGCAAGGAGCTAGAAAAACATGGAAAGGTTAAATAAGGTTATCTAGGCTAGAAATATACTTTGGAAAAGGGATTTGGAGCTCATACACCTTCTTAAAAGGACTTTGAATCATCATTGGGGATTATTGTAACCATTTTCCAATAATGTAGCACATGTAATTTGGGTGCGTACTGAGGTTCCTACTAAATCCTTACATAAAACTACACTTCATGAAGTGTGGATCAAATAGAAACATGATATCTCCAATTTCAATATATTTGGTAGTCCTTCCATTCTCATTCCTAAAGCTAAAATACATAAACTTGATCTTACCTCCCTATTATTGTATATTTTTGGATGTACGGCGGTCATATAAAAGGATTAAGGGTATTTGATTCATCAAACATGAGATCATAGAAAATAGTAATTTTCATGTTCTTGAGAAACCATTTTGTGATTATACCTCTCTTCCCTCAGTTTTATATGAGTCTAAAACCCTTGAATTTGATTAGCATTCTCTAGACAATATGGAAACATATTTCCATGTGATGAGCATCCTTCTTCAGATATGGTGGATGTGAATATTGAGGGGGAGTCATCATAATCTGTGTCTTAGTATAGAATTTCTAAATGGGCTCAAAATTTGGTTTCTAATTCTCAATCTAATAATATGAGAAAGATGACCCCTAACCAAATAGAGGGTTTACTCAAAAACCTAGTTTAGACTATGTTGAAACCTTTGCTCTTGTTGCCAAAATGAGTATCATAAGGATTCTCCTTGCCTTAGCTTCTCAACATGGATGTGAGATTCACCAAATGGATGTTAAAAATGTCTTTTTAAATGGTGATTTTAAAATAGAAATTTACATGCATCAACCTAAAGGGTTTGAAGAAGTTAAGACAACATTTTGAAATGACTAATTTAGGATTGTTAAATCATTTTTGGGTATGGTTATTTGTCAAAATCACAAATCTATTGTTGCATCTCAAGCACAGTATGCTTATAACCTTCTTAAAATATTTAACATGATTGATTGTAAACCTATTACCATTCCTATGGAATTTGGTGTTAAATTAGATCAAAACCTGCATGTGATAAATTTAATCCTATTTTATATAGATAACTTGTTGGTAGTTTGATTTATTTAACTATCAATAGGCTTGATATATCTTATGTAGTTGGAATTGTTTTTATATTCATGTAGGATCCTTATGAGGACCATTGGAAAATGAAAAATATATTTAAGGTATATCAAAGGTATTATTAATTATGGTTTGTATTATTCCTTTAGTAATAATGAAAATTTATTTGGTTATTGTGATATTGACCATGCTTTGGTGACATTGTGGATGGAAAATTTACTTATTGATATGTTTTCAAGTTGGTTGCATGTGTAATAACTTGGAGTAGCAAGAAGAAACCAACAATATTTATCTCTTCTTCTAAAGTAGAGTATAAAGTGTTATGAAGAAGGAAAGGAAGCTATGTGGCTAAAATGATTGTTAGATGAACTTCATATGGGTGTCAAAGGAAGGAATATTCTTCTATGTGATAAAAGTAAAAATTTCATTTATCTTGCAAAAAACCTATTTCAACATCAAAGAACCAAGGATATTGAAATACATATGCACTTAATTCGGGAGAAAGTTATAAATGGTGACATTTATCTCAAGTTTTTTTCCACTTTGAAGTTCAAGTAGAAAATGTTTTACAAATCCATGTGTGGAATATTTCTACAAATTTCATGTCATGTTAAGCCTCTAAGAGTTTCCCTTAAGGGGTAATAAGCATGTTAATGCCACCTCTTAATGGCTTGTTGTAAACTCTCAATACTATTTCCATTTTGTTTAAGTAAATAATCACATCATGTGAGTTTACTTGTAATACCTAGCAAAGCATTAGATATGAGATATTCTTGTTTTATAAAAGACTTCATAATATTATGTAAGACTTCATACTTTATCACTTTATATTGAGAATATTGTTTGTTCTGTGTACCATGGATTTTATGTTTTTTCAAAACCCACGAAACACTCTACGATAGTGTATTGCGTCTTTTCCAAAATTTGCGAAGCACTAAATTTTTGTGCCGCCGCATTTTTTTTCAAAACCCATGGGACATTAAGCTTTGTGTTACGTCTTTTGTAAAATCCAGAAACACTAAGTCTTGTACCATTTTTTTTAAAATCAAAAAAGAAAGTTTTGTCTTTGCGACATGTTTTTCTCAAAATCCACAAAACACTAAAGTTGTGTAGTGTAGATTTTTAAAAATTCGATGGAACAAAGAGATTTGATTTCATGCTAGCTTAAATGAATTTGATGGTTTATGGATTGTTATTCCTTTTTTATAATAAGGTGTTTTGGCATGTGTTTTTGGAATAATTTTTATGTGTTTCCATGCTAGCCTAAATATTCATTTGATGATTTATGGATTGTAAGTCTTTTTGTACATAAAGGAAAATTTTAATGTTCCTACTTAATATTAAGGGGGAGTTTTGGGGTTTGTAATATTAGTAGGAAAGCACTTAATTAAAAACCGCCAAAGAGTAATAACTTTGGCTTTTAAATTATGTTTAAAACATAAGGTAGCGGATCCCCATGCCAACCAAAGTGTAGGTTAATTGTTAATTCAAATGTAAATTATATGAGTAAAGTGGTAAAATGCATCACTTGCCTTGTATAAAACAAGGTGATCTTATTTGAGATTGGTTAGAGACACACACACACACAAACATATTTATAGGTCCCGATCACATATCACTATTCATATGATTCCTAGCAAGAAAAGTACTAATTGACCACTTTTTTGGCCTCTTTTCTTTCTTTCGGGTTTCCTTATTTGCCTTACACACCCTATTGCCCAGTTTTTCTTTTGATGCTGCAATTTTTCCGAGTTTGGACACCAACACCTAACTAGATGTCAAGCCCAAGTGCCCTCATCCCCTTTGGGTGCCCTCAACCTCTTTATATCTTGTTCACCTCTTTTAGGATATTTTTAGACATTAGGAATATTTTTTTCTTATGGGTTGGCCTTTTAGTGGTTAATTACAAAATTTAAACAAGGGAATCATATAAATACAAAGCTATGTGACCATAATAAAGGACCAAGATCTAAGCATGTATATTACTATTACCTTAGGTTGCATCCAATGGAATTTCAAGAGCATCAAAACATACATCAAGTTATCATTCAAGGGACAAGGGAATGCATTATTCGCATACACTTCATAGAGGGAAGTTCATTTTGACATCCACACATCTACTTACATTGTTACATCTAGTTATTGTTTGTTATTCAAAGCATCTTGCATAATATCCACCTGTAGGGCTACACACACATGCATAAAACTACATGGAGTCTGAAATGTAGTGCAACACCTCGATCATAAGTACATTCAAGTGGGTGACCACTAGGGTCATCCAACTCCCCATTTGCATCTTCTTCTTTTTAGGATTTGATGTGTTTTGGGTTTTGCAGGTGCTCTTTCTCTTTGTAGGTTGCAGGTGAATTATGTGGGCATAGTGTGACACACATGCACTCAACAATGAAGGACAATGACATAGAAGTGACACAGAAGAAATAAATTTTCGGCCATTTTCACAATCACAGGTTCCCAAAAGTAGTCTAAAACACCCATGCGCTCCATTCTAGGAATTTATTTCATTTATATATTTTTATAGGTTCTTTTGCGGCACTCTCCTCCTCTTTTTTTAGTTCTCGATCGACACAACTTAGAATAAATTTTGAAATCAACTAAGCATTCATTCCCTTCTCTTGTACTTAGGGTTTTGATTTTATCTAGCTTATTTCTTAGGTCGATATGTACTCTATTGATTTATCATTTCGTTTTAACTCTGGAATTAGGATTTTACAAATTTAATATTTTTAAAATCATTTGGTGAACCCTTCACTCAATTCCAACCTTCTTTCTAGGGTTTCTTCTACACATGTCACATGTAGTGGTCATTTTGGTTCTTTTGAGAATCTCAAGCTTCCTCCATCTTCCCGTAGGGTTTTTAAATCAATGGCTGAAATTGATAATCCATTCACTAACTCTCAACAAGTTCCTCTCAAAAAAATTAAAGCATTTGATAGTGAGCACTCATATGATGAAGTTACAAAAATTGATCAAGAGCAATTAGATAAGCTCATAAATTTTCATCAAGATTTGCATGATAATATTTCCCATCTTCCACATGTTATTCATGCTTGGATTCACTGTTGAAAACTCTCGTGTTGCTACTTTGATACCCCTTGTTAGTTATTCCTTGACTTCCATGGCATCCACCCAAACCCTTCATATTCTTTCTTCCATTCCCACTACTACCGCTCCCATCATTCAACCTAATTCTTCTAATACATAACCTTACGCTCCTTCAAATAATCTTGATTTAACTTCTTTATATCAAGATTTTCAAAATCAAATTCATTAACTTCAACTAGCCACTTCTCGTGCATCCCCATCTCTTGATTCCACTTTACTCCTTCACACTCCTTTTGCACCCACCATCTCCACCTACCATCTTCCTCATTTTTTTCACTCCTAAGTTATCCATTTTCAAATGCCATTACCCTCGAGAGAATCTTAGAGCATTTCATGTAGCATGTCTAGATTATGTAAATGATCACACTTTACTTGCAAATATCTTTCCTTGAAGTCTCCAAGATTATGCAATTTGTTGGTTCTACGATCTACCTGTCCACTCTCTAACATATTTTAAACAGTTAGCTGATGCTTTTGTCACTCATTTCTCTATTAATATCGACTCTAAGATATCCTATGCTCAACTAGCACAAATTAAACAAGGATCTAATGAGTATCTAGTGGATTATGTCTTGTAATATAAGAACAACATACCTAAGATTTCTAATGTACTCATAGAATCTAAACTTCAAGAACTATTTTTACAAAGTCTCTTACCTCTTATGTAGGAAAGTGTCTTTTTGAGAAATCCACATCATTTGATCATTCATGTCATGCTCTTAAGCTACGCGAAAGTAAACTATTATCTATGGGAAAGATTAAGTATCATGAGTATGATTCATCTTCTACTTGCTTTTAAAGTAAATCAACTTTCAAGCCATCTACCAATCCCATTGAAGTAAAATCTACTTTCAACATTGTCTCTAATCCTTAAAATCTTCAATGACAACCACCTAAGCATACCTTTACTAAATTTCCTTTTTCTCCGTATATTATATTATCGAACTCATCGAGAAAATATAATTACGCTTCCTCCTTGCTCAATCTAGACCCATCTCATCTTAAAGGTCGTAATTAAAATGAAAATTTCATATACGACTATCATCAATGCATTGGGAATTTTATAGATCGATGTTTCAAACTTCAAAATATTATTCAAGATCTTATCGATAATAATGCAATTGAGATTTTTGATCCTACAAAATTTATGCCAATCAATGAAAATCACAAGCTAAATATCTTAAAAATCCTCTTCCTAAACATGACAAGCAAGTGGTGACTCTTCATCTAATCATATATATCGTGTAGTGCCTCCTCCTTCATTGGGGGCTCTTGATTTTCTAGTTTCTCACGTTGATGCATCTCCATCATTTATTTCATTCTATAACTATGACTATCATACTACATTTTCCTCTGATACATTACATATCAATGCTTCTATCGGGCCTCATGTTATCAATAATACAATTATTTATCCATTGATTCATATGTGTGTATGTTCTATCACACTTCTTGTTGTTATCGACTATCGGCTATCAAATATTTCATATCTAGTACCTAAACCATACATTTATGTCAAGATTACAGATCACATTTGATCTTCTTACCATGCTTGTGCCATTTACTATGGCACCTTTAATCAAAGGGTGTGACATGATCTTAGGTCTTCCCTATCTCGGTGATACTCAGACTATCATTTCCATTAATCACTTATGTCTAAAGTTCACTATAAATGGTGTCTTTCATGCACATTGTGGCCTTAGCCTCCTCTTGAGGTTTTCATGGAACTCACTTTGTAACATCTAGGTCCCGGTGATCCATCAAATCTAAAGAAGAATTTTCTCTCCTAGCTCGCTAAATCAAACATGACCTACTTAGTCTCATCGGTCTATTATTCCATCGCATCATTCTAGGTCCACCACTCAGATGGATCCTTCATATAGGTATGCATTTCTTAGAGGTCTCCTTCACATAGGTGCCTATCACCTCTGTGGTCTCCTTCACATAGGTGTTCATCACCTCTAGACTTCTCCTTCACATAGGTGTTCATTACCTCTACGCTCTACATCACATAGGTGTTCATCACCTCCACGTCTACTTCACATAGGTGTTCATTGCCTCTGCAATCTCCTTCACATAGGTTTCCATCACCTTATAGGTCTCATGCACAAAGGTATCATACACATAGGTCTCATTCACCAATACATCATCTATCTCATACACCACCAATCTTAGAGCATGGTCACACACCTTCATCTCCACAAGCATCGGGTGGAGGACCCTTACACTTCACTTTTTTCAAATAGCATATTCATCAACATACACTTGGGGGCATCATACTTACTATCCCCCTTATAGCACTTTCAAGTGTTTTAAATTTATACTACTTCACCTCACACTTTGGATATAGTCTCTCACATGTATCTTTCACGTCTTGATACAACTATATTATCATTACCCTATGATGCACTCTTATGCTATGGTTCACACTTGACTATTGAGGTAATACTACATTCATGAACCTCACATCATACACATGAAAAATTTAACACTTAGATCGTTTACAACACATCTTTCTAGGATCATACTCTTGCATATCACACATCCCTGTGATGGACCCTAGTTTCACGGTTCATAGTCAAATTATGAGGGTATAAATCTGAAATGAACCTCACCACACTCACACACTCTCTACGCTCTACACTTTATCGATCATATCATTCTAGCGCATAATTCAAACCATTTCTCAATGAGGCACTCTTGTTCTATGGTTCATTCTTAACTATTGATGGGGGCATTTATAAAAGGAACCTCATCTCATACACATGTATAAACATTCACTCGAGGGGCATGCAACTCCTATCATTCACATTGAATTCTATTCCATTCACACTCACAACATACTGCATATCTTGGTTTCACATTATTCATTCTTAATTATACTCGCATGTTACACTTTTCTTACTATGTCGAATCAGATATTTTGTATGTCATTATATTTTCTATATACACATGCGCATTCACTTTCCTTCTAGTTGTGAATGTAGAATTTACACATATCTATTATAGGTAGCATAGATGCTTGGCATTGTACCTCTTACCAGTCCCACAACATCTCTTGGGGGCATATACTTTCGTCTACACTACAGGTGTTATTTTTTCCTTTTATAATACTTCCTATTCTCACTATTATACTACTCCGATTGATATATACATAAATTGACATAATTTCTATCATTCTAACATACTAATAAGTTCTTCATGTGCAACATTTTCTTTGCATGAACTATTTTCTACCATGGTTTTTGATACTTTGTTTGTTACTTTTTTCCATTGTATGTCATTATTTGTGGTCTTTTCCCTATGTCTTGCTTGTTCATTTCTTGCATGCTTTTGGCGAATTTGGCCCTAATTTTCTTGTGATGTTCTAAGCGATGTCCCATGTTTGAAACCCAATTTTCATGGTCTACATTGTTCTCTTACTCGCTAGATTACATATTGTCTTTGATATGTGTATTTTTCTTATTTGTACTAACACATGTTTCAACCACTTTGTTTGCATGTGCCTTGGTTTCTACCAAGAACATTCCCTCTCCCCTTTAGGGAATTAGTTTCGGATCAACATCTGATCCTATCCTTTGGGATGCATCCTCCTAGTGACATTGCATGCACCCCAAATGAGGGGGCATACATTGGGTGAATAAGTTGCCCCATACAACACTTAATGGTTATAGTACAAAGACAAAATCACCATAGTATTTAGTTATAGAAATGGCCTAGAATCTAACTTGGGTCCTCAACACAACATAGATGTCAGTGCCCAGATATAAACATGAGTACCAGGTTCCATTTTACCTTCTTGGGTGCCTATGACCAAGGGAAGTTACATTGATTTTATTGCATGATAAAATTAACTAAGTACATGTTGTGTGTGAGGACCTAGGGCACGCGTGAGAATGACATGAAGGGGTATGTGTGGGTAGAATGGATAATTCACAAAGTTTTGTGCATGAGTAGGGAACCTTTGGGACTTATCCGATTTTATGTACCACATGATAAAAGTAGAAAAGCAAAGTTAGAGTGTCGACCAAACAATGATTTAGATCCAAAGAAAAGAAAGGAGGCTTGATAGCCAAGGAATGTCTAATTTTGGATAAAGAACATGTAGAAAAAAGATGAAAGGTCATACATAGATCAGGATATTAATACGATTCAAGAAAATTTTATTTATAGGATAATCTATTATTAGCAGCAAGATTTAGTTCTGGTTATTTTGAGAGTGCATGGGTAGTGAAGGGAAATTCCCCACCCCTATATATATATATATATATATATATATATATATATATATATATATCTGTTGTATGTCATTGTTTTGGGTACCATGATCACGTCCCATCATTCATGTCTGAATGTTGAGAGTATTTGTATGCAAATGGATTAGGGTTTGATATCTGCGCATATTCCAACACCTTGGTATATGGATGTATTTAGCTTCTATTATGTAATACTTTGTTATAATGGAATATGGATGATGTGTTATGATTATTGATGTATCTGAGTATGGTGAATTCATGGTGTAATTGGTATTTATTTTTATCTAAGCTATTATGTTTCCTTAATATGTGTGTTTCCAATTAAATGTATACATTGGTTTAGTATGATTGAATGAATACTTTGTTAATTTACCATCATGTATCTATATTCAAACATCTTGACAAGCATCAAAAAGGAGGGAACTGGTATTGCATGCACTTAGGGTGAGCATTTAGCCCTATTGAATGGGGTGCTTAACACACATAGCATTTAGGTGAAATAAAAGACTACATTTTTATTCCATTGTCAAGACCTCCTTTCAAACTGTCTACCAGGATCTTGCTTGTAGATGGCGTATTGATTGACTCTAGAGAGCATTGAAAGTTAGGTAGAGAATGGTGAGGATCAATTTACGCAAAGATATAGTACTTTACCTGATTTCAATGCACTTAATTGGGTGGAAGATAATCTTTATCACAAAATCTATGAGAAGTTCTTCAACTTCTTTCTAGTATAATTGTATGAGTGGTTGACAACTTATGCATTAGGGAAGTGTTGGGATCCTAGATTGAGAATTTGGATGCAAGAGGATTACTAGACTCTTTTTAACACATATATGGAATGGACTAGAGCTATAGATCATTGGTGGGATAAAGCGTTACGCAATTATTGTAGTCACTTTTCCTAAGCTTTTAACTCCCAGAGCGCATTAGCCTACTACCCAACTTTGAACTAGGTGTTCACCCAAGGTGAGAGCAGGCATTGAGCCCCTCCTTTATGTGATCTTTACAAGAATTTTTACCATTAATGGAGGAATGTGCACAAAAAAATTCATACATTCTATAATAGAGATAAAGAAACTAGATCTAAGTAGAGATGCACCAAAATATGAATGAAAACATTATCGAAACATAAATGAATCAGATATGAACCATAAGTAGTATGATATACACAAGGGTTTAAACCCATCAACACATTTATTTAGAACAACACTATTATATTCATTTATCAAGTATTAAAATAGCCAAATACATCAAGAAATCCATGCATGGACCGGATACATCATTAGAGTTCCAGTAGTATCCTCTAATAGCTCCATTACAGAAGTTACAATAGTGATCACACATCTCTCCTAGTTCTCTCTACTTCTTTCCCACACATCCTTCACTCATTATGCACTTGCCCCCTCTTTCCGTACAAATCAATACATATCAAGGGGTTATTGGGAATCTTCTCTTTACCACCTACTCATCACCCAGAGTGAACCACTTGCCAAATGTCATCATGTCTTGCCATACTCAAGCATCCTCAACATGCAAGTGCCAACTAAACCATAAAAACTCTACTTTACATCTCCTAAACATGTCATGATAACCATAATTATACCCCGTAATATTCTTTTCTTAGGTTGTAAGTATCCATGTTCTAGCCTTATCCACAATCAAATTGGCCTTATCTCCACGTGTCCCTTATTATAACTCTGACCATGCTCCAAAATATGGCAAAGTATTAATCATGTTCTTTTTGGGTGTGAACCTCGCATCTTCCCTAAAGTTACTTTTGTGCAAACCTTCACACCTTTTGGCGAATGAAAAAACCTTCCACGCCTTAGGTGCCTAGTCTCCTTAGGGTCTCAACATTACCCCACACTAGTTTGATTTCCATCCATATAAATCCTTCACACTCGCCGAACAAAACTCCATCGATCCAAAAATTAGCTAAGGAAAAAATGTTGTACGGTTCAACCAACTAAGTGACTAATTGGAGAAGTTTAAGAAACTCTACATCTATCATGCCCTTCAGCTTATCCCATGCTTCCAATTCTGCTAAATCTTCCACTCTGGGTACTTGGTTTGGTTTGATTTCTTCAACCTTCCCCTTGAGCTCATTTATGACCACCACCAGCATGATACAAACACCCTTGAAATTGTCCATACATTCTATAATAGAGCTCATATTTCACCAATGTGAAAGTTTAGTTTCTTGTGCTTAGTCTTAATCTTGTCCTTTTACGTTGTGGTCTCAATAAATCAGTTGGGCATGCTCAACCTTTTTTTTTTGGTACCTTCTCCTGTAAGGCCTTGAGAACTACCTCTTCATCCACTACCCATGTGTCAACAATTAGCTAGCATTTTCTACAACTATTGAAACCCTTGTCTACCAAAATGTTTACCTCCTTGAGTTGGGTGAGAAAGTCCTCCAACTCTGTAATTCTAGGCCTCAAAAATGACCTTGTTGTTTTCCCTTTCCTTTGCAAGCTCCTCACCTATGGCCCCCATGACATATTTTTATATTGGTCAACAACATCCCCACCAAATCTTCTAAGTAATCCATTTCATCATTATAATATATCTTGGATTGGATTACCAACACATGACATTTTCCTAAGATTATTTTAACCACGACACTAGCTTGATCATACACTTCCTTGGTCCACACCTACTCACCCTTCAATATTTGACGTAGTCTCTCTATCTCCTTCTCCTTTCCCTTCTTATCCATAAGCAAGGCCCAAACAGTCGCCCCCCACATCCAAACTTTTCATTATCACCTCAAGACATATTCTGCGATTGCATTACATGCCTGCTCATTAGTAAGGTGGCTTGGATCCACCACCGTATAGGTTTCTCCTTTCTTCTTATTCAAGTGAACGGTCTCAAACACACATGGTCGTTGACCTTGAATTCAAGGTTTTTCTACATGATAATGCAGATTCTAGCTTATCATCTTCTTCGTTCTTGTCACGGACCCATCTTGGTCCAAAATATCCCAATCATGTAGCTTCTCTAGGGCAAGGGTACTTTGGAACCTTGTGCACAACACCTTCACAAGATTATCCATGAAGTCCATGTGAGGTGACATAGGTGTCCACTTCTTTATCTTTTCCTTGCACTTTGAGCATTGTTTCCTTGGGGTACTTGTTCCTACAGTGAACCCTTTTTCTTCCTTGATAACAAAGGATTCTCCTTTACTCCTCTCTCTCTGGGCTAGTGGGATGGATAGGTGAAGTACCTCACGCTAGACTCTTCATAGGTTCTTCTCGTAGAATATGCCTTTTCCTTGGCACATGCATCATCCATTTCCTTGTTATCCACATCATCTCTTATCTTTTTTCCTCCTCAAGTACTTCCTTGAGATCTTGGATGTAGTGTGATCCTCCTCTTAGCCTATCTTCATTTTAGAACTAGAGACATCATTTACTTTGGAATTTTTCTTCTCTCGGCTCTTCCCCTCTAACTATTTACCTTCCTCATGCTCGGTTATGAATCCTCGCACTACGCTTGCTGCGATGTACCTACGCCCTCACTCTTGCTACTCTTACACGTATAATACTTCCTCTTCCTAGAAGTGTCCAATTTCTCCTCACTTCCTTATTCTTCTTCTTCTCCTTCTTTCTGGACCACTCTCATAGGTGGGATCGGTGCCTCTCTTGGCCTTGGAAAGGTGGACTCTACAACCTCCACTTCAAATCCTCCCTACATCTTGGGATGCAGTTGTACAAACACTCAATGGATGAATCCTTGATAGTCACATTGATCTATGGATGCAGATCTAGAATTCCAGCTCTAAGACTTTGACATAAGTTGGCCTTGTCTCATATTTATAGGTTGTGTGAATGGTGTGAATGTCGCGCATCCACTTTTTTTAGCATCTAAGGTCAACTTATACGTGTCCTTCAACTGATTTATTTCGCACTTCATATATTTAGCAGTGAATGAAAATGGAATTTTACACCACGGCCCCATTTCTCCTTTGGCCATCATAAAATTTGCAAATCTGAAGTGTTGCGTAACTAAAAAATTCGCCTAGTACCCTACAATTGTTTGCAATTCATGTGGAATATGCCACCTACTCTCAAATGTTGCACGTAGTCTCTTGTACCACTTTTTCATCCTATTCTTGTAAGTATTTGTAATGGGGCCATCATAACTAAACTAAGAAAACTACACTGCTAGGAGATGGGTGCACCGGTGGGTAAACCCACATGTCCCCATCTGGTCCATCGGGAGGCCGATTTCTCTAAATACATTTAATAGTAGAATGGAACCCCACGTTATCTTTACCCTAACCTCATTCTCGCACTTGTGCCTCCTCAATGATACTATTCGCTGATAAATTACACAAATTTATAGTGCAACTCGCTAGATACCCCATATGTAATTACGAAATCTCTAGTTTATATATCCACCATTCGACACACCTAATTTTTAGGCCGATGAGTCGAGATATGACCCTTAATGTAGGGTCACCAAGTTCTTAGATAATATCGGGCCCTTCCCCCTTCTCATTATTCAATTTGCTTTACAATTCCTCAATTTTTACATTGACACATAGGTCAAGTGCCATATCTTCACCGAGTGTTCCACATGCTTGTTACCATTCTAATAAATTATCTTGTAATCCTCATTATCCTCCCCACAAAGTATAAAATATCCTCATGCACTGTGAAATTAACCACGAGAGAGAGGGTGGGTTTAGCAAAGAAGGGTAGTCCCAAATCAGTAAAACTCAGGCCTTCTCAATAACTCCTATTACACCGAGTCAAAAATAGTAGATTTTCTAAGCTCGTCGACCCACAGGATGTCCTTAACCAAGTCCACCCACATCTCCTTGTCATGTTCTTTTTTGTCAGTGTGTTTGAACTCACTAATCTTACACCTATAAAGTTTTGAACTCCACTTCTCTATTTTAATCACACTCATGGGGTATTGCATTTTCAAGTAAACCTCAATGGGTTCCCCCTTCTCTACCACGGTTTCTTAACTTGTACCTTTTTGGGTGCCATTTTCATTCCTTAACCCCATGCCCTAGGTTTTAACTCCTCCCTATCTTACCAAGCTCTCCGATGTCGATAGCTTTACTTTCACACAACCCCTTGCTGCCTCGCTGTCTACTCTACTTGCCACTTCGCAAGGTCTCGCCACATTTGTAAATCACAACTAGTTCATAAAAGTCCTTTGATTCTATATCACACCCTCATTGCACTTCAAGTTTGGGAGCACAAAAAATTTGAAGGCAAGGTAGTTAAAATGACTACCCTTACCTCCTATTTATACTTTTTCATTACTCAATTCCTTTTCAACCCACACACCATAAAGTTAATTTTTAAGAAAGAACTTTTTCCACGTAAGTGAACTTTCGTGACCTCACCTCGCAAGTTGCGTAGTCATAAATTTTTGTCATGCCAACACTACTTACTACCACATACCTCCTTCACGTGCCTCACCACGTTGAAGTACATAACCTTTGCATTGTCCACTAAGTATTTTCCCATAGTACTTCTTACCTCACATTACACTTGTGTGAATTTTTCTCCTATGCATGGTCTTTACACATCTCAACCTTCCTTAGAACACCTCATACAACACAAACCAATTTTTTTCTACCTTTGTGCCAACATCCCTGAATGAGTTTTCCATCAATCTAGCCTTCTAAGAAATGCGCCAATCATTTTCAAAATTTATACACCAATCCACTCCACACTAAAGGTATGTGCGGTCCTCTATGTAATGGAATCACTTAAAATGTAATTAGTTAACAACGTGTAAGCATGCAACACAACACAAGAAAAAAATCACAAATTATATGATGACAAAAGGAAACACATATAAAGGAAATTGCATTAAAGGAAATCCTAAGCTAATTTGAAATATTGCCTTGTTACAAAAAAACAAGAAGATTGTTTATAGTAGGGCTTCAACCTACTCCCATTAAAGAAACGGGAATCCGTGTGTCATCTAATGCTTCTAACTGAAGCCGATTGAGTTAATTATATAGGTTATGACATACGGTCCCAACCAATGCACTTGGAACTTCCCGGGGTGGTGCGAAAACTTGGCATCATACAAAAGAACCATCTTCCAACCTCCAAGCTTCTTGTTTTTAATGTGATGGTCATGTTAGGCCTTCTATGTTGCTTTCTCCATCCACTAGCTCCATCGGAGCTATAACATGCCTCTCATCCAACTACATTAGTTTATCTATGTGATCTTCAAGTGATTTCTCATCATCCAATCCTCCTACGTGTGTAATATGTAGGGATGGTAACATCATTTCAAACTGGTAAAATCAAGCTTCGCATAAAACACCAACCGAAAGGGTGTGGATTTTTTTAGTTGCTTGTAGGTTGTTCTAAAAAACAAAGTACAACAGATACTTTATCATCCCAATCCTTCCTTCCAACATCATAGATCTTTGTCAATGTGTGGTTCAAAATCTTGTTGAAAGATTCAATAGTCCCATTAGCTTGTGGGTGATAGGGTGTAGTATTATGATGGGCTACCATAAACTCTGCCAACAATATCCTAACAATCTCATTCAAGAAATGAGTACCCCTATCACTTGTTAGAATGAATGGGCATCCATACCTACTTATGATATTTTCCCAAAGGAACCTTCTTGGAGTAGTTACGGTGCAATCCTTCGTAGGTACTGCTTCACCCACCTTGTGAGATAATTTATACAAGTAATGATGTAGTGTGACCCTGTCCTGTGTGTCAGTTGGGAAATAGGGAGCACAAAGTCAAATTACCATTTTTCAAATGGTTTCACACTTATTATAGCCTCATCAACATTTCATCTATATTCATAGGCTTCTCAAGGTCTTGGAAATGATCATAGCCCTTGGCATATTCTCGCACAATCTTTGTATAATGTTCCCTACAAAAACCAACCATCAAAATCTTGTGCATGGTGGCTCGACCTGCATAATGACCACCAGTAATCCCTCCATGAGCTTCCTCCATAATACCCATGTGCTCATGCTCTAGTACACACTGGCACAAAACCTCATCCCGACCAAGTTTGTATAGATATCCACCAATCAACATATAAGGCATGACATGAATGGAAAATTACTTCCTTTCTATACTCTTCATTTCGTCATGTGCCACACCTATTTGTAAAAAGATAACAATATCCTCTAGATTAGAGGGCCCACGTTGTAATTTGAACAAATATGTATCGACATTGTGTCTTCAATGCTCTATGCATCCTCACCTGAATTAATTCTAGAAATATGGTCAGGTCTGATTGCACTTCCCTAGTTTGACTACCACCGAAAATTTGAATTCCTAAAATAACAATATCCACCGACATATGCACCCTTATAAAACATACTTGTTCACCAAATACTTAAGTGTCATGTGATTAGTGTAAAAGATAAACAGAGTAGCCAACAAGTACTTCCTGAACATATGTAGTGCATAAATCATAGATAATGCTTCATGCTCCATTGTTGTGTAGTTCTACTCAGCTGGAGTTAAATTTTTTCTTCTTGCAAAACATAAAGGGTGATCAACAATCCCTTCTCCAGGTTGTGCTAGAAGCGCCCGATTTCCATACGATGTATCTACATGCATAATAAAGGTTTTTCCCAAGAGGGAAAGTGCAAAAATGGGTGTAGTAGTAAGCTTCTCCTTCAACATATCAAAAGCCACCTATTGTGCCTCATCCCAGTGAAACCTCCCCTTATGCTTTAACAATTATTCCAAAGGCATGGAAATCCTGACATAGCCTTTGATGAATTTTATGTAATAAACCGTATGCCCAAAGAATTCATGCACTGCACTTTAATTGGTAGGCTCATCCAAACCCAAGATAACAACAAATTTGGCAGGATCCATCGATAAGCCTTCCTTACAAATAATACGACCTAGCAATATTCCAAAAGGAGTAGCAAAGACACATTTCTTAATGTTGAGAGAGATACTTAACTACCTGCATCTCTCAAACATTAACCTCAAGTTGTCACAATGATATTTTACTAATCCCTACATTTTCCAATCATCTAGGTAAACTTACAAAACCTTATGAATAAAGTCTTGAAATGCTTGCACCACAATGCACAAAAATATAAAAGGTGCATTCTTAAGTCCAAATTACATAACCATATAAGCAAAACTTTCCCCATTCCATGGTGAAAGTAGTCTTCTCCTAGTCTTCCTTTGCAATCCTTACCTAGTGATAACCTGAGAATCCATCTGTAAAAGAGTAGATTTCATGCCCCTACACCTTCCAAGATCTCCTCAATAAAAGGCGTTGGAAAAGGATCTATCACACATGCAACATTAAAATCTCTATAGTCCACAGATCCTTATCCTCCCATCCTTCTTGATACTAATCACCATTGGGCTAACCCATTCAGACTCTTCAATAGCCTCAATGATCCCAGATTCCAACATTTTGTCAATCTCTTCTTTAACCTTCATGTGCAGATTAGGATTCATCCTATAAGGTCTCTTCCTAATCGGGCATGCACCTTCCTTCAACTTGATCCGCATTTCTCCCAATGAGGGATGAAATCCCTTCAATTCATGGTATCCATGTGGGAACAAATCCTAGAAATCACAGAGTAGTTCAATTATCTTTGAGACCTCTTGGTCTGTCCAATAATCACTAATAATTAATTCTTTCATTTCTACTTCTATGTCAATGTTGACCTTCTTTTTCTTTAAAGGCTTATGGTAAGTTCATGCCTTATCATTTGCACTATCCAAGAATTTGCATGTACCTTCTGTATGATCAACATCGAGGTTCTTGACTTCCTCCTCATCTATCAGAACACCATTTTTCCTTTCTCTTTTCTAGGCAGAGGCACTCAAACCATACTTCATCTATGTTTTCTTCTTCCTCGAAGGCTTCCTCCAATTCAAGCTCTCCTAGAAAATATAAAATGAGGTCCTCATCTTTAGCACTATCTCCAAGAGTAAGGTGTTTTCCTACCTATAAGGTTTCATTCACTTGATGGTTTAGAAGATAGATACTCAAAAGTGTGGATAATATTGGCCATCAACTCTTGCCAATTTCTTGTCGATGACGTAAATCTGAATGGATATATCACATGCGCACATAACCCTACAAGGTGGATAGAAATTAAGCACCCATAGTGAAGGGGGTAAATATTCCGGGCCTTCCATCCAAGCTCTCTCACATTCCTTAACGTGGAACAAGGCCGAATCCTTCCCATGATAGTTGTGTATCCTTGTAGGTGCATTGCTTTGGAGAAATATGACAGAGAACATGATTCTTACTTCACACCAATCCATAAGATTATCCCGATGGGTCATCCACCAGTGCACCATCATCCCACATAAGGTATAAATAAGAATATTCCTCCACTCCACTGCACATGTCCATTGTAATTCCATAGTGCACAAAAATACATCAAGGTTACCTTCTCCAATGTAACTTGGTAATCGCTTGTCTTCGAACTAATTGCCTAACCGAATGTGCCTTGACAACGTAAGTCATGGTGCCCTTTAATTATCTCCCAATTATCTCATAAGTCCCATGCACCCAATTATCACATGCAATGTTAGTCATATCACTCATGTAATGAGCATCATCCCACTAAATGACTCCTTCTCTTAATTGGATCAATAACCTCTCGGATCTCGATAATGCACACATAAATTTTGTTCAGGTCTTCTTCACCCAAAGGTTCTACATAAGGCATAGATATTCCATCTATTAGTGGAATAATAACGAAATCCTTGTTATCAAAGCTGATGTATCCCTTATTCAAGCGCAAATCATCTTTCTTCACATAACACCAAGGGCATCCAAGTAAAGCTGGGAAAATATCTGCCTCAACAAGCTTTAAGACTTCAAAATCCCTATTAACTTGGCCCCTTGAATGGTTATGGAAGCATTATTTAAAACTCCAATGGCCGTAGCCTTAGTTCTATCCGCCATGTACAACATATTGGAAGATGGTTGCAATGGTGGTCTCCCCATCTAATTCCACGCATCCAAAGTAAGAACATTAACCTCAGTGCCCGTATCAATCAAAATATTAATCAAGAGCCAACCATCAACAACAACATTCAACGTGATCTCCTTATCGTAATCTAGACTATGAGGGGGAAAATTAGCATGAAATATCTACCTCTCACACTCACATCCAATGCATGGTACCTTTCCTCTCAACCACTCTCCTAAAAGGGGAATGATATTCTCCTTAGCACAACATCTTACACACCTCTTTGATATCATCTATGTCCCTATGAGGGATCTCAACATTCTTCACCTATTCCAACTTCCGTGACTTCTCTTTCAAGCACCGGATCTCTCCTTGCAAAATACTAATCACCTCCATAGTCTCCTGGTAAACCTCCTTCTGATAAGTTGGATTAGGGTACTTTCCATGCAATACCTCTTCTCTTGTAATGAGAGGCCTTTTCTTTGGTATTTATTTGGCGCATGTAGCTTTAGCATGCGTAGTCACTAATACAGGCTCTAACTATAGATTAAATGCTACCATAGGTATGAACAAAGGTTCAACGCACTTTACACTAACCACACATGTGCCCTTGTCCTACTTATTATGATTCTAAATCATGTGATCATGCAGATCAAGGAATTATTCATACTAGTGCTTCTTCCCACACCACGAGCATTTCGGTAAATCCAGAGCACTCATGATTGTAGTGATATGTAGATCCATAATTGAAAAAAGTTTCACGAGGAAACTCACCTCTTCCTCCATCGTGACCACTATGGCCTCTAAATCCTCACGTGAAAACTTCTTCCCATTCTTATGCCATCTTCACGGCATTCATGTTGATGTCCCTCATTCTTATAACCATTGTCAATGCTATCGGTATGGCACACACCAGTGTCAATTGCATCATGAATCTGATCGATCAACTGGTAATCCTTCATGTCATAAGTAGTAGATGTACAAATGTTACAATAACAAGGCACATTCTTATGGAACACGTGCTATAACAATGGGCATCTACTTGGATCATGATCTCTGTGATAGATTTCACAATCCAATGACATGGAACACACCTTCTTTCAAGGAAAACTATCCTTAGTTTGTCATTCTACTTCATAATTTGTACACCAAAGTATGATGCAGTCTCATGTGTCGAGTTCATAGACAATTTCTCAAGTTATTTTTCCATAGAAGCAATTTGTGCCTCCAAAATGGGACATACCCTACTATTAACACTTCCTATGGCCTCAACGTGTAAATCAGCCTCCAAGGCCTCACATGGATCCATGAAAGTATTATGTGAAAGCACTCATCTGAAAGGTGTTATTAATCCTCCAAAGAAGCACTGAGCATGTTGCGAGGGGTGGATATCATAAGATAGATTTGAAAATAGGGTCTTAAATTACGCATCATAACTCCACACACTCTCTGCCATACCCTATTGAATCTCTTTAAGCATGTTAATTCTCTTTTTCTCAAATTTAGGAATATGAAACTCCACCAAGAAGGCATCACACATCATGTTATAATCCATTGTTGTCTTATGTGGTCATACTTTCGGTCTTAGCTAGCTATATGTGCACCTCTGCAACATAGTTGTAAAGCTGGATTTCCTTCCACTATGGGGTAGTGATCCCATTCATGCGCCATAGTAATTCACACTTGTGCACATACTCTGCAACATCCTCAACACCTTTATAATCTAGAAAATGAAGATATGTCTCATAAAACACTTATTGATGGGGTTGTGGTCCTTTCCCACCAGATCCATAACCTTGATTTCCTCTTGTGTTTCCTCCACCACCAGATCTACTAGGGCCACTCACTCCTAAACCACCAGATCCACTAGATCCTCCTTTTGTAGTATGTACATGGCCTGAAGTGGTACTAATTTTTGTTCCCACCGTTGTGCTAAACTGAGCTCCAAACTATGGAAATAAAATACTCCGTAAGTGATACCACATTCGCTTTCCCACACCTTGTCCAAATGAGGCTCCTAAAAGAATACCACCAAATATAGGGAATGTCTGTGTAACTGTAGATGGATGTAATGAAAAATGATATCTACCTGATGTTGTTTTCTCACCAACACTAATACCAACCGAACTAGCAATACTTGTCTCAGATAATTGAAATCTAAATGCAAGGGCTTGGTTTCGGGGTGGGTTAAAATGCATGCCTATGGTCCATCTCCTTTCTTCACATGACTAGCTCTCATCGGAAGCCGAGGGGTTATCCTCTGCGCTTGCCAAGATGGGTAGAACAAAATTTTATCTTCCACGCCCTCCACACGAACCTCAAATCATTCCCATAACGTCTACCTCCAAACATCCATCACTCACTATAATCTCACACTGTTTTTCCTATTCCCTCTCCCGAGATTCATTATTCTTGAGCCACCTCTCTTCCCTCTCTACTTCTACCGTAGGATCCACCATTTCTCGCCACACCAGCCTTCCGCATCCCGTGCCTAGTAGAGGTTTAGCTATCCGTATGAAATGCTTCTAAAATCAAAGTGATGATCAAGATCTTAATGGCTAACGGTATAAAATGTGAGAATGATCCTCTCAATTCTCGTAAGAACTCAAACTAAGCAACTTCTAGGAAAGAATACGTAAAACCACGTATTCTAACATATAGCTAGTCAACACACCACTCCACCGAAAATCAACAACACGAGTCCATATCAGATCAACATCATAAAGTTGTTGATAATATTCTTGAGTCCAAACATGATGTCTTTAATACCAACTCTTCCTTTATGTATACGATGAAATCCATTCATATAGTTCTATTGGAAAACAAAAAATAATGTTTCATAGAGCTCATAATATAGATGCTCCTCTAACCATATACGTGCATCAAAATTAGGTCTAGTGTTGAATCTCTATGAAAACTCATCCTCCGTGTTCTTAAGCAATTTTTTTATGTTGTCCAAGGTCAATCCATCTGCCATCACACACCATTCTTACAACATATTCAAAAGAGGTCTGGAAATGGAACCAAGATGTAGTCACTTTTCCTAACCTTTTAACTCTCATGCTCATCGGTATATCACCCACCTAAACTAGGTGGTCACCCGAGGCGCACAGCGTTGAGACCCTCCTTTATGTGAGCTTTAAAGAATTTTTACCATTAATGGAGGAAATTTCATAGACACAAATGCATACATTCTATAACAAAGATAAAGAAACTAGATCCAAGCATAGATGCACCAAAATATGAATGACAATATTATAGCAACATAAAGGAATCATATCTAAACCATGAGCGGTATGAAGAACAAAAAGGGTTTGAACCCATCAACATAGTTATTCAGAAAAACACCATTATATTCATTCATCAGTATTACAATAGCCAAATACATCAAGAAATCCATACATGGACAAGATACATCATCAGAGTTCCAATATTATCCTCTAATGGCTCCATTACAGAAGTTACAACAATGATCACACATATCTCTCCTAGTTATCTCTACCTTCTTGCCCACACATCTTTCACTCATTATGTACTCGCCCCCTGTTGTCATACAAATCAATACATATTAAAAGGTTCTTAGGAATATTCTCTTTACCGCCTACTCATCATCTAGAGTGAACCACCTACCAAATGTCATCATACATTTTCATACTCAAGCATCCTCAACATGTAAGTGTTAGCTAAACCGTAACAAACTCCACTTTATAGCTCCTAAACATTTCATGATAACCATAATTATACCCCTTTCTCCATGTTCTAGCCTTATTGACAATTAGATCTAACCGCATATCCACATGTCCCTTATTGTAACTCTAACCGTGGTCCAAAATATGGCTAAGTGCTAAGATTTTTATGCTTTAGGGTGAACCTCGGGCCTTCCCCAAAGTTACTTCGTGAAATCCTTTACGCATTCCGACAAGTGAAAATCCTTCCACGCCTTAAGTGCCTAGTCTCCTTAGGGTCTCAACAATTATACACTGGAATATGTTATTTATATGTATTTTTGTCTAGAGGAAGCTAAATTCATATTCTTTCACGAGATCTAGAGGATCTTAATGTCATGTTATACATTTATTAATAAAGATCTTGCTTATAGAACTAGATTTAGAAATCCTACCCATGGCTAGTTAAACCCCCACTATGCGTAGGGGCAGGAGTAGGTGTGGAAAAAGATGGCAGACCTATCGGCATAAAGAGAGAGAGGAAATACAGCTCAAGTTTAACAAAGCATGAGAGAGGGACATAACAAGTGAACGAGAGATTGAGGAGGTAATATAGTTGAGGAGGATGATGGATTGTGAAGGTTTTGAAGCTCTCATGGAAGATGAGGAGAGGCATCATCAGGCTCTCCCAAATTTGGGAAAGCGCAGAGAGAATGGCCTTTGGATTTGAATGAGAGTATGTCGGAAGAGAGAATGAGGATCGTAGGCATGCATCGATCCCACCTATATACCTATCCCTTGCGCATGGTGTTTCAAGTCCGAGGTATTCATAGAGAAGTAGGATAGTGCAAGTAAGAAAGAAGAGATGAGTAGATATAAATTTGTGTTGAATTCAAGAAATCAAGTTAGTATCATGGCCATGACATCACAAATCAACACCATTCTTTGGGAGTAATCTTGCATAATTTTTTTTAAGGAACATTTTCGGGATAGAGTATTGGCGTAAAAATTGTTGGAAGTAATTAGTAGCATTTCTGACCATGTATATCGTTGGTGTCTAATCGAGTACTAAAAATGGGACACAAGGAAGTTCATCAACTGGACCACAATGATACCTTTGCATGGGCACAGGGGGTTTTGGAAGATCAATTCAACTACCTAAAGGAAATAGTACTAGGATTTCTAGTTCTAGATCTGGTGGTCAGGGACCACAACTACCACCTCAAAGAATGGACCGGTGCAGCCGATACCTCAAGTTTACTATGAGATTCTCTGTATTTACCAGAGTATAGAGGTATTTAATATGTAGTAGAGCATGTGCATGACTGTGAAATGCTATGGAGTGCTAAGGGGATTACAACCTCAGATAGAAAGGCAAGTCAATTTACTACTACAGACTGCAAGGGTGCATGCATAGTTTGGTATAGAAGTATGATCCACATCATATTGTGGTAGATTATAATGCTTTACGCACTACATTTCTAGTATAGTTTCACATCCCAAAATTTAAACAACAGAGCATCAATGTGCTCAAAGATATCAAACAGGGCTTATCTAAAAGCATGAGGGAGTACGATGCATGTTTTAAGACTCTGTTTTCTAAGTTGTCAATGATATTCATCCAAATCATCATGCACAATGGTTCATTGGAGGATTTTTGACTCTGTTCCAAAGAGCACTTTCTCATAAGATATATGGATCTGTGTGAGGCCTTGGAAGCTACTCTATGTACGAGGAGGTAGTTGGGAGTTTGAAACGAAGTGAGCCCATTCTTAAAGGCATAGATCACATCTATTATGAATTAGTGAGAGAAGATTTCGTAAACTTAGTACATGAGACAAGTAGTTGTATATGGTGCATGGATTGTGAATTTGAGGGAAATACTAAGGATAGTTGTCTATGCAATTTAGTGCATTATTACTATATTGTGAAGTCTTTCACCTAAACCATGATGTCTTGGATTTTTGTGTTTTATAGCGCATGATTTATAAGAAGGTTTCCATTTATTGTAAGATTTTAAAGTCCCATACTCATGACACCACTGACTGCAGATTGATTTATCACATCCACAAAGACATTGAGACAAGAATGCACCAAACTAGTATGGTGAGAAGATCCAAGGAACATGAAAGAAAACATAATGAAGGGCACAACACCTGCAGATAATATAAATGGATGCTTCCGAGGAGGATATGGTGGAAAAATTTGTGGTGTTGGTAGAGGTAGGTTTTCTCGAGGAACATGTTACATTTATGTATCGCTCTGATCATTACCAACAAGATTTCCTTAGAATACATATTACTCATAGTGTTTGAATTAGCATAAGTTAGAGGATTGTTCGGGCCTATATAAGAATATGGGTGCGAGGGACGATCAAGATGCAACACATGAATGTTTATCAATGGGTGCCTAAGAAGATGTATGATCTATAATTTCAACCCATATTGTTTACAATGCATGCTAAGGCAATGAGACATGTGCAAACCTCTAAGGCTAATCCTCTCATTACAAGGGAGGAAGTGATACATGCTAAGTACGCAGATGCGATATGCTTGAAAGGAAGTCTACTAAAATAATATGGGAGTCATTAGAGACATGTAGGGTGAGTTACGATTTTAAAAAGAACAAGTGCACAAGAGAGAACATGAAAATCATGTTGAGCTCCCATAGAAGGATGTGGATGACCAAAGAGGTGTGTAAGATGTTATGCGAGGAGAATATTATTTATTTGTTGGGGGAATGAATTCATGAGACAATACCATGCACTAGAGTTGAGCGTGAGAGGAAGATACTTCATGTGAATCTACCACCTCAGGACCATGAATTTGATAAGGATATCACACTTGATGTGGTAATTTATGGTTGGTTGGTAAGTAATATCCTTATAGATATAGATGTTGAGGTAAATGTGTTGACTCTTGAAGCATGGAATCAGATGGGAAATCCTAAATTACAGCCATCTTTGAATATGCTATATATGGCAAAAAAACTAAGGATATTCCTATTGGGGTATTGAAGGATGCATCCATTGTTATTCAAGGAGCCAATTTTACTGGGGTATTTGAGGTATTGGAGCTTTCCAAAGAAAATAACTTTCTAGCATTACTCGGGCGAACTTGGTGTTATGCAAACAATGTTGATTTATGCTTTAATAAGAGATACATCAATTTTGAGAAAAAATATGAGCGCGTGATTATACCTCTATTTAAAAATAAGGAAGATCCTTATGTTGAGCCTTTGAGTGAAGAATATATTAATCAAATTTACACACAGATGGTGCATGATCTAGAGAATCTAGAACCATCAAAAGAAGGTGTACTTTAGTGGGAAGACATGATGTTTGCAAGGGACACTACAAGTGTTGATTTTGATAACTAGGTGCATGGAATATGTGAGATGGTCGGGCGTGAAGTTAAGGGGAAATTCAAAAGGATGATCAGGCCACACATGGTGAGGCACTTAGGCTCGGCTAAGGTACTGAGATATATTGTTAAAGGGAAGCCCGATACATTCCTACGCACTATGGAGACTTAGTGGATAAATGAAGGAGATATAAGAAACATGCTACTCTATACCTTGCACAAGATAACATTACGCTGGTGGGAAACACATAGAGATAACCTCTTGGAATGGTGATAAGTGATAATTTCCTTTTCCACTAGGTTTACTCAGAGAAATGTACCTACACACATATTTGAATTCCATGGTAAGAATTTGGATTCAAATCACGTTCATACTTGTGAGAGACTATGGGAATGAGGTCTAGAGGCTTTACCACCATCCTTATGGGTACATACATTCTAATCCACACTACATGGATGCACACACACCTGGTATGTCTATGCTAAGCTAAAAAGGGAGACTAAAAATTGGCAAGATATGACTGTAGGTATGATTCAAAATTTTGATTTATTTTTCACTAAGCCTCTAGTCCATGAAGCATTGTAAATCATGAAGTGCATCACATTAGGGGATAACGTGAAGGAAGAAGAGCTCATGCTAGATATTTTGGGAGAATTTTATTCTAAGGTATGCCTTAATCTTGAGGAGACAGAAGAAGTACAAATGGGTCACGCCTAAAAAGAGAAAGAGAAAGGAAAGATAGTATACATGATTGATGATGAGGAAGTAGACCACCTAGAGGTTAGCCACACTGAAGGTGCATGCGAGGTGATGGATTCTATAGATAAGAAGGAATGTGCATACCATGCCCCCATGAAAACAAATAAGGTGAATATTGGCATGGAGGATTAACCCCAAGAAGTAATTATTTGGGATTCTTGGTCGAACATGAAGTAGCCAAGATCATCGAGCTTTTGCATTACTTCTAGGATCTCTTTCCAAGAGGTTACCATGAATTAAAAGGTGTACATCCTTCTTTAGGTTAAATGAAGATAAAATTGAAAGAAGGCATGCTCTCGGTTAGAATTAGGCGTTATAGGATGAATCCTAACTTGTGTATAAAGGTGAAGGAATAAATTGATAAGATGCTCAAGTATAGAATTATTGAGCCTATTGAGGAATATGAATGGGTTAGTCCCATGGTTATAAGAATCAAGAAGGATGGGTGGATCAGAATCTATGTGGACTATAGATATTTGAATGCTTTATGTGTTATAGATCCCTTTACCATGCCTTTTACTGAGGAAATATTGGAGGGATTAGCTCTAGGCGCGAGATATATTCTTTCACTGATGGGTTTTCAAGATATCATTAGGTGTAAATCACAAAATAATATCAGGGAGAAGACAACCTTCACCATTGAGTGGGGAAGTTTTTCATATACAGTTATGCCGTTTGGATTGAAAAATGAGTCGGTAGTATTCTTGTGCATTGTATTGCACGCATTCCATGATTTCATTCATAAGTTCTTGCAAGTATATTTGGATGATTGGATGGTGTATGGATTAGTCAAGGAACATTGTGATAATCTCATGCTTATGTTTGATAGGTGTAGGTAGTTGAGTATATCTTTGAAGATTAAGACGTTATCTTCGCTACACCCTTTAGGAACACTACTAGCGCACATTATTTGTAAGGAAGGATTGTTGGTAGACCCAACTAAGATAGTTTTCATTTTGGGATTGGAGGAGCCTACCAATCAAAGTGAAGTGTAAAACTTCTTGGGACATATAGGTTACTACAGGAAGTTTATCAAGGGATATGAAAATATTGCCATGCCCCTGGAAGAGTTACTCAAATCTAAGGGAAAATTTTATCGGGGTGACGTAACAATAACAATAGGTGTTCAAGAATTTGAAGGGGAGACTAACTACTTCACTTTTTTGCACTTTCCTTCATGGGATAATTCATTTTATGTACATGTTGATGGTTCTTGAATGGTAATTGGCACAATGTTGGTACAACTAGGAGAAGGGATTGTGGATCATCCTATTTTCTTTGTAAGCAAGAAGTTGACACCCGTGGAGAAAAATTACAATACCACCTAGTGCGAGGCATTATCTATGATTTACATGTTGTATAAGTTCAAATAGTACTTGTTGGAAACCATGTTTATCTTCTATATAGATCATATGGAACTCAAGAACTTAGTCAACAAGCATGTTTTGCAAGGGCGCATTTGTAGGTGGATACTTTTGTTTCAATAATTCAACTTCATAGTTGTTGTCAAGCCAAGGAAGAGAAATTTAGGGCTTGATCATCTATCAATAATTAATTTTGAAGAGGATGCGTGAGAGCATTGAACATACCATGCCTAATGTGTATTTGTTTAGATTAAACTACGCACCCATGGATTTAGAAGACATAGTTGTATTTTTATGCACTCAAATGGCACGAGAGGAATGAATACATTGGAGAAAAAGTAGTTTTCCATACGAACAATGCCTTATCGATTGATTGGAGGTGACTTGTAAAAAATGGGAAGAGATGAGGTTTTATGTCGGTGTGCTCTCGAACATGAGAGCGAAGCTATTATGGAAGAGACTCATGGAGGTATAACGGGGAGGGAATTATGCGGTGATGCTATAGTGTACAAGATCCTCTTAGTTGGCCTATGGTGGGAAAAATTGTACAAGGATACCAAGGAATATGTGAAGGCATGTGATCATTTTTAGTGCCTTGGGAAACTGGACATAGAGATGAGATGCCACTTAGACCGATTACAAGCACGAAACCTTTTGAGAAGTGGGTTATTGAATTTGTGGACTATTATGCCACCCACATGTAGGAATGTCATGCACTACATTATTACTTGCACGGACTACCTTACAAGGTGGGTATATGTTGCACCTATAAAGGATTGTACTACAGCCACAAAAACACATATTTTATGGGATAATATCATTGGCAAGTATGGCTGCCCATTAATCTTGATAAGCATCACAACGAAGGGACGGTAGTTGCGCATGCTTCGGGTGATCATTCAGCCCCGCTAAATGAGGTGTCAACGCGCATAACATTTAGGTGAAATAAAAGACTACATTTTAGGTGATAATTCATCCCTACTTGAATGAGACAATTAGAATTTTATTAAAAGAGTTTATAGTGGCACACCATAAAACTAATCCTTTTCATCCCCAAGCTAATGGTACTACAGAAGCTTTCAATAAAATCTTGGGAGAAACATTGAAAAATATTTGTAATGTTGGAAGAAAGGATTGGGATGATAAAGTTTCAATTGTACTTTGGGCTTACAATACCACTTATAAAAGTTTGAACAAGGCCATGCCCTTTCAGTTGGTGTTTGGCATGGAAGATGTGCTACTAGTAGAATTCATGTTACCATCCCCATCCACTGAAATATGGCGTGTAGGTGGTCTAGATGATGAACAATATTTAGGGGAGCACATTGAAAAACTAATGTATTTAGATGAGAGGCATATTATTACATGTTGGAGTCAAAAGACTGAGAAGGTAAGAAAAAAAGCATGGCATGATAGGCACATTAAGAATAAGAAATTTACAATTGGCAAGATGGTCCTTCTCTATGAATCCAAGTTTTCATGCCACCCAACAAAGTTGAAAGTACATTTGTTGGGACCTTTTGTAGTAACCAAGATACTTGAATCAGGTGCATGTTAGTTGTAGGAATTGGATGGAACCATGTTGCCTAGTTACTTCAATGGGAATAGGCTAAATCCCTACTATAAATAAGTTTCTCTATTGTTTGTAATAAGGCAATATTTCCATTTAGATTAGGTTTCCCTTTCATGTGTTTATTTCAGGTTGTTGTGATGTTTTGTTATTTTTTTCTTGCTTGTTGTAATAAGCTCATTTGCATGCAGGAGGTGATTATTATGTATTGAGTTCATGCACAAATGACTACGCATCATTTTAGTGTGGGGTGAACTATGTTCAAGTGTGTGAAAAATAAATCCACTGGTGTTGAGAGGTGATGTAGTCCAATAAGCAACTCAGTCAAGCAACACTCCTATTAGGTGAAATTTCTAGTATAGCCTCCTTTTAGTCAAGAAGGTTAAATCCTCTAGGCTTATATTCTTGACTCTCCTGATCAATTCCAACTTCAATTGCTATTTGGGATAGTAATCCTCCTACAACATATGCTTAGACTCCAACAATGCTCATCCAATTAACAAAAGTGGTTAGTTTAAAAGAAATCATCATCCAACCCAATTAGTTAAAACTGCCCACTCATGCTCTCCTAGCCCTATTTTAAGAGGTTTGTAACATTTTCCTTGACTTTAGACACTTAATCTCGAACATATGAAACCTCTATATACCCATTCACCTCTTATTCTTATTCTCAAAAATCCTCTAGGTATTTTTTTTTCCTCAACTCTACTCAAGATCACTCTCTTAACCTCAATTTAGGCCTTAAGTATAGACACCTAAATTTGGTATCTATGCCTTCATTCACCCACGTGCGCATATTTTAATCATTTATTCAATCATCCCCCTTGTTTAATTAAATTCTCTCCCAATCCTTATTAATTAATTAATCATAATTAATTAATCATTGACTCAAAAAATCTCTCTTCAGAAAAAACTAAGAAATTTGGAAGGCCTTCCTCTGACCATGAAGCTCAATATAAAATCTTTCAAATATCTACGCCTTTAAGATGTCACTATTAATCTTTCTTATTCAAATCACTCTCGAATGTTTGCATGTAAAATTCCCTAGATCCTCATGCCTTAATCAACCTTATAATTAGGATGATTTTATCCTACCCATAAATCCCTATGATTTTTCTACCCAATCCTATCTTCTAACTACCTTGGATTTATCCCCAAGTAACCTAATCTCACTCACATGCTTTAAAGCACTCACCCAAGCCTTAAAAGCAGAAAAATCCCGCCTTAAATAAAAAATCATGCACATTGGGGAAATTTTCCCCATAGTTGGTGGCGACCTAGCCCAATCACCATTAACCCTTATAAAAATAGTGTTTTCTTGCCATTAGGTGAGGAAGGGAAATCAAAAATCAATCAATTAATCCAACAATCAGATGCATGCAACCCTCCTCATGCCTGAGCATTTCAATGACATCCACAAACCTCTTGAACATCCCTTGATTGCTTGCATCACTCACAATCATCATTCGTGAGATCTTTTTATCATTATCACATTATCTTAATCATATTATCATATATGTTTCACTTCTAACATCTTGCAGGTACATAACAGATTTAAAAACACTCAACAACCTTCTCCCATAGCTCCTTTTTATTGCAAGTTACCATTTTCATCCTTTCATCCTTGGCTTTACATTTTTATATTACATTAGCCACGATCCTCCCTCGATCACCGTCGACTAGGGTCTTGTCTATCCAAAAACCATTTAAATCCTCCTTTCTATCATTTATCCTAATTCCTTACTTCTAGTTCACTAATACTATATGTAGAAAACCCTTTTACAAAAGAAAGTAGCTCTCATTCCTCATAGCTTGAGATCACTCTCAAACTTACAGTGTCTTTATATTTCATCTACAACTCTAGGTCCATCCTACTAGTGTCACCGTCGACCTACCTGCACAAATTGGGGTCACAACCAGACCAGACTAGGTAACACATTATTTACAATTATTTTCATCTAAATAGATTTAGACTAATTTCTACCATTTTTCATATTCAATGATAGCTCTATTTTTGCATGCTTTTTCTTTTACATATTTTTGTTTAACAAACGGGGTTGACATCCACCGAGGAAGTTAACACTTCTCGGGTCCACTTTTCAGAAGCCCCGCCCATATCTATCTAATCAAATATTTTTTCAATCTTATTTATAGGTTTGGTAGTAGCAACAATTCATCATTTAACCCCGTATCAAGCATCACACATCCGAGGTAACATAAACCCTCTTTCATTTTTGAGTTACTAGTTTCTTTAGTAGCTAGTGCATTAACTTCATAACGAATGAGAAATTTAGACAACATTCTTGGCACGCCCGGTGGGACCACCCTTTAGGTGGTTTCTTTATTTTCTATATTTTGCTTTTTCCTACTAACATCGGATCGTGAGGCTTCATTGCTTATTCATGTTAGGTTCGTGGCTTGGATCACTCATCACTGAGAGTGTAAAAAAATAGGAAAAGCATTATCCAAGTATTCTTCTTTTCCCTATTTTTTCCTTTTGCATTCATACCTTCCCTTCTTATTTGTGTACTCATCAAACATCACACCTCATTTTAGGATTAAAAATAATCTTTCCTTTTGCATCCTTCTTGCTCATATAGTTTAAGTAGGGGGTTCAATCTTCTACATCACATGTCTTATCACACACATCCTAAAAATTCACAAATCAATTGACATCAAAAATTCCTTTCACAGGTTCTCCACTGATTGGGATTTGATCACCCAATAAGAGACCATTTCAGACATTTCCCAACCACAACTTACTTGATACTAAACATATTTTTCCATCTCCTAGGTCCTCTCACATCCATCCTCTTCACACTTTCTTAATCAGAACATAAAAATGAATTGTTGTTTGCTTTCTTGTTTAAAAATGGAACCAAAATTTTCCTCGAGCAGTTCTTAGTAGTCCTCTATGACCCCATCCAGACCACCAGTTGCTTCTAGGGATTCCTCTATCCCTATCTATGACTATCTTCTTCATAGACCTCCCATCTCTCGCCCATATCAATCCGTAAACCATAGTTCATGACAGCCCTCACCCTCCTTATGCATCATCCCCTTTATCTCCATCACCTTATACTCCATTTCCTTATATCTCATCACCTTTATCCTCATCATCTTTAGCCTCATCCCCATGCACCATTCCTACTTCTACCCCATCTTATTTGACCTCATTACCTTGTTCCCTTCCTGTGTCACCCGACATCACCATACCCACTTCTCTTATGGATATTCCTCACGAGAACCCCATCTGTGACTTCCTTCTTTGTAGGTATCATCAATAGATCCTACTCCATCTTATGACATCTCTCCTCCCATCTCACCGAGGGATACCTCCAATGAGCCTGCCATATTAGATCTCCCTATTCTTTCCCCATCTCCATCATCTCATTATGATCCCACTTATCACCATGATCCTATATCCCCCAAGAAATCCAATCCTCATCACATGAAATCTTTAGACAACCATTTCCTAATCATCCACTAGTTATTTCATCTTCACCTTCTATATCACACCTATTTAATCCATTCTCAATCAATACCATACATCAAACACCTCTTTCCACATCAGTTTCACCCATTTCCTCATCTACTTCCATCCTAGGTATTGTGCCCTTGGCCCCTTCTAACATCATTCCTACATATATCACATCTACAATCACCTTACCTACCTCCCTTACTTCTACCACTTCTCTTATAACCACATCCAGTCCTACTCTCACTACATCTACATCAGCCTTGGCCACACCTATCTCCTCATCTGCACTCGTTGTTGCATTGACATCCTTATCACACATTTCTTTACCTATACCCGCATCATCTGATATTATATCTACCCTGACATCCTACCACCTATCTCGTCACTTATGACCACCCCACTTACCTCATCTTCCACATCCACATCTATTGCCACATGTATCACACCTCCCCAATCTGCTCATGTGCCTTTTGAAACTCATACCTCTTCCACCCCTATCCTAGCTTATCCACCATCTTCCCCATCTCACATATATAATTAATCATATAATATAGATGCCTCTCATCATTTCCACACCCGCACCTATTGCATATCCCACACCTACATCTACCTTATCTACTTCAGTCGATTCTACACCTCCATCCACATCTACTCCAGTAGATCCTATTCCTCTATACACATCTATTCCACCCTTACCTATCCTACCTTCCATAGATTCAGTACCGGTTCCTCTTTCCATACTTCTACCTACACCTACCGCATCGACCATTGTCACTTGTATCCCCGTTATCTCCCTCTTCCTCCACACCGCCTTCGTCATTTGAACAATATTGGAGGGAACTTTAACTTGCAGTATGTTGGCAAGAAATTTTTGGGGACAAATTGATGGAATTATTGCCAACGCTCTAGGAGTCTAAGTCCCTCTACTTAACTAGTGAAACTGCCGTATATACATGCATGAGTAAAAAGGTGGATTTTCCTTGTGTCCTTTCGACTGGGGATCAACAAGGGCACTTCACCGACCATGCGCGAAAAGATTTACTGATTTTTATAAGGGGAGAATTTGTTAGGAGAGTGGGAAAGGGAGTGAAAAAGTTAGAAAAGAGAAACTAATGTTACAAGTAGAAAATCAGAGACTTACATACACCAGTTAGAAATTACATCACATGCACTAAAATTAAGAAGAAACAAATCTGCATAACAACAACAAGACCAAATAACATTTAATGAGCACAAAGTATCACTAAACTCCTTAGTCAAAAAAGGCTAAAATTCCTTCTTCTTGTATTGATGCTCAAGAAAAAATTGTACATAGCATAGAAATGGAAGACATTTTAGAATAAGGAAAATGGAAGAAATTTGTTATCTCTTTGTTCTCTTCACAAGGATATCTCTCTCATGAATTCACAAAAAACAACTCAAAAGTATATGAAGATCTAAGAAGACCCTCAAATGAGGAGCTTGCTACAATTTATAGAAGAGAAGGAAACTCTTCATCTTCCCAGTGGCTTTTCAAATACCATATTCTTACTTTAGACTATTTGTATTCCAATTAAATATTTAAGTCCCTTTTATAAAAACAAGGTGACTTAAATGTTACATTATGTTTCTAAATTCACTTAAATATATATCAAAAAGTGCAAACCCCAAAGCAAGATTATAACATTGAAGAGAGAGAGAGAGAGAGAGAGAGAGAGAAGAGAGAGAAAGAGAAGAAGAAGAAGGAAGGAAGGAAGAAGAATTATGCAGAAGAATGAGCCACTGCGGTGGATTTGATCTCACTCCCTGACTAGTCTCCATCCCACGCTACTGAGAAGATCCATGTTCCTCCAAATTCCTTACTGAAATGGACTATTGTAGGTTCCACTTTGTCAACATAATGAATGAAAACACTTCTCGAGTATTTGTCCATCCATAAAACACTGCTGTTGATGTCTTTGCATTTTTTGAACCATGATGGAAGTTTCTCTACAATGAGTGCAATGACAACTTGAATTTCTGAGAGCAAATATAGGGTATCCTTGGTGAATGAAAATGGATTACATACCTCTTTCTTGACATGTTCCTCAAATGGACCAATTAGTTCATCGGCAGTTGTGTTTTCTCCTATTGTAGGTACTCCAAGTTTCTAAATTTTTGATTTATACTATCCTGCAACTTATACACTTGTTCCTCCTTTTCCTCTAGCTCAATGATGGCCCGATTGACTGCCTCAAATCTAATTGCCGGGTCCCTCACCCATACACGTGAAAAGTATTCAAAATTATTTTTAAAAATCTTCATATTGATCAACTCTATTAACAAGTGTTGCTTATTTCATCCACTACAGGCCCAGAGGATCCTAGTATCCCTTTCTTTCTCCAAGTCTTCCTTGAGTGCCTACATCCTGTTTGTTGTCGCACACATGTAAGTGAAGAATTTGACCACTTCTTAGAGCACTGACTTCCCTTTTTCATAAATTGAATTGATCCATTCATTATTCACTTGCCCCTGCATTGTGAACTTGTGTGTCCTCTTGATAGATTCTAGATTGAAGTGCTAATGGGTGTAACTTATTCAATGGGGATTTTCATGGCATTTGGCTCAACTAGATGTTGCATGTAGGACGAAATAGTTCACACCTTTTCCTTTAGTTCATCAATCTTATTTTTATATTCCTTATTCATTTCCACCATGTGAGTAGAATATTGTTGATACATGTGTAAATCCCTTTCATGAGTCACTGATCCAGTTGGATCATTCTCATCTCATAGTCAGTTGATGTCATCTTATCCATTGGCTTGATCACCTTTGGCCGAGCTACCTTGATGTATTGATTACCTATTTCCCCACTTTGTAGAACTATGAGGCCATATGTGCAAACTTCCTTTTCTTTCCTTTAGCTAGTGAGGAAATTGTTGATAAGTCAAGGGTTGTTACTTGTTGACACAGAGGTGGTGGGAAATTGTTTCTGCATCCAAGGGAACATCTCATCGGACTCAAGTTCCATGACAAGTACATCAACCATTCCCTATTCGAAGAGAAGGCACATCTTTTATGGGAGATATATTAGTGTTAAAAGAGGTGAGGCCTCTTGTGGTGGTTGAAAATTGGGTCTTGAACTACGTGTTCTTCTTTTGCTTGTGCTTTTATCACTGGATCTTCTTCTTGCATTGTTGCAATTGAGCCTTCTTCCATCCTATCTTTCTTTGGTGATCTTCCATGAGAATAAGCCTCCAATTCTATGGATTTTTTAGAACTTCCTCCAGAATGCCTTGAGTTCAAGGCAACTTCCATGACTCTTGATGATGACTGATGAGAGGCTTGTTTTTGATCTGCAGGCATACCTCATGATTGGATGATCATGGTTCTCTTTTTCTAAAACCAATTTCTTGTTCTCTTCACCACCTTCTCAGTATGCTCCTTTATATCCCCGATTCATGAACTTACTAGTTGACTTGAGGAAATGGAGACATTTTGACAGCCACATACTTAGGATCATACATCTTTGTCCCATCATCCTGTAAGATGTCTTCTTACAAAGAGAACTTGAATTTCTTCATTTCATTGAATGTCATCCTCATATGGTCTTTTTCCCACACTTAAAATTCATCAGCATAATTATCTTAATAGTTCATGATTTGTGGCTCATGTTGTAAGTATGGAATGTGGAAAGATTCGGGATCATCTCGAATGTCGAAATTAGGCATGGCAACACAGGAATACAAAGTCAAATGAGCGAAGGTAGCCTCCAGATGAGATGCATCATTTGAGATCTTGCACATGAACACTCTAAGGAGATGGGAAATGAGATCAACTTATTCTTCTACTCCTGAGCCTATTTTTTACCTGTATGATTTACCTACAAAGCTCAAATAGTACACTTTGATCGTTAAGGTACTTGGGTAACCTTAGTGGAGCTTGGTCAAATTCGAAAACTTCAAGTAGGTAGGAGAAGGTTGAGAATTGGATGAAGTAAGAGCCATATCTCTTGATAAAGGACGTCACTTGTGGTGACATCCTAGCCTCCAAATCACCTTCCAAGTTTCGGACCACATACATCGTGAATGCATCATTCATGTAAGCAAAGTGCCTATGGATTTCCTCCATCACCAACTATGGAAGTTTCTCATGTGTGGGCACCTTGGAAGCAATGTTTTGCATGAGATCCAATCCTTAAATGATCTTGAGCTAGCGAGAAGATAGACCAAGTAAGAATTCATGTGAAACTTCTTCATCATGGGTACCTAGAGAAGTTATAGATGCAAATTGTCACTAATGATCTACCCCTAGTCAATTCTTTATTTTCCTTTAGTCATAATCAAGATGAACATGCCCATCCACTCCTAGAAGTCTCTTGTGTTCGCTTCTCCCATCACCCTGTTAAGGAGGGTGATTGCATCTGAATACCCCTCGCAGAACTCACATCTCAGAAGGGTCTTCATAATCCTTAAGGGCTTTCTCCTTGTCTTCATCCATGATCCAAGTGTAACCCCTTTTGTATATGCATCTATCATTTCCTAGTATATGCAAGGCCATATCCTTTGAAATGAAAACCATGCAAGGTGATGTTGGGATTCACAAAGAGAGTGAGATGGTTTTGGGACTGATGACCACCATTTTTTTCCATTTTCGGCTCAAATTGTTCATGTTTCCGGTTCATAGTGGTGTAAACAAGCCAAGACCAACTCAAAGCTTTGTACAGACACGGGGTGTCCTGCAGTTGTGAACAATCCACTTGTGAATACATGATCCTCAATCTTCCCTCATTCCTTAGTTGTCATGTGAGCCCTTAGATCATTTAGGTCTATATATGAGACATCATTATCTTCTATCTCATACTCAGAAGTGAAATGCTATGCCAACTTCTACGTGTTGTGGACTTATACTCATGGTTTCTTCAAAAAAGTAACTTATTATTTTTGTAAGTGTGAAAAATTATCTCCTTCGAACCTCAATTAGATGCGGCAACTCAAATTCTCCTTCTTCCTACTTTTTCTCACCTTCTGGACTAATTTTCTACTTTTGGTAGGTGCTCATGAGATGAATTACTATTTTTAGTAAGTTTCAATTTTGGACCAAGATGACGTTTTGATGAATTTTCCACTGCAATAATTCTTTTGTGTTTAATACCTCTTTCTCAGTTTCTTCAATTGACGAATTTCCCAAAATGGAAGTCCTATAAGTAGAAGACCTACTATTTTTAGAAATTGAACCTCTAGTGGTTAGATTTCTATAAAAAAAAATCGATATGGGTTTTTACCCAATATCGCCCCTCTAAAATCTTGGACCTACCCGATCAACGATTTGGGAGATTTTAAACTTTCAAATTTTTGACCTAACAACACATCTAAATATGGAAGCCATTAATGGACCTCAAAAATTATAGGTCTAGTTTTCTCCTTTGTTCGCAATGAAAATCAAGTTTTTTATATGGGTTTTTATCCTTGTTCCTTCGATGAATTTTTTCTTCAAACTAATTTGATATGAAATCAAACTTTTTTCTTTCGTTGTGCAAAGAAATGGATTTCTTCACTGTGAAAACTTATTGCTATGAATGGGAGGTCTGAAGGTGATTTTTGTGGTCTATGAGAAATATAAACATAAAAAAATGGTTTTTTATTTCGTGTACTGGTTTGCAAGATCTCTTCAAATTTTTGTTTCACGACAATGGAGGTTTTCGGAGGGATTTCTTCATTCGTTCTTCATTTCTTCTTCTTGGTTTGATAAATATTTCTTCTAGGACCTATATATTATCATGGATTAGAGTATTTTATCTCGGTGGTGGAACTGGTTCTAATCTTATCAATGGTGGAGTGGTGGTGAGAAGTTACAGAGCAAGTTGTAGAGTGAAGTTATGCACAAGAATGGAGAAGAAGCGGGAAGAAAGCAAGAAAGAGCTTTAAAACACTTTTTTAAAATGGACCAATCAGGGGTGGGGAACATTTTTATGTCCCCCATGTCCCTCAAAAAAATTTACATGAGGGAAATCAAATTTCACATAGTTCCGGTAATGACAAGTGGTGGAGATCCAACGATGAAGGTTTAAGCCCAAAAAGTAAGTTGGAAGCATTGGGGGCTAGAAACTGGTCATATGAGGAACCATGAGGCTTCTTGGGGATGGGTGAATTTTTGTGTCCTTCATGTCCCCCATAAATAAGGGAAAAAGGTAACATCAAATTACACGGTACGCTAGGTGATGACATGTGGCACGATCTGATGGTTGAGGATTCAAGCTCACTTGGCTTTTGGGGTTGAAAAAGCACTGGAGAGGGTCATATGAGTGACTAGAAGACTCCCTTGGGGCTGGAAACATTTTCATGTATCTCATTTCCATTTGATAAAAAAGTACATGAGGGACATAAATTTTCATGGTGTGCCAGAAGCCGGCACTTGTCAACGATCTGACGGTTAAGGGTTTAAGCTCCTTCAAGCACCTGAGGGCTGAACTAATAGTCCAAGAGGTCATATGTGTGACTTGAGGGCTTATAGGGTTTGGGAAATTTTTATGTCCCTCATGTCCCTTTTCTTGAGGAACGAAAGGGGCACAAAATTATGCCAGGCTCCTAGAGATGACACGTGTCCATCTTGAAATTTCACTAACTGCGAGAACTCATCGAGAGGGAAACTTAAAATGGTGATATCTGAGTTCCCGATGACATTTGTGGTTAAATTTTATATGAAATTGACTTCAATTGGCCTTAGGAATCTAATGGTTTGGATATAAGATCTTCATTCATCCATCTAATCCCTAAAAATAGGATTTGTAATATGGTCTCTTAGCGGTGCATGAGAAAAGCGCCTGAGACCCATTTCAAAAAAGTGTTGTGAAAAATATAATTTCACAATATTTTAGGTCTTGGAATTACATTTTCAAAGATGTATTTTTTTCTCCTTAATCCATCTAGATCTCATGGAATCACCTTCGAAGCTCAGCATCTTTTTTGGCATGTGCATTGCCTAGACCTGTGAACCCTAATTTTGGTGAAACTACCCCAAATCTTCCAAATCCTTTCTAAATCTTCCAAAATGACTTCCACAATGTTTTTAGGCCTTAAATTCATCTCCATGTTATATTAGGATCCTCCATTTCACTCTAGGGGTTTGTTACATTCTTGGGAAGGCCAATGATAGCCTTTCCCACAACTGCTTGAAATTTGCATTTTCAATGAATTCCTAAAATCACCTAGGGGTTGAATTGAATTTCCTAAATCACCTAGGGGAATGAGTTAACATAATTTGGGAGGTGCTTTGAAGAGTGAATTTTGAAATTTTCAACACCGGGGTATAGTGGTCATGCTCGAAAATAGTCAATTTTCCTATTGCACATTTGCATGACAACAATTGGCTCTAGCTTGGGGACATGGTATGGAATGAGTATAGCGAAGACATGACATGAAGAATCTCAACTTTAGACCACATAATTCATTGACCAGTGCCTTATCCATTGGGCCCTACGGAGTCATGTACAACTTACAACAAGAGAGAGAGTAGTGAAGAAGGAAACACAAACACACCAAAAATGATGAAAGGAAACACACAACACACACGAGAAAGGAAAAGACACACACAACAAAAAGGGAAACACACCTAATAATCACCTATGGTACAAGGTGGTGAGGATAACCCACTTTCACTGATGATACAACTTCAGATATTTCCCATTGTGAGGAAATTCTAGTGGCTTTCTATCCATCCATAAGAGTAGAAAAATGTTCTCATGAAATCTTCACAAATCTAGAATGGTCCGAGCCATAGCGAATCAAACTTTCCATGGCTGCATTTTGGTTCCCTCCTTTTGTCCCATAGCAAGGAAAGGTCTCCGAATTTGAACTCTCTCACCTTGGCCTTCTTGTAAAATATCTTCTTCACCTTCAGTTGATGATATTTGATACAATCAACCACTCTGAGTCTATTTTCTTCTAGCTTCTCAAGAAAAAGGATCCTCTTTTCAGTGGACTCCTTGTATTGTCCATCTTCTATTCCCTGGAGAAAATTGAGATCTAGCATTTCAACCATGATGGGAATGTTTTATTCAACTCCATATAGCAGTTGGAATTGTGACATGCCTATTATCTTCATGGGAGTGATTTTATCTCGCCACAATGCATCATACAATGTTTTTTCCAATTCCTTTGGTTTTCATCCACGTGCTTGCGAACAATGGTCGATGTTATTATTGCTTGATATGGCTTGACCATTTTCCTATGGATAGTAGTCTGATGAGTGGGATAGAGAGATTACATAGCCATAGAAAAATGCAGTCAACTCCCTTAAAGAGAAATAGGTAGCATTGTCCGCTATAATCTTATGTGGTACCCGAAACATACTATGATATTCTCTTTGATGAAGTTGCATACCATTTCGGTGTTTGATTTCTTGACTAGAATTTTCTCCACCCACTTTATGAAGTAATATATCTTTGTGAGCATGTAGGTATGCCACGCGCTTGAGTGAGGATTTAGAACACCGATGAAGTCTAGCCCCCTCTTGGAATGGTTCTTCAATGATAACTGGCCTGAGTGGTAGTGCTGCAAGTTGTGGTCTCCCAATGAATTTTTGACATGCTTTGCACTTGGAAACCCATTCTTGAGTATCTGTAAAGAGGGTGGGCCAATAATACCTACCTTAGAGGATCTTATGTGCAGTGACCATCACTGAAAAATGCCCACCACACGCTTGGTCATGGTATGCTTTAAGTAAATTCTCTTGTTGTTCTTTGTCTACGCACCTGAGAAAACATCCATCAAGACCTCTTTGTAAAGCACGTGGTTCTAGATTACAAACTTTGTTTCCTTCATCTTGAGTGTTCTCCTTTTCTTGTAATCGAGATGAGGAGGGCATTCTCCATAGGTCAGGTAATAGGAAATGTCTACATACCATTCATCATTAGTGGTTACGAAGAGAACCTGTGGATTATCTTCAAAGCAAGTTGAGCAAGAACAATTATCTTCACCATGTTGGACTTTGAGGATTCATCTTCGGAAATCAATCTACACAAACCATTTCCTCACACCAAATTAGAAGTCCTGGATTTCCAAATCATACTCTTGAGTCCTTTACTGACCTACTTTTTCTTTTAGCTCTAGGATCTTGTTGTGTCAAGATGGACTTGATTACCTTTGCTTAGGGACCATCACCATAGTATGAGAGTTGAGTATGTAGAATATGAAATTTTTCATAGCCTTGACTACTACATAGGCATGTTTCTCCAACTAGTTGTAGTTTATTTCATGCTTCTTCAATGGGTAGCTCATGAAAGCAATGGGTGCCTCCACACTTTCATCATTCTTTTGGACAAGAACAATAGAAAGTTTGTGTTCATATGCATAACAATACATGATGAAATATTTTTTGAAATCCAGAGACACTAGATTTGGATCTTTGGTGATGGATTTCTTGATTTCTTCAAAAGATTATTTTCCTTTGTTATTCCACTTGAAGATTAATTGAGGTTTCATAATGGTCGTGATGTGTTTTGTCAATCCTACAAACTCTAGAACGAAGCAACATAGAAATTTTACCTTGCCAAAGAAGTGGAATCCTTTCTTGCTTGTGGGTAGAGATAGTGCTTGAATGGCCTTCACTCTTTTTGGGTCAATGTGTACTCCATGATTGTTCATGATGTGCCCAACAACTTACCTTCCGTAACTCCAAAAATGCACTTTTTGGGTTCAAAGATATGCCATGATTTCTACATTTTACAAGTACCTATTCTAGATGGTGAATATGGTCTCCCCTCTTTTTGAGAATCTTTGTGAGATCATATAGGTATATGAAAATACAATGCTTCAAATCTTTGAATTCTAGGTCCATCACCCTTTGGAATGTAGCTCTTGCATTGATCAGGCCAAAAGGCATTCTACTATATGCAAAAGTGCCCCCATTGTAAAGTTTGTCTTGGTACGATCTTCCTCTACCACCTTGGTTTGGTTATACCCCGAGAATCCATCGAGCAGTGAGAGCATTTCAGATCTGGTGACCGTCTGCAAAATTTGATCCATGACCGGGAGGCGGAAATTGTTTTTCATCTAATCATCATTGGTTAAACCTAACCGGTGTTGGCTTTTGGCTTTCTAGTTATTTTACCCGGAATAACCTTCATCAATCTTTCTTTTATGTTTTTACCCTTCAAAGCATCATCTATTTCTTCCCTGTTGATACTTACTTTCATACATAGTTTCCTAAGTACATGTCCAACATTCTTGTTTCATTCTTTGAGACTTGTATTTTCTTCCACAAAGTGACTGTTTATCGGTTTCTATGACCATCGTCATTTTTTCCTCAAGCTGTCGGTGGTTAACCGACCATCGTCAATTTCTTGTGTTTGCTTTTCAAATCTAGACATTAACCAAGCTTACCTTTGGAACCCACTATTTTATGTTTTCTGGGTCATTCATAAAATACAGTCTTACCAGGTCAACACTCATTCACATGGTGCTAACTCATAGACAAACTAATGCTCTCGTATTTCACAGCCAGTCGTCAGCCACTCCCACCTAGTCCCTCATCACCTTCCATCTTGTCACCTATGGACCCGACCCAGCCTATCATCACAATTACTACAGTAACAAGGAGTTCGCAAGGATCCTCGACCAAAATCTTGCGGCTTTACAATTTTACCTCGCCCACTCATCCACTTAGGATTCCTCAAATCGGTTGATATATGGCATGCCCATGTCCATCTCTCCTACCCTTTCCCTCACTAATGCGTTAGCCCCTACTAGCTCAACTCTACCCTCACCCGCCTTACCTTTGGTGATTTCTCGGCCTAGGCCCCACATCCACTATGACTATTACATCGCCATATCCATCACACCCGCGTTTTGTTTAGTGTTCCTTCATCTATCGCCCAGAGCATAGGCCCATCTATGCACCTATTACCTCATACATACCCATTGCCACACAACCGCATCTCAGCATTCAAGCAACCCCTACTCCATTTAAGAATATTGTTCTCTCTATCCCAAAGTCTCTACCTCTAATCAATACCGGGGTCACTCGACTACCTTGCCTATATACACGTACTACAAAATCCCCAATCTCTTGAGTCATTCATTTAGGTACATGTCACCCATGTCACTCTCCCATTCGCAACCTTCTTGCTCATCATCACCATATACTGGAATGCCACCCACATCATATATTCAAGCATCAGCCCTCTTACACTATAGGAGCCACCCATCCATCGTAACCCACCATGATCTCATTAAATTAATGATGGAATGGATGTAAACCCTATAAAGCCTTGGTTTTGGCTCACACAATTCTCTAACTTATGGTGAAATCTATAAGAGCCCATTCATCCATCTATACCTATTCACCCATACCCCTAGTCATTGGGAAATGCCTAAGTTTAATCGCTTTAATAGTAAAGAGGAACCCGCAACAACATTTACGGTCATTCAAACATGGATGTTACCTAATGTCCCATGATGATGACGCTTTACTCATGTGAACCTTCCCGATGTCTTTGACAGATGGAATTAGAATGGTATAGTGGGCTATCTAGACATTCCATCTACTCATTTAACAAAGTGGCCTAGGATTTCCTTGATCACATCTCCATAAAAATTGTTAAGATAATCGCCATGATAGATATTTATTCCACTTGTTAGTACGATGACGATTCTATCATTGACTTTGTCACTTGTTGGCGCATCTCATTAACCATCTCATGTTCCAGTTACCTCAAACCAAACTCATAGAATTGTTTACTCGGGCTTGTGCTAAGACATATTTCACCAACCTTGCAGGTACATACCTTCCGCACCTTTGATGAGGCATTCACCATGGCACGAAATTAGAGATCCATGCTATCGAGAAAAGAAAATCCATCTACGCAACAAAAATATCACTTTTAAATCCAACGATGCTTCTTCCTCCTCAAAATCTCAAAATACATATTCAAATGCCAAAGGATCTTCTAACACGATAGTACTCAAAGCCGGATGAACTCACCCATCTAATGAAGTGAAACCATCTTCCAATCTTTCCCTCGTTTAAACTTTCTAATCTAGATGAGAACAAGTGAAGTACACTCCAATCAGAGAGCCATACTCTATGGTGTTGGAAAAACTCCTCAAGGAAAGTGCCATTACCCTTCCACCTCTTAAAGCACATACTAGTTTTGACCCCACTTGTCCCATGCCAGCATGGTATAAGTAACATGACTTTTGTAACTATCATCATGTCAAAGGTCATAGTGATGGCAATTGCATCACTTTCAAGAATATTGTCCAAGAAATGTTAGATAATGGAGATCTTGTCTTGGATAACCAAAACGCACTCAGAAACCAAAACCTACACATCTTCAAAAATCCATTTCCTAATCATGCTTCATCTTCTAACCAAGCTAGTGAGGTTTCAACCAATGAGGGCAATGTCCGTGAAGTCCACACCATTTTGAAGACATGCCCATCATTTCCCAATTGGCTCTATCCCTTCCATTGAAGATATCCTAGCGCGAGCTTCCTATGTATAGAGGAACCCAATTCATCTAATTCCCTACCTATGGAAGAACCCACTTTATCTGCTCCTTCACCCATGAGGAGTCCCTTCATCTTCCCCTTCACTCTGCGAAGGAACCCATGATCACTAACACACCTACTTCTCCTCTCACCCCGCAAGGTAATGAACATTCATCGGTCATAGCTCTCCTACCCCTAGGAGACACCTACTCATCTCCTCCACCTTTGCAAGGAGAGCCCACCACATCTCATCTATCATCTCCTCTATCCATGGGGATCCTTTAGCAAGCACCATTTCTTGTCGGTGAGCATTCACGCTAGCATTTCAGGTCCCTGTGGATCTTTTCTCAACTCTCTTACCTACCAAAGCCGAGACCAAAAAAATCCCTATTTCCCAAACACATTTTGGGGATCCTATTAGGTCCACATTCTCCTTCCCTTGAGGTACCCTTTTCACAACCAATCGATAGTTTAGATTATGTTGATATATCCCTACATTAGGGAAATTTGTTACTCCCATTTTACCCAAATACAAATATCACTCACCGATACATACACCATCTACCCCAAAGTGTTTCAAGCAACTAATCCAAACCTATCTATGTCTATTAGAACACCTTGGGTGTCATCGCACTCGTGCCTACATTCAAATCCTTGCCTACGACCCAACACACTGCACCCAAAACCTATGCACGCCTATGCCAACTCCTTTATCTAAACCCATCACCACCTTAGGAGTTATGCCGACACCAAGCCTTGTTCATCCACCCATCAAGTTAGATCTAGCCATGTCTGCCCAAACCTACACCAAACCCATACCCCCACCTAAAAAGATAACCCAACCAACTAAACCACATGCACCATTCTCACCGTATCACCCGTATCCCCTTCACCTCTTCCATCCATCTTAGGACCTCACTGTCAACTCTTCCTAAGAAACCTCACACCCCAATCAAATCTAAAACCAAGCAACATGCTACTTCATCACGATTTCCGTTGTACCTAATTCACGCACAACACACACCCTCGTTGTTACCTAAATATTCCTTACCTCCTATACCCCCACTACCTACCATAACTCCATCATTACCCATTAAACTTACCACTTTGCAGCCTATACCACTCACCCACCCTCCGCTAACCACTCCCAAATCACCTCTACTACCCTCTTTGGTAACGTGTCCTCTTCCACCCTCTATTTTCCCATCAACATCACACTATCCTTTCGTGACCTTACCCAAGAAGGTGCAATCAAAATTGAAAAATCCTCAACCCTCCCAAGGGGTAGTCAAACCTACAACACCATACACTCGCTAATAAATTCACAAAGTGCCTTTACCCAGAAGGCACAACCAAGCCCAAAACCATATCATCAACCAAGCCCGTGTTTTATCCTACCACTCCTTCGATTCCACCCCTATAACATCTCTACCATCACCGCCCCCACTATTCACTCAAAACCTATACTTACCTCTCACTATGATCCATCGCGGGTCATACGCCATCATCTTAGCCAATCTCTTAGAAACCTCTATCATTACATTACCCCCACTTCGACCGTATGACCCACTCAAACCCAAACCAAAAGGGTTTGACGATAGAAAAATTTGTGCCTACCATCATGTGTCGAGACATGATGTAGAGAATTGTAATGCCCTTAAAGCATCTCTTATTCAATTGTGTCCTCCCGAAGAAAATTTTGATAACGATGACCTTCGGACTATGACCCAACTCCACCCTCTCTAAACACCCACCTTGTTTTTTGCATACCTTTTCAAGGACCCACATCTCCACCCCCAAAACCATTTTATCCACCTCCAAAATTTGAAATCAACATGGTCCATATCGTAGAGAGTTAGCCAAACCTCCACCTAAATGCCGGTGTCTTTGCCTTATTTTCTCCACACCAATACATGCCCTCACCCTACTATTGCTCCATCTTTCCACTATACACACCATGACTAAGCTTCTCCTTCATCCCATTTCAACATGGTTAGCATCGCTACTCGTGCCCAAAAAAAAAGGGTAAAGAGAAGGAAACTAACCGTCAACTAATCTATGCCCCACATACCATCCGCACCCGCACCCAAAGTTACCATTCGCGGTCCTTCATACCATGTCTCTCGATGGGGTTACTCATCATACCATGTTGAAACAATTACATCAATATTCTTTTAAAATGTATCTCTATAACCTTGTTCAAACTTCAAAATCTCACCGACAAGCCCTCATGGAGGTCCTCTAGTCCATCAAGGTCTTACCCAATAACCCCACACCAATGGCCTCTATCATTACACCTCACCATGTCGCCTCCCTACCCAAATCACATCCTTCTCGCTGCCAACACCTCCACCCCTCATGTGGCTTCCCTCACCTTTTTCGACGAAGAAATTGCACCCCTCCAAGCCGAAGACCCTGATCCGACCCTTTTTATCTCCTTTCATATCGATAATATACGTGTATGACATGCGTTATGGTCGATGGGAGTGCGAGATTAATATTATATCCTCCCATGCATTAAACCAAATGCACATACCCAACAATTGCATGCATAAACACCCCATCATGTTGTGCTCATTTAATAATGCTATTACTTCTACGCTTGCATTTGTTATCCTCCACGTTCACGTGGGCTCTCATACTTTTCAAGAGTTATTCTACATCTTGGAGGGGGAGTTCCAATATAACATGTTACTTGGCGGACTGCGGATCCGTGTCATGGGTTGTGTTCCTTCCACTTTTCATTGCTACGTCAAATTTGAGCATGAAGGACATACCTACACCATACCTTTGACCCCTCACCATTTAAAACCCGTAACATGTTATACCGACCCAATGATGACTTTATCCTAGTTAAGACATCCACCGCACCACTTCTTCTTCACCCACAATCTTGTCTACCCACTTTGCCTCCACCACTCCTATACCCCACCCATCCATTCCTACCACCGCCATAGCCTCTACGTCCCGATCCATCCATGGCCCCATCCACTTCCTAAATCACAAATTCTCCTACCTCATCTCAATCACCCGGTGATTGTCCATCCCCTCCACTCACATACCTACCGCGATCCCTTAGAAAGCATGTTTCAACATCTCACTCGAGGGAGTACCGTTTATATAGTGTCGGCACCTTCCTTACTCCACAAGAGTATGATAACTTACACCAAAGCACCCTCATTATGACCGCCGCATATGTGAGGTTGTCCCTTATGGCCCTCCTCACCTTCAAACTAACTTCACATATGGGGGACTCGATATCTCCACCTATTTACCTGAACCACCATCCCAAATGCGCCCCTTTTCCTCTGACCTTCAATCTCTCACCAATCACCACTTTACCCATACTTTCTGTCTTTGTTGTGCTTGGAAAGGCTTCAAATTTTATCTTTACGAACAATGTCATCATACCATCATTCCATGTACTACCCATAAACACAATGATCGCAAGTGGTATTGGTTATGCCACGTCATCCTCCAAGAAGGTCCGTGTTGAACTCATTTAGGATGACAACCCTTCTTCAATCCATCCCTCCATCTCATCAACCTCACCCACGAAGTCTATAGATCTCGAATCTATTCCTCCTAAAAAAATTTTTTTTTTGTGAACACCATTTCCGTGGGACATCTAGCCTATCAACACGATGGCGAGGCTCCCTCTTCTCTTCCCTTCCGTATCCCATAGACATGATTGTTGATGATTCACCTTCTATTAACGTTGTGTAGTATCGGGATGATGAATCTATCCTCTCCTACCTTGGTGCGGAAGATTTCTATAATTCGTCGGTCATTTCCCTCGAGACGTAAACCATGTTGAATGAATCGAATATCGAAATCAACATTAACACTCAAGACAACCCACACATTCTAAAGATAGGACAATCTCTAGATACTTGAATAGGAAGCAATCACCAATTTCTCTCGAGATCATAGCAACGCCTTTGCTTGGTCTTATGCCATGACATGCACAGTATTGACCCCAATATCATGGTCCACAATATTGTCACCATTCCTAAAGCTTAAACCTGTAAAACAAAGCTCCGTAAAATGCACATCCTCGCATTGCTCTCCTTTCAAAGAAGAACTCCAATGCCTTCTTTTGGTTTCCTTCATCTTACCTATTAATTACTCCCGATGGTGGATTTCTAACATTGTATTTGTCACTAAGGTGACAGGGGACTTCATTTTCATAGGTTTTCATGACCTCAATCTCGCATGCCCAAAAGATGACTTCCCTCTACCAGGTATTGATCATCTAGTTGATCTTACTTCCGACCATGAGATGTTGTCGCTCATGGATGGTTTCTCGGGTTATAATCAAATATTACTGCGACCAGAAGATCAACACAAAAACGCATTCATCATGCCTTGGGTAACCTTTTACTATCGAGTCATGCCCTTTGGCCTTAAAAATGTTGGTGCTACATACCAATGGGCCATGACCTATATCTTCCATGAAATCATGCATCGTATCTTGGAAGACTATGTTGATGACCTCCTCGCCAAATCTAAACATCACTGAACACATTACTGTCCTAAAAGTCATCTTTGACCATCTCATCAAGTATTCGGTTCGCCTTCAACCTAAGAAGTGTGTCTTCACTTTTTTGTCCCGGAAAGCTCCTAGGGTTTATCATTTCTTTACGTGGCATAGAATTTGACCCTGCAAAAATAAAATCTATTATTGAAATGCCTCCACCAACTAACCTTCATCAATAAGTCATGTAGTAAGCAATTGCGTAGTTTGCAAGGAAAATTGCAATCTATTCATCATTTTATTTCATAGCTTTCGAAAAGGGGACCGATGCCAACCCTTTTATCACCTCCTCAAAAAGGATGTCTCCTTCAAATAGAATTATGAATTCCATAAAGCCTTTGGTGCCTTAAAACAATACCTTCTTCAACCGCCCATCCTTACTCCTTATAATGAAAATCGATGACGCCTAAAGATGACCGATCCTTCTACCTATACATTTCTATGTTGAAATGCAGAAAATCTTTTCAAGCCTTAGTTTTAACATTCTTCTTCTGAGGGCCATACTCGCTCATCGTGACAAGAAACATAGAGAAACAAGCGGTTTATTACATAAGTCATACCCTTTTTTTAGACTATGAGACCAGATATACCCATGCCGAATGGTCTTTCGTGATATGTGGTGGATGTCGAGAAGTTTAAGGTCGCTTCTATACTCGAAACTTTTTGGAAATAATGGGGAACGCTTCGCCCTCGATTGCGGGTTAACTGGCTCTGCGCTATGGATCGCTGGAATGACATCTTTGGTTAGCCTTAGTTTTTATGCCACTAAACTTCTCCATTACTTACTCAACCACAAAATTTTTTTGCCGCCAATTTCGGATTATGAAGAAATGGTAATTAATACACTAACCCCTTACATTACATGTATGCCAAACCTTACCAACATCAGTGTGTTGTATGAGGTTTGGCTCATGCTCCTCGCCAATTTGACCTCGAATTCATTCATCGAAATCCATCAAAGGCCAAAACCATTGAACACCACTTGCTAATGCACCACGTGATTTTGTGACAAATGTGGAAGAATGAGTCTTCGAACTTCGATTTCTTTCCCGATAAATTTTATAGCTGCTTAAAGGCATCCATTCTAAATTTACCCTCTCTTTGGATGATAACACTTGCCATACTGTATTAATGATCTTATTCTTTAACGGTTCCAAATTTCAGCGTGGGGTGGTGTCGGTGTTATCCCCATTCCTCTTGACCGATGGTGAACCCATGCCCTTATCTTTCAAACTCAACTTTGACTACGCTAACAACATGTCAAATGGACTAAGTATAACGAAATACAAGCGCTCGTATTAGGTCTTAAAGCCGCCATCACCTTAGACGTTAAAATAATTAATATATTTGGTGATTCGAATGAATATGATTCTTAAAACTAATCCAACCCTGGATTGTAAACCAATTCAATGGTATATACGCAAAATAATATAACGAAGTTTCCTTCAAAAGTACAAACATCATGTGGATATCGAAGTCTTTAATGCATTTTTGAATGCCTTTGACTATTATGAACTACAAATTGTTCCACGTTCCACCAATAAGTTTGTGGATACCATGGCATGTCTTGCATCCCATGGATACTTTTGCTTTTCTGCCAACTCCAAAATCTTTCCACAATAGGCTTAAACTAAAGGTTGCAGTCCACCCTCTTATTTATTTCGAGATGTTAACCTCATCGGAACCCCCCCCACGACCCACATGACATTTTGTATAAGAAGTTTAACTGAAAATGATACCTTCCGCCTTTTCAATTTTACCTCCTAATCTTACTCGTAATGGACAACGTGCTTTTGAAAGAAAAGAGTCTCCTCGTTATATGTCATTCATTATAAGTGGCCTCCTTTATAAGTGTGGCTTTGATGGTATCCTCTGATAATGCATTTGAACGGCTCCTCCTTTAAGTCAGAATGCATTATGTGTTTTTGGAAACATTAAGCAAATCTTTGTGTGTAAGTTCTAAAATACCTTATACTATCAAGGAGGTTCATGTAATTGCATCATGTGGAGTCACTTGGTATGGTTTAACAGAATTACCCTCCATTAAGCGCATCCTTGGGCTATTATTGTTGCCAACCCTCTTTTTCTTCTCGTGACTATTGTGACTATGTCAAACGTTGTATGAAATGTCAACAACATGCCAACCTTCATCACACACCTAGCCACACCTTACAAACTTCTTTTGGGTCACCCGTGACCTTTGGCCTTTCTCTCAATGGGGCTTAGATCTCGTTAGAGAAATCAACCCTCATTCTTCCCAAAAACACCAATGGATTATAACCACAAGTGAATACTACACTAAATTGGTAGAGTTTGTTCCACTCATCTCCATTAAAGCCAAGAAAATATGTGATTTCATCAATCATCACACTATTTGTCATTTTGATGTACCTCACCACCTTATCACTAATAATGGAAAACAATTTAAGAACAAGACCTTAAAAACTTTGTGATACCTTCTTGATTATTTAAACTTAGTTTTTCTTCACCATAATACCCAAAACCAATGGCCAATCTGAATCTACTAACAAAACCTTGAACAAAATCCTTATGAAAGTTGTTGATGATACTAGAAAGGATTAGCACATGCACATTCCTTTCTCCCTATGGGCTTATTGCACCAATATTTGTACCTCAACTATTTCCACGCCTTTCTCTCTCGTGGGTCTACGTATCTCTGATATGAAGTCTTCCTACCTCTTAAATTCCAGATTCCATCTCTTTGTATCTCACTCAAACATATGCTCACCGATGATGACTTTCATCAAGATCATTTGAAATAGCTTGAGCTATTAGATGAATGCCTTCTAAATGCCCTTGACCATCTCCAAATCTACCAAAAATGTATCAAACGTGCCTATTACAAACATTTCCATGAATGCACCTTCAGGTGGTGACCTCGTCTTGAAAGAAAATCAACATGTAACCAAAGAAGAAAAAAGTAAGGGGAAAATTTTCTCCTAATTGGCTTGGACCATATATCGTGACTCATGCCTATGGATCAGGTGCTTATTATTTATCTTCACTTGAAGGTAAACCAAAACTGAACCCCTCAATGCCTTGCATCTTCAACCATTATATTGTTGACATCAAGTCCTATATCACTTTCTTCCCATTTCATGCTCGTCCCTTGAGCGCCATTGCCACCTCTTATTTTTCCATTTTCCTTAAATGACTAAACAAGAATCATGTGATTACCCATCACCTTTCAACCTTATCTTTAATATGAGTACCACGGCTCTCTGCTCATGACATGATTCTCATGGATACTTTTCATCTCTTTCAAGATGGAATCCCATGGTCATTCATCACTTCAACCCTCTCCACCATAGTTAACCTCTATGAGCTATGGTTTTGTCTTCAAAACAAGAGCCTATTTTTCTCTATAGTCTTATCCATGACTTAAAAGTCCAAAAGCAAAAAAAATTCAAAAGTAAAATGGGATTCAACTCCTTGAGTCAAATTCTCAAAAAATATGATTCCATAAAAAGGACATCTCTTCTTTTCTCTCATTGATGTAAATATTTGCTCCTCGAAGGACAAATATAAAAAGCTAGCCCCAATACACATAGTCTATCACACAAGAGGACTATTCTTGTGAAAAGAAAATAAAATTTAGAAGCTTCCCATCTCGATCAACTTCACGAAGACCTCAAGGATACAATATATTCATCCCACATAGACTTCCCACATCGATCGCCTTATCAAAAAGTAAAGGCCACAAATATTAACATTTTTGTTATGGACTTGTCTATATGGATCTTTGGTCTCTTGCCCATACCATATTACATAACACCAACCACTTTCCCCTTATTTCGCTTTTCATGCTTATTTCTTACTACCTCAAGGGACTTGTCATGAGTGTGACATTTTGTGATCAAGTGACTTCCTTCACCCTTCGATAATCAATCATGCAATACCTTTAGGGTCTTACGTTCATAAGCCTTTCTGTGGTATAGTCCACCCTTTATGATCCTTATCAATTTGGTGGCTCCCCTACCTCCTCTTATATTTCAACTTCTTCATTACTTATTGATTTTCCTATACAGGACCAGACCATCGACACCTACACTTTCTAAATTCCTCTTTCACCAACATCACCATGCCTACTTTACCTAGACTCAACCATGCCTACTTTACCTAGACTTAACCATGCCTACTTTACCTAGCCTCAATCATGCCTACGACCTACCAACTCATTTATCTACATATTCTTCCCTAGATTATGGGATAACTACATTTCTTGAGGTCCCTTTCATCAAGATTATGTAGGCAACACTGAGGGCATGGGGCCCTTGGAGGTTAGCTTGGCCACTCTTTACCCTAACCAATTTCCCCATTTTTCTTTCCACAAATTCCCCATATACACCTACCCACCTACCTAACCCTACCCAAACCTAACCTAAATCCCTCCCCACCCCTATTTACCCTACTTATGACCTCTCCCATCCCTCATTACATCAATTTTAACCACAAATTTTAATTCTTCACCCTACCCAACCCTCAAACCCATATCCCTCTTTTCTACAACAAATACTTAGAAAGGATTAGATCTTACCTCATCTCGGTGTCGCCTCCTGGTGGCATGTCTCAGCTACCGTCTTTGATGGCCCACCCAAACCCTCTCCCCGTATGCCATACCAAAATCTACCTCCAATATCTCCACCAATAACCTAACCTCACTGCGCTTGATCTTGTGGACCCGTCACCTACCCCTCCTCTCCAACCAGATCTCTCCACCTCAGCAGGGTATCGTCCCTCGTACTTTTATCTCAACAAATCACAACTCATTCAACACTCTGTCATTTTCCCAAAATTTAACACGACAAATGAATCAGTATTATATCACTTTTTTTTTTTATATACCCAAATTGACATGACCGATGTCGGTCAAGTCGTGCCCTTACCCAACCGATGTTGATCATTACCTAAATGGCATTGGTTACTTGTCCTACCCCTTTTATCATTTTTTCCCCATTTTGACCCACATTTTACCTTTCCCATCACCTTATTGACCTTACCCACCCTTCCCGCCACCTTATTGACCTTACCCACCCTTCTTGCCACCTACCTACCCACCCATATTACCTATACATGTCCTTCATTGTGTTTAGAGACCTATTATTGTGTCAGTACATCATCTCGGCCCTTACCCAGCCGTGACCTATCACCCCTTTGAACTTGGACCATTGTTTTGCGACCTTTGAACCCATGTGCTCACTATACCTTGCGGCAATATTACCTATGTTGTTTCACCTAATGACCTTACCTTGCCTATTATCATGCCATTTATCTCGAACCAACATTTGGTGTACCAGAACCTACCTAAACATTCCCGCACTTTTGACCTACGTTGTTTTTCGCACCATATCCTATACCTCGATATCTTGGAATCACTTCAACCTTGTTTAGATAAACCTATCGACCTTGGATGATGTAGAGTTTGCAAGCTTTTCAACCTAGCATTGTGTGCACAGTTTATAACGTGTGTGTGTGTGTGTGTGTGCATTTGATCGACACTACCTTTAACCCTAGATCATTTATCTATTTGCCTACTTTGACCTCTACCCTTTCCCAATATGCCCACATCCATACTCATGCCCATTTTCCTTCATTTTCACCACATCCACATTTTATCAAACCACTCATCGGTTCCGTATTACATCTCACCAGTTCCTGGTTTGAGGGGGGTCACCTTCACCCACACATGGGGAAACCACATATTATTTTTGTTAGCGCTTACCAATACAAGATACATGACAAAAAGAGGGAAATGTAGACACGAAAATTGGGTCACACTCCCCTTGGTCCCTCATCGAATAACCAACTCAAACATATTCACCTAACCATGGCCCCTTCCACCCCACATTAATATTAATTTAATTAACTTAATTAAATTAATACCCATCCTCATAATATTCATTACTTAATTACCTTAATTATGCTAATTTCCACCTCACCTAGACACCTCATTAAACCCTAAACCTATTTTTAGTATTTTACCCACTCACCATAACTAACTAAGACTTAGTCTCACCTACCATTAATTAACTAAGACTTAGCTCAACCCTAAAAAATAAATTCTTATTATCCCTCTAACCAAATTACCGCTCATTAAAAAAAAACGTCCGTTGTGATCCATGAGAATGATGGCGAAGATCTGCTATTTTTAGTAAACATAGGGAATCTTACCTTAACTACGCGATGTCGGTCATACCTAAACCGAAGTCAATCAAGATGGAACTGTCTTCGATTACCATTTATTCACCTTAGAAACCTTGTTAGAGAGGTTGGCACATTCTAGAATAAAAAAAAGGAGAAGAGCTGCATGCAAGAAGAACCGAGTCTTCTCGTACATCCAGCATCCATAGCCATCAACCGGATAGATCCAGAGGTATTTCACTCATGGTAGCATTATGGGAAGCACCGCACTTTCGTGGCACTAAGTTCCATTCCATCGATCAATCACCACCACCACCCAACCATTAGACCAGTAACATAGTAAGTGTTTTATCATTGTGTTATTTCATTCCTATTCTGTTCATAAGGTTTTTAACCACCTTTGTTATCATTTTCCTATCAACATCTCCATTCTCCCACCATCCCTTTTCCTCCAAACTCAACCCTTTACCACCCTACCATCAGATCACCTATTCTACCCCTTCTACATCTTTGAGTGTTCTTAGCATTCCCACAAAACTCACCATACCATTATTTATCTCTTTCTAACCTTAACCCAAGCTCCATGACCATATTTCATTGAACTTCTATCACCCCGACTATACCGACGCTAATTACCCATGACCATCACCGGTTCGTAATAAAACATCATCGGTTATACCTTACCGACAACGGTCTCTATGTTTAATACCTTTTCCAATAACAAGACCTAAGAATCTCTACCCAAGCAACCCAAGTGACCCAAAATCTAACCCCGACCGGTTCGCACCCGACAACTACCTACCCTTCGGATCTGATTATAGCCCTAAGCCTTGTTATGTTAGATTTTTTTATTTTACTTGAATGAGATACCTAAATCATATCAAATATAGTAGGACTCTTTTTATTTCTCACATTAAGTTTTTTTAAACAAAGTGGATTGATAGCCATCAGGAAGTATCACACTTCCGGATCTAGCATTATGCTATGCAGCCCATTGTCATATATTATTTAACTCTTCTTTCGTGGTCTTGTTTTCTATTTTGGGTAGTTCCTCCTAGCCAAAAGTAAGCTCTCATAGTTGACATCATATCGAGAAGCGCATGCATGCATCAACCTTCAACCAACCCACACAAGGTATTCCTTATCAGCCCTTGACCCTATCTGTTTCATCACATTCGACAACGTAAAGAAAATGGTGAAACAAAGACATCTAAATATCTCTTGAGTAATGAAACAAACCTTCTCTTCTCCTCGGATGAACAACACTTTCTCGATGTTGACCATCCTCACTATTCTAGAGTGTTAATATTCTCCTTCTCAAAATCAGCTAGGAATTTTTAATATTGCCTTGCCTTCTCTTAGATGAGTCTATTGTGCTTATCAAAGAGGTCCTCCAGAGAAACCAGGCCTTTGGGAATCTTATTTCCTTTCAATTTGATCAATCCTTCAATTCCTTCTTTCTCCTCTTCGGCTACTCTTTGCTTCTCGGTGTGGATTCTCACTTCCTTCAAAGAAGAGATTATTGAAAGTGTCTCTTTAGAAAAGAAAAATAACCAGGGGAAGCTGAAATTGCAATGGAATCAGCCTTTTAATTAAGAGATTAAGGGTGAGGTGTCCTTTGAAACCGCTAAGGAATCTGCCTTTTAATTTTTCTCTCTTAGAGCAGACTTAGATTGAAAATGCATCAAAATACTCAATGCAATCCCATACTCTGTTTCTAGAATGACGAAGTCTTGGATTTTTACCTGGTATTGTTGCTAGACTTTCTTTACTATCACCTCTATGTCACCTTGACATTTTAGCTTTTTGATTCCCATATCTTCTGCTATGCCCATGCCTAAGAAGATAGACTCACACTCCATCATGTTATTTGTATTGTTAAACTACGGTTTTTAGCCAAATGGGTTCAAATTACTAGATAGAGAGCACAACACCATGTCTTATCTAGAACATGTGCTGGAGTGACTACCATCAAATTCCATTGTCCATACTTGGTCTTCTTCTTCCTCCATAAGAAGTGACAAGTTATCATCTTTTTTTTATGTGAGGAAGTATTTACCTAGCCCACTATCCTGAAATAGGTTTTTTCCCTTGGATCGTCATACTTTCTTACATGTATTTCATCTTCCTTACTGGAAACAATTTCTTCATTTCACCTTTCACTGGGATAGTTACAGACGACCAGTACATTTTGATTTCTCCACCCAAATATCTACAGAAGCTTAGGCTTAGTAGCATCCCAAATGATGTTGGAATGTCTACCACCAGGATGGTGAGGAGCACCTTCTTTTCTAGAAAATCAGCTAGCGCTACCTGTGCATATTTTATTCTTCCCACCAATGGAACTTGTTTGGATTCCATTGAATAACATGAGCCATTTGCTCAGGTCAAGGTGAGGCCTAGGGAATTTTCAACTTTTATGGGCATCACATTATCTTGAGGCTCCAAAATTTATGATGCAATTATTGAGTTGAAAGCCTTTGATGAGAAGTGACAGGTAAAAAGGTTCAACCTTTTTGGCTTTAGAGGAACTAAGGGATAACATGTTTTGAGAAGGTAGGGTGGATGGTATGGGAAGTAGATGGTGTGCATTTTATATTATAGGGTTACCACCATGGACGACATCAATGAACCAATCAAGTTGAGTGGGATGTGTTTATAAGTACTCTAGCTCTGTGATTTGGACCTTGGTTTTGCTTGCATGTTCCACAAAGTCAAACGGAGTTATTGTTAGAAAGAGGGTAAGTACAACAAGTTGGTGGACAATTAAGTGGACATAAAAACTTGAAATTTAGGCACCATGATCGCGGGGTTGTTTTTAGAATGTTTGGCAATAATTGAACCTAAAACCATGATGACGGTTCAAGATCGCGTGATCACGGAACTCGAGAAAAAAAAAAAGCAAGCCCGCGAGTCCTCATTTTCCCCATTTTTCATTTCAAACTACAATTTATCCTAGACGTTTGTCACTCGATCTTTGAATACCACCTCAAAATTTCTCATCAGAATTATGGATCATGATAGATTCAACATGCCACCAAGACGAGGAGGTAAGCCCCCGATTTTAATCAATTTTTGTGCATTTTAGGTTTTTTTTTACATTTTCATGGGTTTTTCAATTTTTGTTTATGTATACAATTTTCTTGTTTGTCGGTTGTTCGGAAAGCTCGTAATCCCGCAAACCATGAAACATTCCTCAAAACCTCTCGAACATTCCTCAAAACCCTCCGAACATTCCTCAAAACCCCTCGACAAACATAGATCCGCCTCCTGTGGCTCCTTCTTTCCCCATTGAACCAACAGGAACACAAGATAATATCATTGGAAGAATTCAAGAAAATAAAATTGTTATTGAGAATCTTATTCAGACTATAAGACAAAATCATGCCACAAATCTGTCCCGCATGACTTTAGCCAAGACATTGCAAACATTGATTGGCGAAGTCGACTCCGCAACCAACCAAATACATAGATGCAATACCTTTAGAGGTGATTGTAGGTGGTGGCATGTAGATAAATTATACCATGTAGTCGTAAAAGACAAAAAAATGGAAAAGACCTCATTTGTGCATTATTTAGTGACCCGAGAACCAATGCCCCTCCCGCAAGTACTTGCAAATGGTTCCCAATCCATTGGTGCCACGATGACCGAATCAAAAGCAATTTTTAGGACCGATGGTGGATGGTTTTTATTATCCACCATGAAATAACAATGAGGTTCCTCTCTATTTTTTGAAGAAATTATATTGTGAGTTCGTGCTTAATGAGGTCCCAAATTATTTTGAATTTTCTAAGTTTTATGGGTGAGGAGGTGGATCTGCACAGAGTAGACCTGGTGCACACGTAGGTCAACCAAGGATCCCCCATGCCCCAAAACCCCCACTACCTTCATTTATCCCTCCTACAGTGAAGGAGGTTGTGGATATTGACACACCGCATGCATGAGGGAGCTCACTAACACTTCCGACCAAAGCATAGTGACTAGATTGCATCGATGATGTTTGTGGAGGTGCCATTTCTAGCGCACCACACCACTGTGGATCATGTGATGCCATATGCATTGTGGGTGAGACATCATTTGCTAGCTCACATGATTTATTTTCTCTAGATGAGATGCTTTAGGGGATGTTTTTGAACTAGTGCCACTTATCTTGGTCTTTCACAAGTAAATTTGAAATAAATATAAATAATAAATATATATATATACAATAGTTTAATTCATGTTTGAGATTTTAATATATATGTATTTGATTGTACATCATGTACATACATGTAAAACTAATTTTTTATTTTATTTTAATAGCAAGAGCCGGTGAAGGAAACATCCAAAGCGTCAACATACTATCTACTACTGATTGGGTCGTGTTCTAAACGTAAGCTTCAAATTGCAAGTACATTTTTAATTTCATTTGATTACACTCTTATTATTATAATGTTTCACATGTATGTTGTACATATTAATACATTTGTCTTTTATGAAAGATTTTGTGAGAATCGAATCGGAAATGATGCACCACGAAGTAGTTGCACTCTAACGGAATCATGATAGCTCCAGCGTAATCGCAAGGTTTGATCAACAATGGAAGAAATTACTCAATAGAAACAAAGCTTGCACATACAGAAAGACAACGGAGTGTCTTGGCATGCTCATAAATGAATGGAAAGAGAGTACATATAGGGTGCTAAGTAACCCTAGTGCATGACACACATGTAAACCCTAAACCTAAACCTAAACCTAACCCATGTGAGATGACCCTCCAATATGTGAGGAGGACACATAGGATAACTCACACCAACACCCCCTTCATCGAAGCTTGGGTAACGAGCTAATGATGAGTCAGACGGAAAGAGAAGACACTCCTAAACAACTAAGAAAGATGTGTCAATGGGGCCCGGCAACTAAAGGCCTGATAAGGTTCCCATATACAAACAACATCTTCCTAGAAGAAGAAGAAGAAAATAAGTCCCAAACAGTGAAGGAAAACCCAGTGGGAAAACATCCACCACAAGAGAACAAAACACTCTCTAATCTAAGAAAGATGCCAAAGATGGGTCCTGGCCATAGACTAGCCTAAAAAGGTACCCATGTACAAAGGAGAAATCTCTCAGAAAGATGAAGAAGAGAGAAGAAGAGGGAGACGAGAGGGATGCAAAAGATGCCATAGACGGATTTGAACTCTGCAACTCTAAGAAGTCCCCTAGAATAATGTCGATCACGAGATCCTCTGCCTCGGGACTGAAGAAGAGCCACCCACACCGAACATGTGCCCGCCTCTTGGGAAGGATAGAGAAATGATGTCTTTGGAAGTCTACGCCACTCCACGAAGGAAATCAAGGTAGTAGCACGAAGAACTCTGAATTTGGTCCATGAAAGTGTGACATGGGTCTAGCAAGTGAGTGCGAAGAAACCGAAGGTAATGTCACGAGTGAAAGCGCCGAGTATGAAGGGTGAGCAATTGTAGAAAGGATGTCCAACTCGATGTGAAAGCAACAAAACATCCACCACAACGAGAAAAGGGATCCACAAGCAAGGGTGGATCAATGAAGGTCTCCAAAAAAGTGGAAGTGGCAAGAGTCCCAGAAGGGGCACTCCCAACAATAGAGATGATGAACTCCTCTAAAATACCTATAGATGGATGAGGAACCTATAGTACATCACAAGTGCATTCTGCGAAAAGATGACTAAGGTCAAAGCAGATACTTTTCCCTAATGAGGGGGCTCAACAAATGTAAGAGTGATGTAAGAATCAAATTAGTGATGACTTTATCATACTATATAGGAGACTTCTTAATATCCGATGAGATGTAGGATGCGTCAACAATCTCTAGAATAGTGAGAGAAGGAGGAGAAGGGTCCTCTGTAGTACTCTTGACATCAAAACTAGGTGCACAATCCTCGTTATCAGAAGTAGAACCAAGTGAGTCGTGTCCAATGGGCTGTCATCACACAAAGAAATAGAGGAGATAACTGAATTAGAAGCAGAGGTGAAGAAAGAGTGGGGTCCAACGAAATCTAAGTGAGTATGTCTCATATCCAAAGTATCTCCAACTAAATCTCCAACACTTTGCAAAGTTTTCCTAGCCCAAAGAGGACCAGGAGGATCAAGCTCAGATTTGGAAAATTCTTCACTTGAGTGAGAAAGGACATAGTCCTCATCATCACTACTATCAGAATCGGAAGACTCAAAAGTCGAGGGTCAAGAAGAGGAGCACGCTCAACAACATCATCATCTGAGGAGTTAGAATCTGAATCAGAGAGCTGAAGAACCTCAATAGAAGACTCGACCTTCAAAGCTTTTTGTTTGATAGACTCAGGAACACCTATTTGATTTTTCTCAAGTAAATGAGTAAGGTGGTCAATTTGTTTTCTCATACATAGATGCTCTTTATGACCAGGATTCTTGCAATAGGAACACAAAAACTTGCCTTTCTGTGCTCTAGGCTCAGAAGTCAAAGCATTCATGTTAGGTTGATCCTTTCTTTCTTTCTTATTTTCAGTCTTCTTTTCCTTACTAGTACTTGCTACAAGGGCATATGACTTGGACTTGAGAGACCCCATTTGAATGAGTTTGTCTTGTTCTCGAATGAGTTGGGATGAAAAATAGTCAAAGGAGGGCATATTCCAAGTTTTTCCCAAGGCAAAGTTTTTGTAGCGTAAAAAGTTGACACAAAGACAGAATAATCAAGACCTAACTTAGAGAGAATTGACAAGATCAGTTGAGAATCTTTCTTCTCTACTTGACATTCCTTTAACAACGATCTAGTGTGGACAAAATTTGAGAAGAATGCTTGTAGGTTTTCAAAGTCACTAGGATTTAACCCTAGTAGTTCGTTTTCCAACTCATGCGCTCTCATGTCATCTTGTTGTCTAAACATTTCATCTAGCATTGTCCACGCAGATTTAGGTGTTTCGGATGCCTCAATGTGGAAGAGCAAGTCAGGAGAAACAAACATGCAAAGAAGACCTAAAGCTTCATCACTACGGTTTAACCACTTAGATTTTTCAAGGTTCGTCATATGGTTCAGTCTCAGTTCCCATGGTGATGTGATATAACCCTTTACCCCTTAGTTTCATAATCATTTTTGATCTCCATTCAAAGAAGTTGAATGGCGTAAGCAAAGGAATTGAAAGTGCATCCATAGTGAGAGAGAGAGAGAGAAGAAATGCAGAAAAGAAACACAACCACCCAAGACAATATAACAACCCCCGCTTTCAGCACTTTATAGTTTAGTGTGTTGATTACAATCGGGTCCGTGTGTGCGGTTGAAACACTTGGTAACTCGACTTGCAATCAACGTAATAATGCACAAGAGAGGAGACCACAACAGTGTTTCGTGGAGCGCAAAAAATAGGACACCGTAAACAAGCACAAAGCAAAAGACAAGGAAGGAGGCAAAAGCAAATCCTGGTTGTGAGAAAAAGTGTCTCACATCACAAAGAGTACCCCCTTGCTGCAGACTGTGGCGGACGCGCTCACTAGTCGCAAGCAATAATAAGGGTAAAATACAATTTTTTAGATGAACTTGGAAGATAGTTCAGATGAACTTCGAATGCCAAAAAGGCACGTGGAAGACAAGGAGTGCTCAGAGTGATACTACACACTTGAGTGCACGATTAGTAAAAAAATCGACACTAACGCCTAAAAATTATCATTTAGAAACGTCCAGTTTAGCTAAATTTAAGAGCTTTTGGAGTTTTAAAAAAAAGATTAAAAAAACTTCAATTAAGAAACGATTTTTAAAAATATTTACTAAACGCAAATGATAATCGCAAAATAAAAAAGAATTTAATGAAGTGCGATTATTTAATATCTAATTAAAAAATTAATTAAATATTGTGAATTAATTAAGATTTTTAAAAAACCTAAAAAAATACTTTCCCGCTTTTTTAAAAATTAAATAAATCTAATTTAAAAATTTTAAAACTTTTTATTTTTTAGATAAAAGAATTAACTCTCACGTTTTTTTTTTTTAAAGTTAAAAAGCATGGGTATTAAAAAAAAAAGTAAGAATTAAAAAGAGAAGCTTTTAAAGTGAAAAGAATAAATTATTATTAAATCGAAAAGAAAAAAAAACTTACCAAACTTTTAAAAACTACCACGTTTTTTTCAAAAAGAATGTTAAAAAGTGAATGGAAACTTACAGATTTGCGGCCAATATTGGGAGTTTACCAAAAAAACATGGATGGAGTTGAAAGAGTTTGTGTGGAATGGCTTTGGAGGAGAAGCCCACGGTGGCTAGGAGTTGACAAATGCCGTTGGAGAAGGGAAACTCACGGCCAACTAAGGAAACTCAAATGGGGGCAAACGGACAACAAAAGTACGGTGACAAAACAAACCCACCACGGCCAACAAACTATGAGTAAGGAAAAAAAACGCAGACCAGGGTAGAGAGGAACTCGTCCAGAGCAAGAAAGCACGATGCGAGTTTGATAAGTTTGCAAAGCTCATGTTTGGAGTCAGAACACGCAGTATAAAAAAAAACACACAAATACCAATGCAACCACCAATTTTAAACCTGGATCTTTGCAAAACAAAACACCATGCAAATACCAAAAAAGGAATCTAACAAAGTTTCCAGTTTAATAGAAAAAAATTTAAAAACCAGAATAAAGAACCTCCTTTTTTTTTTATATCTGCTAATTTTTGCTGCAACTAGCTAAATGTAGTTACAAAAGACCCCTAAAAACTCGAGGAGATCTGCACATGCACGAAGAACATAGCAAAACCGAAAATTTCTAAGAGCAAGAATGTTAGACACGTTAGCAAGAAAAACAAGAAAATAAAGATTGAAAACTTGCATGAGGAGTAAAAAAATGAAACCAAGAGTAATCACAACTCAAAAAATGAGTGCACATTTACCCGATCTCAGCTCGATACCATGAAAGAGTTTGTGAGAATCGAATCGGAAACGATGCACCACGAAGTAGTTGCACTCCAACGGAATCGTGATAGCTCTAGTGTAATCGCAAGGTTTGATCAACAATGGAAGAACTTGCTCAACAGAAACAAAGCTTGCACATACAGAAAGACAAAGTGGAGTGTCTTGGCATACTCATAAATGAATGGAAAGAGAGTACATATAGGGTGTTGAGTAACCCTAGTGCATGACACACATGTAAACCCTAAACCTAAACCTAAACCTAACCCGTGTGAGATGACCCTCCAATATGTGAGGAGGACACATAAGATAACTCACACCACATTTTATACATAGGAGCCGATGGGTCATCATCGCTCTCAGGAACTAATGCTATACGCCTCACGTGACTTTTACGCAGTTAGTTTCTCCTTAAAACTTTGTTTCTAATTGTGGAATTTCACGTGGATTACATGCTTTGGACCTCTATTATGTGGGGTCATGTAAATTAATATTGATTTGTACATGTTTTTGTATAGCTTAAAGCGCCAAGAGAGACTCCTCCATATATGCGCAGATCATGGAGGCTATTTGTGAGATACTACCATAACATCTTCAGAATCCACTAACTAAGGTATAATTTTTCAAATTTGTTAAATTTTGGAGGTTCATTATTTCTTATTACTTAAATCTACAATATCAAATTTTGTATGTATGTGAAATATTTAATTTGAAAATTAATTATTTGTATGTAGCTTACCCTCGTGAGTCTATTGTTATCCCGTGATGCATCAATGAAAATCGATAGGGATCATGACATTGTGGTAAGATTTCACATGCATTTTAACTAAATTGTACAAGTTTCTAAATTTTGAATGTATTTTAAAAATTTGGGTGTTAAAAACTTGTTGTTTATAAATTTGTAGAGTTAAGTTCAGACTTGTATAGAGACGCCTAGGACCACACGGATGAAATCCGTAGTGGCATCTCCCTCCACTACATCCCCAGGTCGTGGACATGCTACTTCTAGTAGGGCGAAGAGAGGGAAGATGTTTCATGATTAGATTCATAGGACCTAGATGTACATAGATATATATATGGGCCATCTGGTCCTAGTGAACATGTTTCTTCATATAGTCCATTGTATATATAGCCTTTTGCGACCGCATGTGGTCCTATATGTATGACACACTTAGTTTGATATGTACACATGTTATGAACTTGTATTTTCAGAGACGTGCATCTAGCACACTTTGTTCGAGATGTACACATGTTATGAACTTATATTTTCATAGGCGTGCCTCCAAAGCACACTTAGTTTGATTCTTATATATCCATGTGTGTTGGTTTTCATAACGATATTACTTCTATGTTTGATTCGATTTCATTGCATGTATGATATCCTTCTATGTATGTTTTCATAACCATTTATTAGTTCTATATGTATGTTTGATTTAAAATTAAAAAACCATGTCCCGGAGCACTACATGGTACAATTGTTAAGCAAACCTATTCCATTAAGCAAAACCATGCTAGGTGAACTACAAAAGGGCAATACGTAATTATTTTTTTTCTTTTAAAGCTAACACTCATCTGTTGCATATCAACTAATGCGAAATTGATAGAAATAAGAGAGGTAGCTAGTTCATCTTGAACTATATGAAAATAATGTTACTTATGGTGCAACATTGCATGGTACAATTGTTAAGAAATTAAGGGAAGCATTTACATTGTTTTAGAGAAATTAAGGGAATCAATAGATGTACACACCTTATCTCTTTATAATTTGGTGCTATATATGCCAATAAACTAAGAAGTTAAACATTCAATTTGATTATCATTTAAAGTAGATTCACTTCTCTCTTTCATGTTCATTGTTTGTCTCTTTCTTCTTGGACTTACCATCCTCTCTTTCCTTTTATTTGCTTGTACATTCAAGAAGTCTGATTTCTCCTTCTTATTCTGCCATTGTTCACTCTTTTTTTCTCTTGACTTGTCTCTTATTGCTTTGAATATCCTGTCATAAATTTCTCCTCAAGCCTTTTATTTCCTCATGTACAACAAGTATTCACTCTCTCCTTCACTTTCTTCATTTATTTTGCACCCTTCATCTCTAATCATTCCATTTTGCACTTCCTCTCTCCTCCATTATTCTTCTTTTGTGCTATGTTCTCCATTATGAGAATTTTTTTCTCTTCTTCATGTTTCTCACATGGAAACTATTTTCCTCTTATTCCTTTATAGGCTCTCACTTATTTGTTTCCTTCACTTATTTTAGCATGCTTCATAAGTGACTTGATTTGCCACTTCACTCTCCTTCTAAAATTCCATCCAAATATGCAAACTTGAACCTACTTACCTTAGCATTTTATTGATAATCTTATTCATATGTTCACATTATCACCATACTATTAGAAATAATGAATAAATGCATTCATTCCTTTAACATGACTTACCTTTACTCACCACTTTTCACTAGTTCTTGCTTCACTAGCAATTATGGCTCATTTAATTTCAACTCCATTTAGTATTCTTGACCTATTCAAATACTTAATCCACTATTAGAATAACAAGGGAATGATTTTCAAGCTATCAAATCATTCACAACCTCTTTAGTAAAAAATAGAGATCACAGAGTTGTCCTTAAGACCAATTATCCTATTTATTCTTGTGAATCTTCAAAGCATGATAATTAGGGTATTAGATACCCATTAAGGGATGAAAAGTATGTAAAAAGTTTCAAGGTATCCAAGAGCATGACCATATTACAATGCTAAACATAATGAGCATAAACACATATTAAGGGCAGCGAGAGGATGGAGAGAGATCACCACAACAACATAGTGAAGAGAGAAAAGAAAGGATGGTGATGAAGAACCCAAGAGGACAGATGAAAGTCCAAAGAGAATAAGAGAGATGGAAGGTAAACAAGTGACATTGAATGTTTTGAGTCCTAGGAAATGAACATAAGTGAGGAGTGAAAAGTCATGCTCGAGGATGTCGTGGCACCAAACCAACTGTTTCCGACACGTCGGGTGGCTAGGTGAATGCTAGAGGAGGCGTTGTTTCGGTGCATGACAACGTCGTTGCTTCCGGGCTACTTCATTCGGGCGTAGTCCCTTAAGAGCCCTCAAACCAAAAAATCATTCAACTTAGACATGTGACTATTCGGACTCACGTTGCACCTAGATATGTCTCATTGGATCCCACACCTCAGCGTAGGGACCCTCTATAATAGCCTCTCTCAATTTTTTCCTTCTCATATCGGTGCTCTCGCTGCCCTATTGTTTGCAAACATGTAAAATAGTGTAGTTTGAGTCAATGTAAGGCTGTCAAACGCTATATTTTGCAAATGGTGGGTTATGGCACTAAACCGACTATGCCAAAATGTCTGGGTGGCCAGGTGAACACTAGAGGAGGCATTTTTTCGGTGCGCGACAATGTCGTTGCTTCCGAGCTACTTTGTTCGGGCATAGTCCCTTAAGAGCCTTGAGACCAAAATATCATTCAACTTGATGGGTGACTACTCGGACTCCGTGGCACCTAGAGATGTCTCATTAGATCCCACACCTCGGTATAAGGACCCTCTAAAATAGCCTCTCTCGGTTTTTTCCTTCTCATATCGGTGCTCTCGTTGCCCTATTGTTTGCAAACACGTGAAATAGTGCAATTTGAGTCGAGTGTAAGGTTGTCAAACGCTATATTTTGCAAATGGGGGTCATGGCACCAAACCGATCTGTTTGACATGTCCAAGTGGCAAGGTGAATGCTAGAGGAGGGTGTTTTTTGTGTGACAATGTCATTACTTACGGCCTCCTTCATTCGGGCGTAGTCCCTTAAAGCCCCGAGACAAAATATCATTCAACTTCGACATGTGACTACTGGACTCCGTGGCACCTAGAGACATCTCGTTGGATCCCACACCTTGGTGTAGGACCCTCTACAATAACCTCTCTTGGTGTTTTCCTTCTCATTTTGGTGCTCTCGTTGCCCTATTGTTTGTAAATGCGTGAAATAATGTAGTTTGAGCCGGTTGAAGGTCATCAAACGCTATATTTTGTAAATGGTGGGTCGTGGACCGAATCGACCGTCTTGCCGACATGTCCCGGTGGCAGTGAACACTAGAGGAGGTGTCATTGTTTTGGTGTGTGATAATGTTGTTGCATCTGGGCTACTTTTTTGGGGAGCATAGGACCCTCTACAATAGACTCTCTCAATTTTTTTTTCCTTTCAGACCCTCATGCTCTCGGTGCTCTCGGCACCCTATTGTTTGCAAACACGTGAAATAGTGTAGTTTGAGCAAGTGTAAGGTTGCCAAATGCTATATTTTGCAAATGGTGGGTCGTGGCACCAAACCGATTGTGCAACACATGTTCGAGTGGATAGGTGAACGCTAGAGGAGGCATTGTTTTGGTGCACAACAACTTTTTGCTTCTAGGCTACTTCATTCGGGCATAGTCCCTTAAGAGCCCTGAGACCAAAAATTTGTTCAACTTGATGGAGTGACTACTCGGACTTCGTGGCACCTAGAGATGTTTGGTTAGATCCCACACCTCAAAGCATATGGACCCTCTAAAATAATCTCTCTCGTGTTTTTTCCTTCTCACATCGGTGCTCTCGTTGCCCTATTGTTTTTGCAAACGCGTGAAATAGTGCGGTTTGAAAAAGTATAAGGTCACAAACGCTATATTTTGTAAACGGTGGGTCGTGGCACCAAACCGACTACACTAACACATCCAGGTGGCTATGTGAACACTAGAAGAGGCAATTTTTTGGTGCGCGACAATGTCGTTGCTTCCAAGCTACTTCGTTCGAGGCGTAGTCCCTTAAGAGCCCTGAGACCAAAATATCTTTCAACTTGACGGGTGACTACTACTAGACTCCGTGGCACCTAGAAACATCTCGTTAGATCCCACATCTCATCATAGGGACCCTCTACAATAGCCTCTCTCAGTTTTTTTCTTCTTAGATCGGTGCTCTCGTTGCCCTATTGTTTGCAAATGTGTGAAATAGTGTAGTTTGAGTCGGTGTCAGGTAAGGTCATCAAACGCTATATTTTACAAACGGTGGGTCGTGGCATCGAAATGACTACGCCGACATGTTTAGGATGGCTAGGTGAATGCTAGAGGAGGTGTCATTTTGGTGCGCGACAATGTCGTTGCTTCGGGCTACTTTGTTCAAGCATAGTCCCTTAAGAGCCCGAGACCAAAAAATCGTTCAACTTCGATGGGTGACTACTCGGACTCTGTGGCACCTAGAGACATCTCTTAGATCCCACACCTCAATGTAGGGACCCTCTACAATATACTCTCTCAGTTTTTTCCTTCTCAGATTGGTGCTCTCGCTGCCCTATTGTTTGTAAACGCGTGAAATAGTGTAGTTTGAGTCAATATAAGGTTTTCAAACGCTATATTTTGCAAACGGTGGGTCATGGAACCTAACCGATTTGTGTCGAAACATCCAGTGGCTAGGTTAATCATAGAGGAGGTGTTGTTTCATTGTGCGACAATTTTGTTGCTTCCAGTGCTACTTCGTTCAAGCGTAGTCCCTTAAGAGCCCTCGAGACCAAAATATCGCTCAACTCTTGACGGGTGACTACTCGAACTCCGTGGCACCTAGAAGACATCTCGCCGATCTAACATTTTAGATTAGGGACCCTCTACAATAGCCTCTCTTGGTTTTTTCCTTCTCATATCGGTGCTCTCGCTGCCCTATTGTTTGCATGAACATGCGAAATAGTGCGGTTTGAGTCGATGTAAGGTCACAAACGCTATATTTTGCAAACGGTGGGTCATGGAACCGAACCGACTATGCCAACATGTCTGGGTGGCTAGTTAACCCTAGAGGAGGTATTGTTTTGGTGTGCGACAATGTCGTTGCTTCAGGCTACTTCGTTCGGGTGTAGTCCCTTAAGAGCCCTGAGACCAAAATATCATTCAACTTCGACGGTGACTACTTGGACTCGTGGCACCTAGAGATGTCTCGTTGGATCCCAAACCTCAAAGTATAGGGACCATCTACAATATCATCTCTCGCTTTTTTTTCCTTCTCAAATCGGTGCTCTCGTTGCCCTATTGTTTGTAAACACGTGAAATAGTGTAGTTTGAGCAGTGTAAGGTTGTCAAACTCTATAATTTGTAAACATGGGTTGTGGCACCAATCGACTACATTGACACATTTGGGTGGCAAGGTGAATGCACTAGAGGAGGTGTCATTTTGGTGTGTGACAATGTCGTTGCTTCTAAGGCTAATTCGTTCGGGCATAGTCCCTTAAGAGCCCTGAGACCAAAATATCATTCAACTTCGACAGTGACTACTCAGACTCCATGGCACCTAGAGACATATCATCTACTCCCACACCTTGGCGTAGGGACCCTCTACAATATCCTTTCTCGGTTTTTTTTCCTTCTCAGCTCAATGCTCTCGCTACCCATTATTTGCAAACGCGTGAAATAGTGCAGTTTGAGCCAGTGTAAGGTTGTCAAACGCTATATTTTACAAACGGTGGGTTATGGCACCAAACCAAATATGTTGACACATCTAGGTGGCTAGGTGAAACTAGAGGAGGCATCATTTTGGTGTGCGACAATGTCATTACTTAGGCTACTTCGTTCGGGCGTAGTCCCTTAAGAGCCCTGAGACCAAAAAATCATTCAACTTCAACGGGTGACTACTCGGACTCCGTGGCACCTAGAGACATCTCATTTGATCCCACACCTCGATGTAGGGACCCTCTATAATATCATCTCTGGTTATTTCCTTATTAAATCAGTGTTCTTACTACCCTATTATTTGCAAACGCGCGAAATAGTGCAGTTTGAGTCAGTGTAAGGTTGTCAAACACTATATTTTACAAACGGTGGGTCATGGAACCGAACGGATGCGTATCGACACATCCGGGTGGCAAGTGAATGACTAGAAGAGGTGTTTTTTTGGTGTGTGACAATGTCTTTGCTTCCGGGCTACTTTGTTCGGGTGTAGTCCCTTAAGAGCCCTAAGACCAAAATATCGCTCAACTTTGATTTGGTGACTACTCGAGACTTTGTGAAACCTAGAGACATCCTCGTTGGATCCCACACCTCAGTGTAAGGTCCTCTATAATATCCTCTCTCAATTTTTTCTTCTCGAGATCGGTGCTCTTGCTGCCCTATTATTTGTAAACGCGTGAAATAGTGCAGTTTGAGCCAATAGTGTAAGGTTGTCAAACATTATATTTTACAAACGGTGGGTCGTGGCACCAAACCGAGTGTGCACATGCATAGGTATGATCTTGTAAACACTTTGGGAGGTGTCGCTTTTGGTTCTCTAGGCTCCAAGTGCTTCTAGGATACCTCCTCAAAGCAAAAACCCTCCACATGTACATAAATCGTTGTTAATTGCTTCTCTTTTCTGTAAAACAATAAAAGCTTATCTTAGCTTGATAATTTAAAATTCTCTACTAACACTACCAACCATGTGAAGGTGGAAGCTTTTCTGGCACCACTAACCTACACATAAAAGTTTTAGTCAAAGAAATTTAAGTTTCAAATCAAAACCATACTAGATATATACAAAATACACAAATTTAAAATAAAATATATGAACTTAAATCTATCTAACTAACAAATTTATATATACCAAAGAAATTATATCAAATAAATTATATATACAAGACATGATCATTGTAAATTCATTCCAATGAACCATCATGATCGGATCTACTCGAATAATGAGATAAGATTGCTTCATGATCGACTCTCGAACCTTTCTAAAGAATCTTGTTATTAGGTCTTTCTCGATATCTATATAGTTAAATATTTGTCGCTAGAACTAGATGTGAATATAAGAGTATTTTCTTGTGTATCTCAAAGTCTTCAAACACCCAAACAAAGGAGTTTTTTAATGGATACCGTCAAGCCAAGTTCCAAAGAATTACCACCGACCTCGTAGGATATTATCTTTGCCATATATAATAGGAGAAGTCAACTTCTTTCTTTCCTCGATGCAAACGACATAAGAAATAATCTATTCCTTCTTCGTTGTCTTTTGTCAATAACTACAAACACATGTCCTACAAAAAAACAAAGATTCAACAACTCAAATTTAAATTACATATTAAAATTTCAATGGACATAACTCAATACAAAAATTAAATAAATAACCATAAATACCTTATCGACCAAAATTGAAATTTCATTAAAGTCCTTGGATGTTGCAAATTCATCTGCGTGAGAAACAAGTCGTAATGCTTTGTGGAGGTTGATAACTAGGAAGGAGTTAGAGGCCTATAATCCATCCATCCATCCACCCATTATTGTGAATCACACTCAAGCAAAGTGACAAATTTGATAAAAGATGCACAAAAACATGTCAAATTTCTTTCCATATGGGCCCACGTAAGTAGCGTCGAGCTACAAAATGAGTGCATATCACTTTGGACCTAGTGAGTGTCATACAATCCTCGTAGTTAGCAATTTGTTGTTCCTCTATCAACCAAAAATATCGTGAACTGTGGAATTTTCTTGAGAACCTCGAGCCATGTTGTCGATAAACCATTCCACTATGCTCTTTGTATCTTTTAATTTAGCACTATCTTTGTACTTTAACTCTTCTCTTGCAAGAGCTCTTTTCACAAATGCCTCGCACCTTCATGCTCTCATTTTCCAAGTCAGCCTTAGTGAAACTCCAAATATATTGCATAGCCATCTTAACGTGCATCCTGCTCATACAATAAAACATTCATGCATTCTCAACTCGATACATGTAATTATTTGACCATATATAATGTTGTTTGAATTGGATGTCCCTATCGATACAAGTTTCCATAAAATAACTGGAAACACCCTTGCACAAATTCAGTAGAATGAGTACGATCATCATTGATATAAAAGTGGTACTCTCTTAAAAAAATTTATCATTCTTTGTACTGTCAGGAGAATGTAGAAATGCTATATGCACAAAAATGGCAACTTGTACTAAGTTGTAATATTGCGATTGAACCTCCATTTGTGGTTGCAATGTGTAATTCTATGAAAAATCGACCACTGAAACAATAGTACCAATAGGAAATGTGTCCTTGCATATCTTGAATTGTTCATCCAACCATCGAGCTCTATGTGTATGCCTAACATACTCATAAACAATTTCATCCTTAAATTTTCTCAAAATTGAAAAACAAACATTTGTTCGTAACTAGTTCTCACACCATTTAGACTCTTTTCCATATTTCAACCTGGTATGCAACTAATTTATATTTATCAAACTCAACTAAATTATGTCATATTGTACCTTCAATTTTCTCATGGATGCAACTTTATAATTTAGGTAATCCACCGTATGTACCACAACTTCCATCTAAACAATCCACGAATATAAAAAAATTGTCCAACTTATTTTTTCACAAAATATAGTAGGAATGAAATCCTGGAAGATATTGGTGGAGCTTGAACACCACATTCGATAACATAGTTTTAATGAAAATTAGAACGAATACGTAAAATTTAGCATAATGCATCGTAAATTCAATATGTTTCTACAACAATAAGTGGTGCGAGCGTGGTTGATTTTCACATAGAATGGTTTCAACATTTCAAAAAAACGTTGACTAATTTTAATTTCTAGATTCTCTTGTTCAAACTTACAAAAAATTGAGTTTGAGTCATATATAAGAAATGCTTTGGATGTGGTTCATGATTAGTAGAACCAACTCTCTATTTTATAACATCTCTTGTATTAGGTGAAACTCTAGTGTTATCATGCCAAAATTGAATAACAACTTCTCTTATAGCATCAGAATTATTTTTTTCTTACGCGGTGATTTAGCAGTAGAAAATGCCCAAAAATTGGTGTTATTGAGTGATTGAAGGATATTACGTCTTTCAATTGCTTTCATTAGAGTTTTTCGATTAACTTACAACATTCGACTTATTTACGTAATCAAACATTATTTTTTTATTGATTCACTTACAACACTAGTAAAGCAAGTACACTATGCACATATATTACTATCCCTAGTGTGTCTCTTGACACCAATAGTGTGATACACATCATGAAGGTTTTCAACAATTGTAGCGTTTGACCATATATTAAATGTTGTCAATCCTAAGGTGTTTGATGTAGGTCTCATTTTAATCAATTTAATCAAACTAACCAACAATCGACATCTTTGGGAATCATTTAAAATTTCAAAATGATTATCCCAAATTTTAGTGGCTTTTCTTATGATTTTTCATTCATAAAGTTTGTTAGACATTGGTTTCAAAAAAATTCATCAATTTTAATACAAAATTAGGTTTATTATGTAAAAACCTAGGAGGTGTTTTTGTCAAATTTTGTTTGTCTGATTTCAACATGAATTTCTTATTCACATTTTCATTGTCTCCTTCAATTTCAACATTTGCTACATCACGAGTATTTAATTCTTCTTCAACATTGACGATAAAAACATCTTCATCACGAGTATTTAATTCAACATCAACATGGTAAAGAGAAACATTACCTGGTTGTTCATTGCTTACAATAGTTGGGGTTAAAGATGAACCTCTTTTGATTCACAAAGATTTCGTATTTGCTTAGAATTTTGAATTTTGTTGTCCTCTAATTCGTTTGGTGTTTTTTTACTTAATGAATTCTTTTTTGACTTCGTTTCTTGTCTCCCATGATGTTTCACTTCGGTGATAAGAAAAATGTGTAAAAAAATACAAAATTTCACAGTAATTAAATGCGGTAAGGTAGAGACATTAAAAATCACATGGTAATTCGAACATTGGGATGTGTGTAAATATGATTTAAGAATCACGAGCATGCTTTATAAACCACAATCGCGGTTAATAAAGTGTTCTCGCGGTTCATAAAGTGCGCTCGCAGTTTGTGTTATAAAAACCGCGATCTCGGATCTATCTGTATTATCAAAACCGACCCTAAGGCTCCGGAAATCTTTGTTTTTCCCCAACCAAAGCTATGGAAGGTCATTATGAAGTGCAAAAGGTCAAAAACCTCAAATTTTCTCTTCCAAAGACTTGAACCATGCTAAAAAACTAAAAACATTTCACAAAAATGGTGTCATCGTGTAGGGGAGACTGTTAGCTTCGTATAAATATTGATTTTAAAGTGAATAGAATAAGATAAATATCATTTTATTATTTTTACTAACAATAGGTCTTTAAGATATTTTTTCCTGCGAATGTTCATGTCTATGTTTAAGATTGTAACTTTTGTTTCCTTATCAAAATGTGATAAAACTTATACCATCCCAAGCACGGAAAATTATATACACGTTAAAAATATATATATTTGATTTTGATATTTTTGATATATTTATGGCGGAAAATGGAAAGCGCTCCGTTTTCTAAATATTTTCAGACCATTTTCACGGAAAAAATCATTAAAAAAATATTGCTTGAAAAAATATAGAACAAAATCCATCCCAAGATAGAAAACTACATCTAACTTTTCACCAAAGAAAAAAAAACAAGATTTGGTCATCCAAATCGCGGGCAAACGGACTACAATCTTATAAGTTTAAAAAAAAACCAAGTCATATAATTTTAAGTGTTTAATATAGCTAAACTTGTCCATTTTTTAAAAAAATTAGTATTTTAGAAACTAGATTCCGGATGCTACGATTCATATTTATATAATTTTTTCTAATTTTGAATGCACGTATTGCTAATAATCCCTACAAGTTGAGATTTCGTTGTTTTTTGCAATATGACGTCCACGGATGACCCCATTTTTGTCCATCAACTTCCTGCACTTACCCAAGACAATGGTTTAGATAATGATAAAAGGTTTACATGGCGAAGGTTTTTCTACTTTGGGGATTGGATTTTCTTTTACAGGCGTAGCAACCAACTTGGAATGGGATGGGATGTAGATTTTGATGGTACTTTAGGTGATTTTGTAGGAATAACATTCGAAGAAGAATTATTTTTAGAATTTTTAGGACTAGGAGAAGGACTAGATGAATTACTTGGTATGGCAGTGTGGTTATTACTAAATAAGTGGGTCTAGGTTTTCTTTATTTGACTTCATTGAAGGCGGTAGCGATGATCTTATCTTTGATAATTTTGTTTTGAGGAATATTTGCATGAGGATCTTCTTTCTTCTTCTTTTATTTCACTTTGTAGCCACTAAGGATGAGGCTCCTTTTTGAGATTGTGCATGAGTGTATACCACACGTGAATCTTGGGGCATCTTCATCATCATCATCTTCATCTCCATCAATGTACTCAATTAGGCCATTGTGTGTATCACCATTAACTTCTTCAACCTCGAGATAGTTATCATCATCACTGCATCACCTTCCTCGGGTTCTTCTATTTCTACTTCTTCTTCTAGCTCCTCTTGTTACAAGTGGCATTGAATGGTGGTTCTTTAATAACAATCGGCGAGGAGGTGGAGTGATTCTATTGGTGTAGGTGTTTTTTATCACTTTATTTAATTATTTAGTGTTATTCCACCTTACCATGTGAGTCATCTCACTTAGGTGGACATGGATCTAGGTGTCATTTTAGTTATAATGATTCTCTTACAAAATTTGTCATATGTATAAGTGTGTCATAGGAGTTACATTCCCATTTGGGTAAGTGACTCTTCTTCTCCATTATGGAGGAATATTCTCGACATGGGAGTTACACATTTACTCTCCTATTTGTACTCCTCCTTTTTTGATCTACGGCAATCTAAGAGCATTCTATTCCACTCCATTTTCGAATCTTGAGCTTTCATATGCATGCAGTGTTTCTAAAAGTTTGTTTGCTTTATCTTGCAACTCCTTTTTGGTGAAGTGCAATTGTTTGATGCACGTGTATTCCTTCCAGACCCTCGTCCTACACTCCTTCATGGCATCAGAGCTTGGGGACTGGAATCACGTTGCTCACCATTGTTGCTCCACCGTGTAGTTGCTTGTGCAAGTTTTACCTTTTGCATGTGCTTTACTTGCATATTTCAGATTCTTGTGGTTATTTTTTAGTGGTTTGTTTGTGTGTTTCTTGTTGGTTTACGTGTGATCAGGGCCAAAGAAGAATTCTATCCAGCTTATTGTGTTGGAGAGCCAAGGAAGAATACTAGTTTATTGTGTGGTTGACAACTTACTTTCCTTGGCCATGGTATTATTGCCCACTACTGGATCTCTGCACAATTGTTATCCATAATATCACGGAACATCGGTCGTCTTTTGCACAGCAACACTTATTTCTGCACATTGGGTGGATTTTTTTACTGTTACACATGCAAAGTAAGCTGGTTCAACCCTCCTATGGCACGTGGACTCTACCATGAGCTCAGCGACTCTTTGCGTGAAGGAAGGTCGACCTTCACCTGCTCCTCTTCAATGCCTTCAACCACGTTGGGACAGCTTGTCTAACTAGTTCAACGTTGAATGAGCAAAATGTTTTAAAAACACTTGAGCTTTAAACTTGGGACGTCCCCCTCCTCTCACCGGCTCGCATTCACTGCGGTTGGTTCTGAGTGCAACGAGCTCTAAAATCTGGGCATGCCTTGACAACGCATCGGCTTTACTATCCACTCCACTCACCAAAAATCACCAGCATCAACGTGATCTTTCCTCTTTAAAACATGATTGGAGGAATTTAAATCAAATCAGACCTGCGGGTGTTCTAAGGTTAAAAAAATATATGTATTTTTGGCTTTAAATAAGCTTTAGGGTTCCTCTTTTTGAGTGTCAAAGGCGAAGGGGTGAGGTTTGGGGTTGGAAGGAGGCTAATCTCCCCTTGTAGTCAAAACAAACCCCTTCTGAAATTTGATGTTGTTTCCAATGAGCACAAACACGATACCTTTTGAGTGTGTTTCGGGCACTTTTTTAATATTTTGCAGGACTAACTAACTTTTTCTTATCGATTGCGGGAATTTCTTATAGCATAACTTTTGACTCGTTGCTCATTTTTAGCACTTCTTTAGTCAAAATTGGATTTTTTCTATAAACTACATGATGGGAATATTATTTTTGTAAAACACACTATATTATAAAGTGCCACTCTTTTGGGGGTATCATCTTTCCTTTCTTGCACATTTTTTCTAATATGGATAATCATGGTGTTCCATTTTTCACCCCATTCAACTATCAAGAATGGTTGATTTCTATGAGAACTACCTTAAAAGGAAAGAAAGCGTTACGCATTGCCACCGGTCGCAAGATGAACACGATGATGAAAGTGATAAAGAAAAGTGGCTTGATAAGTGTGATGAAGCCATTGGGTTCATGACCATGTGTGTATCTCTAGAGTTGCATTTTCACATTTCCTCTTCCTCCACACCCAAAAAGGTTCTAGAAACTCTCCAAGAAAGTTTTGGGAAATAAGATGAAATGCGAGGACATGAACTTGAGAATAACCTTAAAAGCTTATCTTAGCTTGATAATTTAAAATTCTCTACTAACACTACCAACCATGTGAAGGTGGAAGCTTTTCGGCACCACTAACCTACACATAAAAGTTTTAGTCAAAGAAATTTGAGTTTCAAATCAAAACCATACTAGATATATACAAAATACACAAATTTAAAATAAAATATATGAACTTAAATCTATCTAACTAACAAATTTATATATACCAAAGAAATTATATCAAATAAATTATATATACAAGACATGATCATTGTAAATTCATTCCAATGAACCATCATGATCGATCTACTCACGAATAGCGAGATAAGATTGCTTCATGATCGACTCTCGAACCTTTCAAAGAATCTTGTTATTAGGTCTTTCTCGATATCTATACAGCTGAATATTTGTCGCTAGAACTAGATGTGAATATAAGAGTATTTTCTTGTGTGTCTCAAAGTCTTCAAACACCCAAACAAAGGATTTTTTTAATGGATACCGTCGAAGCCAAGTTCCCGGTAATTACCACCGATCCGTAGGATACTAAATATCTTTGCCATATATAATAGGAGAAGTCAACTTCTTTCTTTCCTCGATGCAACGACATAAGAAATAGTCTATTCCTTCTTCATTGTCTTTTGTTGCAATAACTACAAACACATGTCCTACAAAAAAACAAAGGTTGAACAACTCAAATTTAAATTACATATTAAAATTTCAATGGACATAACTCAATACAAAAATTAAATAAATAACCATAAATACCTTGTCGCACCAAAATCAAAATTTCATCAAAGTCCTTGGATGTTGCAAATTCATCTCGCAGAAACAAGTCGTAATGCTTGTGGAGGTTGATAACGGAAGCGGAGTTAGAGGCCTATAAATCCATCCATCCACCCATTATTGTGAATCACACTTAGCAGTGACAAATTTGATAAAAGATGCACAAAAACATGTCAAATTTCTTTTCCATATGGCCCTTAAGTAGCGTCGAGCTACAAAATGAGTGCATATCACTTTGGACCTAGTGAGTGTCATACAATCCTTGTAGTTAGCAATTTGTTGTTCCTCTATCAACCAAAAATATCTCGTGAACCGTGGAATTTTCTTGAGAACCTCGGGCCATGTTGTCAATAAACCATTCCACTATGCTCTTTGTATCTTTTAATTTAGCACTATCTTTGTACTTTAACTCTTCTCTTGCAAGAGCTCTTTTCACAAATGCCGTTGCACCTTCATGCTCTCATTTTCCATGTCCAAATTTTTAGTGAAACTCCAAATATATTGCATAGCCATCTTAACGTGCATCCCGCTCATACAATAAAACATTCGTGCATTCTCAACCGATACGTGTAATTATCGACCATATATAATGTTGTTTGAATTGGATGTCCCTATCAGATAAGTTTCTATAAAATAACTGAAACACCCTTGCACAAATTCATTAAAATGAGTACGATCATCACCGATATAAAATTGGTACTCTCTTAAAAAATTTATCATTCTGATCTTGTAAGGAGAATGTAGAAATGCTATATGCACAAAAGTGGCAACTTTTACTTGAGTTGTAATATTGTGATTGAACCTCCATTTGTGGTTGCGATGTGTAATTCTCTGCAAAATCGACCACTTTGAAACAATAGTACCAATAGAAATGTGTCCTTGTATATCTTGAATTGTTCATCCAACCATCGAGCTCTATGTGTATGTATGCCTAGCATACTCATAAACAATTACATCCTTAAATTTTCTCAAAAATTGAAAAACAAACATTTGTTCCAGAACTAGTTCACACCGTTTAGACTCTTTTCCATATTTCAACCGGTATGCAACTAATTTATATTTATCAAACTCAACTAAATTATGTCATATTGTACCTTCAATTTTCTCATGGATGCAACTTTATAATTTAGGTAATCCACCGTATGTACCACAACTTCCATCTAAACAATCCCGACTATAAAAAAATTGTCCAACTTCTTTTTCACAAAGTATAGTAGGAATGAAATCCTGGAAGATATTGGTGGAGCTTGAACACCACATTCCGATAACATAGTTTCGAATGAAAATTAGAACGAAGACGTAAAAATTTTGCATAATGCATCGCAAATTCAATATGTTGTCTACAACAACAAGTGGTGCGAGCGTGGTTGATTTTCACATAGAATGGTTTCAACATTTCAAAAAACGTTGACTAATTTTAATTTCAGATTCTCTTGTTCAAACTTATGAAAAAATTGAGTTTGAGTCATATATAAGAAATGCTTTGGATGTGGTTCATGATTAGTAGAACCAACTCTCTATTTTATAACATCTCTTGTATTAGGTGAAACTCTAGTGTTATCATGCCAAAATTGAATAACAACTTCTCTTATAAAGATCGTAATTATTTTTTCTTACGCGTGATTTAGCGAAAATGCCCAAAAATTGGTGTTATTGAGTGATTCAAGGATATTACGTCTTTCAATTGCTTTCATTAGAGTTTTTCGATTAACTTGCAACATTCGACTTGTTTACGTAATCAAACATTGTTTTTATTGATTCACTTACAACACTAGTAAAGCAAGTACACTATGCACAATATTACTATCCCTAGTGTGTCTCTTGACACCAACAAAGTGTGATACACATCATGAAGGTTGTCAACAATTGTAGACGTTTGACCACGTATATTAAATGTGTCAATCCTAAGGTGTTTGATGTAGGTCTCATTTTAATCAATTTCATCAAACTAACCAACAACTGACATCTTTGGGAATCATTTAAAATTTCAAAATGATTATCCCAAATTTTAGTGGCTTTTCTTCTGATTTTTCATTCATAAAGTTTGTTAGACATTGGTTTCAAAAAAAATTCATCAATTTCAATACAAAATTAGGCTTATTATGTAAAAACCTAGGAGGTGTTTTTGTCAAATTTTGTTTGTCTACAGTTTCAACATGAATTTCCTTATTCACATTTTCATTGTCTCCTTCAATTTCAACATTTGCTACATCACGAGTATTTAATTCTTCTTCAACATTGACAGTAAAAACATCTTCATCACGAGTATTTAATTCAACATCAACATTGACAGTAGAAACATTACCTGGTTGTTCATTGCTTACAATAGTTGGGGTTAAAGATGAACCTCTTTTTGATTCACAAAGATTTCGTATTTGCTTAGAATTTTGAATTTTGTTGTCCTCTAATTCGTTTGGTTTTTTTACTTAATGAATTCTTTTTGACTTCGTTTCTTGTCTCCCATGATGTTTCACTTACGGTGATAAGAAAAATGTGTAAAAAAATACAAAATTTCACATGAGAATTAAATGCGGTAAGGTCGACATTAAAAATCACATGGTAATTCGAACATTGGGATGTGTGTAAATATGATTTAAGAATCACGAGCATGCTTTATAAACCACAATCGCGGTTAATAAAGTGTTCTCATGTTCATAAAGTGCGCTCGCAGTTTGTGTTATAAAACCGCGATCTCGGATCTATCTCAGATTATCAAACCGACCCTAAGGCTCAGGAAATCTTTGTTTTTCCCCAACAAAGCTATGGAAGGTCATTATGAAGTGCAAAAGGTCAAAAACCTCAAATTTACTCTTCCAAAGACTTGAACCATGTTAAAAAACTAAAACATTTCACAAAAATGGTGTCATTGTGTAGGGGAGACTGTTAGCTTCGTATAAATATTGATTTTAAAGTGAATAGAATAAGATAAATATCATTTTATTATTTTTACTAACAATAGGTCTTTAAGATATTTTTTTCCGCGAATGTTCATGTCTATGTTTAAGATTGTAACTTTTGTTTCCTTATCAAAATGTGATAAAACTTATACCATCCCAAGCACGGAAAAATTATATACACGTTAAAAATATATATATTTGATTTTGATATTTTTGATATATTTATGGCAGGAAAATGGAAAGCGCTCCGTTTTCTAAATATTTTGAGACCATTTTCACGGAAAAAATCATTAAAAAAATATTGCTTGAAAAATACAGTAACAAAATCCATCCCAAGATATAAAACTACATCTAACTTTTCACCAAATGAGAAAAAAAAACAAGATTTGGTCATCCAAATCGCGGCAAACGGACTCACAATCTTATAAGTTTAAAAAAATACCAAGTCATATAATTTTAAGTGTTTAATATAGCTAAACTTGTCCATTTTTTAAAAAAATTAGTATTTTAGAAACTAGATTCGGATGCTACGATTCATATTGATATAATTTTTCTAATTTTGAATGCACGTATTGCTAATAATCCCTACAACTTGAGATTTCTTGTTCTTTCGCAATATGACGTCCACAGATGACCCCATTTTTGTCCATCAACTTCCTGCACTTACCCAAGACAATGGTTTAGATAATGATAAAAGGTTTACATGGCGAAGGTTTTTCTACTTTGGGGATTGGATTTTCTTTTACGCGTAAGTAACCGACTTCGAATGGGATGGGATGTAGATTTTCATGGTACTTTAGATGATTTTGTAGGAATAGCATTCAAGAAGAGTTATTTTTAGCATTTTAGGACTAGGAGAAGGACTAGATGAATTACTTGGTATGGTAGTGTGGTTATTACTAAATAGTGGGTCTAGGTTTTCTTTATTTGACTTCATGAAGGCGGTAGCGATGATCTTATGCGATGATTTTGTTTTGAGGAATTTTTGCAAGAGGATCTTCTTTCTTCTTCTTTTCTTTCACAGTAGCCACTGAGGATGAGGCTCCTTTTTGGGATTGTGCATGAGTGAATACCGCACACGAGAATCTTGGGGATCTTCATCATCATCATCTTCATCTCCATCAACGTACTCAATTAGGCCATTGTGTGTATCACCATCAACTTCTTCAACCTTGAGATAGTTATCATCATCACCGCATCATCTTCCTCAGTTCTTCTATTTCTACTTCTTCTTCTAGCTCCTCACCTTTATTAAGTGGCATTGAATGGTGGTTCTTTAATAACAATCCGGCGAGGAGGTGGAGTGATTCTATTGGTGTAGGTGTTTTTTTATCACTTTATTTAATTATTTAGTGTTATTCCACCTTACCATGTGAGTCATCTCACTTAGGTGGACATGGATCTAGGTGTCATTTTAGTTATGATGATTCTCTTACAAAATCTGTCATATGTATAAGTGTGTCATAGGAGTTACATTCCCATTTGGGTAAGTGACTCTTCTTCTCCATTATGGAGGAATATTCTCGACATGGGAGTTACACATTTACTCTCCTATTTGTACTCCTCCTTTTTTGATCTACGGCAATCTAAGAGCATTCTATTCCACTCCATTTTCGAATCTTGAGCTTTCTATGTATGCACGGTGTTTCTAAAAAGTTTGTTTGCCTTATCTTTGCAACTCCTTTTTGGTGAAGTGCAATTGTTTGATGCACGTGTATTCCTTCCAGACCCTCGTCCTACACTCCTTCATGGTATCAGAGCTTGGGGACTGGAATCACGTTGCTCACCATTCTTTGCCGCGTGTAGTTCTTGTCAGCAAGTTTTACCTTTTGCATGTGCTTTACTTGCATATTTCGATTCTTGTGGTTATTTTTTAGTGGTTTGTTTGTGTGTTTCTTGTTGGTTTACGTGTGATCAGGGCCAAAGAAGAATTCTATCCAGCTTATTGTGTTGGAGAGCCAAGGAAGAATACTAGTTTATTGTGTGGTTGATAACTTACTTTCCTTGGCCATGGTATTATTGCCCACTCTTGGATCTCTGCGCACAACCGTTATCCATAATATCACGGAACATCGGTCGCCTTTTATGACAAAGAACACTTATTTCGCACATTGGGTGGATTTTTTTATTACACATGCAAAGTAAGTGGTTCAACCCTCCTATGGCACGTGGACTCTACCATGAGCTCATCGACTCTTCGTGCGTGAAGGAAGGTCGACCTTCACCGCTCCTCTTCAATGCCTTCAACCACGTTGGGACAGCTTGTCTAACTAGTTCAACGTTGAATGAGCAAAATGTTTTAAAAAACACTTGAGCTTTAAACTTGGGACGTCCCCCCTCCTCTCACCAGCTCGCATTCACCGCCTGCGGTTCGGTTCAGTGCCAACGAGCTCTAAAACTGGGCATGCCTTGACAACGCAGGCGGCTTTAACATCCACTCCACTCACCAAAAAATCACCAAAGCATCAACGTGATCTTTCCTCTTTAAAATGTGATTGGAGGAATTTAAATCAAATCAGACCTGCGGGTGTTCTAAGGTTAAAAAAATATATGTATTTTTGGCTTTAAATAAGCTTTAGGGTTCCTCTTTTTGAGTGTCAAAGGCGAAGGGTGAGGTTTGGGGTTGGAAGGAGGCTAATCCCCACTGCAGTCAAAACAAACCCCTTTTGAAATTTGATGTTGTTTCCAATGAGCACAAACACGATACCTTTTGAGTGTGTTTCGGGCACTTTTTAATATTTTGCAGACTAACTAACTTTTTCTTATCGGTTGCGGGAATTTTTTAAAGCCATAACTTTTGAATCGTTGCTCATTTTTTAGCACTTCTTTAGTCAAAATTGGATGTTTTTCTATAAACTACATGATGGGAATATTAGTTTTGTAAAACACACTATATTATAAAGTGCCACTCTTTTGGGGGTATCATCTTTCCTTTCTTGCACATTTTTTCTAATATGGATAATCATGGTGTTCCATTGCTCACCCCATTCAACTATCAAGAATGGTTGATTTCTATGAGAACTACCTTAAAAGGAAAGAAACTGCTCTGCATTGCCACCTTTGTCCGCAAGATGAACCCGATGATGAAAGTGACAAAGAAAAGTGGCTTGATAAGTGTGATGAAGCCATTGGGTTCATGACCATGTGTGTATCTCTAGAGCTGCATTTTCACATTTCCTCTTCCTCCACACCCAAAAGGTTCTAGAAACTCCAAGAAAGTTTTGGGAAATAAGATGAAATGCGAGGACATGAACTTGAGAATAACCTTAAAAGCTTATCTTAGCTTCAATAATTTAAAATTCTCTACTAACACTACCAACCATGTGAAGGTGGAAGCTTTTCTGGCACCACTAACCTACACATAAAAGTTTTAGTCAAAGAAATTTAAGTTTCAAATCAAAACCATACTAGATATATACAAAATACACAAATTTAAAATAAAATATATGAACTTAAATCTATCTAACTAACAAATTTATACATACCAAAGAAATTATATCAAATAAATTATATATACTAGACATGAGCATTGTAAATTCATTCCAATGAACCATCAAGATCAGATCTACTCCGAATAGCAGACATGATTGCTTCATGATCTGACTCTCGAACCTTTCAAAGAATCTTGTTATTAGGCCTTTCTCGATATCTATACATCTAAATATTTGTCGCTAGAACTAGATGTGAATATAAGAGTATTTTCTTGTGTGTCTCAAAGTCTTCAAACACCCAAACAAAGGAGTTTTTTAATGGATACCGAAAAAGCCAAGTTCCAAAGTAATTACCACCGATCTGTAGGATACTAAATATCTTTGCCATATATAATAGGAGAAGTCAACTTCTTTCTTTCCTCGATGCAACGACATAAGAAATAGTCTATTCCTTCTTCGTTGTCTTTTGTTGCAATAACTACAAACACATGTCCTACAAAAACAAAGATTGAACAACTCAAATTTAAATTACATATTAAAATTTCAATGGACATAACTCAATACAAAAATTAAATAAATAACCATAAATACCTTGTCGGACCAAAATCAAAATTTCATTAAAGTCCTTGGATGTTGCAAATTCATCTCGCAAACAAGTCGTAATGCTTGTGGAGGTTGATAACTGGGAAGTGGAGTTAGAGGCCTATAAATCCATCCATCCACCCATTATTGTGAATCACACTTAGCAGTGACAAATTTGATAAAAGATGCACAAAAACATGTCAAATTTCTTTTCCATATGGCCCACTTAAGTAGGCGTCGAGCTACAAAATGAGTGCATATCACTGGACCTAGTGAGTGTCATACAATCCTTGTAGTTAGCAATTTGTTGTTCCTCTATCAACCAAAAATATCTGTGAACTGTGGAATTTTCTTGAGAACCTCGGGCCATGTTGTCAATAAACCATTCCACTATGCTCTTTGTATCTTTTAATTTAGCACTATCTTTGTACTTTAACTCTTCTCTTGCAAGAGCTCTTTTCACAAATGCCGTTGCACCTTCATGCTCTCATTTTCCATGTCCAGCCTTAGTGAAACTCCAAATATATTGCATAGCCATCTTAACGTGCATCCTGCTCATACAATAAAACATTCGTGCATTCTCAACCTGATACGTGTAATTATCTGACCATATATAATGTTGTTTGAATTGGATGTCCCTATCAGACAAGTTTCTATAAAATAACTGGAAACACCCTTGCACAAATTCATTAAAATGAGTACGATCATCACTGATATAAAATTGGTACTCTCTTAAAAAAATTTATCATTCTCTGTACTGTAAGGAGAATGTAGAAATGCTATATGCACAAAAGTGGCAACTTTTACTGAGTTGTAATATTGTGATTGAACCTCCATTTGTGGTTGCAATGTGTAATTCTCTGCAAAATCGACCACTGAAACAATAGTACCAATAGGAAATGTGTCCTTGTATATCTTGAATTGTTCATCCAACCATCGAGCTCTATGTGTATGCCTAGCATACTCATAAACAATTACATCCTTAAATTTTCTCAAAAATTGAAAAACAAACATTTGTTCTGTAACTAGTTCACACCGTTTAGACTCTTTTCCATATTTCAACCGGTATGCAACTAATTTATATTTATCAAACTCAACTAAATTATGTCATATTGTACCTTCAATTTTCTCATGGATGCAACTTTATAATTTAGGTAATCCACCGTATGTACCACAACTTCCATCTAAACAATCCCGACTATAAAAAAATTGTCCAACTTCTTTTCACAAAGTATAGTAGGAATGAAATCCTGGAAGATATTGGTGGAGCTTGAACACCACATTCCGATAACATAGTTTCGTAATGAAAATTAGAACGAAGACGTAAAAATTTTGCATAATGCATCGCAAATTCAATATGTTGTCTACAACAACAAGTGGTGCGAGCGTGGTTGATTTTCACATAGAATGGTTTCAACATTTCAAAAAAACGTTGACTAATTTTAATTTCCAGATTCTCTTGTTCAAACTTATGAAAAAATTGAGTTTGAGTCATATATAAGAAATGCTTTGGATGTGGTTCATGATTAGTAGAACCAACTCTCTATTTTATAACATCTCTTGTATTAGGTGAAACTCTAGTGTTATCATGCCAAAATTGAATAACAACTTCTCTTATAAAGATCGAATTATTTTTTCTTACGCGGTGATTTAAAGTAAAATGCCCAAAAATTGGTGTTATTGAGTGATTGAAGGATATTACGTCTTTCAATTGCTTTCATTAGAGTTTTTCGATTAACTTGCAACATTCGACTTGTTTACGTAATCAAACATTGTTTTTTATTGATTCACTTACAACACTAGTAGCAAGTACACTATGCACAATATTACTATCCCTAGTGTGTCTCTTGACACCAACAGTGTGATACACATCATGAAGGTTGTCAACAATTGTAGACGTTTGACCACGTATATTAAATGTTGTCAATCCTAAGGTGTTTGATGTAGGTCTCATTTTAATCAATTTAATCAAACTAACCAACAACTGACATCTTTGGGAATCATTTAAAATTTCAAAATGATTATCCCAAATTTTAGTGGCTTTTCTTATGATTTTTCATTCATAAAGTTTGTTAGACATTGGTTTCAAAAAAATTCATCAATTTCAATACAAAATTAGGCTTATTATGTAAAAACCTAGGAGGTGTTTTTGTCAAATTTTGTTTGTCTCAGATTTCAACATGAATTTCCTTATTCACATTTTCATTGTCTCCTTCAATTTCAACATTTGCTACATCACGAGTATTTAATTCTTCTTCAACATTGAAAGAAAAACATCTTCATCACGAGTATTTAATTCAACATCAACATCGATGGCCGGTAGAAACATTACAGTTGTTCATTGCTTACTAATAGTTGGGGTTAAAGATGAACCTCTTTTGATTCACAAAGATTTCGTATTTGCTTAGAATTTTGAATTTTGTTGTCCTCTAATTCGTTTGGTGTTTTTTTACTTAATGAATTCTTTTTTGACTTCGTTTCTTGTCTCCCATGATGTTTCACTTCCGTGATAAGAAAATGTGTAAAAAATACAAAATTTCACAAGAATTAAATGCATTTGTAAGGTCAGGACATTAAAAATCACATGGTAATTCGAACATTGGGATGTGTGTAAATATGATTTAAGAATCACGAGCATGCTTTATAAACCACAATCGCGGTTAATAAAGTGTTCTCGCTGGTTCATAAAGTGCGCTCGCATGTTTGTGTTATAAAACCGCGATCTCGGATCTATCTCAGATTATCAAAACCGACCCTAAGGCTCCGAAATCTTTGTTTTTCCCCAACCAAAGCTATGGAAGGTCATTATGAAGTGCAAAAGGTCAAAAACCTCAAATTTACTCTTCCAAAGACTTGAACCATGTTAAAAACTAAAAACATTTCACAAAAATGGTGTCATTGTGTAGGGGAGACTGTTAGCTTCGTATAAATATTGATTTTAAAGTGAATAGAATAAGATAAATATCATTTTATTATTTTTTACTAACAATAGGTCTTTAAGATATTTTTTCCTGCGAATGTTCATGTCTATGTTTAAGATTGTAACTTTTGTTTCCCTTATCAAAATGTGATAAAACTTATACCATCCCAAGCACGGAAAAATTATATACACGTTAAAAATATATATATTTGATTTTGATATTTTTTGATATATTTATGGCAGGAAAATGGAAAGCGCTCCGTTTTCTAAATATTTTCAGACCATTTTCACGGAAAAAATCATTAAAAAAATATTGCTTGAAAAAATACGTAACAAAATCCATCCCAAGATATAAAACTACATCTAACTTTTCACCAAATGAGAAAAAAAAAACAAGATTTGGTCATCCAAATCGTGGGCAAACGGACTACAATCTTATAAGTTTAAAAAAATACCAAGTCATATAATTTTAAGTGTTTAATATAGCTAAACTTGTCCATTTTTTAAAAAAATTAGTATTTTAGAAACTAGATTCGGATGCTACGATTCATATTTATATATTTTTTCTAATTTTGAATGCGCGTATTGCTAATAATCCCTACAAGTTGAGATTTCACTATTTTTTGCAATATGACGTCCACAGATGACCCCATTTTTGTCCATCAACTTCCTGCACTTACCCAAGACAATGGTTTAGATAATGATAAAAGGTTTACATGGCGAAGGTTTTACTACTTTGGGGGTTGGATTTTCTTTTACAGGCGTAAAGCAACCGACTTCGAATGGGATGGGATGTAGATTTTGATGGTACTTTAGATGATTTTGTAGGAATAACATTCGAAGAAGAATTATTTTTAGCATTTTTAGGACTAGGAGAAGGACTAGATGACTTACTTGGTATGGTAGTGTGGTTATTGCTAACTAGTGGGTCTAGTTTTTCTTTATTTGACTTCATTGAAGGCGGTAGCGATGATCTTATCTTTGATGATTTTGTTTTGAGGAATTTTTGTAAGAGGATCTTCTTTCTTCTTCTTTTATTTCACTTTGTAGCCACTAAGGATGAGGCTCCTTTTTGAGATTGTGCATGAGCGTATACCGCACACGTGAATCTTGGGGGATCTTCATCATCATCATCTTCATCTCCATCAATGTACTCAATTAGGCCATTGTGTGTATCACCATTAACTTCTTCAACCTCGAGATAGTTATCATCATCACTCGCATCATCTTCCTCAGGTTCTTCTATTTCTACTTCTTCTTCTAGCTCCTCACCTGTTACAAGTGGCATTGAATGGTGGTTCTTTAATAACAATCTGCGAGGAGGTGGAGTGATTCTATTGGTGTAGGTGTTTTTTTATCACTTTATTTAATTATTTAGTGTTATTCCACCTTACCATGTGAGTCATCTCACTTAGGTGGACATGGATCTAGGTGTCATTTTAGTTTGACAATGATTCTCTTACAAAATCATCATATGTATAAGTGTGTCATAGGAGTTACATTCCCATTTGGGTAAGTGACTCTTCTTCTCCATTATGGAGGAATATTCTCGACATGGGAGTTACACATTTACTCTCCTATTTGTACTCCTCCTTTTTTGATCTACGGCAATCTAAGAGCATTCTATTCCACTCCATTTTCGAATCTTGAGCTTTCTATGTATGCACGGTGTTTCTAAAAGTTTGTTTGCCTTATCTTCGCAACTCCTTTTTTGGTGAAGTGCAATTGTTTGATGCACGTGTATTCCTTCCAAACCTCGTCCTACACTCCTTCATGGCATCGAGCTTGGGATCTGGAATCACGTTGCTCACCATTGTTCCGCACTGCAGTGTAGTTGCTTGTGCTGCAAGTTTTACCTTTTGCATGTGCTTTACTTGCATATTTCAGATTCTTGTGGTTATTTTTAGTGGTTTGTTTGTGTGTTTCTTGTTGGTTTACGTGTGATCGTGGCCAAAGAAGAATTCTATCCAGCTTATGTGGCCGAGAGCCAAGGAAGAATACTAGTTTATGTGTGGTCGATAACTTACTTTCCTCGCCATGGTATTATTGCCCACCATCTTTGGATCTCTCGCACAACCGTTATCCATAATATCACGGAACATCGGTCGCCTTTTGCACAAGAACACTTATTTCTGCACATTGGGTGGATTTTTTTATTACACATGCAAAGTAAGCCGGTTCAACCCTCCTATGGCACGTGGACTCTACCATGAGCTCACTGACCTGCTGCGTGAAGGAAGGTCGACCTTCACTGCTCCTCTTCAATGCCTTCAACCACGTTGGGACAGCTTGTCTAACTAGTTCAACGTTGAATGAGCAAAATGTTTTAAAAAACACTTGAGCTTTAAACTTGGGACGTCCCCCTCCTCTCACCACTCGCCGCATTCACTGCAGTTCGAGTTACAAGTACAACGAGCTCTAAAAACTGGGCATGCCTTGACAACGCATGCGGCTTTTACCATCACTCCACTCACCAAAAAATCACCTTTAAAGCATCAACGTGATCTTTCCTCTTTAAAATGTGATTGGAGGAATTTAAATCAAATCAGACTGCGCAGTGTTCTAAGGTTAAAAAAATATATTTATTTTTGGCTTTAAATAAGCTTTAGGGTTCCTCTTTTTTGAGTGTCAAAGGCGGAGGGTGAGGTCCGGGGTTGGAAGGAGGCTAATCCCCCCTTGCAGTCAAAACAAACCCCTTTTGAAATTTGATGTCGTTTCCAATGGGCACAAACACGATACCTTTTGAATGTGTTTCGGCACTTTTTTAATATTTTGCAGGACTAACTAACTTTTTCTTATCGATTCATGGGAATTTCTTATAGGCATAACTTTTGACTCGTTGCTCATTTTTAGCACTTCTTTAGTCAAAATTGGATTTTTTCTATAAACTACATGATGGGAATATTATTTTTGTAAAATGCACTATATTATAAAGTGCCACTCTTTTGGGGGTATCATCTTTCCTTTCTTGCACATTTTTTCTAATATGGATAATCATGGTGTTCCATTGCTCACCCCATTCAACTATCAAGAATGGTTGATTTCTATGAGAACTACCTTAGAAGAAAGGCGCTCGCATTGCCACCTGTCCGCAAGATGAACCCGATGATGAAAGTGACAAAGAAAAGTGGCTTGATAAGTGTGATGAAGCCATTGGGTTCATGACCATGTGTGTATCTCTAGAGTTGCATTTTCACATTTCCTCTTCCTCCACACCCAAAAGGTTCTAGAAACTCTCCAAGAAAGTTTTGGGAAATAAGATGAAATGCGAGGACATGAACTTGAGAATAACCTTAAAAGCTTATCTTAGCTTCAATAATTTAAAATTCTCTACTAACACTACCAACCATGTGAAGGTGGAAGCTTTTCTGGCACCACTAACCTACACATAAAAGTTTTAGTCAAAGAAATTTGAGTTTCAAATCAAAACCATACTAGATATATACAAAATACACAAATTTAAAATAAAATATATGAACTTAAATCTATCTAACTAACAAATTTATATATACCAAAGAAATTATATCAAATAAATTATATATACCAGACATGAGCATTGTAAATTCATTCCAATGAACCATCAGGATCGAGATCTACTCTGAATAGCAGACAAGATTGCTTCATGATCTGACTCTCGAACCTTTCAAAGAATCTTGTTATTAGGTCTTCCTCGATATCTATACAGTTAAATATTTGTCGCTAGAACTAGATGTGAATATAAGAGTATTTTCTTGTGTGTCTCAAAGTCTTCAAACACCCAAACAAAGGATTTTTTTAATGGATACCGTCGAAGCCAAGTTCCAGTAATTACCACTGATCCTGTAGGATACTCAATATCTTTGCCATATATAATAGGAGAAGTCAACTTCTTTCTTTCCTCGATGCAACGACATAAGAAATAGTCTATTCCTTCTTCGTTGTCTTTTGTTGCAATAACTACAAACACATGTCCTCTGAAAAAAACAAAGATTGAACAACTCAAATTTAAATTACATATTAAAATTTCAATGGACATAACTCAATACAAAAATTAAATAAATAACCATAAATACCTTGTGGACCAAAATCAAAATTTCATTAAAGTCCTTGGATGTTGCAAATTCATCTGCAGAAACAAGTCGTAATGCTTGTGGAGGTTGATAACTGGAAGCGGAGTTAGAGGCCTATAAATCCATCCATCCACCCATTATTGTGAATCACACTTAGCAAAGTGACAAATTTGATAAAAGATGCACAAAAACATGTCAAATTTCTTTTCCATATGGCCCACAAAGTAGCGCTCGAGCTACAAAATGAGTGCATATCACTTTGGACCTAGTGAGTGTCATACAATCCTCAGTAGTTAGCAATTTGTTGTTCCTCTATCAACCAAAAATATCTCGTGAACTGTGGAATTTTCTTGAGAACCTCGGGCCATGTTGTCAATAAACCATTCCACTATGCTCTTTGTATCTTTTAATTTAGCACTATCTTTGTACTTTAACTCTTCTCTTGCAAGAGCTCTTTTCACAAATGCCGTCGCACCTTCATGCTCTCATTTTCCATATCCAAATTCTTAGTGAAACTCCAAATATATTGCATAGCCATCTTAACGTGCATCCCGCTCATACAATAAAACATTCATGCATTCTCAACCCGATACGTGTAATTATCGACCATATATAATGTTGTTTGAATTGGATGTCCCTATCGACAAGTTTCATAAAATAACCGGAAACACCCTTGCACAAATTCATTAAAATGAGTACGATCATCACCGATATAAAATTGGTACTCTCTTAAAAAAATTTATCATTCTCTCAGATTGTAAGGAGAATGTAGAAATGCTATATGCACAAAAGTGGCAACTTTTACTGAGTTGTAATATTGTGATTGAACCTCCATTTGTGGTCAGTAATGTGTAATTCTCTCGCAAAATCGACCACCGAAACAATAGTACCAATAGGAAATGTGTCCTTGTATATCTTGAATTGTTCATCCAACCATCGAGCTCTATGTGTATGCCTAGCATACTCATAAACAATTACATCCTTAAATTTTCTCAAAATTGAAAAACAAACATTTGTTCAGTAACTAGTTCACACCGTTTAGACTCTTTTCCATATTTCAACCTGGTATGCAACTAATTTATATTTATCAAACTCAACTAAATTATGTCATATTGTACCTTCAATTTTCTCATGGATGCAACTTTATAATTTAGGTAATCCACCGTATGTACCACAACTTCCATCTAAACAATCCCGACTATAAAAAAATTGTCCAACTTCTTTTTCACAAAGTATAGTAGGAATGAAATCCTGGAAGATATTGGTGGAGCTTGAACACCACATTCCGATAACATAGTTTCGAATGAAAATTAGAACGAAGACGTAAAAATTTTTGCATAATGCATCGTGAAATTCAATATGTTGTCTACAACAACAAGTGGTGCGAGCGTGGTTGATTTTCACATAGAATGGTTTCAACATTTCAAAAAACGTTGACTAATTTTAATTTCCAGATTCTCTTATTCAAACTTATGAAAAAATTGAGTTTGAGTCATATCTAAGAAATGCTTTGGATGTGGTTCATGATTAGTAGAACCAACTCTCTATTTTATAACATCTCTTGTATTAGGTGAAACTCTAGTGTTATCATGCCAAAATTGAATAACAACTTCTCTTATAGCATCATAATTATTTTTTCTTACGCGGATTTTAGAAAATGCCCAAAAATTGGTGTTATTGAGTGATTGAAGGATATTACGTCTTTCAATTGCTTTCATTAGAGTTTTTCGATTAACTTGCAACATTCGACTTGTTTACGTAATCAAACATTGTTTTTTATTGATTCACTTACAACACTAGTAGCAAGTACACAATGCACAATATTACTATCCCTAGTGTGTCTCTTGACACCAATAATGTGATATACATCATGAAGGTTTTCAACAATTGTAGACGTTTGACCACGTATATTAAATGTTGTCAATCCTAAGGTGTTTAATGTAGGTCTCATTTTAATCAATTTAATCAAACTAACCAACAACTGACATCTTTGGGAATCATTTAAAATTTCAAAATGATTATCCCAAATTTTAGTGGCTTTTCTTCTGATTTTTCATTCAGAAAGTTTGTTAGACATTGGTTTCAAAAAAAATTCATCAATTTCAATAAAAAATTAGGCTTATTATGTAAAACCTAGGAGGTGTTTTTGTCAAATTTTGTTTGTCTACGGCTTTCAACATGAATTTCCTTATTCACATTTTCATTGTCTCCTTCAATTTCAACATTTGCTACATCACGAGTATTTAATTCTTCTTCAACATCGACGATAAAAACATCTTCATCACGAGTATTTAATTCAACATCAACATGTGACAAATGAGAAACATTACCTGTTTGTTCATTGCTTACAATAGTTGGGGTTAAAGATGAACCTCTTTTGATTCACAAAGATTTCGTATTTGCTTAGAATTTTGAATTTTGTTGTCCTCTAATTCGTTTGGTGTTTTTTTACTTAATGAATTTTTTTTGACTTCGTTTCTTGTCTCCCATGATGTTTCACTCGGGTGATAAGAAAATGTGTAAAAAAATACAAAATTTCAAGTAATTAAATGCGGTAAGGTTAGACATTAAAAATCACATGGTAATTCGAACATTGGGATGTGTGTAAATATGATTTAAGAATCACGAGCATGCTTTATAAACCACAATCGCGGTTAATAAAGTGTTCTCATGATTTCATAAAGTGCGCTCGCAGTTTGTGTTATAAAACCGCGATCTCGGATCTATCTCATATATCAAAACCGACCCTAAGGCTCCAGGAAATCTTTGTTTTTCCCCAACCAAAGCTATGGAAGGTCATTATGAAGTGCAAAAGGTCAAAAACCTCAAATTTACTCTTCCAAAGACTTGAACCATGTTAAAAACTAAAAACATTTCACAAAAATGGTGTCATTGTGTAGGGGAGACTGTTAGCTTCAGTATAAATATTGATTTTAAAGTGAATAGAATAAGATAAATATCATTTTATTATTTTTTACTAACAATAGGTCTTTAAGATATTTTTTCCTCGCGAATGTTCATGTCTATGTTTAAGATTGTAACTTTTGTTTCCTTATCAAAATGTGATAAAACTTATACCATCCCAAGCACGGAAAATTATATACACGTTAAAAAATATATATATTTGATTTTGATATTTTTGATATATTTATGGCGGAAAATGGAAAGCGCTCCGTTTTCTAAATATTTTCATATCACTTTCACGGAAAAAATCATTAAAAAAATATTGCTTGAAAAAATATAAAATAAAATCCATCCCAAGATAGACAACTACATCTAACTTTTCACCAAATGAAAAAAAAACAAGATTTGGTCATCCAAATCGCGGGCAAACGGACTACAATCTTATAAGTTTAAAAAAACCAAGTCATATAATTTTAAGTGTTTAATATAGCTAAACTTGTCCATTTTTTAAAAAAATTAGTATTTTAGAAACTAGATTCCGGATGCTACGATTCATATTTATATAATTTTTTCTAATTTTGAATGCACGTATTGCTAATAATCCCTACAAGTTGAGATTTCATTGTTTTTTGCAATATGACGTCCACGAGATGACCCCATTTTTGTCCATCAACTTCCGCACTTACCCAAGACAATGGTTTAGATAATGATAAAAGGTTTACATGGTGAAGGTTTTACTACTTTGGGGGTTGGATTTTCTTTTACGGGCGTAGCAGAACCGCTTCGAATGGGATGGGATGTAGATTTTGATGGTACTTTAGATGATTTTGTAGGAATAGCATTCGAAGAAGAATTATTTTTAGCATTTTTAGGACTAGGAGAAGGACTAGATGAATTACTTGGTATGGAAGTGTGGTTATTACTAAATAAAGTGGGTCTAGGTTTTCTTTATTTGACTTCATTGAAGGCGGTAGCGATGATCTTATGCTGATGATTTTGTTTTGAGGAATTTTTGTAAGAGGATCTTCTTTCTTCTTCTTTTATTTCACTGTAGCCACTAAGGATGAGGCTCCTTTTTGAGATTGTGCATGAGCGTATACCGCACACGTGAATCTTGGGGAATCTTCATCATCATCATCTTCATCTCCATCAATGTACTCAATTAGGCCATTGTGTGTATCACCATTAACTTCTTCAACCTTGAGATAGTTATCATCATCACCTGCATCACCTTCCTCAGGTTCTTCTATTTCTACTTCTTCTTCTAGCCTCCTCACTTTGTTACAAGTGGCATTGAATGGTGGTTCTTTAATAACAATACGGCGAGGAGGTGGAGTGATTCTATTGGTGTAGGTGTTTTTTATCACTTTATTTAATTATTTAGTGTTATTCCACCTTACCATGTGAGTCATCTCACTTAGGTGGACATGGATCTAGGTGTCATTTTAGTTATGACATGATTCTCTTACAAAAATTTGTCATATGTATAAGTGTGTCATAGGAGTTACATTCCCATTTGGGTAAGTGACTCTTCTTCTCCATTATGGAGGAATATTCTCGACATGGAGTTACACATTTACTCTCCTATTTGTACTCCTCCTTTTTTGATCTACTTGCAATCTAAGAGCATTCTATTCCACTCCATTTTCGAATCTTGAGCTTTATATGTATGCACGTTGTTTCTAAAAAGTTTGTTTGCCTTATCTTGCAACTCCTTTTTTGGTGAAGTGCAATTGTTTGATGCACGTGTATTCCTTCCAAACCCTCGTCCTACACTCCTTCATGGCATCGAGCTTGGGACTGGAATCACGTTGCTCACCATTGTTGCCTCCACCGTAGTGTAGTTGCTTTGCAAGTTTTACCTTTTGCATGTGCTTTACTTGCATATTTCAGATTCTTGTGGTTATTTTTAGTGGTTTGTTTGTGTGTTTCTTGTTGGTTTACGTGTGATCGGGGCCAAAGAAGAATTCTATCCAGCTTATTGTCTTTGGAGCCAAGGAAGAATACTAGTTTATTGTGTGGTTGATAACTTACTTTCCTCGCCATGGTATTATTGCCCACCACTTGGATCTCTGCACAATCGTTATCCATAATATCATGGAACATCGGTCGTCTTTTTTGCACAAAGAACACTTATTTCTGCACATTGGGTGGATTTTTTGACTATTACACATGCAAAGTAAGCTGGTTCAACCCTCCTATGGCACGTGGACTCTACCATGAGCTCATCGACTGGCCGCGTGAAGGAAGGTCGACCTTCAGCTGCTCCTCTTCAATGCCTTCAACCACGTTGGGACAAAGCTTGTCTAACTAGTTCAACGTTGAATGAGCAAAATGTTTTAAAAACACTTGAGCTTTAAACTTGGGACGCCCCCTCCTCTCACCGGCTCGCATTCACTGCGCAGTTCGGTTACAAGTGCAACGAGCTCTAAAATCCGGGCATGCCTTGACAACGCAGTCGGCTTTACCACTCCACTCCACTCACCAAAAAATCACCAAAGCATCAACGTGATCTTTCCTCTTTAAAATGTGATTGGAGGAATTTAAATCAAATCAGACTCGGTGTTCTAAGGTTAAAAATATATGTATTTTTGGCTTTAAATAAGCTTTAGGTTCCTCTTTTTGAGTGTCAAAGGCGAAGGGTGAGGTTTGGGGTTGGAAGGAGGCTAATCCCCACTTGCAGTCAAACAAACCCCTTTTGAAATTTGATGTTGTTTCCAATGAGCACAAACACGATACCTTTTGAGTGTGTTTCGGGCACTTTTTTAATATTTTGCAGGACTAACTAACTTTTTCTTATCAATATGGGAATTTCTTATAGGCATAACTTTTGACTCGTTGCTCATTTTTAGCACTTCTTTAGTCAAAATTGGATTTTTTTCTATAAACTACATGATGGGAATATTATTTTTGTAAAACACACTATATTATAAAGTGCCACTCTTTTGGGGGTATCATCTTTCCTTTCTTGCACATTTTTTCTAATATGGATAATCATGGTGTTCCATTGCTCACCCCATTCAACTATCAAGAATGGTTGAATTCTATGAGAACTACCTTAAAAGGAAAGAAACTGCTCGCATTGCCACCGGTCTGCAAGCTGAACCTGATGATGAAAGTGACAAAGAAAAGTGGCTTGATAAGTGTGATGAAGCCATTGGGTTCATGACCATGTGTGTATCTCCAGAGTTGCATTTTCACATTTCCTCTTCCTCCACACCCAAAAAGGTTCTAGAAACTCTCCAAGAACTTTTTGGGAAATAGGATGAAATGCGAGGACATGAACTTGAGAATAACCTAATAAGCCTTAGTCCCAATGATTTTGACACACTTCAAGACTTCTTCTCCAAATTCATATCACTCAGATTAGTTAGAAGATTGTGGAATAAAGAAAAAGGAATCTCAACTCATTTTATCCGTCCTTACCAAACTTGGTCCTAAATACTCTATATTTGTCTCCACCTTCCATGCAACGAAAAGGGCACTTGGGAAAAGTTGGTCTATGCCCTCTCTTGATGAGTTTATTGCAGATTTAATCAGGGAACAAAGTAAATTGATTCAAATGGGAAGCTTGAAATCCACAAAATCCCATGCTCTCATTGCTGGAAAGGAAAAACAGAAAGCTTATAAGGAGAAGAAACAAGATCATGAAAAGAAGGACAAACCCCAAAACAACTCTTCCACCTTCTCTTCCACCTCCCGGAATTCCAAAGAACGAATCAAATGTGGATACTGCCATGGCATGCATGATGAAGAAAAGTGCTTGAAGAAAAATATTTCTCTCCTCACTAATCTGCTTGAGAAGCACAATATTGGAGTTCCAAATTCTCTCATAACACCTTCATCATCCCACGATAGTTCTAAGGAAAAAGAGAGCCAAAAAGAGAAAGTACAAGAGAAAGAAAAAGAAAAATAATCCAACAAGGAGAAACCAAAAGGAAAAGCTCTAGTGATAGTTGTGCCACCTACCCCTACATGGATCATTGATTCTGATGCAACTCATCACATGGCATCATCAGACATTGAGTTTGATTCACTTGAGTCATGTGACATGTCCCTTATTCAGCTTGGTGATAGCACTGCTACACAAGTTTTCGGGAGAGGATCAATTGAAGTGAATGGTGGTACTTTCAACAATGTTCTAAGTATCCCTTTACTTTCAACAAATCTTCTTTCAGTCTATCAGATCACTCATCTTGGATAGGGCATGTGGGTTGAGTTCACTCTGGACTTAGTTTATGTTAGGGAGCTCCACAAAGTGATGTTATTTTTGTAGTTGGTATAGCTGACCATCACACTCGGTTGTACTCATTCTCTCACTTTGCTCCTCCTTCAAATTCTTCATCCGACTCAGCTGGACTTGAGGATACTTTTGAGCCCATTTATTATGTTGAGGACATATCTTCTAAAGATAGTTAATTATCATGATGATGGGGACCCACCTCCACCATCCACTTATCACTTTCCACATCTTGAGGAGTTATCTCTTGATCTACCCACTTCTGGTCCACTTCAAACACTTCAGGGAGTAGGCACTATGATTCAAGACTCATCAAGCATTGGGTACACTTCTTCATAGGTTCAGGGCATTCCACCTTCCTTCATTACCACCACTTCAAGATCTCTTCATGTTTCAAACTGGATCTTCCACCTCACATACGATATCATTGTTCGCTTGATTGGAACAACACCCTAACACTTCGGGGGTCCTCTTCATCCTCTTCACTCAGCACAGGGTGGCTCGTGACTGTATCATCTTCTTGGGAGGCTAGAAAGACTTCTTCTTCTCTCCTTATTCTTAGTAGTTTAGGAGAGTTTTTTTGCTATCTCTTATAAGTTGAGGTTTTTCCCACTGGGTTTTCCTCACTACTTGAGACCTTTTGTGCATGGGTACCTCATTAGGCTTATAGCTGGGACCCATTTCTTGTTTTTCTTGCTGACTTGCCTAGCCCCATCCTAGTTTCAATGAAGGGGGGTGTTGGTGTAGGTGTTTTTTATCACTTTATTTAATTATTTAGTGTTATTCCACCTCACCATGTGAGTCATCTCACTTAGGTGGACATGGATCTAGGTGTCATTTTAGTTATGACAGATTCTCTTACAGAATCTGTCATATGTGTAAGTGTGTCATAGGAGTTACATTCCCATTTGGGTAAGTAACTCCTCTTCTCCATTATGGAGGAATATTCTCTTACATGGGAGTTACACATTTACTCCCTATTTGTACTCCTCCTTTTTTGATCTATGGCAATCTAAGAGCATTCTATTCCACTCCATTTTCAAATCTTGAGCTTTCTATGCATGCACATTGTTTCTTAAAATTTTGCTTGCCTTATCTTGCAACTCCTTTTTGGTGAAGTGCAATTGTTTGATGCACGTGTATTCCTTCCGAACCTCATCCTACACTCCTTTAGATTCTTGGTCTATTGGGAGGATTTAGTTTCTTGGAGTATTCCTCATTGTGATCTGAGATAGTTATTTCTTCACAATAATTAAGTCATTAGCCATTTTTTGGAACATTGGATATGTGGTAACTGAGCCCGAACTTTGACCTTTTTATTTCCATTCAAACCTTTCACTTTTCCAGACAAGATCAAATCATCTTCTATCTTGATCACGAAATCTTGTGCTTCCTTCAAATCTCTAGGTTGGGATCTTCTAAGGAAGAAACCAACTTCCAATGGTAAGGAACTGATGAAGAATCTCTTCAAATTATTTTTAGGAGGCACAAAATCTTCAAGAATTATTCTTATCATTCTATTATATTTGGTGATGAAATCTCGCATTGATTCAGAAGTTTCTTTCTTCATTTGTACCAATTGAACCAAAAGATCTAGTAGTCTTACGTGGACTTGAACCTATGTTCAAATGCACTTCTTATATCTTCCCAGCAGGTGACAGACCTTGGAGGAAACATGTAGAACCATTTTGTAACCTTTTCTTGAAGTGATTCCACAAAGATCCAGACTGAAACATCTTGTGCTCAACACCCAACACACCACAAGTAGTGATGAATGTTTCTACATGTTCCTCAAAAAGTTAAGAACCATCCCCTCTGAACTTTGGAAAACATTTCTTGAGCCTTTGGTAGGTCATGGAGAGGTTGAGCAAGGGCAAGCTGGGCCGTGTTTCCACCCCATGGTACATTAGGTCTGTGTGCTTCATGATCACGATCTTCCATTCTATTCCTTCCTTTAGCTTCCAACCTTTCTAAGGTTGTGGCTTCTATTGTTACTCTTGCTTCTACTTTGGCTTGAAGCCTTTCAATTTCTTCAATCTAAGATCTTATTTCCGATTTCGCTCTTACTTATCTTTCTCTATCTTCTACTTCGGTTTCTACATCGGTGAAATCTTCAAGGTTTTCACTAATGTATGGAAACTCAACATCCAATGGATTGGCTACACTTAGACTTCAGTGGAACCAAACTGTGTGACAAAAAGGAGACCTTGGAATTTGTACCACTCTTGTCTTCTTTGAATCTCTTAAAAAGTGGGGTTGTTTTTTCCTCCTTGTCTCTATTTCTGGTTGTATCTTCTATCCGTCATCTTGGAGATTTATGCTCTTCTTTGTGGTGTTTGAATTTTTCTTCACCTTTCCAATTTAGCATCGTGTTCTTCTTCAAGGTCAAGAATTCTTGTAGTAATGAAGTAGTGGTTGACACTTTTCCTATTATGCCAAATAGCCTCTCACAAATCTAAAGCAATATCCTCTTGAATGTGGAAGAGTAATTCAGGTCTTCAATAGGAGGATTTCCTAGAATAGCCATGGTTTGTAGACATGAGGCTCGGATAGCTATTCAAATTGTAGAAATTTTCTTTTTAAATTTTTGAATTTTTGATTTTTTTGTATTTTCAAGGTCATTTTTTGGGTGCAGATGTTTCTAAATCTTCCCCACGATGGGTGCCTAAAATTGTTGGCAAGAAAATTTTTCGGGACAAATTGATGGACTTCTTGCCAACGCTCTAGGAATCTAAGTCTCTCTACTTAACCGGTGCAGTCACTTTGTATATGCATGTGTGAGTAAAAAGGTGGATTTTCTGGTGGCCTTTTGGTCAGGGATCTAATAGGGGCACTCCACTGACCCTGTGGAAAAATATTACATATTTCTATAAGGGAAGAATTTGCTAAGAGAACAGGAAAGGGAGTGAGAAATTTAGAAAAGAGAAACTAATATTGCAAGTAGAAAATCAGAGACTTGCATACACCAGTTAGAAATTATATCACATGCACTGAAATTAAGAAGAAACAAATCTGCATAATAGTAATAAGACCAAATAGCATTTAACGAGCACAAAGTATCAGTAAACTCCTCGGTTAAAAAAGGCTAAAATTCCTTCTGCTTGTATTGATTCTCAAGTAGAAATTGAACATGGCATAGAAATGGAAGACATTTTAGAATAAAGGAAATGGAAGAAATTTGTTATCTCTTTGTTCTCTTTACAAGGATATATCTCTCATGAATTCACAAAAATAGCTCAAAAGTATATGAAGATCTAAGAAGACCTTCAAATGAGGAGCTTGCTACAATTTATAGAAGAGAAGGAAACTCTTCATCTTCCCAAGTGGATTTTCAAATACCATATTCTAACTTTATACTATTTGTATACCACTTAAATATTTAATTCCCTTTCATAAAAACAAGGTGACTTAAATGTTACATTATCTTTCTAAAGTCACTTAAAGATATATCAAAAGTGAAAACCCCAATGCAAGATTATAACATTCAAGAGAGGGAGCGTTGGAAAAGAAAAGAAGAGATAGAAAGAGAAGAAGAAGAAAGAAGGAATAATACTTATGTAGATGAATGAGTCACTACGGTGGATTTGATCTCACTCTCTAACCGACTAGTCTCTATCCTATGTTGTCGATAAGATCTTTGTTAATCAAAATTATTTATTGAAATCTGGTTGATTCAGGTTCCACTTTGTCAAGCATGAGGAATGCAAACACTACTCGTGGTCTTTATCCATCCATCGGACACACTACACGATGTTTCTCTGCAATGAGTTCAAAGGCAACTCAAAGTTTTGAGAGAAACTTGAGGGTATCCTTGGTGAAGGACAATGGAATACCTGCCTCTTTCTTGACATGTTCCTCAAATGGACAAATTATTTCATTGGAATTTTGTTTTCTCTTATTGTAGGTACTCCAAGTTTCTTAATTTTCCAATTTATACTATCCTTCAGCTTGTACATTTGTTCCTCATTTTCTCTAGTTCAATGATGACCCAATTGACTACTTCAAATCTAAATTCTAGGACCCTCACCCATACATTTGAAAAGTCTTGAGAATGAGTTTAAAAATATCTTGTTGATCAACTCATGTTGAAAAGTGTTGCTCATTTCATCCACTATCGGACCCAGAGGATCCCAGTAGTCTCTTTCTTTCTCCAAGTCTTTCTTGAGTGCCCGCATCTTGTTTTTTGTTGCATACATGTAAGTGAAGATTTTGACCACTTCTTGGAGCACTGACTTCCCTTTTTCAAAAATTGAATTGATCCATTCATTATTCACTCACCCCTGCATTGTGAACTCGTGTGTCCTCTTGATAGATTCTGGATTAAATCGCTAATGGGTGTAACTTCTTCAATGGGATTATTGTGGCATTTCACTCAACTAGATGTTTCACATAGAATGATAGATTTCACACATGTTCCTTTAGTTCATCAATCTTATTCTTATATTCCTTATTCCTTGCCACCATGTGATCAAAATATTGTTGATACATCTGCAAACCCCCTTCATGATTCTCTAGTACCAGTTGTATCATGCTCATCTCATAGTAGTTGGTGTCATCTCATACACTGGCTTGATCACCTTCGGTCAGGATACCTAGATGTATTGATTATTTGTTTCCCACTATATAACCAGAGGTTGTGTGTGCAAACTTCCTTTTCTTTCCTTTAGCCAGTGAGGAAATTGTTGATAAGTCAGGGGCTGCCAATTTTTTAACACTGCGGGTGTCGGGGTAATTGTTTCCTACATCCAAGGGAACATCTCATTAGACTCAGGTTCCATAATAGGTACATCAACCATTCCATATTCTAGAAGAGAAGGCACATCTTGGATGGGAGAGATATTAGTGTTAATAAGAGGTGAGTCCTCTTATGGTGGTTTGAAGACTGGGTTTTGAACTACGTGCTCTTCCTCTACTTGTGCTTCTATCACATTTGGATATTATTCTTTCATTGTTGCAACTGATCCTTCTTCCATCCTAGATTTCTTTGGTGATCTTCCGTGAGAATAATCCTCCAATTCTATGGATATTTGTTTATAAATTGCTCCAGAATGCCTTAATTTTGAGGCAACTTCCACGACTCTTGATGATGACTAATGAGAGGCTTGTTTCTAACTTGTGAGCATACCTCGTGATGATCATGGTTCTCTTCTTCTGAAACCAATTTCTCATTATCTTCACCACCTTCTCAATCTTCTCCTTATATCCCTTGATTCATGAATGTACCAGTTGACTTGACAAAATGGAGACATTTTGACGGCTACATACTCATGATCATACATCTCTGTCCCATCATCCTACAAGATTTATTTGTACCAAGAGAACTTGAATTTCTTCATTTCATTGATTTTCATCCTCATATGGTATTTTTCCCATACTTAAAATTCATCAGCACAATTGGCCCAATAGTCCTTAATTTGTGGCTCATGTTGTAATTCTAGAACATGGAAAGAGTCGAGATCATCTCGGATATTGAAAGTAGGCGTGCAAAGTGTAGGAATGCAAAGTTAAATGAGTAGAGGCAACCTCTAGATGTGATGCATCATTTGAGATTTTACACTTGAACACTCGAGAGAGATGGGAAATGAGATAAAATTCTTCTTCCTGCTCCCGATCCTATTGTTTACCTATATGATTTTCCTATAGAGCTTGAACAATTACACTTTGATCACTAAGGTACTTGGGTAACCTTATCGAGCTTTTTCTAAGTCAACAACTCGTAGGTAGGAAAAGGTTAAGAATTGGATGAAGTAAGAGCCATATCTCTCGATTAAGGACGCCACTTATGGAAACATCCGGCCTCCAACTTATAAGTTTTGGACCACATACATCGTGAATGCATAATTCACATGAGAGAAGTTCTTGTGGCTTTCCTCCATCACCAACTATGGAATTTTCTCATGTATGGGCACCTTGGAAGCAATTTTTTTCATGAGATACAATCCTTTGAATGATCTTAAGCTAGTGAGTAGATAGAGCAAGTAAGAAGTCATGTGAAACTTCTTCTTCATGAGCACCTGGAGAATTTACTGATGCATATTGTCAGCGATGATCTACCCCGGTCAAATATCTTCTCTCATTTATTCATATTCAAGATGAATAGGCCCATCCACTCCTAGAAGTCTCTTGTTTTTGCTTCTCCCATCACCCTGTTAAGGAGGGTGATTACATTTGAACACACCTCATAGAACGTACATCTTGGAAGGGTCTTCAAAATCCTTGAGGGATTTCTACCTATCTTCATCCATGATCTAAGTCCAACCCCTTACGCATATGCATCCATCATTTCCTAGTCATGTAAGGCCTATCCTTTGAAATGACAACCATGCTAAGTGATGTCGGGATTTTTAGAGAGAGTGAGATGGTTCTGGGACTGATGAATGCCATTGTCATTCCATTGTCGGATTGAATTGTTTGTGTTTCCGGTTCATAGTGGTGTGAACAAGCCAAGACCAACTCAAAGCTTTTTACAGACATGGGGTGTCATGTAGCAAAAACAATCCACTTGTGCATACTTGATCCTCGATCTTCCCTCATTCTTTGGTTGTCATAAGATCCTTTAGATCATTTAGGTCCATGTATGAGACATCACTATCTTCTATCTCATACTCAAAAGTGAAAGGTTGTGTCGGCTTCTTTCCTGTCCGCTTATAACTCATGGTTTCTTCGAAAAAACAACTTACTATTTTTAGTAAATGTGAAAAATCAGCTCCTTGAACCTCAATTGGATGTGGCAACTCGAATTCTCCTTCTTCATGTGTTTATCTCACCTTCTGGACCAATTTTCTATTTTTGGTAGGTGTTCGTGAGACCACTTACTATTTTTAGTAAGTGTATATTTTAGACCAAGATGATGTTTCGATTAATTTTCCATTGCAATACTTTTTTGGTGTTCACTTCCTCTTTTGCAGTTTCTTCAATTGACGACTTTCTGAAATGGCATTCCTCTATGTAGAAGACCTATTATTTTTAGAAAGTGAACTTTGGTGGTTGGATCACTGTGAAACAAATTTTTTTGATATGGGTTTTGTCCAATATTTCCCCTCTTAAATCTTGGACCTACCCGATCAGTAGTTTGGGAGATTTTAAACTTTCAAATTTCGACCTAAAGCACCTTCCGAACATGAAAATGATTAATAGACCTCAAAATTGTATGTCTAGTTTTCTCCTCCATTCATAATGAAAATCACATTTTTGATATGGGTTTTTACTCTTGTTCGCTAGAGAATTTTTTCTTCAAACCGATTTCCGGTTTGACAGAAATCCAACTTTTTCTTTCATTGTGCAAAGAAATGGATTTCTTCACTACGAAAACTTATTGTTGTGAATGCGAGGTCTGAAGGTAAGTTTTTTATGGTCTTCACAGAGATAAACATAGCAAAAATGGTTTTTTTTTCCATGTATTGGTTTGCAAGATCTTTTGAATTTCTGTTTCATGGCAATGGAGGTTTTCGGAGGGATTTCTTCGTTCGTTCTTCATTTCTTCTTCTTTGTTTGATCAATATTTTTTCTAGACCTATATACTATCATGAAGTAGAGGATTTAGTCATTTTGGTAGAAATTTTTGAAGCTCAGTAATGGTGGAGTGGTGGTGAGAAGTTACAAAGCAAGTTTCGAGTGAAGCGGTGTAAGTGAATGGAGAAGAAGCGAGAATAAAGCAAGAAACACGAGGGGTTCACTTAGTAAAGGTATGGTATAGCACATGCATTCGAAGGGTATTAAAGAATACCCTTAATTCTAGTTTTTACCTCTAATTATTCAATTGATAATAACCCCTTCATGTTATATTATTAGAATGAAAATACCCCTATTTTTTCCATGTACCTTACTTACCCATTTTTCAATTACAATTTTATTTACCCCTTTTTATTTCTACCCTAATATATTAAATAGAAAATATATCATATTTCTCACTCAAATTTTTTAATATGCATTTCCTCTTGAAAGATAGTTTGAATCCATTGAATACCTATTACAAATCACCTTATAAATGTTAATCTTTAATCATTTATCAATAGTTCTTCAAATAATTAAGATTGTGAAATAATATCACTTGTGTTGAAAAGCATACTCAATCCTAGTTTTCTACCATCTTATTATTTCTTGGTTAAGAATATCTTAATTGATATTTCTTTATTCAAAAAGAGATTATAATTTAACTTTATGAACACACTCCTTTTGTAATTTTAAGGTATTTAATTTTAAAAACTAGGGTTCAAATGTTTTAGTTTTATATTAAATCAAACCTCCCTTTCCTTTGGCCCACCTCTCTAACCTACCCCCAATACCTGATTCAAAATATTAATAAATTAAACCCTTTCACCCCCTCATGTCTACCGGTATATTGACTTTAATTTTATTAATTTTAATTACCTCAATGTGAACCCACGTGTTAGGATATGGCTAGCTAATGAATCCCCGTGGCAAGAAAGAGATTTAAAACACTTTTTCAAAATGGACCAATCAAGGGTGGGGCACATTTTTATGTCCTACATGTCCCTAAATACAAAAGGGACATGAGGGACATATAATTTCACATGGCACCTAGTGATGACAAGTGACAGAGATCCAACAGTGAAGGTTTAAGCCCAAAAAGCAAGTTGGAAGCAATGGGGGCGGAAACTAGTCATATGAGGAATCATGAGGCTTCTTGGGGGCTGGGCACATTTGTTTGTCCCTCATGTCCCCCAGCACAAAGGAGAAAATGGGACATCAAATTTCATGACACGCCAGGTGATGACATATGGCAGCGATCTGACGGTTGAGGATTCAAGCTCCACTAGCTCCCAGAGGCTTAGAAAAGCACTAGAGAGGTCATATGAGTGACCAAAAGACTCCTTTAGGATGGGAACATTTTCATATCCATGATTTCCCTTTGCACAAAGGGAAATTAGGGACATCAATTTTCACGATGCATCGAAGTCACCACTTGTCAGTGATCGACGGTTGAGGGTTTGAGCTCCTACAAGTAGCTAAGGCTGAACTGGCAATCCAAGAGATCGTATGTGTGACTTGAGGGATTATAGGGGATACACACATTTTTATGTCCCTCATGTCCCTTTTCTTGAGGGATGAAAGGGATAATAAATTAGCCATGCTCCTGGAGTTGACACGTGTCCATCCTGAAATTTGACTAACTGCGAGAACTCATCAAGAGGGCAACTTGAAATGGTGATATCTTGAGTTCTCGATGGACATTTTTGGTGAAATTGTTTATTAAATTGACTTAAATTGGAATTCTTAATCTAATTTTGGGGTTTTCATATCTTGATTCATCCATCTAATCCCTAAAAAAGTGGATTTGTGATATGGTCCCTTGTGCATGAGAAAAACTACCTACATACCCATTATGTCAAAGTGTTGTGAAAAACATAATTTAACCATATTTTAGGGCTTGGAATTCCATTTTAGATGATGTATTACTTTTCTCATAACTCCATCCAAAGCTCATAAAATCACCTTTTGAAGCTTAGTAACTTTTTTACCTTGTGCATTGCCCAAGCCTATGAACCCTCTTCCAAATCCTTTTTGAATCTTCTTGAATCACTTCTATGATGTTTTTATACCTTCAATTCATCTCCATGTTATATTAGGCTCCTCCATTTTTCTCTAGGGGTTGTTCCTAGTCCTGTGAAGGCCAATGATAGCCCTTCCCACAATTGCCTAAAATTTGCATTTTCAATGAATTCCTAAAATCACTTAGGGGGTTGAATTAAGTTTCCTAAATCACCTAGGGGAATGATTTGAGTTCATCTGGGAGGTCATGGGACTGAATTGGTAGACCTGAGGTTCCTTAGAAGAGTGAATTTTGAAAGTTTTGACACTAGGGTATAGTTGTCATGCTCGAAAATAGTCAATTTTCCGATTGCACATTTTCATGACAACACAATGGCTATAAGTGACCCTCCTATCTCATCCACACAACCAGATGTTCTCATATCTAGCTAATCTTTACCCTCCCTAGAATCTATCATGAAAAGCTACTTTCACCATCAGCCACCATGTCATCACCAGATCCCCAATAGATATTATTGTCATCCCCTGCTAAGGGTACTCCTCAAAATCCAAATCTAAAGACCTTGGCGTCCTTCCACAATGGTCCCTTGAGCATCCTCATAAGAAGGTCGACATTCCCCGATCAAGACCAAATCCCCATCCTCCATCTTGGGGCCACATCCATCCATCTTAGCCCCCCATCACGATCCAAAACATTTGATTCTCTCCTAGGACCAACTCCTTCCTCTAGAGAACCTTCATCTACCCAGTCATCCAAGCCTAAATTATCCACCACTACTTCATCTTCTAGACCACCTAGACCCGACACAATCCACCTTCATCCTCGCCATTTGTATCATCCCACAGGACCCATCCTGGTGTATACATTGAATCCTATGCCGAGGTCCTTCAACATTTACTATAGACTTTTGCTATTATGCTTCCTCCCATCAGACCCTTTGATCCGAGCCAACCAAAGCCATCATGGTTCAATTATCATCACATATGTGCCTTTCATCACACTCTAGGTCATGACATGGAGCATTATAGAGCCCTTCAGGCTATTGTTCATGATATTATCGAGCAAGAGGACCTCCTTGATGATTCTCCTTCTTTGTCTATCGATTTATCTATAGCTCACATGGCTTCTTTTTCCTCCTCTCCATCCATTTAGCCTCCTATCTCATCTTTACCATCCACACCATCTCCCATTTCTCCTCCTGACGATGTTCCTCCCTTGTTTATCGATACTATTCACCTTGATACACTATCTTCTTGACATCCATATCCTTTAACATCCAGTATCTTATCCACATTCCTTTCGCTAGAGGAACATATTTCCCCCATCATGTTATTGATCTTTTAACATCCTTCTTCTCATCTCCATCGATTCATCCTCCCACGCTAGGGGGAATTATTTCTAGGACTTGTTTATTTATAGATCACTCTCTCTCCACATTTGACATCATCTTATATTATCCACCTCGGTTCATCCGATCATGTTTTTCATCCTTTCCTCCTATGAATATTTGTGCCTCCCTTTAGAAGCACCATGGCTCTCATTTAAGAACTCACCATCGTGGCACATTTTTTTATGATCTGTATTTAACTTATCTCATCTGGTCCTAACACATCTTGATCATCATTTTGATCCATCATGTAATCACATTTGTCTCTCTCTAGGGGGACCATTCACTCATCTTAGATGCATACCTTTCGCTTCCTTGAGGGGAAGCACATTTTATTATTTTCACTTGTTTATCTCATCCCATCTTCCAAAGCATGATGCTAATCTCTTAACTTTATAGAACATCACTACTCTAGAAAGGATCCAACGTAGAAATTTTTCCCCTAACTAGATTGGACCATATGATAAAATGGAAGTGGAACCGCTTAATGCATTACACTTGTGACCATTCTATTGTTATCACATTTACCAATGTGCCCTTAGTCCCATTCTTGGATCATTCCTCCATCTTAGCCCTTTCCATTCCTCATTGTGATGATTTGGAACTATGTGGTCTTCTATCACTTCCTAGATGTGACCTTAAATATGGGCACCATGGCTCTGCCCATAGCATTTTCCTTATGGATAGGTTCTCCCCTTTGGTGGGAACTCCACGATCATCACATCCATCTCCCTCTTATTCACCTATTGGAACCATGCAAAGGGTCCAGGGGTGTCTCTTGTACACTCTTTATCCCCTCCTAAGTGGTCTACTTAGCTAGTCCAACTCTCCCCCATGTAAAATCAAAAATCATGGATGCTCAAATAAAAATCAAAGTTATCAAAAAATAGATGATCCCTCAAAGGATAAGTTGTTCATGCAAAAAAAAAGGGAAGAAAAGAAATCAAAAGCATGAAATCAAAATAAAGTAAATAGACCGATCCCACGAAGGACGGCTATCATTTATTCTTGCCATCTATATATTGTAAAAATTAGACCATACCCTCGAAGGATGGCTACTCCTTATGGAATTTGAAGGCTTCTTTGATGAGCCTTGATTATCCTTTCATTTTATCACCATTCTAAGAAAGCTTCCCACATTGATCAACTTTCTCTTTCCCCTTCCTAGAGTTGGGGTATAGTTTAGGGAAATGCCACTTTTGGGAGAACCCTCTTTCCTCTATACAAGTTTAATCTCAAACCCCTTTTGTCATGTCAACATTAGGTTTATGAGATCATCTCATCCATTACTTCCTTATGATATGTGAAATGACTAACTATCATTGGTTATTTGCTAACATTTGCTTTAGTCACATGTGCCTTGTGTTACCTAGATCCCCTTTTTGTTTACCTCCAATGCGGTTGGAGGCATATTTTCGTTATAAAGTAGTGTCATTCACACCTATAGTTCACCACCATTGTGAGGCATATTTTCCTAAATCCTATCACATCTATATTCTAACACATCTTTCTTCATCTCAATCACCTATATGTTATCTATCTATCTTACAACACATCCATCATCCATCACATTCATTCTTAATTTGTTTTCATCACATCTTACCCATATACATTTTAATCATCATGATAAAATTTAAACATAAAACATATAGTCCTAATCATCACATCACACATCTATATCATCGTTCTATTCATACACACACAATTTAAAATAACCATCTAATCATACATTTATTTCACCATCATCATCAAATGAAAAAAAACATGCATCCCAAGAGAAACCATCATTATCACATCTAATCTAGAAGCCATCATCATGACATATAATATAAAATCATCACATCAAATTAAAATTCATCACATCACATAATGGACACATGATAATCCATGACAAAACCATATATCATATATCAAAATGTTTATCAATACATCATGGCCCTCTAGGGGCTCCCTCAAAGTAGAAATACTATCAAAATTGTAAAATGAATATCTGAGGCTCTCAAGTCCTCATCTCCTGGGTAGGCACAACACCTAATCCCTGCACATCTTTGCCACCCTTCATGGCCTCCCTCTACTCATTTTGTGGCTGTGCCACACTATTCATACTCCTAGATGTCCCATCTCCTCCGGCCACCATCCTCTGAAGATTCTCCCAATAGCACAGGTCTTTAAGGAAACTTCTCGAACAAAATCCCTTGTAATATCTAGCCTCTATAGTTAGCACTCTATATCTTATCCATCAAAATCATGCTAGGGGGTGCCATCTTTCCTAATCCTTGTGGTGTTTCCTGAGCACGTTGGTCAATCTTTTCACTACGATGGTAGCCAAATATCCAAAATGGGCCCTGTAGGCCTCCCTCTTCCGGTGATATGGTCCCTCTCCTGAATAATTTGGTCTCTCTCCTGAGTGACCACATCCCTCTACTATAAGGTTATATCCCTCTCTACTCTCATTTGATCTAACTCAGCACACAAGCGTGCCACCTCTATAACCTCTCTGCTCCATCTCCACCGCCTCCTAGAGCTACCTCAACCTCAACCTCCATCTCCTCTATCTCCTCCTCTCCTCCCTCCTCAACCACCCAAGTTTCCCATGTTGTTCATGTGTCAATTGGAGTATCCGCTCCTACTCCCACATCATCATCATCATCCCATGTGCATAACTCCTCCTCCATTGGATCTGCCATAGTAGGATCAACATATCTCTCTATCCATCTCCTCCTCCTATACAAAATGGATCATGAGGCATTGATTGAATGACTCCAAATTTTCATCTCACCCTATCAAAATGAATGGCCTCTATCATCTCAGCCATCTCCCCTACACCCATCTCATCCTCCTCATCCCCACTAGCTCCACATCCACACCAAACCAAGTGGGGAAATAACGATATGGCCGCCATCTAACCTGGTCAATATCTAGCTTTGTAATTCAATCTACATACCAATCCACCCTCTCTCCCCCTATCTCAAAGGCCTGATCAGCCCTCCATCTCATAAATCCAACCTCCAACTGAATATGGTCACCTGTGACCCATGGAAGCCCTAGTGGCCTAATCACAGCAATATGCTCATAGGCCCAATAGTGTAGTAAGAAGCCTACATCCAACCCTGACCTCCTACCTACCCTATATCTAGATAGCTCATGGTAAACCTGAGCCAATAGTGTGGTCCCAAATGAAAACACTATTTGGTGGTCAATAATATCGGCCACTACACTAGTCAATTCCCATGGAAATTGAGATCCTCCTAAGTCTAGAAAATCATAGCAGGATACTGCCATCATAACCATACAAATCAATCGGTTGCATGCCACCCCACCTCATATCTCTTCTCATAGGAAAATTCCCTGAATAAAATATGATAAGGGGTGCATCGGCTCCAAATAGCCACATCAAAACTACCAATATATCATCACTAGTAATGGGAACTATCTGCTCCCCTATATCGTAGCCTAAGAATCGATACACATCCTCTAGGGTGATAGTCATCTCCCCTATCCTAAACTATAGAATGTGTACATTTTGTCTATCCCACCTCTCAACAAAAGTAATCATAAGCCCCACATCCCATGGGATCCTCTGATAATGTCTAAATCCACCTAATCCAACTACAGATAGATGGTCCCACTCAACATCTATCACATCCCCTCTAATCTGCTCATATAGAGCTGACACTGATCTCTCAAATATAAGGTCTCTCTAGCCTACAATCATAAAAAAAACATACATACATTAGACCTCTGATCCAAAATCCATCCAAAGTTTCATCCAAATTTCAATCTAAACCTAATTAGAAAATCTACCCCTAGTGGGTCAACGCGTCTTAGGGTCATTAGTCAAATCGACCCACCTAAGGGCTAGAGTCATGACGATCCACCTAGGTCACACCAACTTGCCCCTCGATCATCATCCACTTTTTACAAAAAAATGTAAAAAATAAATAAATAAAACATGAAATTAAATCAAAAACTAGTGTGAGTTTTTTTACTCACCATCCTCCACACCCTCTAGTGTTTCCTCACAACTCGATAACCTCCATTTCTCAATCTCTCTTTTCTCACTTTGCTCTCTCTCATCAACTCTATGTGAAAATGAGATTTATCATCAACCATTGGGCTTATATAGCCCACCGACACCTAGTCATCATCAACCCTTTGGGCCATCGATTTCCTGGCCATTTCACCATCGAATAGCCTTAGCACCACCATTTTGGGATTTTCCCTTCTTTCTTTTTACATCCCTTTCTAGGGCATCATCTCTTGTTGACCTTTAATTCCACATTTATGGTCATCTCTTTTTTCCCCTTTGGGAATTTTCATACAACATTTTCAACTATTTTTTCCTTCGGGCATGTTAATCATATTTATTCCATAAGTCCACACCCATGGCCATAATCACTCCTCTATTGGGATTTTATTTTATAATCCTATCCAATTTGTGCATGAAGTCCTCCTTTGAGGCCATACTCATCTTCCCATTTGGGCATTACATTCATTATATCAAGTCCACTTTTGTGGCCATATTCATGCCCATCCTTGGGGCACCATTATTTTTCATCAAATTCCACCTTTGTGGCCATGCTTATCCCCTCTTGGGGCATACCTTTTTCATTTTTTCCTTTGTGGCCATACCTTTTCCCACTTGGGGCATATTTTACTTTTTCTTTTTTTTTGCCTTTGTGGCCATACTTTCCCCCTTTGGGGCATATTATTTTGTACTCACTTTTTCATCTTTCCTTATTCAACCATTCTTTGTGTCCCATTGGGCACCATATCATTCATCTCAGTCCCTTATGGATGCATACCTATTCTCCTCATTCCTCGTCATGTATGAAGGATTTCACATACATTTTCACATATAGTTGTGCATATTTTGATGACTTTCCCATGACCCGTTGGTCATCTCGGCCTGTATCCATACTGCAGTGATCTTCACCACTCTATGGTCTATAGAACATTGTTGTGTGTCTCCATTGAGATTACAATTTTCCCCTACCGATGTGATATTGGAGTCACCACCATAGTTTTCATCCATTATTGTGATCCTTTTTTCTGGGGCATCTTGCCTTGGTTATGCTTTCACCCATCTTTTTTCATCACCCCCCTTTTCATCATCTACCTTTTTTTCAAACATCATCAATTTCCTTTGACATCATCGATCCCCCATTTGAGGGGGAGCTTACCATCAATCCTTTATCCTCATCCAACCCTTTTTTTTTATCTCGAGGCTTTGCTAACAGCAAACCACTCAACAAAAGGGGAAAATGTAGACACCTAAATTTGGTATCTACGCCTTCATTCATACCCACGTGCACATATTTAATCATTTATTCAATCATCCCCTTATTTAATTAAATAATCCCAATTTATTAATTAATCAATATTAATTAATTAATCATTTAAATATTTCACATGCCCAATTATCCCATCCACATTAATCCTTATTAATTAATTAATTCATATTAATTAATTAATCATTTAGATCCTCATGGCCCTAATCAACCTTCTAATTAGGATGCTTTTATCCTACCCATAAATCCTATGCTTTTTCTACCCAATCCTATCTTCTAACTACCTTGGATTTATCCCCAAGTAACCTAATCCCACTCACATGCTTTAAAGCACTCGCCCAAGCCTTAAAAGTAGAAAAAAATCCCACCTTAAATAAAAAATCATGCCCATTGGGGAAAATTTCCCCATAGTCGGGTGACCAAATTGGTCATTGTCATCGACCCTTATAAAATGAGTGTTTTCTTTCCATTATGAGGAAGGAAATCAAAATCAATCAATCAAGCCAGCAATCAGATGCATGCAACCCTCCTCATTCTGAGCAGTTATGAGACATCCACAAACCTCTTGGACATCCCTTCATTTTTTGTTTGCATCACTCACAATCATCATTCGTGAGATCTTCTTATCATTATCACATTATCTTAATCATATTATTGTATATGCTTCACTTCTAACATCTTGCAGGTACATAAGCTTTAAAAACACTCAAGAAGCCTTCTCCCACATCTCCTTTTTCTTGCAAAGGTTACCATTTTCATCCTTTCATCCTTGGCTTTGCATTTTTCTGATACAGTCATCACCGATCCTCCCTAGTCACCATCAACAAGGTTCATGTCTATCAAAAACCCATATGAATCCTCCTTTATGTCATTTATCCTACTTCTTACTGATTTTGGATCACTTCTATAGACCATTTTTACAGTAGCTACCCACCCTCATCAACTTCATATCACTCTTAGACCTTGTAGGTCCGCATATTTCATCTACAACTCTAGGTCCATCCTCCCAAGTCATCATCACCACCATGCACAATCTGGGTCGTCATCGACCCAAAACAAGTAACACATTATTTAGTTATTATAATCTAAATAGATTTAGACCAATTTCTACCATTTTTAGATTCAATGATATCTCTTTTTTTATATGTTTTTTCTTTTATGTATTTTTGTCTAACAAACGGGGCCTGACATCCACCGAGGAAGTTAATGCTTCTTGGGTCCACTTTTTCAGGAAGCCCCGGCCTTATCTATCTAATAAAATCTTATTTCAATCATATTTTTAGGTTTGGTAGCACAAATAATTCATCATTCAATTCATGTATCAAGCATCATGCATTTAAGGTAAGCATCATTTCTAAGTTTCTAGTTTCTTTATTAGCTAGTGCATTAACTTCATAACAAACGAGAAAAGTGAACACCATTAAGGCTGTCAATCAGACTTAAATTTATCTTTTTGGAAAAATAGTGAAAATTTTATAAAGGGATGTCAATTTCTCTATGGATTCACCATCTCTACACCTATATAGACCCTCAACATCAAATTCAAGAGTTAATTCTCTTGGCAATGGTCTAGTTTCAAAAACCCTCACTTCCTTCAACTTCCTCTTTTGATTGTCTTCAACCAGCTATGATAAGAATAGTAGTCAAGGGGTGGTAATTCAAACTTCCAATCCTTATGGTGTAGTTCCCCTTCTCATCTAGATGTTAGGTATCCAATGTCTAACTCCAATTTCCTCTTAGAAGTGGTGCATTCATAAAAGCTTATCAACTGTGACCTAAAGGACTGGAAATAAACTGTAACAAAGAAAGATATTTTGACCATCTTTTAAGTCATAGATCCTAGTTCACATTCCTCTTAATGTCTTTAAGATTCTATATTGTGATTTTGAAGACTTGAATCACTGAGTTCTTAATAATCAATGAATTTCTAGAAACTCTTAGTCATAACATCTTTCAAAGAACTGCCACACTTGTACAAGAACTGTCAGAGAGAACTCAAAATAGAGTTATCCTTTCAATCTAATTCCTTCACAATCTCATGCATGACCCAAAGGTAGATAATTATTCCATTTTTAAAGTAATTTGAGTGGTTCATTTCAAGATAAATGGGATTTCCACTAGGAAACCCTAGTTTAAGGGTTAGGTTCTCCGATCAACTCGAGAGATAATTTTTTAAGTTTCTTGTCCATTATTCAATATTCCTATAAAATTAGTGCTATGAGAAGACTATAGGGATCCCAGATAACTTTACAAAATCCAAAATCCTCATGAAATATTCCTCACTCTCCTATGTCTTCATGTTTGGCAGTTGTTCTGTGACTATGAGTCTCTAATTTAAAACTAGGAAGAGGTTAAAAACTTCTTGAACATTATCCTTTTTCTATAAATGGACTGAGGAGGCATATTCATGCTTGAAAAAAAATACTCACTCTTTCCACACACTCACACCTATCTCTTCCTTAAATTGGTTCTATCACAATCTTTGTTTTAGAGTTATACAGGTTCCTTTAAGATCAAACCACACTCAAATAGTATGTTCAGGAGGAATACATAAACAATTCCCTTGATATTTCATATGAGGAACAAATACATGTATGATGTCAAGACTCAATATAATGTTATATAAGGATCATTATCACTACTATGTAAGACAAATAAAAAAACAACCAAACTCGTGTGTCTTTACCTAATACGAGACTTCAAGAAATTACTATAATCAATATGGGTCTCAAAAACACATGCCTAAATGAGACTGAGTATTATTTAACGATATAAAACACCATTAATCATAATTTCATCATCCATACACAAATTTAACCTATTAAGCAACATGACTCAGATTAAGCATACTATGCCTTGTTTTGCAAAAACACTTTCCTTCTTTTATCAAACTTGGAGCTCCAATTCCCATTAGCTTGACCATTCGAATGATGAATGGAATTGGTTACATTAGGTTTTTATATGATTCCTTTGACAGTTTCAAGTGACCACAAGCCTTCATATGACCCCTCTAGACTAAGTTTGTCCTTAAATACAACTTTAAATGAATTTAGACTCGTGCTTAGACTAGGATATAGTGATTTAGGCTAGTAATATGGCTCAATCATGCCTTAGAGACCTCTTAAAGTCTTGTTGCAACCTTATTACATGTTTTATGGCTCTAAGAATCACAAAAACTCAAAAACAAACCAAAATGCCTTCAAATTTCAAATTGGCACCTTTTGGAGGGAAAGTTCCGATTCAAATTTTGAAAAGGAATGACATAATATAACACCACCTAAGGAACTTGAATAACCACTAGGACAAACCAAAATTGATGATGTAAAAGTCTTATGTACATGTTTAGGGAGGATGCTCAATTGGAAATAATGACACATGTAAATGTGTGACATAAGGATGCTTTACGGAAGAGAAAGGGGTTATAATTGCTAAGGATGATGGTGCTTATAGGAAATTAATCATACTTAAGACCATGCGAGAAGAAGGATCGTGCGAGTGTAATGCGAGGTAGGTGGTGGCATGAAGAGATAATTAGTATATAGCATAGAGGATTATGTACTATGGCATAGGGAAGGCATGCGTAAGGAGATCTATGGCTTGGAAAGTAGTAAGGTGCACTAGAAGGTTACGATGTAGTGTGTGAAAGGAAGTTATAAAGCAAAAAGTGGAAAAGATATGTTTATTAGGAAACTAACTTAAAATATTTAAAGTAGGAAAAAGCATGTTGAAAGTAGAAAATTAAGTCAGTGGAGCACTAAAGGGTTATAAAAGAGAGAAAATTGAGTCATTTGCTACCCTGCATCCAAGAAGACTTGACCAATTGAGTTATTGAGTGATTTGGTGCGACAACACAAGAAGAGTGATAAGAAAACCATAGCAACATGTGTGATGTATTTGTATGTGTCTCCTCTATGGGAGGAAGTTTGAGTTGAAGGTTGAAGTACAAAATGAGGGCATGAGAAGGAAGGGGTTTACAAGGTTAAGAGTTAAAATAACTAGGGTTTGTAGTGCTCAGGTAAAGAAAACTATCTAGGGCATAAAGTTGTAGGAGTAATGGCACCAAAAAGGGAAACTACAACATCACAATCAATAAGGGGTGAACCCCACATGAAGAGGGTTAAGGTCGAAGTTGAGGAACTTTTAGAAAATATATACTTAGAAATGTAGTACCCTTCTAAATTGTGCGGGGGTCCAGACATGGAATTCACATCTCACAAAGTGTAAAATCAGTGAGTACAACCATAGGGCTCTAGGCCATGAAGCGACATTGAAGGAGGACATGTTCAGGTGTTACTGTGCACAAATTAATAAGGGAAATTATTGGTAGATGATTCGTTAAGGAGAAATATGGAGAAGGTGGGGGTCCTCTAGTTGTTTAAGATACCCTTCTTTGTGAAGCCTACACATTTATTCTAGTGGCTCGTGTCTAGGGTACATGAGGGTGTCTTGGAGAGGTGGACAAATGTGAACACAAAATTCTTATATATTACACATAGAATGGCCCACAAGACTCAATACATTATAGTGCAATACATTGGGTAATGGGATCATAGAGGAGGCCAAGGAACATAATGAAGAGGGAACAAAGATCACTTGGGGCTCGATCCTCCTACTTATTATCTTCTAGGAAATTGGAGTTCTAGATGGTTAGATGAGGACATGTGGATTTACCCACCAATGAACAAGTCCCCCGTAGATGGGTTTATTAGTTACACTTGTGATGATGTAATCACCAACGTATATAAGGAAAGAAATGACAATTGGTACAACAAGTTGTGTGTGGCATATGAAAATGAAATGTGCATCCTGCATGAATTACCAACAGATGTTGGAGAAAAGGCCAAGTTTGCACTAATACAACACTACATTCTTGTGTGCTTATAAATATAGGATGGGGAGATCGGACCATGGTGTAAGATTCCATTTACATTCACTACCTGATATTTCAAGTGCACGGTGAATAGGATTAAGGACGCGTAGAAGTTGACCTTTGATGTTGATAAGATGGATTATGACCTATATATCTTATGCGTGACCTACGGGTATAAATTTAGGCCTACCTATTTGGAGACTTTAAAGCCATATACTTTGGACATATACCCTAATTTAATTTCACAATAAAGGTGATGATGTACGAGATATTTTTAGTCTTGAGACCAAAAAAGGGTTGAATAGAAAAGGAGATTACTGTATACTTGTCTTCCACAACCCCTAGGAAAACTATTGTTTCACCACTCAACAGAGTACGCAAAGAATATCTTGAGGAATAAAATGAAGAGGAGGGTGGAATTGATCACTTGTGAAGAAAGAAAACATATCACAGAAGAAGGAGATGGGATGATGGCATATGGAATTCCCATCCACCCAAAGATGATATATAGAAAACACAAAGCTAAAGTGCGGTGGGGCGCAAGTGTTTTCTAGTGAAGAGGATGAGCCTAGTGACAAGGAGAAGGAAAAAAACTTTTTGGAATAATTGGAGCAGAAACAAGAAGGTGCTGACCCAATGAAGGAAGTGCCTAGCTAGAAAGATAAGGAGCAATCCAGGATCCCATGAAAGGATAATTCATCCATGCGTGAGGAGGCGTGAGAGGAGGAAAAAGAGATGGATGATTCCTATGTTATTAATGAAGATAAGGAAATGAATGGTGGGACTAGCACATGCCCCTTCACTCTAAGGAAGTAGAGGATAAAGGTGAAGGTGGTTAGAAAAGGTGGACTCCCAGTCACCACATATGGACTTTGTAGATGATCCTACAAAGGTCTTGAGGGTGCGATTCCTTAGAAAAATAACTACGAGACAAACTATATGGTTGGGATATAATGGATAAACATGGAGGTGTCTCACGCACTAGGAAGATGTTGTCCTAGAATTTTCATACGAATGTGAAAGATCCTGAGTTTGAAGTAAGTAATAATTCCCTCAATGTTATAGAGCTTAAGAGTGACCTTGGGAAGAAATACAAGCAAGTAGATCCTATGTTTTGATAGATGAATAAGAATGTAATGCCTTGAACTAGTTGGCCACAGATTTTACACGTAGAAATTTAGATTCCATAGCTACAATGAGTATAATGGTAGTAGATAAGAATGATAAGGAGCACGAGATTGAGAATATTAAAAAGGATATCTATGGATAAAGAAGTGCACCGAGGAAGCATATGATAGTGCAGGCACGTTGGTAAAGAAGATCTTAGGTAAATTCCCAACCTTAGTGAGCCAGGAAATATGTGACTATAATGATGAGATGGAGTGCATTGAATAATTGGTAGGGATGCTTCTGGTAAATATAAAAAGTGACGTGGGTCCGACAACTGAGGAATTGGCAAAGGAAAAGGAAGCAAATAAGATAGTTGTTGAAGCAAGAATATATGAACTTGAGGATCTATTTTCACAACTCAAGGAGGTGAGTATTAAAGCTGATTTGGATTTCAACAAGTGTCAGAAATGTGACCCTATCCTTGGCATGAGGGTAAGTAATGAAGATTCAAAGCTTAGGTTCATACAGGAAAAGACACTAACCAATAAGATAGAGTGCACTAAGGTAATGGCCAAGGTGAAAAAATAAAAGAGTTAATTAACGCTAAAAAGGATAAACGGAGCTCTGGATAAGCCAGTTTCATAATATGGTGTTGGAATGTATGGATATTATAGGAGAGTATATCGAGTTAACTATGGTTATACAAGAATTTAAGAGAAGAATTGAAGAGTTGACGCCTGACCAAGTACCAGGAATTGTAGAGGCGGAACTCCGAGAAAGCATTAGAGGAACTCAATGAGTGGAATAAATTGGAGGGTGAGATAAGTTTTGAATTCTTAGAACTCCTTCAAAATCCTGGGGCCTGATATGATTTATAAGAAATTATTTTTGGGAATTGAATTATTTATTCTTTCTTTGTGTTACATATACATTATTTGGAGGAACAAGATGGACGAACCATTGTTGAGGACAACAATCCATATTAGTGTGGGGTAATGTTACATGACATAATTGAATAAGTACATGTTACGTGCAAGGACATAGGGAACACATGAGAATGGGCACAAAGGGGTGCGCATGGGTAGAATGGATAGCATGCGGAGGTTTGCGCCTGAGTAGGGAACCTTTGGGACTTAGCTGATTTTTTGTATCACGGGATAAAAATAGAAAAGTAGAGTTAGAGTGTCGACCAAGAAATGATTCAGATCCATAGAAAAGTAAGGAGGCTTGGCGGCCAAGGAAGGTCTAATTTTGGATAAATCAAATGCAAAACAAAGATGAAATATCATGCATAGATTAGGATATTAATAGGATTCAAGAGAAGTTTATTTATAGGATAATCTATTATTAGTAACAAGATTTGATGTCTGGTTATTTTTGAGTGTATGGGTGGTGAAGGGAAATTCCCACCCCTATATATATATATATATATATATATATATATATATATATATATATATATATATATATATTGTTGTATGTCATTATTTTTGTACCATGACCATGTCCCATTGTTCATGTCTGAGTGCTAAGATTATTTGTATGCGAGGTTATGGATTAGGATTTGATACATGTGCATGTTCCAACACCTTGGTATATCGATGTATTCATCTTCTATTATGTAAGACTTTGTTATAATGGAATATGGAGGATGGATTATGATTATTGATGTATCTGAGTATGGTGAATACATGGTGTAATTGGTATTGATTGTTATCTGAGCTATTATGTTTCCTTATTATGTGTGTTTCAATTGAATGTATGCATTGGTTTAGTATGATTGAATGAATACTTGGTTATTTATCATCATGTATTTGTATGCTAACATCTTGAAAAACATCACAAAGGAGGGACATGGTAGTTGCACACTTTGGGTGAGCATTCAACCCTACTGTAATGAGGTGTCAGTGTGCATAGAATTTAGGTGAAATAAAAGACTACAATTTTTTATCAGATTAGCACAATTTATAACAAGTTACACACAGTTGTTTACACAAAACATGCACAATCCTCCAGCAATCAGAATGCATTATATCTCCTTTTTCTATTTACATTGGATTGAACTACATCAAATTGGAAAAAAATAGGATCACGCCATCTGCAGTGGTGTATAAATTTCAAAAATAATTCAGGGATGAAGAATAACATTAGACATTTCTCCCCAACACTTCTTCTATCTGTGGCATGAGATTTCCCAAAAACTCATTCTTGGCATGAGATCGCCAAAAAAATCATTCTTCTACAACATTTCATGACACTTTCTATCCTTTTTCACTCATCACGGATCAGGTGCACATGTTCGTTTTACTACTCTTTCACATTTTTACACACTTTTTACATATTTGGATCAAAATTTTCATATACACATATTTGACTACTCTTTTTCTATTCTTTTTATAGGTCCATCCTTATGGGAAGCAAAATCCACAAGCACAACATATTGTGTGATATGAATTTTTCCCATTTAATAATCCTAATATTTTACCATATAAAAATCCTCCTAATGTATTTTAAACCAAAAAAAAACAATAGTTCAAATATTAAACATAACACAATGGGGAGGACTTTGTGTGCCTCAAGTAATCCCTACATGATACTTTAGATATGCATATCTAGGTGAGGACTATGTGTGGCTCAGGAAACTCCTAAGTGATACCAGAGATTCAACACCTCAAGCTATGGCCACATTATTAGGAGGAAATATGTAACAAATAATCTTCTTGCCCTGGCCAGGAACCATCTTGGGTTATACTTTACATACCCCAGTTAGGACACCCCTCTAGAATTCCCCTCTCCAATGCCCACCACTTTCCTTCACTCAGTATCAAATAAAAATTACTTGATCACACATATTCCTATGGGTATTAAAACCTTGCACCACAATTTAAATAATTTTCACCGAGGTAGGGTTTCAACCAACATACCCATTCAAAACAACTTTTATTAATTACTTTACCAACATTAATATATTTTCCAAATGGTACCCATTAATTACCCTTCTCAACACATCCATGTTCGAGAAGTTATTTTTATTTATCCACCCTATATTAAAGGGGTCCTCAAATATATATAATATTTCATGCTCTTCCATTCCAAAGTTTGCCCTCTTATTTATAATTTTCAAGAGGTGGTTACAATAATCACACCTCTTCATTACATATTTAATATTACTTCATTATAATTAATAAATAATTCATACTTATTTATCGGTACTCGATAATCATTCTTTTTATATTTTATTAACTCTTTATCTACCCATATTACTTTAATTTTCTCTCTCTCTCTCTCTCTCTCTCTCTCTCTCTCTCTCTCTCTCTCTCTCTCTCTCTCTCTCTCACACACACACACACACACACACACACCACACAAATTGGGGGTATTTATTTTATTTATTACATATTACCATTACTTACATACACTCATAATGGGTTCATTATATAACTTTTAATCCTTCCTTTAAAAGGAGTTCAGAACTCTTATAACTCTTTTATTTTACCCCTATTTTAAAGGGGTTCCTATGCACATATCTCCCACCCTATTAAAAGGGGTCTTCTTATACATATTTATTTAGCATTTAATCCTTTAATTATTTCTTTCCAATTTTAATTTTATGGCTTTTTCTCTTGATTAAATCTTTAGAAATTAACTCATTTCATTTTAATTATTTACTAACTTCTAGAATTTAATATTTTATCAATGGGGAATTTGTCACATAACACATCAACTTGTCAAGCTGACATCGAAAACAGTACATCGTGACATATACACATACACTTTCAACCCTAGGGTCACTTCCTCTTCTCTAGCTTCCGCGCTTCATTTTTGTCACTCCACATTTTTTTCTTGTCCTTTGCATGATTTCACCATAGATATACATGGTTATTAGGTATGTGTTTCACTCGGAATGTTTCAAGCTACCCGGGAATAGAGTTGCTTCTATCCCTTCATTCCTTTTAGAAACAGATGAGGTTAGGGTTAGGAGGAATATCGTTGAATGTCGAGATGGTGTGCGCGTGCTGTAGAGAAAGATCGGGTGCTTCCGAAGAACTCCTTTTCAGCTCTCTTGGAAGGACTATGAATTAAGAACACAAGACCACAAGATTTCAATTAAACAATAAATGAGGAAGCTGCCTTGGGTAGGAAATATAAAACTTCCTTTCAAGGTGGTCGGTTTAATATGAATTAACACAAAACAAAATATCAATTAAATTGTCTCGTTGAATAGGTAGGGGAAAGGCTGGTTTTTGGTTTTTGATCGAGAGGAACCCGCCATGCGTTCTTGATAACCGATACCGGTGGGTTCTAGGATCTTTTCGTAGCTATGGTGTTTTGAAGGCTGGTTTATGGATGATATTAGGAAATGGGATGATTAGAAGCAAAAGAATGACAGTTAGATGCAATGGCACATTGGGTAGTGGATTGAAAATGGATTTAGGAGGACCGAGATTCAAGAAGCATAAGAAATGTTATAACAGAGGACATGCAAGATGTGACTTATGGTTTTGACAAAGATGCAAGTTGATCTCCTGGTCAGTAAACACTTCGGTTTCTTTACTCGCCTCTCGCTCTGTCAAGTGAAGATCTGGACTCTGCTCCTCGCTCGCAATGCTCTCGCTGATCCAAAATCCTTTCGACCGATCTCCAAAATGAAATTCCGATCCGTTGTTTTGGTTTGGGGAGCCCATTTACAGTGGAACCGATGGCGGTTGCGTAACCGACGGCGGCGGTCGAGTAGAACCGGCATCGGTAAGGAAAAAGTAGGCTATTTTTAGTAAAATAGCCCACCTTCCCCGCTTTTCTCCCGAGAGATCTGGGCCATGGGCTTGGTCAAGTGGCTAGAAGGTCGGCTTTGGGTGCGAGTAAGGAGGCATTAGTTATGGATGTGAGTCTAGACCAAGTCATGGGTCTTAATTAGGTTAGTTTAGGTTAGGGCTAGGTCATGATGAGGTGGCAAAGTGAGGTGGCGGGTAAGGTGATGTGGATTTATCAATTATAAGGTAATTAATAAATAATTGTGTAAGGTTTAGGTGATGAGGTTATATTGCGAGATGAGATGCGGGTCACAAGGGGTCGTAAGACACAAATTTGGTGTCTACATTAGCCCCTTATTGTCGTGTAGCTTGTTTTGTAAAGCTGCGCAGACAATAATATGAAGTGGTTTCTCCTGTTAAGGATATAGGTAATCCCCCTCAAATCTATCATAGATTGAGTGAACGGGAAATCAGGGATAGGGTTGATAAAGGGTACATGTTGTAGAGAGGATGGTAAGGTGGTGGGGTAGGTCCAAGGAAGCAGACGCATGTTGAAATGCAATAGTACGACTAGGGTACATGATTTGACGAGCAAACCAGCAATGTATAGGCAAAGGTCGATAGTTTATCCAAACAAGGGTGATATAATCCTCGGTATCCAAGGCATAGGAAGTAGCTCCTGTGGTATATAAGGTAAGGTACAGAACGTTTAGGCATGTTCGACAAGACTCAAATGGTTGGTTTGGTTGAGATAAACGTCACGGTCTAGGTCAGGCAAAGTTGGGTCGACAGATCAAGTCAAGGACCCTAATCATGCTAAAACACGAACAGTGAGCTCGATTGAACAAAAAACATGATGGATGGATAAAAATAAAATGGTGTTGATTGTTGTAATGGTTCAAGGATACGGAGGTAGTTAAGTGGTACGGCCTTGGGTCGAGGATGATTGATGAGTGAGGGCCGTGGGTCGGGCCAAGTTGTTGGGTAGGCGAGGCCTTGGGTCGAGCCAAATGGGGTAGGTGAGGCCTTGGGTCGGGCCAAATTGTTGGGTTGCGGCCTTAGGTTGGGCCAAATGGTTGGGGTGAGGCCTTGGGTCGGGCCAAATGGGTGGTGTGAGGCCTTGGGTCGGGCCAAATGGTTGGGGTGAGGCCTTGGGTCGGGCCAAATAGGTTGGTTGCGGCCTCGGGTCGGGCCAAATGGTTGGGTGCGGCCTTGGGTCGGGCCAAATAGGTTGGTTGCGGCCTTGGGTCGGGCCAAATAGGTTGGTTGCGGCCTTGGGTCGGGCCAAGTGGTTGGGTGCGGCCTTGGGTCGGGCCAAATGGTTAACAAGGGGTTTGCAGCAAAGGTAGATATTTGCGATGTTTGTGAGTCACGAGCGGAGGGACTAGAGGCTAGATACCTCCATGCGAGAGAGCGTATTCACATGTTACAGGAGAGATTGGCAGATCAGTGGGCGGTACCAATAGCCGTGGTACCTTTGAGGACAGGGAGGCCCGGCGAGAGGCGTCGACGATCACGATCATCACCTGGTTCGGGATGAGGCGTGAGGGTCTAAGTAAATGTTATCGAGGTATAAGAATAAATAAGGATGCCGACCTGCGTGTCGATGATAGAGAAGATGTATTTGTTTAACATCTAAATAAAACTGAATATGTATGTTGATTTGAGTTATGATAATAATAAGAATGTTTTCGTTTTGTTTTGAAAAAAGGATAAAGAGGAATGTGATTAAATAGAAATACACCAAAAATATTTATATTTACCACACATGATAGGTTATGGTAGGGGATGGTCGAGCTAACCTTGGGAGACCCCATGTCTCCGAAGTGCTGCCTACATAGCCCATTGCACAAAGCAAGGAGGGGCCTCAGACCGATGTAGTTCTCCCTTAGGATCAGGGAGAGGCGAATTCACGTGCAATTTGGGTACGGTTTAGGCAATGGTTGGTTGGTAAAAATATTAAGATTAGTAAAGGTAAGGTGGATGGTGTTGGTAATGAATTGGTGATGTTGTAAAAGGTATAAGGGAAGCGAAAGTTAGCCTACCCAAGTAGTAGGGAATCATGTCCCGATTAAGATCAACACACAATCCTAGATGCGAGGCAAAAGGAAAGAGTGCTCCGTAGATGAAGAGAGCTAAACAAACCACACCACATAGAATGAGCTTGGAGCCCTAGGTACCGTGCATAGACGAGAAGTCAATAGGTGAAAAGAGTTGTGTGATCACAATATATCGAGCGTACATTACGTCCCTTGAGTTGAAACAAATGGTGAGGTGAGGTGGATGGTATAGTTGAGGTGCAGAGAACTTATTACAAAGTGAGTGTTCTAATGAAAGAGAACCTACCCTAAATAGACAAGTCCATGACTCAAAAGTTCTTTTGAATGAGGCTTTTATTTTATTGAATGTAGACTGATCGATGCGGGAAGTCTACAAGGGATATTGATTGTATTATTCTTGAGGTCTTCAAAGTTCGATCAATGCGAGAAGCTTCGATAAAGGTCGACGTGTATAGTTGTCCTTCGAGGGAGCAAGTCTATTTATAGTAGCAGATACGATTGTAATGCATAGCTATCCTTCGGGGGAGCTATATATAATAGCAGCAATAGTTCGGCATATAGCTGTCCTTCGAGGGAGCAGTCTATATTTAATTTAGATGACTAGATGTTCTTTTGGCGTGAAGCATCTAGTTTAGTAGGAAGTTTGACTCAAGAAAATCCCATAAGAATACGGCTTATTTTAATACTTTGAAGTCATGGACTAGACTAAAAAAGGGGAAGGCATCATCAAGGGGAGGTGAGAATCAAACTATGTGAGCTTGATTGTTATTATGAGGTGTAGGAAACAGAGTGTATGTAGTGGTAAGTGAGCTCAAGGGACGAGCGGCAGGTAGATAAGAAGTGATATAACACTAATTTCAACAGTAGAATGGTCGAAGATGCAAGGCATTAGGGGCTGTGCTCAGTTTACCATTGCTTAAGCTAAACGATAAGTACCAGATCCATAGGTGTGAGTGATTATATAAGGCCCAATCCAATTGGGAGCAAATTTTCCACGTTTGCTCTTTTCTAGTTTGGTTACATGTTGATTCTCTTTGAGGACAAGATCACCAACCTTAAAGGTACGCTCATGAAGTCGCTTATCATAAGCACGTTTAATGCGTTTTTGATAGATTTGAAGGTGATCAAGAGTCGTAAGACGGCGTGGCCAAGAAGCTCCAACTGGGCTAACCGCTCTTGGCGGAAATCATCGTTGGTGAGAATATCCCAAGAGATATTCTAAGGGAGGGTATTTGTATTTCGAGAGGCAAAACAGCCTCGTGCACCGTATACCAAAGAAAAGGTGTGGCATTAGTAGAGGTACGAATGTTTAGTACGATAAGCCCAAAGGGCAAAGGGAATGTGATCGCCAATTTCTTCCGGATTCATTGACAACTTTCATGAGGATTTTGGTTAGTGTTTTATTAGAGGACTCGGCTTGCCCATTGGCTTGTGGATAGTAAGGTGATGAGAAACTAAGTTTGATACCAAAGTTGTCACAAAGGTCTTGCAACAACTTGTTTTTGAAAGATTTTCCATTATCTCGTTATTAAAGGCGATGAGGAACACCAAAACGATGATAATGTGGTGGTTAATGAACTCGAAATTTTTTTTTTTTTGATTGAAATGAGTGGAATAGCCTCCACCCATTTTGTGTAATATTCGGTCGCTGTGATTATCCAACGGTGACGTTGTGAAGAGGTCGGGTGAATCTCACCAATAAGGTCTAAACCCCATTGTGAGAAGGGCCAAAGATCTCGAGCGATCTGGAGCGGGTGGCTAGGAGTATGTTGAAGGTTGGCATGTTGCTGACACATAACACAACGCTTAACATATTCGTAGTAGTCGTTATTGAGAGTAGGCCAATAATAACCAAGGCGAAGGATTCGTTTGGCCACGGCAAGGCCGCTAAAATGTCCACCACAAATACCGTCATGGACCTGTTGGATGGTATGAGTGGCCTCCGCGCCAGTTAGACAGCGAAGGAGGATGCCATCAAAGCCACGTTTATAGAGGAGTCCCCCCATGACAACATAACGCGAAACACTTTTAAGAAAAGCACGTTTGCCGTTACTAGTAAGGTCAGGTGGGAGGACAGAGATTGTAAGGTAGTCGTGAAATTGGTGGTACCAGGTATCCTGCGAACTAGTAGACACAGTATTTATCATACAAACTACCGGGGTTGAATAGGATGGTGCAAAAAGTTGCTGGACCACAACGAATAATTCAGAGTCAGTTGGTGCGGCGGGAATTTGCGAGGCTAGGCAAGCCATAGTGTCCGCAAATTTGTTAGTGGAGCGTGGAATGGTTTGTATAGAATAGTGAGTAAATAAGGCTAGAAGTGAATCCACGTAGTGTTTGTATTTTTGAAGTTCCTCATTTTTGCATTGGTAGACGCCCATAACTTGATTGACTACCAATTGAGAGTCGCCAAAAATGTTGATAGATTTGATGCCTAAGTGTAACGCAACTTGGAGACCCAGAACAAGGGCCTCGTATTCCGCTGTATTATTAGTGCAAGGGAAATCGAGTCGGAATGAAAGAGGCATAGGTTCAGCATCGAGAGGAATGAGAACAACGCCGGCTCCTCCGCCGCACTGGCATTTAGATCCATCGAAGAAGAGGGTCATTGGGTACGACTCCTCCGTGAGGGAAAGAGTAGCGATGAGTTCGTCGGGAAATGTGAAATTGGTAAATTGTTCCCCAGGTAAAGGAGCTTCTGCAAGTTGGTCTGCGATGGTTTGTCCTTTGATTGATTTCTGGTGGACAAACTCAAGGTCGAGGTCGGCGAGAAGCATGAGCCATCCAAGCAATGCGTTGGTTCGGATGAGGTTTGGCATACATGTAATGGATGGGGTCTCAGATTGGTGATGACGAAAGTCTTGTGATTTAGAAGGTAGTGTCGGAGTTTGGTGGCCACGAATGATAGGGCTAGGCATAACTTTTCTATATGTGTGTACCTAGTCTCATAGTCCACCAAAGTACGACTTATATAATAAACGGCTTGTTCGCGATTCTCAGAGTCACGATGTGCAAGCATGGCTCCTACAGCGTGGTCGGTGGCGGAAAGGTAAAGGTAGAAAGGGCGGTCGTCTTGGGGTGGGATAAGCACGGGTGGCTGCAAGAGATAGGATTTGAGAGCTTCGAAGGCTTGGTGACATTCTTCGCTCCATTGGAATGCAATATCCTTTTTAAGGAGGTGATGGAAAGGTTGACATCGATCCGAAAGTTGGGAGATGAAACGTCGGATAGATTGGAGCTTACCTTGTAAACTACGCAATTGTTTGAGATTTTTGGGTGGGGGCATTTCTAGGATAGCTTTGACTTTAGATGGATCGACCTCAATGCCACGCAAAGAGACGATAAAGCCAAGAAGTTTTCCCAAAGAACACCAAAGACACATTTCTTTGGTTCAAGGCGACGTAATATTGTAACAGGCGATCAAAAATAATGGTTAAAACATCGAGATGTTCACTACGATGTTTAGACTTGCCGAGAAGATCGTCGACATAATCTTCAAGGATAGTGTGCATAATGTCATGAAAAATGTAGGTCATAGCCCGCTGATAGGTAGCACCAAAGATTCTTAAGGCCAAATGGCATGACACGATAATGTAAGGTTCCCAAGGAGTTATGAAGGCATTTTTGTGTTGATCGGCAGGGCAACCAAAATTTGGTCAGATCCTCGAAAAGCCATCCATGAGAGAGAGAGCATCTCATGACCTGCAGCTAGATCAACAAGTTGGTCAATGCTAGGTAAGGGAAGTCATCCTTAGGGCAAGCGAGGTTAAGATCCCGGAAATCTGTGCATATCCGAAGTCCCCCTGTCGCTTTAGTGACAGGTACGATGTTAGAAATCCATTGAGGATAGTCAATAGGCAAGATGAAGGAAACAGTAAAGGAGTCGTTGAGCTCCTCTTGACCAAGAGAGCAATGCGTGGATGCATTTTTCAATTTCTCGTTTGACTGGTTTGGAATCGGGGTTTAGGTGATGTTATGGACGGCAATGGTAGGATCAATTCCCGGCATGTCGCCGTAAGACCATGCGAAATTTTGATCATGAGCACGGAGAAAGGTAGTAAAGGCGGCTTGTTCTCGATGTGTTAAGGGATTGTCCAATCTTCACAATGTGAGGATCCTCCTCCGTGTGGATGTTGATTTCTATGGTAGATTCTGCTCAAAGATGGTTTGGGTTTCAGATGGTAAGGCTCGTTGAATATAAGAATCATCCGCGCCAAGGTAAGTGAGGATGGAGTCGTCATCCTGGCATTCAACAACATTAATCAAAGGTGAATCCTCTTCGATCATGTCTGGATACAGAAGGGGAAGAGAAGATGGGTCCTCATTATCGCGTTGATAAGTGAGAGGACCTATGAAGATAGCATTTATGAAAAAAAAAAGTTAGGAGGGATGGATTCAGGGTCTATAGATTCTGTGGGTGATGATGGCAAAGTGGGTGATGATGGTTTGGTAGGGGCGACGTCTTCTTCTTCCAGGATACAGCTGACAGGAGGTGTCTCCTGTGTAGGTGTTTCGGGAAAACCGAGACCACTGCGATCATTATGTTTACGGGTAGTCACGGGAATGAGTGTATGTCGGCCTTGTTCGTAAAGGCCAAAACCAAAGCCTTCCACGCAAATGAGTCAAGAAGGTGAGGGGATAAACGACGATTTGTCAAGTATTGAAAATCGGATTGGAAAGGAACCACACCAAGAGGAGGTTCAGGGGTAATGGAGGATGCGTCAACACCCCCATACGTTAGGTTAGTGCGGCAATGGGGTGGTCCGTAAGAGATTATCTCCCCCACGCGACGGTCGTAGGTGGGATGTGCATGTAATTGTCCGTACTCCGCGGGTAGGGAAAGAACTAACGTTATATAGGTGGTACTCCCCAACGTAAGGCGCTGAAAAACATCTACTAAGGGGTCCGAGGTTGGAATGTTACCATGGGAAGGGAAGTGGTTTTTGCGATGGTGGTTTCATCAGATGAAGGCGTAAGCGCGGTTGAGGTGGATGGTTGAGGTACATTTGAGGAGGATGGTTGGGTTGAATGTATGGGTGTCTTGATTGGTATAAGCACATCGTTAGGGCGGTATAACATATTGCAGGTTTTAAAGGGGGGAGGGTCAGCTTTTACGGTGTAGGACTTCCCCTCGTACTCAAATTTTATGCATCTATGTAATGTTGAGGGAACGCATCCCATGGCTCGGATCCAAGGACGACCCAGCAATATATTATATTGGAACTCTCCCTCCAAGACATAGAAGAGTTCGGGTAAAGTACGTGGTCCTACCCGAATGTTGAGGATCACGGTGCCTAAGGTAGAAGTAATAGCGTCATTGAATGACCGCAACATGATGGGGTTGGCACACATGCAACTAGAAGGGATATTCATTTGTTGGAAGGCTTTTGAAGAGATGATGTTTAGGCTAGCGCCCCCGTCAATCATAACCCGACGTACTCGAATGTCCCGGACGTAAGCGGAGATGAAAAGGGCAGGGTCAGGGTCTTCTGTACCAAAGTCAACAATTTCATCTTCCGAGAAACTAACTGCAGCGGCTTGTTGTACCGAGACAGAAGTGGTGGGGGAGATGGATTGTTTGGTGAGAGAAGCAACGTGATTGGGTGTTAGAATGGAGGCGACAGGCAGGGTTTCATTAGGTAAAACCTCTATCCCTTGAAGGATCTCAACGAGAGCTTGTCGATGAGATTCAGAAGTCTGAATGAGATCATACAATGTCATTTTTACGGGCGATTGGTGAAGCTGTTTAATCATATTTCGGTGGGCAATGCCATTAGAGACGGGATAGGCGGGTCCGCGAATGACCACTTTAGGTGGTGGTGCAATCGGGATGTTTGACGGAGAAAGAGATGCCGCAGGTGTGTTTTCTTTTGCTTTCCCATTGTTTTTCTGCCCTCGAGTAGCGACACTAATCATATTAATCTCGTAGACCTGAGATGAGGAAGATGGTTGGGATAACTCATGGTCTTCAAGAGGTGGGGTTGTAATAATGATAGATCTTGGTGAGGCGGGGACAGATGGTATAGGAGAGGGAATGGAAACTAAAGGTCTCTCCCTTCGTAAGTTGTCTTTCTTAATCTTTCTATCCGGGAGAGGTGACTGACGAAGGATGGTTTTTAGAGCTTTGCATCCCTCCACATCATGTCCTGGTGTGCGGTGATAAGCGCAGATTTTAGACTCATCGTAACCCATAGGTCGGGGTTTAGACGGGTCATAAGGTCTAAGTGGAGGTAGGGAAATGGTCGCATTCTCCACCAACATAGCAAGGATTTTGGCGTAAGATCCTTTGAGTGGGTCAAAATCGGAAGAGGATGAGGGTATTGGTTGTGCGGGTTTTGGTAATGTTTGGGCGTGGTTGGTTCACACGGGTGGTGGTTTAGCCGAGGGGTGTTGATACGTGGTTTTCACTAAACGTGATTTCTTTGGCGCAGAAGCTATGTTGGATGATGAGGCCACAGATGATGTGGTATCAGAAAACAACCACGGGGAAATAGGAGTGACCGAACACAAATCTTTTGATGATGGAATTTGTTTAGGGTCGATAGGTGGACAGATACGCGAGGAGTGACGGTGTTGCTATACCCCGAATTTTGTATGGGTGCGGAAGGCGAGGTTGTTTTGAAGAAAACGCAGAGGTATGATATATTGATGTAAGGTAGAGGGATGGGGTCCCAATATGGAAGGTAGGTATGACGATGATGGTTTTGATTGTGATAGGGGCACGGATTGAGTTTGTCTCCTAGGTAGGGGGCGGATTTATTTTTGGATAGATCGAGTCGCCAGCGGGTGCTGTTAGATCGGGCATTGGTGAGGTCCAAGCGTAGGGGAAGATCTGGTTAAGTTGATAGAAGTGGACGGGGCATTTGGTAGAGGTGAGGGGGTGAAGGTGAGAACAGGGGCATTTTAAGCTTCGTAAACACTCGGGTATATGGTGGAGACATCAGATCACCATTTGCATTTGAGTAGAAAAAGGGGTACTCAAACGTTCCCATAGGGCCTGTCTATCTTCTGTGGAATGACAGTCTCCAGGTGTGATTTGTAATTTTGTACGGAAGAAAGGTGGGTTGTAATTCCAGTCCACTGCGGGTGTGATACAAGGGGTAGATGAGGCGCTGTATCAATAGATGTTAAGAGGTCAACAGGTCGCTGAAAAGATTTAGGCGATGAAGAACTAATAGGTAAGAGGGCGTGTTTGAGGGGGTCCGTTATGGTTAAAGAAGTTAGTGATGTCGGTGTAAGAAGTTTCTCGTCTAAAGGTGACAAAAGGAGTGGCGAGCCTCCTCTGTGTAGCAGAGAGCGGTAGAAGGGGACGTTTGGGAAATAGATAAATTAGATAACATCCGCTCAGCCTTGTAGGGATGTGGTGTAAGAAGACTCGTCGATGAGAAGAGAAGTCCGGGCAGTTAACTCTTCTATGGGTAAAGGAATGATTTCACTTTGGCTTGATGGTGGTGAAGGAGGTTCAGACTCCTGTGTTGGTGGAGAGGCTTGATTCAAAAAATTTTTTCAATAGAGGCTTTTGGCCGAGAATCGAAGATCGCATGGATCTCATGAACACTCTCCTGGCTAAGATATCTTGGTTTACGTTACTGTTGGACGAGTGATTCGGGAATGGCTTGTTGAAAATTTTCAGATTTCGGTTAGCAGGGGCGTTAGGATTATCGAGGGTTATATCCCCCGCATCAACCATTTCCTGCACTATGTTTTTCAACATCTTGCAGTTTTCATGACTATGTCCTTTTACGCGGTGAAAGTTACAAAAGTCATTTTCTTTGTACCAGGAAGGTATTGCGTGGGTGGAGTCAAACCCAGAGTGAGGTTTAACAGGGGGCAAGGTGATAGCCCCAGCTTTGAGCAATTTCTCCAGGATGACGCCATAAGTTTCTCCCAAGGGAGTGTAATTGGTGGGCTCGGCTTTGTACTTATAAGTGGTTTTCAGCTGAGTATGGACGGTGTTTGAGATTTGACCATTACCGCGTGGACAGCTCCTTTTGATTTAGAAGAAGTGGACGCGTGAGGAGTGGTGGTGTTTGGCTTGTTGGTAGAATCAGGAGTTCGGAAATTGGGGTTTTTGTTACGCAACCGCAATTTCTCTTCTTCTAAGGCTCGAATTTCTAGTTTCCGAGCCATGGTAAAGGCCTCGTCGAATGTGCGGAAAGTTTGAATTTGGAGGGTAGGGGAGATGTGCTTAGCGCAGGCCCACGTAAATAGTTCGATAAGTTCGGTTTGAGGCAAGGCATACGTAAGTTGGTTGATAAGGCCCCGCCATCGTCCAACGAAATCTGCGATAGATTCGTCTTCAAATTGTCGGATGGCATAGAGGTCGGTGATAGATACTTTCTTGGCAATGTTAATGGAGAAATGATCCAAGAAAGATTGGGCTAGTTGGTTAAAAGAGAAGATCGAGTGTTGGGTTAAAGCACTGTACCACTCCAAGGCGGGTCCGATAAGGACATGGGAAGGTGCGGAGTAACAAGGCATCATCATGGGCAATCAAATAACAAGCATGTCTAAATGATCGCAAGTGTTGTTGAGGATCCTCTTTACTGTTAAAACGAGTAAATTTTGGCAACTCCCATTGAGGAGGATATGAATGAAGGGGGACAGAAGGGTGAATGGGCTCCCGACAAACTTGCTCGTATGTCAAGGCGCTACGACTTCTCAAATGTAAGCCTGTGTGTTGTGCATTTTGTCCATCATTTGTTTGATGAAATGGTGGGTTGGATGAGATGATGGTGCCACGTATCAGGGATGTCCCATATAAGGTGTTGAGGTTAATGGATACGTGTATGGGAATGAAAAGGTAGGCGGAGCTTGAGAAGGAAAGCTCGGTGAATAGGTGGTAAGTAGAGTAAGTCATGAATGGAGTGGCAAAGAGAGATGAGGTAGGGGCAGCTTGGTGGTAACGATACGTGGGGTCCAAGATTAACCAAAGGAAAGCTAATCGGGTCGTATGAACCTCTCAAGCCATTGATTGGGAGACGGGGCTAGAGATGTAGGAAGTAAGGCAAAGTGTTATCGGGAGGAGTGGGAGCTAAATGAGCAGCTATACTAATAGGCATGCCAATAAGGAGCCGACCATCAAAGCGCACGGTCGGGGGCATGAGACAAATAGTATCAGACAGTACTGGGATTAGCATCCGTAAATTTGGCAAAGTCCTTGTCTCCTACAGGAATTTGGGGGATCTCACTGGTGTCCGTAGGGTTCCCTATAGAATGTGAAGGGGGTGATTCAGGCAAAGACACAGAGCAGGCATGTGAAACCATGGCGGCGGCTTGCTTCCGAGTGATGACAACCATGGACAAGAACACACAGGAAAGTTTCAATCTATCAAGAACAAAAACAACCTCAGAATGATGAATTTGGCAAGTTGTTGGTTTGTCAGGGGCTGATGAAGACAGTAACCGATATCGGTTAAGTAACCGGTGTCGGTCACAGAGCAAACGACGTCGGTCCCTTAACCGATGCCGGTGTCAAAAGTCTAGGATAAGAAGATATAAAAGGCTGCTAATTTGATTTTTAGCAACGTTGAGTATATTTATCAACTTATGGATCACAGAAGACAAAGTATGACAGAGAAAAATAGAATTTGAAAACAAGCAAGATGCACACGCAAATCCAAAGACTAACCTAGGTTAATTTTAGTTATCGTGGGCTTATGCCTTTAGACGTAAGATGATGTCGAATCCTAAACAACAAGACCTAGGGGAAATGTCAAGTTTGTTTTGGCTTATAAGGTTACCTCAATCGGGTGAGGAATACCGCATGGAAAAGGGGGATGTTTGAGTGTTGTGTTAATGGTGAAGTGATTCGGTATGTGTTGTGCGCAGTGAAACTAGGGTTAATTTCCGTCAATACCGTGGATATCACCCCACGTGTACGACTGCGTTACTTAATCTATGTTCACTAGAATTGAAGAACAACAAAGCAGTGAATGCAATGCATGTGTTTTAAACCCAAATCGAAAATTATGTTCGATGAAGCAAGAGAGATGACTTTCACTAATGCGAAACTAGGAAAGCAAGACAAATTCTTTACGAAAATATACAACAAAAGCAAAGAACAAAGCAAATATGCTTCCTAAAATGAAAATAAGCAAGAGAAAGAAACCCAAAATGGGTCCCACTGGCGTGCCAAAAAATGTTTCACGGGAATAGAGTTGCTTCTATCCCTTCATTCCTTTTAAAACAGATGAGGTTAGGGTTAGGAGGAATACCCGTGAATGTCGAGATGGTGTGCGCGCATCGTAGAGAAAGATCAAGCCGATCGCGAAGAACTCCTTTTGTCTTGGAAGGACTACCTGCAAATAAGAACACAAGACCACAAGATTTTGATTAAACAATAAATGAGGAAACTGCCTTGGGCCCAGGAAATATAAAACTTCCTTTCGAAGGTGGTCAGTTCCCCTGCTAATATGAATTAACACAAAAGACTGCAAAATATCAATTAAATTGTCTCGTTGAACTGGGTAGGGGAAAGGCTGGTTTTCTGGTTTTGATCAGAGGAACCGATGCCGGTTACTGATAACCGATGCCGGTTACTGATAACCGATACCGGTGGGTTCTAGGATCTTTTTGGCAGCTATGGTGTTTTGTAAGGCTGGTTTATGGATGATATTAGGAAATGGGATGATTAGAAGCAAAAGAATGACAGTTAGATGCAATGGCACGTTGGGTAGTGGATTCAGAAACGGATTTAGGAGGACTGAGATTCAAGAAGCATAAGAAATGTTATAACAGAGGACATGCAAGATGTGACTTACTGGTTTTGACAAAGATGCAAGTTGATCTCCTTGGTTGTAAACACTTCTGGTTTCTTTACTCGTCTCTGCTCTGTCAAGTGAAGATCTGGACTCTGTTCCTCGCTCGCAATGCTCTCTGTTGATCCAGAAATCCTTTGACTGATCTCCAAAATGAAATTCCGATCCGTTGTTTTGGTTTGGGGAGCCCATTTACAGGGAACCGATGGCGGTTGCGTAACCGACGGCGGTCGAGTAGGAACCGGCATCGGTAAGGAAAAAGTAGGCTATTTTTAGTAAAATAACCCACCTTCCCTGCTTTTCTCCCGAGAGATCGCCATTGCGGGCTTGGTCAGTGACTAGAAGGTTGGTTTTTGCGAGTAAGGAGGCATTAGTTATGGATGTGAGAGACCAAGTCATGGGTCTTAATTAGGTTAGTTTTAGGGTTAGGGCTAGGTCATGATGAAGTGGCAAAGTGAGGTGGCGGGTAAGGTGATGTGGATTTATCAATTAGAAGGCAATTAATAAATAATTGTGTAAGGTTTAGGTGATGAGGTTATATTGCGAGATGAGATGCGGGTCATAAGGGGTCGTAAGACACGAATTTGGTGTCTACGGTGATGCATCTCTTATCTAATTTATGTTATCAAGCATTCACTCAACAACATAAAAGTGGGGAAAATGTAGACACTAAATCACACACTTGGGCATATGTCTAGTTTTTATCACATATTACTATTCATATGATTCCTAAGTGAGAAAATTACTATTTAACCATTGTCTTTGACCTATTTGATTTCTTTACTGGTTTCCTTCTTAGCCTTACACACCCTATTTCCTAGTCGACTTTCGATACTTCAGATTTTCTGAGTCTAGACACCAACACCCGGCCAAGATGCTAGCGCCTACGTGCCCTCATCCCCTATGGATGTCTTGACCTCACCTATTTTGGGCCTCTTCTAGCCATTGGGCATATTGTTTTCTTATGGGTCAGCATTTTAGTGGTTAATTATGAAATTCAAAATAGAGAATCATATAAATGCAAAGCTATGTGACCATAATAAAGGACCAAGCTCTAAGCATCTATTACTATCACCTAAGGTTACATCCAAAAGAATTTAGGGAGCATCAAAGCATCCATCTAGCTATCATTCAAGGGACAAGGGAATGTATTCTTCGTATACAATTCATAATAAGGGAAGTTCATTTTGACATACATACATCTACTTGCATTGTTATATCTAGTTTCTCGTTATTCAATGCATCTTGCACAAGATCCACCTAGGGAACAATTCTACACACATACATAGAACTACATGGAGTCTGAAATGTAGTGTATCACTTGGATCATAAGTTCACTCAATCGGGTGACCTCCGAGTTTAGTCGACTCCCGGTTGCATCTTCTTATTTTTAGGATTTGATGTGTTTTTGTAGAGACTTAAATTCAGTATCTATACCCTCATCACCCACGTGTGCATATTTATTTAGTCATCCCCTTCCTTTAATTAAATGCTCTCCCAATCCTCATTAATTAATTAAGTGACATTAATTAATTAATCATTTAATATCTTACATGCCCAATTATCCCATCCACATTGATCTTTATTCCTATTAATTAATATTAATTAATCCTCATCCATTGCCCTAACCAACCTTCTATTTCTATTGATTTTATCCTACACACACATCCCCTTTACATTTCTATATTTTATCTATTTTTATGCCCTAACTACTGTTGGCTTGGAAATTTGTCTTGAGGAAAAATTTGTGGTTTTCCTCACCAACACTATGGGAATCTAAGTCCCTCTACTTTGAATGGTGCAGCTGCCATATTATGCATGTAAAACAGGTGGATTCAATGGTGGTTTTTCAACCAGAGATCCATAGGGGCACTCCACTGACCCTATGGCAAAAGCCTGCAATTTCTTGCTAGGACATGAAATTGGTCTGAGAGTGGGAAAGGGAGTGAGAATGAAGGCAAGAAGATCAATGATGTAGGTAGAACATCAGATGCCTGCATACATTGATCAGAAAGTTCATAACATGCATTTAATTGGAAGAAGAACAAATTTGCAACACCCTAGCTACAAGACCGAATAAAACACATTGGTCACAAAGTACCAATTCATTTCTCCATCAAAGGGACTTAAAATTCCTTCTTTTCTTATTACAGCCAAAGTAGAAACTTGTACAATGAATGGGAAATAGAAGAAAATTGCAGAGAAGGAAGAATAGAAGAAGATTGACTATCGTTTTTGTCCTCTGTTCACAAAACACATTTACAGTCTCCAAATTCAATTGCCAACCCGTACAATGACTTTCAGAGCCCATGAAATAGCTCACACGAGGTGGTTACAACTTCCCAAGGCATCCAAGAAACGGTTTCAATCGAATCTAATCATTCGGGCCATTTTTAATTCTTGATTTGCAGAGAAACGACAATGGAAAAAAACCGTAAATTCATAATTATAATTGTTTCGTTCTTTGCCAGTTTGAATATGAACTGTTAGATCACTTTTTATACCTTTGAATTTGAGCCATCCACGTGGTAGAAGGTGATTGGAGTGGCCGTGGGGAACGCCTTTTCGTTTTACAACTTTTTGAAGATTTGGCAATTTTTCACTTTTTGGCCGCAAGCCGGTTTGACTTTTCAACATGGACACGTGGCATCTCTTGATTGGAAACGGGTCGCGGCTCAATTTAGAACATTTTGAACCTTTGTTGGAAAAAATTTCAAAATCACAAAATCCTCCGCCGGCCCACACTCCCATGTTGACTTGTCAATGCTAGAAGGACACATGGCACAATTTGATTGGCTGCGGAGGTCACATTAATCTTTTTACTTTTAACCCCGAAGGCTAAAAACTTGAAATCCCGCTGAAGGTCCATCGCCCACTTTGACTAGTCAACAGGGACACGTGGCATCATTTCATTGGTTGTGGAGCCATAGGTAGATTCATCTTCTTTAACTTTTAAAACCAAAAGACTTAAAGTTTTAAAGTCTTCCACTGACCCATGCTTCCACTTTGACTTTTCAACTCCAAAATGAACACATGTTAGCATCCAATTGGTTGTGGGGTTCAAACCTTATTATTTTCTCCACTCCGCTCAGGCTCACGGATCCGCCATCGCCAATTACACTTTTTTCGAAAAAGGGCAAAATGACAAAGAAATATCCTCAGCCCCCCATCCGCCTTGGGCAAAAATGCAACTTAGGTCCGTCGAGCCATATCTTGCAAAATACAACGAGTTAGAATGACTTCTTTACCTTTTTGGAAAGGGGAAGAAATTTCCCATCTGATGAAGTAGGTTCCAAACATCGTTGAGCCCTTGGAAAGAACCAAAAATTCAAAATACTCAGATTAGACCATTTTCAAAGGGGACTAACTCAAAAATTTAGGGTTAGACTTGGAAAAATGAAGGAAATTTTTGAGGGGACAACACTACCCTTATCTCATCTCTTTCCCACCTAAGTGCTTTAAAGAATCCTTCTATTCTTTAAGAAGTTCTAAAATCTCGTTAAAATCACAAAAGCAGCCCATTGGGGAAAATTTCCCTACAATTAGTGGAAACCTAGCCTGGTCACCATCAACCCTATAAAACTAGTTGTTTTCTTTCTATTCATCATCAGATGCATGCAACTTCAGGCTTCCTTGTGAGTTGAGCATCCTTCCCATGCTAGAACATCCTTGAAACATTTACAGATCTTCTAGACATATTTTTAGTGTGCTTGCATCACTCACGATCATCCGTCGTGAGGTTTATCGTTATCATCGTGTTGCTTTATTCATCTTTTATCATATTATCTGGGTATTTCTCATATCTAATCTCTTGCAAGTTCAAACCATCAACAACGGTGCTTAGAGATTCTTCAATAGCTATCTCTTTTAATTATTTATTTACAAAGTTGTTATTATGCCTTACATTTCTTCATCCATATCGACTCGATATAGTCACCATCATTCGACTCGGGTCCCTATGACCTGTGCCAAGTTTTTCCATTAGACTTCTTCTCTTTCCATTTCTAGTCATTTTCTAGGTTTTCTATCTCTAGTTATTTCTTACGAGACTAATCACAACAAACATAGGATCCTATCATCTTCCATTCCATCCTTCAGTCCGCATATTCATCTTATAGTCCATATTTTCCCTCCTGGTCATCGTCGACTGCCTGCACACAAGTATGGGTCACTGTAGACCCAAACCAGGTAACGGTCAATTTATAGTTATTTACAACTAATCAGCTTTTAGATCAATTTCTATCATCTTCCCAGATTCAGTAATATTTTTTTTCTGCATGCTTCTACAATTTCATCTTTTACATCACTTTTTTAAAATAGGGTTGAAATCCATGAAAGGAAGCTAATCACTTCTTAGAACTACATTGTCAGGAAACCCCTGCATATATCTATCTAATCCATCTTCATTCCATTCTTGTAGGTTTGATTTAATTTGTAGTAATGGTATCCATCATCATTTAGCATCCGTATCACATCACATCCGAGGTAACATAAACCCTCCAAAGCATTTCTGAGTTGCTAATTTATTTAGTAGCTAGTGCATTAACTTCATTAAGTACAAGAAATTTGGAAAACATTCCCGAGGAACACTGGTGGTACCACCCTTTTGGTGATCTTTCACTTTTCTGTCTATTTTTTTCTTTTTTGTCTTCTACTAACACTACAGCGTGAGGCTATGCTTTATTGCTTGCTCGTGGAGGGGTGTGGCTTAGATCGCTCATCGCTTGAGAAGTGCAAACAAATAGGAAATGTTTTATCCCAAAGTATTCCTTTATTTTTTCCTATTTTATCCTTTTTGCATGTAACTTCCCATTCTTGTATGTGTCCTCATCAAATATCACACTTCATTTTGGGTTTAAAACAAACCTTTATTTTCTTACATCTTGCTTGCTCATATAGCTTAAATAGGGGTTTAACCTTCTACATATCACATCTTATCACACATGACCTAAAACTCATGAATCAAAGCACACATCAAAACACTCCATTTCCCAGTAGACTAATTAGGATTTGATCACCCAACAGGAAGCCACCTCAGACATTCCCTAGCCAAAACTTACCCGAAACCATACATAGATCACCTTCTTCTAGGTCCTTTGTTATCCATCTTGTTGATTAGAGAAAACACTTAGTAGAACTCACACACAGAGTCCGCATGGGAAAACAGGATAGGATCATAGGCACAAAGGAATAGGAAGGAAGTGTGCGTGGAGGTGTAGAGTCGACTTTCGGGACTTTGCTAATTTTTCGAGATCAAGTCTATTTTTAGAGGTGGCATGCGGAGTACACAAAGCGATGTTGAGGCTTGCGCGCCACTCTTCCTCTATATTTTGAAGATCATGTCAAAGTACTCTTGCATGGGAATAATCCAAGAATAGATTCATCACTGTAGTTAATCACTGTAAGTAATCTATAGATAGCATACTTGCATGTATGGCTATAATTGTAAAAGGTGCGTGGCTATTATTAGCGTGCGACCTATTTTTGGTATAGTTAAGCGGTGAAGGTGAGTTCCCCACCCTATATATATGTAATGAATCACTTAGTGATAGATGTCGTTTTGAAGGATTAGAGATTCATGAGTGCATGAGACTGGATAATTGTAACAGATCCATGTGCGCATGACTAGTATTGTATGAAGCTTTTGTATTATTGGTATGTTTAATATATGAAGAATATTGGCCAAACCAAAGTGTCTTATATGTTTTTTCATTGCATACTATTGATTTCTTGATGATTTATACTTAAGTGCTTGCCTTTATAGATCTGGTATTGTATAACTGTGTAAAGATGGATTAGCTTCTAAATATATGCTTGTTGTATTACTTCATCATGCTACCATTCTGCTACAAAAACCCTAAAGAGGGACTGGTACCTTTGCACACTTCGGGTGAGTGCTCAGCCTATGTTGAGTGATGTGCTAGCGCGACTAGGTGTTATCTGAGAATTCTAGGCTGTATCATTGGTTCCGTTGTCGGGACCTCTTTTTCAGTTGTTTCTAGGATGGTTCAATGAAGACATACTGGTTAACTTTGGCGAGCGTTGAAGAGTGGATTCATGATCTGGAGGAATAATACGCACTGAGGTTTAACACTGGATCTAGATTTAGCGCACGCACTTGGGTAGAGTAGAATTTGTATGACGTTTATACGAGAGCTTCTTTGTTATCTTTCCAGTAGAATTATATGAGTGGTTGATTGCATGTGCATCTAAGTGGGATTAGAGGTATCGCACACTTGTTTAGACACAAGGAGGAATTTCAAACACTATATGATGCTGACTTAATCTAGACTCGCGCGGTAGATACCTGGTTTCACGGTGTTCTAAATAGCTATATTTTGGAGTATTCAATTTTGTCCTATTCATGCCCGGAGGTAGCTGAGTTCCAGTTCCTACAGTATCCTAGAGGAACGTATTTGTAAGGTATTCCACTGGCGATCAAGATATTGATGGTAACATTGAACTTGGAAGATAAACCTATGGCAAGCTAAAAACCTCCATGTGCGGGGTCAGAACAGGACTGGTGAGAGATGGCAGACCTAGCAGCAGACATGGTAGAGGGAAGAGAGGTGGCTGAAATATGATGAGGTGTGCGAGAGGGAATTATGGAAGAAGCAAGAAGTTGCAAAATGGATGGCGTTGTGGAGAGAGATGGCTCGTGAAGGATTTGAAGCTCATGAAGATGACAAAGAGCTAGAGCATTAGGAACTCCCCCATCTAGGAAATCATGATAGAGAACCCTCTTCGGCATCACATGGAAGTGTGCAAAGATATATGACTGGGCCACGGGCACGCATCTAATCCAACCTCGCTAACCTAGCCCTTGCGCTTGGTTTTCAAAGATCTAGTAAACAAAAAAGCGAGTTTTTATTTAGGAAGTGAAAGAGTATAAACAAGTCGATACAAAGTACATCAATGGCAAAGCATAGACAAACTTCATTATTCTTTGGGGTACGTTTCGGTGCTCATCATCTACATAGAATATGAGCACGCCGATTGTCAGATTCACTCTGAATCGGGACTACTTCACGGACTATAGGGGTTCCAAAGATATAGTAATATTGTCAAAGCATGTGGGAGTCCATCTACAGGCCCTAATCAAACTTTAGGTGGAGGATCAGAGGTATGGGTAGTTCTAGTTCTGGTGGTTCTGGTGGTTTTGGAGGTAGAGGAAACCAAGGAGGTTCTGGGTCGAGTGGTTAAGGCCCGCAGCAACCACAAAAATTATATAAAGATGCCTCTTCATCTCCCGCAGTGAGAGGTATCGAGGATGCTACTGAACATGTTCATATGTGTGAAATATTGTGGCGTGTGAAAGGTATCACAGCTTCTGAGCACAAGGCAAGTTAATTTGCTACTACATTATAGGTGTGTGCGCACAGCTAGTATAGGAAGTTTGATCCCAATCAAACTTGTATTGATTATGCAACATTGAAAGATGTTTTCTTAAAAGAGTTCCATATCCCAGAGTTTGAGTAGAAGAGTATAAGTGCACTTAAGGATATAAATCAAGGCACTACTGAAAGTGTACATGAGTATGATGCCCGTTTTAAAACACTTCTATCCAAACTCTCTTATGATATACATGCAAGTCAGCATGCACAATGGTTTTCGAGGGATTGATTACTCCATTTCAAAGAGCACTGTTGCATAAGACTTATACCGACCCACACGAAGCATTGGAAGTAGCTCTACACACTGAGGTAGTTGGGAGTATTGACACTAGAGTTAGTCCATTCTTGGAGGCTCAGATAGTAGCTATGGTGAAACAGTTAGAGAAATTATCAGCAAACTCAGCTCATGAGATGCGCTTAGGAATTTGGTGTATAGATTGTGAAGTGGAAGGCCACACCAAGGATAGTTTCCCTCGTAGATCTATACATTCACTGTTGTTAGACTGTGAGATTTTCCATTTGAATCATGATGCTAGTCATTTCCCCTTACTACAACACGCGATCAAGAAGAATGTATCCTCATTTTGTAAAATTTATAGATACTAGAGATTGTAGATTAATTGGCTAGATCCATGATGACATTGATATTGGGGTGACAAGAGTGTGGCCGATAATTCTAAAGGAAATAATGAGCATCAGGATAGGGATTATAATCAAGCACGCTATGACAGGAATGATGGAAGATTTGAAGGAGGTTGTGGAAGAGGACAAGGATATCGAGGTAGATATGGAGGACGAGGCCGAGGTGGGGGAAGAGGTGAATTCCCTCGAGGAACATGCTATACATGCGGCTCACCTAACCACTATAGGCATGAATTCTGTAGAATATTTCCTGTTCATTTTGTGGAAAGGGGCATAGTTATGAAGAGTGTCTCGGACTTGTATGAGCATCTCAGTAAGTAGCACAAGCAAGAAAACAAAGGTGTAGGGATGGTTAGAATCCAGCGCATGGTAGAGAATTAGTGGATGCCCAAGTTAACACCAAAACCCGAGGCAAGTAACAGTAAAGATAACCACACGAGCTAAAGCGGCATGCGCGAAAGAGGTATTGCAACAGAATCCGACAATCACTAGGGAGGAGGTTTTGCATGCTAGGTATCCAGATCCAACTCATCAGAAAGAATTCTATCAAGAAACTATGGAGGTTCTTAGGAATCTTCAAGGTGAGATACAGTGTTTAAAAGAGCAGTCTCGGAAGTTGGAGCATAAGGATATAGAAAGATCCCTGTCTGATATTGATGACATCAGAGAGGTATGTAGAATGTTGCGCCAGGAGAATATTATTCCTTTATTGGGAAATTGGTTGAAGGGGAATACTTCACGGATGGGCACTAAGATTGGAAGACAGATACTCCATGTGAATCTTCCTCCCGATATCATTGACTAAAACAAGGAAATCACTTTGATTGTTGTTGTGGATGGTTGGTTATTAAGCAATATTTTGATTGATACAGGTGTGGAAGTAAATGTACTTACATTGGATACATGGGTACAAATGGGGAGACCTCCATGAAGCCATCATCTAATGTATTATTCATGGCAAATAGGACAAAGGCTACTCCCATAGGAGTTTTGAAGGATGCATCTATAACTATACAAGGGCCAAGTTCATAGGAGACTTTGAAGTGTTACCACTTGTGGAAGCAAATAGCTTCCCAACTTTGCTTGGGCGCCCTTGGTGTTATGCAAACAATGCTGATTTGAGGTTTAACAAGGGGTATATCAGCTTTGAGAACAAGGAAGAAAGGGTTATAATACCATTGATAGATGGGAAGTCCATACCATATGTGGAACCTTTGAGTGAAGAGGACTTGAACAGAATTTATATACGCGTTATTCGGGACCCAAAGGTCAATGAGCCATCTAAGGAAGGAATCCTTCATTGGGAAGATTCTCAGTCTATCAGCGATACCACAAGTATTGCTTGTGACAATTGGGCTCATGGTACTTATGAGCTGGTGGGGCACGAGGTTAAGTGCGTAGTTGCTTGCAAGAAGGGATTTCACTCTGTTAGATGTATAGGTTACTCAGTACCCGATATACTGGATCCAAAGGTCTGACTGAATTCTTGCAAGCCATGGAGGCAAACTGGGCTGACTAGATTAAGAGAAGATAAATGCTATCATATACTTTATGTGGAATAGCAGTGCACTAGTGGGTGGTTCACAAGGATAATCTCTTGGAATGGGGAGATATTGGGACCGCCTTATCAGCCAGGTTTTCAAAAAGTAATGCACCTACAAATATTTTTCCTTATCATGGTGATCAACCTGTTCAAAGCACCACATTCAGCAGTGTGAGAGACTCTAGATAGCAGGACAGGAAGCATTACCACCTTCACTTTGGGTGCATCGGTTATATTCTACTCTACAAGGTTGCGTGCGTGCTTGGTATGTATATGCTGAATTACATAGAGAAACTAGCAATTGGAAAAATTTGACTGTAGGGATGATCCAAACTTTTGACTTCTTCTCATAAACCACCAGTGGACAAGGCATTGAGCTTTATTAAGCACTTAACCATGGGAGATAGTGGGAAAGTAGAAGAGCTTATTCAGAATTATTTGGTGAGATAGAGACAGGGGCACGTTTTGAAGAAGAAGTAGATGATTCCATACTACTTAAGCATGCTGCTCTAGAAAAAGACAAGGGGAAGTTGGTTTACATCATTGATGATGAGGAAGTTGAGCACTTGGAATTTGATCATTCACATGGAGCACGTGAGGTGTTAGAGAAAGTGCGGATGTAGATACGCGCACATATCATGAGCCTATGAAGACAAAAAAAGTAAATATTGGGATGGAAGTTGAACCTAAGGAAGTGATAATTGGAGATTACTGGTCAGAGTCAGAAGTGGTAAAGATTATAGAGTTACTTAGAGACTATGAGGAATTATTTCCAAGAGGGTACCATGAACTTAAAGGCGTGCATAAATCACTTGGAGAAATGAAGATAAAGCTTAAGGAAGGTGTGCACCCTGTTAGGAAGAGACCTTATCGAATGAATCCCAATTTACGAGAAAGTAAAGGAGGAAATTGACAAGATGTTGAAATGGGATCATTCGACCATTGGATGAGTCAGAATGGGTCGTCCTATGGTGATAAGTATCAAAAAGGATGGTAGGATTCGAATTTGTGTTGATTATAGAGAGTTGAATGCAAGCATGTGTTACTGATCCTTTTCCTACACCATTCACAGAAGAGATATTAGGAGTGGTCAAAAGTGCGAGATATATTCATTTACAGATGGGTTCTCAAGGTATCATCAGGTTAGGATTCCCAGGAAGATCAAGAAAAGACCACATTCACTACTGAATGGGGAAGTTTTTCCTATACTGTAATGCCCTTTGGTTTGAAGAATGCACCTATTGTATTCTCAAGGATAGTTGTGCAAGCATTCAAGGATTTTATTCACAACTTCTTGTAGGTTTATCTTGATGATTGGACCGTTTATGGGCTGATTAAAGATCATTGTGACAATCTGTGCTTAATGTTTGAAAGATGTAGATAGTTGAGTATCTCATTGAATATCAAGAAGTGCATCTTTGCTACTCCCTTTGGCATACTTTTAGGGCACATAATATGCAAGGAAGGGTTGTTGGTTGATCCAGCTAAAGTTGTAGTCATTTTAGGCTTAAAAGCCTACCAGTCAAAGTGAGGTGCACGGATTTTTGGGTCACAGGGTATTATAGAAAGTTTATACAGGGGTATGCCAAAATTTCCGCACCTTTGGAAGAATTACTCAAGGGGAAAGGTACATTCTATTGGAGGAATCACAGTAAGCGCACATTCGAGATATTGAAGGAGAGGCTTACTACCGCACCTATCTTGCACTTTCCTTCATGGGATAAACCTTTTCATGTTCATGTGGACGCCTCTAGCACGGCCATTGGTGTTGTCTTAGCTCAACCTGGAGAAGGTATAGTAGATCATCCCATTTGTTTTGCTAGTAGGAAGTTGACCCCTACAGAACAAAATTATACCACTACAGAGCACGAAGCTTTGTCCATGATATATGCCTTGCACAAATTTCACAGTATTTGTTAGCCACACCATTTGTGTTTTATACAGATCACATGGAATTGAAGTATTTGGTGAACAAGCCCATCTTACAGGGGCGCATATGCCGATGGATACTCTTATTTCAAGAGTTTGACTTTATAGTTGTGGTAAAACTAGGGAAAAGTAATTCTAGACTAGATCACTTGTCTAGAATTCAATCAAGTGAAGAGGCACAAATGATAGAAGAGACCATGCTTGATGCACAGTTGTATAGGTTACAACACACGCCATCGGAATTAGAGGACATTGTTGTCTTTCTAAGGACTGGTATGGCACCAAAAGGCATGAAAGCTTTGGAGAAGAAGCAACTTGCTATACGCGGCACCATTCATGTTAATCAGTGGTGATTTATACAAGTTAGGCAGAGATGAGGTGTTACGTCATTGTGTATTAGAGCATGAACGCAAGGATATAATGGAGGAAGCACATGGTGGTATTGCAGGTGGCCACTATGTAGGTGATGCTACAGCACGAAAGATCTTACTTGTTGGTTTATGGTGGGAAACATTGTATAAGGATTGTAAAGAGTATTGTAAGGCATGTGACCATTGTCATTGTCTAGGTCAACCAGGACAGAGGGATGAGATGCCTTTATGACCAATTACAAGTGCATAACCCTTTGAGAAATGGGCGATTGAATTTGTAGGGCCTATTTCACCAGCCGCGTGTAGGACTGGATCACGCTATATCATTACTTGTACATATTATCTTACCAGATGGGTAGAAGCAACACCTACAAAGGACTGTACAGTGGCTATAGTAGCAAGGTTCTTATGGGAGAATGTTCTTATAAGGTATGGTTGTCCTTTAAGTTTAAAAAGTGATAGGGGCACACATTTTTTGAATGAGACAATCAAAATTATGTTAGATGAGTTTATGGTTTCCCACCATAAGACTACACCCTATCACCCTTAGGAAAATGGAACTATTGAGGCTTTCAACAAGATTTTGAGCCACACATTGACCAAGATTTGTGATGTTGGAAGGAAAGATTGGGATGATAAAGTATTTGTTGTTCTTTGGGCTTATAGAACAACATATAAGAGATTGAACAAAGCCACACCTTTTCAATTGGTGTTTGGTGTGGAAGTTGTTCTTCCTATAGAATTTATGTTACCTTCTTTACGCATTGTGCACGCTGGAGGTCTAGCTGATGAGCAAGCCTTGGAAGAACGGATTGAGAAAATGGTTCAACTAGATGAGCGCTGAGCCATAGCACATTGGAGTTAGAAACAGGAGAAAGTGTGCCAAAAGGCATGGCATGATAGACATATCAAGGATAAGAAACTTGCGGTTGGGAAAATGGTACTTCTGTATGACTCTAAGTTTTTGTGCCATCCAGGGAAGTTTAAGGTGCATTGGTTGGGACCGTATGCTATAACTCACATACTTGAGTCAGGTGCTTTCAGTTAGAAACAATTGACGGAACGAGGTTGCCCGGTTATTTTAACAGAGTAGGTTGAAGCCCTACTATAAATAAGTCTTCTTGGTGTTTGTAATAAGGTAGTATTGCTAGATAGATTAGGTTTCCCTTTTTGCATTCCCTTAATGTGTTTCTTTCATCGTCGCTATGCTTTGTCAATTTAGTTCTTGTTTTTGTGTAATAAGCGTGCTTGCACACATGAAGCTAACTACAATATGAAGCATGTTGATGCACAGAGGACTACACATACTTTTAGTGTGGGGTGGATTGTTGGTGACTCTCAGGTATATTGCTGTGAAGATTGGAAGGTATAATGCTGCGGATATTGAGGAAGTAGGTTACTAAGGGTGATTTACAAAAGATTGCTTCTCAAAAATAACCAAGGATGGAGATGAATGAAGGACAAGCATAATGTGAGGTAAGAAATGGCCATGATAACTACCAGAGACAATGCGTTGATGAGGTACTCGGGTGCTAGAGTGCACACTAAAGAGAATTCTATGACAAAAGGTAGGAAGGCATGCTAGAAGGTTATAACTTTTGGTGCGAATATGTAGCGCGCAGAGATGAAAAAGTTGAGTAATAAATGAGAAATATTTGGTAGGTGGAGGAGTAATTAATGCATAAAAATTGAAAATCTATATAAGGACGAGATGTGAATTCATTTTTACCCTCGCAACTATGAGAATTTGACGAAGAGATAAGTGTGAAGAGTTGAGTAAATGATTCAAGGTGCGAAGAGAGCGAAACCAAGAGTGAAAGATAGATTTGTGTATTGGAGAAGCTTGTATCCTCGTAGGAGAAGGGTTTGAATGAAGCGAGTGATAGAACAAAGCTAGGACACGTGATTTCATGATTATAATTTAGGGCATGATTGAATCGGGTTAGGGTTTGAAGTAAACCATTAAAAGATACGTAAAAGATGTAGACACACAACACAAAGGGAAGAATGGCTCCAAAGAAGAAAGCAGCACCAATAAAGGAAAAGAAGAAGGTGGTAGTAGAAGAGGAGGAAGAGATGACCCCTGAGAGAAATTTCTCAGAGATGCAGTACCCTGAAGAAGTAATTGTGGGCCAAGAATGGGATTCCCACATATGAAAAATCAAAATCAGCGAGTACAACCACCGAACTAAAGACAATCAAGAAGTTGGACGATTTACTTACCTCCCGAAGAGATAGGTGAACTGAGGATGGAATGCCAATATATGATGATGCAGGGGAGAGGTTATTAAAAAGGATTGGTGTCTACCAATTATATGAGCTCCCATACTTCAGGAAATATGCGCCATTATACAGGTGGTTGATGAGCCGAGTCCATGAGGACTTCTTCTATTTTGCAGGGCAAAGGGTAAGACTAACACCCATTCTTATTGCCATAGTAACAGGTTTAAAGGCAATGGGTGAGGACATCAAAATTGACCTAACTGACAAGGGTGCCATATTGGAAACACATAAAGCATTGGGATACCAGAAAGGGCCTGTGCGGAATGGACATAGACAAACTACATAATTGTCTAGTAGTACAAGCAAACAAATAACCCGGTTACTGAAAATTGAATGACCAAGATCGTTGGTCACAAGTAAACTCAATGTGGCTACATGTGGCAAAGTGCATGTCAGAAGGGGTTACTTATAACATTTCCGGCTATCAGCAAAAAAATAGTAGAGGAAGCATGCACAGGAAATAAGATAAGCTTTGGCTGTGTCTTACTTTCTTTAGTATTCATGGAGATTGGGGTACCGGATGGCCCGAAAGAGAATATATGGGAATACCCCATGAATAACAAGTCTCCAGCTAAAAGATTCAGCAAGTATCTATGCAAGGGGTCTATGACAGATGAGGTAAAGGAGAGAGCAAAGATGTGGTATGACAGCTCCACATGGCTTTGAAGAGGGATGGCACATACCAAAGGAGTTGCCTTCCGATATTGGAGAAGTAGGCTCAGTTTGCTATTTACCAGCATTTTTGTATTATGCATTTTCCGATGGTGGATGGGTCATGGAGCCCCTAGTGCAAACTACCTTACGTGTTCTCACAGCATGGTATTTTCAAGCTTCTGTTCATCGGTTCACTAATACAAGAAGGTTAGTGTTTAATGCAAACAAGGTGGATTGTGATTACCACACCTTGTGAAAGACATATGGATATCCGGGGAAAATGCTTACAATGAGAGTATTATCTCGGAGATTTTGAGCATCAAGCTAGAAACACTTGTTATTGGGGATATCAGGGCCACGCTCATATATCTCCAACTTAAGCTAAAGATGGAAAACAATAAGTATGTAGAGAATGAGTTCGCGCTCCCAGGGCCACTGAAGGGGAAGCATACTATGGAAAACATCCTGGCACCTAGGCCTTCTAAACCCATGCAAGATGACGAGGAAGAGGATGAAGAGCATGAGGATAATAGTGGTTTGGTGTGTAGGAGGAAGCAACCATCTAACATACGGGGAGAAGGAGTGCGCGAAGACCTCATAAGGAGAGGGAAATCCTAAGGAAGAGTAGGGTGACCAAAGGTTTAGAAAGGTGTTCAAGCACACAAGGGCGCAAGGAGAGGCCCAACAGGAAACAAGGAGGTCACCACGGCTCTCACCAGTAAAGGAACTTGAGGAGAAGAGAAGAAGAAAACTCAGGCTAGGTGAAGAAGAAGAAGAGTTTGAGGAGAGAGCACTTCCATCTCCAATCCATCATAGGGTAGGAAGAGGAGCCTCAGAATGAGGAGGAGGAGAAATTGAATGAAGAAGAAGAAAGGGAGCGATCAGAGGCTACACAAGGCAAGGATGAGGATACAACTAGTATTCCTAACCTTGATGCAACCATTCCAAGAGGGCCAAGGTCCGTCAGACAAGTGAGGATGCAAAGGTACAAACAATGGGGTATGCAGAAGATCCAAAGATGATTGTTTGTGCTCGGTTCTAGAGCACCATCGTGTAAAAAGATTTATTCGGATGAGCACTTATGGACAAGAACATGGTGACATTGTGAACACGCAAGCAACTTTCATGGTCGATGAATACGCATATGGATGAACCAGATTTTGATGTCTATGAAGAATCATGTGCATCTAGACGGTTGAAGAAGGTGCCTGAAATCTAGCCACATGACAATTAAACCAACGGTTATGACGGATGAGCAGGTAAGCAATGCCCTGGTGAAGGTATCTCGGTGAGGTAGCTAGAAGAAACATTGACAAATCTGCTACAATTAAAGTGCTGACAGAGGAGCTGAAAGCAAAGGAAGTGGAAATAGTGCGCTTAGTGCAGGAGAAGGATCTAAGTAAAAGAAAATATGAGACTTTTGTCGATATGGCAGAGAAATTGGAGATGATATAATAAAGGCGCGCCCACATTTGGAAGTACAGGTACCAAAGGAATTTCCTTCTACAATGCACTACGTAAGAACAATGATAGATTTAGTGTTGAAGGATGAGAAGGTGCATATATCGAAGCGTAACAAAAGCCCAAAGTAGAAGAGGTAGAAAAATCAAAGGTCAAGCAACAAGGAAGATTGTTACATATGAGGGCCTACTACAAGTGATCCAAGAATGATCTCGAAGAAATCCGATCATGCATTAATGATATGCATGTACTCCATATGCGTTGATCAAGGTAAAAACATTGTCAAAAGACAATGAGGTATAAAAGGCCACGAAGGATGCAACACTAGCCGTTGCCCGAACGACTAACTCGTAAAGAAGTGCAAGGCACTCAGCCATGGCATAGGCACCACATAAAGAGAGGTTAGATGAGCTTGGAAAGCTCATTTCTCAGAAAATGGATGTACTAGAAGGGATGCATACAACTATGTCAAGCATAATGCTTGTCATACAGAATGACCAAGGAAAAATAACTCAGGATGAGCTAGATTCTATCGGTGTGGATGTTCCGGATAGAAAGCAGGAAAGGCATTAACGGAGTGGGGGAACTTAGAAGCAGATATACAAGAGGAGTATCTAGAATTAATACTTTAGAAAGAAACAGAGGAGTCTGAAGCTTGAACAGTTCTATTGTGTATAACTTATACAATATTCTTTATTCTTTATTCAACCATTCTTTATTCAAGTTTTGGACATCACCATTGTCGGGGTGACAATGAGATTAGTGTGGGGTAATGTTGATCAGAGAAAACACTTAGCAGAACTCACACACAGAGTCCTGGGTGGGAAAAAACGAGGATAGGATCAGAGGCACGAAGGAATAGGAAGGCGTCGCGCGTGGAGGTGCAGAGTCAGACTTTCGGGACTTAGCCAATTTTGTAGATCAAGTCTATTTTTAGAGGTTGGCATGTGGAATACACAAAGTGATGCCAAGACTTGCGCGCCACTCTTCATCTATATTTCAAAGAGCATGTTGAAGCACCCTTGCATGGGAATAATCCAAGAATAGATTCATCACTATAGTTAACTGTAAGCGATCTATAGATAGCATACTTGCATGTATGGCTATAATTGTAAAAGGCACATGGCTATTATTAGCGTGTGACCTATTTTTGGTATAGTTAAGTAGTGAAGGATGAGTTCCCCACCCTATATATATGTAATGAATCACTTAGTGATAGATGTCATTTTGAAGGATTATAGATTCATGAGTGCATGAGATTGGATAATTAGTATTGTATGAAGCTTTTGTACTATTGGTATGTTTAATATATGAAGAATATTGGCTGAACCAAAGTGTCTTATATGTTTTATCATTGCATACCATTTATTTCTGATGTTTTATAATTAAGTGCTTACCTTTATAGATATGGTCTGTATAACTCTGTAAAGATGAATTAGCTTCTAAATATATGCTTGTTGTATTACTTCATCATCCTACCATTCTACTACAGCAACTCTAAAGAGGGACCTAGTACCTTTGTGCACTTTGGGTGAGCACTCAGCCTATGTTGAGTGATGTGCCACTGACTAGGTGTTATCCGAGAATTCTAGGTCGCATCACATCTCCATTTTCTTTTTCACATTATTAATCAAAACATAAAAGGAATTTTTTTCTTGAATTGTCTACGTAATAATAGAAAAAAAAATTCCTTGAGCATTCTCAATAGCCCACCATGACCCCATCCAGACCATTCATTGCTTCTAGGTCTTCCTCTAGCCCCATCTATGATTATCTCCATTGCATGCCCTCTACTTCTCGATCACATTGACCATTAAGCCCCATTTTTATCCCCATCACCTTACACCATTTCTGCTTCTACCCCACCATCTTTATCTTCATTACCTCATGCCCTTCCCAGGTCATCCGACATCACCATACCCACTTCACTTATGGATGTTCCTCACGAGAACCCCATCTATGACTTCCTCCTCTGTAGATATCAATCAGCAGATCATGTTTCACTTTATGATGTCTCCCCTTCATCTGACATACATGTCTCATCTAGGGACATCCCTTATGAGCCTTCTGTATCAGATCTTCCCATTCTTGCCCCATCCTCATCATCTTACCATGACCTCCTCATCATCTTACCATGACCTTACTTATCACCATGCTCCTACATCCCCCAAACAATCCCATCTTCATCATGTGACATCTTCAGACAACCATTTCCTAATCCCCCACTAGTAAGTTCATCTTCACCTTCTACATCACATCAATTTAACCCATTCTCAATCAACACCATACATCAGATTCCTCCCTCCACATCTATTTTATCCACTTCCTCATCTATTCCCATCCTATATATTTCACCCTTGGCCCCTTCGAACATTATTCCCATGTCCACCATATCCATAGTTACCCTATCTACCTCCCTTACTTCTACCACTTCTCTTACGTCCACATCTAGTCCTACTCTTACCACATTTGCATTAGCCTTAGCCACACCTACCTCTACATCCACACCTATCACTACACTTACATTGATATCATTATAAGATATTTTTCTACCCATGCTCGTATCACCTAACACTTTATTGACCTTGACATCTCTACCACCTATCTCTATCTTATGACTATCCCACTTACCTCATCTTACTCATCCTCACCTCGTGTCCAGGACATCTACCATTCCCACATCCACATTTGTTATCACACCCATCACATCTCCTCAATCCACCTATATGCCTTTTGAGGCACCCAAAACAAACATAGTTGACACTCATGCCTCTTCTATCCCTACCCCAACCCATCTACCATCTACACCATCTCACATAGACCTCATTAACCACATCATCCAAACACCTCTCATTATTTCCACACCCACATCTATCCCATCTCCCATGGTCAACTCTACTCCTATATCTACATCTATTCAACCTTTTCGGTCATACCATATTTAGATTCCATATCGGTTCCTCTTTTTGTTCTTCTACCCACACCTACCACGTCGACCATTCCGATAACATCCCCATTATCTACTTCCTCATCTGTACCACCTATATCATTTGAGCAATATTAGAGATCACTTCAACTTGAAACCACCATAGGTGATCCTCCGTCTTGTCCATGCAACCTGAAATTCCACATCGAACCGATCCCCATCCTCCTCTTGGAGAACAAATCATGCAAAAATTACTCCTACCATCTTCCACAATGTCACCTTCTGATCCACCTATTGAAATCATTGTCATCCCTTTCAAGGGCACTCCTCAAAAATCCAAATCCAAAATCCTTTGCATCCTTTCACAATGATCCCTTGAGTGTCCTCATAAGAAGATCAAAATTCCTCCAATCAAGACCAAATTTGCATCCTCTATCTTAGGGTTACATCCATCCATCTTAGGACCCCCTCCTCCATCACGACCAATCAATCAATCCAATTCTAAAAATTTTGATTCCTTCCAAGGGCCATCACCCTCATCAAAAACACCTCTAATTTCCCACCCATCTAAGCCTAAATCATCCACCATTATTTCTTCTTCTAGGCCACTTAGACCTCGGCATAATCCACCTTCATCCTCCCCATCCACACCATCTCACAGGACCTCTCATGGTACATATATCGAATCATATACGGAGGTCCTCCAAAGCATCTACTTCATACTTCTACCATCACGCTCCCACCCATCAAGGCCTTTGACCCAAACCATCTGAAACCCTCATGGTTTGATCTATATTGCATCTGTGTTTATCATCGCACTCCGGGCCATACTACTTGAACATTGTAAGGCCCTTCAGACTATTTCCCATGATCTTATTGAGTGATAAGACCTCCTTGATGAGTCCCCTTCTCCATTTACCACCTTATCCATATACCATCTGATCTATTTTACCACATCTCCATCCATTCAGCTTCTTGGGTATCTTCACCTGTCTACATCATCTCCTATCACTCTTCTTGACAAGGGTCCTCCCTTGTTCATTGATATTGTTCACCTTGATACACCATCCTCCTGAAATTCATATCCTTTGACATCCACTATCTTATCCACATCCCTTTTGTTGGGGAACATCTTCCCCCGTTATTGATCTTTTAGCATCCTTCTTCTCGTCTTCATCGATTCATCCTCCTACGCTAGGGGGACTTCTTTCTAAGACTTGTTTGTTCATATAATAGTTCCTCTCCACATTTGACATCATCTTATCTTGTCCAATTAGTTCATCTGATCGCACTTTCATCCCCTCTTCCTACTATTGAATCTGGTCATTGGTTGTATCATTGATGTCAAGTGGCATTAATGGCAAAGGATTTAGAGATCACAAGAGAGAGTTCGGGATGGTCTCAATGCTCCGCGGCTTGGTTGTTAAGGTAGGATTCTATGTGAAGCATGGACATGGTAGGTATGGGTTTTTCAGATGTGGTATAGGTCAAGTATGATGTTATAAGCATGATAACAAGCTCTTATAGTGAGTATCAGGTTAGTTGGTGGAAGTATCAGGTCAAACTGACTCATTTAGGCCTATTTCTTGATCCTGATGAGGTATGAAAGGATGATATAGATCATGAAAATACAATGAGATCATGGAATTAGTCTAGTTATGTTTTCTAGGTCATATTTGAGTAAAAACAAGGTTTGGTTTAGGTCCTGAAGGAAAAATTCAAAAGTCAGCCAAAAGTGGCTTTGAGAACTCGGAAATGTTCTTACATGCAAATGAGATTGGTCAGAGCTTTACAAGAAAACCTATGGCTAACCATCTCATGTAAGGTGTATAGGGATGTCTTTCAGCTCTCCATGCTAAATTTCATCATATTCTATTATGGGGATTTTGAGTTATTCAAGTTTTTCAAAAATAACCTTTTTGAAAAGTACATTTTAAGGCCTCTGGATTCTTAGCACTCATGAAACAATATAGTGTCTTCTTATAATAAATCATAGAATAATTTTTTAAGAGAACTACGAGCATGGTCTTTTGCAAAAATTTGAGGAATATTGGTTGAGAAATAAGGAAGTTATGAATATTTTTCTAACAAGGTTGTTTTTCTTCCAAACCTGTCTTCTTGGAATGGTAAGAAAAATTTGAGTAGTTTTGACTTATATTGACTTGTGAAAGGTAGTGAAACATATCAGGAGTGAAAAATTTCCTTCTACAAGACAAGATGGTGGTGTGTGTGTGTTATTTCAAGCATACATGGAATTGTACGGAAACACCTCTAGTTGGCAAGTGTTGTTTGTGTAGCCTATTTTGAAGCTTGTGAGGTAAACAGCTAGTTAGTTGTGAAGCTTGTAATTGATTTATATTAAGTGATATATAATCTTATCGGAAATTTTCTTAGTAACAATATACAAACTCAGTCCACTTCCCTTATTCCATCAAGAGTGATGTCATACAGAACTAGTTGGAAGTTTTAAAAGTGCTTTAAGGTCATCACAATGCTTTGATATGAGTTTGGGAACAAGATAAAACTATGTTCATCCAATGAAGATCCAAAATAAAGGATGTCCTTGGAGTATTTATTCTAAGAAGGGTCATGTGAAGTAAGAGCTTGACAACAACCTAAAGATAAAATAGGGAAATCTCAGTTCTTTCTCAGTGAAGTGTCACTTAAAGCATGGTAAGGTAAACATAAGTCCATCTCGGATCATGCAAGGTTTCTCAATCATTTTGATTAGGACAGAGACCAAATACAAACTCATGCTAAGATAAATGAAATTCATCATATGTTCCTATAAAGTAAGAACAACTCAATGTTTCGGGATAATGTTTCTTCTTGAAGATAAAATTTCTTGAATTGTCTGTACAGAGTCTAGAAAGCCATTAAAATCTAGATTTATCTCAGCCTTCAATCACTACTTTCTCTATTTCTAGAGTTAGGTTATGCATGTTTTCTTATCCTAAGGCATAATGTACATGGGTATATCAAGACTATGGGTACATGCTTGTAAGAGGCATAATAGGCTTCTTTGTTGAAGAACTTCAAATTACAAGAGCTGTGGATAGTATCTCAAAAGACTTTGGGGATTTTAGGAGTTTCCAACCAGTGTGAGCATTCCCTCCAAATCCTTATAAAATTTCTTGACTGGAGCAAAAAGAATAAAACTCAAAAATCCCTTCTCGGTGTTCCCTATGCACTAAACCCTCTAACAAGGGTTTCTAGGAAGAAAATTCTCCAAACTCACTTTTAGAGCCAAAAAACCCGAAAATTTGAATAAATATTTGTATGGAGAATAAAACAAATTTTCAAAAGATTTGGAGTCACTTCATTAAGCATAAAGAGAGATATTGCTAATAGAAAGTTTAAAAATTGTGCTCAGGTTCACGGTCAAGCAGTAAACATAGAGTTTTCTTCATTTCTCTTGAAATTTTTGCAACTTAAAACAATTCCTTGGTTAATTCAAGGTTTCAGGAGGATTAACTAACATGGAAGGGTCTTTTATAATTTTTATCAAGCCCTATCTTGTTCAAGGTGCAATAATTGATGCAACATAGTCTAAATTTCATGAAAAATGAAAAGAAGTACAAAATTGAACGTTTGGCTTGAAGTAATGGAGTCTTCTTGCTCTCCTCAAAGTAAGTTAATATTTAATAAATGAATTTGAGGAGCCACAGTTACTTTCACATCAATGATTTGTCTTTCAATGTCTAACAAGAAGGCCAACCGTCACTACTTTTCTTATCTTTTTTAGTCAAGGACTTTTGAGGCCTTAAACAGATGTTGAAGAGTCATATGGTTGAGCAAGAAGTCAGAAAGATAGATTTTTGTTGAAGAGCTCGAAGTAAGGATGTGAAGAGTTCTTGTGAGCTAACGATATAATTTTAAAAGATATATGTTAAATGAAAATATATAACCAAGTGTAGGAAGTTGAAGAGTGTGTGCAATTGTGGGATGTCGGTCTAAGAAAAAGAAATCATCCATCTTTATTGTTTTTATCACCATTCTTGGTTTGAGTACCAAATAAAATCCTATTCCTTCCTCTTTCATTGTTTTTATGAACTCCTTGTCACCTATCATCATCACACTAAAAGTGTTTTGTTTTTCATTCCCTTCCTCTTTCATGGGCAGAAGTGTATAGCTTAGTCCATCCTTTTCCAAAATGTACACATTCCTTCTTCCATCATGTGTGGTTTTTTTATCATACTACCAAGGCCTACCAAGAAGCACATGGCATACATCTAGAGTTATAACATCACATAAGACCTTATCCTTATACCTCCCAATATGAAAATCAACCCAACATTTCTCATTCACTAATACATGTTAACCCTTGTTCAACCAAGAAACCTTATATGGGGTAGGCTGTGGTAGTTTCTTTAAGGCTAGTTTATCAACCATATCTATTGAGACCAAATTATCTTTACTATTAGAATCAATGACCATTTTACAACAATTACTTTGACTTTTGTAGGTTGTCCTGAAAAGATACTTTCTCTAAGATGGCTCCTTACATTTTTGGGGTTTGATTCATACCCTTCTCATCAGTAATGATTCACCTGTTAGTGCAAAATCATATCACCCCCTGGATGTTTCTTAGATTTCTAGTTTGATACGGGCATCCGGTGTGATTGCACAACATTTAATTTTTTCCCCAAGTGTGGGACTTGCAAAAATGGGAAAAACTCTCGAGAGAAGGTTGGTTCCTCTTCCAAATCTACCTACCATGAGCTGCTCCAGTGTAGGAAAACTAATATAATCCTATTCGAGCCATCCAAGGAGACAGGAAAGAGAGAATGCAAGAAAAATGAAAGCCTACACTAAAACGGTGATATACCGAGAGAAGGAAAACGTGAAACAATCTAATGAGGGAGAACAAAATAGAGGAAAAGAAGACCGAGGGAGGTCGAGCGATGTAAGTGACACAGACCCGGATCTTCAAATCTTCCATTAAATATCCATGAAACACAACATCCTACACTTGGAAACATGAAATATGTACACGTAAATCAATTTGGAGTGGAGAGGCATGGGGAAACAATAAAACACGAGGAAGGGTTGAAAGAACACCACAAAACACGTTTTTATTGCTCAAAATGCACACAGACCATTACATTTTTTTCTCAGAGGCAAAAATCATTTTTCCAAGTGTAAGAGAAGGTTTGGCAACTCAAAAATGGAGTTGGGAAACAATTTGTGAGTTTCCCCACATCCCAGAATGTGTCTTCTTTACAAATGAGCCAAAACTAGCTTTTAACGATGAAGCAGAAGACAAGGAGAAAGGAAAATGGGAAAGATTGATTTGAAAGCTCCACCACCTAACCAGATCCATAAAAATGGTAATGGTGCCCTTGTAGATCCATTTTTCAATGTATTTTCCCATGCTGGAGAAGAATGGAAGCCATACTACATTAAAACCTGGTAGTTGAATGTCGGTTCTACTCCTTTTTCCATGCCAGAGTTGTTTTTATATTTTCTCCCATCAATTTTGACCAAAATTCAAAATTCAAGTGTCCATCATGTAGAGTATCTCAACATATTTCCAACGCCACCAAAATCGTGAAAACCAAGCTCTAGATCGAAAGATATGGCCCTCTGAAGATTTAGGGAAAAATTAGGGAAAAATCGGGCTAGTGGGCAAAAATTGATTTTTACCTTTTTGAAAATTTGGAAAAATTTCCAAAATTCTCTGCGGCGCATGCTCCATTGTGACACATGTCACCTTCGATTGGATACGGGATGAAACCAACATTTTACCTTTTGGGGCAAAAGTGTAAATTTTTCCAATGTTCTCGACGGCCCGCCGAAGATTTGATGACGTGTCTCTGAAATGACACGTGGCGACCTCTAATTCAATGGGGATATGCAGCCCCATTCTTCACTTTTGTGTTTTTACAACTTTGGAAAAATTTCCAAAATCCTCCCGATGCCCCGATCCCCACCGATGAGTGGACACGTGGCATCTTTTGATTGGTCGGTGGGTTGCGCTTCCATTTTTGCCTTTGACACATTTTGACCAAATGCCAAAAAACTCGAAATCCCTTCGATGCTCGCCGCTCCGCCTTGACACGTGGCATCATTTCATTGGTTGTGCACCTTAGGTGTCTCTTTTTCCTTGTGGGCTTTCGGGCCGAATTTTTCCTTTGAGTTTTTAACCCAAAAAGGGTTAAGTGCCAAACATTTTCCCACCTGACCCGCCAATGCGTTTCATTCCCTTCGCAAGCCTACGGGCCACCAAATTAATTTGCACCTTTTAGCCAAAAGGGCTAAGTGGGAAACTTTTCTCTGTGGGCCCGCCTTGGGAAAATTTTCCCTTCAAACTCCGTCGAGCCATAACTCAAAAAATACAAGGAGTTAGGAGGACTTCTTTACCTTTCTGGAAAGGGGAAGAAATTCTCTATCTGTTGCAGCCATTTCTAGAATATTTTGTGTGCTTGAAATGTGTGAAAATTCAATTTGAAGCACAAGCAAGGAAAGAATGGAGGAAAGTTAGCCAAAATAACCGAGGGCTCATTTTGGATAACATCACCTTCTTCACGTATCTTCACCAAGTGATGGAGAACTAGCACTCTCCTCTTTTACTGATTACATAATCGATTTCTATTTTTAGCCCTTGTATTGCTTGTGGATTCCTCTTCTAGACATTCCCAAGACCTATGACCTATAAATTTATTACATTTGTAGCATCTACTAGTAAAACCACTAGTTCCTCTTCCTCTCATGCTATAACCACCTCTGAAATATGGTCTTCTTCCTCTAAATCCACCTCTAAAACTAGTTGTCTATTCTTGAGAAGAACTAGACTCACCTTGTGTTATTTGGGGTTTTCCTCTTCCTCCTTGATATCCTATGCTTCTTAGGTTCCTTCCTCTTCCTATGCCTTTCGGTTATGCCTCCTATTCAACTTCTCTTCTACTTTGAGTGCAAGTTGATAACACTCCTCTAAACTCTTAGGACTAGCCAAACTCAATTCATCTTGTATCTGGAACCTTAATCCATTGAGATACCTTGTTAATTTATTTGTATCATCTTCCATATGTCCTAACCTTATACTCAACTTGTAGAACTCTTCAGTGTACTCCTTCACTCCCATCTCTTTCTGCCTCAAATTCTATAATTTCCTATACAAGTTGGTCATGTAGTCACTAGGAAAAAAATTTCCCTTCAACTTGGCTACCATTCTATCCCAAGACTTAATCTTGGGTTTTTTCTTCTTCTTCCTCTCTTAGGACATAATCCCACTAAATGGATATATGTCCCTTAAGCTTTGTCCTTGAAAATTTCACCTACTTATCCTCGGGTACACCTTTAAAATAACAATACTTGTCTAACTCTGCTATCCAATCTAGAAGCTCTTCTCCATTCAAACTTCTGCATATACTGGAAACTCCAACTTGGGCTTAGCTCCTTCACTCTTCACTACCTTTAATAATCTTTCCATTCTCAATAAATCGGGATCTTTTTCCTCTTCTTCTTCTCCTTGTGGTCTCGAACCACTTCTTCTTCTCTATCACTCACATCTCATGTTTATACTCCTCTCCTTTGATTAGCTTATCTTGTTGCAATTCTAGCATCATAATTGATTCTCATGTTCCTCGTTCTTGAAGGATGACTTCACCCATCACAGTAAATTAGTTGCCCTTTCTCTCTCTGTTGTTGTATTTCTTCTTGGAGGCATGATGTCTTATTTTTTCAAACACTTCACCTTCTTCCTCTTTGGCTTGAATTATCCTCTATCTCTTTGTTTCACACTTTTTCCAAGCTCTGATACCACTAATGGTGTAGTGAATGTTTCTCCTTAAACTAACTCACTCACACCTATAGGCTCAAGGAAAACAGTTCAAAAATTTCACTCAAGCTTGAAGAGATTTCCAATACGATTCTTAGATTATATGAGCTATGTAATTTACAAAAACTCCCAATTGATGGTAATTCACCCTCCTAAACTTCTAGATGCTTATTGTCAACAATGGTGAAGGTTATTGAATAGGAACTTACCTTGACAATACTATAGTGTTATTCAACATTCACCATTGACCTTTGTTTTCTCTATAAGAGATAATTCACCTTTATTTTACTATTAAGACCTTGAATGTGGTATTCCTATCACCCAATCAACTTTTTCTCTTATGCTAAGAGTCTTTAGGCTTCACAATTGACAAAAAAATCATTTATTTGCAACAACCCTAGTTTTAAATGGTCCTGCCATGGTTTTCCAAAAAAATTGGTAAGAATAATTTCTTCAAAACTCAATGATTTGGTCTAGTTTGTTTTGCATCCGATTCACAAACCTTATGCAAACATTTCTTCAAATTTTTAGAATCTTTTATTGGTTCGAACTCGAGATTTATAATTTTTCCTTCTAGAAACCCTAGTTGCAGGGTTCTCTCGACAATCTGAGACCGAGTAGAAAAATTTGAATGAAACTTACTCAAAGTTTGGTCTTCTTCAAATCTTATGGCCTTGAAAGGAATTTTTTACCTTCTAGGAGCTCGAAAAACACTCAACTCTCTATGAATGATCTCAACAGTTATCCTCAATACGAGTTACAGGATGTATTGTTTCAAATACCTTGTTCCGGAGCTTATTAAAAGGACTGTAGGGTTCGATTATAATGTTACACAAATTTGATTGTCTCCCAAAGATGAAAGTGGAAATTCCAACAATACTCAAGCCTTCAAGTTTGATTTCTAAATTTGTTATGGAAAACAACACAACACAGAACTCTATCAAGTTCAATTGTCAGCCAATGAACACTTCTCTAAGCCACGATCAATTTCTCTCTTCACACCACATGTCGCAAGAAGATATATTGCAACCTTAAACACACAAAAGCTCTCAATAATGAAGGAAATAGACTTAATTTTGCTTAAAATTTACACATACAACTATGAAACTCTCTGTAATTAGTATTCATGCACAGACACACTCTTATCTAGTTTATTGAAACCCTCATGTACTTTCTTGCATTCAATGAAGATTATCAAAAGTAGTTACATTTTAATCTTTTATGTCTCTTAATGACAATTCTCATCGAACTAGTCCCCTTACAATTGATTCCTAACCACAGTTAAGCCTACTTGATCAAGAATTAGTATGTATTTTAAGCATGCATCTCATGGATATAAGAGATGAGTATTATTTAACTATTTAGGACCTCCTAAGTATGATATGCCTAGAACCAACATGAGAACAACATTTACAACTACAAAAAAACCTTTCCAACTAGATTTAGCACTAAATTGCTCTCAAGAATTCAAATTTTGATTTTGGAGGGAAAATCAAAAATTGAATTTTGAAAGGATTTAGGCTACATTCAAAGCTTCCAAAGGTGTGTCAAGACATCCCTAAGACTACTAGACACCCTATATACACAAGAAGGCCAAAATTGTGTTTCTACCCATTGGAGAGCTAGATTCTCATCCATCAATGGTGATTGTATACATGGTATTTATGAGGAGTTTCAGGTCAGTTCTTAGAGGTTTGAAAATGTTTCATGGTCCTTGGGAAGCAAGAAGGTGAAGACAAGGAAAGATAGCATAGGTAATTCACTGTGGTTGGAGAGTTCCTAATCTAGAGGATTTTTCAATGTATAGATCTTCCCTAAATCTCCCTAAACCATTACGATCTGTAGAGCATTTTGAGAGTTTTTGTTAACATGTGGAACTTAGAAAATAGAGCTCATACGTAACATATATTGTAAGTCAAATTTTGGCATTGAAACTAGTCAAACATGGTCAACAATCCAATCTGGAAGTGACACTTGGAAAAATGGTAAAAAGTGAAAAAAGAGGGTAAAAGTTCATGTTTGAGTGCCTCCGATCTTTGACCAATAAAAAATTTAGTGGGCCCCACTTTTTCTTTGGTGAGGGCCCTCAATTTGGTTTAGCACACTCTTTTGTAGGAGGGTGCCTTTGTCGCCTTTACTTCATATTACCATCAACAAGTTTTTGATTATATATGTCATCTATCTCTCTAACTTTCCCAATGTGGGACTATTTTTATTGGAGATTTTATATTTTGCATTACAGGACTCTATTTTTGCTTTGCAAATCTCGGCCGAGCTACATTTTAGCTCGATGGGGTGATTAACTCCCCATCGAGTTGATCCCATTATTACTACATTTCTCGAGATCATCCTTATCCACAACGTTCGGGTTTTATCTATTATCTTGGTTGAAGCCTATCTATTTACCTTCCACATTATATAGGTGGTTCAACAATACTTGGGTGGATCAACAAACTAGTCAACTCGGCACCATTTTTGTGCAGTGACCATATGACTAGATCGCATTGGGAAGTGAAACCAACCTCTTTTGTATCACCAATAGCTTGACATTTTTATGGCATAATGTTGATGCATAGCTCGGTCGAGTTCAACGGCTCGACCCATTATTGGTCGTGGCAAAAAATAGTTGCAGATGTGGCTATATGCCACGGGTTAGATAGGCCAAAAATCCTATTGTAAACACTATCCTCGTCTCCCATGCCAGAAGATATGGAATTAATCCCACTTAGTGCTAAATAGTCGGTGATAAAAGTGTAGCGGGTAAACTTGAACCTACGAGCTCTCCATTACAAGTGGATTTCCCCAACTAACTCACCACAGGGCTTGGTCAAGCTAAAAACTAGCTCGCGGAGTATTTAAATAGTGACAGAGAGATAGGATTGTGGGGTAAGGAAATAGGTCAATTTGCATTCAATTTGGATTTTGAGGCACTTAGAGGTAGAATCAAGACTTGGTGTAAAAAGAAAAGTTTCTCGAAATTCATAGACAAAGACAATGGTGGTCTTATTTTTCCATGAAGTGTTGTATATTTTCTGTTGTAGGAATTTTTCTATCGTATTTGCACACTAAAAGCACTACGGAGCACCTATGAAACCATGGGTAAATTTGTGAGTAGTTTCGACATAAAATCGAGTTCTCAAACCTGTTTCTAAGTTTATATTCAGGTATAAAGGTCTATTTTTCATTATAGAAGGGTTAATTGTACTTCTTGGGGAAATAATAGATAAATTCATGACTACATGAATTTGGAGATGTAGCCTTTGGGTGAACTCCATTAACCAATCTCGTTTTTAAGGATTTATTTAAGTTTTGTGAAGCTTTTGATTAGATAAAATTCATCATTTGGATTAATTTGATAAAGAAAACAATTAAAATGGGAAATTGGACTTAATTGGAAATTTCAGTATCCATAATCCACAAAGTTCAAAACGAATGCACATTTCAATTTTGGGAATTAAAATCAGATTGAGTGCATTGTCAGATTCAGCTTGTTATCAGAATTAAGGATTTGTAATATTTCCTTTGATTTCGGAAGTTGAATTTTAAAAATGATTAATTGATCGTTAAGAAGTGTTTTGAAAATTGGGGTTTCAAAACACCCAAATTGGTTCAATTAAGCACTCTTGATCCATTTTAAATGCGGAAAGACTTAGTATCAGAATTTTTTTTAAAGTACATAGATAAACTAGTACCATTTTCATATCAGTCCCATGTCTATTTAAGCTATATGGTGAGTATTTATAGTTATATGATGTTTTCATGATGCTTCATGACAAGTTTTAGGTCATTCTGAAGAATATTTTTCAAGATACATGATTTTTGGTAAAACTGGGCTTCTAGAGTTTGTTTTTATGCTAAAAGTGGACCTTATGATGCTCATTGTGGATTGAATGTTTTTATAGGACCTAGAGGATTTTAGGGATGTTTTTAATGAAACTAAGAAGGTTTATAAAAAATAATGAGGTGGATTTATCATCACATTTTTATGAATGATCGTTAAGAAGATAAGTTTCTTTGAAACCCTAGTTAAACCCTAGCTAAAAGCGACTTAGAGAAAAAGGAGTGTACTAAGCCCATTTTTATTAGTGTTGTAAAAGTTATGATTTTATGTTGTATAGGAATCCTCCAGCTTTCAGAAAGGTAAGATAGAGCTTGTGATTTTTGTGGGCCCCACTCAAAAATTCTAGTTTCTTAAGAAGTTTGGTTTGTGGAAAGCGTTTCTCAAAAAAGGTACAAAATAAATTGACATCATTTTTCCGAAGAGTTATTATATATTTCAATGATATTTTCATATCATGGTTGAGGTCCTAAATGGCAAAGTGTGCCCTATTTATGAGGACTATTTTTTAGAGCAATCTATGGTAAAAATGGATTTGCGGTAGCTACAAGTGGAGTTAAGACTTGGTTAAAAAAAATTGTGATCCTAGTTCAGAGATATTTCCATTTATATTTTAAACTTGAGTTTTTATAATGGAAGTGAAAGTTATGACCTAATCTTTGAAGGTAAAATCTAGAGGATTCCTAATTAAGCATGGTCTTGAGTAGCTTCATGAGGTTGGTGATTGTTTTGAGTTTATTGCTATTGTTTTAAGGTTTCTCAGTGCTTATGAAAAATTTCTAAGGGTGTTCTATGCTTTGGTTAAATTTTGAAGTGATTTTGGAGGTGATGGATCAAGTTGACCTCAAGACTAGTTCTTGAGTCCTAGAAGCTTAAATGAGTAGTTGCAGAGATGGACTTAGTTGAAGGCCTTACACTTAGATTTGGGAGGAAATTTAAGAGGTTATGGAAACCATATTCAGATGGATTTTTTATGGTGTATGGTTTGTCTCATGATGAGGATATTTGATAGGTCATCCAACTCAATTAGTGAGGAAGAAGGTTTTGGTTTTGGGACGGGATTGCTCGGCTAGAAGAGGGAGGTAGAATACACTTGTTTTGTATTGGTTGATTCTTGATATAATTTAGAGATTGAAGAGGGATTAATTTTAGTTATATTTAATTAATTTTGAGGTCTTGAAAGTGATAGAAATGGTGTAAACTAGTTGAGTTCTAAAAGCGCTTTAGGCAAACTCGGTTTGGTAAAGAGGAAAGTGAGTGTGGTTTGCATATATGGATGTTTCATGAGATATAGAAAGAATGGATGTTATCTACATGTTATTTTATTTCTAATTATTGGCTACATTTCATAGTTTATATGTTCTTAGGTGATCTAGAGCATGATAGGTGAAGACTAGTTCCTTGAAACAATTGTTTTAAGAAGGATATGAGCCTTCTTGGTAGTGTTATGAAGAATTTGATTGGTTCAAGATAATTTACGACCATGGGTGATTTTTATGTCATATTTTTTTTTTTTAGCTATTTTATGGCTTGAATAATCACAGATCCACGAGGTTTTTGGTCTTTGGTGAATTAGGTGATGGGGTTTTGAGCCATTTATGGGCTTGTTTTGTGTGTTTGAGCATAAACGATCTATATGGGTCCATTTTATGAATTTGAATGAGTTTGTTGTTATATTTTTTAGTGTTTTTGTCGATACAATTGATCTATACCAACCTATGATGTGTTTATTAATTGAGAAGCATATAAAGGTGTTTGTTTAGTTCATTTTTAAACTAGGTGAAAGAGAAGGAAAAGGTGCAACTCAAGTTTGTGATTGAAATAGGTATGAAGGAATATATTCAGATCTGAGAGAGAGTGTGATAGGCTGAGGAATTTTATAGATCATGTGTGCAATGGTTTGAATCCAAGACAATTCATGAAAGAGTGAGATAGAGTGAGTTGAAGGAATGAGGGTTTAGAGGTGTGTGTGAGAGAGAGCTGAAATTGTGATCTCCATCAGTTGTGGAAGAAAAAAATTAAGATATATTCATCTTCATATGGTTGATTTGGTTCTTTATCATATTAGGGGTTGTAGCCTCCTTGTGGAGTGGGTGCTTCACTAAATTAGGGGTTGGTGCTCCTTATAGGGTTATTGCTCTACTAAACTAGGGGTTGGTGCTCCTTGTGAAGTTAGTGCTTCACTAAATCTCTTTGCTTTGTGTAATATAAGTAGAGTTTCAGTGGGTTTTTCTTCCCCTTTAGGGTTTCCCACTTATATATGGTGTTCATGTGTCTTCTTCTTTGTTTCATGTTCTTTTGAATGCTTAATACACACCTAATGTGCTCATATGGTTATGGATGTTAAATGGATGAATGTATGTGATGGTAAATGAATTGAAATTTTTAGAGGACTGATTCCCCCTATCATTCCATTTTTCTTCCAACAATTGGTATCAGAGTTAGTCCTTATGAAGCAAGTTTTACAACTTGAAGGACATCCTCTTAAAGAACATGTATGGCATATAGTCTAGCTCAAGTTGAAGATAATCCATTGGTCAGAATGAGAACTTGTTTGAAACCCTTAGGGTTTGACATATGTAAATCCATATATGAATTTTTGCTCCATCTCCAACGGTATAGATGATGATAAATTTCATGAAGGAGAAAAAGCATGTTTTTGTGTTGTTTTTGAAGCAAGTTTTTCTAATGGCAAAGATGAAGAGCTAATAATTGATTGTAAAGATGACCTAGAAGTTTATCCTAATGAATGTGACCTAAAATAATATGGTGAAGTTTTTTATGATGCCTTAGGAACTGAGCTTGAGGTTGTTTTTGAATCTCTCAGTGTAAAGGATGATTATGATGTGTGTAATGCTCTCTCAACCATATTCATGAGCTATGAAGAATCTAAAGTAAACCCGAAGTTGAAGATAGTGTTAATGGAGAAAATGTGTTTTTATCTATACATGAAGATGAAGGGTGTCATGATGATGTAATCATGATGGAAATCAATGAAGTCATCCTAGATAACCTTATGGTAGAGATAACTAGTCATGAAGTATAAATCGGTATAGTTGAATCTATGAATATGATGATTCATGGAGGGTTTGAGGCCAAGAAGGGTTTGATTTTCCCAAGATAACATCAAGTTTCATCATTTATTCAAATAAGGTATGATCTTTGTAATGAGTACTCATTTTCATTCAAGCTAAGGGATCATAGGACAATTGACAAGTGGAAGGTGTATGAGTGTTCAAGATCTGAATCATAGTTTGAACAAGATGAAAATAAGGTATGAAGTGTTATCATGGTCTGTTATGATGAATTTTTCATTATCATGGGTCTTAGAGTCTATATATGTCATATGGTTATAATATTAATTCATTTTTTTCATAAATTTTGTATGTAGGCGCATGGATAATTGAACTCACTATCAAAGTTTTTTTTGTCTAGAAGTCTTGCTAGTATTCAATCATGTCTCATCAATGTTTTTTTAGTGTTATATATCATGATAGAGTCCTGAACCAAGAAGATAAGGATGAATGTAAAAGTACTCCATGTGTCAAGTATGGAATCTCGGTAAGGTATGCAGATTCTCATGGAATTTTCTGTTATGGGAAGAGAGTATGATTGAAAGAATCGAACTTGAAGTAGACTGAGTGAAAATTGACTTGAAGCCTGTGAATTCAAGAAGTTTTTGTCATGAGTCAAGATAATAAAATATGAGAAGAGGTTTGTGCATGAAGATAATGAAGTTTAAAGTTATTATTAATGGTCCTATTATCATAATATTTTTTTATCTTGGAATATGTTTTCCTTGAAAGGTTTATGCTTAGTATCGGTGTGTTTATCATCAAAAGGGAATGGTCTTCACTTGAGAATATAGTCATTAGTATCATGATGAGTCAAAAAGGGATTAAAATATGTCCAGTGTGCATGCTTCATGGAGTCACTATGCATTGTATCTAAGTCTTTTGAAACACAAGGAGAGTTGTGTCTTCTTATATTGCTTCTTTCATGGCTCAAAGTGTCATTGGAAGAAGCCAAAGCATGTGATAGAATCAAAACTATGAATAAATACCTACATGTATATTTTTATGAAACTTTGAGATTACTGAGAGTGACAAGGTCAAGATAGAGTATTGGATCATTAGCTGAGGGGAGAAAGTATAGTACATGAGCATAGTGATTTCAAAATTTAGGTACTCCTTTCTCAACAAAAGGATTCGTGAAGACGTCGAGAAAGTGTAATAAGTGTCATCTTGATCAAGGGTGTGTGTGCACATTATGGTCTATAATGCCTCTTAGATATGAAGGTGTCAAGACATATTCTTTCATCAAAAAGGTTATATGAAGCGGGACAAGGAGTCAAAAAAAAATTTTGGCAGAAGATAAGATCCTCGGAGAGTTCTTAGAGTACTTCAAAGTGTGTGAATGACTAGTGGATAAGGAAAACATTGTAAAAAGACTAACAAGATTGTGAGAGTCAAGAAGGAGTGATCTCAGTTTGCTTGAAGAATCAACAAATTTTATACAAAGGTACAATTTGGTAGTACTTTATATGTATGAAGATGTCTCTAAGTTTAATCATGCATCATGGATTCTACATCAAGGTGATTAAGCACGGTAGGGTCCGAGAAATGTCAATACAAAAAGGTTTAGATTTTTTAAATGAAGTAATACCCTAGATTTTAGTACATGAAGAATAACAACAAGTGAAGTTAGTGGTATTTCAAATGCCTCAAAGCCAAGGTATGTATTTATGTGATTACTTGTGTGGTCTATAGCAGTGTATCATGCATAAGTATTATGTATCAAGAAGTCTTGCCAATCCATTCATGCCTGAGATGGGAAGTTAAAGCATGGTAAAAATTTGTAAATTGGGTAGATGTGTTCAATATGCCAAGTACATATTTTGATTTAATTATTGAAGTCTATCTTGGAAGGCTTGTCAGTATGAACCCAAGTCATGAGTCGGTGGAGGTTGATTTTTCCCCTCAAAATTTTGTTTGATGGTTTACAAGTACATGAAGGATTGTGATCTCTGAAAAAGTTGAAGAATACGTGCCTTTCTAAGAGGTTCACAAGATCTAGAGGATGAAATTTGACAAGACAAGGTATGATATCATGATTGAATAAACTATGTGTAAGGATTCATGGCGAAACTTGAAGTGTTCCAGGTTGAAAAGAATGAATTTTAAAGCTTAAGTGTTGAGTGGACTTTCATGAAGTACCTTTTCATATTGAAGACTTGAAAATGTTGTTAGTTTCCTTTATTGTTGTGCTAGTTGATATAGTTGTATCTCAAAGGGAGTGCGTTTGTTTAAGAATTTGTAAAATGTCATGAAGGTTGTTGATAATCAATAAGGTTGTAAGCCTTGGAGTCTCGTATCTCTGAGAAAGGTACAATGAACCTTTTATCATATTTTCAAGATTGAAGACAAAAATAAGGTATGAAGATTGTTCTAAGCTAGTAGATTTGGTGGATCATTATCTCGGGGAAGTTTAATGAATTTAAAAGAGTAAACATGATACTTTAAGGATGAATTAGCATTTAGAGGTGAAATATGGACTATGCATAAGTATGGTCTTGATTTCAAGTTTTGTAACATGTGCTTACCGACAATGTTGCATCAAGAAGAGAAGAGATTCAAGTATGGACACGAGAGGTATAAATGTGCACAGATTGAATAGTTGGGCCAAGAAAGGTCTTGAGTTTAGGATGACATTAGGACTGTGTTTACAAAATACAAAGGGGAGTGTATCATGTTTAAGCTCCAAAAGCATGTGTCTGTTGAGTACTAGTTGTCCTTAAATATAAGGAGCTAAAAGGTATTGCCAAGATAGACTGTATGAAGTTTATTGATATAAAATTGAGAGTTCTATGAATCTAAATTAGAACAATTACATTAAATAATTGTAGAAAGAAATAATAGACATGAAATAAAGTTGCAAAGAAAAATATAATAAACATACTATATTATTGATTTAATAATTCGGAGCAATTTATATAGTGAGTGAGCTTACAATATATAGCCTTTCCATTTCCTATAAACAAGTAGATGAGGCTTACCAATATCATCCCACTAATCTCTCCTAGAGAATATCTCCTATGATCACTCACCATTATTCTCTCACATATCCAACCAAGTATCTCCACAAACAATTATATATGTGAGTTGTTCTCACTATTATAATAATCTATATGAGTTGTTTATTACAACTCACAATTATTTATACTCACACATTATATTATTAATATGAGTTATATTAACTCATTATTAATAATATACAATTTAACTAATATCACTCAAACTCACTAATGTAATATATGAATATTACATTTAACCCTTACAAATAATAATGTGAGCACTAATCCTAAGATTATTCCTAACATTCCCCCCTTAGTGCGAACATGGGGAAAACATTATTTTGTACCTGCTCATGTTTTACATATGGTTTTACAACTTGGCTAACCACCAACCACAAATGATTTTTTTCTAGTGGAACTAATAACGACTCTATAGAGGTTTTCTAGGAGAACCACAAACTCCCAAGAAGGTTTTTTAATGGAACCAACAACCATAAAATGTTTTCTAAGAGAACTAAAAACTCACAAGAAGGTTTTCTAATGGAACCAACAACCATTTCATAGCAGCATACATATTTAGTTCACATCACCTTTTTACATTCAGGGAAAATACGAGAAATTTCACACATTACAATTTTAAACGGGTATGATCCATATGTTCTTATTTGTATAAAGTAAAAATTAAAACACAAAAAAAATAAATTCCTCAAATTCATTATGTGGCCCCTACACTTGCGGTGGCGAGAGGTCACTAATTGACCTCCTTCTTTCATTTCCTCCTTCCTCCATCGTCAATATTTGTTTCTTAACTCAACAAAAATCATTTTGAATCTTAGTTTAAAAAGCCCCATCTCAATTTGAACTTGGAAAACTTGAAAAACTTATTGAGAATAAAAGAAAAATCTCATTGTTATTTTTACACATTGATCATTGGTGATCGATTGAATATACTGATGATTGGAGAAGAATCTATGGTGATTAGGTAGATTCGATGGCAATCAAGAAAATTCAATGGTGATCAGTGGTAGAGTCAATAGAGATCCCTATGTCACGACTCCATAATTGAAAACGTGATGATGGAAGCTCCAAAACTCTCATATACGCATCTTATAGGTCACGGTTTTGTTCTACAATGACTCTTATAGCTCTTCCTAACCTACTTTAATACCAGATGATATTAAATTGAGAGTTATATGAATCTAAATTAGCAGCAATTACATTAAATAATTGTAGAAAGCAATAAGATACATGAAACAAAGTTGCAGAGGACAAATATAATAAACATACTATATTATTGCTTTAATAATTATGGAGAAATTTACATAGTGAGTGAGCTTAGAATATATAGCCTTTCCATTTCCTATAAATAAGGAGATGAGGCTTACAAAAATCATCGCACTAATCTCTCCTAGAGAATATCTCTTGTGATCACTCGTCATTATTATTATCACACATCCCACCAATATCTCCACACATAATATCTACGTGAGTTGTTCTCACTATTACAATACTCTATATGAGTTACTTATTACAACTCACTTACATTTATTTATACTCACACACTATATTATTAATATGAGTTATATTGACTCAATACTAATAATATACAATTTAACTAATATCACTCAAAATCACTAATGTAATATATGAATATTACATTTAATCATTACAAATAATAACGTAAGCACTAATCCTAAGATTATTCCTAACATTGACATATTACGGTAACATGTTGAGAGATGTGATGGTGTGTCTCGGGTGTATGGATACCATTACAAGACTAAAACAAGTTATTTATGGTCCTTCATATGTGTCTAAAAGGACTATTTTGGAAATGTTCTTGAAATTATTACTAGCATATTGAAAGGTTGGAAGCCCTAACAGGTGTGATTTCATAAAATGGAGGTATTATATACTGAAATTATGCTTTAGGACTATGTTGGCATGTTTGATCTATCTACATAGCATCTCATCAAGGTATGTGGCCTAATTCTCATATAGATAGTTAGATAGAGATGACATAACTTTAGGAGGAGCTATAAGGTAATGTCTTATGTGAAGAATGTGATTCTATTGCCTTGCAAAATTTGTCAAAATTGATCTTTAAAAAATGGTTTAAAACTCTTGAGTACTACAAGGTGCTTCTAGTTTGTAAAAGGAACAATAACCAGATCATACCAAGCCAAGAACACGAGATGCTAATCAAATACCACAATAAATAAGATGAAAGTAATTCACAGAATAATTTTACATAAACCTTTGCAAATAAATGAGCAGCAATATCATATATTATTATGGAACTCAATGAAATACAATGAGAATGGGTCTTGCTTATATAGGAAAGGAATAACAATCTAAGAACTAGTCAAGGTCGTAGATCAAGTCATAAATCAAGGAAAGAACTAGTCATCAAAGAACTAGTCAAGACCATAGATTTAGGAAATAACTAGACATCAAGGATCTAGTCAATACCATAGATCAAGGAAAGAGATAGTAAATACCATAGATCAAGGAAATAACTATACCTAACAACTAGATAATATCCCCTTAATATCTAAATAAATAAAAAGAAATATCCACACACATAAGTGGGTGAGGATAAATAAAATAAAGATAAATAAAGTACCTAGGTGAACATGAGCTAAGGTAAATACCTACTCTAACACCCCCCTCAAGTGAAGCTAGGGGCCCAAAATAAAAGTGGCATATCCATAGTATGAGTCCCAACAACTAGGCTTGATGAGGTACTCATGTACAATATATCCATGAAGAAATATCAAACCAAAAGAAGGAAAGAATCTTGCTAAAAGGAAAGAGAAAGAAGAAGAAGAAGATGTTCTCACAAACACCCCCAAGAACAACTTTGAAACCCCAAGCATGCCACGCAACTCAAGGTAGTGAGGTGATGCAAAATACTTTGTAAAGATGTATGCAACCTGCTGTTGAGTCAGAATGTACTCCAAGCAAAGAAATTTATCTTGAATGTGTTGATGAATGAAGTGGATGTGTATCTCAATATGCTTGGTCTATTGGTGCTCAAATGGGTTGCGAGAAATGTGAATTGCACTTTGGTTTTCACACCAAATTATAGTGAATCTGTGGGAATCAAACTCTATGGGAATCCCAAAAAATCTATTGACTTTGTGATGCCATATAATTTTCCTCCGAAGATGAAAGTGTAATAGCTTGTTACTTTTTGCACACCCAAGCAACTAGAGAAGAACCAAGACAAAAAATATAGCCAAAAGTGGAATGTTTTTCATCAATAGAACCTGCCCAATCTGAATCCATATACCCAACCAACTGAATAGAACCCCTAGTGTAGTGTAGGCCGAAGTGGGAAGTTCCTTGTAAATAACGTAAAATCCTTTTAGCACCCCCAGTGACTACTATGAGGAGAATGTGCAAACAGATATACAAGCCCTACTGCAAATGAAATATCAAGGTGAGTATGAGTCAAGTACATGAGACTCCCAACTAACTTCTTATACAATGTAGGATCAAAAATTGGTGTGGTACATGTGGAAGTAAGAGTAACCCCAGATTGAAAAGGAGATGGACTTGGCTTAAAATCATCCATATCAAAGCGTTGAAGAATATCATGGGTGTACTTTTGCTTTGACTCAAATGAATCCTTGAATCATATGTCTGAGAAATCTGCAAACCAAGGAAATAATGCAATAACCCAAGATTTTCATGTCAAATTGTGTAGAAAGAGCCCTCTGAATAGTTTGAATGTGGGAAGAAGAATTACCAGTAAGTAACAGATCATCAACATACAAGACAAGTATCACAATATCCTCACCAACATACTAGAGATATACTATATGATCGGAGTGGCAATGAACAAAACCAGTAGATAGAAGAAAAGAATTCATCTTCTCATACCAAGCCCGAGGGGCTTGTTTGAGACCATAGAGAGACCTTCAGAGTCTACAAACAAGAGAAGAATCTTGAAAAATCTAGCAGGTTACTCCATGTATATTTCCTCTTGTAAATCTCCATGTAAGAAGGCACTCTTCACATCTATCTGGTATACGGGCCACCCTGTGATGCAGTAATAGCAAGTACAAGGCATATAGAATCCATCTTGGCAATAGGTACAAAAGTATCATAGTAATCAATACCTTCAACTTGTGAAAAACCCTTTGCAACAAGATGAGCCTTATACATTTCAATGGACCCATCAGCTACGTATTTGGTTCGGTATACCCACTTACACCTAACCATATTTCTTCCTTTAGGAAGAGATATCAAATCCCAAGTATGATTCTTCATCAAAGAAGAATACTCAGCTTTCATCACATCATCCCACTCCTGTATCCCATGAGCCTTTGAAAAGGATTGTGGATCCTCAGAAACTACCTGACACAAAATTTCAGAACTTGTAGAATGTGCGTGATGATTCCTAGTGGGTGGAAGATCTGTATGAAATGTGTTGCCTCAGAAACTGTAGTATGAGCCCACTTAGGCATAGTGACAACATCAATGGGAATAGGATCCTCAATGACATCTATAACCTCCTCATAAACCTCCTCAAATAAATTATTCTCAAGATGAGGTGAAGAAGAATAAGGAGGCATGGAAGAAGATGAAGAATCATGAGGAGTGAAGTGCTCATCAAACTGAACATGTGTTCGAAAAAAGAACGTCATGAGTATCAGGATATAAAATTTGATAAGCTCTCATGTCCTCACAATACCCTATAAAGATCAAGGGTTTGTTCTTCTTATCCAAGGCTTTCCTTTTCTTATTTGGCACAAAGGCCCAAGCATGGCTCCCAAATACTCGAAAAAATGAGACATCTGGCTTAGTGTTGGACCAATCTTCCTCTGGAGTTAAATTCTCAAGTGCTTTATGTGGTGTACTATTCTGAATGTAGTTAGCACAATTAACTTTTGCCCAGTAGATAGGAGGTAAATCTCTAGAATGCATCATACAATTAGCCATTTCCTTCAAATTTCTATTCTTTCGTTCTGCTAAGCCATTATGTTGTGGAGTATAAAGAACAAAATGTTGATGAATAATTCCTTGAGTTTCCAAAAAGTTAGAAAACTTATTTTGAAGTAACTCCCCCATTATCAGTATGAAGGTTCTTTATGCAACTAGAAGATTGTTTCTTGACCAAAGCCTTGAAGACTTTGAAGTGTGAAAAAACATCACTTTTGTACTTGATAAAATAAACCCAAGTACACCTCGAGAAATTATCAATAAAGGTAAGTGCATACTTAGCTCCATTGAAAGAGGGGGTAGGAAAAACCATCAAGTCACTATGCACAAGCTCAAGTGGTGAAGAAGCTCTCTTAGAAAAATTCTTAGGAAATGGATCTTGGTGTTGTTTCCCTAATGCATAACCATGACAAACTCCTCAAGAAAATAAACTCTAGGAAGACCATCAACCATACCATGAGTTCTCAACTCCTTCAAATATATGTAATTGAGATGCCCAAATCTCTCGTGCCAAAGCTTACTCTTTGAATCTGCATGAGAAACCAATCTTGTCCCTATAGAAGAAGTTTCATCAAAACCCTCAAAGTGATATAGTCTAGAACTATGATCAACAATACCTTGAGCAACAAGTGAATAAGGCTCAAAAATTTTCGTACTTCTGCCCCATGTGGTGTAAAAGTCACTATTTTCCTTGACCAGAATGACAAATTTGATATACAGAAAGTAAATTTGTAGTGATGTTAGGAACATATAGTGCATCTTGGATACTACCACCATCAAGTTGTATATCACTTTTCCTTTAATAAAAAAAAGGAAGAATCTCCAACCTCAATTTTGGAAGTAGAACTCAAACCTAGAGAAACAAAAGACTCCTTGGAAGAAGTCATGTGATGAGAAGCACCAAAATCTATAACCCAACTATCTGCAAGTGGTGACTGAGATCTCCCAACAACATTAAGTGATTTTCCATGTTGATTAGAAGGAGGTGGAGTGGAGATAGAAATTTTTGTTTCTTGACTACATCCTCTAAGGCTTGCATTCGCTTATAACACCTATGTTCTTCATGACCACTACCCCCACAAAAAAAGAGCATGAAAGGCTAGACTTATTCTTAGATTTAGAAGACTCCTTGGGTTTAGAGTTGTTTTCTTTGGGTTTAGGATCACTTTGAGATGGAGAAGGGGTGGATTTGGTTTTACTTTTTGGTTTTCCTTTCCCTTAGGATTAGATGCAACTAATGCCTTTTGAGAGGTGGAAGAATCAAGGTGAGACAATTTGGATTCTTCCCTAGTAATTATTTCACAAAATATTTCTAAGTTAGGCATTTTGAATGTGTCACCTAAGGCATCCATGTTAGAGAAAAAGGTAGAAAAAAATTGGAATGGTCCTCTCAACTTGGATAGAATCAAGTAAACACACTCTTCATATTTCTTATCTCTTCCACTCCCCTTCAACTATGTCAAAAATACTTGAACTTGGTAAGATAGTCTATAATTGTTGGAAAATCTTTAGGATTAAGAGAGGTGATCTCAATTTCAAGTTGTATGGCTCTCATATGATCCACCTTACCAAATAAATCCTCTAATTTCTCCCATATTTTGAAAAGAGAGTCACATTTTCTAAATGAAACAAAATACTATCACTTACATAAGTTCCTATCAAACCCATACACTCATCAAACTTGCACTGGTACTGAAATTTCTCATATTCTCTAGTGAACATTGGTTGTTCTAAAGAAGTTAAAGCCCATAATCCTTTCCGCTTAATTATTGTTTCCATTCTTGGTTTCCATGTGTGGTAATTATGTGTGTTAATGTCTCAACATGATCTAATGCAGAAGTAGACATCATTCTCAAAAAATCACCAAAATAAATGCAAGAACCAAGAAATGCAACAAGACCCCAAGCAATGCAACAAGAGCCCCCATATTTTGGCACTTTATAATGAGTGCGTGTTACAATATGGAACATTATAATTATAGTTATATTCTCAAAATAAATATTTCCAATGGAAAAATCACGAAAAAACAAGCACTTTTACAAAAAATGACACTCAAAAGTGAATTATCGATCAAAAGATACAAGTTTTTCAATATTAAGCTCTACTATTTATTTTAGTTGCCACTAAAACAGAAAAAAATACTCTTTCCTTCAACACACAAATAAAATGAAAGGGGGTTGTTAGTGCGAATCACAAGCACCCCTGGATGTTTCTCGATTCTAGTTTGATAATGGGCATCCAGTGTGATTGCACAACATTGAATCTTTTCCCCCAAGTGTGGGACTTGCAAAAATGGAAAAGAATCTCCAGATTAAAGGTTGGTTCCTATCCCTCTGTTCAGGTGCATGCTTTCATTTTCAGAGGATCTATCCTAAATCCTATTCTAAATCTTTCCAAGGGACCAAGGTGAAGAATAAAATGCAGAAATAATGAAATCTAAGCTAAGGGAGGTGATGCACCAAGGAATGATGAACTCCCACTCTGTTGTTAAACACAAACCATAGAAATAATGCAACTCAGATGCACAAATAACCAGATTTGTAAATGAAAAGATCAAAAATGAATGCAATGGAAGTAAGAAAGGGGTTGGAAATCACCCACAGGCTTATTTTATTGCTTCACAAAGTTGATACAAGGCATTACAATGGCCAAAAGGCATAAATTTGCATCTACAAATCTATGGAAGGTTTGAAAACTTCACAAATTCACTGTAAAACAGAGAATAAGGAAGGTACAAAGCAAAAATGTCCAACCCTTACAAAGAATTGATCATGTTCATTTATAACCAAAGTAAGAGAGAGAAAATAGAAGGAACAAGCAAATCTGATCCTCGATTCAACCTCCTACCATTAAACTCTATTAAATCGGCCTACAAACCATTAAATTGATTTTTCCTTTTTTACTGCGTGCTAGAGAAGAAAAAACAGAAAATGGATAAAAAATGATGTCTTCGAAGTGATTTGATCTCGCATTCAAAGCATGAGAAGACATTTTAGGGTTCTTTCACGTCAAATCTAGATTCTTCATCTTTGGCATGTTGGAGAAGCAAAAACAATGGCGGACGAGAAAAATAATTTGATTAAAGAAATGTGATACGCATTCAAAGCGTGAAAGATTTTTTTGCATTTTCTCCATCGAAATCCATAAGACATGATGTTTTTATGCTTTCAATGCAAAGGGGGATTGATATCTTTCCAAAAATCGATTTCATCCAAATCCGATCTTGGAATCGAAAGTTATGCCCTTACAAGATTTTTGGCAAAACAAAGCAATTTTAGGTAAAAATCGTGTCAGTCGGCGGGCCGAAATCTGGGTTTTTCCCTCTTTTTTGCATTTTAGAAAAATTCTCAAAAAATCCCTATGCCATGACTCCCGGGACACGTGGCACTCCGATTTGTTGTGGGTTCAAAGTGAAATTTTGCTCCTTCACGCTCGCAAGGGAAAATTTTCCCAAGGCCCTCTACGGGTTTAAACCTCCGCCATTGATGTGGACATGGTGCTTCCTGATTAGCTGGGAAATGTGGCTCATTTCTTGCCTTTGATTTTTTTGTAATTTTGGAAAAATTCCAAAATTCTCCAGCGCCCGCTCTCCACCGATGATTGGACATGTGGCGCATAGTGATTGGTTGGTGGGGATGCGTTTCCAAATTTTCCTTTAGAAAATTTCTACAAAAAGGCCAAAAACTTGAAGTTCTTCCGCCGCCTTTGCCCCTACCTAGACATGTGGCATCATCGATTGGTTCATGGAAGCGCATGTTTATTTCTTCCCTTAGACCCGCCAATGATTTTTTAAAGAAAAATTTCCCAACAAACTCCGTCGAGCCATAACTCAAAATTTACAAGGATTTAGGAGGACTTATTTACCTTTCTACGGAAAGGGGAAGAAAAATATTGTCGATGAAGCAATACCCAGAAAATTTTGAGTGCTAGAACTCCATGAAATTTGAGATGAAGCAAAAAGAAGGCAAGTTATCAAAAAATGAGCATGGGCTTATTTTTATAACAATTTTGGTGACTCAGAGGGGTCATCTGCCTGCTAGATGAAGTGATCAGCTACCTTGAAGTATCCATTGGGCATGGAGTCATGATTATAGCCTACTAACTGATCTGAACTTGAAAAATTGTCCCTCACCACTTGGAAACCCACTAAAAATGACATTGATTCTGACCAAATGCCAAGGGCAAAGCACTGCAAGAGGCAACACAACTCAAAACACTATGTACAAAATTAGAAATCATACATATTCCAAGTGGAATATGCAGAGATGTGCAAAGAACTTAGGAAGAAAGCAATCTAAACTACAACAAAACAATGTGCACAAGCACTTAGAGGAAATTGAAAATCTAAACTAGTATGTACAAGGGTGAAACCTTTCCTTTTCAGCAGCAATGTTTGAGGTAGATCCCATTCACTAGAATCTGAATTTCTTCACCTTCCAATGTAGACAATTGGAAGGCATTGCTACTTTTGCAACTTGTGACCATGTAAGGGCCACTCCAAATGGAATCAAATTTTGAATGTCTTCCTGGCTTTGCTCGGTCTGCATCCCATTTCAACACTAAATCTCCAACTTGGAAGGTCCTTTCTCTTGCCCTCTTGTCAAAGCATTTTTTGACTAAGGCTTGGTCCTTTTCTATTGCTTGAGCTGCATGCTCTCTTACTTCTTCCAACTCCATCAACTCGGCATATCTAACCTCCATTGGCTCAAACTCTAACAATTCCAGTTGCTTCATGAGTTCCAATGTTGGCAACTCAAGTGATATAGGCAAGACTACCTCTTTCCCATAAACAAGTTTGAATGGAGAGTTACTTGTGGATCTCTTGGGAGTTATCCTATCAGCCCATAGAGCTGATTTGAGCTTAGTATGCCAAGTTCTCTGATTTTCATCAAGATTCCTTCTGATAATCCTTAGTAAATTCTTGTTTGTGGACTCAGCTTGGCCATTACCTTGAGGGTAATAGTTTGATGAAGTGCTCAAATATATTCCATTCTTAACAGCCCATTCAGTGATCTTAGAACCTATGAATGCCAATGCATTGTCTGATATGATGGTGGATGGTATACCAAATCTAGTTATTAACCCTTCATAGAAATCTAGAATGTTGGATTCATTGGCTTCTTTGAGTGCTACTGCCTCAGTCCACTTAGTAAAGTAATCTGTTGCTGTTAGAATCCACTTGTGCCCTTGGCTAGAGTTTGGATTGATGACTCCAATGAAGTCCAATCCCCATTGCATAAATGGTTGGAAAACTGAAATTGGATTCAATGGAAGGGCTGCTAACCTCTCTTTACCAGTGAAGAATGCACATTTTTTGCACTTCTTTATCCATGCATAGTAGTCACTGAATACTTTGGGCCAATAATAACCTGCCCTCATGATCTTTAGAGCTATCACACGTGGAGCAAAATGACCTCAGCTGATCCATCATGGAACTCTTGCAACACTTTCTCAATCTGATTTGTATCAATGCATCTTAAGCAACACTCCATTGATATCTTTTCTGAATAAAACACCATTAACAAGCACAAAAGGAATGGCCTGCAATCTAAAATACCTCCTCTTTACCTTGCTCAGCTCTGGAGGGAAAAGGCCGGTCTACAAGAAATGTATTATGCTCTGAGTCTAGCAAGGAGTGGGTATATCAGCATTTTCTTCTTGATCAGTCTATAAAATTAAAACGTTTTCTTCTTGGTTGTCTGCAGCATTAAAACAATGTTCTCTCCTTTTCTTGCTTCAATTCCTTGGTTCAAGGATAATTTCTCACACAATCCCCTTCCATGGACCTAGCTTGGTGACCTTTATCTCAATGTCATACTCCATGACACGAGTTATCCATCCAACACGTTTTTCATTCAAATCCTTGTTGAGAAGGAAGTCTTTAATGCCGAGTGAGAGACTAACAAATGGATCTTATTGTTTGAAACCAAATGCTTAAAATTATTCAAGCTTCTAATTACTGCAAGAACGTGCTTCTCAATGAAAGAATACCTTGTTTCATAATCTGTCAGGCTTTGGCCGAAGAAAGCAATTGGTTGCTCTATTTTTTCTTTGTTCTATTGTACCAAAATTGCAGAGATTGTATCACTTCCAGCAAAGGCATAAAGCACGAAATCTTTGGAGAAATATGGGTTTATGAGGGTTGGAGCTCGTGAGATAGCTTCCTTGATTGCTTCAAAACTCACCTTGCCTTCAGTTGTCCACTTGAATGCCACATTCTTCTTCAACATCAATGTTATTGGCTTGACAAGAGCAGCAAAGTCTGGTACAAACCTTTTGACAAAATTAATTCTTCCTAAGAAGCTTTGAAGAGCTTTCTTATGGCTTGGAAATGGAAAAGCTCTGATTGCTTCAACTCTCTCTGGGTCAATTGCCAACCCTTCCTTGGAAACAATGTGGCCTAGAAGTTTGCCTTCATGGGCCATGAATATACATTTTTTAGGATTTAGGGATATCCCAAATCTCCTACACCTCTGAAAGACTTGTCTCAAATGAAATAGATGGTCTGCTACATTTTTAGAAAACATAGTAATGTCATCAAGGTAAATCAGAACTATTTTATTGATCAATCCCTTGAATGCCATATCCATTTCCCTTTGGAAAGTGGCTCCAGCGTTAGACAATCCAAATGGCATTTTCTTGTATGCATAGGTTCCCCATTTGGTGGTGAAGGTTATTTTAAACTGATCATCTTCCTTCACCATGATCTGATTGTACCCTGAATAACCATCCAACAATGAGAACCTCCCAGAACCAAGCAACAACTTGCAAAATCTGCTCCATAGATGGAAGTGGGTAGTGGTCTTTGAGGGATGCTCTATTCAAGTCTCTAAAGTCTACACAAAGCCTGATTTCTCCACTCTTCTTTCTAATTGGAACCAAGTTGGCAACCCAGCTTGAATGCTTGATTGGAAAAATGATACTTGCCTCTATTAACTTGTTCAATTCCTTCTTCATTAGAGGCTCAATGTGTGGGTTGACTGGCCTTTGCTTTTGCCTGATGGGCTTAGCATCTGGATCCAGTTCAATTGTGTGTTGTGATAGCTTGGGATTGAAACCTCTCAAGTCTTCATAGCTCCAAGAAAACACATCTAGGAACTCATGGAAAAGTTGAGTGAACTCATACCTTTCTTGCTTTCGGTTGCCACTTTTCCAATTTGAAGTGTTTTGTTCTCTCCCATGAGGATAGGCTCTGAATCTTCTCCTTTGACTTGGATGTTAGCTTTCTCCTTTCTAAGCTGATCATTAGGATTGAAAATAGACTCTAAAGTCACAAGTCCCTTTGGCAACTTATTTGTTTTCAGTTGCACCACTTGATCACCATACTGCTGCTCTAACTTTTCCTGATTTTTGGCTGAGAACTCAGCCTCTTCTTGCAAGAAATTGATGATTTGTTGGTCACTTTCAAACACCTGCCAGCTTGTATTATTGTCTGGCACTGATGGCCTCACAATCACGTGGATATGTGGTTGTGTTTTATCTTTTTAATGTTGTCCACCACATCAAACGTTGCTCCAACTGCTGCAAGTCTATCAACAGCTTGGTTCTCTTTCCTAGGGATGGAGTTGATGTTGAAAGCTTCAAATCCTCCATTAGATCCCATACTCTGTTCTTATAACTCTTGAGCAGATCATTCTTTGTAGCATGCTTTGCCCTTTAACTTGATTTACTATCAACTCACTGTCACCAAAGACCTGTAGATTTCTAATGCCTCTCTTGTTTTCCCAATGAAGTCCATGAACTAAAGCTTCATATTCAGTAGTGTTGTTAGAGCATGCAAACTGAAATCTGAAAGTTGAATAGTACTTAACCTTTTGTGGAGAAACAAGCATTGCACCACCTCCAACACCTTGTCTGCTTCTTGATCCATCAAAGAAAAGCTTCCATACCTCATTATCATCTTTTTGTTCTGACTTGGTGATGCTAGGAAGAGGATGATTCTCTTCATGTAAACAATAAACACCTAGCTCAGATTCTTCTATCTCCTTGTATGGATCAAAAGCATGCACCTTATTTTCCCACTCATCAAGGGTCAAATATGGAATGCCTCCAACCTTGGTGTCAGCTTCATGTATGCTTGGATAGTCTTCTTGGTCAAAAGCTGAGCAATTTGTGTTGATTGGGCTTGGAGTGTGAGGTTCAATATGGAAATTGGCAATAGGCTCAGATCTGATTGTTGCTTTTTCCCCATACCTTGTTCTAAATAAAGCATATGTGACCAATCAGTAGATAGGTAGCCTCCAATTCTAGCTGTGAAATCCCTTGACAAACAAATGGCAAAGAGTGGTGGAAGATCAATCACGAGACACATCTTGTAAAACCATTACATTTGGGCATGCATGCAAGGTAAGGCTTAGTTCCTTGATGATTCCAACAGTTGATATTGTTGTCCCATCTAGTTGCACTACTCCTTTGAGGACTGGCTCATATTTTATGCCCAATTGATCAGCTATCTGCTTTGGCATCACTGAACTACTTGCCCCTGAATCTATCATGCAATTGTGCACCAAATGTTTCCCAACAATCAATGACACATAGAAGGGTGGGGGCTTCAAACTCTTACCTTGCTTCCCTCCATGGTTTCCTTCAGGCTGAGTTGCATTGGTGAGTACCTTCTCTTGCACATGAGGTGGCTGATTTGAGGTTGACCAATTCTTCATGGCAGCTTGCAAGAGATCCCTTTGTCCTAGAATGGAAAGTGATTCCCACATAGATATGTTCACATTGGTCTTCTTCATTTGTTCAATGATATTAAATGGTGATGAACCATCTCTTTGTTGTCCTTTGGCTGCACATTCTTTTCTTGCACATGAGCTGTAATAGTTGGTATTTGGGCTGGTCTAGAAGTTGGCTTGGGCTGCCCTTGCACATTTGGAGCTGCATTTTGCTTGCCAACACCTTGTGGAGTGATGGAAGGTTGTGAATCACTCGATTTTGGTGGTTGTACCTCTCCAATGTTCCTCTTCTTTGACCTTGTATTATCTACTACATTTTGAGGAGGTATTTGATTCATCCCACAAAAATCTTCAGCCTACCAATTCACAAGTGTGGTCTCACTTGGAGCTGCCCCTTGTTGAGATGTTCCTTGTTGCTGATCTATTTCTTGACTTGCTTCACTCTCTACACCAGTTGTTGTCACCATCAAAGCTTGGTTCAAAGCACCATTGAAGCACATAGATTGGTTGTGAGGTTCATTGCATGGGAAACACCAATCATATTCTTGAGCCATATTATTTTGTACTAGCACTAGGGCTCTTGATGTAGATGCAACATTAGGATTATAGGGCTGGAAAGGTCTATTGGCGAAGGCCTAACTTGATTCTAATTTGTAGCTTGGAAGGGTGGCCTATTAGACTGAAATGGTGGTCTATTGGGTTGAGCTTGAGGCTGATAAGAAGGCCTAAAACCTTGAGCTTGCTGCCTCTTAAGTGTAACCAACTCATTACCCAAATTTTGCAATTGTTTCATGACCTCTTGCAGCTCATTTGAGGCACTAGAAGATGAAGTGGAGGTTTCATTTGAACTCTGATTTCTGGGAGTGGGAATGGGAGCTAAAGTAGGTGCTTGGCTAGTACTTGGGCTTCCTAAATCTGGATATAGAGGCATGGGTGGTCTAGGTGCAAGTTTACCAGCCTGTATTAAACAATTCTCAGCCCTAATGGAGATACTATAGGCTGCAGGTAAGGTTACACCTCCCATGGATTGAATCAACATTGCAATATCAGAATTTAAAGCTTTGAGAAAGTAAAGGAAAGCACCTTCTATTGCTGGTCTCACTGCCAATGGGATTCTTTCCCAAGTTCTTTGAAATCTGAAGTTGAAGTCAGTTAGCTGCTCATTAGGAGCCCTCTTGATAGTTGTCAGTTGCTCCAATAGGGACAAGTTATCCCCCTTTTCTCCAAATTGGTCATGGAGGGTTGTGCATAGATTGTCCCAACTTGTGATAGAGCCTGCTCTTAGACTTCTGAACCATTGCAAGGCTTTTCCTTTGAAGGAAGATGCCAGCAACTTGACAACAATATCCATTTCAGCAATCTCATGAATTGTACAGACATTTGCAATGTCCTGGACATGGTCACCAGGAGTGGTCTGATTTTCTCCAGTAAAAAATGGAATGCTCTTTAATGTTGCAACTGGTACTGGATTTTGTGTAGCTAGAGCAAGTGGGCTATTGCTAGTAAAGTTGACATAAGGATTTGGTTGTGCCATTCTGATTGGTCTTAGGACTCTTGTTGATTGGATGAAAGGTCTACCAGGTGGAGGAGTTGATAGAGTTCTGTTTGGTGGAGATGGAGATATTTGAATCCTTCTTCCTCTCTCTCCTCTTTCTGGGGACAAGTGGAGATGGACAAACAATCCTTCTTCTCTTGTTCTTGACCTTGTTTGGATTCTTCTCATGAATCTTCAAGCTTGGACTGCTAAAACCAGTTGATCTTATCCTTTTGGAGTCGCCAGATGTGTAAATCAAGGCTCTTTTAAGAAAGAAACTTGCAACAAATACACATCAACTTTGTTGTAATGAAAATGAAGACCTCTAAGGTCCCACTGGGCGTGTCAAAACTGTTAGTGCAGAATCACAGCACCCCTGGATGTTTCCCATATTTCTAGTTTGATAATGGGCATCTAGTGTGATTGCACAACATTGAATCTTTTCCCCAAGTGTGGGACTTGCAAAAATGGAAAAGACTCTCCAGATTAAAGGCTAGTTCCTATCCCTCTATTCAGGTGCATGCTTTCATTTTGCAGAGGATCTATCCTAAATCCTATTCTAAATCTTTCCAAGGGACCAAGGTGAAGAAGAAATTGTAGAAATAATGAAATCTAAGCTAAGGGAGGTGATGCACCAAGGAATGATGAACTCCCACTCTGTTGTTAAACACAAACCATAGAAATAATGCAACTCAGATGCACAAATAACCATATTTGTAAATGAAAAGATCAAAAATGAATGCAATGGAAGTAAGAAAGGGGTTGGAAATCACCCACAAGCTTATTTTATTGCTTCACAGAGCTGATACAAGGCATTACAATGGCCAAAAGGCATAAATTTGCATCTACAGATCTATGGAAGGTTTGAAAACTTCACAAATTCATTGTAAAGCAAAGAGAATAAGGAAGGTACAGAGCAAAAACGTCCAACCCTTACAAAGAATCGATCATGTTCATTTATAACCAAAGTAGGAGAGAGAAAATAGAAGGAACAAGCAAATCTGATCCTTGGATTCAACCACCCGCCATTAAACTCTGTCAAATCGGCTTGCAAACCATTAAATTGATTTTTCCTTTTTACTGCGTGTTGGAGAAGAAAAAATGGAAAATGGATAAAAAATGATGTCTTCGAAGTGATTTGATCTCGCATTCAAAGCGTGAGAAGATATTTTAGGGTTCTTTCCCATCAAATCGAGTAGATTCTCCATCTTTGGCATGTTGGAGAAGTAAAACAATGGCGGACGAGCAAAAATGATTTGATCAAAGCAATTTGATACACATTCAAAGCGTGAAAGACATTTTTTCATTTTCTCCATCAAAATCCACAAGACATGATGTTTTTATGCTTTTAATGCAAAGGGGGATCGAGATCTTTCCAAAAATCTGATTTCGTCCAAATCCGATCTTGGAATCGAAAGTTATGCCTCTACAAAATTTTTGGCGAAACAGAGCAATTTTAGGTCAAAAATCAAGTCGGCGGGCCGAAATCTAGCTTTTTCCCTCTTTTTTGCATTTTAGAAAAATTCTCAAAAATCCCCATGCCCACTGACTCCCTGGACACGTGGTACTCCCGATTGCTGCGGGTTCAAAGTGAAATTTTACTCCTTCACGCTCGCAAGGGAAAATTTTCCCAAGGCCCTCCGTGGGTTTAAACCTCCACCGCTGATGTGGACACGTGGCACTTCCTGATTTGCTAGGAAATGCGGCTCATTTCTTGCCTTTGAGTTTTTTGCAATTTTGGAAAAATTTCCAAAATTCTCCCAGTGCCCCACTCTCCGCCGATGAGTGGACATGTGGCGCATTGTGATTGGTTGGTGGGGATGCATTTCCAAATTTTCCTTTAGAAAATTTTGACCAAAAAGGCCAAAAACTTGAAGTTCTTCCGCCACCCACCGCCCCGCCTAGACACGTGGCATCATCGATTGGTTCATGGAGGCATGGGTTTATTTCTTCCCTTAGGCCCGAGTCTTTTTGGAAAAATTTTCCCTGCAAACTCCGTCGAGCCATAACTCAAAATTTACAAGGAGTTAGGAGGACTTCTTTACCTTTCTGGAAAGGGGAATAAAAATCCTATCTGATGAAGCAATACCCAAAAAAATTTGAGTGCTAGAACTCCATGAAATTTGAGATGAAGCAAAAAGAAGGAAAGTTATCAAAAAATGAGCATGGGCTTATTTTTTTATAACAGGCTAGAGTTAAACACCTACTAGTAGAAATAATAAGCGTAAGCCCTTGTATGACCATACCATATGACCAGGGGCTAAGGATTTCAATGGGTGTTTGCATATAAATTCACGCAACAACAAATGCGAGACAAATCATGAATATATGAATATATAAAAATGTTTGCAAAATGAAACTTAAAGACAGATGTCAACAACAATCTCCGCTCTAATACCATAAAAGGAACAATAACCGGATCGTACCAATCCAAGAATAAAGATATTAATCAAACACCATGATCAATAAGATGAAAGTAATTCATCATAACAACTTTACATAAACCTTTGCAAATAAATGAGCAAAGCAATATCATACATTATTATGAAACTCAATGAAATACAATGAGAATGAGCCTGCTTATATAGGCAAGGAATAACAATATAAGAACCAGTCAAGGTCGTAGATCAAGCCATAAATCAAGGAAATAACTAGTCATCAAAGAACTAGTCAAGACCATAGATTTAGGAAAGAACTAGACATCAAGGATCTAGTCAATACCATAAATCAAGGAAAGAACTAGTCAATACCATAGATCAAGGAAAGAACTATACCTAACAACTAGATAATATCCCCCTAATATCTAAATAAATAAAAAGAAATATCCACACACATAAGTGGGTGAGGATAAATACAATAAAGGTAAATAAAATACATAGGTGAACATGAGCTAAGGTAAATACCTACTCTAACAGTTTGTGTTAAGAAAAACCAAGTCAATTTTAGTAGTAGGTGAAACCTAAAATAAGGAGATATAAGTGCATATAGGGTGTAGTTGTGTTCTAATATTGTGTTACATACTTTAAGGTTTGAGAAGAGCTTCTATAAGGTATGTTATATCATATATCAATAAAGCGAGTTAAAGAAGCTTGAAGAAATGTACATGGTATGGTTTAAAACTAAGTTTGTATCCTAGGGGAGATAAGCTTGTTTCCATCATCTAAGGTGTCCAATAATTTGTGGGGGTGTTGTTTCACAGTCCATGGATTAGTTATGTTGTTGTTGAGGTTAGAAAAAGAAAATACAATCCAAGGGGGAATCATTTGAGCAAGAAAGTGTGTCTAGTGCATTGTTTCCATTGTGTCATGTCTTATGTTTTCATTTATCATGTTGTGTCATCATAGTATCCTTTTTCATAGATGTCAAAGGGGATAGAAGCATCAAAAACATGGAAATGAGGTCAAGTAGGTGTTTTTTTGTTATGGTTTCCATCAATGTTTCTAAGGTGGTTATCATCAATGACAAAGGGGATATTGTTGGCCATTGTGTCTTAGTGTTTTCATTGATGTCAAAGACATGGAGGGAAAATTATTTCATGGTGTTGTGTGAGTCTTCATGAGGTGTCATTCAGTGTCTAATATGAAGGTTGATTGGTAGTGACCGAGTTTGGTGAAATTCTATGAGGTCTTGGTGCATGCTCTAGTGAGCATAGTCGAGTTTGAGTCTTCCCAAGTTGAATGAAGGTTTTCATGAGATCATTCATGGTCCATATGGTGTCTTATAGTTGTATAAGAGTCTATATCAAGTCAATTTGGTTAGTTCATGAGTTATATGGCTTGATTCAGGTCATCTTAGGCATATTCATAGACCTAGAGCATGTGGTATGGCATTGAGGAATGTGTTTTTGTGTGAATCAGTCATGGTAAAGCATGATAGCGGTATGGTGATGGAATACATGGTATGTATGAGAAGTTTCAAGTCATTTCTTAGATTGTTTACAATGTTTCATGGTCCTTGGGAACCAAGAAGGTGAAGACAAGGCAAGATAACACAGATAAGTCACTTTGGTTGGAGAGTTCCATATCTATTCGAGCTAGATGGTGAGCATGGACAGTTAGAGAATATTTTCATGATGCTTCATGACAAGTTTCAGTCATTCAAGAAGCTTTTGCAAGATACATCATTTTTGGTAAAATCGGGCTTTTTAGAGTGTGTTTTTGTGCTAAAAGTGGACCTTCTAATGGTTTTTGTGGGTTGTATATTTTTCATAAGATATAGAGGATTTCAAGAATTTTTTCCATTGAACTAAGAAATTTTAGTAAAAATAATGAGGTGGATTGATCATCACATTTTTATGAACAATCGTTAAGAAGATAAGTTGCTTTGAAACCCTAGCTAAAAGTGACTTGGAGAAAAAATATTGTACTAATCTTGTTTTGATTGGTTTTGAAAAATTTATGAGTAAGTTGTAGAGGACTCTTCCAACTTTCCAGTAAAGGTAAGATAGATCTTGTGACTATATGTGGGCCCCACTAAAAATTATAGTTTTTGAAGAAGTTTAGTTTGTGGAAATGTTTCTCAAAGAAGGTATGAAATAAATTAAAATTATTTTTATCCTGGGATATTTTATAAATGTCCATGATAGTTTCATATCATGGTTGAGGTTCTAAATGGAAAAGTGTGCCTTATTTATGAAGACTAGTTTTGGGGACAGTTTGGAGCAATTTGTGGTAAAATTAGATTTGCAGGAGCCACATGTGGATTTAAGACTTTGTTCAAGTTTTTTTGTGATCTTGGTTCAGATATATTTCCATTGATATATCAAACTTGAGTTTTGGATAAGGTATGAGAAAGTTATGACTGGTCTTTGAAGGTAAAATATGGAGGATGCTTAATTAAGTGTGGTCTTGAGTAGCTTCATGAGTTTATTGATTGTTTTGAGTTTCTTCATGATGATTTAAGTTTTTTGAGTTCTTACACAACATTTATAAGAGTATTACATTCTTTTTTAAGTGTGGAAGTTATTATGGAGGTGATGGAGCAAGTTGACCTCAAGACTAGTTCTTGAGAAGCTTAAATGTGCGAAACTGGCAGAGATGGACCTGGTTGAAGGCCTTCCACTTGGAGTTGGGAGAAAATGTGAGATATTTTGAAAATTATATTCAGATGGATTTCCTATGGTGTGTGGTTTTTCTCATGACAATGAGATTTGATTGTCCATCCAGCGTAATTAGTGAGAAGAATGTTGTTGGTTTTCAAAGACAATATTTCTCTAGCTAGAAGATGGAGGTAGAAGACACTTGTTTTGGATTGGTTGATGCTTGATATCCATTAGATAGTGAATAGGGATGAATTTTGTTCCTATTGAATTCATTTGGAGGTCTTGAAAGTGATAGAAAGGGTGCAAACTAGTTGAGTTCCTAAAACTACTTTATAGGAAGCTCAATTTGGTGAAGAGGAAAGTGAGTGTGGTTTGCATGTATGGATGTTTCATGATCTCTAGAAAGAATAGATTTGATATTAAATTTAGTTTCTTTCCAATGAGTGGTTAAATTCCATAGTTGAGGTTTTCTTGGGTGATCTAGAGCATGATAGGTGAAGACTGGTTCTGAAACAATTGTTTTGAGAAGGATATGAGCCTTCTTGGTAGTGTTATGAAGAATTTGATTTGTGAAAGATAATGTACAACCATGGATGATTTTTTATGTCATATTTGACATTTTTGAGCTATTTGGTGGCTTGAATAATCATGGTGATGAGGTTTGTGGTCTTTGGTGAATTAGGTGATGGTGTATTGAGCTATTTTTGGGTTTGCTTGGTGTGTTTGAGCATGACCGACCTATATGGGTCCATTTTATGAATTATAATGAGTGTAATGTTATATGTTTTAGTTATATTGATCCACCTAATTGATATAGACCGAACTATGATGTTATTATCAGTTGAGAATCATATAAAGGTGATTGTTTAGTTCATTTTTGAATTAGTTGATAGAGAAGGAAAAAGTGCGACCCAAGTGTGTGATTGAAATAGGTATGAAGGCATATATTCAGAGATGAGAGATTGTGTGATAGGTTGAAGAATGTTAGAGAGCATGTGTGCAAGGGTTTGAAGCCAAGACAAGTCATGAAAGAGTGAGATAGAGCAAGTTGAAGGAATGAGGGTTTGGAGGGTGTGTGTGTGAGAGCTAAAATTGTGATCTCCATCGGTTGTAACAAAACAAAATTAGAGATCTTCATATTCATATGTTTGATTGTGTGTTTGATCATATTAGGGGGTTGTAGCCTTCTTGTGGAGTGGGTGCTTCACTAAATTAAGGGTTGGTGCTCCTTGTAGGGTTGGTGCTCTACTAAACTAGGGGTTGGTGCTCCTTGTGAAGTTGGTGTTGTTATCACCGAAAAACAACACCTTATGATCTCTCATGAGTGTGTGCATGATCTATCAATGTTTTTGGGAAACATGGAATTATCTCAGTGTGGAACCTTGAAATTGATATAATTCTCCACGTAAGGTCGGTTCCTCTTCCTGATCTAATGCTAAAACTACTCCTAATGTTGGAAATACAACTACCTAATCCTATCCTATGATTCTAAGGGACTAGTGAGAGAGGGAAATACATGAAAATGAAGAAATCCTACACTAAGGAGGTGATAGCACCAAGAGAAGGGTGGTTGGGACACTCTAATGAATAGAAATGAGAAGAAATGAAGATAGAGAGGGTATGTAGAACACCATAGTCTATAAACACACATTTACAACATCATTTCCATTAAACATAGCCATTTATAGCTTGCAAGAAATTATAAAATGCACCAAATACTTTCAGCTGCAATAAAGAGGCAAGAGAATGCAATGAAACACAAGCAAGGGTTGAAGATTAGCCACAAAACTTGATTTTATTGCTTCATAGAATTACACAGTCCATTACAATGAAATATAGAGGCATGAATTTCCTACAAAATACCTGAATGGAGGCTTGAAGCTCACATCAACCTGTAGAAGAATGGAGGAGCAGATAGAGAATGTTCAACAATTGCTTTTTAATGAGCTCTCCATTTTACATATATAGAAGAAAGAAAAGAGAGGAGGTGGAATCCTGAAATCTAGGATTTACCCACAAACAAATGGCATTAAATGTTCGAAAATATCATGGATGACCATGTAAATTCATCCTTTGATGTCCTTTAGCTTCTGGAGAAGAAAAATGCCCCATTCCTCCATTAATGATATTTTTCCTACCTAGGAGGCTAGGATTTGCATTTTAAATGCGGGGAGTTTTTATATTTTTGGGCCACCAACCCCACCTACTTTCCACTTTTTGTGTGCTCATGATGAAGGGTTCAAATTCTGAATGCCTCGGATGTCTCTCCAAACTTCCTCAAACAGTTGGCATTGATGTTGTGCACAAGCTATGGATCAATAATTTGGTCAAGCATGCCTCTTTTATAGTAATGCATTTCCCACTCTTTTATATTTACTAGCTCCTAGCCAATACATGATTAATGATTGGCCTTGCACATAGTGCCTCCATTAGCACTACTCCAAAATAATATACATTTGATTTCTCGATCTATTACTACCTTCTAAAGTACTCGCATTCAAGGAATCCAAAGCTATCATTGACAATTGTACTCACATAGGGGTCAAAGCATATAAACATGTCCCACTTTTTATTCCACCAATAAAATATGTCCCACAACCAAAACTTGACCAAACAAAACCAAAATCTTAACAAAGTATTTGACTGCAAAGAGGTTGCCAAACAACCTTGTTTATGGGTGGCTTAGGGAAGAATGTCATAGTATATTTATCTATGTATATCAAATACATAATTTTGTTCTTATTTATAAGCCATTAAGTAGTGGCTATGACATCAAATTGACCACCTTTTTTTAAAGTTACAAATATATTGATTAGTGAAAATAACTCCCATGAACTTTACTGAATTAACAAAAGTTAAATTTCTCATATATTTTCATTTACGAAGTTTTAAATTCTATTATAAAAAAATAGTTTTAAAAAAAAAAACATTACTTACCACATATAGTACACTTTTACTAATAACTAGCACTATAACATTTATTAATTATTATTAAACATGTTTAATTTCACTAGAATGAATAAGACACTTACATGACCGTTTAACCCTCTCAAATTAAATTACACTCCTAGAATTTTTAGAATTTTTAATGAAAAAAATCTTATATTATATTAAATACAGCACCATACAAAAATTTCATACACCTAAAATTTCCAGAACACCTCAACGAGATATTCCACTCCAAAAATGAAGACAAATTCGACTACTCTAGCCCTGCATTTCCTCCCATAACACTCTATCATCCCCTTCAAAGTTTTGAGGCGCTGAAGAGAAGATATGGCCATGCCCTTGCACAGACCCTCCCACATCTGAGCCACCTGAGCATCGTTTCCCACATAGATGTAAAAATCCCTGCCGTCCTCATCATGGTCGCATCCTTTTCCGAGTTAATCAAACTATTCATTAACCCTACATAGCAACAGATAACCTGCAACTCTGACGGAAGAAACGCCTCGAGAGCCATCAGGTTTCTCAGAACAGTTTCAGTATTTTCTGAAATCATGATAACAGGTAGGAAAAGAGTAGACGTTTCCTTGTCAAATGTTAAGGCCATGCCCAGATCTCCCCCGCACGGCCGGATTCTGAATCCTGCTTTGCATAACATTGATGTAGAGGGGAGAACGTGATTACACAAATTCTGTGCTTCCACAGTGGAAGAAGAAGGGTTTTTAGTTGGTGCCCTGGAGAAAAAGAGAGGATTAACCCATGCAAGAAACCTAGAAAATGTTCCCGGCCTGTAAACGGAGAATATAGTTCAAATCGTGAGATCTGCAGATATTTGAAAGGGAAAAACGTGGAAGCCGCGCCTAAGAGCAAGTGAAAGACCCTGGTTTTCGCTTCTTTCTCTGATCCAGCCTCCAATTCTAATATTTTGGCCAGGACGAAGAGGGGAATTTGATTTTCTAGCTTTACAATGTCCCCGAGTACTGCAAATCCGACCGACTTGATTCTATTTTCATCGAAAAGGGGTTCAAAATACATACTGTTAGACTCAGAGGAATCGAAGTGATCTTTGCCGGCGAGAGTTCTGAGAAGCTCCAAGAGAAAAGAAGCGTCCAGGAGCATCATCCACGCTAGGGTTTCAGTGTTGCAATTCGAGGATTTTCTCGTAGGCGTCTCTGATTTGGCCGTCCATTTTCTCAATCTCTGAGACAACAAAATTGATGTCTGTTCCTGTTCCCAGGGGAGCCTCCCCATCATCTTTTGGGCAGCCCTGAGCTTGTGGCTATCCATGTCAGAGAGATCTTTGTTGCGGTGGTAAGAAGGGCCAATGGAAACTGCCTGTGGAACATAAGCATGGCGGTTGAAGTCGATGAGGATCTTGGGGACGCGCAATAGAATTCTGAGAATGGAGGCCCTCTTTGACGTGGATGAGCCATTCGCCTTCGCTGGCGCTTCTACTGTACTCTGAATCTTGGGCCTCACACAACTGTAGGGTGTCGGCCATTTGTGCTCAGCTTAAGAGGGACCTGAAGTTTAGCAGACGAAGATATGTTAGGGGAAATTCCCAGTAAGTTCCAGGTCAAATTGTTGAAGTTTGATTCCAGGTCAAAGCGATCATTTTCAACCTGCTGTGATCATCTATTGGCCATCTGGCTCAAATCGCCCACTCGTTCGACTTGTGAACGCAAAGGAGCCCCGAAATAGTGGAGGTTTCAATTCTAGCAGCATTTTAGCTGAGAAAATTTAGGAGTATTTTAGCAGTTTAAGGTCTCATGATTTTTTATTAGTTTCCTCAATAATATCTGCTGAGGTATTATAGGATCTCATTGGATATTTATGATTATTTGTAGGAAAATAAATCATATTTCTCTCTAAAATCACCAAAAAATAATGGCGGGAATGCATATTAGATTCTATCAGCGCTAAATAGGGGTAAACTCCCAACCCCCTCTCCAGCGACCTCTTAAGTTTAGGGGCTAAAAAAGTGGAGCTCCTATTTTTTAGGCCTAGAATCTATTATTTCTCTTAGTTGACTTTAAAAATAAGCATGGGACCTTCTCCTCCACGAAAATAGGAGCCCAAGCCCCTCCATGGGACCATGCCTAAGGGCATGGTCCCATGGAAGGGGGCTCCATAAATATCTCAGCATGGTGTTGTTGAGAAAATTTAGGAGCATTTTAGTAGTTTTAAGGTCCCATGATTTTTATGAGTTTCCTCAACAATACCCGTTGAGATATTATAGGATCCCATTGAATTTTTTTGATTATTTGTAAATAAATAAAATTATATTTCTCTCTAAAATCACCAAAAAATAATGGCGGGAATAAATATTACATTTTATCAGCCCTAAACAGTAGGGGGAAACTCTCACCCCCTCTCCAGCCACCTCTTAAGTTTAGGGGGCTAAAATAGTGGAGCTCCTATTTTTAGGCCTAGATTCTATTATTTCCCGTAGCTGGCTTTAAAAATAAGTATGGGACCTTCTGCATGAAAATAGGAGCCCAAGCCCTCCATGGGACCATGCCCTAAGGTCTGTCAAAAAGTTACTTGGAATTATTAGTGTCGTGAATGTGATGAAGTGTAAGCTAATTATGTGATGTTCTTTTATTTTTATTTAATTTTTTTATTGAATTGAGCAAAGTTAGGTGCACATAATTGTTAGATTTAGTTGTTAAGGATAGAGGGAATTTTGGCTCAATCATCTATTTATTTATTATTTATTTTCTTTTCCTTTTAAAATATTTTTATTTTAAAAATAAATTAAATAAAAGTAAATAAAATCAATTACCTCATTTTTATTTTATACACATTTACATTTTATTGAATTTATCATCAAAGACCAACAATATTATCATGGTTAAGATTAAGGAGACTCCCAATCTATTAAAATTTAATATTCTTAATATATATTTATATAATTGTTGAATGGAGAAGTTTAGTTTTAAAATGTTAAAAAAATAACAAGATGTGTTAGTTTCATTCGATATCATTATTATAACTAGCAATCGCATGTGTACAATGCAATGTGAACGCTGAATGGTAAATGTTATTTGATTTAGAGGGATAATTTTTTCTTTTGTAGTTGATGTTGTTTGTAATGATTTCGAGGGATATTGTGTTAGTGTTGCTCATCAACTTGGCCATGGCATTGCCTGGAATACACAAACCAAGTAGCTTTGGCCTTATTTCAACTCATATATTTACAATCCTAACATTTTGTGAAAGAGTTGTTAAATTCACCTTACACAATAATTTCAAAGTACATAATTTTTGGCGATAATTTTTGCTAAAGTGTTTTCGGCAATTTTCACACGCGAGAAAGGACCGAGTTACGAACAATACATTACTTGGTGAAATTCAAATTTTGCATGCATTTCTTTTAGCAGGTTAGCGGTAATCATTAACTTTACAAAAAAAAAAATTGGCTTCCTACAATTGATTCGTTTCTTTTAGGGTGTTGCTTCCTACAATTGATTCGTTTTCTATGAATTTTCAGTCCAATCCAAGAGGCTTATCTTATTCCTAATACCACTATTGCAGATGTGTGTTCCACGGGCCTTGTGCTCCACCATGAAATGGTCCAGATCTCCAATCGTCTGCAGTGACTGCCCCCTAGTTCTCTGGTAAACATGTACATTTACTGAGTCACCCCAAAAACCAAAATTGCACATGTCTGAACCTATAACCTCATTGTCCATACCACCACTCTCCATAAATTCCATCATTCTTTTTTGACTCACATCTTCTACGGTAAAATTTACAAGAAATAAAACCCCCCAAAAAAACTCTTACTCTCTTGCCCTTCCACTTGCAATACAATTTAATTACTTCATAAAACCGTCACGTGAAATAATGAAAGAAAGCAATTCTTAAAACTAAAGGTTGAGTAATTACTTGGCTCCCAGCATAATGTACTCTTCCGGCCATTGATAATATACTATACGCTATGTCCATGCACGAGCCCGACATAGTGCACGCTATGTCCCTAAATTCCAAGCCATTGCAAGAATTCCAACCTCAAAGTTAATAAACAAATATTTGAATAATACTTGTGAACAACTTGAAGATTGTAGTGCTTGCTTAGATTTTTTAGGAGGATTTTCGGCCCAATGCCCATCTTGGGCTAGTGGACAACTGCCATCTACAAGGCCACTGTGTAAGTGGAGTATTTATAAGGAAAAGCATTATGTTTTGACAATCACTGAGTGATTGTCTTCTGTGTATATAAATAATGGTGCTTACTATTTTTCTGAAATTCTAGATTAGAATTGCACTCTGTTTTAGTATTATCAACCTAAAAGAGGACTCTTCGTTACATTGAAGTTTTATATTCCTAAATCTTACTAATGAATTGGCCAATGCAATATGAATCTCATTTTGATTTGGATTAACTCATTTTCTGTCTTTGTAATTTGCAAGGGAACTGGTAGCACTCGAGCCAAGATGTTGACAACGATAGCCCCTTATCTGAGTGGAGACTTTTCTTAATAGAGATAACTCTGCATTGTATTCAAAAGGCTCCTGTAGATATTCTTATGTATCCAAACCAGTAAGCAAGCTACGGAAGAGAGAGGTGTTTGCAACCACTAAGGAGAATGATCTAAAATGTCTTTTGCCAAGCAATAACATTGTCCTGTCTAGAAATGTAACAGTTCAGGCCAAAGGAACAAGCTCTCACTATCAAAGCAAGGAATTACTAAAGCTTTTCGATAGTAAATATGTTCCTAGTAGAGACCCCAAGTTGCAATGCCATAAAGAAGGCTTCCCAAGCTTAGAAAAAAAGAGAAGGGCAGTAATGGGCGGGGAATTTAATTCTGAAGCTTCTAGAGTAAGATCCCCCTTTTAACAAAGAAATCAACACTCCTTAAAAATAAGGCTTCCAAAAACCCACATATAAATTCTTGTATAAAAGAGAATTCAACACCCCTTAAAAAGAGGGCTTCCAAAAGCCAATTTATAAATTCTTGTTTAACGAGATAATTTAATACCCTTAAAATTAAGGTTTCCAAAACCCACTTCACAATGGAAAAGGAATATTGTTGGACCAGTTTCTTCCATGACAAGGAAGAAAGCTGGTAAAGAAGATCATGAAGTAGATTGTTCTTCTCCAAGCTTACGAGTGATTTGGTTGTTATAGATGATGTTCTTGAGAGTGATCTTATGGGCACGAAATGAGTGAACTAGAATTGTTCGATTTGGCTTTGTCGTTCGGTGAACTTCTTCCGAGATAAATGGATTACTACACCTATTTATATATCGCAACAATCTGAAGGATCTATTACTGGAGAATTCCATAGCTTTAATGGCTCTCGCTTTAGTCCAATCCAGGAGGCTTCTCTTATTCTTAATACCACTATTGCAGATGTCCTGTTCCAAGCCATAACAAGAATTCCAACATCATAGTTAATGAACAAATATTTGAATAATACTTGTGATTTCTTAGTAACTACAACTAAAAAAACCTACGGTGTTTGAATTCATCACATTACATAAGCCCCGAAGGGTTTTGAAACCCATCACTATACCAAAGCAAGCAATTCTTAACCTTATATCAAGGTTGAATAGTTACCCGACTCCCAACACAATACATACTTTGTATGAATAGCAAAATTACATCTTCCAGAATGGTTTAAAAATTTTCCAATACCCTAAAAACCTCTAACCCTAACAATCTAACAAACTTCCATCACTCCTAAGCAAAGTACTCTTGACATCCATTTGACAAACTTCTTAGTTAAAATTAGCTTGTGGCCTTCAGAGAACACTTAAAGCATTAAATGCGAACTGTTAAGAGTTAGTGGAAACTTACAGTGAAGAACACTTAAAGCATTAAATGCGAACTATTAAGAGTTAGTGGAAACTTGCCGGTGAAGGGAAACGGCTCACCAAAGCTTCAAATGTGGATTGTGTCTAACCTATGCACCCGTATGCCTAGATTATTGTCTCAATCAAAAAATCACTTCAAGATCCCAATACGCACGCACTTGGAGTTTTTCGTGAAAGATATGGTAGATATGGTAGAATTGTGCTAAGAGAACCTATGCTTTCCACCGATCCCAATAATGCACCAGCTTGGAGTTTTCTCATGAAAGATATGGTAGATATGGTAGAATTGTGCTAAGAGAACCATAAATTCACCAGATCCAGCCCAACAACATCCCAAAAGTATTAGAGGCGCGAGATGTTGTGTTTTGCAAGCTCGTAAATACAATATTTGTGGGCTCTGTCAATGCAGTAACATCTACAGAATTAGGGGAAACAGAAAATTGAGTCCCCCAAATCCACCGTGAACTGACATAGCGGCATGCACAGATACATAATACAGATCGATGCCTCCTCCGAACCCAAAACGAACAAAAGACGATCTGCCGGAAACGCCTACACGAGCACAATCAATCGAGGAAAATGAGAATACAAAACGACATGCAATCGCTAAAAATAGCCCCAAAATGGTAAAAATAGTCAGGTAAAACGCCCGTCAGACGGCCAAACCGGCGTCAAATTTAACACAATCGCGGAAACGTCTGGAAGTCCTTTACCATAGGGGAACGCCTTCGGCGTAATTAAAAGATTTTTAACTTTTTAAGTTTGAACACTCTTAATATATTTAGATAATTGTCTTGGCTAAACAATCTTTGTAAACTCTCAAAGCACCACACATAAAACAAGTAAGTTAATTTGACCAAATTGACATCATTGTCATGGTTAAGAAGACTCGTAACCTATTAAGCTTCTAACACTCCATATATATTTAATCGATAGACATATATATATATATATATATATTTTGTGTGGCCAAAATGATTTTATATTGATGTATGACAAGATTGTTGTTTTGGGCATTCATTTAAATCTCCTTTTATTTTGTCAAACAATTTTTTGTTAAGTAGGTGTTCACATTTGAAAAAATAAGGCAATGTTCTTTGAGCAAATTTTTTCGAGTTATATTATTTTTTCCTATACCAAAATAAATATATAAATATTTGGATTCTACTCTACCTATGTAGAAAGTTAAATCTACATCGCTCATTCTCATTGTTGCATGATGTAATTTTCTACCAAAATCAAACGTGGTTGTGGCTCCTATTCACGTTGTTATTTCTAAAGTACTGCTAAGCACACTGGGAGCTCTACATTCGCAAAATCTTAGCACGAGAACCGATCCGCAGCCCTAAAACCGGGAAATTGTTAAGTATGCAACAAGACGAGGCATGGCAAGAACAAATCAGGAATAGTCGTGTTCGAGATGGACCAACGAGGAGGATTAGCGGGTCGATGATGTAGAGTGGACAATTTTGAACCCTGGAGTAACTGAGTATTTGAATTCTGGTCCAAATCGAACCAAACAAGCTATTTCATTCAATTGGGATTTGGATGGCGTCATAACATTGATTGTAATTTGTATAGACATTTCCTTTGTTTTTTCATAATTTTACCAATTTATCATAGCCGATGGACTGCCTCGTAGCAATGGTGAAACGAGGTTTTGTCCCGATTGTCGTGACCGACTCTCCATTTAATTGACATGTCATGAGAATTCTAGACTCGCATGTGAAAATTCTATCACAATCACCGATTATTAATCTCATGTCTTAAAAGATTATTTAAGCTGCGAAAACTAATTCACAAATGAATATCGAAAAATAACACAAGCGCAACTTCACTAATAAAAATACGGAAAGAAATGCGTAACACAATGAACACAATATTTTCGAACAAATTGTCCCTAGAAAAACCCATAAGGGAAAACCAATTCTACAGATGAGAAATTATATTAACTTCAAACAAATTAATAGATATCAAAGATTCCTTGCCTCTTATTGGCATAACTCGACTATCTCCCAACTTCTCCCATTGATATTCCTCCACTACTATCCCCAACGCTATCATTGTGCCCTTGCTAACACTGCAAGACTATTTGCTATCACTGCAAACTCACAAACTCATTTGCTAGCACTGCAAATGCTTCTACTAAACTTGCCTTCTCCAAATGCCCAATGACCTCCTTTTATACTACTCTCATTGGAAAACCAATGGCCGAGATCGATTCTCAATCGACGGCTGAGATACATAACAACTTAACAACCATAACAAATTTGGTTGCAAGGTGTCACTAAAGGAAATCAATAATTAGAAAATAATTAATACATTCTCAACAATAAAATAACTATTATCTAATCTTAGCAAATGGATGAACAATTGTCCAAGCTAACAAACTAACACTCCCTCTTAGTGAGGAAGTTGTTCTGCATGACACCCATCTTATCTCTAAAGAAGATAAATTTTTCCTTCCCAATGCCTTAGTCGAATGTCTCTGCTACCTACTCCTCTCGTAGGATTATAGCCGAACAATACCTCGCCGTACATAATCCACGATGAAGTGATATCTCGATATCTATATGTTTAGACCTATCATGAAACACTGGATTCTCAGACAACTTGATGCAACTTTGATTGTCGCAGTGTATCACAAAGTAGTCTTTATTGGTGTGTGTTATTTTCCATTTCATTAGGTGAGTCATCTCACTTAGGTGAGATCGTAGGTCCATGTGTCATTTAGGGGTCATTATGATATTCTCTTATGCGTCAGTGCGTCAGCCGTCAGTGCGTCATATGTGTCATTGGGAGTTACACTTCTATTCTAGGAATGTAACTCCCCCTCTCTACTTGAGTTGTCATGATTGCAGCACTGGGTTACTCAGCACCTCCTATATGTACACCCCATTTGATCTATGAGATAGAGGAGAGTTTTGTGGCTTATCGAGGTTCTGCCCGTTTGTCGAATCTTTGCATGCACATTCGGTTGATGCTCGCTCCTCCCAAGATCTCTTCACACCTGTCATTCGCACGTTCGTTGATGTACATGTCGTCCCTCGTGATCCTCGCTGGATGTCGGCCAAAGCCTCCTACAAGAAGTTGGAAAAACTTCTCAGAGATTTCCTTTGGGCTAGCTCGGAGCTTGGCAAAGGCTTTCACAGAGTTATGCCGGGAATATTGTTGCCTCCCTAGGGATTCTGGTGGGCTTGGTCTAACCAACATTGGCCGCCAGGGACTGCATTGGTGCAAGTGGATCATTCAGCCCGCTTGACTGCAATGAAGCTTGGAAAGTGTTGATTCGCAACTGTATTTGCCAAGGCTCCCCTCAAGGGCGTAAAACTTGGTAAGGGCTGGATTTTCACAGTCTGCTCATTCTCAAAGCCCCAAGATTGTGGGCACCTTTGTTGTCAAAAGCATATGGAAATCTTGGGAATTTCTCAAACCCTTTTTAATTTGGGAAGGGGATGGTTTCCGTAATGGGCTTTCCATTAATGACCACAAAGCATCTGGTGGTCTCCTCTCATCAATTTTCATGATGTGTCACTTGCCCAAGTGCCCTGGGTTCATGCTCTTAAGTTATATCGGTGAGGCTTGTGCACTCTTAAAGAAATCTTTTTGCAGCGGTCAGATCGCTTCTCACTTGGCCTCAAGCTAAAGCCAAGTTTCGCTTGCTTCGTCTGACAAAGAGTCTTATCAGGAAGTTCTTGATTCCATTCCTACTGAGATGCTTCACAAAGTTGGTGTTGTCTCTCTCAGGCCTTGGTGGAAGGATTGGAAATGGTTTCCAGATACCCCGTTCTTAAATTACTCCCTAGGCAAAGGGTATGCTCTTCTCACCCCCAGGCTGCCAATGGTGGCTTTGCTTAAACTCCAGATGGTCCATCAATTCTAGATGGTCCTCCTGGGAAGCTAGATTTCACACAGTTTGGAAAGCCATCCTTCAACCCAAGCTAGCCTGTTTTTGCTTGGTGCCTGCTTTTCAAGGCCTCCCTCTTGGGCGCAGATTAGCTCACTACAGATTGCTCCTCGGCTTTGCCCTTTTTGTGGGCATATTGAGACGCTTACGCATTTGTTCTGGTATTGCCCAAAATCTCGGGCTATTTGGGACTGGATCCACGATTTCTTTGATCGTTTCGACCAGCTCCATTTCTTTGGCAACATGTTTTGCTTGGGGATTCTATTTCCATTCCCCATGCTTTTGCGCAAGTGTGGCATACTTTTAGAGTGGAGATCCTTTTTTATATGGAAAGAACGTAATTTTGTTGTTTTTGCTAATTCTGCAGTTTCTTGCTTTCTTTCGCATTATGATAAGGCCATGTTTATCTTAAATGTGTTCTTACAGATCCAGGACTAGGCCCACAAGGTAGATCGGAAGTGCGGCACCTCCAGACCCTTCTGGATCATTGGGCCAACACTCCTTGCACTGTGGCACGGAGCCCCCTACCTCCCCTTCTGGGAGTGTTCGTTCGAGAGGACGCCGTGGCCGAGGCCGGTCGGATGAACGTGCTCACCGTCATCGCTCTCCCGGTGGTAACCCGAGCATCGGTGGAGCCCTATCAACCACGGTGGTTGGGGATCCCCGCAACGATCCACGCAAAGCATAGTGGGCTGGGGCTCCCGCCACCACTCCCCGCCTCCTGCGCAGTGGGATGGATGGGATTCTGGCAAAGTCCCTCGGTTGGCTCTTGCCATATCTCCTAATCAGTAGGACGAAAAAGAAGAAGAAGTTGGCTCTGGCCGCCCCTTTCGGATGGAAATGATCTTCCAGGTAGTAACCTGGAGGATAAAGGGCCTCCACCACCACCCCTACCTCTATGTTTGTTGCGGCGGCTTAGTTTGTTTTCCTTTTTGTTTTTTGGCATTGTTGCCTTGTGATACTTTTGTCTCCTAGCCTTCGGCTAGTTTGAACGTGGGGTGTGCCCTTTACCACCCATATTTTTTGTGGATAGATTGTAATATTTTATTAAGTAATATAGACTATTTCATCAAAAAAATTTAACTTAAGGTTATAACACTTAAAGCTATAAAAAAATTAAAAAAGAGCAGGCTTTGATAAATTTAAAGAGGGAATGATTGTAACAGTGGCCAACAAAAGGGAGGTTAGGGCCACGTGGAAGTGGGCGGAAGGCCCAAGGTGGAGTGCAAAACATGAGGCGAGTATTGGGAGTGGCTCGAGGAATCCAAGGTGGGAAAAGGGGATGAACGGCGAGCTGGCAGGGAACGCACGAGGCAAGGTCAATACACAGAGGCGGATGAGTCGGCCGAGAAAATACGCAAACGATAATGAGAGCTCAAGGTCACGGTCGCAACAGCCAAGGCATGTAAGGAATGACAATGCAGAGGAGGGCCAAACACAGCATAGGGTGGCTCTAGCAAGCAGGAACCGAGTGGAGAACGACCAAGCACGTGTAGAGGGGCTGAGGTAACACAACTCGGCGAGGGGAAGCACAACGATGGATGGTTAGACGACCGAGTTGGGCCAAACCAATGCATTGTGCCAACGAAAAACAACTTTGGTTGAAGGCCAAGCCAAAGGCTAATGCAATGAACACGTACAAGTTGGGCAGAGTAACAGAGTCCACACCAAACCAAACACAAGCAGGCACGCAATGGCCAGGGCGATGTGCTAAACAAGCTCGAGGACAAGCTAATATAGGGCAAAAGAAGCCAACTCGCCAGCAAGAAAAAAACAACGAGCCAAACAAAACTAGCTCAAATGAAACCTAACTTAGTCAAAAATAACTTGCATGTGAAAAGCCAACATAGAAGTAGCCCAACTTGCCATAGAGCTCGATGCAGAGCTCAATGAACTAGGAGGGGAGGTAATTGAGATGAGTAGAGGGAGAGCTTGGGTGAAGCAAGGGAAAGTTGGATGGAACTGGACAACAATGCAAGGGCAGGCAGAGAGCATGACAGAGAAGGTAGAAACCAGATTTTCAAAAAAACCAAATTTTTAATGAAAAACCAAAAAAACCATAAATACCTCCAAAAGAATATTTCCGCTAGAGTTCGCTGTAGACAGCTAGATTTAGCTAGAAACTCCGAAAAACTCCAAACGGCAAAAATAACATGCACATGCACCTAAAATAACACACAAACTAGCAAAAACCTAAGTAAAGCACAAATGGAATACGATAAGAAAGCTTGCACTAGAAACTAGTAAGAACAGTAACCTTAGAGTAGTAGGCAACGAATGACGGAGAGAAACATGAATCCCAACAATGTGCTCTGATACCATATTAGAGAATGTGAGAACGAGGATCAAGTGGAATGACGCGCACATCAATCAAGTTGCTCTCAAATGACAAACTTGACAAAGTTCCACGTAGTAAAGAAACATTCAACCATGAAATGTGCATGCAAAAAAAAAAAGGGTCTACTTATACTCACGGATCAAAAAGAATGTACAAATAGGAGTATTATGTAATGACAAGGAGAAGAGGATTTATGTTCCGAAATGGAAAGTAACTCATGTATGACGCATTGGTGTGCATGATGGAATCTATAACGGAATATGTCATACCCCCTAAAACACTTAATACCTATGATCTCACCTAAGTGAAATGACTCACCAAGTGATGTGGACAATGCCCCAAGACGACAAGGCAAGTACCCCACACCAACAATTAAGTTGTCCCAAAATGAAGAATTGGTCGGGCCCAACTTAAAATATTATTAATTCTTTTTTATTTAGAAAAAGTGACATTACAATATGTCTACGCATCCTCCCAACTCATGTCCATATGCTTCCACGTAAATGTATTCTCTTGAAAAATATTTGTTTACATGGTATGACTTCACATGTTAGATCTCCAAAAATCCACTATTTTTTTCGGATGGACGAATAAGGGTTTTTGTTCATTTTCCTCTCCAACTAAAAGTCCTTTATCACATGAGCAACAACTCGCCCTCAATATTATGTCGAAACAACTTGCACCTTTTGAATTGATCATTCTAAGCATGTTTGGAACAAGGATTTCCTATCTCATCATTCATGTGTCCTAAAGAAACAAAGAATAATTTCGCATATGTTCCCCCATCATTTTTCCCTCCCTCTACTTCTCTTCCCTCAAAATCCTCTTCTTCGTTGTCCATCCCCCTCCCGTAATGTGTCATTCCTATAGGTTTAACTTCTTCAATGCATCCTTTCGGCTCTCCATTACACCACTGCATGTGATCGCTAGTCATTATACCAATGCAATGCGATTTTACTTGGCCATTGCGGATTTGTCATGGGTATTGACAAGTCAATCAATAAATGGTAAGAAAGAACGACTTTAAAATCAAGTAGATTAATTTTATCATAAGGGATCTTATTCGATTTAGAAATTGTTTCCTAAATGTAAAATGTGAATGTCATGTGAAAAGTCATGTGAGCACACGGATAAAAGTGTTAGTACTAGCAGAGGTAAAATTGAACTATCGAATGTGGATATAAAGACAAGGGGTGTGCTAAAGATGACTAATAATATACTTTATCTACCTTCAATAAGACAAACAACTAACAATTGAATATCAATTTGGTTGTTTCGTGTTGAGGACAGAAAGGACGGCGATGGCAACGAAGAGCTATGACCCTGCGCGATCTGGAGTGAACGGCCTCAGATCGGGTGGGGGAAATGGATCTGGGGAAGGGGCATCTGTTGTTCAGCTTGGAGGCGCCTCCATGGGTCCCACGGGATTAAAGCAGAATAGTGGGTTACGGTGGACGCTGCAACAAGGAGAATGAATGAAGCCCCTCTAACCCTAATCAATACTTCTAAATCGATCGAGAGATGCATACATGTCTGTGAGGAGGGGAGGGAAAAGACATGAGCCAAATAGTAAAACAAAAACTTTTGCACATCTGCTACTAAGATGACTTCGCTCAAAGATATCCTTGGAGCTCGTGGTGGTTATACTCCTGGAAACCAAGCATATCTGGTCGATATGGCAGAAGAGATCCCTACCCTAGAGATCAAAAATCCCGAGGTGGAAGAATACTTTCAGACTCTGGTTCGAGATGTTGTGATCGGGCACTTCAATGGCCTTTGGCCTTCCTCTACCGAAATATATAAATGGATATTTGAAAATTGGACCAACAAGTGTGAAATATCACTCTGTTCCAGGGTTTGCATTTCAAAGAAACCGAGGATTATCAGTGTTGCCTATCTAGAGGACCGTGGTTTTGGGGTAATGCTTCGGTCTGTATTTGACTCCTTGGTTTCCAAAATTTGATCTGAATTCTCATTTAGTTACCAAAACGCCTATTTGGGTAAGGCTTCCAAATCTCCCTCTGCATCTATGGTATGCCCTAGATAATATTGGTAATTGTCTGGGCAAGTTTATTAAAGAAGATTTGGATAGAACTCACTCAGGGTTGTGCACGTATGCTCGCATATGTGTTGAAATTGATCTGAGTAAAGGATTACCAGATCGTATTTTATTAAAGTTTGGAAAATTTCAAGTATTCACAGTTTTGGATTATGAGAACACCGCCTTTAGATGCAGAGTCTGCAAAAACTCAGGACATTTGCAAGCTTGTTGTCCTTTAAATAAAAATGGAGCTAAAAAGTGAAGCTCGTCACAACTCCTAGCGGATGGGGAAGTGTAAATCCAGATATGGTGTCTGCTTCAACTTTCAAGGGGGCTCAGAGTATAAGACAACAAAACAACAGAAAATAAGTAGCAGATTTCAGAAGTTGGAAATCAGGAGAATGTGGAGTTAATGGGAGGAATGAAAAGAGGACACGTATCTAACAAATCAAATTCGGATCAGGAGTCTTTTGCCCGACTTAAGGGAAGTCCCAAGAAATCACAATGATCTTATGATTATTGTTCCATCTGACATGGGCATCTGGCATGAAGTAAAGAACAAGAAAAATAAAAAAGTCGATTGGGTAATATTGAGGACTTCTTCCCATCCCAGGTTGGGAAATAGCAGACTATTGGCTATTTTGCCTAGATTAGTTTCGTAGGCTTGTTTTCCGAGAATTTAGCCTAAGCGGTTCTTGTTTATCTTCTCAGAGTTTAGACCTTGCTTTTTCTAGGGAACGAGTCCCTTCAACCCGCCTTATCAATCAAAAAAATAAAATAAATAAATAAGACAAACAACTGAGATGGAATGCATATACTAAGTTTTTATAAATATACATATTTATTTCCCGAGATGTTGTTTATCCATATTATTTGATCTCGAGCTCGAAAGCAACGACTAATGTCTATTTTTTGATCATCCAAAATATTTTTGCGTAGAGCTAGTGAAAAGTGATCGCTGGAACACTAATTCACACTTATCATAGCGCTCAAATTCAAAACTTAGAAAATATGCAGTGTAAATCTACTGAGCACCCACATTGGTCAAAGGAAGAATCAACCCAACCCACCAGGGCCTTACAAAAGTACAAGTCTTATCTTTAAACATTTCATATGTTTCCTTGTCTTCAAAACCATTTCATATTTTGTTCATACTATTTGGCTTCCGTTCTTTCGATATCAAAATTTCAATTTATTAGATCTTCCAAGGGATGGTATGTGTAATGTCCCCTTTTCCCAATCGAAGACCTTTGGCCCATTTTGTCAACCCGACGGCCAAAGGAAAAACATAAGGGTGACTTAAGTCGACATAAGTTATTACAAAGTGCAAGAAATATTCTAAAGCACTTGTATTAATTTATTTGACTTAATAATAAATTTGTAATCTTTAAATAGAAACATGGGGTCTAATATTATGTTGTATCCTTTCTAGGAAGAGTAAAAAGAGACCCATGCTATTTTTGTGTCATCCCTAGGTAAAAATGTGACTTGGGCAAAGGAGGGAAAGTAGAGTTTAGAAAGGATAAAAATTATTACTCTTCCCAAGAAAAGTGTGACTTGGCATGGGAGGCCAAAATAGACATTAGGAAAATAATAAAACATTATTTAATGTTTATTTGCCCAAGGAGAAAGTGCGACTTGGTTTGGGCATACTTTTAGGGTATTTTGGCACTCTTTTCTCATTGGAAGATGAAAAGGTCATTTTGTAATATTTTTCCTATAAAAAGGAGAGGGGCGGCTTGGGCAAGAGCACCATGTAATCATTTTATCATTTATGAATCGATCTTAAGCCGTGTGCTTTTTGTATTAAAGTATTCTAAGGATGAAAACCCTCTTCGAGATTAGGAGGAATTTCTACACTGGATCTTCCATAGAGCTTACAAGAATTTCAGTATTTTCCAAGTTAGTTGAGTTGAAAAGTTTTTGCAATAAAGGATTGAATAATTTATCGCAATGAATGTCATTGTATTTTTCAGATATGGAGCAACCCACTTTGGGCTGGTTTTCAATGTCTTGGACGATCTCGTGTCCGAATTTCATTAACATCAATCAGTCTTGATTTTGGAAATCCAAATAACTATTTTTCAGTGATTTTGGAAGATTTTATAGTGTTGTACACCGTCACTTAAATCTGCAGATTCCTACGTAAAATTCCAAAGCATGTTTTTATGTTCAAAAAATCGATTTTGTTTTATAATAAACTCGCTATAGTCCGAGCTTTGTTATGGCAAGAATAGATAGTGCCGGGTAGTGATTCTATGTGGATTTTCATCATCAAAACTAGTCGCCATTGCTAGAAAACATCCAAAATGTATATTTATGGTCGCAGCCTTCAAATCAGTTTGGGTTCAATTTTAAACTAGATTCTTTCAAAACCTGCTCGCACTTCTTCACATAAATTCATATCTCAGTATTAGTGTGATTGTCATAATAAGTCATAAATCAGCTTTTGGGTGTTTTTAATTGATTTAAATTGTTGGAAAACAAGAGAGATCCATTTGGGGATCTTTCAGTGGTATCAGAGCATCAATCCTCCCACCTGGAGGGTTTGGTTTTATGCAGCCTAGAGAAGTTGGGCCACACAGATATTATACAAGGAGTCAAGCTCGTATTCGAACAGATCTGAATACTGAAAGTGGTTCCGGAATCATGGACAGAAGGGAGGATTCACACACTCCTCCACGACGAGAGCGACCTGATCCAGATGCTCTTTTCAGTGGTATGATCGATTCCCATCAGGAAATGATTCAGACCATGAGACAACTGATGGAGAATTTGACTATGGATAGGATGAGAAATCGGCATGATAGAAGGGAAAGATCGGCATCCATAGTGGTAGCCAGCTGCTTAAGGCACAAAGGTACCTACAGAGGTGGGTAGCGTGAGAGGTTCCCCTCCACGTGATCGGAGATATACAGAGGAAAGGAGACCCACAAGGACTGTGGATCGACCTATGCAGCCTAGATTCCTACAAAGGGAGGAGCCACCATTAGTTGAGGAGCCACTTGAAGACATAGCCTTTCAAGATACTGTGATGGCAACGCACGATGAGTGGAGAGCTCTACCACAAGAGGTACGGAATGCCTTTCCCCTCCACCAGTATTGTGTTCAAAGGAGGGAAAGCTTGAGAGCTGGCAGTGCGAGACCTAGAGAATAAAGCAGTAAACAGGAGTTAAAGCAGGCCACCAACAAGGTGACCCTTTCCACATTTGATGGTAGTGGAAAGATTAGTGCCAGAGCATGGATTCACAAGCTCGACACATACCTCACTCTCAAACCTATGCAGGAGCAGGAGGCTATCCAATTTGCCACGTTGCACCTTGAGGGAGTAGCGTATGATTGGTGGCACCATGGGCTTATCACACAGAGACATGATCTTCTGCAATCATACAGGGAGTTTAGTGAGAAGCTGATTGCGAGATTTGATCGCAGGGATGTAGAGCTTTACTATAGAGACTTGGCACAATTTCGACATAATGGACACGTTGATGCATACATCAACGAATTTCAGCGTATAGCAGTGATGGTGCCAGAGATGCCTGAGAGGCAAGTGGTGATGTTGTTCATTGAAGGACTTCATGATAGGCTGAGAGGATTGGTCAAGGCTCTTAAGCCTACAACTTTGCATGAGGCTATTTGGATAGCCTTGGACTTAGACACTACTCCAGTGCAGCCCCAAAGGAAGAATGTCAAGGAGGAAAAATCAGAACAAGAGCAGCCCACTTCTTCGAAGGTTGAGTTTACGCCCAAGATGGAGGTTGTTTCAAAGAAGGAGCTTCGCCGGAAAAATTTATGCTTTCATTGCAATGATCCGTGGGAACCAGGGCATAGGTGTCTTGGGAAAGGCAAAATCCATCTCATAAAGGTTGAGGATGAAGAGTCCGAGGATGAACAGGAGCAGCCAATACCAGATATATGCAAATGAGGGTAGACTCACCTATCTTTCGGGAGCACCCAAGTATAACCCATTCATGTTTGAAGGCACAATGTTCGGGTGTAGGATCATGGCACTACTGGATAGTGGATCTACACATAACTTCCTAGATGCAGGGTTGGTAGACCAAAAGGGTTTGCAATGTGATAACTTTCAAGGCTTTGATGTGACTATAGTAAGCAGTGTTAAAATATAACACATTATATAGAATGTAAAATCAGTTATGTAGTTGTTCGGTTGGTAATCTGTACAACCACCTCTCTCTTCTATAAATAAACCTCTCGCCTATACCATTTGAATAGACCAGTTTTGTGCCTTCTGTCTTCTTTCTTCTTTTTGCATAGTCTAACATTGGAATCAGAGCGAAGGCATCGGTGAGAGGTCGACAAGAGGAGAGGTCGACGCAGGCAATCCCAAGGTGCTTGGAGGAAATTGTGGAAGGGATTCGTGAAGAAAACGAGTTCGTATGCAATGACGAAAAACGATAAAGTCGTGGAAAGAAGGGAAAATCGTGGGTTTTTTCACCAAAAATCACAAACGAAGGCGGTGACGCGGATGACTGCAGCAACGCGGGACAAGATCACGGGAAGCGGGGACGAGGGCAAGACGGTCGTAGTTAGCACAACGCGGACGAGGGGCTGACATGGTCGCACCAAAAAAAAACGCGGGTCACACTCAAAGAATGGTCGCAGGTCGCCTCAAAGAAAAACGTCAAGTCGGTGAAATTATTTTTTACCTTGTTTTTGCGTGATTAAATTTGGAGACATAAGTCTTATATTTGCTGGAAAGAGGATATTTTATTAAGTGTGGCGAAATTATTATTTTATTATTTTCCGTTACTTTGGAATAATAAAATGGCAAATATATCACACTTGACTTGCCGGAGACACAAAAATTAACGGGCACGAATTTCAATGTTTGGAGTCATAAAATTTTAACGGTCATGAGTTTCGTGATTGTGATAAAATTATCAAGGGTGATGAAAGTCGACCACGATGATTTAACTTCAGGATTATGACAAACGTCATAAGGAAGCGTTATTGCTTCTCAAGTTATCGGTGTCGGATGATTTGATACCGAAGTGCGGAATGCCACTGTGGCAAGCACGTTGTGGACCAGTCTGAGGGATAAATATCAGACGTCGAAAAAGAGTCGGGTTTTATACCTGAAAAATATGCTCTTTTCCGTAAAGTTACAAGAAGGTGGATCATGCGTATCGAGCACCTACTTTGGATGAAAGACCTCCGAGACCAATTATCTTCCATCAACAAAAAGGTGGACGATGATGATATGGTGGCTCTGGTTTTGAACAACTTACCTTCTTCGTATGAGTCATTTGTGGAGGCACTCCATTTAATGGTCAAAAAAACACTCACGTTTGACAAGGTGAGTTCCTACCTGTTGCAAAAGGAACGGAGACAACTTCAGCAGAATCTAATTGTGACCACGCAGAGTGCTCTTGTCACTCACTCGGTCAAAGGGAAAGTGGAAACGTCACTCCGTGAATCTTCCACTGGTATCGTGTCACATGTTATTATCACACAAGGTTGGGCACCTCAAGAGGGATTGCAAAAGCGGATGTATGATCTTTCAAGCGTAACAAAAGCCATGTAATGAGGAACATGTGGCAACAATTGCTGCGTAAGAATGGGATTCGGATGACGAGTATGCTCTTTATTGTCTTACGACATCATGCTCAAATGATAGTGGTACGATTCTTTGGATTATTGACTCTAGTGCGTTTCGCACACTTTTCATGTTGTAGGACTGGTATGTTTCATTTCGCAAATATTTGTTTTGAATCGTAGTACTAGTTGATGGAGAATCACTTGCAGAGAGAAGGGATAGGAGATATATGCATCAGTATTGAATAATGCTCATAAATTGTTGGTATGGAATGTTAGATATGTACCTTCTTTACAAAAGAATCTTCTATCTATTCGACAATTGATTGAAAATCCCAATATTTCTGTGGATTTCTGTGGAAAGAAGTGTGTTGTCTCTGATGTGAAACAGAGACGGATAATTGCCCTTGGTATTGGGGAAGGTGGTCAGTATCAACTTGTTGATCCATGCTATGCGATCAACATGAATGCACGTGTGGAGGACAGCTCCACCATTCAGATGTGCGGGAGGCAGAATGCCTTGGGAGGAAGCCATTCCTCACAAATCTGCTGTGACTTGGATACAATCAACCTACATGCACCTATTGTGGAGGGAGTATCCACTATACCAGGTGTACGGGAGGCGGACATGCCTTGGGAGGATGGATTTCCTCATTCTGAAGAACAATTTGTTGTGGACGGAGACTCCACTATTCCAGATGCATTAACGGTGCATGGTGAGATGGCATGCCCAACCACTCACGAGAGGTTCTTGCTCAAGGACAATAGAGCATAAACAATTTGCTCATTATGTTGTGAAGGATCTTTCCCAAAGAGGGGATAGATGAGCAAATAGATAAGACGGAGATGGTTATTTCTCCTATTGAGATGGAGACCAATCTTGCTGAGACGGAGAGATGGTTATTTCTCCTACTATTGAGGAGTTGGTTCTAACTCCTGCACAGATGGTCACATTCCTCTTCTTGAAAAAGTTGGATGAGCACTACATGGTGGTGCAAGGACGTGATCGAGGTGACTTTGATCACGGGATAATTGAGTCTTCAGACAGACTCTAGCAGCTACACAAGCCCGGAATAGATTTTCTAATCCACATCTTTGAGGTTCCGATTTCAGCACTCTGGAGATGGGGTGACACTCTCACCATTGGTGATTCATCATTGGTCAATGAATCACGAAACAGAGAACCAAAGTGGACCACTTGCCATATCTTTTGTTCATGGGACAGATTTTTGTTTTGCGGTTCGTCTTCATTCGACAACCGCATCACGCTTAAGGACTGCTGATTCTAAAGTACAACTTATGGCACAAATGTGTAAATGTAATGACTAAACATATGGGCTTTAGGAAATTTGTAAAATTTCGGGACAAACTTTGTCTTGTTTCCGGTTTATTCATTAAGAGGGGGTGTTAAAATATAACACATTATATAGAATGTAAAATCAGTTATGTAGTTGTTCGGTTGGTAGTAGACAACCACCTCTCTTCTATAAATAAACCTCTGCCTGTATCATTTGAATAGCGCAATTTTGTGCCTTCATTCTATTCTTTTTCTTTTTTGCATAGTCTAACAAGCAGTCCGGAGGTCTCACTCTTCCATGCAAGAAGAAGGTCAACAAAGTTAGCATTTTATTTGGTGAGTATACACTTTGTGATGATTTCTATATCATGGATTTGAAAGATAACAATGTTGTGCTTGGCATGCAATGGCTTCATTCGTTGGGAAGAGTCACCCAAGATGTGGAAGCTATGGAGCTGAGTTTCCAACACAAAGGGAAAAAGGTCACATTAAGAGCACTCAAGTCCACGCGCCCCATCAAATGGAATAAGTCTATGATAGTTTGGGAGAAGGTGAACCATCTCATTTGAGGACATCTACGAAGATTTTTCACTACATATCAAGCCTACCACCACATTGAACTTGAAAGTCAAATAGGCAAGGATGTGATGAATAGTACCCGGCAAATTCGAAGCATACATGAGGAGGTTAAGAAACTAATGACAAGTAAGTTGCATTTTTTTTAGTGCTTGTTTGAGTCGACATCCTATTGTGCAAATCTATTGTATAATGCATATGAGGCTATTAAAATTTAAATCGTTTTCGGGATCTAATCGATAGAATGTAGAATTATTTTGCTTTTGTAGATTTATGATTGCTTGGGGCAAGCAATCTCAGTGATGGTTTCCTAATTGTAATGTCCCCTTTTCCCAATCGAAGACCTTTGGCCCATTTTGTCAACCCGACGGCCAAAGGAAAAATATAAGGGTGACTTAAGTCACAATAAGTTATTACAAAGTGCAAAAAATATTAATAAAGCACTTGTATTAATTTATTTGACTTAATAATAAATTTGTAATCTCTAAATAGGTGCATTGGGTCTAATATTATGTTGTATCCTTTCTAGGGAAAGTAGAAAAGAGACCCATGCTATTTTTGTGTCATCCCTAGGTAAAAATGCGACTTGGACAAAAGAGGGAAAGTAGAGTTTAGAAAGGATAAAAGTTATTACTCTTCCCAAGGAAAGTGCGACTTGGCATGAGAGGCCAAAATAGACATTAGGAAAATAATAAAACATTATTTAATGTTTATTTGCCCAAGGAGAAAGTGCGACTTGGTTTGGGCATACTTTTAGGGTATTTTGGCACTCTTTTCTCATTGGAAGATGGAAAGGTGATTTTGTAATATTTTTCCTATAAAAAGGAGAGGGGCGGCTTGGGCAGAGCACCATGTAATCATTTTATCATTTCTGAATCTGATCTTAAGCCAGGTGCTTTTGTATTAAAGTATTCTAAGGACGGAAACCCTTAGTATATTGCCTCTAGAGGACGAAAACCCTCTTGGAGATTAGGAGGAATTTCTACACTGGATCTTCCATAGAGCTTACAAGAATTTCAGTATTTTCCAGCAGTAGTTGAGGAGTTTTTGCAATAAAGGATTGAAGAATTTATCGCAGCAGTGTCATTGTATTTTCTGTATATGGAGCAACCCACTATGTGGCTGGTTTTCAATGTCTTGGATGCATCTCAGGTCTGAATTTCATTATCATCAATTGTACTGATTTCTGGAAGTCCAAATAACTATTTTTCAGTGATTTTGGAAGGTTTTATAGTGCTGTACACAGTCACTTAAATCTGCAGATTCCTGCGTAAAATTCCAGCCTGTTTTATGTTCAAAAAATCAGATTTTGTTTTATAATAAACTGCTATAGTTCTGAGCTTTGTTATGGCAAGGATAGATAGTGCTGGTAGTGATTCTATGTGGATTTTCATCATCAAAACTAGTCGCCATTGCTAGAAAACATCTGAAACAGTTATATTTATTGTTGCACAGTCTTCAAATCAGTTTGGGTTCAGTTTTAGGCTAGTTTCTATTCAAAACCCTAGTCGCACTTCTTCACATAAATTCAGATCTGTATTAGTGTGATTGCCATAATAAGTCATAAATCAGCTTTTGGGTGTTTTTAATTGATTTAAATTGTTGGAGAACAAGAGAGATCCATTTGGGGATCTTTCAAGTATGACAAAAATTCCATATATAAATTAAAATATAGAACATAATCTAATTGGATCTGATTTTTATAGCATATATATGTATGTAGGGTTTTCAACTAGAAGATACATTAAACGATGATTCGCAAACAAACAAATAAACAAAATAGAACCTCCATTTAAATAAGAAGAAAATTGTACTTTTTTTATCAATCTTTTCAACAACATTGGGAAACCACTACTCAATTTCTATAATTACAAGTCGACAAATCAGGCTGACCGACTTTTTTTGTTTCTTACAACTGCATGTGTGCCTCAAGTATTTCATGCAAGATCATACAACATATAGTTGGTCACCAAGGGAATCAGATTGAAAGACAGCAGCTGAAAACACTGATTCCATCTTTTTAAAAAGACAATTTCTCATTTTTTATCAAGCGAAAAGGTATTCAATCTCAGATGTCACTTGCCCATCTCCACTTGACAAATCTGTATGCTGTGTTGAAGGGCCATCTTTGCTGCTCATAAAAGTGGCATTTCTTTTATCCCTTTGAATCCTTTGATCTTGTCCTTTGCAGCAACATCAACGTTGAGCTTATGCTTTGTTTCATTTAATGTGTTCTGATAATCAACTTGAGTAGATGGTGGTATTGACAGTTTCTCTGGTGATGACCCAAATAATTGAACTGTGAAGCTTCCACCTGAAAGATAGTGTGATAATATATTAGATAAAGTAGGCCAAATCTAAAGTTGTGTTCCTCTTGTTGTAGTAAAAGAATCAAGATTTTAAGCCATCAGAAGGCAATGCTCTTGTTGTAATAAAAGAATCAAGATTTTAAGCCATCAGAAGGCAATGAATATATTAAACTGGACAGGGGCTGTGTGATATCAAGATGCTGTTGAAAACATATCATAGCTTCTTGAATTGAACTTACCTACAATTAAAAGGGCTCCGAGCCAGCCTGTTGGACCCCACCTTTCACCAAGTAGGATCCATGCAAAAGCTGCACCCCAAAGAGGCTCTAAACCATAAATTATGGCTGTATCTGTTGCTGTAACATCTCGCATTGCTGCTAGCTGCAGAAGTTATTTTCCACTATTAGCACATAGCCTAAGAAGATATATGTGACAAATTCTGTGTGCAACCATGTCTCTGTTACTTGCACTAGCCATAAACAAAATCCAGTTGAGAAAATTCCTGTGTAGATTATCGGCAACCAAGGAAGAGCAACCACTTTTTGCCAAGAGTCCGTCCAATTTATATCCTCCAAATGCATATTAAAAAAATTGAATGTGTCGCTACCCCACAAGTACCAAATGGCTGACACGAATGCTATCACCAAAATCTGCATGGTAAAGTCATTTTTCAGTCCCAGATCCATTGCACGCCTGTTTTGAGAGGATACAAGGAAAGCACATTTTTGTAACATCAAATTTTGCATATTTTATACACTGAATTGTAAGAGAACATACCTCATATCCAAGAAGTCCTAGGCATTTATCTGCCTCGTATTTCTAGAAAAATGTTCAGTCCGAAGCATATGGATACCAAAAATATGGCACTTAGAAGATTCCAGAAATCACCTATCTGGAGAAGAGGAAAAACATGGGTGCAAGAACATATCTGTATTATTTTCTAGAAGGATGCAGCAATATGTGGAACAGAGGAAACAATCACAATCTAATGAACTTGATATTTTATCAATATTTTCCACTACTTATCATCCAATTGAACCCAAAAGTCCATGCTTACAGTAACAGGAGATCCACTTGATTCAAGAAGGGCGATTCCAAGTAGGGCCACTGTAGCTCCAAACCATGTGAGCTTTGGTATCCTTGCTCCAAGAAGGCCATCTAGCAAGGGCACAACTATTACCTGTTTACAATGCCAACCTTTTCAGGATGTTATACAAAATTGTCTGTTCCAAGCTTCCTGAAGTTGCTACTCACTCAAACACAATTTCATACATTACAACTTCATGCTAACATAAAAAATGAGCAGTGAATCAACTTTGCAACATTCACAGGACCAAAATGTCCTAAATCTTTAACCAATAGGTGTAATCTACAATGGCAGCTGGGGGTGGGGGGTGATGGTGAAGTCTATAGAATGAGAAATCAATAAAAATTGGCAAACTTAAATTTGACATCCATTTGACCATCATATGACAGTTTTTCTTCTTGCTTGGAGAAGGTGATTGAAAAATCAATATATCTTGGGAATACGGCAGAGTTTGGAGCCCATTACTTTTTCTGGAAAGAGTTTTTCAAGCCCCAAGATAACGATGCAGCCATATTAAGGCCACAATATGCAGAGAAGGTGATGGAGGAGTTATTCAATACAGGACCTTTCAATGGGCGAAACTGTAACAAGTATGAGATAGGCACCTCAAGATCGATACATATTGGTGTCTTTCAGATAGATAAATTTTAAATATCTATACTAGTTTGATACAATTAACATTGAAATGTGTAACAATTCTGTTGCTAACAGGACAGAGCAAAGACCTTACTGTTAATGCTGCAATAAATGAAGCACGGCCTGCATCTGAAGTGAGAAGTCCAATACCCTGTAAAAGATAACCTCCACTAACCCAGAGACCTAATTCAAGTCCTGCCATACGAATACTGGTATCTTTCCATGTTTGGAACATGAATGGTATAAATGGAACAGTTGCAATAGTAAATCGCACCACAGAAAATAACGAAGGATCTAGAACAGCTTCTACTTCTTTTACGACAGGAATATTGCTAGCTGTGGAACAAGACAGTAACGAAAATAAAGTTACGAAAAGAGCTTATAAAAATAAAGTTAAGAAAAGAGCTTCTGAAAATAAAGTTACAAAAGAGCTTATAACTATGAAAACCGAAAAAAACATTTTCTTGTTGCATAGCTCAAAACCAAGGTCACTTGACAAAATGAACATTACAAGTCACAAATCCGAAATCAAAAACTCATCATTGTGACATTACAACGATTTTGAAGACACTGAACAAATGCTAAATTAGATCAATCTAAATTTAGGAGAGTTGTATGTTGCATCTAAAGCAGGTGTTACATTAGATTGGTTTAAATCTAGGTCAGTTATATGTTGCACCTAACGTTAGCATTGTTTTAAGGGCAAAGCTTTCACCTTCCAGCCCATGGTCTTCATCATCTATATCTTCTCTCACAAGAGTATTTTTAATGTTTGTAAATTGTAATACATTTACATTGCATTTTAGCTTGTAGCCTTTTGTTTTATCATAGACATAGCTCGGTTTTAGTTCTTGCTATCATGAGTAGATGTACTTTTGACTCTCATTGACCTATTTCAATCAGTCATGGACATTAATATAGTTTCTTTATTCTATAGATTAAAAATACCATTGAGCAAAGCCATATCAATTGCTGGGAAAACAGGGCCCTTCTGCCCGACATATCCAATAGGGAGCTTGAATGAAATAGGCCTAAGAGCATAGCATCTTAACAGAAAAAAAAATTACAACAAAAATTAAAAATTCTCAAACCGAGACCAATGGATCAAAAAAATAATAAAAATAAAGATGTTAGTTGATATACTTGATCCAATATATAATAAAAGTGTTGGTTGATGTGATGAGTCCGACATACTAGAATAATAAAGATAAAGATGTTGACATGGGACTAGTTTAATTATTATGATATTATTTTATTTGTGTTTATATTACAAAATTTTAAAATGATAAATAGAATATTCCACAATAACACCCTCAAGGGATATTCTTTTTTATAATGTCAAACTTTAAAAATTATTAAAATATAGAAATATTAAAATATGATTAGTTAAAAACTTGAAATTGTTGCATCCAATCAATGTCATATATACATGCCTTGGGCAGGAATAATAAACAATAAACACTAGAAAATGAAATAAAAGCTCTAAAATTGCAAAATATCTTTAGAGAACAAGAATATAAAACATCTCCAAGGTAACTCCTAGAAATTAGCAAGAATATCAAGAAGGAATGACACAAGAAAGAATAGTCAATATCATTAGAAGCAATCTAACCTAAGGGCTCCTATGCTCATGGAAAACCTCATATTGGTGAAAATCAGATGGTCGCTACAGACAAGACTCAAAGAACACAGAATTACAACAAAAAGGATTAACAAATCAACATTAGTGGAACATGAAGAGAGGACAAAACATAAAATATGTATAAACAATTCCAAAATTATGGCTTTAGAAAGTCAGTTCACCGAAAGAAAGATTTGAGGCAGTTGAAATTGAAAAGATCTGTATTACTTGAATAGGGATGACGGTTGGCAATTTAGCCACACTTGGAAACCATTACAGCATAACCTTCACAATTCTTGATAACCACCTACACGTTGCTCGTACTCCTTGTTTCCCTTGGTTGTATCTACCATGTCAAATATAGGGTATACCGTATATTAATTTTACGCTATAATGGTTTGCTATAAGGCTAATTTGTCCATTCATCAACCATTGTGCTATTAATTACTTAAATTACCTTATGTTTTTGAGATGGGAAAGCCAACCTACCTACCTCCCCCTTTTTCCCTATAAACATGGAACATTTAAGCACGACAAGATCCTACATTCCTCCCCAAGCATAGTTTTCCTGCATGATGATGGGTCTGGTATAAGACTTGATATGTTGGAAACAAAAAAATCACATGCAGTTGTATCCAGAAACTTCCACCAGCATCTAAATACATTGTATGGAACTCAAGTTCAACTAATTAAAATCTCGAATAGATCAAATATTGGTTTTCTTTACAGAAATTAATAAGTATAAGGTTTCGACAGATGTTAATTTCAGTTTTCTTTCCAAAAGACTGCTTTTAGAAGTGGGTAAAGAAGTCTTTTTCCTAAAATTATAAGGGCAGAAGGCTGGCCTATTTATTGAAGTAAATTTGAACGATTTGCAGCCAAAAGGGATAATCGACCTTTCAAGAAATAAAGGAAGCCTTATACAAATGATTAAATGCCTCCAAACCACTTTTGAGAAAAGTACCACAGGTCCACAGCCCTCAAGTTAACACTTACAATGCCATACAGGTCTGTTTTACATGTCTACAAAGCCAGCCATGGAACCAAAACATTGGACTGAACTGGGAAAACCCAAGGCTGCGAGCAAAATCAGCACATCCTAGAAGGGCCAGAGAGAAAATTTCCCACAGGCTGCAGCACTGCCAATGTAAACCATCAAACTGTACAGTTGTAGTATATAACAGTTCAGAAAGACCCTGCAAGGCTGCAATAATAGTATACTCGTATGCCGCCTCTTCTATCCATTAAAAATGCAATTGCGCTTTACAATTTAAAACACTAGCTCACAATGCTAATATCGTCCATTTTAATGACGTTTGGCCTCCAAAAAGAGCTTCTAGGATGGATTCTAAATATCTATCCAACCAAGGTTTAGGTAAGATGAACTACCGTTTCTGCTTTGAAGAATTCCTTAATACTATTTTCTCTTCAGAAGATGGTGTGCTAACTGCATTCGAAGAGGGACCCTGATTTGGGGAAACCTGATTCGCGTACAAGATGATGGCATCCAGATTTCAACTCAGCCACAAAAGAGTTCAAACTCATTCCTATGTGAGATAAGCTCCTAAATCTACCAGTATTTTCTGGGATTTTGAGATCTTCAAAAATCAAAACTATCAGGATTCATTAAGGGAGATTTCAGAATATACAACTTCTTGCTGATGGTGCAGTCGATTGTTCTCATCTATGGATGAAGATGAATACTCAGAGAGTGATTCTTGAAGAAATCATGTTGGAAATAAAAGAATTTAAGTGGAAACAGATACTAAATTATGAAAATGTTGTCTTTCCTTCTAAGAGCTGACATCAATACAAGCATGTAGCTGACAACTGGCCACTTCTAGATGCTAAATCCACCCGGGACAACACAGTAATTGCCAACTTGTTTTAAGAAGAGTTAAAAGAAGAGAGGAATCTTTCCAGAAGAAAAGACAAACTGGAACCTGATGATGGCATAGAGGTTCCTAAAAATACCAAGACATGGATCTAGCAAGATAATAGAAATTGTCAAAAAGCAGAGCTAAACACTAATGATGATGACACCAATTAGAATGTACAAACAAAGCTGTTCGGGAGCCTGTAACAATCCACAAAATGGCGAATCAGAGTTCATCTGGAAACAGCAATACGAGTTGAGGATAATTGCATTTAAGTTGCCTATAGGAATCAAGACAAGGATCTTTGATGATATTGAAGCTGGAGATGATGACCTGATATCAAACCCAATTACCAAAATAGAAAAATCACGAAGAAGAAGAAAAATGCCAAGCATAGTCAAGGTCAATGTATCAATTGAGGAATATGAATTAATCTGATCTGCAGTCTTGAGAGTTGTGGACCCGCTTAGGTATGATGTCTCCTCACATTCCTCTAAAAGAATTACATTTTTGAAATTGGTAGAAGAAAAACAGTAAACCACAGTTGGATGTTCTTTGACTCCAAATAAATATCCTATTCAATGAAAGAGAAATGTGTTGAGTTCTATGATTTCTCCCTCCTATATTAGATGTATTATCTCCTTATTAAATAATACTGAACAGCATATTATCTCCTTAAATAATACTGAACGGCACCACAGATTTATGCATATCCAGAGCCCAATAAGTCCTGAACATTTAAGTCACCAAGCCCCAGATAAGCTAGGTATCAAAAGTCTCCAACATCCAATGTTAAAGTTTCTTTGGGATTCATAAAAGACGGAAATCAGATAGTATGGTTTTCACCTTGCTAAAAATTGTGCCAGCCAGAATTAGTCTCTACCTCTTCGATGTTTACACGTTTCCACACAACAGAACCAGTAGCCTACATAACTTGTGTTATCTCTGAATAAAATATCAACTGAATGCACATGAGGTTTGGCATATCCAGATTCTCAACAGGTATTGCAATTTGCACAAACATATAAGTCCCCAAGCACAAGTTCAAGTAGGGTATCAAAATGTCTCCAATGTCCATTTATCTTAGTCATCTCGGCCCAGTCCAACATAAAAGCTTCTTCTAAGGTTCACAAAAGACAATAATCAAGTTGCGTATCAAAATGTCTCCAATGCACATTTATCGAGGCCAATCCAATATAAAAGTTTTTTCTAAGATTATTGAAGACAGATCAGATGGTACGTCTTCAGCTTGTGCAACATTGTGACATGCAATTGTAGGCCTTCAACCACTGCCCAGAGTTACTATTCATACCCTCACTGATGAAGCGTGTCAGCAAGTACATAAGCATAGCCATTAATCTCAGTTCATAGATTTATGCTTCTCAACATAACAAAAACAATAGCCAACAAAGGGCATGGATGGTGTCTTCTATGGGTGTAGGGTGACACGGTCATGGACGTAGGGTGACAGTACATAAGCAAGCATGTCAGCAAGTACATATGGGTGACACAGTTACTCTTCAAACCCTCACAAATGAAGCATGTCAGCAAGTACATAAGTATAGCCATTAATCTCAGTTCATACACTTATGTTTCTCAACAAAACATAAAAAAAAATAGCCAATAAAGGGCATGGATGGTGTCTTCTATGGATATAGGGTGACACAGTCGTGGATGAGGAACCAATGAAGGGATGCCTAAACCACGCAGCTAGAAACACACACATAGTATTTAATAAGACAGCAGTTCCTTCTATTAAAACAACACGATTACAATTTGCTTAGACTGGTTTGTACAGGTAATGGAGCTGCAATAGCTAGCTCTTTGTTCTACAATGGTGGAGTCTAAGAACTTTCACTCTACTCTCTTCTATGAGCTTCCTTCTTGCCTACTCATCCCTTTTGGCCTCGTCTCCTCTTGATTTGATCTTTCAACCCCTAAAACCTTGGGCTTTGCTTGTCCTTAATTGCTCTGAGCTAATTTGTCATCCACCACATATCTTTTGGCAAATTAGGCCTATTTTTACCATATGCTCCATGTCCTTTGATTTGTCAGAAATTTTGCTGTCACTACTAACTTTGGGATATTTGCATCATACGTCTTTACTCTGATTTTTCAAGAATGTATCCATGCAGTCGTTCTCCTTATGAGACATATTCATGGTAGTTACCTCGAATTACATCTCGGGTTTCAAAATTCAAGAAGTCAACTGAAGTTGCTGCATTCTTGTGCATCATTCTTGCCAACCTCTTGACTCCCATCTGATTCTTGTGTGACCAATTCCATTCGCATCCTCTTGGCAAAGACTCATACTTAGCGCCCTGCCTTGTTTCCCTCAATTTAGGTTCTTGTACACAAATCCATCCTTAACCACTTTAGGCTTCTAGAGTTTGCTTGTCCCCTCATACACTAGTCTTGCACACCTCCCTTCCACCATGTCTAGGCTTCCCTACGCTTGCTCACATTCCAACCCTTAGCCATCTTGCCAACTCTCTGAGATCTTTGTTTCTTGCGCAACTGTTCCCTACGCATGTCACAAAACTTCAGCCAAAATTTCAAAACTTTCTGCACACGAGTTCTTGTGCACTCCAGCAGACAGATTTATTTGATGGTGTAGCTTGTTTTTGGTTGATACAAGATTGCATGTTCACTTAGGATGCTCCCACATCATAGGGCCATGTCATTGTTCATGCTAGTGACTCCTATAGCTTAACAACAATACCCCTCAAACTTCTGGGAGTGCATAGGAAACTAGCATTATCTCAAAACTCGGAGCACCATTTGTCTGTGTATAAAGGCATCCCTAGTAGTCCGCCATAAGCACTTAAAGGCAGAAAAATAGGAATTGAAGGCATACGACACAACAAAAGTATGCACTAACATTGGGGAAGACCTTTGCACTATTGACCAGGAGTTTGACCTCTTTGACCTTTCATTGACTGATTTTCTAATCAATTGAACAATCTAACTATTGTATAGAAAATTTTGCTTTTGACAAGCCAAAAATGAGTTGTCATGTCATAAATAGTGTTGTCCTATATAATAAATGCACAGATGCGATTTCTTGCCCTGCGATGGGGCCCATATTCCATATTCACTATATTCATTGTCTTGAGTTGGGATCCTGTTCTTGGTATTTTCCCTTCTCCCAAGGCTAGGTCAAGGTCTAATCCATATATCCTTATCTGAAATGGACTACGCACTCTACCGAATCTTATCAAATAACTTGATGCATTGTTTATTGATTATGTTTTGGGCTATAGATGGAGAAAAGGTGGTTGGTGGCCCAAAATGAGTGATGCCTTGAGGAGATAAATCGCCGCCCATCTTCCGACATGGTTTGGTGGTGGTCTTTCACCTACCTATACCTATTAGGATTGATTCACAAATCGCTACAGTATGGGTGCAAATATGCCATTTTCAAACACGTGTGTAGTGGCATGTCTAAATACTAAACTTATTTTATCAATTAAAAATTAAGGCTTCCAAAATCCATAATGAAAAATGAGCTTTTTGCAAAAACTATTAAGTTTTTGCATCGACATTTCAGATATTAATATTTATTTTTCATTTGCATCAGAACCCTGGCATATGCTACAAGTGGGAGTCTTTTTAGTTAGTTTAATGTGCACATAGGTTAGTTACTTTTATTTATTTAATTAAAAATAAATAAAGTGCACATAGTCTTAGTATTAAATATTTTAATGAGAGTTTATGTTTTCCTCCAAAAGGGAAAGGTAGGTCTTTATTGGATATTGCACCCCTTAGTTCTATAAAAGGGAGGTCGCATTTCCTTAGAGGGCATGTTGATGAATTATTGATTTCACTCCATGCTTGGAGAATTGGGATGTATGCCCTAGTTCTTGCATTGATCTCTCTTATTTGGATCCATTATTGAAGATTATTGAAGACTCCATTGTTCTTTCCATTTTGCTCTCTTGTGTTGAAGGTGTTTGTGCATGATATTTTCTCTCTAGCTTTGGCGACTTGTCTAGGGTATTGGCGCATTTTATTGAGGGTAAAATCTGCATGTTATTGAGTATTTTGAAGGGTTCTAAGTGCTGGAAATTATTTATGCAATTTACCCTAACCCTAGCGACTGGGTTTGGGATTTCGGGGGCTGATTTGAGTGGTTTCTAGTGCATGCAAAGATCTGATATTTATTTTGATGAGAAGCTCATAATTTTCCCTTTCTACTGCATTTGGTTTCAAGTTAAAAGAGTTAGTATTTTGGGAGTTATTAATTTCCAAAGTTTCAGCTAATTTTCAGCAGTTATTATTTATTATTTTTACTTCTGCAAATTGTATTGGATAAAGGAGTGTAAATACCAACTGGATTGCCCATCAAACCCTCACCTTGGCTCACTCCAACCCTATTTGGGTTGTATTGAAGTTGACACTAGGGTTCGTTGAGGTAAACCTAGGAGGGTTTATCTTCTAAGTGTTTATTTTTGCAAGTATTTAATAATAATCAGTTAATATCCTACAAGGGATATTACAGTGGTATCAGAGCTTCTTTCCTCTACTCTTGTGGGGGTTTGTGTGGCAAAAACAAGGAGGAATAAGGAGAAATTAATTTCATAAATCTTGGAGTTGAATTGGTGCCCTAAATGTGTTGGGCGACCTAATTTTTGGGCAAAAATTAGGGTTTGGTGTTGGCTAGTCAAAATCTGGTTTTGGGATATTGTTTCTCATATTTTTGTGACCCAAGATCCAAAATTTCAGCTCTTTTGGACTTTCCTAGCCAAAGATACGGATTTTTGAAGTTGCTATATTTTTCTGCAGTGTTTCGGGTTTTAAAAATCAGATTTCAATTATTTTCAGAAAATTCCTTTTGGAAAAGTTGCTCCATAATATTATCTACCATTCCCCAAAGTTTCATGCAATTCCGAGGTGTTTTGAGCAAGTTATGTCATTTTTCTAAATTCAGCTAGGGATAGTGACGAACTTACTATTTATAGTAAGTCTCCCATTTTCAGATTTAGAAAAATTTCTGTTTTGGCATATTCAGATTGGAAAAAAATATTTCAGAATTATTGCAAGTTGTTTGAGGTAAATCAGAGCAGTTTTCTTCTTTTCCAGTGGGTATTGTTTTGCAGATCATGGAGATTGCCAGTGATGGAGGTTTGAGAACCAAGCTCTATAAGCTTGGGAAACGGCTCAAAAAGATTTCATTTGAGAAGAGTGTATTGTTCCACACTCTTGAAGAGATAGTGAGTTGTTTATGTTTGATAGAGCAATCTGATTATAGCTCTATGTTTTCAGTTGTAGCTCCTTTGGTAACACACTTGGCTAGAACTAATTTGTTGAGACATGAGGAGGTGGATGTGAGACTTTTGGTCATTGCATGCATTAGTGAGGTCACACGGATAAGCAGCCCCAAGTTTGCCATATGATGATACTACTATGGAGGAGGTATATGATCTCATGGTTGGAAGCTTTCAAAAGCTTTGGGACATCACAAACCCTCACTTTGATAAGAGGGTTAAGATCTTGAAGAACATGGCTCAGGTAAGGTCTTGCATTCCAATGTTAGATCTTGATTGTAATGACGTCATTTTGCACATGTTTGAGGTTTTCTTTGATGTTATACATGAGGAACATTCACATGAAGTAATGGATTCTATGCAAACAATAATGTCTCTAATGTTGAATGAGTATGAAGAACCTCCACAACCTTTGTTATCCATACTTGTGGAAGGATTGGAACAAAAGGAGTCATGTCTTGCTCACTCCTTAGCAAGAAGAGTTGTGAATCAATGTGCAAGCAAAGTAAAGACATGCATCCAAGGTATGAGCACTTTTGTTTTTGATGATGAATTTTTGGCATCTAATGATTGCATGGGTTTGAATGGGTGCAAGGAGAAATCAAATTTGGTTGATGGGCATGAAGAGGATATTAGTGTCAAGCATATGCATGATCAAGAAGAAATGATGGCAAAGGAACATGTGATGGAAAAATCAGATTTGAGGGGAGTTGTTCAACCCCACCACGAGCCATTTGAAGGGCAAGGAGAAGGCATGGTCAATGATCTCACCGTAGAAGGGTATACTCATTCATATAATACATCATTTGTGTCTACTTCTATGTGGCAAAAAGAAGAAATCTTGAAGCATTCATTGTATGGTAATAATCTTTTGATGTTTGACAAATTATTAGTGCCTACTAATTGCATCAAGTTGAATATGAGTGCAAAAGGAGCAGGTTTTCAAGAGGACTATGAAGATGGGCTTGTGAAGAGGTATGCTTATAAAGGAAGGACATCATGGAATGTTTATGGTAATTTGCAGTTCGCTGTAATTTTCCGAACAGCAGGCCCTTATGGGCAATTGAATGAGGTTTTTCACCCAAGCATGAGTCTCATGGATGTTCCAAGTCATTACCCACCAAGTATGAAAGCTTGTGGGGAGGACAAAGGGGTTTTAGACAAGGAAAGTAATGAGGAACTAAGTGTTGTTCCAAACTCAGAAATTCTGAGTTTTGTAGATGTTGGGGGCAGCCCAAGGTATGATCTTTCTTGTTTTATTTCTCCTCAAATCTTGAGTTTTGATGGATATGATTTTGAGCATGATAGGGAGATGGATATGAGGTGCAACATGGAGTATATTGGTTGCATTTTTATTGGTACTCTTGCTCTTAACATTTGGGTGCATATGGAGCATGATGGAAAAGGAGAAAGAGTGATCATCACTCTTCCCAATGATGGAAACCATAACAATAAGCTTGTTGGTCCGTATGAGAAATTCATCATTAGAAGGCACAAAGGTATGATGATTTCATGTGTTTTGCCTCCTATCATAAGGGAAAATCATTGGCACAAAGTAAGGTACAAGGTTCCTTGGTTTCTCTATGATAATATTCATAAATGCATGCATTATATTTCAGCTCTCTCATTTCCTTTTGAGTATAGAAGAAGAGAAAATTTGTGGTGTTATCTTGCACATATTGCTTCATGTGGTAAGAGGATAAAAGGATTTGGGTTTTGCAAGTTTGGTTTGGATATAGGAATATCATTTCATTTCCTTTGTCAAATGATGCTAACTCCTATCTCTTGGGAAGACGTGAAAGAAGGATGGATCACATGGACTACACTTTGCATGGTAAGAAGTTCATTTTCAGATTTTGAGCTACAGTTATGTCTTCCATTTGGGTGTTTGATTGAGATACTACCAAGGGTAAAGTCAACCAAGGATAAGTATTGGGAATGTATGAGTGATGTTGCTTACATGACCACCATCTTTTGGGCTTCAATGAAAAGTATGAGAAGTTTGAAGGAACATGGTATGAACTTTTCTCAAGGCATTTCATTTTCAGCTGTGCATGTGGATAATTTTCAGTTTGTTATGATTGAGGATGAAATTTCAGCTATATGGGAGCCATTTTTATTCACTAAGTTGATGATCATTCATGTTGGGAAAAGAATTCTGAATTATGCTAGTTGTTGTCCTCTCATTTTTATGGATAATACTATTAGGACCAGCTCCACTATCACTCCCAAAATTCAGATTTTTTACATACATTTGGTGACATGGTTGTTGGTATTTGATTTTGGCTCATGGGTAACTATTTGGGGGTGGAAACCAGCCATCCTAATTCTGATTTTTGAGGAAATAATGCATGATTACAATAGTGTTGGGAGCCACATAACAGATTTTGGGGACAACCCATACATGAGGGAGATTTGGGAGCTCTCCATGCCTTGGAGACATGAAGAAGAAACAGGAAAAGTGTTTCTCAACACTTGTTTTTCTAATGAGTTTGCTTCATGTGCAGGATTGAAGACATGTGATGGAAGATTGTTGTCCTATTCATTTCATGAGGGCATTTTTGAGTGGGCAGCCTTGGAGCTTAGCAAAGCTCATCCTATTGATGACTCTCTATGCCATGTTGAGGACACCATCTCTTGGAGCACATGTTATGGAGCTGATGACCCATATTTTTGGGTTGACATAAGGGAAAGAAATTTGTTCTTTCCAACTCTTCGCCACTTGACAGGCACCGGATCGAGGCTTTGGATGCACCACCCCACATCTTCTCTTTGGGGCATGATGCATGGATCTATGAGCTTGTTATTGCTTGAGGGCAAGCAATTTCGAGAGGGGAGGACTGTAATGTCCCCTTTTTCAAGACATTATTAATATTTATTTTTCATTTGCATTGTAACCCCTTGGCATGCCTAGCGCTACAAGTGGGAGTCTTTTTAGTTAGTTTAATGTGCACATAGGTTAGTTACTTTTATTTATTTAATTAAAAATAAATAAAGTGCACATAGTCTTAGTATTAAATATTTTAATGAGAGTTTATGTTTTCCCTCCAAAAGGGAAAGGTAGGTCTTTATTGGATATTGCACCCCTTAGTTCTATAAAAGGGAGGTCGCATTTTCCTTAGAGGGCATGTTGATGAATTATTGATTTCACTCCATGCTTGGAGAATTGGGATGTATGCCCATGGGATGTATGCCCTAGTTCTTGCATTGATCTCTCTCTTATTTGGATCCATTATTGAAGATTATTGAAGACTCCATTGTTCTTTCCATTTTGCTCTCTTGTGTTGAAGGTGTTTGTGCATGATATTTTCTCTCTAGCTTTGGCGACTTGTCTAGGTATGGCGCATTTTATGAGGGTAAAATCTGCATGTTATTGAGTATTTTGAAGGGTTCTAAGTGCTGGAAATTATTTATGCAATTTACCCTAACCCTAGCGACTGGGTTTGGGATTTCGGGGGCTGATTTGAGTGGTTTCTAGTGCATGCAAAGATCTGATATTTATTTTGATGAGAAGCTCATAATTTTCCTTTCTACCGCATTTGGTTTCAAGTTAAAAGAGTTAGTATTTTGGGAGTTATTAATTTCAAAGTTTCACTAATTTTCAGAGTTATTATTTATTATTTTTACTTCGCAAATTGTATGGATAAAGGAGTGTAAATACCAACTGGATTGCCCATCAACCCTCACCTTGGCTCACTCCAACCCTATTTGGGTTGTACAAGCCGACACTAGGGTTCGTTGAGGTAAACCTAGGAGGGTTTATCTTTTATTCATAGCATAAATACATACTAAGCTCCACAACCTCTGTAAGCACCTTTGGGGAATAGTGTTTGTAAAAAGCTAAGCTAAGTCACCAGATTATTTGTGTTTGTGTTCAGGTTCGACTATTCATCAAGGATAAAGTTCGGGACAAATATTCAAACTGATAAAATTCGGGAAAAATCAATAAATCTGAATTATATAAATCTTCTTAAAATGAATAAAAATATACAAGAATGGGCCAAGAATGGGTGAAATATACAAATATTATTAAGTATCTTCAAAAACATTATGAAATGATGTAAAAAACATATTTATAACTTATAAGTTGACCAAAATACTAAATAGAACATTACACACAATGTGAAATCACAAATTTAAAGAGGGTTCTTGTTTCGAAAAAAATCTAGATTCTAAAGAATCTAGATTCTAAAGCATCTAAGTTCTACCACTATTCTCAAACTTTTGGATTTCTCTAAACTTTTTACATCAAAAAAGCTCAACATCATCAAGAGCACTTGGATGAGATGGTTCAATATCATCATCTTCAGATTCACCACTGAATTCATCTTGGGAAAGCAAGTTAGGATCTCGCATCAGATCCTGCCATGTCTTGAAATAGGTTGGAGCTATGAAGACGAAGTAGATGAGTCTTTCGTTGCTTTCTTCATACACAATTACAAATTGTTGTGAATATAAACAAGATCTCCCAACCTCCCAGACAACAACTTGTTCCACTTCTTTGACTGAATGTGGTCAAAGCAACTCCAATTCCTTTCACACGCTGATGAACTTGCTCCTAACTCAATACTCTAACAACAAAGCATTATAGCTCATGAGTATCTACTCCAAAGTTACTCCACCACATATATCCTTCAACATCTAGGTATAACATCATACTTGGTTGTTGGTTATCCAAGCATATTTCTTCTAACCTATATGTCCAACATTGATCCCTAATTTTACTTGCAACTTATATATCTAGTTCAAACCTCCCATGGCTTCATGAAGGCCACTCATGATTTCACCGTCAATTTGTTTGTCTATATGGAAGAGTTTTGGTCCAAATAACAAGTTGCTGCATGCAAGGGGTGTGCATCATTTTTTCTCATCTTATCAATTGTTTCCCATATCTCAATATAGTCTACTTCCACATGATTGAATGTTTTTTGAATGCTTTCCTTATAATGGTCCATGATTTCATAAAGCATACCAAGACAAGGTTTATTGCCATCAACCTATGAAACACTTCAACAATTGGTTCACACACTTTTAAAACTTTTATTGCATTTTCCCAAAAATTGTTGTTTAGAATTATTTGCTCTTATATTTCTTTCCTTTTGCACCTTAGAAAGAACTGAATTTTCAATCGGTAGAACAAATAAATGATCTTAGCATTCACTTTCTCTTCAATCACTCTTTTCACAATGATATAAAATGAGGCAAATCTTGTTTCACAAGGCCTCAACAACTCTCTGGATGCATGTTGCCTATAGATATTCAATGTGAGGTGGTGGTTTCTAATGAAATTTGCAATTGCTCTCCCTTTGTGAATTGCTTCATGCACCCATGGAAATTTAGCCAAGTCATGAAAGCAAAAATCAAGGCAATGTGTTGCACAAGGACTCCAAAATATATTCGGGTACTTTTCCATAATCAACTTTCCAATGCCCACACAATTTGCAGCACTATCAATTACAACTTGAACCACATTCTCTATACCCACTTCAAGAATGGATTCCTCTAAGATCTTGAAAATATACTCAAAAGTTTTTTTATGGTTCATGGCATCAACTACCTTCAAGAACACTACACCTAGAGGGCAAGCAACCAAAACATTAATCAATGGCCTCGACACATGTCTGACCATCCATCACTCAATATGGTGCAACCTGTTACACCCCAAGAGGCTTTCACCGCTTCCAATTTTTCGGTCACCCTTTCTTTTGATTTCTTCAAAAGAGTTGTTCTAAGAGCCTCAAAGTAAGAGGCATATACCCTTTTCCAAACTCTGCAACTTTCCTAATTGCATTCTTAAAATGCAGCTTTCTAGCAACATTGAATGGAATTGCACTTGAATAGAACAAATCAGCCAATGCATCGTCCACTTGTTTCTTCACTAGTTTCCAAAGGTTGTTCAAGGTTTCACTGCCTAATCCCCTTGTTGCACCACCGGATGAGGGAATGTTTGAAGCGGAAGACACATAATTTGTGGTGAACCTAGATATTTTAACTTGAATTCTCTTTTTTTTTGTGATTTATGCTTTCCTACAAACAAAGAGGCTTGTTTTATCTCTATACGCAGCTTTGATCTTTGGAGTTACATTTGGGCATGCACTAAACCCCTCCTGCACCGGCTAAGATGCCAAGTAGGTGGCCAAGGTTACACATGTCACACTCCCAACAAATGAGTGACCACACAAATCACATTTGAATTATTGCCATCCATCCCTCAACATTCAATTTCAAGGGTGCCATTGAATTTTGTTTATGAACCTACATGTCTTAGAGAAGATAAGATTATAATAACTATATAACTTTAATAAGTTAATACCAAATACTTTAATAAAGTAAATATTCAAAAAATATATATATGATTAAATTGTTAAAATTTAAAAGCCTTCTAAAAGTAATAATAATCTAATTAGAAGTCAATTGGAGAATAGTAATATTTATTGATTAAATTTATGATACAAACATTGAAAATAAAGTTTATTGTTGTGTTCAAAATCTTTAGATAGATATATTTAAGATATTTGTACCATGTGCTAGTTTATAATTTAAACTCACAATATATTAAAAACCTAAAATCAATTCATAAATATTAAATAGGAAACCATGTTTATAAATTTATAATATCTTATCAATCTTCGACTAATTATTAAATTATTTCTATCTATTAATAAATAATAATAAAATATATTAACAAACTTAAAATTAATTAAAATTTTTCTAATTCTACATTTTTAATTCTAATTTCTAACAATCAATATCACATAATAACGATTATAACTTTAAAAGTAATAAAGTGTGTGTGTGTATATATACTTTACATAAATATATAAACAAAACCTAAAAAATTAAAATTTATAGAACCCATAAGTAAATCTTTTGAAATATAAATTAAAATCCTAAAAAAATTATTTACTATGTAGTAACACTAAATACTAAACCTATTACCTAACTAATAAATTAAAATCCTACACGTAATAAATTAAAATCTTATTGACTTACATAATTTATTTAATAAATATTAAACCTAATAAATTGCAATGCTATAATAAATAGTAATTTGTAAATATGATAATAATTTATAAATACATAAAAAGACTAATAAAATTAATTAATATGATTACTCTAGAGTCTAAGGTTCTAAACCCTAATACATTTAAAATACAAAACAATACTTAGTGATTAGTTAATATAAAAATACGTTGACTAAAATATGTTGATATGTAAAAAGTTAGTTATTAAGACATGATAGTAAAAGACTAATAAAATTATTAGTAATCATGATTCATAATACCCTAAACCCTAATACATTTAAAATACTAATAATACAAAATACTATAACCCTAATGATTTATAATACTAATGAAAATGACAAAATCATAAGACCTATTGTTTAACACTTTATTATCAACTTAGAGCACTCACAACTCGACATTTTTCGAGTTCAAAACCATAATAATTTTTATAATGTTGGCTTAGCTCAACGTGAGACTTGCACTCACGATGTGGCATTTTTAGAGCCTACAAAATCACTATAAAATCACTTTGAAATGCTATCTGTGTAGCTTTAGGGTTGGGACTTGTGCTCTGTGGGGACGAGGCATTGGTGGCGAAAGTGTTAGGATTGGGCTTCCACAAACTCGTGATCAAACTTCAAAGGCGGCAGCGGCGTAAGCTTTCAAAATCCTGCAACTGCTAACAATTAGGACTTTGTATTCGTAAGCTTCCTAGTTGAGGCTTCAAAAATTGCAACAAATGCTTTGTAGTTACAATGTAACCCAAAGCTCGTTTAAATAGAAATTGAAAACCCTAACATTAGGGCTAGATAAATTAATAACAAAAAATACAAGATTTTCAACTTATTAATTCGCCAAATCCATGAATTTTGGACCGAAAATCGGCATTTTCTATGACTTAGCTTTGAAGTACAAAAGTGTTTTGCTAAAGGAGACTTGCCTACCCTTTTGCATAACATATATTCACCATGTTCCTTTGCTCTTCTATTAATAGACACTCGGCTTATTTCCTCAATATTCGTATTCCACATAACATTCAATCCAATCACTTTCATTTGTCTAGGCTCCAATTCAATAAGACTTTATGGCCTATCTTAGCTTATTTTGTGGTTTGAAAGGGTGGACATGATGTTATGGTATCTCAAAATCTTTGAGGAACATGTTGGCAGAGATGCCCCCCACTATAACGGAGGAATGCCACCGGGGAGGACAAATGGATTTTCTTCACTTTTTATCAGACATGACCTCTCCTGCCTTGCCAATCTGTAATATAATGAAGGAACACCATGAGACCCCAATGACTGTTCTTCACTTCATTGCCATCCATAACTTCTCCTTCCCTACCCTAAAAAAGCCTTACCAATGTAGGACAAGGAGAGGGTGGCAGGGGGAGGTGGGGAGGGCTTGAGATAACGGATTGATGCATTTGCGAATATATGCTAGGTTCTATGCCATCTTTGGCCTAAACTGATTTCTCTTCAATGAGTAAGTAAAATCATAAGTGCTTCGATTGCTTATTAGAGGCTAAAGAACTAGCTACTTGTGGAGGCATTGCACAACAAACTGTTGCAATTCAGATGCACATTGGAAATGAAGATGCCACTAATCTATTGGGTCCTTCTTAGAATGGCTATCATACAAGGATTAAAATTTACCAAACTGCATAAACTTCCACGTAGAAAATTATGCAAGCTGGCAATTGATATTAGATTGCCCTTTCCAATACCGTCAATTTTCTTCACCACATCGAAAAGAATCAATTCATTACCTCTATATCATAGGAAGGAGGCCTCTTTCTAGTCACATCAAAATTGTACCATATCAGATTCAAGGCACAAAAGGCCATGCATATAGGCGGGTTTAGCTTGTTCCAGCTGCCTTGTATTTTGGAATCTAACAATGGATATAAATAAAATATGGCCATCCCATGGTCGGTATGGATTTGAGTCAATGTTTTCAATACATTCACATAAACATGGGCTAGTTGCATTTGTAAAGCACATCATCTTGCAAATATAAAGCTTCAATGAAATCTGCACAAAATTTATTCTCAAACCAGGTCATGAACAATTAACCATCTCATCACAACCACTGTCTCAGATAAAGATTGTTTACAAGTTGCACATACATCACTAACAACAGTAAAACACAATATCATTTGACCTCATAAAGGCACATAAGAAGTATATAAAACAGGAAGAGTGTGTACCAGGAGGTTTGATCGATTCCTCCTTGGTAAATCTTTGGTAAATAGACAACGTTTTAGATCTTAGATTTCTACGGGAAGAAAATTAAAATACAATTTAGGGATAAATTTTGAAATAGTGATGCAGTGCTATCCAGTAATATTATTTCAAATAGACAACATGCCAACAACAAAGTTGAGATATAAGGCAAAGAGCAATATAGCATGAAACACAGATAATACAATCATTAATGGGGCTCGGACTAAAGTATTAGACTTAAAATGCAAGATGGTAATTTTGAACTTGTGTGTGCATTAATACCATTCTAGATTTAAAGTATTCAAGTTAGCAGGAGGAAGACTGTAGGAGTTGATATAATCTACATAGTTGGCTACTCATCTTGCTCCATTCTCAACTAAATCATAATGAAAAGCTCTTGATCTGTACTCCTATTATGACTGATGTATTGAATATGTTATAATGATGACCAAAGATTTTTATTATTATTTAAGGTTCCAATCAAATTTTGGGCCATAACACTTCTCTTTTGTTGATGTTCCAAACTCATGCCAAAGGCCGTAACAGTGGGTTAAAAAAGGCTTGATTTGTACAGAAGAATGCAGCTCAACCTCCTTCAAAATTTTTGCTCTTATCTGCTTCCCTACCCACCTTAAAATATGTCACTAGCCACATCCGGCATTTTTGCTCATACATTGGAACTTAGGTTCCAATTGTGACACTACTGACTTTTTAGCCTATGCTCGTGATCACCTTTTTTTTAATAACATGGGTTCTTCAACTAATTCAACCTAAAGAATCCTTCAATCAACCTCAAGTAATCTCAAAAACGGAGAAGAAGATTACAGCAGAATTTACAATGGGTTTTGATAATACAACTCACACCAACCAACTATCCCTGTGCAAAGATGCTTTATCAAGGGTCTATTCCCACCGCGTAGTGAATTAAAGCATGTCCGAACTTACTACTTATTGCTCTGTGACTGCGTCAATTTTGTCCAAAATTCCAATAGCTATTATATCATCAATATCCAGCTTTAAACTCCATTTTGTAGACAAATTACAATATGGATAAAGTGAAACAAAATCATATAAAGTGGTGAATTATATCCGAGTATATAAATATCAAATGGCTGATATAAAAGAAAAAATTGTAAAGTGTGAGGTTGCAATCCCCACTGGGACTCACTCAAGATGATGCCCAGTGGTGTTGAGAAACCATCTTAGCTGGATACATAGAAGAGAGACTACTGGTTTTACCTGGCTCAGGTGATTCCTATTGCAACTAATTGTAATCCCTTAGTCACCAAGCACAACTGCAACGGGCTCATTTTCCTGCTGGAACATTTCTCTGCCACGGAGCTTTTAACTTGGGCATAATATTAATAAGCATGGTTACTGTTTGAGCTTTGAGCCTCACAAGTTGAAAATAAAAATAAACACAAACAGCACCAAAAAGTTGACTATGCCATTTAAGTGAAGGTTTAAACGTAGGTATGAGGAGGTTTCTGGAAGTGCTCGCCTCACGTGTGAACCAATAATAACAATCAAGTAGCTCCATGGTGATGTCTCGCTCAAGCACAAGAAGCGTGTCCTCAATTTAAATCCTTGTGATATACAAAAAAATCATAGCCTATGAATTGGGAGATACTGCTTGAAGTGTAGATTACAATAATGAAGTGTGTTCTAATATGACTGATATTTGCCAAACTTTAGATTGCATTACAAGTTTATCTCACCCTCGTTAAAGGTGACCATAACCTCGTATTCCCAAATCACCCAACAGAAAGTTAAATACAAGAAAACCACCTCTTCCAAATTACCCAGAAAAAACTATAAAAAAAAAATTGACTTTACTTTATATATTTATGAAATTTATGGAATGTAGTCCAAGCTCAACTCACGCCTGATTGAAGGTAATCCATAACTTCGTTTTCAAAATTACCCATCAAATCATTAAAACTTTAAAAAAATCTATCCCTTGATAAAATTATCAGCAAGACATTTGAATAAACATAAAACACAACAAAAAAAGCAACCCATTCTTCACAAAACATAAGACTGCAATCCAGTTCATCACACACCTCATCACAGGTGACCCATAACCTCATTCCAAAATTACCAGTAAAACATTAACTGAATAAAAATCTATCCCTTTCCAAAATTACCAAAGCAATAAGGACATAAAAAAATCCATCCCTTCCCAAAATTTCAAAGCAAAACATTTTTAAAAAATAATTAAAATCTACACCTTTCTTCAAAAAAACTCAAGATTCTGGTCCAGTTCATCGCACGCCTTACTACAGGTAACCCATAATCTCATTTCAAAATTAACAAACAAAACATTAACTTAAAAAAAACGATACCTTTTCTGAAAACACCAAAGGCAAAACATTACAAATAAGAAAAATCAAATAAATCTACCCCTTTATTGACGTATAAAACCAAGGGGTTATTATACATACCATAAATGACTGTGAGAATGTTGAGCACCACAATGCCAACAATTTTCCTGGACGGAGAATCAAGTTTCCCTTTCTTCTTCAAACCCACATTTTGACTAAAAAAATTACCACCATTACTATCAGATTCATTTTCTTTCTGATTTAAAAATCTGCGACGACAGTTTCCTTCTCTTTCGTGAGAAGCAATACTTTTTCTCGCTGATCGAGGGTTTCGAAAGCCCGACCTCCAAAAACTGTTTCGAAAACCCGACCTCTGAAGAAGGTTTCTTCTTTCTTTTTCCACTGAAAGACGACGAAGACTCTGCAATGATTAGAAGTCTGAACACGCTGTTTTGAATGGGCATTTTTTGATGGGGTTTAGTATTATTAGCGAGAGTATGAGTATAACTTGAGGCCAACCGATGCGGCCATTAAAACAACTAATTCTAACAAAATTATTAGCAGAGCACAATGGCAGAAACCCAGTCTCGAGAAAGGACGAATAACGCTGGCTGTGTAAATTGATCAGATAATAAAGACTTTGATGAGTGTTAAATCAGAAGATATCTTATTTTTCTGGCCCGCCTTACAGACACAGTCAAATGAACGGTCGGTAGATTTGGTTGGTTTGGGTCTCTCAGGAAAATAATCATATGTTTAATGTTTAGAATGTTTTATGCTGTTTTTGTTTGATGTGCGTATATTTCTGACATTCGGAGTTGCTCAAGCATTTGGAGAGTAGTTATTTGTATTATGGTAAGAAATCTTCCTACTATTGTATTGTTGAGAGCTTTCTAAAGCTGTAACATCAAGGTGGTGATGGTAAGTCGCTTTTATAGTGTTGTCTCCTCAATGGGGGTTAGAGTTCGTTGCCTTGTGGAGAGTTTATTGTTGGGCCATCTCGATGGACCTCTTGTGTATGTGTTGGTGTGGATCTTGAAGTTTTCGCTCCCCCTTTTGCCTAGGTGGGGAGTGTTTGTGCCTCTAGTTATTCAAGATACATCACGGATGGATAGTTGAGTGGCACTAGATCCACTAAAGAAGAAACCCTTATCTTTAGTTGTTGTTCCTAGAGTTATTTTTAATTTCTTTTATAGGTATATGGTCAAACACATGTAGGCCAATACATAAAAGAAGTAATAGAGTTCAAAAATTAAGTTTGGTTTCAAGTAGAGTTGCAGTCTATCAAAGTTTTAGTTTAGATTTACAAAAGATGTTTTCAAGACAGCCTAAGGTTCATAACTAAATCCAAAACATAAATCATGGCCTCACTTCAAGGCCGACTCGATCTCAGCACACACGCACACGCACACGCACACACACACACACACGCCTGCGCGCGCACACACACTACGCACACACACACACACACACACACACACACACACACACACACACACACGCACACACACACACACACACACACACACACACACACACACACACACACACACACACACACACACACACACAGCCAAATGGGCTTCCAGAGGACCTCCATTGAAGTACCCAAATACAAAAAGTTGCCCTAGAACTTAAACATTTGAATTGTAATACCTCATGAGAGTCTTCTCGATTCGCCAAACTCCATTTACTGAAAGCTCCATAACTAGCCCTTTTTTTGAGTCTTGTATATATCATGCCTCATGTAAGTCATAACACTTTGAAAGATGAACCATAAGGGTTGCTTTCCCGAAAGAGTCATGACCACCTCAGCTGCTTTTCACCCTCTTGTCTTAACCCCTAACAACCTTTCCCAAAGATTGGAACTTGATAAAATGTGTAAGTGCTGGTCATCACATTGAGATAGTGTATGCATGTCCCTTATGGATAAATTTAATGCATTTATGTAACCCAAATTATTACAATGGTCATGTATTATTGTGGATCCATGGTTTGCCCAATAAAATTTTGTGACTTAAAGGAGCATCTAATATGTGAAATGTGAAGCATGCATTGTATTAAGGTCCAAAATATGCCAAAGGTGATGGTGCCCATAATCACGTGTTGAGGAGTATTGTCAAAGCTTTGGATAGTAAGGGTTGATCACTTTCAACATACCTCATAGGGATGCCCCTTTTTCGAGGAGTAAGAGGTGAGGGACATATATTCAATGCGGAGCCACCTTCCACTAAAACCCTCTTAAGTAATAAATCTCAAATGTGAAGTGTGGTAAGAAAAGGTTGATATGTGCCTCTACTATCTTTAGAAGGTGGAATAATGTGATCAAAGATTATAGCAAACATTGCTCCATGTCTTATAAAAAGAGATGATAGAGTGTAATATATAAGCTATGTGATAAAAGAAGGCTCAATGACACATTAGGTTTTGGGTAGAAGCCCATTACTGACCACTAAAAAGCGTAGCGAAGAGTTTATGAACCCTATAAGTAGATGAAGGTGCATGAGAAACCTGAGGAAAGTTAGAAGATCATATGAAAGATATAGAAATCATAATGAAAATATGAAAACCTATAAATCTGAGAAAGGTTGGCTATGGTCAATAAAAGGGTTCACCATGTGATTACACCGAAATAAAAATAGTCGTTGCATTTTAATTCGATTGAAATCTTAGAAATTTATGATGTGCAATTAGATTAATAAATAAATGGTCCAACATTCATATCTAACAACACCATAAAATATCATTGAGAAGTGGCATCCGATCAATACAGTGTAAAATACTAAAACACAATAAAGGATGAGTGCGACTTAGCTTTTTTGATGCCTCGCGGAGTTATCTTGGGTTTAGAACTAGGTCAGATAGGTGTGACTCGGGTTCAATGCACTTCATCTCTATAATAGATCTCTATAACCCCTGCACACTAGTGCCGCCTTTGACACTAGCATATGGGACTTTTGTGTAGTTTCACGTTAGTGTCTAGCACTATTATACACTTCTTTTATGATCCAAGTCATTTTAACTTTGTCTTTAGTTGCCTCTTATACTTTTCACTTTCTTCGGAATGTTCACAAATGCACTTCAGAAGATCAAACTCCTAATTTTGCACTCTAACACTCGAGTGGACATTAGATAACAAAAATGGTGTTTGGTTGAAATGAATTGCCCTGATAGAGAAATGACTCCTTCATGATTCTAACTGAAGCAGCATGCTACATTTCCCAAATGAGGGGCTCAAACTCCATGTAGTTCTCCCTAGTGCTCATGCTTTTGATAGTGAATGCAAGTCTAGAGTTCCCATCCCCCTGTGTTTTCCCTTATGCCTCAACACCAATAGTAGGCTAACTAAGTATACTTTGAATGTACCCTTCACAAGAATTGAATAGAGTGCCAAAGTAGAGTTCTAAAATAGAATGCTTGAGATCGGGTATTCTGCTAGGAGTAAAAATCCCTTCAAGTGCCCTTTGGTATGTAAGTACTCCTAGTACTTGATTTGACTTTGAGATGCTTTTGACTTGGCATGGTCTACTTTTAACCTAGTTTACAAAGGCTTCATGAACTTATGTGAGGGTTGAGTCATGTAATGTTTACTCCTCGTTTAGGAAATTTTAGGTATCTTCACTTAAAACTTCATAGATATTTGTCAAAGGAGCTCTTGAGAATTCAGTGAGGAAATGAGTACATCTAAATTGCTTTTATATTATTCCATGGCATGTGATTTCACATTCAAGGTGACTCTAGGAAGTAGAAATAAAATAAACGTAAGAAAATTTTGTCTGCTGTTATCTCACTTTAGAACAAAACCGTATGAGCTTGGTTCTATCCATATCTAAATAGTAATGTCCAAGGATGTAGGAATATAGCAAGTGGATATCTAAAGAAGTTTAATGGGAGATGTAGCATATTTATGTACAGTGAGATTACTAATGTATGTGTTTGAGCAACAAAGTGAGAGAATATGAAGTATTTGTAAGCCTTTGGAGAGTAAGTGTATTCAAGCCATATGTTGGCTGTGTGCGAAGTTGTAAGGTATATAAATCAAGTTAGTACTTTCAAGCACTTAATTACCAAATCTAGCAGTGTTTATAGATAGATGCAACAATTCGAGGAGAATAGAAACCAAAATAACTAATATACAGCTTTCAAATTACATATTGACAATGAGCCCTCGTAGAGGCTCCCTACAATTACCCGTGGGAAATGGGTAGGTAGAGATCATAATCTTGTTGGGATTAGTTCCTTATTCCACACGTGTGTTAATATTGTTTAATGTAAAAAAGTATGCCTCCTTGTTTTATTTTATTCAAATAGGAGGATTACACAAGAAAATCATGTGAAACCTCCTCAAGCTCAATGTTTTCCAATAGTTATGTGTTGATCATAAATTAGGAAAGACTATATGAATCGAAGATTGATAGTTTAATTTTCAACTTGTAAACAAATTCACTAATGTCAAAACTATCTAAATATAAATAATATTAAAACTGAGAGAGAAATTTACCTGCCACGTTTGCACACACACACACACGCACACACACGCATGCACACATACACACATGCACACACGCACACATGCATGCATGCACATGCACACACACCCACGCATCGCGCACACACACACACACACACATTCACACACACACACTCACTCACACACTTAAGCATTGCTTGACTGGATCAATCCATTTCTAAGCCTCGTCTCCACCTAATATCTATATTTAATGATTTTCCAACACACCATTAAATTCCCATAATCAATGGGATTTGAGAAGGATGTAACTAGAAGATAGAAAGGCATGGCCCTCTTCTTGTAATTAATAAAAATTGTCACCCATTGAACATCCTTACAAGTAGTGTTATTAGTAACCGTCAAATACCAAATAATTACGCCTTAGAGAAGATGTCTACATGGTTTAAATTGGATTGCCTTTTTTGCAACATCTAATGAAGGCATGATCTCTGCATCAGGATCATCTCAACGGTGAAAAAAATGGCTTATAGGTCACAAAAGTGGTGGTTAACAATGTGCATACATGCCTTGGGTGTGCTTCCCTCTTATTGTGCATTATGCCCTACACAACACTTCCAACTATACATTTGGGAAAAAAGATTTTCATTTCTTTTATGGGTGACATACCTCGCCGACAACATTTTCAGTGTAAGTTTTCAATCTTGATACTGGTAAGATAGTCGGGATGTTGTGTGAGGACCTCGTGTCTTCAATTTCTTACGCCCAATTCATCCACCATTCATCTCCAACCACTGCAAATACGCTCACCAATCACTCCATTCATTTTTTTCTTATCTCGAATAAAGAGATCCAATTTTACTTTATTTTATTATTATATTATTAATTTGCATATATGTATATTCATACAAAATATTCTTATTTATATCAGGTTTGGATTAAGTGGACACACGTTACTAATACTTATTTAATCATATCCTCCCATGGAAGATTCTCTCCTTATTTTCTTCACTGCTCTGAAACATATTTTAATAAGACCTATGTATATGTCAAAATCATTTTCCCAATTTTTCACCCTCATTAAAAATCAATATAAGTAAGAAGCGATCTATCAAATTTAGTATATTAAATTTGATATTAAAAAGTGTGAGTTTTGATTCCCTCAAACTTATTGGAATTTTGGTGTTTCGGCCATTTTAAGTGTAAAATGCACTCATGTGAATAATGCAAGTGAGATCGAGATGATATAATGGAGAACATATATAAATTTTATTTAGTTAGGAACAATTTGAGTCATGGAATAGTTAGTGGGATATGTTTGGGGTTTTAATTCCTTCCTTTGACATTTTTGGCTTTTTGTTCATGTCTTCACCTTATCTAACAAATTAAATGTTTATGACAATCAAAAAAATTTGATGTCATAAAAAGTAAAACAACATATTAGTAAAGCAAAGTTTGATTGTGAAAAAAAAAAAAATCTTGTTGTTCATGTCTATCACTGAGGCTCGATTATCAATGATTATTCTGCATCACCCAAGCTTTTCTACAATGTACTCTCAAGCTTAAAAGTGAAAATCATGCCTACAAAATCCTACAGGAAGTAAGAAGTGTAGTTGGGTTTTGAACTCAGAGACCTTATCAAGTCTCACCACTTTTATTTTGGACCCTTAAGATTACAATGCACTCACATTAATAATGCATGTGAGATCAAGACGATTGGCTGAGCACAAATAGTAGATGTTATTTGACAGTAGAGCTCATTTGTCTACATAATAGGTGTGTGACATATAGGTATTTAATTCCCACCTTTTAATTTCCATCAGTTCATTCATGTCTATGTCTTACATATCAAAATTAAATGACTTCCAATAAAAACCTCATGCCATGTAATAAAAAAATAAATAAGTTTTGATTGACATATAAAATTTACCTTTCGCTTGAGCATGTTTGATACGCTTGAGAGGCCTCAGTTATCGATGATTGTCCACACACCACCTACTCCGCAATGAAGCACTTATAACATATGTTATTTGTGTAGGAATAATTTGAGCTATGGAAGAGGTGCGGGACATACTGAGGTTTTAATTCCACATTTTTATTTTGACTTTCCATTCATGTAGATTTGCCTTTTCTAACAACTTAAATGTTAATGCAATCCAAAACTCACGCTATAAAAACTAAAATAACAAAAGCTAACGAATCTCTGATTGATGGAAAAATATTCCTTTTATTCATATGTCCATCCCATGATATGATCAATTATCAATGATCATGCTCTTGCATCACCTACTTTTCGCGCAATTACTTGATCTTAGAATTGAAAAAGCCGTGCCTACTGAGAAGTGCTATGTTATGTAAGCCGGCGTGGTTGGGTTTCGAACTTCGACCCTATCTGAGTCCTCACCAATTTTTATTTTGGTTCCTCTAAGCTCACATGAATAATGTGCACATGATTGAGATGATTACATAACACAAATAACAAATATTGTTTGGGTAGAAACAATTTGCTCCATGGAATAGGTGTGGGACATGTAGGTATTTAATTCCCACCTTTTAATTTCTAACTTTCCATTCATGTCTACGACTTACCTATCAAATTAAATGTCTTCCAATCGAAAACCTTGATGTCATGAAATAAAAATAATAGCTTGATCGCAGTGTATAAAGTCTTGGATTTCGATGAGCATGAAATCTACCAGGGTTTCACTAATCATGACTAATCACTCTACACCACCACCTATTTTCCTACTAATTACTTCAGCTTTACAACCTGAAAGGAAGCTATAAATTGTTCTAACATAGATGCATTTCAGGTTGGTTTGAACCCTTAACCTTTTCAAGTTTCCCCATTTTTTATTTTGTCCTCTTTGTGAGATTAAAATGCTTAAGTGGAGCACAAATAGCATATATTATTTGGGTAGCGAACAATCTGCTCCGTGTAATAGGTGTGGTACATGCAGGTATTTAATTTACACCTTTTAATTTCTAACATTCCATTCATGTTTGTGTCTTATCTATCAAATTTAACATCGATCCAATCGAAACCCTTGATGCCATGAAATAAAAAGATAGCAATGCTCAATTAGCAAATAAAATCTATATGTCAGTTTGAAGGGCTCGATTATCAATGATTGTTCATGCACACCACCTATTTTCCTACAATTACTTGAGATTACAAATCAAAAGGGAGGTTACAAATTGCTGCAAGAAGCAAGCATATCTTTACCAAATTTGTTAGCTCTCAATTTTTTTGTAAAAGTAAATCGATCTTTCATATTTAGTATATTAAATTTGATATTAAAAGTGTCACAGATTTTAACTAAAAAAGGGGGATGTGAAATGCTACAAGAAACAAACATTGGTTGGTTTCGACCATGAAACCTATTCAATTTTTGGCATTTTTATATTTTCCCACTTTAAACGTAAATTGCACTTATCTAAATAATGCTAAAGATCGAGATGATATAGTGGAGCACATATAGTTATGTTATTTGGGTGGGAACAATATAAGATGTGGAATAGGTGTGGGACATGTAGGGTTTTAATTCCCACCTTTTATTTATAAATTTCCGTTCATGTCTTCGCCTTATCTAACAAATTAAACATCATGCAATATAAAACCTTGATGCCATAAAAAATTAAAATAACTAAATAGAAAAGCTCAATTGGTGGATAAAATCTTTCCTTTCACTCATATGTCCATCCACTCGGAGGAGGCTCAATGATCACTGATTTTCCTTGCATCACATGCTTTTATGCAATTACTCGAGCTTAATACAATCCTCAACCAATATCCATGCATTCAATAGATTCCATTTATTGAGATTTGTTGGCTCATCGATAGATTATAATCTTCAAACTGATCAAATGAATTATAATCTTCATACCTAATCAACCAAATTATATTCTTCAAGTTGAAACTACCCTATTTATAACCTTGGATGAGCTAGAGGATCAAAGGAGGACCCAAACAATAACAAAAAACGAAGATTAGGTGGTGACATGGAAATGTCGTAGATAAATTTGACAATTGTGCCAACAATGGTTTTCTTTTCTGACAATCAAATTATAAACAATGCCCATAGATGAAGGACATGGGAACCATTTCTTCCTTCTCGTACAATCGAGGAACAAGGTTTGTTGTATTTAGGTTCGTGGGACTAGACTGTCAAAGTGTGGAGGATGTTGGATTTAAATGTGTGAACTCCATTCAATCTTGACACACCAACGTCAATTTTGGTAATATCACTTGGCTCTTGCGGTTTGTTTTCCATCGATTTTGTTAAACCCAATTAAAGTGTAGAGGAGGCTCAAGACAACCGAAAACAATGTTGTCACATTCCTTTAACACTCGAGCTTAAAAATTGAAAAGGGGCCCTACAAAGTGCTACAAGAAGAGTGCAATGTGGTTAGGTTTTGTACCTTTAACCTATTAGATTCCACCCCCTTTTCCCCTTTAAGCGCCAATTACACTCATGAATAATGCAAGAGAGATTGAGACAATAAAGTGGAGCAAATTAGCATATATTATTTGGGTAGAACTATCTGATCCATGGAATAGGTGTGGGACATGCAAGTATTTAATTCCAACCTTTTTTATTTCCAAATTTCCATTCATGTCTTCGCCTTATCTAACAAACTTAATTATCTAATCAAAATCCTTAATCTACATTTCACTCATACGATTGATCGTTGGAAAGGCTCAATTGTCGATGGTTATCCCTGCATCAACTATTTCCTGCAATTACTCGATCTTATAGATGGAAACGGGGGCTAGAACATTCTACTAGAAGTAGGCATTGCATGTTATGTCTCGATCTTGGAAACTTTTGGATTCTCCCTTTATTTATTTTGGCTCATTTCAGCATAAATTGCATCACATGAATAGTGTGCAAATGAGATCAAAACTATAAAGTGGAGTGCAATAGTAGATATTCTTTGGGTTGGAACTATTTGACCTGTGGAATAGGTATGGGCATGCAAGTATTTAATTTCCATCATTTAATTTCTAACTTTCCATTCATGTCTTTTGTCTTATCTACCAAATTAAACATCAT